>JAYKKI010000140.1:0-1400000 GCA_039881145.1 Druceiella hillmani | reverse complement strand
ACGCGTGTAGCCGTATGCGGTGTCGATGCACAGCCGAATAAGATTACCGGAATTGTAAATATTTATAACTTATCATTTTTATCTTCTCGCCATAAAATTATTTGATAATACATATCCCGTTCGTCGCTAGTTTCGGCCCTCCAATTTTTTATGATGAAATGCGATTGCGATCCTTCATCCAGAGACACTCAAACTTCCATTCTCATTCTCAAACTTCCATTTCCATTCTCATTCACTATTCTTTCCTTTTATATTAATTGACGCCGTTAACAATAAAACTTGCGTAGCCACTATGGCACTATGTACCTTTATGTTTGAGCTTCCCTGAGATTCGTTTTTTCCGAATTTGTTTATTTTCGTTGATCATTGTAGGTATTCCCGTTATTGCAGTGTAATAATATATTATGTTTTTTCCCGCATTCCTTACATCGTGACCATTTGCGTTCATTTTAGTACGGCGTCCAATATTTAAACAATTTAAACACGCTTGAGATACGTTGATTTTCTCAGTGCGTTCATTTACATCCACCTTTTGTAATTTTTCATATGCATAAATTTTTGATTTTCTTTACAAATAATGCAGTGACTAATTGTTTGTGTGGTTACCAATGCTTGTTTTTATGCCAATGACCAGTCATTCAAATAATTTTAAAGATCGTATGTGAGTTAAAATCCTATCTGGAAACTTTCTTAATTCAATAGCAGATTCTTTAGTCATCGTTGATAATTCGAGTAATGTAAAAACGTGATTTTGTATGGTTTTGTGTTTATTATCGAAACAATTTTCCTCTGATGCTTCTAATGCTTCAATTATATCTACCGCCTCGATTTTCAAACTAGATCTTAAAGATTGGATTTTTTCTAATTCAGAAAGTCACGGTTGATCACGAATAAATCGTTTAAAATTAGTATAGAAATCTACCCATTTTTTATAAGAGCCGTCAAAGGTACAAGTTCAATCTTTGGCAGTTTTATACAGTGTGGTCCTGTAATATTTGAATCATATATTTCATTTGAGCTTGCGATATGTTTTGCTGTTGTGGACAGTATTGAACTCATTGTGTCTACTATATCCTGGGAATAACTAATATGTACATAATACAATTTTTCAAATTCATCGAAGTCGGTCGAAGTCTCGTTAGTCAGTTCGTCTGTATTTGTTTGGATTTCTTCAGATTGATTTAGTATACTACTTATATTTTTTAAACGTAATTTTATTTCTGTATAGTTATTACAGTTTTATTCATTTTTAATATAATTTATAAATTTTGTGAAGAAGTGTGAAGAAAGTGAATTTCGTTTCAAGTACTGGTTTTTGTTTTTCTAATTTAATTAATATTGCAATATCTGGCATTTTTTGTATTATCTATTATTAGACATTGTTATCTGGCATTATTTATTTTGCAGTGCAATTTAGAATTATATGACAATACGATTGTTTTCAAGGCTAATTTATATAGAAAAGGACAAGATTTGTTGCGATGTTGACCTTTTGGCTACACCCGTGTTAATTCTATTCGCCGTAGATGAGTTAGCGTCGATGTTGGTGATAAGGATCATCCGTTGGTTCTGGAGGGATGACGTCTGCGTCGCAAAAGCTTCCTGTTTTTCGGCTGCTTATTTTCTTCGTATGTTGATATATCTTAGTTGAATGAAGGCTCTTATGTTAACGATTGTTATGTACTTTGTATTTAACGACCGTTGGATACGCTGTATTAAAATTTTAAAATTTTATTTGTATTTACAGCTCTCTGTTATCACACAGTACACATTTAAGTCACTTCAATGTTCCGATGTATTTAAACAATTAATCCGGTGTAATTATCCGGCTCTAAGCACCATGGTAAGAGGCGTACAGGTGATATAACAATATCTAATTATTATTATATTGTCACGACACTTCTTTTATTCGCTCACAAAGCAATGAATTATTTGACACAAATTTTAAATGTGTGATGTTTATTAAAATGGTATCAACTATTTGACGGCCAAGATAGAAGTGTTGTTCACAAATTTTGTTAGATTTACAAAAAAAAAATCGGTGTTCAGAATAAAATTACCTTATTTGTTAAAATCTCTTAAACAATCATACTGGGGCGGCTACTTGGCCCGCCTTCGCGATATTCAGTCCTTTGTAATCCCTTTGACTGCAACTAATGAACAGAAAAACTAGCGAAGAAAATACATACTGTAAAAAAATACATGTTTATGCCGCCTTTCGGTCTACTTAGAAATTAGGCGCAGTAACGTTTTCCCACTTCTTTAAAAAATTTAGTTCACCAAAAGGGTTTTACAATATGTGGCAGGTACGTTTGTAAATTTAAAATAGTTTAGAGAATACAATTCTTAACCGGTATTATCCTTGTTTTGTTTTTAAAAATGTTTAATGACTTGTGTTAAAATTGTGAAAATGATTGTTTGCGCGCCAAATATATTATTAAAATAATAAATATTTAAATATCTTTTATTTAGCACGCAGTTAAGTACACCATACCTTTCATTTAGTATATCGTTGCGAGTTTAAATTTTGACTGATTTTTAATAAATTGTTAGTTTATATTATCATGTTACGTTTAACTAGATATGAAATGTGCACCATCTATGGAACTTTTTCATTAAAATATGTTATAAACTTTAATATAATGAACGAGTATAAATGTACACGTGTACATGCGCCATGTGCTCATAGGTAAACACAAACACCTAAACGTTCACACGAGCATACATGCACACATACGCACATACACAAACGAGAGTGCGCAAATGTGTATATATGTATATATATATATATATATATATATATATATACATGAATCTTTTTTACAGTCTTATGAGCCGATTAGGTAAATACTAACTGCACTGAAAATGTAAGTTTTTATTTTTGCTTTCTTTGTGCTAAAAATAAAATTTTAATTTAGTTTTTTTTAGTGCATATAATCACATTAAGTAACAAAAAATTGAAAAATTGAAAATTTCTTTTGGCGCTGCAGTGTAAGTTTGTATGTTGAGACTTTGTAACGACGAGAAAGCGTTTAGTTCATTTCTCCCTAGACGAACGAGCCATGGATAGATAAGTATAAAGAGAAGACGGAGGGAAAAGGCTGAGGGATGGAGCGGAGGGATAATAAGGAAAAAGTTTCGTATATGTTAAGTTTTTCTTGAATGACAATTTGAGAAGGGTTGATAACATATAAATAGAGATATTATATATACGTACGTACGTAAAGTATGTCTACCCAGCTATTCATAAGTAAAATATTATTTTACATCATGTAAATATGTTACCTAGAATTTTAGAATCATCGCTGCAATTTTCTTAAAAAAATCATTAAATGTAAGTTAATAAATTTAAGTTTAGTTCTATTGGAAATGTAAGAAGAGTATATATCTGGAGATATATTATGAATAAAATAATGTACCACTAAATAATTGCATCATTTGACAATTATAAAATGACCTAAATAAAATGATTTATTAGGGTATCTGTTTAAATTTCATTGAGTTCAAATTACAGCCATAAGTAAAGTGTCTCTTTTTAGCGATTGTTGATAATTCAGAGATTTTGATTTTCTTAGTTTTTTAGGTCGAACGTCTTCATATGCAAATACGTGCTGATTCGAATGAAGTTCGTAAAGTAATGTTTGATAATACTCGTTTAAAAACATAATCTCTCTGCTGTCAAGGTACTAATATATTTTGGGTTAATATCTTGTGGCTTATTTAAAATGAAATGTTCCAATTCGATTAATAATCTAGTTATATTTTTAAACACATGGCTTGCGATCAATTATATTACAATACTTTCACTGAATTTACGAATTGAATTTTTTGACGGTGATATTATTTCGTCATACTCTGAGCTATCCCATAGTATTTGGGGCCAATCGAAGCGATCAATACTGATCTGCGAAAGGAAAACATCTGTAAAAAATGTCCATAGATTAAACAGTGTTGTATCTCAATATTCTGTTCGTGAGATGTGTTTGCAACTTGACGTTATAACTAATATTAATCTTAATAGTCAGTTTTCAACATTAATTCTTACTTCTTTACTACGAGTGAGAGTTGAGCTTTAAAAGCTGCACCGCCCAAAGCCACAATTATTGAGAATAATGAAATCGGTGGTCAACGAAAGATTTACGGGCGTCATTCGCTTATTATTTTTACCCCGATTAATTAATTGATGTCCTAATGGGCGTAATGTCAATACAGATCCTTAGCGAGAATATATTGCTTGCGGTTCTTTATTTAACAAAATTTTCAGTTCTTCACTTTGCATTTCTGTAAAGATCATAATAAAATTATTATGATTGCTTTCTGTTTAGCCCTGAATGGAGTAGGGAATGACGTTTGGTGTGCTTTTTTCATTTTTTAGCTTTAGACTAGTTTAAAAATTTTAAACACATGCTACTATCCGCATTGATAAAAATTTCGCAGTATTTTCTAGCAAGTTCCATATATTTTGCCACCGAGTGGAAATATAGTAGAGTTGAACTATATGAATATTTTTTATAGCCTGAAGATTACCTTTTATTTAAACTTCTAAATTTTCATCTCTTTCAACAGCTCCATTCCTAATTTTTAATCGATGTTCGCTATAAAATCTAAGGCATTTTGGCAAGTATACTGGTTTTTATACAAAGCTAGTTTATATACTAACACATGAACGTCGCAACTCATATGAGAAACCAGATCATTTTTTGACTAGATTTCTTATAACGACTGCTGTGTGATGACTGCAGGTAGGTCCAATAGCATAATATGCCTTCCGAAGGTATCGGGAGATTATGTAGATATGTGATTGACAATTGCATATATGATTGATATAACCGCTCGTTGCGTGTATTGTTTAATCTCAATAAAATATAAATACTTAACCTGATTGAAATACCTATCGACTGATTAAAATTCAACTAAGTGCCCCTTTAAAATATTTAATTTTGAGTAATTAGGCACATTTTTGAGCAAAAAATGTAATTGTTTCGAAAAATAAAAAAAATAAATGACATAATGCTGATTAATAATAAAAAAGTCAAGTGCGTGTCGCACCACCCATGAATTAATGTTTTGCAGTCATTTAACGATATATTTAATTCTGTATATATTATGACTATAGAGGTCTATGATAATTGCATAAGGATCCAATATTCCGACAGTGGGATTCACTATTGCGATTCGTCTTCTGTATTTTTTAATTGAATATCGAAAAAATATAATAATAATTTTCGGGACTTTTTCCCCAGCTTTGGGATTTTTTCACAGTTTTGTTCAAAAATAGGAGGGTGGGGAGACTCATTGCAAACGATTTCGAAGGTTCGTATTTCGTAAATTCCTGTTTACGAAATATTAAGATTCAAAATTGAACAATGAAGAGTGCATATTAAAAATAAAAAAAATAGAAAATGAAACCTTAGTTATGTTAAAAGAATTTTTGAAGGATATGCCACAAAATGCTTCCTTCTAACAAGTGTGGGGTAATCTTAAAACATATGAAAAAAATTCTACATATTCATTGGAATCTTAATCTGAAGTATATTTTGTAAAGTGACAAAGCAGTTTTTTGTAAAAATAAAGGTTTGAGTAAAACTGTGAAAACTACGAGGCTATAACAGACGGATACACATACGTACGTGATAGAGTTATAAGGGTTTCTTGTTTAGTTACTGAACCCTAAAAATGAGAAATAGTCACAAAGCATGTTTTGCATAATAATGCATTCTAATAAGTTTAGGCTGGTATAAATTTATTAACTATGTTATCCTTTACGAGTTATACGATGGACAGCAAGATATCAGTGATTGTATACCATACTCCTTTTATGAGTTTAGATTTTGTGATTCTTCTTAAGACACTTCGAATTATTTCTCTATAATACGCGTCCGTTTCGCTATATGTGAAGCGAGTGACGTTCATTATAGCGTCATTCATTGTGGCAGCCATAAGTATTCATTGCCTTACATCTAAGTTAGAAATTTTCCATTCTGCAATAATGAATATCGTAAATATTTAAAATCATGGACTAAATTAGTCATATTACTTTCGTTTCAAATGTCGTTTTTGGCAACTCAAAAGGAAAAACGGAACCCCTGTAGGTTCACTCATGTATTTGTCTATTACAGCGGTTTTTAAGGCAATTTGTAATTTGGCATAATAATAGCTCATATTACACCGCATATTTTATAGAAGTCAACACTTTGATTTATAGGCTAATTTTGAAAGGGAGGATGTCCATTTTTTTTGTTATATATATATATATATATATATATATATATATATATATATATACATATATATATATATATATATATATATATATATATATATATATATATATATATATATATATATATATATATATATATATATATATATATATATATATATATATCGTTTGGTTTATAATCTGAAAGGGATAATTTTTAGAAATTCTTAACATTTGCAGATTTTACTTTTTTGAAATGACTGGTACTATGCTCACAAAAATTTACGTCGAAATATGTGACTAAGTTTTTAAATTGTGAATAAGTTTTGGTTTAGTAGTTTCACTTTAAGGGCAATATTCCGAAAAGGAGTTAAATTCACTTTAAGGGCAATATTCCGAAAAGGACAGTAAAAACACACACCTTTCTAAAAGAATTTAAATACTATGTGCATCAATATTATTGTGTAAGAAAATGATTTAATACGAAAAGTTCGAGTCTTTTCTTCCCTCCTGCATTCCATTTGATTTAATTTGGCAATTAGTCTTCCCAACACGTCTTGGAAAGATATAAGCTCTATATTATTACTGCACCTTTGACCACATTCTTTTGTTTAATTTTCCTCTAAATTTAATCATCGGTTGAAATTCTGGAGCCCACTGTAAATCAACAAAACGTTAAAAATAACGGAAGAGCTGTGTACACCGATAACATTTTTTTAGAATATTGAGTAATACAAAAAGCATTATGTGGTTGCCACCTCCTCGTTTTCATTTTTTCACAACTTTTTATTTTAATTAATTAAAGGGAAATTTGAAAAAAGGCAGTAAAAATGTAAAACTTTCTAAAATAATTTAGGAGCTATATATAACAATAATATTATATAAGAAAATGATTCAGTACAAAAAGTTCCTTTCCTTTTTTCCCTCCTGTCTTTTATTTAATTTAATTCAACATGCTGAAGTAAATATCACGCGCTTTACATTGAATTTATAGAAATATTATAACATGGAACTTACAAGGTAACTTAAAACTTAAATAACAGCTCTATTAAAATTTTAGTTGAAAATATATGGCAGTAATAAAAAACCAGTGTGCTTTAGACAACACGACTGAAGTAAAACTTCAAATTCACAAAATATGAACTTTAAAATGAATTTACAATTTTATTCACTTTAAACGTAGAATATTTAATATATTAAACAAAATAATAATTTATAAAATTGTTCAAGAACGAAATGAAATTACAAAATAATAAAGAAATCACCATTCGCGTAATGCTAGCAAACTCGCAGATATATATATATATATATATATGTATATATATATATTTTAGATTTATAGATTTTTGTTTATTGAATATATATCAATTAAGAATAAATGTTATTTTTCATGTGGCAATGATGAAGGAAATGTTTTCGATATATTTATAAAGCAGTATTTAATTTTAATTTCACTTCCTTCAGAAATTATTTTAATGAAATATTTTCAGCATCACATAGATTTTCACATATGCCACAAATGTTAATACCATAAAAATGAGAATTTTCTGTATAACATTTAATTCTATTCACTTTGATGTAAAAATTGTACCGATGTCCTTTAATATAAACTTTTTCACCGATGACCTCTAAAATAAACGGTTTTTAAAAAATCGTTCATCGCCGTTTGCAAAAAAAAATAATTCAGGAAAACGATGTTCAAAATACTAAACGTAATTTTTAAAGGCAAACAGGTGATTACTTTTACTTAATCAGGTACCTTGATACTATAGTGAATATCTTGCTCATAAATTTAGGTATTTTATCTTTGGAACATGGTTCAATTAACCGTTACCTTTTAGATACGCGCGTAGTCACATTATATATCAATCTATGCTTTTGATGAGATGTCTATTTATTCTTTAGATGAGAATATTCAAGGGAAAAAATTGATTATTTGAGGGGAAAAAGCCATTCTTTTTCGAATTGTTTATTGTATGCTATTTAAATTTTATTTTTTAAACATGCAATAAAGAAAAGTGACTCGCAGAATCACAATTAGTTTAAACCCCTTGACGGAGACGATCACATCAATAAAATGTATCTTTATACGCGATTACATCGCGGCTGATGCACTTGCAGCGCACTGAAACCTCTTGACGGTAAATAAGATTTTCCTCCCCGACTTTTAAAAATGCGCCAGAGCAAGATGGTGCTGAACGAAATGTTCAAAGAAAGTGCACGTCCGTAAGTTTTTACCGCCTGAGCGTGGAATCCACTGGGGCTGTGCACTGTGACGTGAGTAAGTATTTTCCTGCTTCGCAAATTATACCAATTTAAATTTTATGCTAACAGAATTAACTATCCGTATATCTTTGTTCATAGATTATTTCGTGACGCGTACCTTGTTATTATAAATTAGCGACCAGCCTCGAGATTTGAAGGTGGAAGTAATTATAACTCGGCTAAGTTTAGAAGCAATAACATTTTATGTGGAGTTTTGAGTAGAGCAAATTTTCCTAGAAGAAATTGTACCATTTTTTATTTGTTTTTTAAACATTTATTATGACATAAATTTGCCTTTGAAAATGACATGTGTCAACAGGCGGACGGGCGGAGTGTTGGTTTGTATCGTATAATATAGATGTTTGGGTAAGACAAAAATTGTTGAATAGCTTAATTTTTAGAAGAAAATTTTAAATAAACTGCCTTTACTTGCGCTTGGCTACTGTTCTTGGCCTCCATTTTTGCAGTTCTTTTTCTTTCATCTGCTTCTATCTGCACCTTTCTGTTTGTAATTTTTTTTAGTTTCACTTTTTTTACAATTAAGAATATTAATCCGTTGTGCACCTTTAGACTTGCCAATGATTTATTCATATTGCAACAGAATAAAGGCGAAAAATCTGTGTATTAAAAGTATTTTTGGAAAGATTAAGTATTATTAAGATAAAATATTTTTCTGCTTCTTGTCCGCTTGTTATTCATGTGAGGGTCACTCTACTTATTTTAATTGAATAAATGAACTGCTTATGGTTCGAAGAGAATATGAGAAAATGAAGTAAAATGAAGTTTTCTGGATGAAATGAGATGGGAGACAGTTATGTGATGGGATTAGGTGTAACAAGAATAAAAATAACATCTTTAAATGGAGAATATGAAAAAACGTCAAAGTTTAGGAAATAGAAACTTTTGAAAAATTGTAGGAATCGACAATCAGACAAATGAGGAATCTCATATTATTTTATGAAAAATTAGTTTATTTTTCAAAATAATTCGTATATGTTTCTTTACGGAACTTTTCGAACTAGAAAGATAAATTAAATGAAACGGCGTGTCTCTTTGTATCTGCCACGCGCTGATGTAAAATACTCATCTATGAATTTATGAAATTATCGATCACTTATTGTTTTCATTCTTGGTCTCCTTAGTCGATCTATGGCCAATGGAAGTAAAAGCGATATATTTATCTGGACTGTTTGGAAACTGTATTCATAATAGATATGGAATGCTAAAAAAGACTTGATTTTTATCAGGGTGCACCTAGAATTTATAATGTCGAGAAAGTAATATATGGGGGCGACGTATGTTAAGTTCGTTACGGTCAGTTAAACACGAATGGTAAGAAGAGGTAGGCAAGTTATTAAAAAGTGGAAAAACTTTTTAATATTTATTCACTTATTTTTTTTAATATTTATTTTAAGGAATATGCAAAAAAGTCTGTTTAATCAACACGACAAATATCATCAGCTCTAACTGTAATAATTCCACAACAGATATATAAAAATCGTCTAATCCAATAGATACTACACTTATGTTAAATCTTTTTCTTCTAAAATATTAATTAATGTAACTAGGTCTAAATAAAACAAAATGATATACAATAAGTTAAATCCATCTACACAGCGTTAATTAATAATTCATTAATGTTACAAGGCTGTGAAACGGATAAAATTATGAAAATTTGAGCCTGTGAGTCCGTTTCGTGTTTCCGAGTCTTATTCAATTTATTTATTGTAAGTTTTAAATAAAATAATAATTTATTTAAAAATTATATAATAGCATTTCCTATTTAAAATTAATAGAAATATTGAATGGTGTTTTATAATATTTCCAGAAATGTTAAAACTAAAATATGTAATCTGTTAAAAACTCAGCTCAGTACCGGAAGTTACAAAGACATGACCCAGTTTTGCCACGTCTTGGTTGTTATTAAGATTTTACGGGTGCGGTCGCTACTGATGAAAAAAAAACTAGAGGCTTTCAACTTTAGTTTTAAGTAATCAAAGCTAAGATACTTTTAAATGGACAATCTGTTAAAAAATACTGCTAGTTTGTGGAGTGCGTTGGTTTGTTCACGGCTACAAGTTACGAAAGAAATAATTTAATTTTGACTATTCTGATATTAAAATACTTATTTAGGTTGGGAGAATATCAACGAGGAACTAAGATAAAATATGAAAAACAAGGAGAAACAGTTTGTGGGTATTGTTATTGAAGTTTATAGTTACGTGGATTTCTCTCGGGGTTATGTGGTTTTAAATTTATGTTCCCTTAAAATATTACATTGAATTTGTGTCACTGGAAAATAATACACTTGATATTCTGAAATATAGAAATAATTAAAAAATCGAATAATTAGGAAGAATAAGAACTCATCGAGCACATAAATTCGTGTAAGTATAAAATTTCTATGCCAAGTTGTTTTTGAGAAAAATGACTGACAAATCGACAGACGGAAACGTGAGCGATCTTATTTCGGTTTAATTTTTTTTATGACACGGAAATCTAAAAATTATATTTATCATAAAAGTACATGCAATATTTGAGATATTTTGTGCAACTTGTTATGTGTAATACAGAGCTATAAAATATACTGTAAAATAACATTTATCATAAATTGAGCACTATTGGTACTTAAATTAAGGTCGAGTAGTAATGAATTATTCGTAAGAATTTTGTGGTTCTATGAAATCTTACAAAACACCGAAGTTGCATGCAATGAGAATCGATTCTACATACTAGCACCACAATTTTTATTTTTGATGTAAAAATAATTCGAGTTGTGAAGACAAAATCCACATGAGCGACCACTTACACGATATTCGTGGCGGCCAGACGTCGCGAACGGTGCTCACGCACGCTGTAAACTGTAAATAAATTAAAAGGCTCAGTATGTTTAGTGTAATTCTTTTTTGTTACGTATTATATTTTGAAATATTCACTAGATTAATATTAACATCCATTAAGCCGTTGAGTTTCTGTGAGTGAATAAACAATCCGAAATATGTATATATATATATATATATATATATATGCGTACACATTAATATTTGTGAAAACGCCAGAAAACAACGCTCCTTCTTTTATAACTTTCATTCCGCGTACTTAAATGAAATGACTGTAATTTAAAAATTTAGTTCTTAAAACTTGTTTCGACTAATTGCTAATTTGAATTTTAAATTTATCTAGCTTTCCATCGATTATCTAATTTTTGCATATCTAATTATTTATGCTGTTAGAAGATCTTAAACGATAGTTTTCATTAAACAGGTTTATAACTTTTTTATTGACGGCCGTTTCTATCTACTATAGTTGTTTTATCTATTGCTCACAGACGCTAACCTATATTTAATAAGGAATTATTGATCAAGTTATTAAAATTTGTTAGGAGCTTTCTGGATGCAGCTAACTACTTTATAATAGAAATATAAATATATTATACAGGTATAATATGTTATTAATGCCAATCTAACTAATGTATGAATATTGGCATTGTAATTATTCAATAAAGGGTTTAGTAAAGGTCGACACTTTCGATGTATAAAAAAGCTGAAGCTAATTTTTATGAAAAAAGTCAGAAAATTATTTTTAATATCTTTTACACTTTCCTATTAGTTTTTTTACTCCACGAATTATAAACAAATGCCTCAATTTTCCATAAACAGTCTCTTTATTTCTTTCATCAATTTTTCAGTTTTAAGCACATATTGTGGAAAAGTGTTATAAATATAATAATGGAGAAAGAAATTTAAATGATTAATACTATCATTTTGTTTATTCTCGCAGAGCGTAAAAAATATTCGCTTGATATTAGAAATTGCTTCAATGTCAAACTCGATTGATGTAATTGATTTCTAGTGCTCATCGTTTATTTTATAATATGATTAATTACGCCCTTCTTATTAACACTACTAGATTCCTTTTGTTTGACGATTGCCTGAACTTTTCTTGTGCGTAGACTACAGATGAGAAAGCGACTACGATTCGATATCGATTCTCCATTTCGTATATAGTTATGTATAGACCATATGTTGAAAAGACCCATAGAACTTAGAATATCTTACGACTAATGTCACTTACATTAGTATATTCGAAGTTTCCGCGAATTTGACAAGATTATAATTTAGGTCATAGTCTGGTAATATAATCGGAATTAATTTAATCCACCGGTTTACGTTGTCCTAATATGAAGAGTTACTTAAACACATTCAACGATTTTTTAGTTTTGTGAAGCATTTTTAATTATTGAATGTTTCCTCGTCATATTTTGCAATAGTCAAGATTTAAATTCACTTCATCCCGAAGACTTAATTTTCACTATGCTCTTCATTGAAATATAATTACTGGCTACATATTTTTTTTATGGATTCTTTGATCTCATGCCGGGATGTGTGCTTGAGTAAGCAATCCTAATGCGGACAGAAGCATTAGGGCAGGTGACGTGGTTGGTTGACTTTCGAACGCAATAATTTTAATGTTCTTCCCTCTATATTTACTTTCAATGAATTTGAACTTTCAATCTGTTATGATTATTCATCATTTAAATATTATGGTAGGTTTAGTATTAGATTATACGAACTAGATTCTTACGCCTTTTAATCAAAACATATAACGAAACACGGCAATTAGCCCGTCCATATACTAAAGACATGTTCGTAGATAATAGCTTAGGAGAACATAACAAAAGTAATAGAAGAACAATATTATTTTAAAATTTTTGTTTGGGTGTTTATTTGTACACTCCTCGCATACAAATTATTGGCTCAATTCAGATGGTATTTTTAAGAGAATATAGGGATCGACTGGAAATAAAATTTTGTTATTATTTAATAGCAATTTGTTAACTCCATCAGAAGAGCAATTGGATCACTCCATCAGAAGATAGGCGAAATTTATATGTAAGAAAAGGCGTTGACATTGCATTAGTACAACAAAATAATAACATCAGCATAACTACCGACGCATATTAATTACACAAATCTAGTGTGCCTATCTGATACAAAGAATGCGCTAGGTATATTTTAAATCGCACAATGAAATTTTTCTCCCTGATGTGTTGAGGAAATGGACGTAGTCAGAGGTAAAGTATGGAGTATTGCCGTGGGGATAGATGCTTGAGTGACCCGAATGTGGGCAATTTAATAAGGACAGACATCGTTGTCAGTGGTTATTATAAGTATTTGTTATAAATTTACTT
The DNA here is from genome assembly GCA_039881145.1 of Druceiella hillmani. Classification (NCBI taxonomy): domain Eukaryota; kingdom Metazoa; phylum Arthropoda; class Insecta; order Lepidoptera; family Hepialidae; genus Druceiella; species Druceiella hillmani. The sequence continues at coordinate 1,386,342 of JAYKKI010000140.1, read as the reverse complement.
CCTATCCTTAATTTTTTTTAAATTTGAAACTTGTCAATATTTATTATTTAATTACATTGGTCGCGTTGGTATTAGGTTGTATAAATTTTATTATCATATATTTTTTGTATCTTACAATAAAGGTATAGAAGTAGCAGATCTGCACATTGAACTTGTTGGAATATTTTTCTTCTATCTGCACGTCTGTCTGTTTGTGCATGAACAAAAAGGATTTCGATGAAGTTTTTATTGGTAGATTCGGATAGGTCTGGATACCTTATAAGCTATATTAACTAAAAATAAGATATGATATTTAGCGTTTAAGTATGAAGTGCACTTATTTAAAAAAAATTACTTTTATAATTAATTTAATAGAGTGCATTACGTGTCTTAATCTTAGAATTAACTTATTAATATTTTGCAAAAGGTCCATACGGGAAGGCAGTTGCGGGAATATCTAGTATATAATATGAATTATGAATAATTTTTACAAATACTTATTTAAAATGCCACCCAATAATATTGCCTAAAATTTAGCTTTAGGCTATTCGGTAACGTTCGAATTAAGAATTGAGAAATACGAATCTAAAAAATTTAGAAAAAAAATAAATTTCATCAATATTCCGTATACAAACTAACCGGCTTTGAAAAATAATATCAGAAAATATATACATATATATATATATATATATATATATATATATATATATATATATGTACATATATACATATATATATATATATATATATATATATATATATATATATATATATATACATATACATATATATCTATAATATGTATTCCTTGTGTCCGTGTGTTAGTCATTGAGCTCCTCCTAAACGCTTGGACCGATTTTTATTAATTTTTTTGTGTGAGATTAAGTAGATTCGAGAATGGTTTAGATTCACAATTCGATCAGATAGAATAAGTTTTTTTTTATTAATTAATTTATAAATTTTAGTTGATTTTTGGTTAGCTTAAAGTTTACAATTGTATCCTGTAGGTGGCGCTCTGGTCGTGTTTAAGAAACATTTTGACAATTTCCAGCATATTAGTCAGATCCAGTAGTTGGTATTGCAATCAGACTCTAGAAAATTTCTTCCGTAGCTATTTTCGTATAATAGTAACTTGCGTTGTAGCTTAGTTCAGTGTTGTTATCAAATGAAAAGTATTTTGTATCGAAATTGCGCGCTTACTTACTTTAGAATATATTATATTTAATAATATTATATTATATAATTTTATATAAAATAACTTTTTATAGTGTCATTAAAAATACTCATTGTGCCAGCCATAACGTGCAGTATTGATGTATTAGACATGATTTTTTAACAATTTAAATGATGTATACACATGCACTAAAAACGAACTTCTCCTATGAATTTAAGAAGATAAATTCGCTGTACATGAGTTGATTTAACTATAACATCTACCCTTAATAAATCAAATTTTAAATAATTGAAATCAATTATAATAAAACTTAAAATTTTTTTCAGTTCATCGTAAAAGTTTGAATTTTTGTCATAATATTTTACAACTGTCTAAAAAAATTCATTATAAATGACTTTTTTCCGTGAAAAAATTAACTTATAAGTTTTAAATAATCAATTAAAACCTTACTGTTAAATATTAAAAACCGAATTTGCGTAAAAACAATTTATTATCATATGCATTAATTGTTACATCACATGCATTAATTGTTATTGGCAATATGGACAGATAATGTCAATACTGTCATACATTTAAATTGAAAGGTGAATCGGCTGGCCTTTGCTGCACCTAAGGGAACATTTCACTACCACCATTAAATTCACCATCAGAACCATTGAAAACTCTTTTCGCTGGAGAAACATCTGCGTCTAAATTGTTTTTGCGCAAATGTGGAAATTCAATACTTGCTTCCAAATTATATCATTGGGAGCAACTAAAATCATTCAAAATACAAATGGTCGTAATTTTGAATCAACATTTAAGATTCAAGGTCAAGTGTGCCATCACATTGGTTCTTTGTAACAAATTAATACACGCTGCCAATATAACCACATCGAGGAAATAGAGGAGCTAGAAATATTGGCTACTTTGGAAATATTTTTGCAAAATCATAACCATTAGATCCGAATGTTCAAAACTGTTTTCAATAGATCGCAAAACGACAACTACTCGATCGTTATTAAACCAGACAAAGTAACACTCAGAGAACACGCAGCCAGATACAATGTATCAATTGTTAATGAAGTTGCAATTTTTATGGCCGGCAATGCAACTGATCAACGAGATATTCGGATCCAACGCAGAAATAACACGATGCAGATTATTCACGACAATCATTGACCTTACGATGCTTTACAATATCCTTTAATATTTTGGGAAGGAGAAGATGAATATTATTTAAACATGAAACAACGCAATCCAGTAACAGGTACCGAAATTAACAAGAAAGTAAGCGCGATGAACTTCTACGCATATCGGTTGATGATTCGTGCAAATGAAGTTAATCCTAATAACATTCTCTTATGCCGCCAGCTATTTCATCAATTCATTGTTGATATGTACGTAAAAATTGAAAGTGAGCAATTACGGTACATCAAGTTCAATCAACGGAAGCTTCGTTCCGAGGAATATATTCATTTGCGTGATGCTGTTATTGGTAACGTAGATGTAACAACTAATTACAACAACATCGGTACTGCATATATTCTTTCATCATCATATATTGGTAGTCCGCGCTACAGGCAAGAATATATTCAAGAAGGCATGACTTTCGTACGTGCATATAGCCGACTAGATCTCTTCATCATATTCATGTGTAATCCAAACTGGGATGAAATTAAAATGATGTTATTGCTAAGTCAAACAGCTATACATCGCCATGATATTACTGAAAAATCGTTAATAAACTTGATTACACATCATTCTATTTTTTTTGGCGAAACACGTTGCTGGCTGTATTCTGTTGAATGAACGAGGTTTGCCACATGCGTATATATTGGTTTAGTTGGTTGATAAAGTGCGGTCAGAAGAAATTGATAAAATCATTTCGGCGGAAATTCCTTATCGGAATATTGATCAAGAGTTGTATGAAATTGTTACTACTAACATGATCCATGGCCCATGCGGTACTCTAAACATGACGGCACCATGTATAAACAATGGGAAATGTACAAAACGTTTTCCAACACCATTTTTAAACGACAAAATACGACAAATATGTTCATAAAGGCAGTGATATGGCTGTATTTGCTGTTCAAAATGTGAATGAGAATGACCAAATAACACGTTATCAAATGAACCGATACATCAGCAGCAATAGAGCAAGTTCAAGATCAAGATCTTCAGTTTTTCCATACACGAAAGAGATCCTGCTGTTGTAAATTTGAGCGTGCATCTTGAAAATGGACAACGTGTTTATTTCACGGAACAGACTGCTTTACAACTAGCATTAACTGCCCTAAAAATCACTCTAAATAAGTTTTTCAAACTACGTAGTCAGCAAGATGATTTTGCTCGATTCGCAAGGACATTATGTATCTTTATGTGCTGCAATTTTTTACATGGAACAGACAGTCAAAAAATTTGGAACCAAGGAAACGACGGTCCAAGGATACGTTGGTATATTTATGGCCAATACTCTAGGCCGATTATGTATTGTCTATCCAAAGCAACGCGAATGCTTTTTTTTGCGTTTGTTGTTGGTTAACGTTCCTAGACCGACATCTTTTCAGAATTTGCGAACAGTCAATAGTATTCTGTATGACACGTATTTTGATGCATGTCGCGAATTGCATTTATTGGAAGACGATAATCATTGGGATCTTACAATTTCAGATGCAGTACTGAGTTCATCTCCACATCGAATTCGTCAACTATTCGCTATATTATTGACAACATACTTTCCGTTTAAAGCTTCTACTGTCTGGGATAGATTTCCAGATTTACAAGTTAATTACACTTATCATGCGTGGCTGCGTGAGCGAGCTATTTTGGCTGCCAAAAATATAGATGTCGAGAAAATAAATTTCAAGATACAACAGTCATTACCTGGCAATGAAATATCATTCAAATCGATCGACACGGTTGTCGATCCCGCAGATGTTGTGAACTATCCTGTTGAATTATTAAATTCACTGGGTATACCTGGAATGCCACCATATAACTTGTGATTAAAAATTGGTTCACCAATCATTTTGCTCCGGAATTTGAATGCACCAAAGCCATGCAATGGCACGCACATTTTAAGTGGCAAGTTTGAAGGAGAAAATGTTCTTTTACCACGGATCCCAATGGTTCATTCTGACTCGGTTATTCCATTTAGACGTTTGCAATTTACAAACCGCTTACCATTTGCAATTACGATTAATAAGTCACAAGGACAAGCAATGTCAATTTGTGGATTGGATCTCGAAAATCCATGCTTTTCGCATGGCCAATTATATGTGGCGTGTTCAAAGGTTGGTAAGCCATCAAGTTTGTTTGTTTATACTCCTCAGGGATTAATAAAGAATATTGTTCATCAAACTGCATTAAGATAAAAAAAATTTAATTTTACTCAAGTTATTATTAAGATTTGAAATATATGTAAAGATTTATTTTTTATAGATTTAAACAAATATACCGGTTATAAAAATAATTAAAAGTTTTTTTTCTTGGTACTATTTGAGTTAGTTTTCAGTTTTTATCCAACACAAGTTAGTTAATAGTATACAATTCCTCTCACATACCACACAATTGTTACGTCAAGTTGTGATAACTGTACGCCTAGTGGCGTCAGGTTTCATAGAAATAGGTTTTTCTTACATAATTTTTCATAAATAAAACCCTAACCATTTATGATTGATTAAAAAAATTTATGACGTTTGGAGTGACGTCTCCAATGTCCACTGTGTGTATAGTCAACGTAACGATTTAGTAACTGATCAAAAAACAGCCATCTTTGAAATCAAAAATAATAGGTCAACAATAATCATTGTTACCTGTTACTTTAGCAATATAGATTTGACGTTACTAATTGCAGATATCATTTTTTGATTGATCATAAATCTCTAAATTGCAGACGGTAAGGGACGAAGATTGAATGTTTATCTATTATATGTTTATCAAATATATTTTGAAATACTGCGGTAAACACACTTCTCTGAAACTTAACAGAATAATGTTTCTTTCAAAATTTTAGACTCCATAAAGCTATAACTATGATAAGGTAGGAAGCTTAACCTTTGGTAAACCTTAAGAGTTTTGGGAAACAAGTGCCCTCAACTGGGCAAAAGAAAGACGATATGTGTGCTTCAGTAATTCATTAATAAACATTTCCGGATTGTTTTGTACATTTGTTATCATTAGGGCTTAGAAGGATTTTTGTCTCCAATTTAATAAATTTAAAAAATTGAAATTGATTAGTATTAATTCATTTCCTTCGATATTGTTTCCCCTCAGTACCTATATCCCAACGGATATTCAACAATGCTTAAAGGAGTAATCGATTGAACGTAACTCGTCTATATGAGAGTAATAACGAAAAAAAATTAGTGCAGGTTGCAAGATACAATCACTGTACGACATAGTAAAAAATTATGAATAATTTATGCATAATACGGAATTGATATGAAGATAAGATGTTCATGAAACATATATGTGTTACATGTAAAACCGTCATATTTATTGATAAGTTTGACATAATATAAGGAAATTTAAACATAAATAATGTAAAACGCTCTTTCCTTATAATGTTATTGACTAAATTGAATACTTTCTTGTTATCATAAAATTACTTTCCACATTCAGAAGCAGTTATGTATTTTCACAAGGGGTAAATTTAAAACTTAATATTCGAGAAAAATAAATAAATAACAACCCAATTACGTGAACTTTGAACGACCTTTCCACTGACATTTTGGCCCATCTTGCCATAACAACGTAATACAAAATTGTTAAGGCGTCCTTGTGCGGCCGGTCGTTTTCACGAAAAACAAAGGCGTTCCTTTTGAAAGTTCCGAGCAATTAAGGCTATTGTATTTTGTACGTTTAAAGATAAGATACACTTTTTAAAAAACCCTTATAAAGTATATTATTTCGCAATATTAATATAAGGTCGTCGTAATATTTTGAAGTTTAATTAAATATTATAAACTTTAGTAAGATTTTCATGACACTTTCTTATCTTAAATACTTGTTAAAATAAAAGCACTTTATTTTTATGTATATAAATAGAGCCGTGTAATAGATGCGTGCTTATTATATAACTGCACTCATTATATATATATATATATATATATATATATATATATATATATATATATATATATGTAAAGGCTGTTTTTTGCTCAGTTACTAAATCGTTATGTTGATTAAAAATAAACAATATATAGAAAATTTACTTGCCATAGCATCTGAAGTCACAACTGCAAAATATTTACTTTTTACCGATGATTTCAGGTTTATAAATAAGTATATGCTGCGATTGTGATGCGGATCAGAGACATGACGACTCAGTGTTGCAATGGAATCTGAAAAACAAGCTTCTCTTTAGTAAGTAAATGCTCTGTTATTACTAATTTTCGTCCACGAGCCACCTTTACGTTTATATGTGCATTGGTGGGCCTCACACATAGTTTTCATGTTCGCAACCTTGATGGACCTAATTACGGATAGCCGACTCTCATTTTACAATCAAATTATTCGTATATATCTTAAGTACAGACTTACGTCCGTAGTTAAGATAAATTTGTAAAGTCGAATTTTTCATAGGACATTCTCGAGAGTTCCATTACACCAACTGAATTAAGACTTTTTATAACATACCTATTCGTTGGAAATTGAACACCAATTCAATTATTTGGTCTCAATATGGGTAATTATGTCCTTATGTTGAAGACAACACAGAAAATATTCATTAATTTCTTTAGTTTCAATCTGGCCTCAAACTACTATCTTCAAATGTACCCTTCACTTCTTATTTTGAACATGAGTGATATACATATACTAACTCTCTGTAAATAAAGAAAGACTGGCTCTCTACACATTCACAATGTCAAAAAGTGATATAGACAATATTTCAGTGTTAGGATCAGAAAGGTTTTTTGTACCGGAATGTTATGCGCCAATACGAAGTCGCTAAATATTTTGTATTCCACGTATATCAACCAACATTCGCTTGCGATTCCCAATTTTCAGAATGCTTAATTTGTTTAGTTCGGTTCAGTTTCATATATATACGTATGTATATATATATATATGTGTGTGTGTGTGTGTGTGTGTGTATTAGGTTGGCAACATATTTCGAGCAATTTGTGGAATGTTCTAGAACATTTCTTGTATCTTGTTGTAGTAACCAACAAGTAATGAATAAATTAAAAATGGAAGTAATTCGAAATAAACTCAAAGAACTCTTTTTTCACGAATGTTGTTTAGACCGAAAAACCAGTGAAGCAATATGATGGGTAAAGGTATGTAAGGTATGTCCTCTACCGACACAGCCGAGCATTGATGTCTTACGATGTTGATGTTTACTTTTAGATGCAACCATTTGTTAAGTTTCTATTATATATATATATATATATATATATATATATACATATATATATATATATATATATATATATATGTATGCTTATACGTTGAGCAAGTTAATAAAGGATATATATATATATATATATATATATATAAATATATATCCTTTATTAACTTGCTCAACGTATAAGCATTAGGCATTAACTTGAAAAATATTTTTATTAAGAAGAAAATAAATGAATTAACTGATTAATTCACCATCTTAATCTTAGGAAAAGATTAAATTTAAGTAGACTCGATAAACATGAAACTTTAAAATCAAACAATACTTTCCTTTTTAACAATTATAATAAATGTGATAAACAAAATCCGCTACAAATATCGTTAAAAATATAACAAGGGATAAAATATATCATCTTCAATCTGACTGAAGCGCTATCAAAAACTGACTTTTTTAAAACGTAGTAAGAAATGAAGGCTTCTGATTTTTATAGCGTTGGCAAACAGACAGTAATTAAACTAGACGGCGTCATCACGGAACCAGGTCACGTTTTCATGGCGTCGCATGTTGGCATTTTTAATGCATTCATTCATTCATTCATTTTACACGAAAAAAGTTTTATAAATCCTTGTAGTCCTTTTATATGAATTATAAGAGGCATTTTTACATTCACTAGTTTGAAATAATACTGCCATAGAAATAGCTACGTCGTAATCACTTTTACTTTAAACACGACATTTTAGCTTTTCTATATATAATCGCTGAAATATTTTGAAAATTTATATTATTCTTCTGATAACTTATATAGTCGTTGCCTCGGTGCATTGATCGCAAGACATAGGGTTTGGCGGTTTTATTTAGTTAGTTTCATTTAGGACTAAAATAGATTGTTATCTATTATATCTTGTGATAATATGCGTAATATAAGTAAATCTACGAGAATAAAACTTGTTTCTATTTCTCCCAAATAATATTGAAAATTGTTTACAGATTTTTCAGTAACGAAACATCCACTTAATTATTTACTATATAAAGCTTGAAAATAATAAAATTTAAGTGGTCGATATGTAACATTGTTCTTTTAACAATAAATATTAAATTCGATAACTTTGAAGAGAAACGGGAAAAAATGTATTTTCAAAGAGTTTTCTCCTTTGTAAGTTCAAACAGTAATAAAATCGTAATTGATATGTTTTCCGGTAAAGTTATTTTTCGAATTAATTTTCATGAAACTTGGCTTTCACAGTTTTGAAAAAGTGAGGGTTACGCCCATAGTATTTACTTCAGCTTTTCGGCTTCCATTTACGTATATAAAAAAATAAAGTCCCCCGCAGAGTCTGCCTACGTGATTTTCTCATTAACTCTTTAACCAATTTTGGTCCTGTTTCACATTAATGGTCAGAATGATTCACGTGGAAAGGAAATTGTCCAATGTGTGATACTGAATGTAAATGAAGTCGAAAACATCATACATCGCTAAGTCATCTCGGTGTGCTCTTTTTAAATAGTCAGCTATACTTGGAAACAATATACGACAACATAGGTCTTCTAAAACATTTCTACAATAACATATATGAGAGCGTATATATATATATATATGTATATATATATATATATATATATATATATATATATAGATACTAACACACACACATACATGTACATGTATAATATCATAAAAATATAATATACATTCAATCCATAATAAACGTTTCATTGTTTGAAGAAAATATAATTTTTCTCGAGCTCGTTGTATAGAACTGTCTTAATCCTTATTCAATTATGTTTAATAAGGACTACATTACATTGACAAATAAATGAAACTATGTGATGTAGTATTATTTCTACTTTCTTTAAATTCTGTACCACCAGTGGTAAAGAACTTAACCAAACAATTCACAAGCAGGACAAATTAGAAAATAAAAAACTATTGGTAATCTTAGTAAAACCTAAAAAGCTATCTTTATGAACGCGGATATATTATATTTTTTATGTATCAATAATTGAAAATAAATAATTATGATAACAATTAAAGAAACTAGGTGATGTAGTATTAATTCTACTTTCTTTTAGTTCTTTATCGCGACCTAGGTTTCTTTGTTATATAACATCTACAGGTGGGCTATTAGTAGAGATGAATTGAATCTTTGCTAATAGCCCACCTGAAGATGTTGTAACACAACGAAACCTAGGTCGTGGTAAAGAACTTAAAGAAAGTAGAAATAATATTACATCATGTAGTTTCAATTAATTGTAAATAATGAATATTGTACAAAATTAACGCCAAATATATTCAATATTTGTAATTTTTTCTATAATTATGCGAGTCATTTTAAATTTTCTTTTTAATTTTAATATTTTTTTATAATATTATTTTTTTCCGTCCTGTGAGATTCCATTAGACCCCTCAACAATATGGTTTCCGCGTTACAATCAGCTAGTTGATTTCTATACTCCGTGATTTATTTCTCGTGAAATGGTTTGCCATTACCTCCTACAATGTTACTGTTGTTACTATTAATACTATTATATTTGATCACAAAGCGTTAAAGAGAGATTTTCAATTACATATAGACGTTACGCAATAAATATTATTAGGTGTTATTCGTCAGTCTTCGCGTTTATATTCTTTACTTGTTATTTAGTCTCAATTATTGTAAAAAAATTGACTAGGTTTTAAAACTGTGTCTTGCAATATAGAATATCGGCGGTGTATGACTCGACCATGGTAGTCAACAACACTGTGGGGCAATGTAAGGGACCCACGTGTGCTATGTTCGGTTGGGTGTAGCACTTTGACACTCTTTATAGTCATTTTGTCTTCAAAGTGTATTGAAACATAGCTCATGCACAAGTAGTTTAACTTACTTAAGTTAATTTATCACTGTAGTTCTGAGTTCAGTTTTTAATAAATTGATTAACCCTAAAACTTCACACTCAGCAATTATGACATAATTACCAAGTGAAGTTACTGAACATATTACGAGCTTTCAACTTGGTGGTGTTGATGATAAGTATACAAAAATAATTTTAACACGAGCTTTTTGCTAATAGGTCTTTCCGGCAGAAACGCGGAGTTTCTTAATGTGAAACAGGAAACCTTGCAGTTATTTCATTTTCTTCCTATTATTAGTTAATAATAATGGACAATACTATATAATTTTTAATTTTGGACGTCGTATTATTACTTAATATTTTTCAACTCATATAAACTAAGAGATTAAGAGATTCTCGTACTGTGATATTAAATAAAACAAGTGCACTAAGCAACACTTCATATTGCGTTTATGGCTACTTGCAACCACTCACGATGCCTTTACTATTATAACTCATTACATGGTTGTGAAATATCGATCGGCAAGCAATATATCCTTGCTAGGGATCCGTATTGACATTACGCCCATTAAGACTTCAATTAATTAATCTGGGTGAAAATAGTCACCGAATGACCGCCGGCAGCTTTTAAAGCTCAGCTCTCACAGGTAGTAAAGATTTTAATTCTAAGAATTAATATTGAAAACGGATTATTAAAACTAATGTTAAATGTAACGTCAAATTATAAATATACATATATCTCAAGCATAGAGTATTGAGATACTCTGCTGTACAGTCTGACAAATTCTATAGATGTTTCCATTCACATTCACCTGAAGAAGAAATTATATCCTTACATCATTTGATTCATAAAATCGGTGAAGGAAAATAAATCATTTTCTCATGCTTTGCCAAATTTTTAAAATATCACATTATCACAGGTTTCTATCTTTGTCATTAAATCCGTTGAAATTAAGTCCAAACATTTAGTCATTATCAAAACTTCAAAAGACCGCTACGGAATAAGACCATTGAACATAGTTAAACATATTTCAATATTATATTTGTACAGTCGTGGTATTTTAATTCAACATGCAATCACTCAGCAGTGAAAATCCGTACACAATGTCATTTTATCGAGGATTTATGCCATTCCATATGCAAAGCTCAATTAATTAGTCCAGGTAAAAATAGTCGGAAAGAGTCCTTCTTTCCACGAAAAGAAGCAGACAGCCATTCATCGTAAAGCTCAGTGCGCACCAGAGGTAAATGTTTTAAGTTAAAATTAACAAATTATACATTCGAAAGGGTTAAGATGTGTTAATATTGCTTAAATTATTTGAAGTAAATATGACCAGGTAAATTTTGTCAGGAATTACTTTAAATTTAGTGCAAGTTACTTATTCGAAATGGTCTACGCCACTTGACGGTTTACTAGATTAATGCGTAATACCTAAAGTACATAATTCAATATAAACAAAAACAGTGGCTGTTGGAATTGATTGTACATGGTATACGCTATAATGGAAATAAATCACAACAACGACTGTTGGTGATTTCTAGTATTCCAGCTCTAGGTTTTTATATGACTGAATATTTTATTATTTACGTTTCTAAGTTGATGTTAACACATCTTTGCATGCCAATAAATATGTGCTCGTAATATTAAGAAGAGAACATAATATATACTCAAACATATATATATATATATATATATATATATATATATATATATATATATATATATATATATATTATTTAGACCTCTTAAGTTCCCATGTCGAATTCCGAATACAGATTATATGTATAATTTCTATGATTCTTCCAATAATTCAGTTAAACTCTTTCTTATTACATCAGTGAAATAGAATAAAGAAAAATAATACATTTATTTATTTGAAGCTATAGTATACAGTAATACCTAAAGTGGAAGAAACCACCATAAGGTGGCTCACGTAACCATATGTCAGTTATTCTCTCTAAGGAACTGTTACACGTAGAAATTTTGTAAGGCGTAACAATAAAGCACATATTGGTATTAATCATTTTTTAATTTCTGTTAATAATGTAATTAGAGGAGAAAGTTGGAAGGGCGCTAAAAGTAATTTTTAAAATTTTATGTAATATTAGAAATAGTGTTAAAATACAGGCAGATGCAGAAATGCAGGCTGTGGCAGATTTCAAAGTTTGAACAAACATAGTCTGATCTGAACGCAACACATAAGAGGGGCGCGGGGGACGTCGTTAGAATCGCAAGCAGTGCGGATGTTTTAGTAGCCATGGAACAGTGGAGTGGAGAACACCGCGCTTTTGCCGTCGAGGCGTACATTTCGAGTGGATTTTCGCTGTCTGTAGCACGCCGTCGATTTAATAGTCGTTACAGTATTCGTCGATTACGTGATGGACCATCGATCAACCTCATTCAGTCATGGGTAGCAAGGTTCAGAGCTACAGGATCAACGTTAAATAGGCCCAGGCCAGAACTTCCATCATTGGTAGCCACGGATGAAAATGTCGAGCGTGTTATGGTTTCTGTCGTTGAAAATCCCCGTTTATCACCGTGTACACGTTCATCGATATTGGGAATTCCAAAATTTTTTACAGGTAATAACGCAAAAAAAGCGCAAGTTCCGTCCATATAAAATTCAAATTGTTCAAGATTTATACGATTCTGACTTTGAATTAAGAAAAACTTACGCGGAAGTGATGTTGTTGAGATTTCGTACTGCTACCCGGATGGGAACATATTCTTTAGTGATGAAGCTCACTTTCACATTGGAGGATATGTGAATAAGCAGAATTTTCATTACTGGGATGTCCACAACCCAAGAAAAATGCATCAAGAGCCTTTACATAAGCCTAAAGTAACAGTCTGGTATGCCATGTCTGCATCTGCAATCATAGGGCCTTATTTCTTTGAAAATCAACGTGGCGAAACTGTAACTGTGAATTCGGAGAGATATGCCCAGATGTTAAATGAGTTTTTCAGAGTAGAACTACATAATAGTCCATCCTTCAACCAAAACACATAGTTCCAGCAGGATGGGGCCACAGTTCATACTGCTAATGTGTCCATGAATGCAGTGCGGCAGTTATTTCCCGAAAAAAACATATACCGAAACGGTACCGTACCGTGGCCACCTAGGTCACCCGATATAAGCCCATGTGACTTTTTCTTATGGGGATACTTAAAATCCATTACTTACAAAACAAATCCGAGCACTGTGACATAACCTAAAGAAAATTTTCGAGCCGAAGTCAGTAGGATACACCAGTGGCTCTGCAAACGCGTTTTTGAAAACATGCGTGCTAGACTCGAAGAGTGTGTCAGACTCGATGGCCGCCATTTGGAAAACGTGGTTTTTAAAAAATGAAATCTGCATTTGTTGTTATAAAGTTAAAATAACCCTACTTTGCATTAGAGGTAAAAACTAAACTACAATTTTTCAAACATTGAAATCTGCCACTGGACACTTGTATTTAAGTCGTTTTTTTTTAATGAAATCATTTAATGTAAAAATTTAACGTGATAAAGAAGCATGTTGCATTCGTTTGGAATTTAATATTCAACAATATTTATGTTGAAATTTTAGAACGTGCAAATGAAATAATAGAATGTTTTTTTTAAATTTCATATGTCGTTTACGCAACACGAGGCAATTGATTTATGTGGTGGGAAATAATATTATTATTTGTAAATATTTTAATGTGAATACTATGTACACTTAAACAGCTACATATACCTTAATAAATATGGACGCCCCTTAGTGTGCCTTGTACTCGTATTTAACAGGACTTCATTGTTAGTCTATGTTGATATTAATTAATGCGGATAGCATACTCTGACAGCATGGAACCTGCGTTGATTAGTATGATTCTACGGACAGGCCTATTGGATTGATACGAATGGTTCACTGCGGCACGATTTTAATTTATATAAAAATGGTGCTCAAATTATCATAAATATATGCTCTGTGTTACGTATATCTAGTTGTATGAATTATTTCGACCATTGCATGCACTTTTATAATAAATATAATTTTTAGGGTTCCATACTTCAACGAATGAAAGCCATATAAGATAACTGCCGTGTTCGTCTGTCGATTTGCAACAGTCGTTTTTCAGAGAAGCCGCTTGGCATAGAAATTTGATATTTGCACAGTTATTTATGTTCCATCACAGAACCCTGATCGATAGTTTCTTTATAAAATGAGACTAATAAAATATTGAGAATAGATGACGAATATTTTGCAGGCTGATTGTTTTTTTTTATTTAGCAAGATACATTATTGAATATATTTGGCGTTAATTTTGTAGAAATTCATTATTCATAATTAAATGAAATTCCTTATTCACAATTAAATGAAACTACGAATATTTAATAAAGTTGCAATACAATGAAACCTACGTCGTGGTAAAAAACTTAAAGAAAGTAGAAATAATATTCCATCACATAATTTCATTTAATTGTGAACAATGGAATTTCTACAAATTTAACGCCAAATATATTCAACCTTGAAATGTGTTTTATAAGAAAGTTAAGTGTTTCCTTTCTATTAAAACTGTCCATCTCCAATAAGACAACTCTCCAATCCTCGGGATTTTCTATCTTTATACATCTCGTAACTGTGCCGAGTAACATACAACCGAAAAATATTAGGTTAAATCTACAGTGAGAAATGAATTTTATTTAAAAGTCTCTCCGAGACACGTTGCGTAAAAAGCCAAGTGGGTTGGTGGCATTCTGCGTCATTGAGGTATTTACCCTCACTCCAATTCCACTGTCACTTACCGCTTCCACTCTGTTTACCAAACGACATGACATATTGTTTATCGCTCTTCGATTATTTCTTTTGACTTTGCTTGCAGCCGTGCAAGCAAAGTTACAGTGGTTTTGAGGGTGCGATAAAATTATCTCTACAATTTTTTTAGAGTGATCTGTGTTTTTCTTTGTATTATGTATAATTTCTTTACTTCTGACTTGAACTGATTTTAGTCGCCAATAGTAGCTCCGCCACTTGATAGTCTAAAATAATTATTTATACCATGTATATTAATTAGGATATTAGGCTACTAAAAGAGTCTAAACATATAAATATATTGCTTAGTAAATATTTACCACGCATAAAATATCATAAATAAAACTATGATATTAACAAAAATTTCTATAGTTTTTTGATATATTAGCCAAACTTTTAGTCAGGCTATTTTTTCATAATTTATTTTAGCAGTTTGAGAGATAGAAAGAGGAACAGGTTTTTTGGACAATCTTAGTAATATCGCTAGAACCGTTTTACATACAGTTCTGAAAAAAAAATATTTTGTGATCCTTAAAACTTGATCGTTCAGTTATTATTACACGACATATGAAATTATATTACTCGACATATGATATTAAAAAAAAGATCGATCGCTTCTTTCTTTATCTACGTCTAAAATTATTAAATTAGTATTTTCGGGTGCTAAGTATTATATATATTTATATATATATATACATGTATAAAAATCATATTACGTAAACTACCATAGATAATAATTTTTCCAGAAATTTAATTTCACTCTTAGGTATGGTAGCTTGCTGTGTGTATCAACTTACAAATATTGGAAACAAGAATAACATAATTTATTAAATTAATTCGAAAAATACCATTGCTTATATTGAGTCAATTTTTAAACACTGAGTAAAAATTAAGTAAGCAGTTAATGATTTTTAAGGTTTGCAAATATTGAAAATTAAAAAAACTACCTAAACTACTTTGCTTTTTATATACTTAAGTGTAATATATTCAAGTAATGTATTGAATTTGCATTTTTAAAGTAACGACCGAAAGTAAATTTGGTAAAAAGCGGTACATATGCTTTGTTACATTCGAGCTATAAACTTTGACAGATTTTTGTGAAATATTAAGGAGTATATATTACAATACTGAAAATGCTGTTATCACCAAGAAATATTAGATTAAATGAAACTACGTGATGTACTATTATTTCTACTTTCTTTAAGTTCTTTACCACGACCTGGATTTCGTTGTATTACAACATCTTCAAGTGAGCTATTAGCAAAGAATCCAAAGAACTGAAGATTACAAATTGCCCAAAGAACTTAAATTAATTAGAAATAATACTATATCAAGTATTTTCATCAGGAAAAATTTTATTAAAAAAAATTTAATTAATCAAAATTCATCTTTCAAATCACATTTCAGAAGAAATTGAAAAATGATCAAAATTGTATTCCTTTTTTTATGAAATTATACCTGTGACAATATAATATATTGTTACGAGGCTAACGTTGAATACTAAAAATAAATATGTTGGATAAACTAACGTCACAAAATGACGAAGTTTTAACTTGTTAGGTCGATGCGCAACACCACGAATTTCATTTATAACTTGACCTGGATCGTGAAAATTCCTATGTCTCCTAAATTTTGTAAATACGTTTACAAATATTTTTAGTCATTGAAACTTAATGACAAGATGCATTCGATCTTTGATCAAAATAGTCGCGGATTCAAATACAGCTTGGGGTAAACAAAATATGTTTTGTGTTTTGATTTTATTGAAATTTGTATATCTTCGTATTCGGTTTTATTTACTTTACAGAATTGTGGAAAACAGTAAGGAATAGGGAAGAAGAGTAAGGAACAGGAAAGAAACACGAGACAATATTTCGTACATAGTTCTCAGGATTTTCAAAGTATTGCCCGTAGCAGCCTTCACATTATGGTTTTTTATACATACGCGAGTAAAACTGTTAATATGTTTATTCTATATAGTTTTATCTAGGTCAGTAAATTATCATTTGACCGTTATGTAGAATCTGCCAAGCTTGAAGTTTTTTCTCACGATATATCTAAACAAATATGATAAGCTTTACTCCCCTAAATATCAGTCAATTAAGATTTCAGACTTTTAGAAGTGTTGCTTTCCGAATAGTTGTGAAAAATTAGGGTTTTAGTGTAACTACCATAATAAATAATATAATCGACATTCGATGGCATTAAATTAATAATAGGTATTTTCTCCCGAATAAGTAAATGCTACAACCTCTGTTTACCACTCCGTTTTAACGTTGACGGAAGTAATTCATGTACGTTTACCTGCATCGATTTATTTTTGCAACCATATAAACGCTAAACATGACCTAATAAAAATGAATGGTAGCTGAGGGCTATCAATGGTCCTTCGTAATTAAATTAAATTAGAAGCTACAGCACAACAGCGTGTCAATAACCCCCTATAAAATATCAGTGGGTTTATCAATCAGAAAGGCCAGGTTGGGTGCCGAGCTTAATGAAAATCAATCAAGCCTTGTTGAATGGATTGAAAGGTGCTTTCTGTAATGCTCTCGTAAGCACTAAGATATTGAAGTATCACTTTATAATAATGTCAGGATACTTTATCTCTTGTATTTTTGTGTGGGTATCGATATGATTTAATTATTCACATGACAAGCTAGTTTATTTCAACTATTATTTTTTAGCTGCGTGATAGCCTGGACGGGCCTTGGTCTTTTCATGTAAACTTCTATACTCTGTTCTTTTCTT
Organism: Druceiella hillmani; assembly: GCA_039881145.1. Taxonomy (NCBI): domain Eukaryota; kingdom Metazoa; phylum Arthropoda; class Insecta; order Lepidoptera; family Hepialidae; genus Druceiella; species Druceiella hillmani. The sequence goes on along the minus strand of JAYKKI010000140.1, from coordinate 1,368,491 downwards.
AGCAGACGTCAGCCAGTTTTTAATTTTCAGTACTTCTAGGTACCTTTCAGAACAATTCATGAATATCAGTTTCGGGTTTTCTTCTTAATTTAATACAGGCAATAAACAAAAAATTTCTTCGTTTCTCTACCTTCCGTTCTAGTCGTGTGTCCTTGGTTTCGTACATTTTAAAAACTACCGCCGGAATCTATATCAATAGCCAGTTTTTTAAAATTTTGTGAAAATCTGGTAGGTAGCAAATGAAGGATTGGAAGACTTTTTTCCTGAAATTTATGTACTTTTTTTCTAGGAATATTGCTTACAAACTCCACAAAATCGTGTCAACTCATGTACCTCTCCTTCCTGTTTATCTCCAAAACTACTAAATTCAAATTATAAACAAATAAATATTTAATGTTTACGTAATATGAACTGAAGATCTGAAGCTCTTATCTCATAGTTTTGCAAAATCTCATAGTTTTGCAAATACGAGTATATTCAAGGCAATATATTTATAGGAAAAATTATAATTTAAAAACTATAGAATATTAAATTATTATATGTGCCTCAGTATCCGGGAAACCTTCTGGCATGAGTTTTTCTAGTATCTGGGAAACCTAGCATGTCTAACATTCCAGATTGGATAAAAAATAGCAATGAAATGACTTTTAATTAAAGTTAAAGTTAACAACTTACACAAAATTTTAAGTGACAATTTTTAGTTTTTTTAAAAAATTATTTACCTATATACATAATAATGGTCCTTATGGTTCAACGTACCGTTCTGAGTAATAACCAATTAGCCACGACAGGCAGGAAATCAAATTAAAATATTTTCGGGTAACAGCCATTGGAAGAGCTGGTATTTTTACACATTTCTGATTAAATTGGTGATTCTAACCCCAACCATATGTCTGTTATTCCTAAAGTTGTTCGGTAGTAATTGTAGTCAAAATGTATCAACATTGAAATTAATGAATGCAATGGTGGTCAATCAAAGCTTGAAATTTAATAATAATAGGACTAAACGATACCCAAAATAAAGTGATATAAAAATATCTTATTCGTGTCAAAATTACTTGCGCTGAAGCAAGCGTTTCATGAAAATTAGTGAATTGTACTAATAAAAGGTTGACAGAGTTACAATTGAATTCCAAATTGATCAACCTCATATTTATTTCAAACACAATTGGACGATTTTGCATGAAGAACAGCAAATTTATACGAACTATAATAGCAAAACAATAATCTCTAAAATCTAAGTTGGTAAATATTGTAACCATAGCGGCAGCATCAAATAACCATTAAGTTTTTTTATGTGCGTGCAGCACGAGGCCTGGAAGGTATCTTCCCAGTATTTAAAAAAAAGCTGTTTTTTGGCGGAAATGATGTCCCAACTAAAACAAAATCAATAGTTACCACTTACGGAGCCATACAAATAGCCTGTAATTTACCTGGATTCAATCCAATTACTTTTTCTTAAGTTTTAATAGGACTTTTTTAGGTTTTTGGTGTTACAACCCAAAACCGGAACGGATTTCCCAAAACGGAAATTTATCGTAAAAAGCTTTTAAAAATATAACTAACCATACTTTATTAGAAGTATAATTAAAGCCGTTATATAAACAAAATGTGTTAATATTTGTATATCGTATCCATAAATGTGTTAATATTTGTATGTAATATCATATATTCAGATTAAAAATATAATTTTATTGATACTTGTTGTATTATTATTGGACGATAATATTGATACGCAAATGCAAGTTCTTCACTCTAAATATTTACACTAATATCATCTAGAGTAGTAGAAAAAACAACAAATGGCCCATCCATTCACACAGAAAAAATTCACATAGAAAAAATTTAAATATGACCTTTTTTATCATTTATACAACTGCTTTGAGTAATATATTACTACGAATAAATGAAAATATACTTTTTATCAGAATGAAGGGGCATATTTCTAAATAACCAATGATTATTATAAATTATTAACTTACACCTTCAAAGAGGTTTCCTTTCTTCCATGGACTTATTTCAGTGGGGCTTAATGGTACTCTGCAGTATATTTATATCATCGTATTTGCAAACTTTACAGAAAAAATTGATTATTGTTTACACACAATATACACTTAATATAATGACATAGAATGAAGCAAACGTCTGAACGATATAAATATAGTATTAGTAAATGAAAAATACAAAAAATATATACTTGCCAAAGTGTTATAATATCTCCAACGCTTTTGTGTATTTTGTAATAAAAAATAATCCTCATAAATAAAACAAAACCCATAACCGTCTCTTGCTGAGTACACTTTCCTTGGCTCGTGATTATAACACCCCTCCACAGCGCATACAATTTTTTTATTAGCACATATTTCCCTTCACGGAATTACTTTTCTAACCGTATAAATGCCAAGTATGCTCTAATAAAAACTGGCAGATAGCCTTTTGCGATGCGTCATTTCTAGTTAAATTATACAAGTGACGGTGAGACAGTGGGTCCATTGTCCCCGATAAGTGTCGAGGCAGGCGGATCTGAAAGGTTAAAGCTGGGCGCGGGGCTTAATGAAGATCGATCAAGTTTCGCTTATTTGATTGAAAGGTTTTTTCTATAAAGTTCTCTTATGTTGCTGTAATACTTGAGTATCTGGCTTGCTAAACAGACTACTGTCATCTCTTATCTGCTTGTGGTTTCACTTGAATATTGAACTTATGCAACTTCTATTAAGACGTTTGCAAATTTAAGCAGGCATAGCGGAAAAAGTTTTATCGTAAAATTCATAACCATTGTTAATTGCCCTAGATTTTTCTTTAAGTTATGTATTAATTTCAACTATATTCGACATATTATTGAGGATTCAGTCTGAAGTTCTTACTAATTTCATCGTTTGTCTTTATGAATAAAAGGTATTTTTTTATTTTCACACCTTACTTCTAGAGAAATGTTAATAGGTCTTAAAAATAATTTAAATCTTACACCATGTAAACGTGTGCTTGGTAAATTTAAGAAAAACTTAGGTTAATAAATAAAACACTATGAGTTGTAAAAACTTAGTAATGTATTTAGGTTATATATCGTAAACAAATTATTCGTGAGACATTTCAATGGAAGTCATGAACAGTCAAAATATAAATTTCACGGGAAAATGATATTTATAATTTCTCTAAAATTTTAAAATACATAGTAGAAAACCACAATAGCATATTATAAAATATCAATTTGTATAATCTATGTATACCACTGACTGCCTTACTTATGAAGTCAATAAACTTAAAATTTGAAAAGTACGTTTCTCTCGGCTTCTATACACTCACTCAGATAGAGTTTTAAGGAGTAAATTGGGTGGAAAATTTTATGGTAGTGTCGAAATAACATAATAATTGACATTTTTTCTTTATTTCACAAATCATAATTTTAGAGCACAAGCTGTCTAACTTCACATTAAGAACCTAAACCTCACATCAATACAAGGGCGGCTATACTGAATTGTTATTTAATCTGACCACCCAGAGAGAGACAAAGAGAAATTTCCACTCGATCCTGGCCATTAGAAATGTTTTATAATTTTTTCACCACTGATTTTTAATTACCTTTTATAATACTTATTACTTCTATATAAATGTATATATATATATATATATATATATATATATATATATATATATTAAACATCAATTTGAAAAAATTAAGGGTGGTAGTAACTTTTAACTGCACACCCGTCAGGTGGTTAGAAATAACATATAAAAAGTCACCAACCATGCACGCTCGACTATTTATCTAACAAATAATTCGCAAAATTGCATTTTCCCTAAAATATCTACAAAATTAAAATTTAAAAAAAAAAAAAATAATCTGTCATTCGAAAGAATGGACGATTTTACATCAACGAATTTTACAAAGATTTTTTTGGAAAAAAAACTGTGAGTTGCAGAATTTTTTTCCAACGCTCGAAAATGCGAGGCAAGCGCACTCCACTAATTCTATTATAACTTTAGATGTAATTGATCAAATTAAGCAAAAGATCTTATAGAAACAACAATCTTAAAAGAAAGAAGAATCTTGCAGCTGACGAGCTGTCATGTTTACACACATAAAATTATGCATGAGAACAGTACGTATGTGAAAATGCGTTATACTTAGTTTTTTACAAAATCAATGAAAAATCTGGCTTCTTTATTTTTAAAATAAACATTTAAAGCTTTTACAGTTTAATCTTGAAATTACATTTAACAAGTGGATTATATGAAAATAATTGGAAAAAATTATAGATTTTAATTTTATGTTCGTGTTTCGAAGCCAACAACTTCAGTTAAAAATGTGGTATTGAAACTTTAGAGATGAAATTTTTAAAGCATGAAAGCATTTCATATATGCTTTAAGACGATCAATAATTTGTATCAGTAAAATGTTATGAAAAAAAGATCATTTTTTTACTCCAAAATACATGAAATTTGTAGTAAAACAAAATTGTATTACTTTTATAAAAAAAAGTTTAAGATGTAAAACTAATATAAATTTATACTATAAAATTAAACAAAGTATATTTAAGTTAAACTATTTTTTTTATTTGGTAATATAAGTGTATATAGTAAAATATATAAGAAAATAAGGTTTTTCACTAAATTTATGCCCTAGTCATGTTTATATAGATATTTTCTGACTTACAATTTTTGGTTAAAATATGAATAGGAGTTTCTCTATCCACATAGTTTAATCATGAATTGAAAATATATTTAACGTTCAGAGAAAAATAGAATATGAGACAGCAAATGCTCGGTACAGGTAATATGCACCACGAATGCTCACATGGCGCATCTTTATACTTCTCTTTATATTTTCAATTCATGATTATAGGTCCTCTGCTACAGGTTCCAAACTTGTACGTAGACGTATCTAATACAGGGAAGGGATAATTTTAAAAGCATTTTTTTTTACTTTTTCACAGTTTCCATGAAAAAAAGCACAACCACGTATTTCTAGTTCCTACTTTTAATGTTATTCAAAAAGTATCGTTTTTTACAGTTACAGGGACAATTATTATTTAAGAATATATGACTATAAATATTTTCAAATTGTGACCATTATAAAAAAAATATTATATTTTCTATAAAGCGGCCATATTGGATTGGCAATTTTGTAATTCTATTTTTCAATACTTATTTCAATACTCTTTGTTATATCAAAAACTATTAAACGTTAACAAAATTATTATTGAACATTAACAACATCTGCAAAATTTCCCAGTTTAATAATTTGTTTATAAATTGTTACCACAAACGTGGGCCATACTGGATTTACCATTTTGAATTGTTGTTTTTCATCATATTATTGCTCAGCGACCTCGAAAACCCCTGTGATTTCAGTTTCAGTGAAATTGCTTTTAAATTCATTGAATTACTTCAAATTTTCCATAAAAATGTTTTCTATCGTATAAATAATTAATAAACTATTAGTGTACAGTCCTAAGATTATAAATTGTTTCTATAAGCTATTTCAAAGTGATTTCAAAACCTTTTAGGGAAATATATGCTAACCCCTTATTACACCGAAATAATGCATATTTTATGCTATCTTCACTTCACTATATAAAGTGTAATTAAAATATTATTGGAGTCAAAGTGACACCCTTAAATAGAGAATAAGAAATAAAAAATAAGCTGCTTAAAAGTTTGATTTAAATTGTCGGTCAGCCAAAAGACAAATTTTTAATTTTCTCATGAGCATTCAGGGTATTTTTCATAATAGTTCGTAAATGCTATTTTGATGGATGTTTTTGAATTAGTTTTTGAATTAGTTTTTGATAATGTTTTTGAAGCAATATTAAAAGAAGTGCAGATTTTGTTTCCTGGTATATTCTATACACAAGTAAAATACACTACTTCATAAAACTCGCACACCTCACAGTGTAGGGAAAAAAGAAGCAAAATGAAATTTTAGGATGCAGATAAAAAGGAAACCGCGATGTGATTGGTTTAGGTGTAACAAAATAAAACCTATACTCTTAAATGAGGAAAATGAATGAAAAACTAGTTTATTTTTCATAATAGTTTTATGTGTTTTTCTACTGAACTCTTTAAACAAGAAAGATAAAATTTAATGAATAACGTGCGTCCTTGTACCCGCCATACTCTGATATTATACACTACTTCATGAAATTCGCAGAACTAATAGGGTCATAGAAAAAATCACATGAAACTTGAGAAGAGCGAAAGATTTTCATTTAGACAAAAACGGAAAATAAATACATTACCAAGTAAATTTTTCACAAACATAATTAAAATACATTTAAAAATCAATCATAATCATAATACCAATCATATCCTTTTTATCTTCCTCCTAAAATTTAATTTTGCTTCCTTTTTTCCTTGGAAGCGTAAGTCGTACAGTATTTATTCCATCAAAATTCATACAGTTATTCTTATATAATATGCGCATAAAAAACAGGTTGATAAAAAAAAATAAACAAAAACGGTTAAAAAATCTTATTGAACTTACCTTTAATACACAGATTTTTTACTTTCACTCCCTAACAATATACAATCGTTGCTAAAAGTGCCTATTACGGTTTCGTATTCTCAATTGTAAGTAAAAATTAAAATAAAAAAAAATTAAAATAGCATGGAGCAGAGAGAAGAGTTAAGGTTGGAGCACACTAGATGGGTGGCGTGTGCAACATAGCACGTCTGCAGCGTGTAGCATTATGTCATATGTCGCACCGGCTGGATGACGAGCTATGTTATGCTGCAGCTCGCTGTGCCTTGTATGGCGGGCATTTGCGACCATATCTGAGGATGACGTGTGTGGAATTTCTGACGAAAGAAGGTTAGAAAGCATCTGATGATGAACTGCTACTCATCTGATGGAGAATTGTTATTTCTGACTACCCGAAAATCATCGGAAAGGAAAAAAAACTGTTATACACTACGACATAAACAAAAGAAGGAATGAAAGGAGCTTCGAGAGCTATCGAGAGCTGGAGTCATTCGAGAACAGGTTTTACTGTACTTTCATACGTCTCGACCTTTTTTATACTTCAAATATTGAACTTTTTAAATTTTTGCTAATGGGAGTGTAAATACAATCGCATTTACTATTTATTTAACTTTTTCTTTTTTTTAAGTTCACATTAGAAATAACCACACGTACCAGAGAAAACTTCGTAAATAAACACATCTGTCAGTTTTATTGCCGCACAGCTGCTACATAACAAACGCATGCGCCAGTCCAGTGTGACATTATCAGAGCATGGCGTTGGCATTCTGCCTTCCTATATGTGTGTACTATACACGCAGTGCGCTTGGTTTAACATCTCACATACGTTTTCCAACATTAGAATCGCTGCCGCAACGCAGACATGCAGCACAGTATTTCGTTTAACCGCACCATCAAGAAGATTCGCATAAAACGGATGCTAAGAATAGCTGACGAGCACAAAAAAGGGAGATTTTGTAGAAAATTGTTCATAAAAATAAAACTATTTGCCAAATCATTGCAAAATATATAAACTTCTGGTAGATAAACATATCGACAAAAAAATAATCACCAGAATTGGTTAATAATTGCGATCTGCAGCGCGTCCTGCAGGTCGCATACGTACGTACGAATATACGTAGACACATACAAACCAACGGACGGAGACGCATATTATTTTCAAAGGCAAGTTTAGGTTGTAATATATATATTTTTTAAAATCCGAGTTATAATTATATCCATTCTCAAATCTCGAAGGTGGGGCATTAATTTGTAATAAGCCACACGCTAAAAAATAATCTAGGAATAAAGATACACGGATAGCTAATTCCTTTAGCATACAATTTCAGTTGGTACAAATTTGCGAAGAAGAAAATATTTATTTACTTACCCCCACCACAGCGCACAGCCCTAGAGGATTCCACTCTCTGTAGAAAAACTTGCGGACGTGTACTTTCTTTGAACATTTAATTCAACACAATCTTCGCCTATCGTATTTTAGAAAACCGGAGAGGAAAATCTCATTTATCGTCAATATGTTTCAATGCTCTGCAAGTGCATTAGCCACTATGCACTCACTCGTAAAGATACGTTTTATGGAGATGGCAGCCTCTGTCGTGGGGTTTAATCTAATTGCGATTTTGCGATTCAGTTCACTTTGTTTTCTGTTTAACAAGAGAATTTAAGATTGTATGCAATAATACAATTTGAATAGGAATGGCTTTTTCTCGTCAAATATTCGGATTTTATTCCATTAAATATGACAACTTAAGAATAGATGGAAATGTATAGGAATGGCTTTTGCTCGTCAAATATTCGGATTTTATTCCATTAAATATGACAACTTAAGAATAGATGGAAATGTAAAATTATCTAACATTTAACCTGCTCTAAGGATTAAATACCTAAAAATATACTCAATATGGTGCCAACAAAACTGATTAAATAAACGTATGTATTTACCTGACACGCCTTTGAAAATTACATTTCTTGCTTTGAATACCTAATAACCACTTTGGATGCCTTTTCCTCGAATTAATTTTTTTTTGCAACTCACGTGAGCGACTTTTTAAAAACCGGTTATCTTAAAAGATACCGACGAAAATAGGCTAAATTTTTATACCAGAGTGAATGGAATGGAATTTTATACCAAAAATATTTTTTTATCATATTAACAATATTTGTGGTATGCCTGGAAATCTATACGATGATGAAAAATATTTAAAAAAATTATTTCTTAATAAAGAGAAATTACATCCAATGATTGGTTTATAAATGTATCGAAAACATTTCCCCAACAATGCCACATAACAAATAACATTTATCCTTAATTGATTTGTATTCAATAAAAAAATATTTGGTTCTTTGTATTACAAAACGACTATGTTTATTTTGAAGTTTGAAATATTCATATTATTTTTCAAACTAATACCCTTTTATTTAAAAATCATAATTCTTTATGAATGTGACCAAAAATCTTAATTGTTAGACTGACAATATCGATAACTGTGATGATGTTGTGATTTTATTATTAAATATTATTTTAATCCCATACCCAATAAGGAGATTAATGTGTTTGTGACTTAAAGGTGTTTTTAATAGTCGATATGTATGTATTTTTGTACGTGGCCTGATCAAATGTGTGTTCACCGGGCTTCAAATTACATCCCGATAAGGTTTATTTAGTGCTTAAAAAGTTATAAAGCTGATATATCTTGAACAATCTTCAGTAACTCTTATTTCAGCCTTTTCCCCCTATTTTGGTTTCTGCAAAAAATACGACACCTGACAGACACTTAAATAATCTCACAGAGTCGCTGTTTTTGCGAGATATGGAACCCTAAAATAATACTACACACTACACCATAGACAATTATATCCACCATAGTCTCACTCTCCTTCTTATTACGTTTATCCGGAAGGATGCTCGTATAGTAGGTAGTAATTTTTACCAAACGTTAATAAGGCATTCTTTACTACATGCAGAATATAGAAGAGTTGATCTATTGCCGTAAACGAGCTCTAATTCTTATAATCCTTCGGACATGTTTTTTTTTAAACAAATTATTTCAGAAGAAGTATTTTAAAACTAATATTTCAATAGCAAATGTTGCTTCTAGAATTTACATTTGTTTGTGAAAAATGCATACATATAATAAGTTTTTATGGTGGTATAAAGAAAATATCAGTTTTTTTCATAAACCCTATGAACTACTTATTAACTACCCTTGCTGGTATAACGTACTGTAACGAATTATAAATATTTATCATGAAATGCAAATTTTATTGATTGTGGTTAATTTTAACATACAAGTACACTGTAATAAAATATTATATGTATATATCAGTCAAACTTTCTGAAGCAAAGCGAAGTAATTTTTTTGTGCAATAATTTTTATTCAGATCAATGTTAATATTTTTATAATGTATAAATTAAAGGTTAGCATAAGTTTCTTACTTTTATATCTAATGTGCACAAATATGCATTAAACTGATCATATCTGTGTACGTAATCTCAACAATAAATAGAAGCTTAAATAGAATTTATACAAAAATATAGAAGTCCGGTAAAAGTTCTCAGAGCGTTAAGCACCTGGGTGAACACCTGGGTATTAAAGAAATAAAAAGGACACCCCTGTATAAAGAAAATTAATAAATTAAGTCTTTAAACGTTTTATTTCAATTGTCAGTCAGACAAATGGGATGATTAATTCTAACAATTTGGGACTTCTACTAAATTCTTTGAACCAACAAGGTGAAACTAGTGCAGGTTATGTTCTATCCTCCATATGCATATGTAATACACTAATCCATGAAACTTATAGGTCCACCGGGGTCATATAAAAACCCATATATAACTCAAAAGACATTAATTTTGATTATACAAAGCGATCAACAATTTTCATTAATGTAGTCAATTTAAATGCGATATTATAATAATGTGGTCAATTTACGACACATTGAAAATATGCAATCGATATTGCCTATTTCTTGCAATTGTTTCTGAAAATTCATTACATGTTTCGTTAGATTTCGTTGTTATTTTTATTTTTTATTAATAATTCTTAAAGTATTAAAATTATAAGCTATGTGCATTTATTAAAATAGCTTTTTGTTATATTATGGTCAGACTTGTTTTGATATGTTATTAAAATACCAGGTTTTTAAAAATTAAAATTTTATTTTTATAACGCCGGATTCGTTTTCACTAGGGTCACTGTCATTTCCCCTTTCTTGATTCCTCATCTTCGTATATAGTTCTATGAAGAACATTTTACTGCGTAATCAAAATTCACCTAGGTTTGTGCACATTGAGTCTTCGGTCAGTCTTTAAGTCATCTTCAGTGACTTTACATTTAATGTCTAATATTTCGTCACTAGTCATTAAATTCTACTTTGTGCATTCCTAATACATTGTCACTCATTTCGTTTTATTTTATGACCAGTAACTGTGTTTTCTCTTAACTTGTCCTTGTTATGCCGTGTTTCTGTCTGTTCGTCCATTACCATCAGGTAGTTTCCATACCTTTAGACTTAAGTGAATGGAATTTTACGATAAAGATCTCAAGATTCAGATCAAGATCTCAAGGACTATGTAGCAAATTTGTTTTTTTTTGTTTTCAAGGGCTTATTAAGAAGTGGTAATAAAAAAAATTTGAGCGTACACCATTGTGTGGTCTATGGTTAAAAAAATGTTTTAAATTTTGGTTCCATTTAACCACTTACTATTTTTTCACCATTTGGAAATATTACGTCCCAAAATGGTTTTCAATATATGTGTCCCGCATTATATTTCCAAACAAATCTATGTAAATTGAAAATTATGCATGTAAATTTAAATAAAGAATTTATTTGCTGTTTACATCGATTTGTAATAACACATACTTTTTTCAGAACGTATAGTATCGTAATCTTCCTACCCGGATTTAGTGCAATCTAAGGACAGTATATTTTTTAATATTACACTCTGTTTTATCTTGCCCTTAAGCATGTTTGCAATTTTGAAGTGTATCCATGCACATGTACTGTATGTATTTCAAAAGTGAGTAATATTTATATCAATTAATATTTATTTCTCTCTCAGAAGTTTTAACCCTTCCTACATAAATACGAATTAAGGTTTAAGGTGCAAAAGAAGTTTCATTTCTGTCACGTGTAGTAAGTTGTACATGAGTTTTTCATTAATTCAAATACCATGGTACTATAAGCATTTATGGGCATGTGTAATGTCTACGAAACACTAATTTATACGTAGTCTAACATGAACTTTACTGATTTTTATATGCATTCAATTTATATAACATCCAACATGCACTTTACTGGGTTTTCATTATGTGTTTAATTTATCTTTGCGCAATATTAAATAGAAAACAATAAAACCAATAACATTTTTATTGTACACTTTAATTTACAGAAACTATAAAAAAATTAGGTAAAATTAAAAAAAAGGCAAAACAAAGAATAGCGCATAATTATACAAAATTTTCCTTCAATATGTTATTACTTTTCGGTACAAATCTTCAACATATGAAGCGCATATTTGTACGTATACGTGTTTCAACAAGACAGGGAACCTTTCGCGAATAACAAACATTATACTGAAATATGAAAGGTAATAACTAACAGGAACGACGTATTTGCGCCGTTGGCTCGTCTACCGTGAAATGGTATAGAGCAAGTGAGACGAAGCACTGTAACGTCATCTCTCTCAACCCACCCCAATGAAAAATGAATGCAATTTTTAAGACAGCAAGTGTAATCAGTTTCAGACTGCTCGTCATCTAGAGTATAATTTATTAGTAAAATATGTAAAGTTTCTTGGCTGAAGGTCCCCAAGCTTTTGTCGGATGAAAGATGTCGTCGAGCAAATAAGGCAATCAACAGAATGGTCTGTCTGCATGATTAATGGTTTATTAATTAAAAGAACGTTTTTGATCAAAGATTTTTACGGAAAGCTTTAGAGGTGATTTTTGTGAAAGTTTTGCAACTTGTTATCAATGTTACGGCAATGGAATGGAGTATATAGGTAGTCGCTCAGCTGAATATTAGAATTACTATTGCGTATATTTTTAGGTTACTAAGAGGCATATTTTCGCATATAATTCGCTGTGTATTTAATAACCTGTTTTCAAATGACACCCAAGTGCTCTAGGAAAAAATAAAGTGAGATCTTCATAACATTTACCCAAACCCCAAAACTTCAAATGGAATTGACAACCTTTTGAGTTAGGATTAGAAAAGGTCATTGTATTATTCATCATTATACAATTTGTATTTATCTACGCTTTTCCTACCAAAGCTTTTAAACGTAGCTTTGATTTTTGAAATTGTAATAATTGTTAGTCGAAGTCCTGATCTATTTTGTAAGCCAAGTATTTTACGGTCTCTCATAAAAAATTCTTTTAGTGTTGTTACACATAACATATTTGGTATAATAAGGCCCATAGCTTGGTGGATAAGCTATATTTTATAAGATATTAATGGCATTCTATCTTTTGATGCCAAATCTCAAAGAAGAAATTATATTTTTTTTTATTTTTGAGTATTTAGAGATTCTTCACAGTTAAATCATTTTTCGATTAATGTGTGCAGTATTGCTCCCCACGCACTGACGTTATGTCACCACGTATTACTTTTCATAGTTTAAAAATATTTATTGGCATAGTTGTCATCCTGAATAATAAGCTTATTATAATAGGCCAACGTATATAAACACGCACGTAGGAATTGACGTCTTCTATAATTTATGGAAATCTAACTTACACATGATCTTTGCTTGGAAGTAGGATATAAGCAATTCATAGTTTCATTACAGAATGTATGGAAGAAATACTTGATTAAGAAACAAATATTTAATAAAAATTGTTCTTTGTTCTTTTCAGATTTATTTTATTCATAATTTAATTGGTTCATATGTTTATAAAACAAATTTAGTTACTTTTTCTTCTTACATAATATGAGCTAAAATTTTGTTTTAAAAATTATTCCTTAGCTCATATTTTTAGTGCTGTTAACCTAAAAAGCATCCTGAGAATAAAACAATTAAACACTCGTTAGTACTCGTAGATTTTTTCTTAAAATCGTTTCGAAACATACCTCGACGTAAGATATTTTCCGACTTTCAACTTTATTTTATAAACTTTTTATGTTTTACATAAGGCAATACACTAACTGCTCTCATTCATACTCTCTTGCTTTTTTTGCAAATAAATTAATTGAAAAAGATAAATAAAATTTAAGTCTATTTTTGGATTTTAAATAGTTTCTTCGTTTTAACTAATCAAACCTTTGTGTCTCTATGAATGGATTTTATCCGAAAATTACCAAAGCTATTGACATTGATTTTTAGACTCATTTTGATTGTTACACAAGTTATAGATAGGCATGTTTCGTTCTGTTACATATGTTATAGATAGTGACCTAATTTATTTTACGTTTCATTGTGATCAAAAGGTTTTGAGGTTATGATGATGGCAATATTACGTAGAAAATTAAACAAAATCTCTGCCACACGGCCAGTGGGCAGCAGCTGACTGCAGAAATACGTGGAGCATTGAAAAGCTGGGGGGAGGGGGAGGGGGTGGGGTGGTAGGAGCGCTAGTTGAATATAAGAAAATAAAATAAACGTATTGAAACCTGCACTTGTACTTCGAATTATCATGTGAAGGACGCCGCAAGGTGCCAGTTAAATTTTAAAGATCTCAACATTTCGGAGGTCAGCAAACAAACGATTAAAGAATATTTTATTCCCATTAAGAAACAGATAGAAAGAAATATAAAAAAATGTGATGCTTAATAACTCGTCTATGATCAGAGGAAGGTAGTTCAGAAACATTTTTTGTACAACTCAGAATTTAGAAATAAAATTACTAATGATACGACGTATTTATTTTTTAGCGTAAATCAGTACCCTATGGACTCAATCGCAAAAAAAACCAGAGGAACAAGATAATTTCCACAAAAGTGAATTTTCTTCTCTTTTCCTTTATTTAGCCCTTGCCACATAATAAAAGTGAAACGTCATTTGTTTCTTTTTCTTTCGCGTTTGAACGACCGATGGATTTGAATTTTGTTTGTCTATACCCCATTTTATAAAATAGACTACATATAATTAAATTTTTGTTTACGGGAGTAAAGCGGTGAAGATAAACGCTAAAAAGTTACGAATCAATCAATGCACTACCAAAACTATAGGAAAAGTTCACACTAACATACCTATTGTCAATATATAACACATAAACATTTAATGCTCTGCTTTTAATACTCGACAATCTTTTGTCACTACTAAAAGCACTGTTTGAAAAAGCGTTTCGGAATCAATTTTTTCACTAAGCAATTCGTGAGTGGCTTATACATTTGTTAAATCAAATATCATTAAAATACTTTTTGGTTAAGAAAAAATTGCTGACGAGCTACCAAGGGGATATCATGACATAATGATACCAATTGGAAATATAATAATATCCATATACGTTAACGTAATTTCAACATACATGTTAACGTAATTCCAAAAAAAAATATTTTTTCGCCCTTTGGAATTTCTAAACGAAATTATTTGAATTAAAATATGTGAAAATATTCATCTCGATAGGTTATTGAATACAGACTCTAACCAAATATGAAAAATCCATTATTCTAACAAATAGTACGATTTTTTATCATTCCTTCAATAGCTTTACATCGATCCCTTAAACCGCAATCCCATTAATTGGGTAGTCTGCTGGAGGAAACGGGAATTAAATTTATTTCCCTATACCCGCGACGAAGATGTCGTTTCATCGTCCCTGTTTTTTCGGATATTGGGACAAATTAGATACCTACAAGTATGTATTTATATTCATTATATATATATATATATATATATATATATATATATATATATTCTTTAAATCTCAATACGAGTAGTAGGTAACTCGGATATTACCCACAAGTCTATATACTGAAATCCCATTATATTTAATTTCCCCGATAATAAAATTCCAGTTTCCCAAAAATTATTTGAAAGAATATTTTTTATTAATTTTAACTTAAGCATTTCAAGACATATTTCAAAAATATGAAAATTTAGGGCATCCTCTCATAAAGACCAATATGGATAGTAATTAAGGAGTTATTTTTGAAACTACTAAAGCAAAAATAGTGATAAAAACGGGGTTGGTAAAAAATCTGACTGAAATCCTATACATTATAACTTTTTTAATATGTACTATGATTTCGTGCCTAAGAGACAAGGAGTAGCCAATTTAATTATATTTTTGAAAATTAATATTTATAAATAGTTTAATAAAATTATTTGGCACCCTCAAATATTTATGGTTACCTAAACATGTACGGACCCCGTAGTGCGAGTTCTACTCGATTATGATCCACCTGGTTTCTGTACCGAGGTAATACCTGAATGTCGAGGTCGCTCTTTAAAATTTTTTGAATGAAATATATTGGAAAGCACGGTGATAAATAAACTTCATTCTACTTTTCTACATGGCCGCATTCTTTTGGACTTTAGACAATGATTCGACATTATATATTCTTAGTTATGGTTAAATTAAATCAAATTAGGATGAAAATTATATATGCTTTTCACCTCTACGATAATTCTCTCTATTTCCCTTTTAATCCAATAGCTTTCATATTTTTTTTTTGTGTACATAAATAACACTATCTACTTTCTTAACTCCAGAGTTATAAATAAACTGAAAGGTGTTGATAGGTTTAGTGGGTGCCAAAATCAATTTTTCAAGGTTCATATCTCGAAACATAATAAAGGCAGATTCGTGAAAGGCAGATTTGGGATTCTCTGTAGTGTTTTCTACCTTGTTTCAAAAATAGGATATTAGCTCTGCACTTTGATTATTACATAGAACATCAGAATCCGACATTCGTGCTATATTCAAAAAATCGAATATATCAGTTGCAAATAAGTTACAGTCTTGAATGGTTCGTGCTACAAAATTCCAAATTGTGCAATTAATTGGTGCCAAAATCTGAGTGGGAAATAAAATTTAGAAAAGCATAGTATTTCATTTATGAGTACGTTACATTCATATAATATCATTTATTTCGAAGCTAATAGATAATATTTGTAATAGTAATTGACATGTATTTTTTAAAGACATTAGTAAGGGGGAAAAATTGAGCGCCTATGTTTTATCAATAAAACTTATTGCTGCTGTAAACAATATATGAAAAATATGAATCCACATTTTGACGATATTATTATTGCTCGTCAATCGATGTAATGTTTGTATGCTCAATATAAAAGTAAGGAACTATACGAGTAATTTATTATTAAAATGTAGCATAAAAAACTTGAATAACTATGTTATTATTTGAGTTGATTCCCAAAGGACCCAAATATTTTTTTTTCTTTATAATTTTATTTCTAATATTTTTCATGTCTTTCATTTATTCTCTACTTATATTTTTTATTTATTAAGTTTTGTTTTATTGTTCAAAATTTTTTTATAAAAAACATACTTATTTGAAGTATGCTTTGTATTTCAGTATGACTGATGACAACACGAGAGTGATATTGATGTTAAGCTATGACCTTAAGCCCTCATGTTTTAAAAAAATGTGATTCTCATGTATGGTATATACATTAGTTACCTATTCTGTAATGTGGATACTATTAAGAAATTCTATTATTTTTAACGACTAAGCTTAATAGTACATTTACCTTTAGAGAAACGTATTAGAAAGTTTATATTTTTTATAACGCCGACCATATATATTTCCAAATATGTACTTTAAATAAAGATACTAAAGTATCGAGTCACTAAAGTCTATTTATAATCATCATACCATATCATAGTAAGCCCTCCTTAACCATTTTGGTGTAGGCCTCCTTTAATTTGCACCACTAAGTTCTATTTTGGGCTGTTTGGATGTGGTTCGTTCCCTCCACTTTCATTATGTCGTCCTTTTATCTCCTTTATGGCCACCCAATTTATTTCTTTCACTCCCAGGGTCTTCACTCTAAGAAAATTTTGCATCGTGAGTCCCACTTTCGAGCAATGTGATTAGCCCATTGCTACTTAAGTTTCACCACTCTCTATGTAATATCAGCAATTTTGCTTTGTGTCCGAAGCCACTTAATTCTTTTCCGATCCTTTAAGGATATTCCTGTTCCAAATTTCGGCTCAGTAAGTGAGAACCGGTTGTACACATTGATTAAATAAATTTAAGTGGTTCTATATATTCATTTTAAAGAAAAATTCGAGTTTGGAGAAAGCTGCACATCCGAGCTGTATGCGTCTGTAGATTTCGTTGATCTGCTTCGTAGTTTTTGTCCCAAATATACATACTTATTTACGCGCTGGAGTACAGTACCGTCCACATTTACAGTTGCTGGGCTATCGGTTTCCGACGTCATGACTTTTATCTTATCCAGATTCATTTTGCGCACAATTAACTGCGAGGTTTTATGCAGTTTCTGAATCATAGTCTGAAATTCATCTGGATTATTAGCAAACAGTAAAATTATTTAAACGTGTACCTGATATCATCAGGCCTTTGTTTTCCCAATCCAGTTGTTTAAAGACGTCTTTTACGAAGAGGGTAAAAAAATTGTATTGTTGCTATATAATTGTGACAAAGATACTCTCAGAGTAGCATGCTATAGGTATTTGCAATCAGGTTCCTGTATATTTGATCTATACTCGCATTTTTAAGAGAGAAGAGAAAACGTGAGCACTGGAAAGCTCATATTTTCACACTGTCGAGTGCTTTTTTGTAGTTGACATATGCTAGCCATAGAAGGAACTGGTATATTGTAGTTTGTAATCGTATTGGGTACTAATGTACCAGGAAATAATTTCAATTCTCCCTTTTTTCTCATTACCCACAAGGAGATATTTTTTTAACTCGATTATACTGACATTTGTGTGACTTAATTTTGTCTATACCTTAGACCAATTTTATCTTTATCAACTCTACAAACATGGACTCAACGTGGAGATATTACGTGGATTCGCCAGGTAGAATTATGATGAAAATGATTTTTGGATTATATAATTAGTACGAAATAGAAGTAAAAGACAATATTGTGCTCATTTTTATGATTTTGGATATTCATGTAAGTTTTGGTAAATTTAAAGTTATTAAAGAATTATTAAGTGATGAAAAATTATCATTCTTACTATCTGGAAATCATTTTCGATAGTACGTTAAGACATAGTTCGATGCTTAAATATTATCGAAAAATGTTTATCGATATTGTCACAGGCCCGATAATTGCGATTTGAACAGATGAGATTAGCGCATTTTCTGATCTATTGGAATAAAACGTGTGCACGGCGTGAACCAATCAGAAGCGAGTACGATTCCCAAGTCACCCTTCACTCGTTACCCGTCTAGTGGTTATTATGTCCATGGTTCTCCTAGACTTAAGGATGTATTTATAAAATCTCGCTGCTCGAGAATGAATATTTGCTAGTCGTAAAATCACTAATACTAATGCTGCTAGTTGATGTACAACAAATTTATAGTATATTCGCATATCTTCATAACATGCATAGGCTATAAATTTGTTGCAATTATAACTAAAATGAAAGTGTTGGACATATCATTTATTACTATTTCATTTAATTTGTATTTTAAATTGTATATTAAGATTATATCAAAACGACAATCATTATATTAGTACTAGTCCAGTTTTAATTCGGATTTCATCGGTCGACCAGGCCACTTAACTATAAAATCTGTAAACAATGATTTTATCTTCCACATTCCTTCCTTCTGCAGTTTTTAGACTCATTTAAATATTTCACCAATATTTTATTAATCCAAAAATGAATGCCTGATCTTTTGTGACCCCTATGAAAATAGAACTCATTTAGATGAGGCAAATTAAAAAACGGAAAAAAACATTATAAGAAAGCATGAACAAAAATATGACCTTACCATTTATTGAAATGATGAAATGTACTAATTACTAAATATACAATGTTTCACCGTGACGATTTTGCTTTCTCATCCTCGCAGGTGCAAAATTCTCTAATTAAAATTAAATTTATGTACCAAACTTTACTTTCAAAATACTTTGTTTTGTATTGGTGTTTGTTAAAATTAAAGCTTTTAATGTAGTACTCACTTTATTTAACTAACCCATTATAAGTAGTTTTTTTCATTACGGAAATAGAAATTGTAAGACAAATATGACTATAAAAGTGTGGGAGCCTTTCATGAAAAGGTTTTATTCTGATCATCTTTAGTTTCTCACTTTCAAAATATTAGCACTAATGGAATATGATGAATGATTTCTTTATTTCATTGATCTTAATAATCGAAGACCCATAAATTCTGGAATTTTTAAAATTGAGCTAAATATGATTTCATATTATCTTTTCAAGGTAGATCATCATTTGCAATAAATTCATATTTCAATTTATTAGTACCAGTACAGACCGCAAACAGGCAGACGTCGTGGCCAATGATATGAAGCTGATCTTGTATTTGATAGAACTACGAATACTTTTTATTGATATACCACAATCATATTTCTAAAACTAAATTTTTTGTTTTATTGTTTCATTTGGGTGTAAATTGAAGTTAGATAATGGATACTTAGTTTTTACAGTGCCGTCTGCATTCTTATGGTCTGTGTGTAGAAAGGAAAATTCATTATCAATGAATAAATCGAACTCCTCAATGTTGATATGTAAAAGTATTGCTAATTCTCTGAGTGCAGTGTATTCATTGTTTTTTCCATGTTTTATTGATGGCACTTAGTTTAAGTCCTTTCCGTATTAAAATTGTTCAAGTGATAAAGCGCGATCCGTATTTATACGTTTCTTGCAAACTTTGCCAACCACAGAAGTTGTTCATAATTTCCGCCTGCATTCTAATCAAAGTGAACTAGCTCTTTATAAAATTTTATTGCACTCTTGATTTTATTGACCATGCCGCTGTTCAGGGGTTAACACTAATGCCTTCAGAAACTCTTTTTTTCCTATTTTCTTTGACGTCGTATCCGGCTTCTGGCAGCTTTCACCATGGTAAGAGTCTTTTGTCTTCTAACATCATTGAGACTTCTACGAAATGCTCCTAATTCTTTATTACAGATCAAGCGTCTGTTTTGAAAATAAATTTATGCAATAAGATTGCAAATTATTATAACAGCCTTCATTAAAAGAAAGAACAGCAGTTGCACATCGCCCATTATAAGAACCTCAGAAAGAAAAGTTAAATCTCTTTCCTCCTACATATTTGTGCAACGCGCGAGTTAAAACTTTCTGCTAAATATTTGTTTCATTGTGAACTAAGAACGTAAAGATAATCTATAAGAATGTAAAGATAATCTATGAGCGATGTCAATTATTTTGTAGAAAACACCACAAATTGTTAAAAATAAGACAAAATAGAATGATCGCCAAATATGCAATAAGGCCAATTAATAATGTCTCTGTTCATATTATTAAGTTTTCAATATACGGTATATTATGACTATTCCAATGTTTCACGGACGAATCTACACCCCAGCGCAATCTCAACTAATTATCCTAAATAAGCTTCCGTGCTTTTAAAGAATTGGCTGTGTTTGATTGAATTGATAACAAGGATTTACAATAATTACGCGAGAGGTGGTATTTTGCATTCTATTTACCTACAGTGACATTTTTATAAGGCCGGATATTTCTTATATTACAATAAGTACTTGAGTTTCCATTGAAAATCAATTGGGAATAAACGAGAACATTTTCTGCAAGAGATTTATCAAATCCACTAGCAATGATGTCTGCCTCCATTATAGTTGAAGTATCGGTATAATTTTTAACACAGTTGTGTAATGGAGGCTCAATGTCTTTATTGGACGACCAAGAACAAGTGACGGTATTTACGTTTTACTCCTAAATAAATACTTTTTTACTTTGGAGACCTATGATTGCTGCAGCGCCCGCCGCAGCGTCATAGTTGGTGCCATAGACCTGTTTAGACCAATAACCATCCGTTACTGCATTGATCATTGGTACAATGTTTTCATCTACACTACCAATCGATTTTGCATATTCTACTTCTTCTCGTACCGCCTCAGATATAAAATGCTCTGCTACTTGTTCCCACCATTGGCAAATGGTATCATGACAAGAGCTATACAATCTTGGAGACATGGGTGGAATGTCGATATACCATAAAACTATATTTAAATATTTGAAACAACTATTAATACACTCTACACCAGTAACACCTTCTTGGTTTATGTCCATTTTTATCTGAAATTCCGTGTTGCTTTTAAGTCAAAGTTTCCACCGGATGTATCGTAAATAAATGTAAAATTAGAATACAAACCTGTTCTCTTTTATTTTGCAATACGTATGTAGAATATATTGCAATCTAAAAGAGATTTTTGACGACTAATAATTAAAAACTGTTCTAATAAATAATTAATATCTACTATTCTTATGCGTTTAAACTTAATATTATCTCATTGGATTCTTCCTGTAAATTTAATACACGACGTGTAAATATATGACAACTAAAATAAATGTGAGTAAGAATTTAATAGATCTAAAAAAAGTGATATTTCTAACACTTTCTGTGACTACTGAGGCGAGCTTTCCACGTGTTTGTCCCTAATTTTGTATTAATTCCCTAATTCTGTATTCTGGACATAAATAATTTAGCATATATTTAATCGGAATAATGGAAGTGAATATCTATAATAAATATGAAAATTATGGGTCAGATTGTTTATGGGTCAGACTGTTGTAAACGAATATGTCCTAAAATACAAATATATCCTAGAATAATAATATGTTCATCTAAAGTACCGTGATAATGTAACTCAATTAACCGACATTGTAGGGCCGACGTCGGCTTATTGAGATACATTATAAACATCTCTCACCATTTTTCGAATAACACGTCATCACATATCGAATGTTAGAAGTGCCATTGTACGTAGAATGGGCATATACTCCAAATTATTGTTGGCATATATTCCAAATTCAAATCGAAGTACCAAAGGGACCTACGAAATAATAAAGAATGGAAGAATAAATGGTATTAACTATAATAGTGGAACAAATAAGTGGAATAAATTGAAACTAGTTATAAAATAAGATTAAGAAGTAATTAATTTGAGTATAATATAACGCTATTGCAGAAATACCTGTTAAGCACAAATAAAACTTGCACTACGAGTATTCCGTATAAAGAGTTTGCGTACATAGGCAGTTATGAATATTTAAGAGCACATAATGTTTGTATTAAACTATTTGAAATATTTATTTTTCATAACGTATATATATATATATATATAAATATATATATATATATATATATTTATATATATTGTGTAACGGTGTAAAAATATAGTATGCATTTCAAAATGTACAACATCTAGGATAATTGCTATCGATTTTTTGTAATACCCTAGTTAGATTTTACCGACGCAGTTTTTTTCATTATTTCTGGTTGTCAGGTTTCGAGTAAATATTTTTGAATATAAGCTATTGAAATATGTGCGGAATAATATGTTTTACTACTATCCCACATTTCAAGTTTCTACGTAAAGTGGTTTCTGAGAAGAACGGATGTAAGACAGACGCATAGCACAGAGACGCGGACAGGCAGACAGACGCATGAATAATTGTATAACGGTTCAGTATTTAATTTTAAGGTGCAGAACCATAAAACAATAAATAACATACAATTTTGACAATTGTGGATTTTCCTTGAATAATATTATTGGTATACACAGCTCTTATATCCTTTTAGAAAATGTTATGTTATCACTGTCTTGCAAGATTTTTCTCTTTAATTAAATTTAAAGGACAATTATCAAAATATTAAAGGCGAAGAAGTAGCAATCACGTTATCGTTTTTAAAATATATTATTTTCTCGAATAATGCTTTCATATATTTTAAAGTTACATTTTATGTTTGCTGTCTCTTTTCTGAATTCGCTTTTACTATAAATTTAAAGACAAGTTTTGAAAGAATTAATATGAAGAAATGTAACTACGTAGACATATTTCTTCTCCTGAAATTTATTTAAACTAAAAAATAATGTTTTTCTTCTATTTTATCATTTAACCGGGGCAATTTCATATAACGCCTATTAGATTTTTAAGGTTAAATATGTCACATTATCCCTCATAATCTTCACAGTAAAAACCCTTAGATAAACTTTATATTATTTAATTAACAATCGAATAAGCTCAATGCTCGAGGAATCATTTATATAACCTTCGTTTAACATTTAAATGTTATGTTCTATTTCTATTAAAATTTATATTTATTGCCTTTTAAACCAATCGATTATAGATGAAAATGAGGTATAATTTTCACCTATTATCGGTCGGTTACATATGCCTTGATAACACTGTAATGGATTTTTTATGGGCTCCTTTTAAAAAAATCAATTTCTTTCAGTAGCAATCCTTTTCAGTCCGGAAGTGTGGTTTCTCAGAATTCGAAAGTGAAGTGGTTTGCTTTCAGTGGTAGCGCTTCGGCGAATCTTTTCCGAACTACAGCGTCTTAAATTATTGGATTTAACCGTACTGAATACTGTACTAACATTTTACGGTGAATATTTAGCAAAATTAAAAATTGAGGTAAATGAATTAAAACGAATTGAGGTAAATAAATTAAATTTCTAATGAATAATTTTTAAAGAATTCAGTTGCAAAATGGAAAACATGAAACTATCGTTATTCGATATTTAGAAGATTGAATTTAAAAAAGATTGTTGTCATGATTGTTCCATGAAAAATTTTAACATTCGGTGCGTCCACTATAAAGGTCTCCACAGAATGTTCATATATTTATGAGCCGCTTCCTGAGCAAAAGTAAAAGTTTTACGCTGAGCTTTCTTGAAAGGACAAGCTTTCCGGCGAGAGTAATGCTATTTTTATGAAAGTTCATACAAGAATAAGGTACAGACCACTCGAGTTGTGACCTTAAGAGCCTTCATTGCTCAGTATTTTATTCGTTGTTTCGATTTTGATTTTACCGTACATTCAACTTTAAGATATGTTTTAATATCGGCAATGAAAAAGTACGATAAAATCGAATGCCCTCTTCTCTGTGGAGGCATAACAGTTATATCTCTCCTACTGTGGAGGCATAACATTTATATCGCTCTACCCTATTTCGAGTACAGTCATCTGTATCATAAAGATGATTAGAATTTTACATTTTAATTAGTTATACGAACATTTTACCAATTTTTATTAAGTGAAAACCAAATACAGATTGCAACATTACTAAGCGTCTATTGCTATTAAAGTTTTTTTAAGAGTCTACCTTAAAAGCGAGTCGATATCACTCTAAAATATATCACAGTCGCTACGATTACATATATCTAGAACAAACTTTTCAAAATTCTCGGTAAGAAACCTGATGGGTGTTCAACAAAAATAGTTGATAGATGACCCCACTTCGATGAAATGGTGTTTTTGTAAGATAACTTGTGCAACTATGTGCCATATAAGTATAAATATTTTATTTTGTTAAAAAAATTGCGTGAAGATATAAGCGGGAGGTTAAAAGTTTATAGAGCAACTTATTATTCTGTGTTGGACTTTGACATTTTTTTCTGCCGTGTTAAATCGAAAATGATCATTGGAAAGATCCCAATCCGTTCTAAATTTGATAGTATTTACCTGAATATTTGCCAGAACATATCGTGAAACCGTCATTTATAACTTGCCTTATTTACATATCTACTAGCTTTTGCCTGTGGCTTCGTCCATTTAGCATTACAAAATGTAAAAAAAATTTTTTTAAGAAATAACAATGAGTTTCAATCAGTCCATGTAGTTACGAGGCAAATATTAGTAATATAATTGACCACGACTGGCTTTCAGTTTTTAAAAGATGCGATTTAATTAATAAATTTCCGATGTTAGTCTAGACCAAAAATCAATGCAAGAATGAAAACCGTATATTTTGGCACGTTAAATAAAATATATTGCACTATTTTTAAAACTGGAATTAGTAACTGAACTTTCAGTTATTGGTACGCAGTAACAATTTTTTTAGTATTTATCTTTACTGCTGTGTTCCTATAAAATATAACGTAATTATATGTGGTCAATATTTTTATCCGGTACGTTTATTATCTGTATGCAAGTTTCGTTAAAGTAAGTACGACCATTTATTATTTAATATTTCTCTATCATTATATTATGTATGTTACCATTTTGCTGAAGACTAAATATTGGTTATTTGCAACTGCATAAATGTCATAAATGAAAGTATGTCTATTTTATATTCAAAAAACAATTATTGTTCTGTCCTACTCGATAATATCCCTCATCTATGGGTCATTTTGTTCCGTTTATTTTTTATAAAATCCGTTCCAATAAATCACCACTTTAAACACATTAAATTATGAGTGGCAAGATCTATTGCTCCCTGACTATTCATAAAGAATGTTCTTGAAAATATTTCAGTTGCAAGTTGTGCGTATTTTTCGACTATAAATCGACAATTATTAAAATCATAAATATTGCTCATGCAATGATAAATCCGGTAAATGTATGTATTTTATGTGGTCATTGATGGGTCTAAGAAATAAATAAAATGTGTAAAGTATATAGTTGCTATTTAATGAACGTTGTTGCCACGTGTCAGAAAAAATTATGGATTATCAGAAAAACAACAGTGAATATTATTTTGATGCGAAGGTTTTATGTAAAATCAACCATTAATATCGTTTCGTACATGTCAAACCGGAACATTCATGTTTTCATCTCGTTATTCATCCTTCCGATCGTCTGAAATGCTCATCTTTGACGTGACTACAAAGCTATATAATCTAAAACTCTTTCGGGAAAGAAAGAAATAATTGAGTGACTAAAATATCAATATTATCTAATCGTAACATGTGATGTATTATAGTAAAAGTAAAGTTATATGGAATTAATTTCCATGAAAAGAAGTTAAAATGAAAATAACTAACAAGTTAAAAAAAAAATTAGGAGTGTGAATATTATATGTGGCGCCATTAATTGTTTCATCTTAAATGAAATATTACTAAGAACGGTATAAAATCCGTAAAACTTTATATAACATTGACATTAAAGGAAAATTATAGGTAAATATATATATATATTTGATGTAACCATCTGAACTAAATTTATTAATGATAGCTAAACAGTAATGATTCGTGAAAATTTCATAAATTAAGAGAAGAGATGAGATCAAAAATTACTGAGAATATTTGTGTCAATATATTCATAAAGTGTGGTTCGTCTCAAATGTCTATAACAAAATATAGGTAATGTATTTCTAATTAACGAACATATTAATGTGGTTCAAACAGACAAACCAATTCTTGAAGGAGAATAAAATTAATGCTTCACTGTATTCTATTCGTCGGTTATCAACTAATATATACTCCTTTTTGAAATTAGTTCGGTGGTGAAATTACACATTGTTCCAAAAGCATTCCAGAAATACGGTATTTCAGAAGTATCTAATAGAGAACAAAAAAACTGAAATAAACATATATAGAACAAGAAATTTCCCAAATTTGTTTATCACAGTGTGCCCTTGGAAACCA
Source organism: Druceiella hillmani (assembly GCA_039881145.1). Taxonomy (NCBI): domain Eukaryota; kingdom Metazoa; phylum Arthropoda; class Insecta; order Lepidoptera; family Hepialidae; genus Druceiella; species Druceiella hillmani. The sequence goes on along the minus strand of JAYKKI010000140.1, from coordinate 1,341,519 downwards.
ATAGTCCATCTAAATTCTCCAAAATAGTTAATGGAAAAAAAGTAACACTAGCAGTATTTTCAAACTTATAATGCTGTTCTTGTAACCGTAATATTTATGAATGTTTATTCACTTGTGTTCACTAGTCAGCCAGTGTTTTTAGTTTTTATTTATAAATATATTTATGAATGTTTATAAACGCTACTAATAAAACTGAAAGAAAATTTGATTGAATAATTTCAAAAGATATTGGGATAAAATGTTGAGTTTTCTTGTTTATGCACAGCAGAATATTCATAAATTAAATCTGTATGACGGGAGAGAAGTAGATTAACTCTATTTGAGCCACGAAAAGATGCCTTAAGCTGATTAAAGTAGTAAACCTATCGATTTAAAACTACTATGCATATATATCTAAAGAGACTCATAGACTGGAATGTCCCTCAATGAAAATTGCAAATAGAACGCGAAGTGAAAATGAAAGCATTAAATTAAGATTTCAATTCTTGTACGTGTATTTAAAGTAGCATTTAAAATAATATAAATAAATTTGAAATAACGAGCACAAAATAATAATACGAACTAAGCTTAATATCGCACCATTCGCATTCATGGGTGAGATAAAACGTGAAATAAAATTCGTTATTACGTTCTTTTTGCATGACAATTTATTTCTCGACGTGGAAACCGTTGTTAATCCGGTTTATTTTCCCATTCGTTTTTTATTTTGTTTTATATTCTTTATATCTAGATGGATTTAAAAGCTTATACAGTAATGCTTAGAGAATAAGGCTGAAATATAAAAATATTCAAATAATAACAGATGTATTTACAGGCCTTACTTAATATTAACATAATTGTTATTCTCTGAAAAGAAATATAATAGTTTCATATTCGTTAGGACCATCTGTTTCTAGCAGGTTCTGTCAATGACATTCCTCATTATGTGATGACACTTAGTGGATGGAATAACTCTCTTAGTGGATGGAATCTCTTAGTGGTCGGCTAAAAACTTCTACATTCCATACTCAAATAAGTTTTTCTAGATTGTTATTACCCCTTCTAATTTTATTGCCAACATAGAATATTATATATTGTAGACATTTGATGGATAAACCTGTGTTATAATTTGGAGTTAGGAAATAGCTACGGGTCTAATTGTCGACAGGATCATACGTCTTTAGTAGCACAATGAGAATGCATCTAATCTTTGATTTTCCCTCAGCTCTTCTACTTTCGGTTTGCGTTTTTATTTCCTGTAGAAAAACAAACAAAACATGAGCTCTCAGTAAACAAATTTTAGACTTAAATATAATTTTTTGATTTATAAGTTTCCGTACCGGAATAATTCGAATGAAATCTTATTATTATAGTAATGTCGTCAGTGCATCGTAAACCTTAAAATTCCTTGTAGTTCCTTACATCAAAACTAGAAATTGAATTTATAAAATTGGATATATTTGGCGTTAATTTTGTAGAAATTCATTATTTACAGTTGAATGAACCTACGTTATGTAGTATTATGTCTACTTTCTTTAAGTTTTTTACCACGACCTAGGTTTCGTTGTATTACAACATCTTCAGGTTGGCTGTTAGCAAAGATCTTTGCTAACAGCCTTTGCTAACAGTCCACCTGAATATGTTGTAAACAACGAACCCTAGGTCGTGGTAAAGAACTTAAAGAAAGTAAAAATAATGCTACATCACACAAAGACAGTCAATAATTTAGCACCAAACGTTTTGTATTTGTATTTAAAAAGTAGCTTCCATATATAAAAATTATTAAATAAATATTACAGATAATTTATATATTTTTCACCGACATCTCCAGCTAGAAAAGGTACCTTGACGTACCTAGGCATTTCCGTAGATTCATATAAAATCAATCTGCGCCATTTACGTTCACTGAGGGGAGGTTTAGTGGGAGGAAAAGAGGGGGAGGGGGTGATAGTTCTGCTCTGCGTCTTTTGGTACGGTTCCCTCTGTAAGGATTGATAGTTTCGCATGCTGTATGACCTGTTCACTACCACTTTAATTTGGAGGTTTGGCGTCCACTTTCATTAAAAATTTCAAGACAAGTACGCTAGGCAAAATTCTCTATGTTTTGTGAATATCAGGTTCAGATTATTTGAGGCAGGCAAAGGAGGGACGGAGGCGACGAGGCGGGCCGGGAGAACGGAAAGAGCTACATCACACGAACGTCCCTTTATGACGAACATTATTGCAGCACCCGTGTGTGCCGCGATAATATTTATTTTGTCATTCGAGATGCGAAGTTGACGTATGAATGTTTGCTCGGTACCCAGTAACTGGATGTAAATATTCATGTTACTTTTCATACGTTTTGTCAGTGAGTGATACAAACATCGTTTGATTTCGTATGTTCGTGTTTCTAAGTTCTTTACATTTTTATTTTGCAGTCAGTAACGAATACAAATTTAAAAGTTCATCTAGTTTATACTAACCAGCTTTATTTTGGCGCACCTTCACGTCTGTGTCTTTATTGTCGATTAGTGTAACAGGGTCAAATTTGGCAATGGAAGTAATTGTAACATGGATAGTATCACAAGTAATAAATTTGTAATTTAACTTTTTGGAAAGAGAAGATCTAAAATAAAATAACATGTTTTAATTTTTTAAAATATTTCTTTAGATCTAAATTTTTCTTTGGAAAATTATACGCGTCATCGTCCAACGTGCATTTGTAGGAGGACACGCTATGGCGTTGCAATTTTTGACCCCTTTTGGTTGTTATATTTTAACTAGATGAAAGAAAAGTTATTAATTTTCAAAATGATTTGCAAAATAATTTAATTTTCATACATAATTTCCCATAAAACTCCCTTTTTTCGTGCTCAGCGACCGTCATTTTATGCGGATCTTATAGACCCTATTTCTGATACCTGCTTCTTACAACTAATATTCTCCTTACAACTAGTATTTTTATTTTTAAATTCTACTACAACTTAATAATTAATTGAACATGTTCGTTGCGAATTTTGATTTTACCAAAGATTACGTTTCTCCACACGTGACAATTACAAAATATTACAATACTATATATTCTTATCATATTTTACTTTATTCCCTACCTGCTTTAAAATACAAATATTTATGTTATTAAAGCTCTAAAAATTTCAGGATAACAAAGTACACCAAACAAAATGTATTTCTTTGTAATAGCTGGATAACTTTGCAGGGTAAATGCAGTACGTTAACCAAATTACTCCTTACTTGCCGCTCACATAGCTCGGTATTCCGTTATACCATTCTCAGTATATATCGGTATAACGTGCTCAAATATAAATAAGCTAGGAAATTGCAATGCTATTATTTTGAAAGATAGCGATCTCCTACATTTATTTCAGAAGGACGTAACTAGATAAATACTTCAAAAGTTTCGCGTAGTTAGGATCTAAAAATTTCAAAATTTCAATTTCTAAAGATTTCATGGGACCGCTAAAAGGACAAAATGGCTACTTTATACTTAAAACATTTTACTTTTGTTCTGTTCAAGTACGGTAAAAACAGTGAAGTTTAATATGAACGAAAGTTAGATACAGGGATTTCATGAAAAAGTTATGATTGTACCATAAATGTTTACCGTTTTCCGAAAGATGAAATTAGAATTTTCATTTTAAAGAGAAGTTTAATTTAGGAAGCAAGAAAGTAACAAAAACCAAGAAAGTAGCACTTTCTAATAACTATTCTTATTATAACTAAAATAAATTAAATCATTTAAGGGGTTGATTGGTTCATTTTTTTCTTTTCAGTGATTTAATGACATTGAAATATGGTATAACGATTGTTGTTTATAAAATGTATAATGTCATCACAGCATTAATCACCAATTTCGGAGATGGTTTTAAAGTGTTATTTGCTCAACCCTATTTATTTTTCGATTTGATTCCTTGAAATTAACATAAAAAATGGATTTCACAAAATTTTAAATTTCTTTTTTTTTGACAACTGAATAATATATAGGTTCGATAGGACCTAGTTTTCTTACTAAACTATTCCCTCTAAAGTTTAAACAGCACTAATGCCAATCCTGAATGACTTATATGTATACATAATGCAAGCGATTTGCCCACATTTCATTCCTTACAAACGAGTAGCTCTACAAATGAATTCCAAGCATGAAAACTCATTTAGAGACTACTCGATTCATATTGACGTCTCTACGTGCACGTGTACGATACGAATGTTCTGTTTAAATCCGCCACAATAGAAATAATACTTGGTACCATAAAAACATACTACGGTGCTTCAAAGGAAAACTGCATACATAATGTATACATAACTGTATACATAATGCAAGCAATTAACAATACATAATGCAAGCAATGCATACATAACTGTATACATAATGCAAGCAATTAACAATACATAATGCAAGCAATGCCTACATAACTGTATACATAATGCAAGCAATTTGCCCACATTTCATTCCTTACAAACGAGTAGCTCCACAAATGAATTCCAAGCATGAAAACTCATTTAGAGACTACTCGATTCATATTGACGTCTCTACGTGCACGTACACGATATGAATGTTCCGTTTAAATCCGCCACATTAGAAATAATACTTCGTACCATAAAAATATACTACGGTGCTTCAAAGGAAAACTAACGAGTAATGAGCGACGATCGTGTGTGCTTTCAATGATAACACTTTCCTGAATGACTCTTTATTTGCAGTTTGCAAAAGCGGTTGCTTTTAATTAAAGCATCTGCTTTGATATAAAGAATTTCATATGAGAAGATTTTCAGAAACAAACTTGGCACGGTGTACTATACTGTGTTGGTTCTAAAAATATAGATTTAGATGCGATGTATTTAGGCACCTAGCTAAGTTAAAACAAGTTACAATCAGAAACATTTAAACACAAGTAGAAGTTTCCTTTTCATTGAATAATATTTTTTCAAATACTGAAGTTAATTTCAGCAACATTACTTCAGAATATAATTACATTAGGTTTTGATTTTGTACTGACAATGTATTTGTTATTAATAATCCTTGACAAATAATCAAAATCGTTGCAATTCAATATTAAATAATCTGTTTGTGTAGTGGCTTAATAGTTAACAAAGCTTTTGTTGTTATGTTTGATTTTTACATTACAGATGTTGTCCAACCTTTATATTATATAATATTATAAAGGAAGAGTGTGAGTTTGTTTTTTCAATTTGAAAAATTAGGGATGTAAGCTACATTTTATTCTCAGGAGTTTAGGGTTCCCTAAAATATAACAATATTTGTAACTCATATTGGAGAAAAATTACCAAATTGACTGTTTTTTTTATTAAAGTTGTGTAAAGCTTTATAGATGTAATAACATAATGTAAGAACAATTTGTATATCAGCAATATGTAAAAATACTATTCATCTGTCTTTTATGTAAAATACTGTTTTTGTCTAAGAGTAAAAATCATATCAATAATTAGGGATTTTACGGGTCTATTTCGTGACTAAAAATTGGTCTTCATTGAAGTAAACTAAATACAGCATAAGTATTAATAAACTATTAAATATATAACTAGTATTAATAAACTAAATACGTTAAGACATACATAAATATTTGTCTTAACTGCATTTCATTTAAAAGATATAACTGGATTTTGAACACGTAACGTTAAATTACTGCGTGACCAGCGAGGCAGCATGGGGACATTGGGCTGAAGGGTTAGCATACTTGCAGAATATGATGTCAGTCGTTTTTCATAGAAAACGATTGTAGTAGAAATCTCAAATTTAAAAAAGCAATAAATCAATATGGTAAGCATGTTAACTTGCATATATCTCAAAAGATAACATTAAAATATACTACATGGAAATTACGGTGAAGGAAAATAACATATGGTGTCATAAATCATTTGAAAGAGCATGATAAAAGGATTTCGAAACTATTTTTGAAAAATTTATGAAAAAATAGGTTTACCTAGAGTTTACCCAAAATTTGTCGGAAAATTATAACGATTTTAAATCTCGTAATTTTAAGGCAATATGTTTATGTGATGAATAATGATATAGATAATTTCAAACAGTTTAACAAAAATACTATGTACACTTAAACGTTTATATAGGTGTAATTTTATACAGGTGTAATTAATATTTTTATATAGGTGTGTACAGAACCCGTATAGCACGGGTTATACTTGTAATATTAATAAAAGATATTTACAGTGCATTTTTTACCGAAGTAATATAATTAGTTGCAAGACACCTGTTTAAAAAAATATAACTGAATAATAATCAATCCCAAATGGAGGTTTATTATCGCCTCACTCGAACTTAAACTTTTAGTTTCAAAAAGGCCACTAGATATAAATTTAAAGGGTATAATTACCTTGAAAGCAAGAAGAAAGTTTTTGATCTCTTAAGTAAACGCATATTGTCAAACATTACTTTTCGAACTTAGTTCGCATCAGCACGTGTCTCCACAGAAAACCGTTCATCCTAAAATTCTCTGAAAATCAAAATCTCTCATTTATATAAATTCGCTAAGCAAAAGATACTCTATTTACTTAATTTGCCTTAATATTTAATTAAAATATTATTCTTTAATCTTACCTTGATATCAAAAATTAACTTTGGTGAACTAAAATGATATTGAAATGTCATTCTTAATTTCAGCCGTAATTTAAACTCAGCCAAAATGGAACCGACACCCTAATCATTCAAATGATTTAGGACATTGGATGATAGCTAAATGATGCAATTATTTAATATTGCATTATTAGTTTAAAGAAAGGACGGCGATATTCGTTTCATTTTGAAACTTATTTCTTGAGTTTACATTTACAGATATATTATACATCACTATAGATCGGAAACCACTTAACCTATAATTATGAAATAATAAAAGTTTAAAAAAATTGCCTAAAATTTAGAAGAAAGTTATAACGATGATTCTAAAATTCTAGGCAACATGTTTACATGATTAAAAATAAAATTATTTATGAATAGTTTAATAGATAATATACGTGTACACATATCGCAAACTCTATCGGTGCATAACAGGTTTTATTTGTTATCAATTCTTCTAATATTGTTATTCGAGAAAACTTAATTAACAAGCACTTCAATACTAACTTAAATTATAATATTAACGGATAAGTTCTAAACGTTTTCCAAAACAAAAATTTTATCACAGTAAAATATTAGGTTGTAACAGTGCTATAAATAATATTGTAATTAAACATGCACTAGGCAGTAGAAAAAACTTACTGATTCTTATGTCTTTAAAGAGTAAAATGATCCCATAGTTCTAATTCTAATTTCAGTATCAGTAAATTTATATTCAAATTAAGGCGGTTATTTTGCGGTGTCACAATTTTCTTAAATTTTTAGTTGTAACGGTTTCCAAAACTCTCATATCACTTTTCTTAGCGACACTATGGAACAGAGAGAGAGAGAGAAATGATAAGTAAAGAAAAAATGAATAATAACATAATTCTTATTTCAAAAATGAATAATAACATAATTCTTATTTCAAAAATGAATAATAACATAATTATAATTTCAAAAATGAATAATAATATAATCCTTATTTCAAAAATGAATAATAACATAATTCTTATTTCAAAAATGAATAATAACATAATTATAATTTCATAGCATGTAGGGGCATTTATAGTTTCAGATGAAAAAGGTGATCATATATGAAATATGATTATAATGATTGTAATTTGGTATAAGTCCACAGGAGACAGCGACGTGTTGCGTGTGTGGTAATAGAATGTAATGGATTTATATAAATCTAATATTATACGATATAAGATTTAATTAAAATAAAAATATATATTTACAGCACAGTATGCTATGTCTAATAAAATGGATTAGTTTGTTATTAGAAAAAAAAGAAAAGCTGGAAAATTGTGACGCACGCGTCAATCAAATAACAAATTTATTTGTGATACTTATGATATGATTTTGTTGAAATTGGAGAGCAGTCTACTGTTAGCATGCTTAATCACAAATCTACAGCAACTTAAATAAACTGTCAATTTTCAAATTTTATTGAAATTTCTTAAACTTTTAAGTTTTACTTTTTAACTTTTTTGCACAGCCATGTTTTTAATTTTTTAAATACTTCATAGCTTATTTACAATAATACATAAAACGGAAAATTTGCTTGCTCAGTTCTTTGTTCGTATTATATTCTACAACCACACGTCCAATTTTAAAGAAATATTTTGTGTTAAAAAGCCCTTGTTTTGAGGAAGATTAAAGAGCAGTGATAAAAATGAAACAGAAGTCGGGGAACATTGCTTAGACGGTGCAAGATACAAAGATACCGGTTAATTAATTGACTGATCATATTTAGTATTCCCGCACATATACTGTCGAATCCGATGGACGTCGTTTGGCGAACAGAGTGGAGGCGTTTAGTGACCGTGGAGATGGAGTGAGGGTGAGCAGCCCAATGAGGTAGAACACCACTAGCCCGCATGCGCGGTAGGTTTTTTTACGCAACGTGTCTCAGAGAATACTTTTGGGTGAGGTTCATTTTCTACTGTCGATTTAATGTAGAATTTTTCATGTGTCTATTCTTTTTCAATTGTCTTATTGGAGATTTAACGTTTTAGCTTAAAAGAAATACTGAATTTTCAACTTTGTCATAAAGCCCATTTCGCCATATTATATTTACTCATATAAAAAACGTGTATCATATAAGTAGTTAATATATTCTCATTAAAAAAAACAACCTCTAAATAAACAATCTCTAGTTATAGTCTTAACAAGTTTTATTTTCGAAACCAAAACTTATTTTTATGGAACATATCATATTGGGTATCATTGCTAAGTAATTTAAGATGAGCCTGCAAATGTTTGTCAATTGTTCTCAATATAAATTTTGTGGAAAGTTATCGGTAAGGTGATTGCGATTTATTGTTTCACATTCTTGGTCTCTTCACAGTAAATCTATCGTGAGTGAAATAAAAGCGATATATTCATTCAGTGCTACTTGAAAGCGATCTGCACAATAAAGATTAGGCTATGAAATAAAAATATATGCATTTATGATAATTCTATATACACAAACCGAAACGTTTCATACGCACAATATGCTTATAAATTTATGATATCCTCAAAATCCTATTAATCTGACTTGTTTTGTTATGCAAATAAGGCAATACAGTTAGATTTTCACAGGAGGATATGCAATACAATGGACTCAGGTAGTCTATTTACCCAACTAAATACTCGAGTATCGCAATACATGCGAGAGCTTTATTGAAAACACATATTAATCCAATCAACGGGCTTGATTGATTTTCATTAAGTTCCGCATTCGGTTTTGACCTTTTGGATTCGCTCGCCCTCCAGGCTTATCGGCGTTTATCGACTCGCTCTTGTACTGTTGCTTCTACGTAATTTAATTAAAATCGACGCATCGACAGCAGTCGTTTATCTTCTGCTATTTATTATGTAAAATTTATACTGTTGCGAATGTTATTCACTGGGATGAAGTGTGTTAAGTTCATTTCTGTCACCATAAACCATAAAACCTAACCCTGCGTAGGTTAGATACTACAAATTGTAGAAAAAAATTTATCTTGAATTTTAATATTTTGTACAATGAATATGTAAAAACATTTATTTCAACACCACGACATATGAGTAGCTTGAAGTATAATAATTTCGTAAAGGATGTCATATAACAATTATGAAATCTAACAGACACTACATTTTTATTAAATATTTTTATTCTAAAATATGTGACAAGGATTGAAGGAATGTCGCAAAATATTTTAGAATATAAAATGGTATAAAAAGTAATATCCATTCATATGACAGGAGTAAACAATTCGGTCATCTTATAACACAGTGAAATAAATAAAGTCATAAAAATTTGAGTTTAGTGAAATATTCTTCCTTTTAAATAAAATAATTACACATAAAGAAAATACCTTATGGTATTTCCTGCTTGTAACATTTTCACGAGTTTTAAAATATCAATACTTAATCTGTTTTAGACTCAGCACAGCATCTGTTGTTAAAAAGATACGACTCAGTTTCATCCCATTCTCGTTATTATAGTTCCATGGGTGCATTCGCTCGCTATTGATGGAAAAATTAGAGGCTTTCAACCTTAGTTTCAAGCAATTAAAGCGAATACATTTTTTAAACTAATAAGCTTGGTCATGGGCACAAACTACAAAGCAAATAATTACATTTTGTCAAATTATGTGAAACAGCAATGGAAAATAAAGTAACACTGGCATGGAATCTATACCGTTATCAATATTTAATAGAAGTGTACCTGTATATTGAAGATATTTGTGAAAAAAAGTACCTAATTGTAATATTATTCAGGCTTCCGTCAATCTCATTATATGTATTGTTATACATACAAAGCTTTTCTACGGCATTTTGCTTAATTTTTTTATATTTAAATATTGAATTAAAATGATATAACTGGAAAAATAATACACCTAATATTCTAAAATACGTAGGTAATAATTACTAAATCTATTATTTATGAAGAAACGCAACACATAGAACACTTATAATCGTCTAAATATCAAATTTCTATGCCAAGTGGTCACTCTGGAAAACAATTATAAATCAACAGTCGGATATGTGAGCATAAAATAATATTTATTGCAAGAGTGCATAGAATGATTGAGATAATTCCTACAACTTGGTATGTGTAATGCAGGATAACATACTGTGCACAATAATACTTGTCATAATATGAGCACCATTTGTACATAAAACAAGAGCGAATCGCAATGAACTATTTGTAAGAATTCGATAGCTCTGTGAAATCATACTAATCAACACATGTTGCATGCTGTCGGAGTAGGTTTATACTATTAACTAATAACAAAATATCCACGATAAACAAAAATACTATCATACAGAGTGCACCCTAGTGGAGTCAATGCTTACTTTTTTAAGTGAAAAGAGCGCCGAGTGTGGGGAGGAAATTGCGTCCAAATGAGCGAGAGTTTTTGTGGAAGAAATTTCATAACTCTAAATTTCTCCCATAAAAACGTAAAAATAGGCATAGCGCATCATAGTCTAATTTTCAAGAGAAAGGATAGAAGTTGGTATCACTTTGACGTTCGTTGCGACGAGACGTCGTGAACTGTGCGCACGCATAATGATTCTACGCTTTTCGACCGATAGATTGGACATTTGTAGCAGGTATTAAAATAATTTTGGAGGGATACATATCCTCATGCTGTTCATCATGTATAAGACATATGTAAGATGAAAATAAATTTTAGGGTTTGACTTTGATTTTAGGGTCAGAGACTGCGATTCCGATTTATTTCATATTATATTATGAATTATAATAAAAATGCTATAAACTATCACTTAAATTCATCTGGCGACATAAAAATTAAAACAAATCTTGAGACTCTCTAAGTGCATAAAGAAAGCGACACACACACACACACACACACATATATATATATATATATATATATATATATATATATATATGTATATCCGCATTATTTGACATTGGTGCATACATGTATAATACAGTCTAAATAATATAATTCCTTTGTGAAATCACTAGAAGTAACATAAAATTAGCTTAACGCTATATCGCTGTTTTGATATAAACTAGTGTATGGGTTACTCAGTAAACTTTTCCATTACTAAATCTTTTAGTTATTTATTTATATATAACTTGGATGAAGTGACTACCGTCGATGCTGGGAATTGATGAAATATTGTAAATTAACAAACGTGGGAAATTAAAATCAAGACGTAGTTTTCTTCCATTCCGTCGTTTTATTTTAAATATGTGAATGAAATCATGTTTTATAACTCTTATACGTGAAATTGAATATAACTGGGGTATTTTGTAGACAGTTTTGTTCGAGGAAAATTATTTGTAGGCGAAGTGTGCCATCCGCATTAATTAATATTAATGTAGACTAACAAATAAGCTTATTAAGTAGTAAGAGAACACGCACTAAGAAACTTCCGTACTTAGGCACATTTAAATTTTCAAAATGTTCATAATAAACTATTTAAAAGTATTAATATTATTTTCCACCACATAAATCAATTGCTTAGTAAAATTTTATAAGGTGTAAAAATATCATAAATTTCTCAAAAATCTATAAGATTTAGAATCGTTACTATAGTTTTTGACAAACTATGTGTTGGTCAACTTTGTGTTAGTTTTTTTTACAAAATGTTGACTCTAGCATTTGCTGAGATTTTTTAACCGCTTATAGAAATTTTGTTTTGGATTTCTTATAGCTCTTTGTGCCTAATGATATATAAAATGATAAAAAAATTGATTTGTTTCATTTCCAAGGTGCAAATGAACTAAAATTTTTATAGAAATATTTTTGGATATTAAGTTCTAAAATGTAATATCAATACTATCTCTAAAATGATCTTACATAAAATCCACTAAAAATAATTCCTTTATCACTATGCCAAAACTCTACTAAATTTAAAATTTCTGCGTGAAATGGTTTTTGAGAGAGACAGCTTTGAACTATGGACACGTGAGTTAATCCATAAGGATTTAATTTTTTCCTTTTTCAAGTATATTTCATATATATATATATATATATATATATATATATATATATATATATATATATATATATATATATATGAGACAACTGAGTCTTTCTGAGCCTTTAAATATTGCTAATGACTCGCGCAGCACATCACTAATTGCGGGTATCCTAAGAAATATAAATGTCAAGTTTCATTTCATTAGCATCATTACATTTTTTGTAACGGAACCATGAACGTCACCATGTCTTGGTCATCCGCACTTTGCACGAAGTACGAAGAAGCTGTCATAAAATTCCTTATAAAGAAGAACAAAACGCTTACGGAAATATTTGAAGCGATGTCAGCAGTTTATGGGAAATTTGCACCTTCATTTGCGACCGTAAAAAGTTGGAGCCGAGAGTTCAAACACGGCAGGGAGACGCTCAAAGATGATCCCAGGTCGGGATGTCCAAACACCACCGTTACCGAAGAAAACATTGAAAAAGTGAAAAAAATTGTTCTCGAAGATCAGCGAATCAAGTTGTGGCAGATAGCTGAAGCCATAGGCATTCGCAAGGAACGAATCGACAACATTTTGCATAATCATTTGCACATGAAAAAGGTGTGTGTACGACGGGTGCCGAAAAGGCTCACATCTTTGTACAAGCAGCAGCGAGTCATAACTTCCTAGGAGTTTTTGGACATTTGTAGTGATAATTCTGAAGATGTTTTTTCTCGTATTGACACTGTTGATGAAACATGGATTCGACAGTATTATCCGGAGTCAAAACAGGAGTCAATGCAGTGGATAGAAAAGAGAGAAAAGCCGCCACGGAAATTCAAAGTGGAAAGATCGGCGTCAAATCTCATGGCCACTGTTTTCCGGGATTGTGAAGGAATTTTGTTCATCAACTATCTTCCTAAAAATACTATAATGAACGGAGACTATTACGCTACATTGTTGACAAAAGTGTGAAATGGTTGTCGAGAAAAGGAGAGGCAAACTGGCAAAAGGAGCCCTGTTTTTGCAAGACAATGCCACCACCGACAGGAGCCCTGTTTTTGCAAGTTGCAAGGCGTGCCCTCGCTGAGATAGGATTTTAAGAAATCAACCACCCACCCTATAGTCCAGACCTGGCCCCTAGCGATTATTTCGTCACAATTAAATTAAACTACGTGATGTAATATTATTTCTACTTTCTTTAAGTTCTTTACCACGACCTAGGTTTCGTTGTATTACAACATCTTAATTGTGAATAATGAATTTCCACAAAATTAACGCCAAATATATTCAAGATTTTTTCGTCTCTTCAAATTTGAAAAAAGACCTCCGAGGATGGAGATTTTCCGGTAACGAAGACATTAAGACGGCCGTAAATGAAAATTTCGAAGACAAAAACGGCGAATATTTTTTGACCGGATTAAAAGCCCTTTTTAATAAATGTAAGAAGTGTATGGAAATAGAGGGAGATTGTATTGAAAAATAAATTTTATATACATTTCTATCAGCATTTTTAATACCTTAGGCTCAAAACTTTTCAGCCGCCCCTCGTGTATATATATATATATATATATATATATATATATATATAAACATACACATACAGATACGTATATATGTGCACATACAAAATTTATGAGCAGTATCCTAATAAAACATGTTTTTAAGATTTATTTTGTTACGTATAATCATACGGTCAATTCCAACATCGACTGTTTAGGATTTATGCTGTAGAATATATTTAGCCATTACACATTTTTCTATCCTATCGTCTAGAGGCGTAGGTCATTTGAAACAAGTAACTGTCAAGTGAATTTAAAGTAATTCCCGATAAAATTTTCATTGCCAGATCTATTTCAAATAATTTAAGCAATATTAATTTTTTATACCATATCTTAATCTCTTTGAATCCATAATTTATAAACTTCAATTTAAAATATAACTCTAGTGAGCACTGACCTTTAAAAACTTGAGGTTGTAATTACGGAAAGCAATGAGTGCCGTCGTCCAACAAGCTTGTCTCTTTTTCCTGGAAAGAGCACTTTTCCCGGATATTTTTATCCGGACTAATTAATTGAGCTCCGTATCTGGATGGGCGCTCGTCAATATGGATCCTTGATAAAACGATATTGCGTCCGGACTTATACTGGTTAGTGACTGCATGTTGATATAAAATAGAACTGTTGTACTAATGTAGTACAAAATGTGTTGAACTAATATGATATAATTCCATAGAGGTCGTGTTAGAATTTTGAAGCAATGTTATATCACTTATTTATTATTTATGTATTTAAAATAGTTATTATACTTTTATCAGAAAATAATATTTTCATGTGACACTGGTATATATAATACGCAAAATACCCGGCAAACGTTTGTGATTTCGTTTGTAAGCTATGTGAGAAATTGTAAAATTTGGTAAACAGATATTGTTATGGGGCGTGTAGGTGAAATAATAATATATAATTACTATTAGACTGTTGCAACATTCGTGACTCATTTTATTAAGACGCTCAAAAAAAAAAGAATTATTTGACACAGATTTTGAAAATGTGATGTTTCTTAAAATGGTGTCAACTATTTAATTACCAAGATCGAAGTGTCGTTTACAAATTTTATTAGATTTACATAAAACATCGGTGCTTAGAATAAAACTATCTTAGAATAAAATCTCTTAAGCTATCGTGGTGGGACGGTCACTTGGCCCGTCTTCGGGATGTTCAATCCTTTATTATCCCTGTTCCATTGCACCTAATGAACAGCGACACTATCGAAGACAATACATAATGTAAGACCCATAATCTCATATATATGCATGCTCCGTATTCCTTTTCACTAGCGTCATAGAATTAAATTTCAACACGATAAGCAATCGTTATTATAAGTTTTCTTGAAAATATGATTTAATTTAGGATCGATAATTGTTATTGGATCGTCATCCAAGAGGTCCGTATGTCTTTAGGTAATATAAATTATCCCATCCAGCGTTGCATTGTCATAATTTTTGCATGAGATTTTGACACAATCTATTACTGGCCCTATCACATAGATTAGATCATAAATACGCGCAATGTTTGATAAAATGTGACGTTTAGTGAATTTTATATGTGTCTTATCCTTCACCTTGTATGTGATTTCTTCGTTTATTCGGTTCCATCGAATGCCTAATGCTCTTGTTTGAGATATATCCTCCATAAATAGATGGAGTCACCTGGTTCTTCATCTACGGTATCTAAAATCTCAGATTTGTTCGATGTCCATCTTCTAAGAGTAAATCCCCAGGGGGGGGGGAGATTCATCAGCTCAATGATTTCTTTGTCTAAGTTATTTTCGTCTTTGATGGTATCTCTTCCTGTCATTACATCATCTACGTAATAGTCTCGTTTCAGAATTTCACTGGTCCTTGGAAACCTTGAATGTTCATCTTCAGTTAATTGGTTGAGTACGCGTGAAGCCGAATTTGATGTCGATGCAGAGCCGAATAAGTTTACCGGGATTGTGAATATTTGTAACTTATCATTTTCATTTTCTCGCCATAAAATTAATTGACAAAACAACACCCAATTCTTCGCCAATTTCGGTCCACCAGTTTTTTTGTGATGAAATACGATTGCAATTCTTTGTCCAGTGACACTCGAGCTTGACTAATTTCACCATTCATATTTAAACAATTGAAACATGCTTTAGCTGCCTTGATTTACTCAATGCGTTCATTTAAATCCATCTTTTGTAATTTTTCACGTGCATAAACTTTGTGCTTTTCTTTACAAATAACACAGTGACTAATTTTTTCATGCTTCTTTTTATGCGAATGACCAGCTCTGTTTTTTTTGTCAAAATCTGCACTTACAACTGTCATTCTTAATATTTAACAACGTTCCTCTAAAAATTTCGTGAAATCGCACATTTTGGGCATTTCAGTATGTTAAATAGATTCTTGCTATTCTGTGTAGATGTTTTGATCCATTTTTTATGTGAGACTGCAAATTAAAAATGAAGCCAACTGCTCAGCAGGTTCGTTAAATGATTTTAAAAATAATTTGTGAGTTAAAATCGTATCTAGAAACTTTCTTAATTCAACATCAGATCCTTTAGTCATCATTGTTAACTTGAATTATGTAAAATAGTGATTTTGTATGATTATACGTTTATTGTTGAAACGACCTTTCGGCGATTCCCACGCATGTAAATAATTTTGCCCGGATGCTTTTAATACATCAATTACACCCACTGCGTCACCTTTCAAACAAAACATAAATATTGGAATGTTTCTAATTCAGAGAGCCACGGTTAATCATGAATGAATCGTTTAAAATTTGTTTATACATCTACCCATTTTTTATATAAGTACATCCTTTGGCCGTTTTATACGGTGCGGTCGCATCGTATTTGAACTATGTATTTAATTTGAGCTTGCGATTTGTTGTGCCGATCCTGGGCATAATTTATTTGAGCATTATACAATTTTTCAAATTCCTCGAATTTGATCGAAGTCTCGTTAGTCAGTTCGTCTGTATTTGTTTGGATTTCTTCAAATTGGTCCAGTATACGGCTTATACTTTTAAAGGTAATTTTATTTCGATATAGTTAATATGGTAATGAACACCTTACATTAGTAACCTTACGTAGTAGATTCATTATTAAAACACCTTACTCCACACAACAAAATACTTTACACAAAAGTACGTGCAGCGAAAACACAGAAAGGCTACGAGTATATTTGGATACGAAATGGCAAAATTTCTGTGAGGACAAATCCGCCGACAAGTCTTTCGTAATCTAGTGTAAAAACGATATCCAGAAAATGTGACTATGTGTAATATGTGTGAAATTTAACCATTTGAAGTTCTGTGTTAATATTAATCATTATTCTATGTTATTTATAGTTGAAAATAATTTGAATTATTATTATTCAATCAAACCAATTCCAAAAATTAAACACCGTTTTAGTATCCCATTCCTACATAGTCTATTTGTAGATTTGTTATTATTATTTGTATGGTATTTATCTGCTGGATAGGTTTCAACTATTTTGTATTTCGTTGTATTTTATTTCATTTATTCTAATTTAAAGTAATCATTCATTTGTAAAACATGAATGAACTAGCAAATTTATCAGTTTATTATCACTAGCAACTTACCAAATTTATATGCTAATAATTTGAGTAGTCACATATAAATTGTTGGTGATTACAATATTCCAACGCTAAATTATCAGTTGCTGTGACATTATAAATGACAGCTCTGACCCCTTAGCTACCCTAGTCACCAGCGTCACTTTGTTCACGAAACTGCAACAGTTTCATTTCCTTAAAAAATGTAATAATAGGACTCTCGATCTCGCGCTGAATAATTGTAAATGCAAACTCTCATCTTTGGATCTGTTACTTCGTGAGGATTTCCATCATCCTATTTTCCTCCACACAATTGATTGCTGTCCAGACGTCGCGTTGAAAAGTCTGACAATATGAAATATAATTTCCGCAAATGCGACTACAGTGCAATCAATAAAGCGCTGGAATCAATAAACTGGGAAAAGGAGTTCAATCAGCTTTTTGCTACCTGAGCCGTGTACAGATTTTATATAATTTTCTTTAACATTATCAATAAACTATTATGAAAGAAACCGCAAAAATCTAGGAAATACGCAACTTGGTATACTCTCAACTTGATTTAAGTTAAAAAATTAAAAACAATTCTGGGTAAAATGGAAACTAAATGGAAACTTCTTTGATTACTCTAAATTAAGAAATCAGTTTAAGAAAATGTTCTGGTATTGTTTCCAAAGCTATGTTCAAAATACTGAGAACCATATTAATAACAATATAAAAGATTTCTGGTTATATGTGTCTTTTTGTTAATTTATACAGCAATTTAAACTCAGCAAAATTTAAACCAACGACTTTATATCTGGTCTTATTTAGGTCATTTTATAATTACTGAATCATTTTAAAATTAATAAATACGTTAAGTAAAATATGATGATATTCTTGTCATGTCATAATTTTTAATTATCTTGATTTTTTTAGAATTTTAAATAATACGTCTCCAGATATATTCTCTCCTCATATATTCAAAACAACTAAACCTAAAATTATGAAATAACAAAGTTTAAAGAGGATTAATTAAAATTTATATAAAAATTATAGCGGTGATTGTAAATTTTTAGTCAACATATTTACATAATAAAATATAATATTATTATTTATGAACAATTTAACAGACCTACTACGTGTTTAAAATTTCATATGTACCTGTATTCTTAAAGCGGTAATTCTACCCGTATTGAACAGGTATTATTTGTTAATAATCCTTCTAAAATTGTTACTTAAGACAAACTTAACTTACACGAAATTCTTTTCTTATTACCCTCCCGTACCATCCCTCACCACTTTCCCCGCTTTCTCTCCGTATTTATCTATCCATGGCTCGTTCGTCTAGGGAGAACGTACGAACTTACACGGTAGTACCAAAAGAAGTTTCACTACAAAATATGTTCGAGGTAATATTTTTTGTTATTTAAGAGCCTAAAGACATTCAATTTTATTACTTAAGAGAAAAAAATTGACTTACCTGCCCTTATTTTATGTACTGAATTTTGTAACAATATTACTTCTACGCAAAGTGCTGAGCTGTTCCGTATCATTTGAATAGATAACTAAATTAAGTGATCAATACTTATTTGTGAATGGAAAACAAATATCAAAAATTACAAAAAATTGTGATAGACTGAGCAGTATTGTATCTCAATATTCTAGTAGTGAGATGTAGTTATGCTTTATCAATATAATTTATATATATTTTTAACATAAGTTCATAAAATTAAAATAATTACTATCGGTGAGAGGTAAGCTTTAAAGCTGTACCACCCAAAGCCATAACTAATAAGAATAACGAGTAGTGCCGTCGGCGCAAGTCCCTGCTGATATATGGGTGGTCACTCGCTTACTATTTTTACCCAGATTAATTAATCGAAGTCCTAATAGTCGTAACGTCAATACGGATCCTTGGCAACGATATATTGCTTGCGGATTAATATTTCGCAACCAGGTGCTGAGTTATGATCGTAATGGTACCGTGACTGCTTTGCGCGCAGTCCTGAATACAATGTAAAGTGGTGCTTGGTGTATTTGTTTTATTTAAGATCTTAGCTTTATACGAGTTCAAAGATATTAAATAATACAACTATCCATAAAGCTAAAAAAGTGTACAGTAATGTCCTTTAATATTGATTAATGAAAAGAAAAAATGAAATAATTCTTTAAAATTTCCTAATCCTCGTTTGTGACAGAATGATCGAGAGGTTCGTGTTAACAATTATTTTTTTATACTTACAGTTACCACTGTAAGTTAAAATGTTCAGTGGATGTGACGTCGTTATTCTATCGTTATTGTTAGGTGTAAAGTTTTGATGTTGATAAATTTATTAATTAATAAAGTTAAAATTACAGTGCTAAGTGAAATCAATACGGGTAAATTGGTTTGTGTGTGAGCAGCATTACAATAGATCCTGAAGACAGAAATTCAACAGAAAGTGTCATTGTGCTGCACCCGAGCGAAAATAGCATAATGCGTGAATCGTACTGTCCACACTGCTGTTGACTACTATGATCGAATCATACAGGGCCGGGCTTCTACATTACAAGAAACAGGCTTGAATAGAATCAAAGTCAAAAAGAGTGTAAGACAAACATTTTTTTTATCGGAAATATATCCATATGATAGTTCTAGAATAATTTTAATGCGCGCTGAACAAAGAAAATAAAAGCAAAGACTTTTACGAATAGCATTTAGTAATATTTTATGTATTCCTTTGCCACTAAAAATGCCTCTTACGCGCTCTGTGATTAAACTTAATAGTAGTATTAACAACAGTTTATAACCATTGTAGAAAGTAATGTAGATAATGGGAAAGTATATCACGTAGAATTAATCATGGAATATAGAAATAAACTAGCTGATTGTAACGCTAAAATGATGTTGATGAGGGTTTTCATGGAATCGTTTGGGACAGAAAAGAATTGAACTATAATAAGTTAAAACATAATGTGTCTTAATACTGAAAACTGAAAACGAGTTACATAATTTTAAAGAAAATTAAAGCTTCTGAAAGTAAAAAAAATTTAAAAAAAAATTAAAGTTTCTGAAAGAAAAAAAATATGGTAGAATTAAAAATTAATAATATGACAAAAAGCAAAAAAGAATATGGGGATGAAACTAAGTGGAAATTTTGCAATTCGACCAAAAAACAGCAAACAAATTAATTCACTTCAAATACTGTTCCTACGCGAAGAGCGGGGATCTAACTTAGCTATTTGCTCCTAAAATACAAATAGGATTGTAAATTGTTCACAACAATTAAATCAGCAGCTCCCTTAAAATAAATTGTTGGTAATCTGACCGCCGCAACTATGTAAATAGCTGAAAGTAGTATTGTAATTATAATGGCAGGGAATGATAATAAAGCAAACTAGCGTGACCCGTGCGAAGTCTTCGCATTATTTATTCTATTTTACTAAAATTGACATATAAAGGCACAAGTATCAAAAGCATTGAGCTAAAGCGACACTTTATTTATACGTGAGTGGATTTGAAATTAAACAAAAATTTTACCGACCGTCAATCATATTGACGTTGAGCCGTTAGATGGCAGCATTGCTGTTTTGTGTATATAATTTTAATAATTAATTAATTTGCAAAAACAATAGCAATAATAAATTTTTTAGTTGTGGATGCCGGTAGAGCAAACAATTATCTATAAAATGATATATAATTTATGTGAATTAGTTGTGAGGTTTTTTCTAAAAAGGGAGTGTAACATCTTAACCTTAGCATATTAATATATATGATGATGATGTTGTTACTACCAAGTCTTCATTTTCATTGTTAGAAACTATTAATTATGTCTCACCGAAAAATTTAATGTTACTCCATTTTATGTGAATAGATACCGACATCAAGCAATAAATAATAAAGGAAAAATGGCAAAAAATAAGGTTTCGCATTCTGCTGTTTTAACTAAAATTTCTTAGACTTTAAAATTTTTGATACGAATTCTTACAGGATAAGAGAAGTACTGAACCAGTCTGTGAGGGACTGCGTCTGTAATCTAATTATTAAAAAAAAGCAGGAAACCCGCGATATCAAATTTAAAATATTTAAGTGTAGCTGGTTTTGATGGAGTACAAAAGATGCAATTTTTTATATATACGATATCGACACGCAATTTAAATAATATTTATAAGAAACATATAAGTAAGTTAGTTCATCAGAATGTATGTACATAGAAAACATCAGGACTTATTATTAAGTTTATAAAAATACAATATTGACATTTTTGTACAACCGACATGTGAATTAAAACTGAAGATTAATCTCTGTAGATTAAGTTATCTACACCTTTAGTAGAACTCGTTTTGTGTGGTGTTTGACATTGACCATGGCTGAAAATGATATTAAGGCAAGAAACCGAACGGATATAAAATTCTTACCTGTATAAAAATTAATTGAAATTGGTTGCGAATAGCTTTGTTCCGCTATTGTTATATCAGTTTGCAGATCTCTGGATGTCAATTTATAGATATCAACTTTAGTTCTAGTTGTAAAACGAATAAAAAGTCACCGTGTATATTTTATTGTTTTCATGTACAAATTATCAGTCAATCTTCTTACCGACTGTATGTAATGTTTATATTTTTATATGTAGTATCATGATTCTAATATACCTCGGTAATTTGAGACACAATTTGACTTAATTGCACTCACGTTTGATTATTTTTGGAAACCCTAAAATAATCAAAAGTCCCTCAAAATAAAAAAAATGGAACCCTTATAGAGTTAATTTGTTTTTGGTCTATCTGTCCGCCTGTTAATTAATTGGATATAAATAAATACGTTTTATTTAACTTACAAGCGGAACACAACCGAAGTGAAAAAAATTAGAAATTTGAAATATGATCACAAATTTTATATTTATACTCCGAGCAGGCAGATAGTATTTATTTTCGTAGATTCGAACATGACCGGGTCTTTGACTATTTTTTTGCTTCAAAGAACAATTTGATGAGTAGAAAATTTCTTGAAATATCTTAAAAATAGATGGAGTTACAAAGACTTAAACTTAACATTAAGACGAGGACAGCGACATTAAATTGTGACGTCGTTTTTAGTAATGCGCATTTCACTCCACACGAGTCTTTAATTAACCTACAATTTTATGAAACTTTACGAAAAAAAGGAGTAGTTAAATAACTAATTTTGGTGTCTGCCTTTTATGTCTTAACACCTACGCTATTGATATTAGATTTGTGATAGCCAATGATGATAATGATGTAGTGATATAACCGCTAGGACTAATAGGGAAGTCATATAACAAGTAGAACAGGTGACCGTTAGTAAAGAAAAGTTTTCGAATGGCGATCATCTACAGAAAGACGCAGTGTGGAACGATCCTCCGATAGATGCACAGATGAAGATTGTGTATTAGATTTTGTAGAAATCCGTTGGACGCAAGCGGCACAAGAATCCATTTTTATGAAAATCTATGAAGGAAACCTATGTTCAGCAATGGACGTTTTGCGGCTGATGATAATTATGACATTATACAAAAAATTCCATCTTAACTGCTAATTGTATTACGAAATTAAAGTAGCGGTGGCTGAACAGATGGAAATCTAATGCCTCCGTGATATTTCCCCTTAGGAAATGTTTTTGTATAGGGTATCGTTAATCCAGTATTTAACTTTTTTAATCAGACGATGCAATGCGAATTCGAATACTAGTATATTTTGAACGGTTGGAAATCGTCCATTAACATATACAACAGAAAAGTCAGTTTATATCACTTTAGTTTTACTATTGACGATTGCTTATTTATGAAAAATAGTAGCTTCTACACTTTGAAAATTACTAAAGAGTGAAGGCTTCCGCTGATACTTATCGTACCTTATGATGATTTACAGAAACAAGAATCACTTTCGTTTGAGCCAGTATTCCTTTCGTGTGAATTGCATACTAAGTTGGCCTATACATTCATGCCTATACATATTGTTTTACATTCATCGCATGTATATTTTCCTCTCCGTATTCCAAAGCCAGTAAATTGCGTAGAAGAAACCTGGATGCAAGAAGATGTAAAGTATATGAAACAATCTAGTATATATACCAAACATTTTATACTAATATTACGGTTATAATTTTTTCGAAAAAAATGTAAAATTTGCAAAATGGAACTCAGTTAAACTTGATGTATTTAATAACTTGATGTTTTAACATGTGTGCGAAGTTCATTTGGGAAAGGTACATGTATGTACCTCAATTTTATAAATATAAATACTCTGGGGTTTATGTGAGTGGACTATTTTTTTGGGCCAAATCTCTTACGTGTAGTAAGGATTACCTCTTTTACATTTTTTTTAAAGCATATATGTAAATTTTTATAATATAATAAATATAAAAATGAATATTGAATATATTTTGGCGTTAATTTTGTAGAAATTCATAATTCACAATTAAATGAAACTAGGTGATGTAGTATTATTTCTAGTATTATTTCTTTCTTTAACTTCTTGTAAGATGTTGTAATACAACGAAACCTAGGTCGTGATAAAGAACTTAAAGAAAGTAGAAATAATCGCGTAGTTTCATTTAATTGTGAATAGAAATTAATATTCCATTAATATATACGTGCACATATTATAGTATATGGAAGAAATTTCGTAATTATTTATGCAACTATTTTGGAGAATATTTAAAATATTATTAAAATAACTATTCTACTTAATCAAATCCGGAATCGCAATTATTTCTTCCATTCATTTAATATAGTGGATGCATCCTTTTTTTTTCAAATTCAAGTGTAATTTTTGCTGCGAAATATTTGAACGTATTTTGAAATTAGCTGTTACCCCTTCAGCAATTAGTTATTAAGTGTGGTTTGAACTACGTGAAATGATCTTAATTATATCGCAATTTCCCACATAGACAGATAAAAGTGGCTGCTTCGTTCGCAACATCATACTGATAGCCGGGGCGAAGGTATCCGTGGGAAAATTCGTCAATAAATAAGCCGGTCTCACTCTACCTTGCCCCTTTTAAGTAGTGTTCTTTAACTTATGTTACATTATTTATTACCGATTCCCTCTAAAAATATAGCATATCGATATATAGCCGATAATATTAAAAGTATGAGCTTTTTAAAAAAACTAATAATTTTTCAAATTGGACTTGTGGTTACAGAGAATAGCTCGAACAAACAAATAAACAAAAAAGTTTTTAACTATTATTCGACTAACTAGAATGAAATTTATTACAGTTAATTTCAATAATTATGTTTTTTGTAAATGTATTTTGTACAACCTAATACCATAAAGAATATAATGATGAATTGTTTATTGTAAAATGAGCCGACAAAAGAGTGCAATTAAAATGAATATGGCAAGTGAGTTATGAAGACACTAATATTATTTTGTCATAATTCAAAAGACGAAAATTAGACAGTAAACAGGTCAAAATATGGCATCGTTTTAATATTGAATTAAGCAACGTTTACACATATATTATCAGAGTTCATTAAATGGAAAAAGAGTATTTCATTATTATCGTGGAAATGTTGAGTAGGGTATCAGTATTCCAACTCTATTGCATGAGTTCTAATGAGATATTATAACGTCATTTTACCAAATTATCTCGAATCTTTGCTTGCGGTGTACATTCGGATATCGAATATACATATGTAGAGACACTGCAAATAGCACAGGTGTATAGCTGAATAATTTGCTTTTATAATTGCAGAAAGGAAGAATTTAGATCGGGTAAATCTGTATAGAGACGACTGATCTTTTTTAGGGTTTTATAAAAGGAAAACATTGAAAGGCGCAGTTGCAGCCAGAATCATAAATTTTTCGTAAAAACGCTGCGATGAAATCTCAACAACTATTTCGTATTAATATGTAATTTAACTATCAATCTATTGAATTTGCGTTCGCTTATATTTAAGTTTACCACGCCCAATAGATATATTATCAGTGCGTCTTTCAATGGAAATATTTTGGCTGTAGCACATCAAGCCTCGATTGCACGGACGGTTTCGTGCTCAGTAACATAAATTACCGTAGCACCCTCTACTGACGTATGCGCATGAATGTCCGATGATGACAACACGACGATACTTGTCGGGCGTTGTTACGTCACCGTCGATCTTTATATTATCACTGTCTTCTACATAGCTTTTTAACGAATCTACACATAATCCGTGGATGTCGCCAGACGCTGGAAGCCCAATGAGCCAACTACATAATTACTTTGCGTCATTTATTTTTCATTTTATTTTCGACATTGTCATGGTTCTCGTATTTGCTCGGCCAAAGACTTTAAATTTATTGGGTGCTTTTGATGTGAGCTTTTCTTTGATTTACGTTTTCTATAATTCCGAACACATTCATGGTTCACATAGCTCGATGAGCCGGCCACGGAATCACTTTGCGTCGTTTTTTCATTTTCTTTTCGACATTATTGTAGCTCTCGTATTTACTCAGCCTTATACTCTTTGGATTACTTCGATTCTTTATGACACGAGTTTTCCTATGATTTGCGTCTTTTTATAATTCTGAGTATATCTAAGACTAATATCAGACGACATCTTTAATTTATTTTATCTTTGCACTTTATACCGATTTTTATTTATGTCCTAGTGAATATTTTTATTGTCTCGCTTTGCCTCCTCGTAGTAATCTTCAAGTTATTCACAGTAACACCTTAATCAATATTATTCCTAAACGTGTTTTACACTACACTAATTTATAACTTTACATAATGCTAAGTTGCAACAATCACGTGCATGCACCTACACTAGTTCGATAACGTCACAGGCAAAACAAATGCTGTTTGACATACACGAACACAGATGCTATGTCCGTTGTGGGTGAAAAAAATTTTAACTCATTATTTGCCTTGCCGTTATTTTCGAGTGAAATCTGTACATATTTTGTAACATAAGAAAGTTTGACCGGCTATCACACATTTAATGAGCCAATATAGGTTTTCATGTCAAAAATGAGACTCCTCTACGATCTCTTATATGCCGGACCGATCGATGGTATTTACGTTAGGATTTAGTATTATAATCTAGCACATTTCAAAAAAGTAAGATCCAGAAAATAATTACCTACGAATTTTGAAGAGGGCAAATTGATAAAAAAAAAATCGTTTTCAATTATATAGAGTATAGGTAGAAAGAACGATTTATAAGGATTCCGAATCATGAGCTTATAGTTTTTGAGATAATTATAGTAATTTTGCGCGTGATTAATATATACTAGATAGAATAATTCAAATATATGGTGAAAAATTATATTGATATTTATAACTAGTTTATTAAAAATACTATGTATGCTTAAATATATATACATTACTAGCAGACCCGACCACGCGTTGCTGTGGTTTAAGTTTTTGTTATATTACATGGTAGTAAACTATTAACGGAGAAAGTTGGAAGAACATTAGTCATATGGACACCATCAAGCTTTTTACATAGATGCCATTTGTAATAAAACATGGTAATCTCCATGTCTGGTTTTCTACTACCGTTACTCCTTAATATAATGAAATTATTGATTACGAACGAAGACGGAAACCTTAAAGCTTATATGAAAATCGACTGAATTGGGATTTGAAGGGGAAGGACTTTGAACACGATTGATCAAAATTTTCGTACAGTTAATATTAAGTAGAAATCAATACAAAAGAATTAATTCTAAATTTTTTTTTTTTTGGTATTAAATTTTTTAACAAATGAGTATATTACAAAGTTGTTCGTAAATAACATCTGACACTTGAACTTATAAATGAGGTAGGTATAGCAGATAGTTTCAAATTTCAACAATAAAATATATTATTTCGAATTATAAGTACTTTTAATTTTAATTCAATTTAGCACTAATCGATGGACAATATTTTTGGTTAACCTGTCTTTTGCTAACACAAATAGATTCGACGGTTTTCCTACACGTGAACATGCAACATATAGTTGCCCATGAGAAAAACATGGATTTTCCAAATCTAAACCACAAATGGACATTGTTTGGCCTTGAGACTTATTTATGGTAATGGCAAAAGCTAAACGAACTGGAAACTGTAGCCTTCTGAAGGGTATCGTAGAATCTGAGGGTATCATTGGAATACGTGGCAACAGGACCACTTCTCCTTTAAACTTTCCAGTTAAAATGGTTGCTTCAAGAATATTTCCGGTGATATTTTTGATAACCAAACGCGTACCGTTGCATAATCGAGGTGGATTCAGATTACGCAGTAGAATGATAGGTGAACCAATCTTTAATCGAAGATTATGTGGTGGCATTCCAGGTATATCCAGTGAATTCAAAAATTCACTTGGAAAATTTACACTGTCATTTTCATCAACAACGGTATCGATTGATTTAAAAGACATAAGATCGCCTGGTAACAACTGTTGTATCTTGAAGTTAATTTCGTCAACATCAACATTTTTGGCTGCCAAAATAGCCCGATCACTGAGCCAGTTATGATTTAAATAATTACTCTGTATATCCGGGAAAATACTCTGAATCAATTCATTTTTTCCTTGAATAACAGTGCAGAAATTGTCAGGCAGTTTAATGCATTGTGTATTTGGTTGCAGTTCTATTTTACCGTTCCCAATATGTAGTAATTGTTCGGAAAATATTTGTGCTGATGGATCGTTTTGCAATTGTACGCGCATGTTTATGGTCAATCGAAGTGTTTCAACACTTCGCCACAAGAATGATTGTTTCAAACATGCATTGATCTCATCCGCGAACGTAGAGCGAGGTATAACCGGTAAGGTCTGTCGGATATCACCAGACAATAGCAAGATAGCACCACCGAAAAGTTTATCTTTGCCTTTTAAATCTTGCATAGTTCTATGCAATGCTTCGAGTGAATATTTGTGTGCCATTGTGCACTCATCCCAAACTATGATTGAACTCTTTCGCAACACTGCAGCTATTCCACTATTCTTTTTTATATTACATAATGCGTTTGGCTTATTATGAATGTCCAATGGCAGCTTAAATGTTGAATGAGCCGTTCGCCCACCATCTAGCAAAGTAGCCGCAATGCCAGACGATGCGACTGCCAATGCGATTTTATGTTGTAATCGTATTTTAGCAAGAATCAATGATATTAGAAAAGTATTTCCGGTTCCACCTGGTGCGTCCAAGAAAAAAAAACCACCTTGTTCAGCAGCAACAGCCACCATAAATAATTTTTTGTTCTGCTGTCAGTAATGGCCCACTGTTCACGATAATTGTTGCTAAATTACGATGATCATATTGTTTTTCACGTTGTAAATCGGTATTGACTAAGTCGGTGGCTGGGCGATCAGGTGATGGCATACCATAATGAGATAGTGGAAAATTGGAAATCAAAACACATAAATCTTCGATCAACAATAACGCTTCATTATACATTTCTGGCGTATAATCTATATTTTGACATTGATCTGTTCGTGAAATTCGATGCAATATGTCTTCTGTCATACAATTTTTATATTTTTCCCACAAAGTTTGTGCTTGTGATGGATAACATGTCGTCAAAATAATGGCAAATAGCTGACGAATGTTATTGGCCGTTGATGTCAACGCAGCATCAGCAAGCGTTAAGTCCCAATGGTTATCGTCTTCTAGCAATTGCAGTTCACGACATGCATCTTGGTATGTATTGAAAACTCGGCCGTTGACTGTTCGCAGAAATTCAAAAGTCGTAGGTCCAGGAACATTCACCAGTAACAAACGTAAATAGAAGCACTCACGTTGCTTTGGATGCAACGTGTAAAGTCGCCCCAATGTCTTAGCTTTGAATATCCCTGTAACGGAAGGATGTGGGTTTCCTTGTTTTCGTGGCTCCCATTTTTTACCAGATTTGTTCCATGTGAAATAGCGTGGAACATCAGTATATATCAATGTCTTTGCGAATTGGCCAAAAATATCAGATCTTTGACACAATGTAAAAAACTCAGTCAGTGTTGTTTTTGGAGCCTCAAGCGCTCTTTGGAGAACATTTTCTTCAGTGAAGTATACACGTTGACCGTTTTCAAGATGTATTGCTAAATGCTGGACAGCAGGGTCTCTTTCGTGTATGGAAAAGCTAAGAATATGCCAAATAGCTTCGTCGCTGCTGATGTATCTTCCCATTTGGTATCGTGTAATTTCGTCCTTTTCATTTACATTTTGTACCCCAAATATGGCCAAATCACTGCCTTTGTTTACATATTTACAAATGTACTTAATTGATTTTATAGAACTGCAAAGCTCGACATTAATATGAGCCTCATAAGTTTTTGAAAGTAATGGTGAGTATGGTACGACCCACCGATTATCAAATTCTACTTGATTTAGAGATTAGATTAGAATTCGGTAGTCGCATCGTAAATGTATGACCACCATTCTCAGTGTTTCTGCGCCGATACATTGGATAACCGTCAATATCCGTGATAGTATCATTCGTATGCGGCTTTGGGAAATTTTTCTTACATTTTCCATTTTTCATGCATGGTGATGTCATGTTGAAGGCACCGCACGGCCCGTGGATCATGTGTTTGGTAACAATATCAAATAATATTGGGTCAGTTGATTGGTCTGAAATTTCAGCTGAAATTATTTGATCAATTTCTTCTGGACGGATTTTATCTTGAAGCCAAATTAAAATGTGGGCATGAGGCAAACCTCGTTTTTGCCACTCAATCGAATACAGCCAACAACGTGTGATACCAAAAACTGAATATTTAACAATAAAATCAATTAAAGATTTCAATTTTTGCTTGAACACTCGTGCAGTTATGTCATGACGATGAATTGTGTTTTGCCCTGGTAATAGTAAAGTTTGTATCTCTTTCCAATTCGGATTACATGTGAATGTTATAAACAAATCTGGTCGGCCGTAATGACGTACGTAAGTCATCGCATCTTGTATGTATTCCTGCATGTTCCGTGGACTGCCGATGTAGCTTGAAGGTAAAATGAATGCATTACCGATTTCATTGGGGTTTAAATTTCCATCGATGTTCCCAACAACAGCATCTCGTAAATGAATGTATTCTTCCGAGCGTAATTTAGGCTGGTTGTATCGAATGAATCGTAAGCGTTCGCTTTCAATCTTAGCGTACATATCAACAATGTATTGGTGGAATAGCTGACGATATCGATGGATGTAATTGACTTGATTATGTCTAATCATCAATCGGTGTGCGTAATAGTTCATTGCACTAACTTTCTTATCTTTTTGAGCACCTGAAAAAAAAAAGAAATTAAAAAACGTACATTCAGTAAGGAAAGTAAATAGTTAATAGTGAAATTTACCGGTATTTGGATCGTACTGTTTGATGTTAAGGTGATATTCATCTTGCCCCTGCCAAAATATTAATGGATATTGAAGTGCGTCATATGAACGGTGAAGATCCGAAATCGTACTAGCAGTGTTGTCTCGCCGTGTAATTTTTATAGCTCTTTTGACAACAGGATCACCGACCATAATAACAGCAACCTCATCAAAAGTTGGAGCGTTGAATCTGCCAGCATGTTCACCTAATGGGACTTTGTCGGCTTTTATGACGATTTGATAGTTGTCATTTTGCAATCGTGGTGAAACTCTTTTAATCAATTGAATCAGTTGATTCTGATTTTCTAAAAAATTTTCCAGCAATATCACAATTGCTCTTTCATCTGCTTGTTCAATAAAATTATACTGGCACCGAGTTGTTACGCGCTCTTCATAATTGCCCATAAAATAAATTTGAAGAAATTTCGGATCCTGATCAGGCATTGGCATCAATGAACCAATTTTATGGTACACTTGACCTTGTATTTTGAATGTAGTTTCAAAATTACGTCCATCGGATGCGAGATCGCAAATTTTAGTTGCCCCAAATGACGTCATTTGGAAGCAAGAATTAAATTTGCGTATCTTATGCAAAAATAATTTTGAATCATCTGAATCGCCAGCAAGAAGGGATAATAAAGGTTCTGGCGGAGTAGGTAGAGGTGACAGGACAACTTTACCTGATGCGCAGCACATGCCGGGTGTTTCATTCTGAAATTTCAATGCCTGGCAATATTGACATACTTTATCCATTGCACCGATAGAAATTGTTGAATGCGTAGAGTAGTCAATATCTGGTGCATATTCAAAAGCAAGACGAACAAATGATGCACGTGTTAATGAACGGCTGGTTCCCTGCCTTTGTCGTTCTTGTACTCGCACTGCAGCTACGTTTTGTTGTCGTGCCACTCTTGTTCTCATAATATTCAGCCGCTGACGTTCGTCACGCTGTTCTTGAGATTCTTGTGCCCGGCCCTCTGCTGTTCTGATGCTTGGTCTTGATTTGGTCTGCATTTCTTGTTGCGATTTGTTCTGCCGACTGAAGAGCTCTTTCAACACGTTTGCGTCGTGCCTCTCTGCTCCGTGCGTTGTTGAGGTTAGATTTTTTCGGTGGCATTTGACTGAAAATAATAATTAAAACATTGAAATATTGAAAAAAATCGAAAACATGCTGTTAGAGATAACCATATTCATTTAGATCCTGGAGCCTTCGTATTTTGAGTCATAGCAATTTTAATAAAATAACTATGTAATAATACTTACATATTTATGTTTCAATTAACGAATTTAGAACAATGAAGCACTAATAATTGAAAAGCAAAAATTATTTCACTGTATTGTCCTCAGCATAATATGAATTTAATTTACAAAAGTTAAAAAAGTAAAAATATTAAATTTCACTGTATTACGTTTACTACAATATAAATTTGTCGTATACTTTAACGTGAGCAACACGTGGCGGTTATGTTATTAAATTGTAGCTAATATGTAGCAAACGTCTGTACTTTTAACACAGCGCCATCTATTGAATACTTACTCAATCCAGACAATAGGTATCGACATCTGTTGGAATCGTTTGGAGCTAATAAATAATCGTGGCTATCGGATAGTAAACAAATAATTTGCAATAAAATAATATTGCGACTATAAATTGAGATGTAAGCTATCCTATCATATAAAAGTTAAAAAAGTAAAAATATTAAATTTCACTGTATTACGTTTACTACAATATAAATTTGACGTATACTTTAACCTCAGCAACACGTGGCGGTTATGTTATTAAATTGTAGCTAATATGTAGCAAACGTCTGTACTTTTAACACAGCGCCATCTATTGAATACTTACTCAATCCAGACAATAGATATCGACATCTGTTGGAATCGTTTGGAGCTAATAAATAATCGTGGCTATCGGATAGTAAACAAATAATTTGCAATAAAATAATATTGCGACTATAAATTGAGATGTAAGCTACCCTATCTTTCAAGTTGGATCAATCTGCACACGGTGTGCAAAATTTGGTTAAAATCGGTTAAGTAGTTTAGGAGTCCATCGCGGACAAACACTGTGACACGTAATTTATATATATTAAGATGAAAGTTTTGTACTTAAGTATGTATTGTGTTTTCTATTGGTACTTAACAGGTTTCACTTTTTGGGTGAACCACTCAAAATTCATGACCCCTGTCGTACATTCGTTTCTATTTTTATCCTATTTATATATACTTGTTTTTGTCCTATTTATATTTTCTGTATAATTTACGATTCTGCGGACGCTGGTGGTGTTACATATCTGTGAAGGTGTAAATACATAAAACCCCATTTAAAAACAAATAAATATTTTGACTTGTTTGAAACATAGTTCAGGCAAATATTAATATTCATAACAAGATAAAAAGGCATGTTTTTCTTTCACTTATTGTTTGAGTAACCTGGTAATAACGGGTGAAGTTTATAATAAAAAAAACTTGAAAATTTTTAAATGAATTATAAAACTCATACACAAATGACGGGAGGGCTAAAATTATTATAAAGAAATTTGTAGAGAATTGTCTGTAAAAGCAAGTTTAATTTTTTTTCAAATGAAAGTTCGTAAGCTATACCGTGTCAAAATTTCCAAGAATTTCCGATTTGTTGAATTTCCATGGATTTCCGTAATAGCAATCTGACACATGGCCACCTTTTTGTATACATATGTGTACGAGGGGACGACCAAAACTCGTATATATATATGTATATATAATATATATATATATATATATATATATATATATATATATGTATATATATATATGTACATATTGGCTCATTAAATGTGTGATAGCCGGTCAAACTTTCTTATGTTACAAAATATGTACAGATTTCACTCGCAAATAACGGCAAGGCAAATAATGAGTTAAAATTTTTTTCACCCACAACGGACATAGCATCTGTGTTCGTGTATGTCAAACAGCATTTGTTTTGCCTGTGACGTTATCGAACTAGTGTAGGTGCATGCACGTGATTGTTGCAACTTAGCATTATGTAAAGTTATAAATTAGTGTAGTGTAAAACACGTTTAAGAATAATATTGATTAAGGTGTTATTGTGAATAACTTGAAGATTACTACGAGGAGGCAAAGCGAGACAATAAAAATATTCACTAGGACATAAATAAAAATCGGTATAAAGTGCAAAGATAAAATAAATTAAAGATGTCGTCTGATATTAGTCTTAGATATACTCAGAATTATAAAAAGACGCAAATCATAGGAAAACTCGTGTCATAAAGAATCGAAGTAATCCAAAGAGTATAAGGCTGAGTAAATACGAGAGCTACAATAATGTCGAAAAGAAAATGAAAAAACGACGCAAAGTGATTCCGTGGCCGGCTCATCGAGCTATGTGAACCATGAATGTGTTCGGAATTATAGAAAACGTAAATCAAAGAAAAGCTCACAACAAAAGCACCCAATAAATTTAAAGTCTTTGGCCGAGCAAATACGAGAACCATGACAGTGTCGAAAATAAAATGAAAAATAAATGACGCAAAGTAATTATGTAGTTGGCTCATTGGGCTTCCAGCGTCTGGCGACATCCACGGATTATGTGTAGATTCGTTAAAAAGCTATGTAGAAGACAGTGATAATATAAAGATCGACGGTGACGTAACAACGCCCGACAAGTATCGTCGTGTTGTCATCATCGCACATTCATGCGCATACGTCAGTAGAGGGTGCTACGGTAATTTATGTTACTGAGCACGAAACCGTCCGTGCAATCGAGGCTTGATGTGCTACAGCCAAAATATTTCCATTGAAAGACGCACTGATAATATATCTATTGGGCGTGGTAAACTTAAATATAAGCGAACGCAAATTCAATAGATTGATAGTGAAATTACATATTAATACGAAATACTTGTTGAGATTTCATCGCAGCGTTTTTACATTTTTAAATGAATTATAAAACTCATAGACAAATGATGGGAGGGCTAAAATTATTATAAAGAAACTTGTAGAGAATTGTCTGTAAAATATATATATTTATATATATATATATATACATATATATATATATATATATATATATATATATATATATATATATATATATATATATACATTTGTTTCATTAATATATCTTACCCAGAATTTTTCTTACACTTAAGTTGCTGCTTTCGATCAGAAACTTCTTAGAGCATTTAGTTATGTTAAGTTCGACACTTTCATTGAAACTAATCTGCTTGTTGATGAGAATGTCGAGAACTTTTTTTATTTTTATACATAGTTGCAATATTATTAATTATATTTCCGACATAAAATATTTCTGATGATATATTTTGATGAGGAGAAATAGAGTAACTTACGTAAAGAATTAATTCATAGCATATTCACTCTGAAAACCAACAAACTTAATACTTTACAGCCAAGCAAAGGAATTGTAGGAAAATAAAACCAGCCAGCTACGTGTGCTGATATGAACAAGGTAAGATTCCGTCGTTGATTTCTAAGTTCTATTTAAATACTAATAGGTAATGGTTCACAAATTAAAATACAATTCATTTGATTTAATGCACAAACGAAAATATCGGCCCAATTTATACTCATGGAGAAATACATTCCTTTTTTACACAATTGTTCACGCCAGTTAACAGTTCATTTTTAATTATTTTAGGCAATGGCTAAATATTAAAAAAACAATATAAATTGCTCTTTTATATAATTTTTTTATTCATCCCACCGAGGCTTAAAATCACCTTCCATTTCAAAAGTTGGATGTTAAAGTTGGGGTTAGAATTGAACATCCCACCGTTATTAAGTACCTTCTGAGGAAAAGGTTAACACCGAACCAACTTCATCAAAATATGGTGGCAATACTAGAAGAAACTGTTCCGTCGTGTATAATATTAAAAAATGGCTTACTAAATATAGACGCCGTCAGTAGGGAATTGAAAATGATCCTCACACTGGATGGCCGCCAATTGCGATTACTGAAGAAAGCGTTTGAAAAAATCCGCAATTCGCTGATAGGAGGCAGTAGAATAAAAATTAGAGGGATATGTGAGATTATAGGAATCTCTTTCAAGGGAATTTGAAACATTTTTATTGCGATTATATTACGATTGTAATTAAATATTGTTAAAGAGTGTTTAAAAATTAATCTTATGTATGTACGTAAATGTAGTTTTATTTGTTTTGATGTCATACTAATGGCACCTAAAGTTAATGTAACATTCTACGTTACGTTGAACCGCTTCTGTGAAATTTGTGAAAGAAAATAATCCTCAGCAAATAAAACAAAACCAATAACCGTTTCTCCCTTCGTTTACTTTCCTCGGTTTGTGGTAATCAAAACTCTCCAAATTGTCTACAACTCGGGTTTTGCGGTGACGGAAATAGTCAGCACATATTTCGTTCCACCGAATTTTTTTATAACCGTATAAATGCTAAGTATGCTGTAATAAAAACTAGTAAATAGCTTTTTACGATCGATGCACCATTTTTAATTAAATTATGCAACAAATGATAGTGCGATATCGCGCCCATAATCCCAGATATGTGTTGAGGGCGAACGCATCCGAAAGGTCAGAGCTGGCCGCGAAGCTCGATCAAGATGTTGATTTCATTGAAAGATGTTTTCGACAAAATTCTCTTACGCTTCTGTAATACTTGAGTATTTAATTTACTGAATAGAATATCACGATCTTGTATCTAATTTTGGTATCGTTTGAATATTAATATGATGCAACTTTATGTAGGCTTAGCGAAAAATGTTGAATTTTAAAATTCATAACTATTATAAGAGATAAACATTGTTGTGAATATATGTCAACATTGTTCTATATTTGTTTTTTTTAAAGTACTGTTTACGACTGACTTCGACGTAATATTAAGAATCAGTTTAAGTTCATACGAAATCCTACCTAAGAATAACCTAATCTGTATTTTTTTTCTTTCACACCTTACTTCTGGAAAAAACGTTTGTATTTCTAAGAAATAATTTGTAAAGATTTATTTAAATTTTATTGTTTCTTTTGAAGTTTTATTTAAATTGTCAGTAAGATATAAGAGTTGTTTTTAATTTTCTTGTGAAAAGTCAGGTTGTTTTTCATGATAGTTTTATAAATTCTATTCCCGCGAAATGCTTTGAACATCAAAATTAAACAAAGTGCAGGTTTTGTTTCCTTCTATCCTCTGTACACAGATTTATGATATATGCCGTAGTCGAAGAAAGGCACGTAGAACTAGAAAAGATCGGAAAAGAAATTTATTTTGACAAACTGAGCAAAGCGTACTCATAACTGAGTAAAAGAGAATACATATAAAGTATCTCCCTACATGTAAAGTATGTGTGGTATTTTTTATTCGCATACCCCGTTGTGCAGAACATCATTGGATAGGTCCTTCAAAAAACATTTGTTTGAAAGAGGGTATATTCCTGTTTACAAAATATTAAGATTAAAACTGATTTTTTTGAAGTGAAACTTCTTTGGACGCGATGAGAATAAAATTTCAAATCCAAATTCCGCGCAACGTTATTATGCACCGTTTTAATTGTAACGTCTGAATGCAACGAATCTTTTGTTAGAAAGATGGAAAATAAGTATGTAGTTTACAACCAAGAGAGATAGATGAACATGACATGCACGCATGGGCGAAAACAAACAAAAATGGCGCTCACTACTGCTATCAGCTGTTATGTACGTTATGACTGTCAATATTTCGTTGCTTTGTTTATATATTTGTTTGATCGACTGATTGATTTATTACTAATATTTCGTCTAATTCGTTCGCTACAGTACTAACAACATAAGTATTTAATTTATTTATGAACCCCGCAATGAACCAGCGCATTCAGCAGCATTTAGTTGTGTTCTGGTTTTGGCATCGTGGCTATTTTTCAACTGACTATTATCTATGTAAATTTACGTAAAAATATTATTAAATGTTTACATCTATTTGTAATGACATTTTATCATTTTTTCTGAATATATGGCATTAAAATCTCCTTATACGAATTTAGTACACACTATGGACTTACAATTAATATATTTTATCCCTGCCGTTTTACCCGTTACAATGTACTTTAAAATAGAGGTTTAGATTTATAAAGAAGTTTCATTTCTGCTATGTGCACTGAGTTGCACGTGCATTTACATGTCCACATCCCTAACAACCAATATCGCTATTTTAGTTTAGTTGAAAAATATTCATAATAGTAGTATTTGTAACTCAATTAGAAGGAAAATTATCACAGCTAAGTAGACTCTACTAGTAATCGAGTAGTAGTGTCCAACTTATGACATATATTTGGGCCCATAAAAGTCAATAGATACTTCGTACAATTTTGTTTTTTAAATATATTTCTATCATGTCTCTGAAAGGTATATTTGTTAAAATATTTTCATGGTTCGAATAACATTTGTAAACAGTTTAAGAAAAACATTATGTACCCTTAAAAGTTTACATGGGAATAAGGGTGTATGGAACTTTCGTAATGCAAATTAAATTAGCATTTAAGAAGTTTCATTTTCAGTAAGTATTACGTGATTTTTGGACGACCCTGTCAGTTCTGCGATTTTCACGGATTAGTGTATTACATCAGTGTAAGGAGGATACAAAGACATACGAACTGACTTTATTTCATCTTATTAGTTCAAAGAATGCCGTAGAATAATTATCACAAAAAATAACCTGCTTTTTCATAAAAATATGCAAAATCCCTCATTTTTATGATTTAACAATTTAAGAGTGTCGATTTTATTCCTGTTAAACCTAAGCTAACCTTGTCACGTTTATTTTCTTATTATATTTCTGAAAATTTTGTTTTACTTAATTTTTCCATTAAAACCTTAAGCAGAATAGTACTTACTCCATTAAAATTCATATAGTGATCTTTACGCGACATGCATGGACAAAAATGTTTTTCCGCAGACTTTTTTACTTATACTTTTTTCCGATATGTATAAATCATTAGATAATCTAAAGGTGCACACTGTGGGTTAATTTTTTTAAATGTAAGAAAAATTAACACAAAATAAAAAAAAATTAAAAAAACAGAGTACAGAGAGAAGTGTTAAGAAGATCCGCACAAAACAAATGCTAAGATCAGCCACCCAGTACGTAGAAAGGAGGTTTTTGTAGAAAATCGTTTATAGAAATTAAATTGCTTGACAAATTATTGTGAAAGTAAACAAACTTCTATTCTGATAGTTAACCAATCGACAGATTAAAGAATTACCAAAATCAAATTAAAAATTGCGATCTGTGGCGTATCCTACCTGTCGCAATTCGCAGGTTGCATACGTACATACACATATATGTAGATACGTGCAAAATGGAAATGCAAGTCATTTTTAAAGACAAATTTAGATCATAATAAATATTATATATATAATTTCTTAGGGGATAATTCTTCTCCCCAAAAATCTTTATCAAATCTGATTGCTTATAAAATTACCCGAGTTATAATTACTTCCATCCTCAAAACTCGAAGTTGGTACGTTAATCTGTAATAAAACACTCATCCTGTAATTTTTTTTTATTTCATAAGGGAAAAACAAATACAAATCATGACGTTATAACAATGTATGAGGTTTATACTAGGCCGACTTGTACTCTAACATTCCCACATCCAGACAATAATCTACGTTGAGTTTTGACATATACAAAGATTGATTAAAAATCATAATATAATAATCCTGTATAAAATAATAATGATAATTTAACGATAGCAATAGATAGATTAAAAACTGACATATAAATAGTCCAGGAATAAATATATTCAGACAGATAATTCCGTTAGCATAAAATTTAAATTGATACAATTTGCGAAGCAAGAAAAGCACTTACATACCCGCGTCACAACTCACAGTCCCAGAGGATTCCGCATTCAGACGGTAAAAACTCGCGAACCTGTGCTTTTTTGTACATTTTATTCAGAACCATCTTCACCTAGCGCTTTTTATAAAGCCAGAGAGAAAAACCTCATTTACCATTAAAAGGTTTCAGTGCGCTGCAAGTGCATCAGCCACGATACTCTCGCGCATAAAGATACATTTTATAAATGTGGCAGCCTGCGGCGAAAGGTTTAATGTAACTGCGATTCTGCGTTTCTGCTCTTTTTGTTGCCTGCTTAACGAGAGCTTTTAAGATTGTATTTTCCCCTCAACTAATGGAATTATTTTCCATTGAAAATTACAACTTAAGAATAGACAGATATGCAACATTAACTAACTAGGCGGTAGCGGTTACTTGAACCCTGTACCAAAGATTAAGTATTTAACTACACGAGAAAGAGACTCAATAGAGGACCAAAAAGCTGACTAAATAAAAATATTTACCTGTCATGCCTCTAAAAATTACATTTCGCCTTCTTCTTGAATTTATTTAATTTTGCAACTGATATGAGTGAACATGTGAATGAAACATTTTTAAAAACCGTCTATCTTAAAGGACATCGGTGATAACAGATCAACTTTATAAGCAGAGTGTATAGAATTGAATTTTATCCCAAAAATGTGCATTTTTTATTATATTATTTATCGTACGTCTGAGAAACCATGCCATGCAAAAATAAAAAAAAATATCAAGTGAAATTATATGCAAGGCCTGCCTTGTAAATGCATCGAAAATGTTTTTTCACCATGTATTGAGACAAGACAATTAATATGTATCTTTAAGTAATTTGTATTCATAAAAACAAATTTGTGATTCTTTATAATACCATATAAAACGACCATTTTCATTCCGAAATAGTAATATTGCTTGTTTAATCGATATTTTTTATTTTTCGATCGAATTCGAAAAAGAATGAAATCGTAATTGGTTATGAATATGGCCAAAAAGGTGGGATGCAAGACTAAAAATATTGATAAACGGTACTTAATATTTCGTCTTGCAATGCTGTTCGAAAATCATTATGCCCTTTGCAGTCGTACGTTGTAATTTAATTATTAAATATAATTTTTGTCCCAAGGTTATTAATGTGTCCGTAGTTTAAATGTGTTTTATAGTCGTAATATATGTGGCCCGATCGAATGTGGCTGTTTGTCGGGCTTCAAATTTCATCAAAATAATGTAAATTTATTCATCAAAATAATGTTTGAAAACCATAAAGGCGATATACTCTAAATGATTTTTAGAAACTGTTATCTAGTTATTTTTCACCTATTTTGGTTTCTGGGGAAAACGCCAGTGGGAGACGTACATGTAAGTGGGCTCATAAAAGCTCTGTTTTTCTTTTTGAGGTACGAGAACCTAAAAATAATACTATACACCACACTATAGTTTCATTATGTCCACCAGAGTTTCACAATGAATTTATCACTAGACACTACACACTTAACATACACAAAAGCATAAACGTGATTTAATACATTTAATGAAGGTAAAAATAAAGGTTTACAAATATATAAAATTAAGACGTATTTTAAATCAAGTGTTCACTTCAAGTTATGGCGCTTTTTAATTTTTGGGTATTTATAACTGTCAACTTTTTACTTAATTGTAAATTTTTAAGTAACGTTTAAAGTAATATGTTTTTGTAAAATAAATTCATTATTTCTTGTATTTGAAATGAAAGAAAATATGTCAAATCATATGTATTTACCAAAACCAATTTTGAGTGATTACACTTTTATTTTAAAAAATTAATGTCCTGGACCCGCCTGGGTCCGGGTCCTTGCTCGACCGTACCCGGACCGGTCCATGTTATATTATATGCATATATTATATTATACGTATGGGAATATTGTATATTTAATAATTCAGATTATAGAAGACAAGCACATCATTTCCAGAAAGCTGACAAATTTATTCATTCAATTACTAGAAATGTTTTATTATTAAAATAATTGTGAAATTATTAACCATTTTATGCACAGGAGGAAATCGACCTTTAGCCACATGTGAATGAACGAAATATTTTCTACCTACAATTTTAAGATTTAATTAAGGAAATCTGCGTTTTAACCAACTAATTTTTAATGCCATAAAATATATCCTTGTGGTCCTACATTAAAATATGAATTAAAGTGGCTATTTACTAACAATTATCATTTAAAAAAGTAGCAGAAATTGATTACTTAAAGATAATAAAATATTTTTCAACTCGCTGTAACTGATTATTTTGGACGGTTAATTCAATATACGCCATCATTTCGTATCTCTGTAAATTTTTGTTTTTAATTATTTAATTGCATTAATTCTTGTTTATACTTTTGTATATGTTAAGTGTGTATCGTCTATTGATAAATTATTTGTAAAGTTAAGAAAAAAAATAGAAACAAACAAATGTTAAGACATTTCTCGTGGGTAATTTTTTTTGCAAATCAATTGTTTTATGATAAATAATGGCGAGGAACAATTTTGGTGTTTAAATAAGTCATTTTTGACGTATGTTCATTTATACCATGTTAACAGAATTGCAAAAAATATGATTAGTGCTAATCCGTGAGTGCGGATTCCATTCTCGATTTAATCCCCATAGGCAGATGTAACATAACTAATCTATGAAACTTACGTGCCTAGCAAAGTCTGAAAAAGAGACATTTTGACAACACAAAGCGATCAATATAAATTATCTGTTTATTTTCAATCAACATCATATTCAAAATAAATAATCAACATTGACTATATTTTGTAATTATTTCTAAAAATTTGTTACATATTTCGTTAGATTTTCATTGTTGTTTTTGTTTCTTATTACAAGTTCCTGATGTTGAATATATTTGGCGTTAATTTTGTAGAAATTCATTATAATTAAATTTTTCTCAACTAAATGAAACTATGTGATGTAGTATTATTCCTATATTATTTATATTCTTTACCATATCTTTGATTTCGTTGTATGACAACATCTTAAGGTCCTATCTTTACAAATTGCCCACTTGAAGATGTCATACAACGAAACCTAGGTCGTGGTAAAGAATTTAAATAAAATAGAAATAATACTACATGTAGTTTAATTTAGTTGGGAAAAATTTAATTCTTAATGTATTCAAAATATAATATATGCGCATTTATTGAATTTCTTTTATATTATGGTTACAATTGATTTTCTACTATTCCCTGGCTGTCAATCGCTGACTCACACTTTTCATATTCTTAATGCCGGGCTCATTTTCGTCAGGCTCACTTTAATTTCTCCTTTTTTGATTTCCCATCTTCATATAACGTTCTATGAAGAACATTTCACTGTATAATCAAAATATTGGAGTCAAAAAGATTTGTACATATTAAGTTCTCGCTCAGTATCTTAGATCACAGTCCCCGGATTATTTTAAATAACATTATAAGTAATATTAAATATTTCTCCAGTTATCATTATGTTCACTTTGGGCATTCCCAATATATTTTAAATTGTTTCGTTTTATTTTACAGCCATGCTTTCTTTTTAGCTTGTCTTTAATTAATCATTTCATGTAGATGAACATTGAATTTGATTTCTGTTTTAAAAATAATCCCTCCCTCTAATAAATGCAGTTTGGGGTCGAACATGGAACCCTTTCATTATGTCTTTATATGTGTCTGTACCTTTGTGACCCTCACATGGTTTCCATAATTTTAGACTTAGGTGCATGAAGTTTTACGAGTATATACTACAGATTTTTAAACAATATGTGGCAAAATTTGTTTTTTTCTCTTTTTAAGATATATATTGAAAAGTGGCAATAAAAAAAACGTTAGCGTACCTTCTTGTAGGTGGTATTACTAAAAATTTTTTTTAAAATTTATGTTCTATTTCGAATTTTTCATTTTCTAGCCCCATTTATGGAATATTAAGCGGCAAAATGTTTTTCTGCATATGTGTTCAGCGTCATATTTCTAAACAAGTATTGACAATAGCTTTTGGAAATTATTTCTAAATCGTTTTTTTTACCTATCCAACTACCGTAAAACCATAAACTTTGCAGGCTTCAAAATGTGACCTAAAGATTTATAAAATATATGTTGTTTACTATTTTGTGAAATGTATAGTTAACTCTAATTTAGATGTACTATAACGTGTACATTACTGGCTTTTAATTGTGCGTTTAGTTTATCTCTGCGTAATATATATTATATATTACGCAGAGATATAGGCATTAATATAAATAACGTTTTTATTGTAACAAATAAATATAACAGATTAGATCAATACCATTTACAATAACCAAAATTATGAAAGTTTTACATTAAATAATTAAAAAACGCAAGACCATATGAACTGATACACAAAATCAGACAGTGAACCATTCTCGAATAACAAATATAAATATGAAAGGAATTAATTAACGGAAACTACGTGTTACCGCCGCCGAGCCGGCGTGAAATTATATCGAGCAAGTACTGTAACGTCATCTCTCTCATCGCATGAATAAAAAATGAATGCAATTTTTGATATACCAAGTGTCATCAGTTCCAGGTTGCTCGCCGTACGGAGCCCAATTTCTTAGTAAAATATGTAAAGTTCATTGGCCGAAGGTCGCCGGGCTTTGGTCGGATGAAAGCTGTCGACGAGCAAATAAGGCAATCAACGGAATGGTCTATCTGCATGATTGATGCGTTTATTAATTAAAAGAACGTTTTTGATCAAAACTTTTTCTGAAAGCTTTTAAGGCGATTTTTTTATTACGTACGCGAAAAATAAGATCATATTACGTCCTTTACATGTTAACGAATGTTAACTTACAAATGAACTTCGTTCAGGGATAGGATATAAGTAATTTAAATCACAATTTCATTCCATTCACCAAAAAAATTGTGCATATGAATAAGCAACTTTCAGACTTGTTTTATTTATAACTAAAATAGCTCGTATGGCTATGGAACGAGTTTAGACGCCTTTTTTATTGGGA
Organism: Druceiella hillmani; assembly: GCA_039881145.1. Classification (NCBI taxonomy): domain Eukaryota; kingdom Metazoa; phylum Arthropoda; class Insecta; order Lepidoptera; family Hepialidae; genus Druceiella; species Druceiella hillmani. The sequence continues at coordinate 1,296,854 of JAYKKI010000140.1, read as the reverse complement.
CTATATGAGTTATAACTTTATTCTAAAAATGAGAGCTTAGCTCATATTTTATTATTTTTGAATCATAGCTATTGAGTTGAAATTCAGTTATATTTTTATTTTGTTACACAAGTTATACATAGCAATATTTTTCTCCACTAAATAAGTTATAGACCTAATTTAATTTTTTTTCATTGTGTTCCCTCAAATGGTTTTTAAGTTATGATGATGAAAATGCCACGTAGACAAATAAAAAGAATCAGTAGCGGCTTGCTGTAAGAAAGCGAGGAACGTTCAGGAGAACGGAGGTAGGGACCGCAAGTCGATTAGCACTGGGGTCGCGCAACTAATTATTTGCGTCCAATATGAGAAAATGAAATTAACGCATTACGACCCTGCACTTTTATTTCCGAATATTGAAGCGAAGGAAGACGCAAGGTACCGCTAGCATACAATAAAGATGACGTCATTATGCCAAATTCTAAAGTTCTCAAAATTTCTCTTTCCCTTTATTTACTCAAAATTTCTCTTTCCCTTTATTACCACTTAAATAATAAAAGCGAAACGTCACTTGTTTATTTGTTTGTTTTTCTTCCATGTTTGAAGGACCTAACGGATTTTAGTGAAGTTTTGCTTATCGAAAATGTATACACTATTTTTAAAATAGATAGTGTATAATTAAGCTATCCTTTACAGGGGCAGAGCAGTGAAGACAGATGGTAAAAAAGGTTATAAAAAACGAATGCGACAATAAATCTATGAGAAAAGTTTGCGGCGGTCTATCGTTAATAAATAATACAGAGCCACAATTTTATTGTTAAAAGTATTATCTATATAGTTTTGGTAGTGTACTAATTTTTTCCTCCGAAGGCATAACTTTTTTATCATTTATCTTTACTGGTCTGCTCACGTAAACGAAAGTTTAATTATGTGTTATCTATGACCGATAAACAAAACTTTAGCATAGTTTTGTTCTGTTATGTCATCCAAACGTAAAAGAAAAACAAACAGATACAAATGACATTTCACATTTATTATATAAGCAGTGGTTAAATCAAGGAAAACAAAATAAAAGTAACTAAAGTTATCCCGCTAAAAAGTAAATATGTCATGCCATTAGTTACTGATTTATTTTTGAGTTGTGAGTTGCGTACAAAGCGTATTTGATCAATGTGTCTCTGGTCATTGACGAGCTATTAGGTATCAAATTTTTTTTTATTTCCGTTTATCTGTTTCTTCGTTAGAATGAAATATCCTAATCGTTTACTTAACTTTAAAATTTAAGCAATAACTTGCGAATTCTTTAGCATAATTTTCCGGAAAATGAGTGCATTGCTTTAATGCGTTATATTTCATTTTATTATATTCGATACAATCAATTAGTTTAGTTTAAATCCCGAGCGGATCAACTGGCGCTCTCCCCTTTGTTAATTTGAAAGTTACCCGTGTTCTTACAGCCAGTTCTAGTTAACATTTCAATCATCGTAACGTCAAAACCATTTTATCAGAATGAAACCAAAATTAAATTAGGTTACCACCGATCATGATGAGCAGCTTGGAACTGATTACACTTGCTGTATTAAAAATTGCATTAATTTTTCATTTGGATGCGTTGAGAGAGATGACATTACAGTGCTCCATGTCACTTGCTCGATATTATTTCACGGTAGATGAAACGGCGACGGTAACACGTCGTTTCTCTTAGTTAATGCCTTTTATATTTTAGTGTTATGTTTGTCATTCAAGAATGGTTCGCTGTGTAGTTGAGATACGTATTTATAAACATATGAGTGTGCGTATCATTACATATGTCGAAAATTTATATCGAATAATAATAAAATATTAAAAGAAAACTTCCTATAGTTATGCCTTCGTTTTGTTAATAATTTTACGCAAAATATTAATAGTTTCTGTGAATTTAAATGGCATTGATCTAATTCTTTCAGTCTATTTGTTACAATAGACATATTGTTGATTATAATGTTTTGTTTTCATATTACGTACAGACAAATTAAAATACATTATAAAAAACTACTAAAGTGTCTGTTGAATGTATAAATTAGGGACCTCCAGATAATTCACAAAATACTAAACAAGATATATTTTATGATTTCTTGGGTCATGCACAAATATGTCCATTAATGTTTATGTTCTAAAAATGATACGGTGGATCCGAAATAACGTTTTTATATAAGTTAACATTTGGTGAGATGATGCGCTTCTAAAGTTTTGAAAAGTGTGCCCCCTAACTTTGCTACTAGCGTGTGTATAATTCTGAGAAAAACTTATGTTAGTAGAACTTGAAACAAACTTTGAACGTAAATTTCAAATAATGGTTTGAATAAGATGTGTTGTGTAGTTTTTGAGATATGGGATATTTTCGGTACCGACTTACCAGCAACTCTATTTTTCACAGTGTCTTTGAGAAATACAGATTTATAAGTTTAATATTGTTTAGTGCTACGGAACCCTTCGTACTTTAGTCCGACTCGCACTTAACGCCTTTTTTAATTTACCGTTTTATTTTATTATCTAATTTACTAGGCATGTTACGTATACATTTCCTTTTAGCATAATTGTGATTCTCTGTACCAACATGCATAAAGAGAATTGAAAAAAAATATCGAAGTTCCAGAAAAATAGAGGCTATTTAAACTATGGAATGTTTAAAGCAATTTTGTTATGACTTGCCAAGAAGAAAGAGTGTTTCAAAAGTATATACGGTACTGAGTGAAGCCTATTATTACGTATCTTCGTTGCTTATATTTTAAAGTATGGAGAAATCGATGTAATTTCGTTAAGAGTATGGTAAGGAGCAACCCCAATTTTGAAACGAGTATGGAAAAAAGAGATCATGTAGTGGATAATATTAGGAACGAGTTGATAAAAAAGCAGTGTAAAATATTACGAATGTTTCTGCAATATAACGATTTAAGCAAACACCAAATTATACGAATCGCCATTTATTGTTTTTCGAGATATATACCTATAAAAGTCAAAAACATTTTCGGACTCGCTGACAGCTCATCAATATCTATCGACAAATTTAAATTTACCTAGAACCTTGAAATTTAGAAAATAGGTAGTGTTACATATGAACAAAAAAGGAAAAATAAGAAAGCTGTCGAAAGATATGAAAAACAAACTAGAACAAACATTATCAATGTATTTTACTTCTATGAAACTCTTCCTTTATACAAGTGACATACATTGATAATGTTTGTTCTAGTTTGTTTTAATGTAACTATAGCCAGGAAAATGCAGTGTCGAATTATTAGTAAAATTTTAAAAAAATGCGACTGTAGAAAATAGTAGAATCAAGTTTATTTACTAACACCGTGATTTCCAATATATTTAGTTCAAAGAGAGTTAGAAAAGTTATAAAAAATGTGCCCGCATTCTTGTATTATCATAACACAGAAACCAGATAGAAAAGTTGTAAAAAATGTGCCCGCATTCTTATATTATCATAGCACAGAAACCAGAAAGAGTTAGAAAACTTGTAAAAAATGTGCCCGCATTCTTGTATTATCATAGCACAGAAACCAGATGGACAATAGAAAACAACCTGCCCTATACGGATAGAACTCGCACTTCGGGGTTCTGTATATGGTTAGGTAAATTCTGTATATGGTCACAACGTAAATATATTATGTACTTTACGTTTCACAGGCGTAAAATCATGGTGTATGTTTAAAAAATGATAAAATCTAGGCCAATAGCCATAGTTGTCCTGTAATCTTTTAGTCAGATTTTTAAACAACCCTGTCTCTTTTAATAATTTTCACTTGAATATTTTCAGAAATAATCCCTTTTTTGGGTTATCACTACTCTTATTAAACTTATGAGGTAATGGACTAAATTCGTATATTTTTTTAAATATGCAATTGTTTTTATTTATTATTTAATTAAACATTTTTTAAAAAATATTTTTCTATTCTTTTTTTTACAACGATAAGACGTTCCAAATTATTCTCCACATGAAAATTTTAACGTCAGGTAGTTTCTGAAAAAATCGGATGTGACAGACTGACTAAAATACGGACACGTGAGTGATCTTATAAGATTTTTGCTTTTCGATTCGATGTACGGAATCCTAAAAAAATTGCTCCATAAAGTATACAGAGGTCCACTGTATACACCATTTAATGAAAACCATAAAGATTCCAAAAACGTAAAATTTTCATTTGAATCTAATAAGAGAAATGAATTCCCACTAAAAAAAAATAAAACTTTGCCAAATCTATTTTCATTATTTTGCTTTTCATTAAAAATGTCATGAAGGATTAAGTAAAACGTGACGTTTAGATTTAATACTAACGTTTGAACTCGGTAAACTTTTATTACATAATACGTGTGTAACTCAGGTTGTTCAAAATTTTCAGGAACCTGGACTTTTATTATCGAGTAAATTAACAATACAATGTCGTTTCAATATACAGACTGGTGTGTAATATCCAAGTTATTTATATCGTATTGAGATTAAAACAAACCAAAAAAAAAACAAAAATTTTTGCCAAAGGAAACAAGCATCAGGTCATATCATCACAATGTTAATGTCGTCAAAAAAAATATTTTAATTTTTCCTCGTTTTATATTTTTGATTGTGCTAATTACACCTAGTTCATATAACAAAAGCGTAAGTATGTAAATTAAAGTTTTCAAATGATGTGACAGAAAGACTATTTTAGTTCACTCGGCAGAGAGCTATTTTTAATACTTGGAAACGTTTTAACTTTTCATTCAAGTTTCCTTTAAAAATAAAATTGCAAAATTCATTTGAACTAAAACTTCATTGACGGGTCTGACCTTAAGAGCCTTGATTATTCAATATTTCAATTGATGTTTTGATTGCAATTTTATTGCACATTGAACTTTAAGTCAAGTTTTAATATTGGCAATAAAAGAGTGCAGTAAAATCGAATCTGATCTTCTTCCTCTCGCACAGCGGAAGGCATTAGGGCAAGACAAAATTTATAACGCGTTACCCTATTTAAAGTACAGTCGCCCACAGTAAAAGATGATTAGACACAATTAAATGAAATTACATGATGTAGCATTATTTTTACTTTCTTTAAGTTCTTTACCACGACCCAGGTTTTGTTGTATTAAAACATCTTCAGATGGGCAATTAGCAAAGATCTTTGCTAATTGCCTACCCGAAGATGTTGTAATACAACGAAACCTAGGTCGCGGTAAAGAATTTAAACAAAGTAGAAATAATACTGTATCACGTAATATTATTCGCGTGTGTGCATGTATGGGTGCACGTGCGTTCATGCATGCGTGGGTAGTAAATGTATGTGTGTGTGTATGTGTGTCAGTGTAAATATGTATATAAATATACATGTATACTTATATATTTTTGAAACCATGATAACTAAGTCTTTTAACCTACATCCAGCTCTATACATGCAATTGAAAAAAAAACCAAGTACTTAATTTACCCTCCTTAAGATATTTCCAAATTAATATTTTGGAGTTTTTTTTTACTTAAATCCGTATTCTTCTAATATGTGCGGGTTAATATGTGTCATTATTGTGTAAAATTTCAAGCCTCTACGTCAAGCAGTTTATGACTAAAACAGTTGTGGTGAACATAGGGATAAACATCTGAGTGATTTTAAAAAGTTCATGTCCTTCCCTTTAAGGTGCTGAAACCTTGAAAGTAAGAAAGAGAACCACGTAGATTTTAGAAAACAGTTTTCTTATTATCCACGTAATGTAAGTTAAGGTCATTAAAGTAATTAAAATTAACAATGAAAATTCGAGATTCTGACATGAAAACGGTAGGCTAAAACATCATTATGATATTTAAACAGAATTTCCAAGGAGACATTAAAACAATTACCTTAATTAAAGATGTGTAAAGTAGATTACAATCAATATTTAATGAACTTAAACGCATACGTGCAAGAAAAAAATTATGGACCAACTACGATATTAAACGGTAATTCGTATTAATGGCATAAACACTAATACGGTCATACATTATTGTCAGCATCCTACATATATTGGAAAAAAATTGTACGTAATAATTTTAATAAAATTATCTCGTACTTGTGACAATGGAACACTTATTGCCTCCCCTCACTGTTATTCCGCAAACCGTCGGTCGCAGACATCTAAACCCGTGTAATTTGAAAAGCTAAAATTTACCGTAACTTTAAAGCGATATAATTTAAAACCATTTCGGGAAAAGAAACGGTAATAAGATACTTTCGAATATGATAAAACGAAGGTAATTGGGTGAACCACAAATAGCAAACTTTTTTTTATCATATCGAGTGATATATTGAATAAAAATCAAAAAGTTGTTCCGAATATATTTCTATTAAACTTTTTTGTTTATTTAAAAGAAACTTTCATAAAGCAAAACATTTATTATCTCACCTTTTTTCGTTAAATATAACATTATTCGAAAAAAATCGAAAAGAAAAATGTTGCAAATATATGATAACGTCAACAATGAAATGGTAGAAAAACTGTCAAAATCCGTCATAGAATTTCCATAGCTTTGCACAAGCGCGTATAAGTGCTTTATGCTGTTATCTCTCCTGAGGTCATAAAACGCATCCGATCTGTCTGTTGAAACTACATCGATCATGGGGGTTGGGGGTATATCGGCGGGAATACTCAATATAATCAGTCAATAAATAAGCTAGTCTCTCTATTTAGCATCATATAAGCTCTTTTTCACGTCTTTTTTTGTGAATTTTCGTGAATTTTCCTGTGTTTTTTCGTGAACTCCCCCGCTCGAAGTCAATTTTGTACGCACGATATATTTCCAACTGTTCCCTGTGGCGTGGAGTGCTTTCAGCCAGTAAACAAACCGATAAACACATTTTTTTCAATTTTGTACATTATTAGGGCAAACTATTTAAATCAGTTCACTGTAAATTAATTATTGATGGTAGCAAAAACAATTATGACCGATGTAAATCTTCTATATCAAAATACATAAAAATTATTACGATAATTTTGTTCTCACGTTTCTTAAATTTAGCAAGTTGTTGCAATATTAACATAACAGGATTCACACGAAAGTTGTAGACCCAAAAGTTGCGCTCACACTCGATAGGTATACATGTCATGTGTACACCCAAGTCTATTTGTGGAAGTCAAATAATTATGCGCACAATTGAGAGACACGGACGGATGTCAGTACAGGCTTACGGAATATGAGATAATGAATGTCTTCATGCTCACATATAACTATCCTTTACAATAACGACTCTAATCCTAAAAGGGATGGTTGTCAATGTAAACTGTAATTTTTTTAAAATAAATGCTGGGCTGCTACGAGCAACTCTCTTCTTGCTTCTAGAGAGTTATATTCCAACATGCCCAAAATGGAGAGTAAAAATACCTGTGAGAATGGTAGCTGTAATTTTTAAAATAAAGAAACAGGGAAAATAATTTTCCGGAGACCATAAAATCTTTGCTGAATACGGCATACATATAAAAACAAACTTAATTGCAGACATTTTAGAATGTCAGGTTTCGAGTCGTCTTAAAGTTTGGCACCAGTTCTTCCTCAAAGTGTCAGGGTAAGAGCACCGAGCAATGTCTTCTACGTTTTGTGAAGATCAGCTTCAGATTATTTGAGGCTGACAAAGGAGGAAAAGAGGCAAAGAGGGGCCAGGAGAACGGAGAGAGCTACAGCATACGAAAGCCCCGTGTGTACAATGCGCTGCTATAATATTTATCTTGTCATTCAAGAAGCAAAGTTGATGTATGGATATTTGCTCGGTACCCACTAACTGGATGTAAATATTTGTGTTGCGTTTTATCCTTTTTCAGTGAGTGATGCAAGTATCGGTTAATTCCGTACCATCATGTTTCTATGTTATTTGCATTTCTGTTTTGCAGTTAACAGCGAATGTAAATTTAAATGTTGGCACACTGTCGCGGTTGTGTTCTGTAGTATTGATTAGTGCGACAACGTCAAGTTGGGCAATATAAGTAATTGTAACTTATATAATTTAACAAGTAATCAACGTTTAACGCAACTTTCTTTTATGTTAATCTTCTTAACCCTTTTCTCTCATACCTGCTGTTTTTAATGTCTTTTTATTTTTAATTTCTCCTTCCAATCGCAGATAATAGTGGAGAATTTTAGAAATATGAGATTATCTTAGGTCTCTCTAGAATATTCTGGAGTGTTCAAGACTGTTCTCGAATATTCTAGAACGCAATGTGTTAGAAAAGGATAGAAATATTTGATTACATTTTTGCCACCCACGCCCACCCATTACCAAGAGACCAAGGGGCACCTGCCACGAAAACCTCGAGTGGGTGGTGGAGGTGGTCATGGTGAAAAGTCTGTCTTTACGTACATGCGGTCTTCTTTTATATATGTATATACACATATATATATATATATATATATATATATATATATATATATATATATATGTATATATATATATATATATATATATATATATGTGTATATATATATATATATATTGATTAGCTAAAATATTTATAAAATCTTTGGATAATAAACATTTTTTCCGCAATACGCAACACGCTACTTTATTTTCAATATTTATGAATGCATTATTTCTGAAGTAATATAAATTGTAAGCCACCTGTTAAAAATAGGTAACTGAACAAAAGTAATCCATTTTTTCAAATCAAGCTTCATTACCATCTCATTTTCAATTGAATTTAAAACTTCTAATTTTAAAAAGGCTACAAGATATTAATACAAAAATTATAAACCTTTTGAAAGCAGAAAGGCTACTTTTACCCCTAAATAAACGATTATCATCAGACATTAGTTTGCGAACTTAATTCGCATTAGCACGTCTCTCCACAGGAAGGCGCTCGACCTAAAAATTCCAGAAAATAAGAATTTCCGAATTATCAACAATCGTTAAACAAAAGATACTCTATTTACTTAATTTCTCTTTCAGATTTAACCAAAATATTATTGTTTGTTCTAGTCTTGATATTAAAAATAAACTTGTGGTGAAATTATGAACATGTTACTGAAATGTGATTTTTAATTTCAGCTGTAATTTAAACTCAACGAAATTAAAGCTCAGCTTAAAAATTCGTCTTATTTAGGTCATTTTTTAATCCTTAAATTATTCAATCATTTAATTGTGCGTTCTTAGGTTAAGCAAAATATAGTGATGTTCGCTTCGTTTCAAAATATACATCAGGATTCTTTTTATTTCAAATAACACGTCCCAAATATATTCATTATAACATATTATAAAAATCTAAACCAAAAATTAATGAATTATGGAAACATAAATATCCAAACCAAAAATTATGAAATAACCAAAGTTTAAAGAAATTTACTCTCTAAAATTTTAGGCAATATATTTACATGATTAAAAATAATATTGTTATTCATGAATAGCGTATTATGTATATATAAATGTGTTTATAATTTTATCCAATTCCGTATTTAAGAGATTTAATTCATTGTTAATTCTTCTAATATTATTGTTGGCGAAACCTTAATTTAAATGCAAATAAGTACTAACTTAGATTAGAATACTAACGGATAACTCCTAAACGTTTCATAGAGCTAGACCTTTGTATAATAGTGCTGCAAAGTAATATTTAACAGATATTTCATTTTTCACTTAACAACAAAATACTCCCTCATTTTTATCTCCTTGAAGAGTAAATTGTTCACATAGGTTTATTTCCCATAGATATAGTTTTATAGGTACAGTTCCCATACTAATTTTTTATTTGTTTTATTTTTTTTTTTTACCATTTAATTGTAGTGAAGCTGTTTTCAACATCAATACGGTTGTATTACTGTTTCACAATTGACTAAATATTCAGTTATAAGATTTTCTAAACTCTTATATTACTTTCCTTAGTGGCACTATAAGACCAAAAGTGAGAAAAGATAAGTAGTGATTAAATTAATAACTTGTACAGAATTGTCGTATGGGCATTTACCGTTTCCGGAAAAAATTTGGCTTCAAAAGTGGTTATAATAATAGCAACAAATAATAAATTTTGATCAATAAAAAGCAAGGGCTCAGCTGGCCGAGCGGGTACAACTCCTTAGGGGAGTGGGGCAGTGACGTGCCGCGTATGTGATAGTAGAAAGTCGTGAATTTGCATAATTTTAATTTTGAAACGCAGAATTTACGACTGCTATGACAATTGAATTAAAATAAAAATACCTGTTTAGAGTACAATATGTCATGCTTAATCATTTTTACCCCTTTCTTATTAGAAAAGCTTCCCAATAGTGATGCAAATTTTAATAAAATAGTATAAATTTCTTAATAAGTACAATAGGTAGAGAGTAATCTATTATCAGAATTCTTAGTTAAAATTCTACAGTAACTCCTCGATTTTAAATAAATTAGTTTTACACTTTATCTTTAATTTTTAAAGGCTTATTTATATTAGCACATAAAACGGAAAATTTTATGTCTCATTTGTTTGTTCGCATTAATTTCTGCAACCATAAATCCAATTTAAAAAATAAATTTTGTGTTATAAAGCCTTTCAGGAAGATTGTATGCTGTGTTATAATCACGCAGTAAATAATGTAACAGACATCGGGGAATATTGCTTATACGGTGAAAGGTAAAGGGATATTCGCTAATGGATTGCCTGATCATCCTAAGTATTCCCAGATATACTGTGGAGCTATTCCATAGATATACTGTGGAGCCCGGCGATTGGAGTTGTTGGCGAACAGTCTGGAAGCGTTTAGTGACCGTGGCGATGGGGCAAGGGTGAGCGATTCAGAGGTATCGCGCAGCGCAGCACACTCGCGCTGTTAGTTTTTTAAGCAACGTGTCTCAGATAAGGCTTTCGGGTGAGATTTATTTCGTGCTGTTGATTTAATATAGAATTTTTCAGTTGTCTATTTTTCCTACTCAGGATACAATTAGTAAATATATAACGATAGGAAATCAGGAGGAATGGACACTTATCTTATTGGAGATTAATCGTTTTAGCTTAAATTATTTTAACATATTTACTGAGTGTTAAACTTTGTCATAAAGCCCATTTTGACATATTATATTTAGAGATATAAAAAACATGAATAATATAAGTAGTTAATACGTTCCTATTTTACATTTAAATTTGTTTTAAAAACAAACAGTTTTAAAATAAGAGCACTCCAATTGTAGCTTTCATGGTAAGTTTTTTTCTTTCGAAATCAAAGCCTAATTTTATGTAAAATCTCAAACAATGTATCATTGTAAAGTAACATTAAAATTAATATCCAAAGGTTTGTTATTTATTCTCAAAATTTTATTAGTTTATTTTTTTGGAAAACTAGCGATAAGATGATTGTGACTTAATGTTTTACATTCTTTGTCTCCTCACAATCGATTTATGGCCGAGTATAGTATAAGTGATATACATATTTAGGACTGTTTGGTAGCAGTCTACACAATAAAGGTTAAGCAATGAAATGAAAATATATGCATTACTCAAGATAATTCTGCATACACAATTTGAAATGGTTTACAAATTTATGATATCACCAATATTCTATTGATTCGGCTTATTTGGTTATGCAAATGATGTAATTCGTTTAGATTTTCACAGGAAAATATACGACATGAAGGACGCAGGTAGTCTCTTTAGCCCACTGATTACTCGAGTATCGCAATACACGCGAGAGGTTTATTGAAAACACATTTTAATCCAATCAACGGGCTTGATTGATTTTCATTAAGTTCCGCGCCCAGTTTTGGCCTTCTGAATTCGGTCGCCCTTCGGGCTTATCGGTGTTTATCGACCCGCTGTAATATTGTCACTTCTTACGTAATTTAATTAAAAGCAACGCATCGATTGTGAAAGGTTGTCTTCCGCTTTTTGTTAGGTTGTACCTAGCATTTTTACTGTTGCGAAAGTAATTTATTGGGGCGAAGTGCGTTAAGTTCATTTCTGTTACCATAAAACCAGGTACGCAGGTTTAGATACTATAATATGTGGAAAATATATTTAAGGTTATTTATTTTGAAGATTAATATATTTTGTATTGAATATTTAAATCGTATATTTCATCACCACGACACATATCAGCAGCTCAAAGCATAAATATTCGTAAATAGACTCGCCCAATCCAACAGACACTACATTTTTAATAATTTCTTTTTTCTGAAATGTAACTAAATATAACAAGAATTGAAGGAAAGTCGTAAAATATAATTTAGATGATAAAATAGTGTGACAAAGCCCTCGTATCCGATTCGTGTTTCCAAATTTCATTTCATTTAAACAATGTAATTTCCTGCCTATAACAAAAACAATATTATCTCAAGTTTTACTAGCATTTTCAGTAGTTTTAAAAAATTAATACATAATCTGTTTAGCACTCAGCACAATATCGGTTATTAAAAGGACATGACTCAGTTTAACCGCATCCTATTTACATTAAGATTTTATGAGTGCTTTCCTTCGCTACTAATGGATACATCAGAGGCTTTCAGCCCCAGTTTTAAGCAATTAAAGCAAATATATTCTTTAAAGTTTGTTCGTAGCTATAAACTTAAAGAATGACTAATGATATGTGAAGATACTCGTTTTAAGTTAGGAGAACGTCGAACTGGAATTAAAAAAAACAGAAAAGAAAATAACAACTGACTTTATTACCACGGACGATATTTTTGAGAAAAAAAGTAAGGATAATACGAACACACATGGATACACACAAACATATTTTTGTGTGTGTGCGGGCGTGCGCGTGTGCGCGTGCGTAGCCTGAAAGAAAGCGCGCGCGGGCGTGCGAGCGTGCATGCGTGCATGCGCGTATGTGAGCGTGTGCGTGTGCGCGTGCGCGAGCGCATGCACCTGCGTGCATACGTGCGAACGTGCGTTTGTGCGTACAAGCGTGCGTGCGTGCATGCGTGCGTGCATACGTGTATGTATGTGTGTGTTAGGCTACAGTTACATACATGGCTTTTCTACGGAATTTTTTTTAATTTTACTCCCGTCAAATATTATATTACAGTTGTGTTACTGGGAAAATTACATATGTAATAATCCAATATCTTGATACACGTAAATGATTAGTAAATCTTACATATAAAAAACAGCATATTTAAATTGTATATACCAAGAGGTTTGTCAGAAAAACGACTGTTACAAACGAATACGTGCGCGATTTCATAGTATCGTTTTCTTTTTTGAGACAATGAACTATTCCTCCGAATTGGATTGCTCTATAAAATCATACCACTCAACACATGTTGTATGCTGTCGGGGTCTGTCTATAGTACTAACTGGGTATGAAATATCCAAAATGAGAAAAATAAAGATGATGCCTAGTGTATGAAAGTCGCAATCCATTTAATATATAAATACTGGTAATGTAATTATTCAATGTACGGTTTATAAAGGCGATACGATCGCCATATAAAGTAAATGTAGCTTATTTGTTTAAAAAATTCATAAAATATTTTTAATATTACTTATTCACAATTCGTTTTCTTTATTCCAAGAATCATAGCAAAGTGCCCTGAAGTTTACTTAAATATGCTCCTTAATTTTTCACTCATCAATTTTTCATTTCAAAGTTTATGTTAAAATGAAATTATTATGAAAATAGTAATGTGAAAATAAATTGAAATTCGACATTATAATTTAAACTTAAATTTAGATTAATCAAAAAACGAAATTTATTTTTGCCCTCCCTCACTTCAGTGGCTGATAGTTGGAATGGAATTAACGTTATATAATTTAAGTGCCTATATATAACATATATATATATATATATATATATATATATATATATATATATATATATATATATATATAATATACTAATTTTATCTTCTAAGGAAACTTCAACACATCTCTAATGTAAAACTCTTTATCGCTATTATATATAAAATGTTATAACTTATCAACAGTGGGAAAATATAGCCGAGACGGAATTGTTATTTATCCTACCACTTTTATTTTAAAAATCTGAAAAATATGTTAAAATAATTCTTATATATCGTATCTATCTTGTAGATACTTAAATGTTAATATACCTGGTGTATTTTGTTTGTACATACTTTCTTTGAGTGAAAATAGTTTGAAGACGAAGTTTGTTGTCCGCATTGATTAATTTTAATATAGACGAAGAGAAAAAGTATGTCAAGTAAGGGTAGAGTCGCACTAAGAGGGTTCTTTACTTATTTTGGCACGTGTAAGTATTTAAGGGTTCATAGTATTCGTATTATAACTATTTACACATAACATTATCTTCCACCATGTAAATAAATTACCTAGTAAAACTTTCATAGACTTAAAAATATTATAAATTTGTCAAAAGCTACAAGATTTAGAATAATTGCCATAGTTTTCCACCAAACTGTAAACAAACTTCCTGATAATTTTTTCAAAATTTTAAACTATAGCAGGATTCGAAATTTTTGACAATATTAAGTAAAAATTGTTTTAGAATTCTTAAGACTCGTTTTGCCTACATGATATATTAAATTGCTAATAAATTGTTTATTTCACTTGCACCTTCTCAAGTTTTTATGGAAATATTTTTTAATATTAAATTTTGAAACATATGCTACAATAACATTTCAAATTTAAATAATGTACGTCGAATCGTTACTGAAAAAAAAACAACCTGAATATTTTCAACACTACTCCAAAGATTATCGTTCATAAAATTTAAAAAAAAGTTATTTTAGGATCCTCATAACTTTCCCCTCTAATTATATTATAGTACCAGGTGACCGAGCTATGCTTGGTTTATTTCGAGTTTCCTATAGGAACGTGAAATTGCTTGGTTCATGGTATTAGACTTAGTATTAGATTTTCTTCTCTTTCCCTGTCCTTTTCCTTTCCCATTTGCCTTTGCTTTCTTTTTCGGTCTCGTCTTCCCGTTCGCCTTTGCGTCCACTCTCGCGTTCACCTTCGTGTTCGCGTTCGCCTTCCACTTCTACTTCACCTTCTTATTCACCTTTCCCACTTCTCATTTTCACCTCCCCCCCCCATCCCTTTTCACATACCCCTTCCCCGTCCTCACAGCATCCACCCCTTCGCCCCCCCCCTTCACACCCTCATCATACCCTTCTCCGTTCTTTCTTCCCCTTCCCCTTAATCGTCCCTTTCCCTTCACCTTCCCCTCCCCTCCATCGCACCCTCCCCTTCGCCGACCCCTTCCCTTCATCTTCCCTTCCCCTTCCCTCTCCTTTCCATCCCCATCCCTCTCCCCCTCCCCCACCCCTTCCCCACACCCCTACCCACACTTACTCTCCCTCCCTTCCCGCACCTCTCCCTTACCCCTCCCCTCCCTTCCCCCACTTCTCCCTTACACCTACCCACTCCTTCCCTCCCACTTCCCCTTATACTCCCCCTTACCCCTCCCTTCCCTTCCCCCACTTCTCCCTTACACCTACCCACTCCTTCCCCTCCCACTTCCCCTTATACTCCCCCTTACCCCTCCTCTTACAATCCCCCTCGCCCCTCCCCTCCCCCTTTCCATCAACCATTCCTACCCGCTCCCTCTCCCTTCACGCACCTCTCCTTTCCCTTTCCCTCTCTCTCTCCCTGCCCCAAACCGTTGTCTCCTATGTTTTTCCATTCAAAAGGCATTGTCTTAATAACAGTGTTTATAGTAATTTTTAAAATTTTAAATGGCTGCCATTTCCAAAATAATTAACCGACAAAGCTTATCTTCGAAATTATTCAATATAATCACCCAAGTAATAAATATACCAAATATCAGCGTTAGAGCCGTTTCCAAGAAACTATTTACATATATATATATATATATATATATATATATATATATATATATATATATATATATATATATATATATATATGTGTGTATATATATATACAAGAATTGCTCGTATAATAGTATAAGATATGCAATAAAGAAAATAGTTAATTTCATTTTGCCCTTTCAAATTTTTGTGCAAATATTTTTGTATATTCATTATTGAAATATATAAAAATTTATACATTACCACTACGCCAAAGCAATACTAAATTTAAAATTTTTGCGTTAAACGAGTTCTGAGAGAGAGACGACGTTGAAATATGGACACGTGAATAATCCTATAAGATTTCGTTTCTTCCCTATTTAGGCGTAGCTTCAAATAAATAAATGCAGGATTTTTTTATTAATTTCAGTGATATTAGGAAAAAGAATTTATATGAATCAATGGAAGAATAAGAATTTGGTCATATATTATGTCACATTTTTAACATACATATGCACATATTTTTCAACAGAGCCCTGATAAACCAGTTTATTTTTTTATATTATAAATTTGTTGACTTACAAAGATGTGTTATAAATATACGAGTTCAAAACTTGAATAACCAAATTTTCCTTCATATAAAAACTTGTAGTTGGAATACTGTACTATATAAGAAATCATCAACGGTTTTCAGGTAAAATAATTTTTGTTTTTTTTTTAAATTTTCTTCATATCTTTTATAATAACCTGCTCGATCTGAGAAATTGAAGAAAAATTATATCGGTTTTAAAAGGAACTAAACGGAGAATTTCTCTTTTTCAATGTTTAGACTTTAAAAACTGTTAAACCTACAGTAATTCTTCCAATATTAATCAAAACATACATACAGAATCTAAAGTGTCGATATTGATTTATATAATTTAGGAAATATTCACTTTTAATTGTGTATCTTAATCCTTTCGAGTCCATAACTTTAATTTAAAAGCTTAACTCCAGTGAACACTGAGCTTTAAAAACTTGAGGCTATAATTACCGAGAACAATGAGTACCCACCGTCCGACAAGCTTGTCTGTTTTTTGTCGTGAAAAGCGGGTCTTTTTTTGGTTATTTTTGTTCGGAATAATTAATTGAACTCCGGATCTACGCTCGTCGATATGAATCATTGATAAAACTATATTGCGTCCGGACTTTCACTTACGAGTGACTGTATATTGAATTAAAACAAAACGGTTGTACTACTGTAATATAGAAAGATATAATTTCCTAGTGGTCTTATTAGAGTTCTATACGTTTATAGTAGGTTAATATATCAAATTATTCCATATAAAATAAGAATTGTACTTTTATAAGAGCATAATGATTTTATGTCGTGCTAATGCACACAATAAATGTCGAAAGTTTGTGAGTTCGTTTGTAACTTGTGTTAGAAATCGTAAAAGTTTTCCTTTTTTGTCACTTGTTAATAGCATTTATGCAATTTTCTTACTAGTACATATTATAAAATTCAACACAAAGTAATATTTAATGTTAATATTTGAATTTCGATCACTTTTATCTATACGCGCCACGTGCAAAAATTATGGTAACTTAAATCTAACTCAATTTTGACACCGCAGATCATAATACAACCGTCTTAATATTGAGTATCGTTTTACTAACATTTAAGTTAGCATTTAAACCTTTAGAATCTTCTACTATTTAAAAAAATAAAAATCAGAAAATTGTTTTTCATTGGTTAGTGAAAATTTAAGTTTTCATCGGTTAGTGAAACTTTATTACTGAATTTTTTGGAAGATAACTTTTAGAAGGATTCATAATGAATAAAAATTTTAAATATATAGTAGAATTTACGCTATTTGTCTGCAGATACGTATAAATTTATAAACACTACAAATGTATATATGTGTTTTATTTACACACACGATGTATTATTTATATTTTAAAAAAATTCGAGGTAACTGTAAATTTTTACAACGAGAATATCGTCGTATTTTCCTTAATGCAATAATTCATCATTCAATAATTAAACAACGCCCGAAATAAGAAAAATAATTAAGTAGTAGGTCCACATTTTGTTGAATTTAAATTACATCAGAAATGAAGAATGATATTTTAATAACATGATAGTCATTCCGTTGGAAGTTTTAATTTCAATATCAAGATTAAATTATAGTATTTTAATTAAATCTTTAGGCAAATTAAGTATGTTGAGTCTTTTTTGTTTAGAGGTGGTAGATATTTCTGCCTTTGCAAAATTTTTACGGCAGGCGGATTTCCTGCGAAGATACGCGCTGACGAAAATCAGTTACTTAGGGGTCGGAAACAAAGACTCTCATCTTTAAAGATTTAATATGTATGTCGTGATTATTTTTCAATTGTAAAAAGTAACTGAAAAGTAATCTATTTTCACTGAAGTGTATTATTGCTAAAAAATAGGTTTGCATTCAATTTAATTACTTAAAAATAATGCCTTCATAAATATTGGAAATGAAATGAAGTGTAATGTACTGCCTTATTTTAACACAATAAAATTAATTACATAATATCGACTTTATAATAATATTATCCAAAGATTTCATAAATAATTAAATAAATTAATGATAAGAGTCAAATATTACAATTTCTCGTTACTACTTTTTAAAATAAAATAAAATTGAGTTCCGAGTATTTATCCTAACATTATCATAAATTAAGGAGTGACGTAGTAGGGATATGGATTAGAGATTTAAATAGATTGGAAGGGATACTCCGGTAAGATGACAAGTGCTTAATTCTGTAATGAATGTTAAGGCTAAATTACTCATTGGGGTAGATAATAAAATAAGTCAGTGTCAACATAAATATTATGACTAATAAAATCTCAAGTTTTATTATCATTGAGCAATTGTTGGGATGTTTAATTCACCTTTGGGCTTAATTCCAACGGATTCAACGATAGAGGTACAGATCTATAACAATGTTTTATCCATTTAATTTTACTTCCTTTTCAGAAAACATTTGGTAGTGCAAGAAGCAAAAAACTGATTTGTCTTCATCCATATTACGAAATGAGTTTTATACCATAACAATTCTTCGTCAGCTGCTGAAATTTGTACAGTATTGTACCTTATTATTAATAAATGATAGGAAAACAATTTAAATAAATTTTCAAGGTTTCTTTTTCTATATTAATGAGCTCTACGTTAATGGTGGAAGGACGTGTCATCGAGAGGATCGTATTAAAATTATTTTTGCATACCTAATTGTAATCAACACTGCCACGTTAAAAACTTCATAATATATGCAGCGGACTTTATTTTGTTAATAAGTTACATTTGCTAGGTACAAAGTTCTAATTTGGATAAATTCATTAAACACCGAAGTCAAAACTATAGTGATAAATTAACTTAAATAAGTTAATTTGTTTGTACGTCAGCTGTGTTTCATCACATATTAAACATGGATAAATTTACTTAAATTAGTAAATCGGTTATGATGTATGCTGTGTCGAGTTGTGGGTGGAGCTTTGTTACATCACGTCTTGAAGATGGAAAAAAAATTGAAAGTGTCGCAGCGCTGCATCCAATTGAACAGTGCACACGTTCTTTTATGTGTGTTGCTTATATTGCGTCATACTGCTGTTAACCGCCGCAGCCAACAGTCATACACCACCGGGATTCTATACTACAAGACAATGATTCGAAAAAAAACATTAGCCGTAAATGTATTCAAGTGTAAAGTAAACATATTCTGTTAATGTACGCTGAATACTAACTAAAACTAAATAAATAAACAAAATGGAAACTAATACTTGGAGGATAATACCTAATAAACTGCATTAAAAATGTCTCCTTTAATTGCGGTATCAATAACAGTTATGTAACCATTGTAGAAAATAATGTAGATAATGGCAAAACATTTCACAAAGGGTTAATAAAGGAAAAAAGAAATAGATTAGTTGACTTTATCGCGGAAATCATATCTTTGAGGGATCTAATGGAATCGGTTAGGATAGAAAAAAAATGAATTATAGTTAATTTAAAAAAAACTGTCTTATTAAAGAAAACTGAATACGACTTATATAATATAGACAAATCAAGTTATTGTAAAATTAAAAAAAAAATGTGCTGAAACTTTAAATTAATAACATGATGAAAACTGAAATAAATGCGAAGAAGAAACTGAATGGAAATTCTATATTTCGGACAGAAAAACAGCAAACAAATTAATTCAACCCAAATATTGTTCCGGTGCAACGACTGGGGTTCTAGCTAGGCCAAAATACAAACCAGACTATAAAGTTTTCACAATAATTAAACCAGCAGCTCTTTGTATGGAATTACAGGTAATATGACAGTGATAACCAACGAAATGGTTGAAGGTAGTAGTGTAATTATAATGGAAGGGAACAATCATCAAGAATATATTACTAGTGTTACTAATGTTTACTACTGTTGTTAAAATGATAATGTCGTTGAAATGCCATTGTGTGTAAATATTATAAAGTGAGTTTTATCGGAAAATAAAATGTTATCATATATTTTCTATTTCACCTGAACTGGTACGCTAAATGAACATGAAGCTAAAAATATAAAGTGTTTAAGATAAAAAAATTAAAATATATGATTTTGCAGCCGGCTCTCATAACTGAAAATTCTTAAACCTGAATATTTTAGATGCGAATTCCTACGGTGTAAATGGAGGACTAAAACAGTCTGGGAAGGATTACGCATGGAATCTAATTAATTACTAAATTAAAGGAAGAAACGACGAGATATCAAATTTAAAACATTTAATTTTAGTAAGTTTTCAGAGAAAACAAGAAGATAATATTTTTTAAAGTTTGAGATATTGACGGGCGATTCAAATAATATTTGTGAGGTGTTTATAAGTAAGTTAGTCCACTAAAGTGTAAAAGGTTGCACACGTAACATAGCTTATTATTAGGTTCGGAAAAAGACGATATTAATATATTTTGGGCAACCGAAAGTTACTTCACAGTAATTTAATTTAATGACTTAACTCTATTTAATTATTTAATTCTTAATTCTTATTCATTTTATGGTTATAATATTGTGAGTAACTTTAATATAAATCGTTATGTGTGGAGCGGGACGTTAATTATGGTTTAAAATTATATAAAGGAAAGGAACCAACCGAACACAACAATCCTGACCGTGAAAAAAGTTAATTATTTTGCTTGTCTTTATTTACTTTCTGCTATTGTCATATCGGTTTGTTAATCTCTTAAGTCCTGTTTCAATATGTTCGTCAAAAAAAAACCATCACACAAATTAAAAAATAAATACTTAAGAAAAGCAAAAGAATGTAAGATATTTTTAAATCACATAATTTATTCAACATTGTGTGACTTATGTGTCATCAAAATATATAAATAATATATTTTCTGACCCGGCAGCTGGTACTGTAAATACATTTCATTATATCGTATTAGATCACTAACACAAATAAATCTTTTCGAAAATAATATTTATAAAAACATTATATATAAAAAAAGTTAAACATTTAACATATTTGCTAGGCGCCCCATGACGGCTCATAATTTTTTTTAATAAATGGCTATTCTATGTAGTACGGTCTCAATTCAGTAAAGACAGAGTTGTGGAGAAATCATATTACAACTCTGTAAATCTACACAATAACTTTTAGTGCTAATTGCGAAATATTCCCAATGTGATATTTCGGTTTGAAAGATAATACCAGGCGACTAGAGCCTCAAAAGAGAGAAGACATTAAACTCGCATCTTGAAGATTCTGTACGAAAATATCATATTAAACTAATATTTAGTATACGGACAGACGGACAACAAAGTGATCCCTTAAAGCTTCCCGTTTTTATTTTCATTGTGAGGTACGGAAGTAAAAATTAATAAATTTTTGGAATATAAATGATCAAACCAGTGTCGTATTTTTATTTGCGTTCTTTTCAGCTACTTTTGAAAGCAGCCTTGCAATTCAATTTTTATCACTTCTATTTGCATATTCGTTGATTTAAAATTTTGCATGTGTATGTAAATCTGATTGTAATGCTATACTGCTAAGTAATTATACATTGTATTTAGGTGTTCAATTGCTCAATAGCGAATAAAAGTATATAGGTTCGTGTTGCTAGCCTCTCCAAACAAATTTTAACTAGAAGGTGCAACAGGTCGATGATGTGATATGCCAAACATTTCCATATGGTCGAATAATTTCTGCTGATATGACACAATATTCTCGTAAAAATAGTTTTGTTTCGAATACTGTATGGCCAGGATATCGATGCGCAATTTGTCATATTGAAATAGTTGTATGCAGAGAGCTTGATGGACTTTTAGGTTTATAGTATTAAAAGTTATTATCCGCTGTTTGTCTAATGCACGTAAAATGGAAAATTATAAAACATAATAATATGCAGAAAAAGTTGACTGGATAACACTAAAATAGTGGGTCAACAAATATTTACAAATTAAGATGCCGAAGTAAAACGTATGAGCATAAAAAGCAGCACAAACTCGTAAATAAGGAATTGGTAACTCATGGAAAAACCTGGTTAAAAAGAAAAAACCTTTGTATCACACGGGTAAGGGTAAAGATAAAAGAAATGCCATGCTCGTTTAGATATTTTAAACAAGGCAAGTCTCACGAAATAGCTACTTAAATGTAAGAACAACGTGATACTCATTTAATGAACGACCCGTTGTTACAATATCTTATTTCCAATAACAATTATAATCTCAATATATACTTCAACTTAACATAATAATGCCTATATATATATATATATATATATATATATATATATATATATGTATATATATATATATATATATATATATATATATATATATATATATATGTATATATATATATATATATATATATATATATATATATATGCCCCAAGTTAGTGAAACGAATTCTTAACTTGATTGCGAAACTCTTCATAACGAGCAATGCTAAAAAGACATTTTTTTTTAATTTGTAAATCCATTTAATAGATTTTATATTGAGAGAATAATTAAGGTGTTCTATTACATTGGTTTGATTGGAACATGGACCTAATTCGAGGGTTCGACTTTACGTTTTTTATTTAAATCAGCAGTACTAAAAATGACAGAATAATTCCAATATCGATTTACACTTTCAGCTAATGCAATAATAGTGGTGAGACATTGAAATTTTTGTCATTTAATTAATAATAGTCAAAGTGACCATTATTAATAGTGGATAATATTTTGATGTCATAAGTATTTGTCTTCCCCGATTTAATTTAAAAGCCTTTGGTATGAGGAAACCAATTTTTGATCAATTGGACCCGCAATTGTACTAGCAATATATTCGTGATAAATTGTTTAACGGTAGAATTATGATTTTTTAGACTGAGCAAAGCGAAAGTTTACTATTGTGTAATGAAGGGATTTTGCAGTGTAAAACTTACTTTGCAGTAGTGTCATAAAATTTGGCAGGAAACATTTTTATACTATTTCTTGATCAAGTTCGAAAAAAGCATCTTGAATCGCCATTCTGGTAATTTGGAGAAATATTTTCTTTTTAATTTTGAGATTTTTATTAAATGAAAAATATGCTATGTTTATAAGTGCCTAAATGTATACGGAACCCTCCTAGGGCGGGTTCTATTCGTGTTTAATAGATTTTTTGTTTCCTTTAAAAAAAAAGTTTCCTTAAATATTATTTATTTAATTCTTTGGGCTGTGATCTATAAGATCAGTGATTGTAATTGAACAAATATATTGAAGAAATATGTGATTGAACAAATATATTTTATTTAACTTATATGTGGAATACAGAGGAATTGAAAAAAAAAACTTTTATTGTTAGGAATTTATATTAGATTGAACATCTAACTTCAGACGTATTTCAATAGTGGCACTGAATTTTCTCGCATCCTATAATCTCGCAAACGAGCTGCCGTCGGTCACTGACACCTTGGGCATCGTCAAATGTCGCCTGAGAGAGATCGTTAGGTTTGGAGGCGATGCCCCTGTGGAATTCAATTTGTCGAGTCGAAGAAAGCAAATCAGAATTTTGCATCATAAATCGTGGGATATTCGTTCGTGAAATATTTTTTTCCTTTTCAGCTGGAAATATTTACAGGGACTGAATTCAATTTTTACGTCAAACTTTTATTTGTATTTTTTTTAATTCCGTAAAAGGTAAAAAAAGGATTAATTATTGAGATTTAGGTAGTGTTTCTGTCTGCCTGTCATGGTCTTTTAAGTTTTTGGATATTTCATAAAAAATATTTAAATTTGGTAGTAAATTTAATTGTTTTTGGTTACGAACAACATTTTCAAAGTAATAGGGATGACCCAAAAATCTATAATTAATTTAGAAAAACGAAATTATTAAACATTTTGGTAAAATATTGAAAGAGCTAATATTTTTGTTTTCATTATATGCTATTTTTTCACACTTGCTACATTTATTGGTATTATTAACCAACCTGAAACCTGGAAATCAACACAGATAAAGTAGTAAAGCTTACAAAAAATATACCCCAAAGATCTGAAATTTTAAAAATGTTTACTAATAGCCCACCCGAAGATGTTGTACTATAACGAAATCTAGGTCGTGGTAAAGAACTTAAAGGAAGTAGAAATAATACTACATCACGTAGTTTCATTTAATTGCGAATAATGAATTTCTACAAAATTAATGCCAAATATATTCAATATTTAAAAATGTTGATAATTTTTTATCGTGGCTTCAACAAATAGTAAAACTAAAAGTTTTTTGGCTATTCATGAGAACTGACACAGAATCAAGTAGAGAACTCTTAAATATGAATCCGACCCAAAATTAAATAGTTTTTATACATCAAATTATCTCAAATACTGGAAACATTTGGTACATAACACATAACAAAACCACAAGTGACTAAAATAATCCATAAGCATAATATGGAAACAACATTTTACAAATTTTTTTTAAAGTGTCGAATTTGAGAGTATCGTAGGATAATAAGTAATAAAATTTCACGCTTCGTTGAAAGAATGAGCAAGGTAATTTGTCAACTCGTCGAAAGACAGCGTCTAAAATATTAAAGTACTTAGTAATTTCGCCGCTCTGTCAGATAATTTCTTATTACTTCATTGCGGAATGCTAAGATGACTACTGTGCTTATCAGCTACCTATGTATGTGGGTGTACTCAGATCTTACTCTCTAGGTCCAGAACGGATAATGTGATTAGACAAGTGATATCTTTAGAATCGTCTTAATCTTCTGAATATCTTTAGGAGGGTGATGTCACAATGCCACATGACTGTGAATCGCCATTTTGTTGATTGTGAGAAAATAACAATTTAAAAAGGTTATGAAGATAGCTATCAGGCCTTGATCTTTGGCCATAATATGTTGTGCGCATATATAACTTTTTAATGAAAAATGGTTTAAAATTTTGTCAAGCAGTTGGAAAATTGTTATATAATACCAAATACTAATGGATTAGAATTGGATTTTGATATTTTTGTCAGTGTTAATTTTAAAAAAACTGGTATTACACTTTCAGTTCTTAGTTACGATTCCATAGTAAATTACAAACAAATCGAGAAGAAATGGTTTATGGAAAGATGGCTTCAAAAATACATACATGTATATTGCTTGCATGGCAATATTTTTTGAAAGCATAGTGAAGAGTCTAAAAACAAGAATTTAAAAATAAATTTGAAAAATATCTATATTCAATATGCAAAAAATATTGTGTGGTAAAAGTTTTGATAAAATTTTCTAGTGGTTAAAATTTTATTTTATTTTACAAGAGTTAATGAGACAGGAGGGTATCCTAACTTAATTCCTCCTATTAAATTTTCAAGCTCATAACTAATATATTTCTTGATCAATTTTTATAACTAGTTTCATATTGGTTTTTAATTAACCTATACAGACGCGTATTTAAAAGAAATATTTTTTATGTGATATGACCACATATTAACGATTTTCGGATTTTTTCCTTTATTTGTACTATGAGACCTTTCTTCCCTGTAGGTTTTTATTTATTTGCGAGGGTCAAAATATGGTGTATACATGCAAGTATTTTTAGGGTTTTTTTGTTGTTTTGAATTAGAAGCTTGGTTTTTTTGGACCTTCAAGGAAACGTATAGTAAGCAAGAAAGAGGTTCCGATGAAAATGGGTCTTGACAGACAGATAATCTATCAAAACCTCTTTTTCTCTACGTCAAAAGTAAAAGAAACCCCTATTAGATCACTTCCTTGCCCATCTGTCTGTCTATCTTAGTAGTGATCAGGCATCAACACAGTGGTTCCTTTTTCCCTTTTGAGGGACGTAACTTTAAAAACAGCAGCAATTTAGGACAAGTTAACTACCCAATTTTGGTGTATTCCTTTTTTTGCCTATATCTAAGCACCTACGCTAGTATCTAATTACTTTTGTTAGCCAATGACGACGACGATGTAGCGAGATAACCGCCAGGACAAATAGGGAGACCATATAACCAGTAGAATCCACGACCCTTAGCGAAGAAAAGTTATCTCGAAATTATCAATAAACATACTACATGTAATCTCGAAATTATCAATAAACATACTCTGCGGTTTATGTAAGTTATATTTTAAATAATACACTTTTTTGATCCATATGTTTTAGCTACGGTAAGGTTTTTTTACTGGCTTTAAATTTTGTTTCCCCAACGGGTACATCAAGTTTTCTAGATAAATAATCCAATTTTTTTTCAAATACGATATGAGAATAATTTCAGCTACAAGACATGCGTATATTTAATGAGAAGTTTTAATAATTTATCCGATTATTTTCGAGTATGTCAACATCAAAACACTTGCTTTACCCAATAAAACTTAGAGTCGGAATTAATTTTTTCCAATCATTTAATATAGTGTATGCTTCTCTTTTTCTTTAATTTTAACTATAATTTTTCATACGAACTATTCCCCGTATTTTATGAATAGTTATGGCGTGTTATTTCACCCGCTTGGAATGACCTTAATGATGCTGTAATCCTCTCCCCCTTGGGTCGCAAAACGCGGCTGCTCCGTTTGCCACACGTCGGCGGCAATGCTCTTAATGAACAGTCAATAAATAATCCGGCCTCTTTCAACCTTGCACCCTTTAAGTGGTGTAACTTTTGTTACATTATTACTCTGCCTGTATGAAATATATCAGATATAAATAAACTATATCCTTCAAAGTAACCGCTTCCGGTCACATAAAACTTTTTAGAAAATGGACGCGTGTTTCCAGAGATTACATATCAGTATAGCTTATCTCCTTTAAGATTAGTTCAAGATTTCATTTATTCGACTAATCAAGATAATTAAAGTTAATTTCGATAATTAATTGTTTTGTAAAAGGATCTTGTAGATTCCAAAGCTGTACACAATGTAATAATATATTGTTTATTGTAAAATGAGCTGAACGTTATAGAAAAGTTCTAGCTGTACCTGTGACTTTGTTCGCCTGTAAGTATATACTATCATACCAAATTTAGTCAAAATCCGTCCAATAGATTTTTTCTCTTAAATATATACTATTATCATACCAAATTTTGTAAAAATCCATCCAGTTGATTTTGCGTGATACCCGCTTAAATTAACATGCAGATAGACAGACAGAAATTATAAAGAAAGTTTTTCTGACTTTTATTATTCTATACGCTAAATCAATCACTTTTTAAAAATATTTTCAAAATAGAGAATTTACTTTGTTACTATTTTGTTATATGTATAGATATCAACACATAACAAGAACATATTATAGAGTGAAACTAAAATGTAATTCGCAAGTGAGTCGTGAACAAACCGAAAATGTATTTGTACCGTCTCAATGTTGAATTCAGCAACATTAAATACATATTGTTGGGATATGTTAAATGGAAATAAATGCATATTTGAAATCTATGTAATATTCCTCTCGTTGTGGAACAATATTTCTTGTATTATTGCGAAAATGTTGGTTAGTATCCCAACTTTATTACATGATTTCTAATGAGATGCCATAAAATAATTCAACCAGATATTAATGAAACTTTGTTTGTAGCGCGCATTCGTCTATCGAACTTAAAAATGCGTATACATATAGCAAACAGTACAGGGATAATTGGAATTGTAATGGCGCATATTTCGCAAAAGAAAGAACAAGAAAATATGCGTCTCTTGAAGTGGTAAATTGATATAAAAAAAATTCCGTTGTATATGATACGGGTAGAAAGACCAATTGTGTAAGAATCCTAGAAATATATTTTGTGCAAGATAGTTCGAACGAAATAGTTAAAATTTTTTACAACCTATCTTCTCTAATCACCGAAATATCTGGTGTAAAAAATATGATAAAAAAAAGATTACTACAAGGTGATTAGATCGACAATTTTACGCCTCTTTAATATATTTTAAATCAAATAATTTACATGTACAGTGAAAAATTGATATTTATATTTATTAGTAACTTATTAAAAATACCACATATTCTTAAATGTATAAACTCCACAAAAGTTGTACATTAGGCATAGAAATATTTACGTATAGAAAGTACGTTTTGTATGTTCCATTGGTAATTCATGGTTTTTTTGGGTGAATCTCCCAGAATTCATGAATCTTCTCGTGCATTTCGTTTCAGTTTTTATTTATTTTTTCAAGTTAATATTTTGTGCGGTCCTGTGGGCAAACTGCGGTTCTAAGGACACGTGTTCTAGAGTTACAAATCCATAACGGTGTAAATACATATAAAGCCCATTTAAAAACCAAGAATTATTTTGACTCAGGCTTTTATTCATATTCATAAAAGGCAAAAAATACGTTTTCTACTTATTGTTTGATCATATTAGGGCATTTTTGGAAAATATCCGGGGAAGTTTGTCTTATTTTAAATATATAAAATGCGAGTTGTGGTATATTTAATAGCAAATGGTGAGGGATACAATAAAACAAAATGGAAAATATTTTTTTCAAGACAGTTAAATGTAGTAGCGCATTAACATGAACAGTTTGTTGTAAAGAGTGTATAAATATATGTATATATATATATATATATATATATATATATATATATATATATATATATATATATATATATATATATATATATATATATATAATGACAATAATATTTTCAACCTTATTGTCAAATATTCGCGACTATGTATTTTAATGAGAAGGAGTACAGTAATTTATTAATTACGGTACTCCTTTCAGGAAAATAAAACGGGCCAACTACGTATCGTGACATGCACCAGGTAGGATTATGCAGTAGACTATTACTCGTAAATTGTCAATGAAAGTTCATGAGATCAATTTTAACTGAAAGTTCTGTTTCAATTGTAGTAGGAGAAGAATCATTGCATGTGATTTGGAGCTTAATATTTCCCTAAGGAAAGATGGTAAAACTATTCGCAAACATTAAAATGTCGATAAATTTTCTAATGGAATAGAATGCAGGAAAAAGATTTCGATCGAAAAGATATCCTTCTAACCCCAATTTACATGCACGGGGAAGCGTATTAACTTTTTTTCATGTTTTATCACGTTTCAACTGAGCTCTTCATATGAAATATCGACTTGTAAAAGAAGACTTATGAGGGTTCATGTTGGTGTTAGAAGGATATAAATGATACTTTTAAATAGAAAAAAATTAAAATACTTTCCTTAAAAGAAAAGCATAATAAAAATAAAACTCTTAAGAGTAAAAGTGTTATTTCAATCGGCCATCACACATTGAAATCTTATATTTTTTATATAGATTTATTTTTAGCTTTAGTTTGTAAATGCTGTAAGTACAAAAGTTTTTGAGCTAGCAAGATGGAGCAAAGTGTAGATTGTGTTTCGCTGCATTCTCCATGCACGGTTTTAATAAACTATGGCAAACAACAGGCCTGAAATGGTAAATGAAAAAAACACGTAAAACTGAAAATGAGCAAAAAAGATGTTCACTTTGACAATCAGAACAATTATTAATATCAGATAAAACATTATTTTATTGAATTTAAGTACTGCCAAAATTAAAAAAAAGCAATTAATTTTTCTCTGCGAAGGTATTTTTTACATTTTTTTTAAGTTTAATTTTGTACATGAAATTCTTAATATATAGAAGCATAATATATACGCGTTTATAAAAATACTTTTTTTATTTTGAATTATGGTCATAAGCCGTATTTTATTTTTACTCTTTTTTGCTTTTCAATTACTCTGTTACTGTTTTTTTATAATTTACAATAATTTGTGTTTAATTTTTTTTAATTATTTCAACTGTTATATTGTGTTTCTGTAACTTCAAGCTTATTTCACCGGTTAAATAGGTTTAAACTATAGAAACTGCGTGATCGTGACAGACAGATGGAGGTGAAGAAATTATAAAGGTTCTTTATTTTACTATGGAATCGTAAAAGTAAATAATAAAATAAAAAATTAGTCGTTTTTCAGAATTGCGTTAGGTCACAACAACTTACCTTACCGTCGCAAGACGCTGTAACACGATCCTTTGCTATCTCGTGATAAAAGCTCTCTGTATAAAACTTTCAATTAAAACGATGAATTTTTTATACATTATTAATAAGGCGAGGCTTCTAAAAAGATTAAGGGAGAAAGGTTTTATCTTATTTAATATTACGTTTCATAAAACTTCGTTGTGACGAAAACATGGCAGATTTTAATTAAAAGAGCCCGAGTTAAGGAGAATTTTCGCTGTTGTTATGTAATAATTTATTTTTTATCAGATGTTTTGAAACTTGAGATTATATAACGGCGCTTAATTAGAAGAAAACGAACATTTGTTGGTACAATCGAGTTGAAAACTTGGTTAAGTGGAAAGCGTTTTTTAATTTGTGTAACAAAAAATGAAATTATTTAATGTAAATAAAACATATATTATTATAGCAATGATACTTGTCACCTATTGTATCTTAGAAAACACGGTACCAGCTAGATAACGAAATGCCAGTCAGGTACACTGAAGCAATGATATCTTACCTCATCCCATATTTTTATTACTCTATCACGATATGAGATAACAACATTTAAGGGTACAAATTCATTCAAACACAAATTGAAGTACTTCTATGTAAGGATATAATTGAAGTATATCTGTAAATTACTACCAATTATAATATACCCACGTATTCAGATTAAATATTACATTTACAGTAGACGTGACAGAATTTCAGCAAGTGATTTTCAATCGCTTTCGATTCGAATTCTTATATCTTCTCGCCGCTTCTCATAGCTTTTCGACTTCTTATCGCTAATGATTTTCAACCAATTTCTTTTTCAGCGCTACATCAAATTAATCAAATTATCATGTCCTGCATTATCATGATAATTCTTAGACCGAGAGTTATAAAAGCTTGCGGATAATTTTAAACTCGTGCACACAATGACGGAGCGAGCCGGTTGGCAAGATGGGGAAAGGGTCAGTCATGAAAAACAGCAAATGACAATCTTCGGCACACAATTCAACCAATTATTATAATAAAATTTGTCTATATAATCTTATAGATATCAGGTATTATAAATTAATTGCCATAGCCGACGTAAAGCATCAATAAAAACAAGGTAAGTTTTAGATTGACTCGCGCATCCGGTGTTCCGTATCTCTTTCAAATGATACTACTGTTGAATATATTTGACCTTAATTTTGTAGAAATTCATTATTCACAATTAAATGAGACTACGTGATTATTTCTACTATCTTTAATTTCTTTACCACGACCTAGGTTTCGTTGTATTACAACATCTTCAGGTGGGATATTAGCAAAGATTCCATATTAGCAAAGATTAATCTTTGTTAATATCCCACCTGCAGATGTTGTAATACAAAGAAACTTAGGTCGTGGTAAAGAAATTAAAGATTGTGGATACTACTGTTTTATCGTAAATCATCATTAATATGAACTTTCGAGCGTAATAAAAATTTAGTTATTTGTAATAAAATTAAGCACTTAGTACTTACTTTTATATCCTATACACCTTGTTTCACATACACAAATTGACAAAATATCTCAGTGCCAATCGAAACTGCAAACTGTTAGCAAGAAAAATAAATTTTTTTTTATTTGAAATAAAAGTGATTATAACGTAGCTTTTACTATAGTAGCATTAATTCAAACGTTTTAATACTAACATGCGTCTCAGAATTCATAGAAAAAGTCTTGAAAATATCATGATACTTTTTTCTTAAAGATGCCATTTTAGCGGAAAGTGCGAATGAATTAAAAATGCCATCATGCGAAGTCAACGTGACCTGGTTCCGTTGTAACGCCGTTGGATTTAATTACTGTTTGTTCGTCACCTTTAAACACCATCACTTCGAAATTTATAATTGAAGATTGCCATGATTTTCAATAATATTTAGAACTTAGTTTGTCACATTTGTTGCCGTAGTAAGAAAAGTGTTATTTGATTTCAATAGTTTCATCTTTATCGAGTTTAGGTAAATTTATTATTTTTCTGGGATTAAGGTAGTGAAATTATTAGTTAATTGACATATTTATTCTTAATGAAAACATTTCTCAAGTTAAAGCTTATTGCCAATACAACGAACAAGTTAATGAGAACAAATACACACACACACACACACATTACTTATAGATTAGACACAAATACAAAAAATAAAATTCCCAAATCGAACGGGAAACTAAATCGAGAAAAAATGCAAGCGAATGTTGGTAAGTGTATGTGGAGAATAACCAATTCCAATCTCAATACTGGAGTGTTGTTTAAATTAGTTTTTAATGTTTGGAATAAATGCAGAGCTATAAGCAAATTCCTTTTCATTTACAGAAAGTTCAATCCAGTCATGTCCAAAATAAGAGGTGAAGGGTATATTTGGGGACAGTAGCGATAAATTTTAAAACACAGAAAACGAATGAATATTTTTGGATTTTTTTCAACATGAGATAATTCATATTTAATTTGCTTCGGATGAGAATGTTATACAAAGTGTTAATTCAATTCACGTCATGGAATTTTCAGCAACGCCTCATAACAAATCTGACCACAAGTTTGTTCTAACTTCAGACTTAAGAGTATCAGTAATTTGATTAGGAAAGGAGAGCAGGCTCTCCATAATTATGTATACTGAGGTTCTCAACAATAAGAATACAAATAAATGCGTGAATAAAAGCGTGGATTACAAACGAAAACGTGGCTCGCGGTCATAACTGAGCACTTACTTATTAAAAAGAAGCTTGTTTTTTCATACTCCAAAGCAAAACAGAGTCGGTATCCCTTGAACCACCTTACAATCGCCTCAAATACTTATTTCCAGCAAGTTACCCCAAATCGTGGATAAAAAGCAGATATTTTGCAGTTGTGATTTCTAATCGTAAGTCATTCATTTATGTACTGGGCATCTAGAATCAATATAAAGATTCAAGTATTTGTTTAAAATCAACGATAATAGCTTATCAGAAATCGTATTTGCTTGTTACTTTAGCAGTATAAATTTGACCACTGCAGGTATCGATACTAATTGCAGGTATCATTTTTAGACTGGCTATAAGTTTCTAAATTACAGACAGTTAACAACAGAATTTTCGTAATTTGTAAAATACTTCTCTAAAACTTATCAGAACGATGTATACTTCAGAACTTTATATTCCAAAAAGCTTTGACTAAGCAAAGGTATGACTAAGCAAAGGATTTTGCCCAGCTTAAGAGTCCCTGGCAAACCTTGAAAGTTTTGAAAAATGAAAATATTAGGATGGGTAAAAATGGAAAGGAACAACGACACATCCACTTAAGTAATTTATATTTTTGAATATTTGCGGATTTTTAGCATATGTGTTTTCCATGAATTTTGCAAGGGTCCGTGCTTCCAGTTTAATGTTAACACTTTAAGATTGAGATGGAAGATTGTTCATTTCCTACGGCATATTTTTTCCTGAATGACCTTCAAATCATGGTCACGAGAATTCTAAAACTCTTCAAATTATCGTGCATATAATCCTGTAATTTTTTGTTTACTTTATGGAAATAAACTTATTGCTTGGAAAATTTTATTTTCAGACCGCCTATATTAAATATCGGTAATAAATGTAATTGCAATAGTGCCAGTCGCAAAGTAACAGACTTATAGTGTACAGTTGACATTTTATAGGCGATTTTGAAACGTGTGGAAATAAAAATTTTCAAATAAATCTTATTTTATTACTGTTAATAAGGTTAAATGAAAAAAATTGATTTGATTTCCTCTATTTTCTAAATTAAATTCCATGAGGACATCGCGTTTAAATGCAATTTATCTCAGGCGATATCCAAAGGCGCTTATAGAAGTTATCAAAAAAATGTAAGTGATCTGCATAAGAGTGTTAATTAGTGTAGGTCTCAAGGTAATATTATTGTACGATTTAGCTACTGAGGTTTGATCGCATGATAGACTGATAAATATATATTTACATATTTTTATGTACACACACACATATATATATATATATATATATATATATATATATACACACATATACATATACATATACACACACACACAATATTTTGAGTAGTTTGAAAATAGAATTATTTTACAGTACATTAACAATAGGAGGCTTTGGATTGTATATTAATGAACATTTAGATTATCATGTTTCCTGAACTTGTTAGAGAATTGTTTCGGTATTGACAGTTGCATGAAATAATGATTCAACCGACCGACGTTACGTTCAGTGATGGTTTGAATCCGACCTTTATTTTATTTTTAGATAAATTATTTCATTGCAATTTTTTTTTATTAAATTTCATTTATATTTTTATATTACAAGACATTTATATTTTTACAGATGTCTTTTAAAGCCGTTTAATTTGCATTGTGTATGTTTAATTTGCATTGTGTATAGTGCATGGAGCATTGGTGAAAGTATTTGTCTTGCTCGAATTATACGTCTTTCATTCGAATATTATGGTTTATCTTAAAGTGAAGTTCTGGTCAACATTACTGAGCGATTTTTCAACATGTTTTAAAAAAAATTATTCTCATTGCATAATAAATGTTAGATGTGCTTGCAACTTTCTTTTCGTATGGATCTTTAAAAAATATTATGGTGCCTATCTTCCATATACATAAGACGTAATGCCCTCTACCATAATATTTAATGAGTAAACTTTTTTAAGTTTTATTTCTTATTAAAAAAATAAAATTAACATAGCTTCTTTTTGGTTGGTCGATTGAAATAAAACACAACCAACATTTTACCCAGACCCAACAGAATCGACCAGCAAAACTTTGTCAAATTTCTTTTAGATCTTCTAGCGAAAAAATAAACAGGCTCAGAAATAGAGAAAAAACTTTAAAAAAGCCATATTTTTGTGTTCTTATTAGAATGTTCTTATTTTTCTAAATATTTAGCTCGTAAATACATTTAATGTACGGACATCCCAATTCTATAGTTTTATTATAAATACAGACGAGGAAGTAAATAACAATAAAATTGAAATACAACTTAGCCTTACCAAAAGTAATTAATGACCATTAAATGAAACTACGTGATGTAGTATTATTTCTACTTCCTTTAAGTACTTTACCACGACCTACGTTTCGTTGTATTACAACATCTTCAGGTGGGATATTAGCAAAGATTCAATAATGAATTTCTACGCCAAATATATTCAATAATCAAAAGTAATTAAATTATGAATATTGACCATAGATCTAAAATGTAAACTAATTAAAGAACTAATACGTACAATACCACCGATAACGGGGTCTGTCCTTATGCGTTTATCCTTATTCAGGTTACTCATTTGTAATATTTAATTTTGAGGTCTGCGAGTTACGATATCAGCAGTCAGTGGATATCATAACAACACACGGCCGCAGCTAGACGACACCACTACGTAGTTAATATTTCGGGAGATTTCGGTATTTAAAAATAGAATTTAATTTAATTTAAATACAATAAAAATACTTGTTAACTCCACTAATTCCAAAACAGTAATGAATTTATTATTACATTGATACATAAAAGTAAAATAATACAGAGTTTCATATTCCTTTGTGTTCGCATCGTTATTGCTGAGGTGTTCTTGGTTCCCAGGCGTTGTGTGGTCTGGTGCTGGCTCATCGTTTCCGTTTGGGTGCCGTCTAGCTGCGGAAGAACCCGGTCACATTATTTCTTCGTGTAAGTCACGCATATTTAGCGGGTCGAATTCCTGGAAATGTATTTCCTGAAGGAAGACCTAGAAATGTTGATGAACGTCAAGTGTGGGTCGAAGTGGAAAAAGCTCTTTCTGCTAGCATTCGCTGGGTTTCTCGATGTACTGGTATCGCAAAAAGAACAGTACACCGCATTTTAAGAAGAAATAATTTGTACCCTTACCATGTACAATGAGTGCAAGTGCTACTACCTGCTGACTATCAACGAGAAATAGACTTCTGTTGGGAGATCCTGCATCGATGCAGCCAAGATTCCCTTTTCTTTTAGTTCAATTTTATGAATTATGTTTTAAATGAATGTAAGTACTTAATCCCCTCATAGGAAGGCAAGATAGATTTCAACATCCATTCGGAGTCAATGTGTGGGCTGGAATCCTGGATGGCAAATTTATTTATTCATCTCCATCGGTCCATTTGAACTCCCACCGAGGAATAATGGAGTTCATTATCTACGGTTTTTAAGAGACGAATTTGGAAATCTGTTGAATGAAATATCATAAGATGTACCTGTGTAACAGGATGTCGCTTCAGCACGATGGTGCACTGGTCCACTTTTCGCGACAAGTAACTGAATACTTAAATGCAACTTACTCAAATTAGTGGATAGGACGGTACAATTGCATGGTCACTACTTTCGCCGTATAATAATAAATAGTATCCTTGTTTTATTTTATCATGACCTAAAAAAGGATCAATGGTATGGGTTTAGGAATAAAAGGCAAGTTATCAAATAACTTAGTAACAGAAAATTATACCTTTTTGGAATTTGTGCGAATGGTAGTTGTTTTTGAAATAAAGTTCCACGAGGTTACCATACATATTTTTACACAGTTAAAAAATCACTCTTTACGTTTAGTAATTAAAAAAATGCACACGTTTCAGCGTTTAATTTTGATGTCGCCAATAATTACGACTGAATAACATTTTAATTAGAAAAACGAACGTTCTCTTAAAAATCTTGGACAATAAAAGAGCAGAAATAGTAATAATACCTAATTTTTTTTTATTCGCGGTAACAAGTAACAAAAATTTAAAAAAATCACATCGCTGAAATAATTAGGCCTAGGATAATAAATTTTTTCCTATGTATAATAACCCCTCTATGATCGACATTTCGTTGGTCGACTTCTTATGGGACAACCTATATATATATATATATTTAAGACAAATTAAATTGGGAATTAAATAAATTACATCTCCAAAAATAACGAAAAACGAGTCTGGGTACAAAATTAAACCCAAATATTCGGCGGTTTTAAGAACTTCAGCGTTATCATTGCAATTTCAATTTAACTTACAACACTTTAAGATCACAGTGGAGAAATATTTTATTCCTACTATTATCATAAGTACACCACAAAAATGGTACAAGTCTCTTAACGGTAACGCAGGTTTCGCTATAGATTCTATGAAAGCTTTCAATGGATGTAATTTTTGGTAATCTTGTGGTTTATGAAACAGCAATACATCAACGAGTAGAGTGAAATGAGAAATAGCGTCATAGATGTGTATAAGGGAAGACAGGGAAGAAAACGAAAGGAATTGATTTGTAACTAGAGCTACGAGTTAATAATTGACTAAAATATTCTTGTACGATATTTTCATATAGGTGGTATAGCAAGAATATAAAACTATTTAATTAAACAATGTCTATATAATTAAACAATGTTTGGAACTTCTAGATCCAAAAAAAATACAAATAATTTTCTTGACTTTCGATGAGGGCATAACAAAGATAATAATGTTAAAAGAACTTAGAACATTAGCAGAAAAATAAAAAAAAATACATTTTTCTCCATCCTGTCTCAAAAGATCCGTCGCAATAATATTGGGTCCCGCACATATTCTCAAACTTATAAGAAATGCTTTTCATGTATGTCAAAAGTTTGTAGATGGTCCTGGAAATCAGATTAGCTAAAAATAAATAAAAAAATTGATAATACTCGAGAAACAGACGAGTTTCCCTTGGCCAATATATTACATCCAGCACATAATTGACTTCCAAAATCAAAAAAATGAAAGTTAGGCTGGTTAGTCAACTTATTCAGCAATATTGTAATCGACACAGGTTTATTTGGTAAAAACGTTTCAAAACTCGAAACACGTTTTTCCGAATTTTTGATACGTTTAATTTAAGAAATATCTGTAGATTTGGTCTCAAAAAATTATCCTGAGGTGGAATTTATGACATGGACCGCCCCTTTTTGGAACAAGGTACTGCACATTTAAATTCACTGTAGTGTAGTGATTGTAAGTCTCAGGAAATGGAGTTTTTTTTAATTTCTATGTTATATTGATGTATAGAAACATTTTTATTCACAATTTATTGCAACTAAGTTACTAGTATACTTGACATTTTAAAAATGCAGTAAAGATCACTTTGAATTGTTATTTTGTAATATACGTTCACATGGACCCAATAATATTTCTACTTTTAGATAATTCAAGTCGATATATGCAAAAACTTCTGACGCATATTCGCTCAAGAGAGACCAAAAATATTAATTGTGTGTCACTAGAACAAAATTCTATTTTGCCTACTTATTCCGCCATTGATTCCATCAACAAGTTGACTAATCGATTTCGTAATTTAGAAAATAACGAAGGGAATTTTGAAGGAAAAATTAAAATAGCAGAAATAGCAAACGACTTTCAAAATTGGTAATTACATATCTCGATCTGTTGTACATATGTGGATAAGGAAAATTTATTGTGATACTTTTGTTGGTACATTATTAGTTCGAAGACAAATTCATGTACATATGTTAGGACAAATTCATGTACATGTACATATAGCTGCAAAAGTAAAAGGTAGCTTATTATATTAGTCACGAAATGTTATTAATATATGTAAACAAACAGAAAGGAAAAATACAAAGGATGTGTAAATACTCTCAATAAAAGAAAATTATTAAACAAACTTTAAAATATTTTATAGGTATACACATAATGGCTTCAATTTCGTCAAAATTTCCTGATGCAGGTCCATGTAACTGATATAATCCAAGCCATTATAGAAAAATACATTGGCTTCAGAATATTTTACTTAATAAGAAACCAAAATATAAAATTAAGCAAACGACAATTACTTATTAAATATATACTTTTTGAAGGCCCATAAAAATGAGCAATGTAGGTATATGCATGCAAATGATCCATTATGATTCATCTGATTAATTAAATTAAATTTTCACTAAAATTGCAAGCGTTAAGTTATTGAAAAATATGGGCGGAGAGCGAATCTGCCAATTTTTTAAACAAAATAATACCTCGCATGGAAGTGTTTAAAAGTAAACAAAAAGTAAGCTAATTATTTCAGAAGCACGTAATATTATCGAACTCACTGAAATAATCAGACAGCGCTCTGTTCAACTATATCAAGTTCAATAGAGAATGACAACGGAAAGTAAAAACGTGGTGTTTTATTACGATGTTTTCCTTATTAATATTAGAAACAGATTTACAATCGCAAGCATTTAATCTCTTTTCATGTGGTCAGTTCCCCATTTCAAAATTTTTCAATGGATGAATTTAAAACGGTTGTAGATACTTTTAATTTAAATGGATCATCTTTGAAAATTGAATTAAATATTTATTTTTTTTCGCACTTCTTTCGAGGTAGCATTGCGAGCGGAATAATAATAGCGGTGAGCATCTCATAGTCCTGGCAGACTTCCATCGAATCATTTCTTGTACAAATACCGTTGCTAGATTTTCCGTCTTCTAATATTATTTAAGTAACTACTGTATTTGTTCCCCCATATTCCATACGAGTTATTTATTACTGACGTATTATTTATTTGCTTGAAATAAACAAAATATTACATGAACATTTTTTAATATGTATTTATATATATAGATACACACACACACACACACACACACACATATATATATATATATATATATATATATATATATATATATATATATATATATATATATGTATACACACACACACACACACACAAATATATATAATATATATATATATATATATATATATATATATATATATATATATATATATATATATGTATATATATATTCATAAACATAGAGGTATGTATGTGTATTGGTTTTGACACGCGATTATTTTTTATTTAACCCCCTCACAGTATGAGTTTATGCACTTAGGTTATGCACTCACTAGGACGTGACACAAGATCAGGAATGGTGGAAAAACTTGACGGAGACCTATCCCCTTCGAGTGTTTCTATATCCTTCGAGTGTTTTCTTAACTATTATCTTAATGTTATCTTATCTTATTATTATTAAGTAA
Organism: Druceiella hillmani; assembly: GCA_039881145.1. Lineage (NCBI taxonomy): Eukaryota > Metazoa > Arthropoda > Insecta > Lepidoptera > Hepialidae > Druceiella > Druceiella hillmani. The sequence goes on along the minus strand of JAYKKI010000140.1, from coordinate 1,256,811 downwards.
TAATAATAACTTACCTGGGACAGAATATTAAAATTATGATAATATGACGTGATTGGTTAATTGAAAGATTTAATGTGATATTATTAAGTAAGAAATGTAAAATAGCTTCATTATTATTAACTGAGCCATTAAGCATTTATCCATATATTTGAGTACTATATAAAACAAGTATGTTAAACAATATACGACTGAAATAAAATAGTTAATGGCTTTGGATGATTTTAGCATGACTTTAAATTGTTAACTGCCCACTGAAGTCCTGAATACAAAATGAAGACAAAACATTATCGAACCCTGCTCACATAACTTCACATTAGAAAGCCCAATTAACATCACCCAGATAAAATATGATATCTATTTGAAAGCTTTAATTGGTTTTGTTGTTTTAATGACCCTGCACGTTTCTGGCAATAATATTCAAGGGCCAATGCTCGCCGACCGCATACAATCGAAAGCTTCATTCTATTATAAGGGTAGAGGCGCCTTCACAGCTTTTACTAAGCCTGATGTTTATATAACTTCCAGATCCCTTTCCAACTTGACCCCTCTACCCTTATTATCTAATGTAATTGATCTGTCTTCGTAATATTGAATATTCACTTAGGATTCATTAGAAGAGATTTTCTATCAAGTCTAGTATTTTTGGGAACGTATGAACGATATTGAATAAGTTTCCTATATTTGGCATGTATTTAATTCTTGTATTGTAGATAAAGAGTAGACGTATTTTGAAACAAAAAAAATCAGGTGACTCATCCAGATGAATAAATAAAGAACTACAGGAGATAAAGTATTGGTCAAACCCGGTGATTTTATAAGCTTGTTGATCTTTTAAACATCAGAACTGGAAACCAAGGTTCACCATTTTTATGGAATGTAGCGCTGGGTAAATAAGTAACTAGACGTTAGTAGTCCGTCCCTTTACTTTAGATATGTCCGTTTACCATAATTTTAAGATATTCATGGATCTTTGATGTCATGTGCGTGTTTCGTTTCAATTACTTAAATTTTCCAGGACATGATGAACGAGGTAAAATCGAAAAAGCCAGAGTGCCAAGTGATTTCTAAATTAACTTGCATATAGAGTGTGGATAATTATTTTCTCCGTATCAATTGTGTCAAAATTAGCACGCATCAAACAAATATAATTTGGAGTCACAATTTTGCCAGCTGTCAAGTAAATAAACAAGAATATTACATTCATATGGACATATAGTTGTTTTTGTTAATGGGGTTTAGTATAATTTCAAATTACGCTTATTAAGAATTCAAAATATTTATACGCGGTTTAATTTGGAATATGTTCAGTATTATACAAAGGGTCAAACTCCAATTAGGCCATAAATAATTTCATTATCAGATTGTTAATAATACATCACTCCCTCGTAGACCCGAAGTGGAAATACGATAAACCCGGACCACTTCCATATATTGTTAAATTCCATATGAAATATGATATCCAATCATATTAGATATTTCCGTTAACCATATTGAGACGAAATATCGTGTTTGTGAAGAAGCTGATATTGATATCCTTGTTTTAGTCACCGCGTCCGTTATTGAGGATAATCTCTGTGGCAAAATGCCCCTCGGGCACAGATAATCTAAGAAATATTATTTAAAGTGTCGACGAGGTTTCGAATTTATCTTAAGCTTTAAACAAATAGCTCTGAAATTATCCTTTATGATATGAGCGTTTATTTAATTTATCATATGCTGGTTTATAAAACGTTTATTATGAATTTAATAGAATTGGTTACACTTTGTGTGAGAGTGATTTATATACAGAGTGATACAATATAGTATAAGTACAATATATAATAATATGGAAATGTATAACTACTAATATATAACCAATAAATATTTTTCTATTTATTCGTTTCTTTACCTTTCTTTTACACTTAAACGGTCAAACAAATTGAAATTAAATTGTTTATATGAGTAATACTCAGGTATTCAGTACTCAGGCTAAAAGGTAAAAAAAATATATATATAATTATAATATTGTAGGAGAAGATTAGTGAACATAAATGCAACAAAAATTTTGCACGAGCGCGAAAAATTGGGTGCGCTGCCAAAACTGCATTATTCGCGACGATTTACACTTATTCACGACGATACACATAAAAATATTATTGATTAACGTCATATTCAAGGATGTTTATCGAGAAAACTTATTAATCTTTATGTAAATAAATTTACTCTTAGAAAATAAATGTATTTATATACAAAAATAGTTTTGTTATTAAAAATGTCATTTATTGAGTATATTTTATGAGTATACAATCAATTTGTTCGTTAAAAAAACTGAAACAAAATATGATCAGTAGTCACTGAGAAAATCGCGTACATATAGACAGGCAGAAGCGACGCGTGACTATACTTTATAATATAAATTGTTTACTTAGAGTTCTTCAAACATTTGTATTTATTACTTGTTTATATTTTTTTCTGTATGGTGTTTTAAAAAATACCTCAAATTTACACAAAAGGGTAAAGCTTAAATATTGTCTTACACGTTAATATGTGTTTTTTAAAATATTTTTTTAATAAATCAATTGACGGATAGATTGCGTTAGGATAACGTCATGTGAAGATGAAATGCTAAACTCAGAATTTCATCTATCATGTAATAAATTTGGTTTAAAAGTTATTGTAACATACTTACTTCGCAATCATGTAATAGTACCAATAACTGAAATAAATTGTATTATCAATTGTACTAGAACACTAAAGGTGATACATACGGCAGACAATTCTTGTGGGTTTTAGGTTGGTGAAATAACCACGGACTTTGTTTTTTTTGTGTAAGTACAACGATTAGAAAAATAGACAAAATTTGTAAACTTTAGTCATTATATCAATATGACAAACACTTAAGTTTTTTAAATCTAATCTGTGTACAGATATTGGAAACGTCTTTAAAATAATTTTAGGAATTTTTGAACGCAAAATCAAACAAAGATCCTTATTATTTGTTTTCGAAAATATGATTATTGCAGATAGATTTTAGATTTATTGTTTTATTATGTTTAAAGATAATATCTTCTTTTTACGTTAAATACGTACAACTTAACTTTTTACATTTATTTTTTAAAGTTTTTTGCGGAATATGAACAGGTGATAATACAAGACGCCTCGGTTATATGTTGCGTAGTGCATGCATGCTTAACGCAAACAACATATACAATTTCTGGTAGTCGATAAATAATAGTTTAAATCATTTTTTATTTTATATTGCTAATTGAACTGAACGGGTAAATTATAAACATAATTAAAAAATAATAATAATATTTTTAATTCAAATGTTTTTAAAATCTTTTTACCAACTCTGCCTATATTGTCGTGCTAATCAATATCCACCTTTTCACTAACACTACGAAGAAATTATAATTCAACTTTTTATCAGTGGTCTATTGTAATCCCCGCGAGTATTTATTGACACACTAGCGCATTAGCATCGTGTAAAAGTATTTATAACTCAGTTAACTCTGCAAGTAAGAAATTTTCAGTCGGTTTCTTGAAAAGATGAGATCGTTTTCTAAAATTGAAATCAATTTTTTATATTTTTTGGTACGAAGTTCCTTATGGCACGTTACACGCTTGGTGAATGAGAGTTAGCCCGAAAAATTAAAAATAATACGAATGCTTTTTTTTTTGTTTGATTATAAAATGACATTTTTGCTGCAGTATAAGCATAAGCGTATGTTAATGTTTCTTTTCCTGCTGGCATTCTTTTGTAAGCCAATATGTTTTTATTTGTATTATAAATTATTACTCTATCTTTTATTTAAAACTTAAAATTAATAAAATACAATAAATTTCCGACATATTCATTTATTGTAATTAATAATTAAATGTTATTCGTAGTGTTTTAGTACATTTAAAAATCTATTTTATTCATTTAAATTTTTAATATTAGTAAATTTAATAACAAATTAGTAATTCAAAAAATTGATTTCCAAAAAAAATTAAAATAGGCAATAAAATTGTAATTTTTGAAATAATTAAATTAAATTTTAAAATCATTATTTAATTTATTTTACTAAAAGAAAATTAAAATGAAATTTAAATTTAAGTCATCTCAAATTTAATTTGATTGTTTTACTTGAAAAAATTAAAATAAAGGAATAAAAAAGTTTAATGAAGTTTAATGTTAAAATTAATTTTAAATTTAGATTAATTTATCTTTTATTTTAAATGAAAAGATCAAAATTTCTACTCCTCTTTATGAGAAAATAATAAAGTTGAACGTATCGTAATATGCGTCCAAATTATCGGAAACGGTCTGGCAGATTATCTTACAATGAAAAGCCATCAGAAAAATAAAACGGTGTACCTATCATCTGTCAATAAATCATAAATTTTATTTTTTTAAATTGAAGAATTTGATTGAGTTTAGAGTTTACTGGTCGTATGTACGTACAATCACGTTCCAGTACCTTTATTATTTTAATTCCATTAATTATTTGCGTTACAAATAAAGTAAATCTTGTGTCATGGCAAAGAAATATAGCTTCTAACGCGCGTAAATAAGTAAACATGATCTTTTTCATCAATTAAGAATGAATTGTCAAAGTGATTCAGTAGAAGTTGATGATGGTAATGATGAAGTCAGGTAAGTACTATTGTTAGATTGACAATAAGTAGATGATTTATCATCATCATCATCATCAATGTGCATCATCTTTTATTTGCGTCGACAAAAGTTACCAAATATATTAACAATTAAACGAAACTACGTGATGTAGTATTATTTCTACTTTCTTTAATTTCTTTACCACGACCTAGGTTTCGTTGTATTACAACATCTTCAGGTGGGATGTTAGCAAAGAAAGATCTTTCAACGAAACCTAGGTCGTGGTAAAGAAATTAAAGAAAGTAGAAATAATACTACATCACGTAATTTCATTTAATTGTGAATAATGAATTTCTACGAAATTAACGCCAAATATATTCAATATTCAAATATATTAACTGATACCAAAATTAAATCATGCAATACTGTTCACGTTTCATATAAGTTTTGTTTAATTAAAAGATGTTGGTCGGATCTCTTCATTGCCATTATTATTATTTCATTGCTTAAAATGAACAATGTTTCATTATGATGAAATATTTTTACTTAATACATAATATCTAGCGAAAGAAACTTCGTTCCAACCGGATGTCCCACGACACCTCTCGTTTTTTTAAATTTTTGGTATATCTAAATATGTTTTTAAAAATTACTTTTAATACATAATAAAAAAGGTACCTTTAATTTTTTATTAATATCATCGCATTTAAATATTTAATTAATTCGACGTTGAAGTCTTAAATCAATTTCACTGAATTTTCGATGCCGTGTTAATGAAAATTACAAATTTACAAAGATATAACTGGGCTTATTGTAATATACTTTCTCAATCTTTACTGCGTGTACAGAAAACATTTAACTTAAAAAGTTGATAGCAATTAATAGGACGATATTTTTATATATCTTAAACAAAATCATATTTCAATAGCAGATTGTTTGTAGTTTTAACGTTCCATTACAACATGCTTAATCCATTAATTATAGTGCTAACAACTTATAACTGGGAAAATTTAAAAAATATGGGGAAAAAGGATTTGTGTGCAATATTCATAAAGGACATTAAAGTACTTTAGAGATTCATGAGCAGAAAATTAACTTCGTAATTTCTCAGTTTGTAGAAACAATACGTTATTGAATACTCAGTGTCCAAAGTACAATGATGTTATTTTGTTTATGTCCATGTTTTAAAATATATATATATATATATATATATATATATATATATATATATATATATATATATATATATATATATATATATATATATATATATATATATATATATATAAAATGTGATAATGTATGCGATGACATCCCTTTTTTTTAAATTCTTAAAGTTTTGTATTCTAGGAGTTGGTATTCAAATTGTCTTCACATATATCAATTTGTAATTATATTGGTATTTTATGTTACTAAGCCAAAAAGGATTAGTCTTCATCGTTCGACGAGTAATGTATAACATAATTATGTTAAAATAACATAACTTGATTAAAATAGTTAATGCTCTTGGATAATTTGAATATGATTTTTAATTACTAACTACGCATTAAAGTATTACGCAGTAAATATTATCGAACTCTGCTCTCATAACAATTAACAAAACCCAGATAAAATACGATATCTGCTTGAAAGTTTTAATTGGTTTTGTTGTTTTAATGACCCTGAACGTTCCTGGCAGGAATATTCAAAGGTCAAAACTTGCCCACCACAGACAATCGAAAGCTGCATGCCATTATAAGGGTCGAGGGGCTTTTAGAGCTTTTGCTAAGCCTAAGGTTTATATTATTTCCCGATTCCGTCCCGACTTGAGCTCTCTACCCTTATTCTCTAATGTAATTGATTTGTCTTCTTAATATCGGATATCAACTGAGGATCCAGTACAGGAGATTTTTCTCTGAACTCAGTATATTTTTCTCAGCGTGCATTGTGAAAGATATTGAAATAGTTTACTATGTTTGGTATAAATGTGAATGTTATATGGTAGATAAAGGATAAAAGGTGTTTTTGAGGTGTTTAGATAATAATGACAGAATAATCCTAATGAATGACCAATACTTTTTATGAAATGGAGAAGTTTTATTTAAACTTCAACTTGGAATGGTTTTACCGTGTTACAACACGGGTTTCTTTTTATATTCCGTGAGAAGTAATTAATTAGGGATAAGACCATTAGTTCCATTAAAATTAAAAACTTTTTGGACCCCGGTTCTTAATAATTGCAAAAATGTTATCTTCAATTAATTTTTACTCCTTTTCTTTACGTTAGAAAAAATCTTTAAAAAAAATACTAGTGCAATAATTAAAATTACTTCTTGGGAGCGTGATAGTATAAAAAAGTAGTCATTTGAATTTTCCTTGCGAAGATGACGCTTGTGACAATTCTAATTTAACATAACATTTACACATTTAAATTATTACAAAGTCAAAAGTTGTATGCTTTGTGATCAAAAAATGAGTATTTGTTATCTTTATTTATTTGTATACATTACTATTTGTATTCGCCATGGTGACGACAAATAATCACGTATAAAAATAGATAAAGATAACGAATACAAAAAAGTTAAAAAACATGAAAATTTTTCTATTGGCTGTGCTAAATAACTATTGGCTGCGTAACTTATTGCTATCGATAATTGGATGGACGAAATAGTGCACATTATTGTTCTTTCATCAATGTATTTTAATACAATTTTATTTTCTCTATTCACATTTTAACTTATAATAAATATATTTATTTCGTTCTTGATGTAAAATATGCTCTATGAATTATTCTATACTTTACGTAATATTCATAAAATTTGAAACAAATTTCCCATTAGACTTTTAAAAGTGTAATCCTTAAAAAGTGATTCGCAAAAACTATTGGCTACGTATCAATATAAAAAAACTCTTGGCAAAAGAGATTCGCGAAAATTATGTCGTATCACAAGTGTATAAAAGCTTAAAAGTTTTATTCAAATCGTCAATCAGACAAATAAGAAATCTTGTCTATTTTTATGACAAGTCCCGTTATTTTTCATAATTATTTGTAAATGCTGTTTCTACGGAACACTTTAAATCGATGATGTGTAACAAAGTATAGGTATGTCCTATTTTTATCTGTATGAAAGGATGTGACATATTAATTATAATGGTGTGGATACATGAAAACTAACCAAACATACCAACAAACTAAACTTACGAAAATATATTTTGGAGATTAATGAGTGACTCCGAATTTTGAAACCACCCGTCAAGAGGGGTGAATACCAAGATCCGGAGATTCAAATTACTTAACAATGTACCGCGAGAGCAAGACTAAGGGATCCTCAGGTAGGAACCGGAAGGGAATCTTTTAGTGTAATGGCTAAGAATGTAGTGGCTCGATGACAAATATTGATTTACAAAAGGTGGAGATGAAAAGGATAGACATAAAGGCTCAGAATATTCCTGGGTTGTAGTGCTGGATAAATAAGTAATTAGACACTAACAGTCCCTTTACTTTAGAGATGTCCCTTTATGGTATTTTAACATTCATATATATATATATATATATATATATATATATATATATATATATATATATATATACATGTATATGTATATATATATATATATATACATGTATATATATATATATATATATATATATATATATATATATATACATGTATATATATATATATATATATATATATATATATATGTATATGTGAGATCATATCCAAATTTCACTATCAATTACATAAATGTCCCAGAGCACAATGAATGAAATAAAGTGGTTGCGTAAATTTGAAGAAGCCAGAATGCGAATCGACTTATAAAATTGTAGAAGTACGTGTAGAGAGAGGAGAATTATTTTTTCCGTATCAATATGATCAATATTAGCACGCGTCAAATAAATATAATTTGGGGCCCGAATTTTGCCAGCTCTCAAGAAAATAATCAAGAATATTACATACGTATGGACAAATAGTTGTTTTAGTTAATGAAGTTTATTCAGATTTCAAATTATCCAGGTATAATTTCATTAAATATAACATGTTTAATTCGAAATATGTTCATTATTATACAAAGGGTCAAACCTTAATTATATAAATAAATTCACTATCAGACTGCTAATAATACATAGCTCAACCAAAAGTGCAAAGGGTTAAAACTAATCGCAACAATCTACTTAGGTAATTTATATTCCTGATAACATTTCAAAATCTAAGATAAAACCAAAGCTATTTCGAAGCGTGACCATTAAATTCATTAAAAAGATGAAATGAAGAAAGATGATTGACCAAAGCTTTTTGTCAAAATTGATATAAGAAATGCCGTAACAGCCCATAGTAAAAACTTTTTTCTTTTTATAAGCTTCAAGCCGTAACTTTTTCGTAACGGGACAGCCGAAACGCGTACTTATGAAATATGTATTAAATAGGTATTTACACTGAGAGCGGAATAAAGGCGTGTGGTGTTGAAGATAGCGGAAATATCGTTATTTTCGACTAATGGGAAATAAACTTCTCTGGTCGACGCTTGCAATGGTAAAAACTGTTATTCTTTTACGGGAAAAAGTTTTTAAAACAACTTATTTTCCTTATGAGTGGTTTCCCAAATACATTTTTAAGAATGTTAGTATTTCGTAGTGTTTCGTAAATTACCCGAGGCTTATCTGTTTCCTTCTTTATATGTGTCGCATATCTTATTATTTTATAATACCAGTAAGAAATATGAAGTGAACTTACATATACTTATATTTGATGCGTTCAAAATATCAACAATTATAATAACAAACAATAGCCGGAAATATGTAATTATAAGATTTTTATACATTTATTTTAGTTTCTATCACTATCGACATATACGATGAAATAAATTGATAAACAAGCAATTTAATAAATGCTCTATTTCCTCTTCATTGTAATATTTTGAATATTTGAATATTTGGTTACATCTCTGAATTCAGGCCGACCCGTTGCGACTCAGTTTGATGAAAATTCATGATCGGGGTAATGTTTATATTCATTTTCTCCTTTAAAATATATCTTAAAAATGCTTAGTTTCTCTCATCTTGCTACTCTATCTATAGCCCTCGCTGACCATTGTCTGGGCCGGCGTTCTGAGAATGATCTCATGTTTCACATGCCCAAATGTAGGGAAACTTTCCATAAATATTGGTTGTTTTTCATGCTGCTAAGTTAAGGAACCATCACGATATTATATACTAAGAATCCTGAAAAAAATCACAGCATATAATTTAACTCTTCACATTCCATTACAGTCCATATCCATCTCCCTTAACACTTCATCTTTTGTCTTCTATACCTCAATCTTGGCCCGAACTACCCTCGTGTCAAAAGTTTATCATTGTATTTTCTTGTTTATTCCTTAAATTTATTTATACATTTTTAGCTATCTGCCTGGTAAAATTAGGAATGTACTGTGATTTTGGTTGATTGGAAGAAAATTTTCCTATAGTAATAAGTTAACATATTGTATAGTAAATGGATAAATAAATATTATATCTAATAATATTGAAAATATGTCTAATGCATTTTTAAAATTTTCGATTTTGTTATGAGTGTCGATATATTGTTTTACTTATTTTTTCCACAGTCATTAAAAATATATGTGCCCGGAACACCATAGAAATAAAAATTTTTCCACAAATATCATTTTCAAAATAATGGCTGATCATACAATAAAACCAAATCAAACATAATTTAGCAAGGAAAATTTACATTGACGATGCATATGCTAATATGAAAATTAGTCTTCAAAATACACTAAAAGGTAAGTATTAATATAAAAAGCGGCAAAATTACAATAACTAATGTACATTTTCAAACATATACAAAAACATTTTATACCTAATTACATTCAAATAAATTTACTATGCGCCATGGCCTTTGCTATGCGTATATTATATCGACTGTCAAATACATATAAATGGCATGAAGTGCTAAAAGTACTATTGCGAGTTATACTTTTACTACAATAAAACTAAATTTATAAATTACTATGTTTTACTCAAATATTACTTAATATTGCTGATCATACTTTTTTGTTTCTCTTGAAAAGTCTAGTTAAATTGCAGAGTTTTTACAATTTCATATCAAAGTTATATTCACTGGTAAGGTATCGAAAATTAGTCACACGTAATTTTCCTATGAAAATTCACGAAAACTTAAGTTTATGAAAAAATATTCCCTGAAACCTAATGAAAAATTAATTTCAATTTTCCTGGTTACAGTCAAAGGGTGTACGGTATCATTTTTTAGAATAAATTATAGGAAGAATGCTACGTGACTCTACCTTTTGCATAAAATATCTTATGCAATCAGCCGTAACTTGGCGAAGTTACGTGACTTAGAAAACATATGAAACTAAGGCTTACTCCGTGGATATATTATAAGTATGCGTCTTCTAAAATTTGGTATTATACTACACAAAATACGTAACGTATAGACTTTCACAACAGTTAATTTGTTTTAATGTCGCGCACAGTAGTTTTCTAATTATTTTTACAAGTTCACAAAAATTATTTCCTTGACATTTCTTGGTTAAATGACTTAATTATTTAGCCAGAAGTTTGGTATTTTTTTAGCGAAGATGTTACTTTTACCTGAGTTGTTTATTTAGATTTTTATTCATTTCGTACTTTTACACTAGCTGCTCCCAACGGTTTCCCCACATGAAATAATTTAAATTATGTTTTTCTAGCCACTTTGGGATCACTAAACGTATTCGCTTCGTTTGCCAAACGATACCGGTTGTTGGGACCGGCCATAATTCGGCGGGAATACTCGGGATGATTAGTCAAGAAATAAAACGATATCTCTCTACCTTACCATGTTTAAGCAGTGTCCCCAATGTCTTCTCTAGTTCTATAAATTGCAGTATGATAATATATTGTTTCGAAGTATCGGTTTTTTATACAAAGAAGAATTTGTGAAGTCGGATATGTAGTTGTAGTAGTAGCGTAGATATGTAGGAGATATACTTTACCAAAAAAATCAACAGAGAAATTTTTCATTTTATTTAATGTTACAGACTTAAATAAATTTTGATTTTGGAATTAATATATTGTTGTAATAACCTCATTCATATATTTAATTTTTAAGCATAATTTTTTTTTGATGATTTTCTTAAATGGAAACCTGCTAAAATATTTGGGCAGGAATAAATATGTGATCGTTAGACCATATGCCAGATAAACATAACTAAAAAGCGTATGAAGTGTTCATACTACAAATGGAAATAAAGTACTTTGCTATAGGTCTTAAATGGGGAAATTTTAAAATTACCTCATATAGGATTCTTAGTAGAATTACGTCAACAGAACCCTCAGCGGGCTTTAATTTTCAAATTCATTCGCTATATTTATACAGATATATAAAGCGGAAAAGTTCACATGTTTGTTTGTTTATAAAATATTTATCATCTGCTTCCATACTCTTCGAATAATTACAGAACCTTCATATATTTTCATTACACTAAATTAAAAATCATTTGATTGTTGTTAAAATTTATGCTATCTTTTAGGGTTAGTACTGTGTAAGGAAAAAATTGAATCCTTAAACGATCATTCACGTATCATTCCGCCTGTCCACGCGCCTGTCAGCCTAAAATATTTTTAAAAAAATCTTTTGACTTAAAAACTCAGATTCGGTCATGATGATGAAGCATCAAGAGTAGGCAATCAAAAATATTATGGTAATTTTGGATGTGACAAAGAAAGCACTACTTATTAAACTTATTTTATTACTTATCAATATTTCGAAACTTTGTATTTTAGAATCTTATGTGAAATATTTCTAGAGATATTGTTAAAAATTCAGGAAATTTTTTTATGTAGAAACTTCAAATTCGGCACAGTAACCCGCATACATCCCAAAAGTTAACGTTCCAAAATATTTTCACTGAGAAAATAAAGCACAAAATTTTTTTATGAAAATTGAGTGGCCTATAAATTGAGAATAAGTTACTTAGATTCCAATATTAGGTGCTTTTTTTTCATTTATGTGAAGTAGTACAGAGATATCGTTGAAAATGCCCACTTAAAGTATAAATCATTTCATCACGTTCCTGAAACTGTTAAAATAAAAGTTATAAAGAAAAATGGGTAATAAGTTTATACAAAATTTAATGGCGTACTTACGTATATTGACACCTATCACTTACTTGACACAGATCACATCACCCATAGATAGAGCGTAAGGCCTCAACAGAGCACCGCCAGTAGGCCCTGTTACGAATACCTTCAGTTAAACACTTCAAATTGCCTACCTGAAGACATCGTCATACAACGAAACCTAGGTCGCGGTTGATAATTTAAATGAAGTAGATATAATACTATATCACGTAGTTTTATTTAGATCCGAATAAAAATTAAGTGATAGGACATTCAGCTTTCCAGTCAACTTTGTCACAGTCTTGATATTTTCCTCCGTGGCCCACCTCACCGTTTTCTTTGACTTGCCTCTTTTTTTTCTCCTGAATGTTTCAAAACAGTACTTGTTTCTTTATAATCACCACTTTCAGAGTATATCTAATCTATCCGCACTTTTATTATCTGATCCGGATCGCTACGTTTTCTTTCATCCTCAGATTCTAAAGCCCCTCCGGTCCATAGATAGGCATCTATGACTAGCAAATGGCGTTAAAATATTTTAACATATTAGTAAAATGTTACGTAATTAATCTATAGAGTTCAAGAAACGTATCAGGTTGCGAATATAGCATTACAACACCTATCTTAAACTATGTAGTATATAAATTTCATCACTTCAGTAAATCGTATCATACACTCTATTTTTCAAAGTATTATCTACCTAGTTTACCTAGTAATAGATGGTAATATGATTTACCAAGAAATGAATGGGAATATGGATACTGCATCAAAATATTACATGCCAAAAACCTAAAGCGACTAAACAATTTTTTCCAGTCATTAATTAAATTATACTTAAAGTTAAAAATATATTAAATTTGAATATAACTAAATATACACTGCAGTATTTTAATTTTTCTGAATACGCAAACTTAAAAAGGATATTAATGGGTTAACAGCAAACAAATATCAATTGGATTCACTTTATAGTCACAATTTAACATAACAATGATGTCTGCGTTACATAATGAACTTTTAGATTTGAAATTTTTCAATCTACATTTTTGGTCTAGAGGTGATATTTTATTTTAAATATATATTAGTAATATTAAATGCACATTAAATAAAAGAGAAGAATAATTAAAATTAAAATGTTAGACAGGCCATTTATTTATACCTTTTAGAAAATAAAAAAAAATCAGAAAACTATTCTAAATAAAAAATATAGTGTAACAATTGAAGAACAAATCGTTTTCACTTAAACCAATCCATGTAGTGATTATGTCTATACAATCTTGTTAACCTTAAGTTTTGATACGTACCATCATCACTATCAAATGAACCCTCGGCGCCAATAGCTAATAAACATATATTTTTAAGTAGGGATGGCTCTTTACACGTTGACTGTAAATGCGTGTAAGTCATGAGATCGACTGCCACATATTTTATTTTATCGATTTGAACGCCAATTTACCTTATTTTCAATAGAAGATAGCAGTTCATGAATTATGCCTATGATTATTATTATATCACGAGTAATTACGAATGTAATCGAAATAAATTTACATTTATCATGAAGAATTAAAATAAAACAAACCCTCAAAAGCAAAATTTGGTTTATAAAAATAAAATCAATTAAATGTATTGTTTATTTATGTTCAAGTTTATAAATAGCACGGCTGTTACAATATAAAGTTCACATATGATAAAATATTAATCCAGTAGCATTACTTAAAAATAATTAATAATTAAATATTGGTCAATAAAATTCAGGTTTTATTTTATAGTTGGCTCTTAGCATATTCTTTCATAGAATTTAGTTTTAAACAACCCATTTGCTTACAAAGAAGTCAATGTAGAGATAGGAACTTTATACTTCATTTCTTCAGTGGTCACATTTATACGATTATATAAAAATGAACACTGTACATGAAATTTGAAATTACTATTTATTGAATATCAATATTAGCGTCGGTCGAGAGTTAAGAGATCGGTTTGACGCCATTAAATGTGTTTTGTATAATAATTCAATATATACATCGACATATGAAATGAGACCCATTATCTTAAATATGATTGAATAAGTATTAATTATTGAATGTTAAAATTTATGAGATATAGTGGTTAAAAGAATGACGAATATGAAAAGAGTTTTACACAAAAATGTGATGGAGGGAATGGCAAAAAAAAACAGGATGCGATAATAAGAGACAAGTAGATATTATGAGTAATTGTAGAAATAAATGACATTTTTATGATGTTAACCTATTGTGTACCACAGGGATACTTGCGGTTCCAAAATTGAGTTTTTTTTGAGGCTTCGAGGGTGCCGGAGAACTTGTTAAATGTTAAGTAAAGTCGCTGTTGATCTCATGACTATTAACAGCGACACCGTTACAGTTAAATGTCCTGAGGTCAATGGCGATCCCCACTTTACACACTTAAGAAAAGAACTATTGTTCTTTAGGCGATTTTTAGTGTTTTATTTATTTTTATATGATGTTAGAAGACAGTATGAATATTTTTGGACCATGTTTTGCTTTGAAGTTCACAGTGTCAAAGAAGAGACGTACATAAACCAAAGCAATCATATATTGTGTGATTATGTTGGTAATATAAGTATGGCCTCAATTACACAAAAGAATAGTGGGAGTGTTCTAAATATAGTTGACATAGGAACAATATATAATATAAGTAGGAAAGGTAGGTAGCTGTTTTCCCATGAGTTTATCCGAATAAAATTAGATAAATTATACTCGTATGTTAACAAAATGTTTAAATTTAAAATTGACCCAGTTGTGAAATTCAGAAGGAAAGCACTAAAACCTTTTTATAATATTTTTGAAAAAAATACATCGTTTTAACAAAAATTAAATTAGCATCCACTCTTTTTTAATCCAAAAAAATTAATAATACTCGTGAAAATATGTATTGCTTTGACTCAAAATGTTCAACAGAATTTGTGGAAATGCGTACTTTTCACTCCCTTGTGGACTGAATAGAAACATAAATTCTCGTGGTGGTATCATCAAAAGAATATGCGTTTCTAATTTCGTAGTTCTAAACCTAAAGATTGGGACAAAATACAACCATAATCATATGCGATTATTACATAAAAGCTAACTTTCTTAAAATTTTTGTATAATTGCCATTCTGATAAGTAATATTTTTTTTAATCAGTAACATCTACGGTATCTAGAAAAATAAGCAATCTTGTCCGAATGTCCTACTAAATTCCGTACGCTACGTTATGCACATAAAGGACAGAATTAGGTGTATATACATACACGAACATAAATATATCACATACTATGTTGACCCATACCTACGAGATATAATCCATATGGAAAGCAGTCCACCTGCCTAAATAACGATTAAAATTTATTTTCTCAATATGTTTTTAATTTCAGAAAATATTAAACTTTTTGTTTAATTTTACAGACCTTAACTAATAATCATATAATGTAATCGAGTTTCCACGCGTTATTCGATTGAGTTGAAATTTTGCACACGTATCTGATTACGATAACAATACAATATTTCCGTAACACGGAGATGATATCATGGTAGAGACAGAAGCCGGTCAACTACTAAGTGATTTGTAGTAGAACTCTCGTGTTTGTACTCGTGTAGTTCTGTTCAATAGTGACTCTACCCTTCCCTCCCCAACCAAACCAAACGCTGAACCGTATGACATTAAAGTGGTTAAACGTGATAAGTATTGAACATTACACCCTAGGGATGTAGACACATTGCGCTCTTAAATAGCTTTTTTTTTAAATGGAATTTTGGAAGGAGATGTTTAGATTGACTTCGGATAGAATAGAAAGACTGTGCAAAATCAACTGAAAGAGGTATAAATGGACTGTGCAAAATTAACCTGCAATAATGAAGACTAGCAGAAATCGTCAGGACGCACATCATAATGTAATTATTTTTTGCAAGAAGAACCGATAAAAAAGGCTCACTTTGGTTTAATCCCGTCTTGGATGTCGCGGAGAAATTACAAAGTAAAAAAATAAACATCTTCAATAAAATCTCACCTTAACGATATAATATGTCTCTTTTATCATTTTATATTGTGTATTAGCATACTATAAGCTGTAAAAGTCCTACGTAAAATACAATAATCCACAATTAAATGAAACTACGTGATGTAGTATTATTTCTACTTTCTTTAATTTCTTTACCACGACCTAGGTTTCGTTGTATTACAATATCTTCCGGTGGGATATTAGCAAAGTTGGTTTTTGCTAATATCCCACCTGAAGATGTTGTAATACAACGAAACCTAGGTCGTGGTAAAGATATTAAAGAAAGTAAAAATAATATTACATCACGTATTTTCATTTAATTGTGAATAATGAATTTCTACAAAATTAACGCCCATATATTCAATATTAAAATACAATAGAAAACAAAGTGATACGTAAAAAACAAAGTAAAAAAAAAACAAATAACAAAGTAATACGTAAAGTAGTAAGTACAAAACAGAACGTTTAAAATTTTTTTCATAATTTATTTTGGCTACAAAATCATGGGCGCTATTCAATAACTAAAATGTGATTAACGTCATTAAAATATCTTCCTTAGTGTTAAATATAATTCGGTTACCAAGTTCTTTCACATTTGAGTTATGCAATACGAGCACCCGAATATTACTCCAAATGATATAAACGAAATGAAGATAAAGTAATATGAATTGTAAAAATATGTTTTCTAAAATTTAATTAAAAAGTACAGAAGACATATCGCAATAATAAGTCGAACTGTCCGAATAATATAATCTTTATTCTGCGGTCGTGAAACTTTAGAAGCACATGTGGATACGACATAAGAATTTATAAAATATATAGAATTTATTGTTTTGTATAATGACTGTGAAACGTTATTTATATGTAATTTGATACACGCTTGACCCGTTTTTTATATCATATCCAAATAAAATTAGTTACACGCTTTATAATGAATAAGAAACAAGTAAACGAAAAAAAAGTCTATGAAAAAGTAGTTTTTAATTTAATATGGTGCCACGCACATCCTTGAACATAATTTTTTTATAAATTACAAATTTAAAAATGTCACTTAATTATTCAATTTACGAGTATGACTCTTCTCACCTTCTCGAAAAAATTCATATTTTTTATACAATTTTTATATCTGTATAAAAAATACGAATTTTTTCTACAATTGCTATATACCTTTCAGCTTTTTATACAATCCGAAAGTGTAACCTTTGAGATTGCCAAATCGATATGTAATATTCTTGTATAATTTGTAGTTTGCTATATGACACTGTACATTTTTTACGATTCTTTACATCAATGTTTTTTGTGTACTCTTCAAATATCTTACTTTTAATTTTATATGAAGTGAATAGATCATTAAGATATATGAGAAATAAATGAAAATAAGAAACAAACAACTTAATTGGACCAATTCCTCAATAACTGAAACGATTGTTTTTTCCAAATACTTGTAAAATATAACTTACTCTAAGATGGAATATCGGAGGTATAAATCTCAACTGACTTCATAGTCGTGGACATTTCGTTTCTAGTTTTATGTCTCTATTTTTTCACTATATAGCAAAATACATAATTCCCTTATATTTCTTTCATGTTGATGCATTTTTCTGTTATTACGATTTATTCAGAAGCAAAATACTATAACGCATTTACTTCTTTATTTGTGGAAGGCTATATTCTTACCAATATATAATATAAAATGTCAATGTCTCTCTGTATGTTGGCTTGTAACTTGGATTGTTTTCACGGACGGTTTTTATATACAAGACATTAGCTCATAAAGTTAGTTTATGGAGCTAATTAATATTTGTGAGGCGCTTCCTGGAATACGAGCAAACGTGAAGCTTTAGGACGGATGCAGGAACGGTTGGTTTAAGTGCAAGGCAACTTTGCGCATGAAATATTTATGTCAGTCGACTTAATTTGTTAGACGTAAAATGAAACTATGTGCAAGACATATGGTTGACAAATTCAGTTCAGGAAGTATTAATTTTCTTAGCTTATTTTCTCAGTACTAACTCCCTTCATTTAGACCTGAGAATAATAAAAGATTATAAATGGTAGATATTTTTAGAAAAAAAATTGGTTAAAAAAAATAGTAATTGTGCACTACCGAAGTTCCTAATGTCATAGGTCCAAAGTTTAGTAGTTTAAACATAGAATAATTTTCCGATTACTAAATGGAAAATGGCATTTGTTTAACATTAAGGAGATCGTGTTACTAACGTAAATGTATGTCAGGCGTCGACATTAGCCATCACTCAGAAATATGATTGCGCTTCTTTAATATGATTGATTTTTATGTTCAATAACATAAATATTTATTTATTAATTTTGTCGTTAGAAGATTAGCAATCCAACGAATAAATATAATCAGCGAATATATTACGATAAATTCATGTTATAATATTGCAATATACATAAATTACTAAAAAAGTTAAAAAAAAAAGAATATTAATTGAACATTACTGTGATATTAAAAAAGACTACCTAAAATTATTTGCTCAAAATAAATACACAATATATATATATATATATATATATATATATATATAAATATAAATTAAAATTAAGTCACTGAAGGCAATGACGGAAATCACTACATTGAACTTACAATAGCACTTTGTTATATATTGTTGACTTCCTTAGAAGTATAACAAATATTTACTGAGAATTGGAAGATCTGAAAAGTCGATTTATCACTGTTCAGCAGAACTTCAGAATGTCAGAGGACCCACTGAAAACACTAGCAGGTTTTACTCGAAAGAAAGGCACGTCAATTTCTGCCTAATTATAAATAGTAATGCCCAGTAATGTAAAATAAATCGGGAAAAAATCAAAATAAATTAATGGATTATGATGAATTTTTTATATCTAGCTAGGGAGTAATTATTTAGGTGAAATAAGAAAGGAATTATTTTGAGAATATCTTTTTTTGTCGCTTTCACGTTATATTGACGTCCCATTCAAAGCATAGAAAATAAATCGAATAATCTAATGTTGTATATTTTTATATTAAAATAACGTTATTCTTCATCGTAAAAAACAATTATTTTAGTGTCAAAGTTGCCAGAATCAGGCAACTTTTACACTAAAAAAATATAAAAAGGTATTATTAAAATCAAACGTGTTGTGATATAATTATTTTGACAGCTGGTGATATCGACAAATAACATAGCCGTACGTCATCCGCATTTGTATTATTGCAGCGCCAGCAATTTTCTTGCGTTTATTGACCATTTTTTCGACGATTGTCTTCAAACATATTACGACAAATTCATATTACAATACACATAAATTATTGAAAAAAAAGATACAAAGTTAAAAAAATTTAAATGAATATATATATATATATATATATATATATACACATATATATATATATATATATATATATATATATATATATATATATAATTAAGTCACCGAAGGCGATGACGAAAGTCACTAAATTAAACTTACAAACAGGTACCTGAAACGTTAAATAAAAATTCAATTGTATTTTCACATAACACTTTGTTACATATTGTTGGCTTCCTTAGAAGTTTATTACTTTCCTTGTATAATGTGAAAAAAGCATGCGTGTACAGAAAGATTTTATCAGCGAGTCGCTTACAGGTAATTTGTCACTCCGTGCTGAGCTCTGTTTCCTACCCACTTACCGGTGGTAAGATACTCTTCATTTCTAAGGATGGTTACGGCAAAGGTTCTAGCAGGATAAGACAAGACAAGCGACCCAGAGAGATGTTTTAAATATAACTTGTGTCATGATATTCGTGGGCAATAAGATTACCATTCACACATTTTCAACTTCTGAATTTCACGCGTCCTTGAAAAAATTGACCGTTGGTATTTAAAAGCGGGTATTCATGAAAATAATTTAGTTCAAAAACAATTGCAGCTAGACTAATGAAACTAACTGCTCATGTTAAAAATCCCACACCTAATTGGTAATATAATTTACATATTTACACAAGCTAGTTGATAATAGAATTTACGAAAACTTGTTTAGCTTACGCGTCATTTTAACACGAGTAGAATAGCACACATTTACTGAGAATCGGAAGATCTGAAAAGTCAATTTAACAGTGTTGAGCAGAACTTCACAATGTTAGAAGACTCGCTGAAAGCACGGGCAGGTTTTACTCGGAAAGAAGACATGGTTAATTTCTGCCTAGTTGTAAATAGTAATGCCCAGTTATGTGAAATATGTCATAAAAAAAATAAAATAAATTAATGAATTATGATGAATTTCTTACATTGAGCTAGCGAGTAATTATTTAGATGAAATAAAAAAGGAATTATTTTGAGAATATCTTTTTTTACGCCGCTTGCACAATAATATTGACGTTCCATTCAACGCACAGAAAATGAACTGAATAATCGAATGTTGTATGATTTTATATTAAAATGCTGCAATTCTTCAAAGTAAACAACAACTATTTTAATGTAAAAGTTGTCAGAACCAGGCAATAAAATATAAAAACGGTATTATTAAAATCAAGCGCGTTGTGTTAGAATTATTTTGACAGTTAGCCTTACGTAGTTCGCTCGCATTTTAATTCTTGCAGTGTCAGCAATTTGCTTGCATTTGTTGAGAATATTTTTATCCACAATAGGTGTTATACGCTGCCTGATTACATTAACGCCATGATTTTTCCGAAATATTTTGGATTTTATCTAATTATGAAGTGAAGTTCTTCAACTGCATTATGGACTCGCGACAAGTACTATGGTGTATGTGTCCTCGCTATCAACTCCTTTACGAAAAATACTTTGGCGATGGCTATTATTCAGGTATGTAAAATATAAAACATACCCAGATCTATATAACTGATTAGTTTTTTTGTTTCGCAAGTCTATTGTTGCGTATTATTATTTCAAACAAGAATTAACTCATGTCAAATAGCGGTCAAATGCTAATGCACTGCATTGGGTATTGAGAAATGTATTTGTTGTTTTTGTGTTTTTACTAATTCTTATTTTAATAAGATATAATATGTTGTATTTAAATTATTATATTAATATATCATAAAATAACGTGTACCAGAAAAAAATCGTTATAATAGAATTATTCATATTGAAAGTTCGTACGCTGACAGGTAACAGTGCCATTCAGTTTCTTCGTTACGTAATGTACTTTGTTATTTTTTGTACGGTTTCTTAGTACTTTTATTATCCCTTGATGTTATGTAATTGTTAACGCTTTAAGAGTTGTTAATTATTTGACGAAGTGCATAATGTTCTTTAAAGAAATCGATATTAATAATATGTAATATTGTGCAAAAATAGATATTTGTTTTGTTAAATTTGACGAAATTCCAAGCTTCTGAAATTTGTTATTTATTTATTATGAATTTATAGATATCTACGATAACATAATAGTAAAAATTTTTGATGGGCGTTGAACTTAGTAACTAGGCAGATGCCCATATGAAAATTGTACATGTTATTTATCTCAAAGACCCGGGAAGGTCAAAAGCTGAAAATATGTACATGGTAATCTTTTTACTTACTAATGCTACAACACAAATCAAATATACTCAAATATCTGAATCTGTTTAAAATATATCTATTTCTAAATACCTGTCTGGGATCGTCGATCTTACCTTATCTCGTTAAACCTTTTCTTTCTTAAGGTTACACAACAAAATAAAATAAATTGGAATAATCAACCTCTTCATCTATAAATATAAAATACAGGTATTTCTTATTACACATATGTATATTTATGCATGTTTTTTATTTATACATTTTTTTTATTATTTATTATTACATATATGTTTATTTCTTAATGGTCAGTGCCAAAATTGGAAAAATCTTCGGTTTTTTCCCTTTATTTGGTAAAGACATGTACATTGAACAACATGTACAGAGTATTTGGCTTCAAAAATTGAAATTTAACATAACTATAGGAAACAGTGGTTCAATTGCAACAATTTACAGTTATTATGTACAGAAAGTCACCATATTTTATATTAAATAGAAGTTTATAAATATACGACTTCAAAAGTATAAATTTTGTTTCGTATAATTTTTTCCAATAAAATTCATGAAAATTGCTAAGAAAATAGCTTTCTTCCGTTCTCAAAATCTATCGGTATTAAGTATCTGCAAATATCGGGTATGTTAATGATAAAGTTTATATTAATTAAAAATTATAAATATCACACCCCTAAGGTAGTTTTTTTGTTACGACCAATTAGAACACTAGTTACTACCACGGGTCTAAATTAGTGCTAAAATATTACACAGGACAAATACTGATTGATTGTGATTCACCATATTAAGACACAACGAAATATTACAAACTATTTCGTAATATTTTCATTATTCATCATGTTGAGTATATGTTATTCGGGTATTAAATAGTTGACCTTGGAATATTGTCATCTCGGTGATACATTGATATTGAGGTAACGACTGTAAAGCACCAAAGTATAATAATTAATTAAAAACTGAGTTACCCGTACTAATTTTCGCATTATAACCAATATGTTTATAGTAAAGAAAATAAATAAAAAAAAATTGTTTTTATTATCAATTGCCATTTATTTGGCATTTTATATATTGACATCGACTAGTATTAAAGTATTTACGATTTTACGATTCAATCTGGATGGCGAATCTGGACGGCTTCAGGAAAAAAAATGTCAAGGCCAAAATAAATATGATCGCATATACTGACTTGACATCTCTCTGCATCATCATCATCAGTCTGCCTCCGGCCGCCGTAGTGAACGGATGCAAACTATCGACGCTCCGCGTTTTTAATTCGGAAAAAATACTTTCTATAGGATTTTTCCGAATTTTCTTTTTGTTCTCTTAAGATAATTGTCTTCTTTATCTGTTAATATAATTTGGCCCGACCAGAAGTGGGTACCATATACTTTTTCTTACTTATTAAATGAGTGGACTTCGGAGTGAGCCACGTGGTTTTGTGAATAAGTGCATAACTCCCGGGAAACTCTGGTTTTCCGGGATTTGGTAACTGATTACTCTATAAATAATAGTGCTTAGTGATTTAAACAATTTTGTGTTGTTAATTTGTGTTTAAATATACATTTATGGACCATAGCAATAAAGTTATATTTATCGACTTTTAGTGAGGTGAGTGGTCCCTAGTGTTGGGCCATAGCTAAAATTTTAATTAATTTTTTTTTTTTTTTTCTTTTGTTTTTGGTTACCTAGTTTAGAATAAACAAAGTTTATCTATGAGTGACAAGGGTGATCCCCCTGAAAGGGGTGGGAAAAGACTTAGGTCCGAAAGTCCTTCGACTTCGAGGAAAGTAGTCCTGGATGAGGCGCTCTTCCAGGAGGTTATGGCGGACTACCTGAATAGGTCAAGAGACAGGGAAGAACTAAGAAAATCCGGATGCGAGGAGGATGAACCTAGAAGCTCTACGAGAGTAGAAGGTCAGGAAGATGAAGGTAACATCGCTGAGGAAGACCCCGAAGAGTCCACGGACTATTCCTCACCCCCACCAATCAGGAAACAGGCTGAGGGACGAAGTGCTGACATGATTATTGCAACCAGGAACATGGTTGAAAAGATAAACGAGACGGTTGGCTCCTCTACCCGAGTCTCTGCAGGCATAAAGGAGACAGTTGCAAAGCTCACGGTGGCTCTCATGGCCCAAGTGGCCCTCTTTGCAGAGGATGCGACCTCAGCCAGAGGAGATCTTAAGGTTGCACAGGCTATAATCGCGGAAAAGGAAGAGACAATAAAGTTATTGAAAACCCAGGCGACGAAGATGGTTACTGCCCCCCTGACCTACAGCTCTGCTCTGCAGTCTGGCCGTACCCCTGCCGTGCCGTCGGTCCTAAAAGCTCGAATCCCGGAAGTCCGCAAGGAGCCACAACCGACGCCGAAACCAGTCTTTATCTTCGACTTGAACAAGGATAAACCAAGGTCCAGCATGGAGATATTGAACACCCTCAAGAAAGAGATAAAGCCTCAGAGCTTGGGGATCAAGATTAATAGGACGTCGGCTATTCGCAACGGTGGGGTGGTGGTCGAGGCCCGAGACGCTGAGAGCGCCAAGAAGCTTCAGCAAGCAGCTGCCTCCATAAAGGGATTAAAAATAGAGGAGAAGCGAGAAAAACTCCCTTCCGTCATCGTTTACGATGTTCCCAAAGAGTTATCGACAGAGGAATTTTTAGCACTTCTAAAAGAAGAAAACCTCAGTGAGTACCCTCCTAACGATTTGTCTAAGATTCGAGCCAATGCCCGAACCTCTCGTTCGGGCAATAAGAACTTTGTATTGGAACTTCCCCAAAATATGAGGGAATCCTTACTGAAGACCGGGCATCTTTTCCTGAACTGGACGTCCTGTCGTATTGCCGACTTTGTGCAGGTGACGAGATGCTTCAAGTGCCATCTCTACGGACACGTTGCTCGCCATTGTAAGGATGATCAGTACTGCAATCGCTGTACTGAAAAAGGCCACGATGGTAAGGATTGCACTAAGGAACCCACCACAGAGACATGCGTCACCTGCACAAGGTTCAAGAAGCCAGCAGATCACCGCGTCGGCACTGATGCCTGCCCTGCATTCAGGGCAGCGCTCGAGCGTTCGGTAAGACAAACAGCGTACTCGACATAAGCTGGATTTTATCCAGCTAAATGCAGGGCGGGGCTCGACAGTCATGACTGAGCTCTCGATGACCCTTAGAGACCACGGTAAGTATTGTATCGCGTGTGTCCAGGAGCAGTACGCCCCTAGGGGGGGTACCTTGGGGTTGGAGCCCTTCCTCGTTCTGGAGAAGGGACCTGACCCCAAGGCTGCTATCGTCCTTGACCCGAAAGGGCTGGGCGTCCTGTTCCTGGAACACTTATCGACAGAACATTGCGTAGTGGCCCAGATCTCTCTCGGCTCAGTACATATTATGGTTATTAGTGTTTATTTTCAGTATTCAATGCCCACCGAATTTTTTTGCGAGCACCTCAACACTGTCCTCCGCTCTATCGGGCGGAGCCCAGTGGTCATCTGTGCGGATGCTAACGCGCAGTCTTGTCTGTGGTACTCGAGACGCCCCAATCTGCGTGGAGAAATCCTGGAGGATTTCATCCACCAGAACGGCCTCCTGTTGTGCAACTTGCCCGATTTTCCCGCAACGTTTTCGGGACCCTCGGGAGAGAGTGATATTGATATCACTCTCATCTCGAGTGGGCTTGCGGGGGGTGTGCGCAACTGGCGGGTCGAACCGGGTGTTTTCTCTAGTGACCACAGCGCAATTCGCTTCTGTATCTCCCAGGCGCGCCCCACCCCAGAACCTGGGGCGCGAACCAGCACCCGTTTCAAAACAGGGTGCCAAGACTGGAGCAGATTTGACCAAATTTTCCTCCGAGAGCTCGAAGATTTTTCCAAATTGTCAAAACGTATAGATTGCCCACATAATTTGGCTGTTGAGTTTCAGGAGAAGCTGATCATCAGTGCCGAGGGAGGACTGGGTTCGGTTTGACCGGGCCCACCCAAGAAGAACCCATGGTGGAGCGGCCTTCTCCAGACCCTGCGCCGAACGTATCGCAGGAAGAGACGTAACTACCAGCGCGCTAAGAGCCACGGAACTGATTGGGAATTTGTAGAGGCTCACCGGGTGGCCCTAGTAGACGCCCGGTGTAACTATAATAGAGAGGTTAAGCGGGCGAGGCGCTCCCATTTCCGGGACTTCGTATCTAAAGTAGGTAATTCGGATCCCTGGGGTGCCGTATACAGAAGTGTACGGAGCCCCTTGAAACCCTTTGTTTTTAGCGCCCTTAAGAGGACCGATGGGAGTTACACCGGGAATATTCGCGAGACCCTCGAATATCTTTTGACATCTCTTTTCCCTGATGACGACCCTGACTTCGACACCGTCGAACAGCGGAGTTTCAGGTACGCGACGAGCATATTCCCAGATAGCAGCTCAGATCCGGAGCTGCGGCACTCGGAGTTGGACGTCATCGTGGAGAACCTTGATTCGAAAAAGGCCCCAGGTATTGATAGAATCGATAATCGACTGGTAAAAAGAGTATGGAAAATCGCGGCGCATGAGATACTTGCGATCTTTAATCGCTGCCTGCGCACGGGCCACTTTCCGAAGATCTGGAAAGTGGGGAGGCTTAAAGTCATACCGAAGAGTAATGGGAAATCGCCTAGCGATCCAAAATTTTACAGACCCATTACGCTCCTTCCGGCTTTCGGGAAGTTGCTCGAGCGAGCTGTGGCGGCGCGCTTATTGGCGCAGTTGTCTCATTCGCCGGGATCCGAGAGACAGTTCGGTTTCCGTCCCGGAGTATCCACTTCTGACGCGATTTCTTCAGCTTTATCCTGGATCGACTCGTGCCAGGATAAATACGTGCTTGGTATTTTTCTGGATATCTCCGGCGCGTTTGATAATGCCTGGTGGCCAGCCATTCTGTCCGCGTTAGAGTCCCGGGGAGTGTCATCGGACCTCCGCCGGATCATCATGGACTATTTTTGTGATCGAGTTGTCTTTTTACAGGATGGAGACACGGAAGTAAGGAAAACGCTGACCAGGGGCTGCCCGCAAGGCTCGGTCCTTGGACCAATTCTGTGGAACGTGATGTTCGATGGTATACTCGCGATACCCCTTCCGGGATGCGGTACCATCGCTTATGCGGACGACACTCTGCTGTTGGTCGGAGGATCGAGCCGAAGAGAACTAGAGAACCGGGCGGCGGACTCCCTCGCCAAGCTACATGACTGGGGCACTAAGAACAAGCTCTGCTTTGCCCCACAAAAGTCCGAGGCTGTCCTCTTTAAGGGCAGGCTGGCGAGGGAGCCGTCTGTGACAATGGCTGGCGCTAGAATCGGCGTGCGGGATCGGGTGACCTACCTGGGCGTGGTCCTCGATTCACGACGGAGCTTTTTACCGCAGGCGCGGTACATCGGGGAGAGGGCCCGAGTTGCCTTCCACGCCATGGCCCGGCTTGCCGGTGCCGGCTGGGGGCTTAATAACTCGACCCTCAAGCTGATGTATACGGCAATATACCTCGGTATATTGGCCTATGCGCCATCGGTTTGGGCTTCGTGGTGCGTCGGAGTCCAGCAAGTAAGACGGGTGGTGCTACGATCGCAGCGTGCGCCGCTGATGGCGCTGACCAAGGCCTACAGGACCTGCTCGACGGATGCTTTGCCGGTTTTGGCAGGTCTCCTCCCTGCCGACCTCGCGATTGCAGAACGCGCGGCGAACTTCACCTTGGCTCGAGGCAAGAGTTTTACTGCGGGTCCGTTGAATTTTGAGTTTTTAGTAGATGAACCCCTTGCAACTAGAAAGAGACGTATTTTAGAGATCGTCGTCGCTCACTGGCAGTCAAGATGGTCCTCCCCCCATTCCAAGGGGGAAACGACCAGGTTGTTCTTTCCCGATGTTTCCGAGCGGTTGAGTAAGAACTGGCTCGCCTCCGATTATTACGTTTCCCAATTCTTAACGGGACATGGCGCATTCCGTGCCAGTTTGTTTAGATTTGCCCTCAGAGATAGCCCGGCGTGTTCCTGCGGATTTGAGACGCAGGACATGAATCATATCCTATTCCACTGTAGTGAGCACGACGATGCGCGTAGAGTTTTGTTAGAGAGCATACGTCTAAACAGTAACGTAGAAGCACGCGGAGACTTAGAACGAGGTATCTTTAG
The DNA here is from genome assembly GCA_039881145.1 of Druceiella hillmani. NCBI lineage: Eukaryota > Metazoa > Arthropoda > Insecta > Lepidoptera > Hepialidae > Druceiella > Druceiella hillmani. The sequence goes on along the minus strand of JAYKKI010000140.1, from coordinate 1,228,479 downwards.
TCACCGAGACTTGGTTGGGAATGGTCCGATCTTTGAGTCATTTAGAGCGTTCGCTAAATGCGTCCTTGAAAAAATGGAGATCCTAAATGACACATTGAGCAGGAGCAGACTCTAACCCTGTTGGGTGGAAGCGCTGTGATTGTAGATACGGGACACTATTAGGGGACTTTCGAAGGTCCCCTTTTTGTATGAGGCGGGTCGTTACGGGTCCCAGGAGGGGCCCTGAGACTACCCGGGTGGTTATGGCGGGAATAGCCTGTCGCATCGACGAAACTGTTGCCGTACCGCGTACGAACGCTCGATTAACAGGTCTTGAGATAAAAGCATTAAATTAGCAGAAATGATAGACGCATAATTTTTAAACTGACAAAATAAACTTTACTTTTTTAACACAGCCTATGAGACATCCCTGTTCATAGTTGTGCACATAGCTGGTGCGATTTTCACGCATGCTTCGAGGATTTTAAGTTTTTTTGTTCATCACACAAGGCGCTCATCGTACTAATTCCATTTGCACTTGTTCCATTTTTCCTTTTTATTTTGGTATTTGCCGATGCAAATAACGTTTATAGTAAGAACTATTTCATTTATGATTGTTACTAACCAGTTACATTAAGGCTATATAACAGCATTGATATTTCTTAAAACTATTAATTATAAAATTAATTATCTAGCGCAGTTTTTATTCTCCACTTATACCTATATCACAATAATCGTATAATCACACACAATAATAGGGGGTTAGGTGGAGTGGGGATCAGTACATACTACAGATTAGTTGTTACAAGTTAGAAAATAATTTGAAGGAAATAGGTTGAAAATGTTCTTTGCCTTCTTCGTTTGCATAATAAAGGCGAAGATTTGAATTATATTTGTAAACAAATAAATATATGCGTGTCAGTAATTAATTGAAAACAACAATTATTTTTGGTTTGCCATAGTTGGGAAATAAATTTCTAAAGCATTAAACGTTTTTAAGTTTTCCAAAAATACACGCCCCTACTAATATTTAAAAAAAAAAATTAAAATAAAAAATGTATATAAATAAATATCATGCCCCAAAAAGACACTTTGTGTTTCAAGCCTATTGTGATCGCGAATCAGGTTGCTTTTTTTGAAAACAATTAGTTAAAATAAATAACCAATTAGGTTCTCGTTATTACGTAAACGCCCTCACACAAATAGAGTCGAATCGTGCGATTTGTACACGAGACTAATTAAAGGGCGGCAAGACAACGAGGCAAAAGCTGCCGTTACAAGACCGCTCCCTCGATATGCTTTATCTACGCTGTAGGTAATCTATGCCGTGGATATATACGACAGTATTACTGTAGATATATAGTTGTTATGTTATATTCATGGAATTTAATGAAACTTTATGTTATTGTGTTATTGTGTCTTTATATAAGTAATATGGATCTTGAGAATAAATAAGAAGGGTTAGAGTATCAAAGATAAAGACAATTTTTGACCTCTGTGATATGTTATTAAGTGTTAAACAATTTTTAAAAAATATTTTTCTGAAATTGTACCTTAACATTTTTTCAATTGATTCTTCTTACAATTCTCGCAACAGAGCGTACAAAGGCTTTTTTCAACGTAGTTCGCCGACAAAAATAGTTTAAATGCTGCCTTTTATGATCTATTGATATCGATTATATGTCTAATGGTGGTTGCCGAAACTAGTTTATGCAATTTTTTGCCACAGTGTTTAACTAGTAACATGGACGATACTTTTGCGATACTCGTTTTAATGTTAAGTTTTTCCCATATTAAACTTTTAACCAGTGTGCGTGATTTTTATTGACCGTTATAAGACGGCAATTAGTCGAAGCTGAATCAGGCCACTAACATAGCTTATGCCGCACTTGTAACTTTTTCACTTATATAAAGAAATTTAGAATATGTTGACTTTTGTTATGAAATGTACGTGAGTGGTGTCTTCATATTGGCACCGGCCTAAGAATAAAGGTTACTTCTATACATATGTATCCACTGAAATCAAGTGACTATTCACAAACAATTCTTAAAAGATCATACCTTAGCTAATACTAAAAGCATCACGAGAGAATATACAGTAGTGTAGATTATATTTGAACAATTCTAGTGCTTCTCCACTGACAGGAGTTCAGTTTTATTAATATCATATCAGAGCAAATTTTTGTCACCGGTTAAAATAAGAAAAAAATTGGCAAATGTTCACTTGTATCACATAACTTGCAACTAAATTATCATTTACCTCGATCAGGCATTATACGCAAGATTTTTGTCTTCAGAAGCAAAACGTACGAATCCAAATGAGACAATATTCGTAATATCAATATTTGGCTCTATAGACTTTCTGATTCATTCTTTTGATTCACCGAAAGTTGTAACAAACACTTTTATATAAAATATCTTAAAACGTTTACACTTATACATATCGATCGATACTAAGAACTGTTTAAGTTTATACGCTTATTTATACGTAGAAATAAATAAGAATTTGTAATAAAATATTAAGCCAATTGCAAAAAGAAAAAATATCATAAAATGTACCTTCCAAGAATTAATTAACTAACCCAATATACACATGCATGCTCAAATGAGTACACTTATATTTGTTATGCATATAACTATTCTATCAACATAAATTTTAGTTAGCATTATTTTTCTTAACAGTAAGACTTGGCTTTTGAAAACTGCGTTTATGTTATATTTTTATTACACAAAATGAAGAACAATAATTCATTGTCAAAAGATATTTTTTCTTAAGAATGTGTATAAAGAAATTATAGAACGTAACAAAATTGAGTGACATACTCTAATTTTTGGGTTACGTACTAAAATAAATTAAATTATGAGAATAAAAATAAGAGAAAGGAATCTTTATTGTACGTATAAGAATATGCAGCTTATGTCATACTTTGGAAACCCCATGTAAGAAAACTAGTTAAATGAAATACTGTCGCTCTAAAGCCTCAAGCTATACCATGCAGTTCGATGGCGCTTTACTAATGTGGGGTTTGCAATAAATAAATATTGCAATATTGTTTATATTAGTAAGGTAGTATAAATAAAGTACGTGCCATATTACATCTTCTGCACCCAAATATCAAAACTTGAAATCACATAACATGGGCAGGACCTCCTTCCGGAAGGAGCTGATGAACTTGTTAACCGCTTGCGTCTTCAACGTTTGCTCATTCAACTTCCGTTCGCGGGAAGTTTAGAGCCTCCTTTCGCGACGTGATTCATTGCAGGCGCAATTCGCTCGAACGAAATTTCGACAATGTTATGTGGTAGTACATACTTTTACATAAGATATTGAAAGTGTCTGTAAGTGTTTGTAAAGTGTCTGAATTTATTAAACATGGACACGCAAAATAATTTGATTTATCAAAATAGCCATGAAAATAAACGAGGAATTAAGACAATTTGTAAACGTTAATATGACAAAGTTACACTATCTTGGCAAGGCAGATATTGAATACGCTATCAAAAATAATTAATGTGTATACGATCTGGAACTCAAAGGAAAAGTAAAATTAACGGGGAGCGCTAAAAATAATCGTCTTTTTCGCTTTCCATTTTTCTATTTGTACGTATGTGAATGAAAGAAAAGTCGACAAAAGAATTATTTATATTTAGAATATTTTATATTCTGCATAACGAAGTGAACAAAAAGTATCATTTTCACTGCCTATACCATGAAAATCGTTTTGATTTCTCTCCTACGTCGATGTGTATTGCATTACGATCATTAACTTCATAATCTTAATGCAATATACCATCGACTTCACCGTGCCCAACTGATCCATATTAGCTGTCGATGAACCTCTTTGCTACTTATGCAGTTTACAACCTCCAGCCTCTTCAGGAAAAACGCTCACCCGTGAAAACTTACACGGTATAACGGTGCAATATGCCGTAGAGCCGTCTGCATACGTAACCCGCTGATCATAGTTTCCTGTTTCTGGCTCACCTAATGAGCTTGCTGTGGGCTGATATGCAATGTGCTACCGCGATATTAGGTGCGTTGCAGTACTTAGTTCGAGAATTTATTGTAATTACTTTGTATACGTGATCGTACATGAAAAACCTTCCTGAACTTCAGAAATTATTATAGGAATCGAATTTTTTATGAGAATGTAATTTTCAGCTAGTAATTGTAACCATATTTCTTTCTGATGAAGTTTACCAGTATTAAAGTACTGAATATTACATGCGTGTTATTGATATTCCACGTGTGCGAAAATCCATTTCAATTTAATACATTCCTCATTATATTTAATTTAACAAGTTTTTTTCCTAATTTCAAATATTTGCAAAACCAGGAAATGTTTATTTAAAAAACTTAAAACTGGCAGATTTCATCACTTTTGGCCTGCAGGAAAAAATAAAACAAAAAAATAATGTATCAAGATAGTCGTAGGTTTTTAGAAAGCTTTTATGATTTTGAAATTCTGAATTTTTAGCTTGTAATTTTTCATACTCTCATTATTCTAAACTATTAAAAATCTTATCTCTACCAACCATATTGAAACATCGTTAAGTTGTTAATTTAAAAGCGCCAATTTTGACGAGAGTAATTATATCTTAATTGAGTCTCCACATAACTTTATTAACGTTTTTGTAGGTCATTTCTGCGGAGTTTATTTAAATAATATCCAATAGACTTTGCCATATACAGATTAGGATAAAAAGCTACTATTTTCAACATTATCGTGTGTTGTACTCCTAAATAAAGTAAAAATTCAGCCAAATGCGACTCTGTTATCGCATGATGAGTTCCGAATTTTATTTGATGGGAAATTACCATTAATTTGCCCTTCCTTGTACCATCAATATTTAATAATATTAAATATATAGTGGGACTATAGGCGACTGAGGCGACATAAATGTTACAATCCCCTGCCCTGTAGGGTGATATATAAATATTATTGTACATATTTTAAAAATAGATCACGTTGTAGTTTTCTTGCATTCTTTGAATAAAGTGGAGGTCTTTTCATATTTTCTGATTCAATGGTTTCAGATATAAGAAGGAAAAACTTAAATGTTTTCACAAATTTAATGGACATCTGAAGGTACAATGTCTAAAATTATGGTAAATGTATTTTTGGGACCCTTGTAACTAGCCATTTAAAAAAAATGTACAAATTTGTTTTATATTAACACGTTGACTAACAATAATAAAAATTTAAATGAATTGATTTATCCAAGTCCAAAATGAAGGAAAATATTTGAAGAGTTCTCAAAAACAAATTAAAAGTTATTTGTGACATATTCAGAAAAAATTATGAAGTTTTGACAAATTTTTTTTCGAATTTGCTTTTACATTGTAATTTTCTTTGTTATCGTACTTGGCTTTTTTATTAAAGAGTAATTCTTCTTCAAAGTATTCGTCTTGGAACATTAAGAAGTAAAAAATTAGGTGGAGTCCCCCGAGTACCGGATACTTAAAGTTTTCGAAGAAAAGAAAAAGTATGGGAATCATGTTTTACTGACACATTTTAAAATACACAAACATAATAAACATTAAAATAAAGAAATATTAAATAATATTTAACCACTAATAAAGCACTCATTCATCGAGTTAGTTTTTGGCACCATAAAATTTGGCCCTTAGTACCGGACAGGTATAAATTACCCCTATAACCGGACGGTGACGAATATTTAAAAACTATAAATTGCACAAAATTGTCACAATAATCTGTCATTAATACGGTAAACATTCTGAAACATATCGGCGTTCATTATAATTATTTTTAAATGGTTTCATAAAGGATTAGTCATATTATTGTAGTTTCTGTATATTCTGGATGCTGGATTATGCTGGATTCAGTGGGATGGTGATCAATTATATGTGATGGTCTCTGCAAAATTTTATAACGTCTAACGTCTTGTGGCTGCTATGCCCATTAAGTATAATTAAAACTGGCGATTCCTTTGTCGGTCTAGTAAATTTCACAAGATAATATTTTGATATTTGAAGAATATTTTGTTATTCATTGATCCTTTAGGTACAGCGATAGCTTCACTTTCTGGTGGTGCATTCATCATTAAACACTTATTCATTCTCTGACAAGGAAACATTAAGAAAAGGGTTGTCAGAACCGAAAAGAAGATGAAACCAGAAAAAGAAAGATGTGGATGGTCATGCCCATGCCACTCATGCAAAACATAATCTTAATTTTTCCTCGTTCTGCTGATATCAATTTATCTATTTATCGTATATTATTGTTTGCTATAAGTTTTTCATGTTTGTGGATTGTTGTGACGCCTGACTCTTTACAGTTGTAAATGTTTGATGAACGAAAGTTATGTTTATGTATCAGTTTCTCTAAATTTGCAAACAATATCTCGGCTTGACTTTATTAAAACCAACAGCTCGTATTAAGCTTGTAGATTCTGCAGTTCTTTAACTTAAATCCAGATGTCTTTTCATAAAATTGTGATAAAAAAAATTTCCCGCAAATTTTTGTTCATTGTTAAAGCAATGCGGTAATTTAAGGTTCTCAGCTAACTCATAGGCTAGCTTTAAACATTATTTCTTAGACAAAGGCATGGAACGGTTAGCTAAATCTTTAATATGACTTTCGTGCGATAGCTTAGTCAGAAAACACTTGACGAACTTATTGAGTACGCAATGACTTTGACATTTCAGACTTTATAGTTTATCGTTGTCATTTGTATTTCATTAATAACCGACGAATTGACAAACAAACAATGTGTTTGATTTATATAGAAACTTTCGTACAAGTTCAAACATAATAACTTAGCGTCTTCGTACTGATCGTGTTATCGCGTATATGTATTATTCATAGTCCGCCTCTGGAAGTTTAAATCTAACAGAAACACTAAATTTACTCTAAGACGAATCACGATGCTCTTGATTTGTAATTTAAATTCATTTTGTTAACAAATGGACAGATATATAAAGCATCCATACTTAACAAAGTTTTAATAAGACTTTGGGAAATATTGGTTTCCGATAACGAAGTTTTCTGACGAAGTATTTAACTTCAGTTTTAAGAAATTTGCTACTACATGGGTCTGCGATATTTATAATTTTAATTTTTTTTTTACTTAAAAGTTTCTATTACACATAATTATGTGGTATTAAACTTATATATATTGTATTGTATGTTATATTATCTTACATTTTATTCATTTTTTTCTACCAAGTAATATTTTTGATATAAACTAATGATAACAATTTTAATAAATAATCTTTTGTAAATAAACCCAACAATCCTGAGCGTGATGTGACTGGAGAATAATCTTTTTACTTTATTACATTATACTTGCCACTTGCCAGTAATCAGATTTACGACAGCTATTCCATAAAAACTGTAGGTACAGTAGCACCAAAGTAAACACAATAAAATATTTTATCCGTCAGCCTCATGATTAATGCATGTATTTAGGTAAGTTGGCCAGATATTTATATATGCAAGGAAGTTAAATATTTACTCATTTCTTTACTTTATTAAGGTCGGAAAAACCTCCAGGGAGACATGAGTCGTAGCCCTGTGCGATTCGTGAAATACATCCAAGTCGTAGCACGCTCGGGAATATTTAATGGAGTGGTTTAGTTTTTGCGGCGTCGTATTTGTCATGTTTGGATCTCGAAGTAAATTTTTTCTAGTTTCAATGTTTCAGTAATTTACGTGGAAATTTGGAACGTCCTTTGTTATAAACCTACTGCGAAGGACAATGTGAGTCACGTTCAGCCTATATTAGAATTAATATTTAATAAGGATAGAAAGTTAAACTTGGTTACATTATTAAGATTGATAAAGCATTACAAGGGCAACAAATTGTACTAGTATATACCCAACAATACACTTTGTGTGCATTCTTGTGGATCTTCTGGAAATTTTTGAGTATTTTCACTATTAAGTTTCTAAAGTTTACATTTCTCAGAAACTGAAAGATAGTTGCCGGGATGTTATTTGGGTGTCGGGTAGTTTTATTGGAAAATGTTCTAGTTTTCCCGTTCCTGTAGAAACTGCGAAATCCTGTTTCATCGGATGTCTGTGACCTAAAACAAAGCCCAATGTAAATTTTTAAATTTCTCTGTACGAAAATTTAGGCTATGTGCTACAGTGTCTTTAAAACAATAAAAAATGTTTTTAGGAGAAAATAAGTATTGTTATTGAAATATCTATGAAACACACTTGTACTAAAACCATTACCCTAATCGTCTTATTAGTACTAATGCATAAAGGACGAATATATGCTATATTATGGTTGAGAACATAACGGAAAATAAAACATGCAAGACATATTTTATCAGCGGTTATACTTCACTGATATGCCGAACGACTGGCATATTTACCTCTTAATTTTATGAATTCACCCAATTTTTACATTTTTAGGTTAAGTTCACATTTATAAGAAATTGTATATTTATACTAAATTTATTTTTCCCTGCTTTATTTCATGTTTACATCAAAATTTATGTTTAGTGTTTATTATATTCTTCTTTCAACCAGATTGTTTATTTCATAACCAGATTTTGCCCGCAGCTTTGCTCGTATGGTATTAGTTTTTTTTTATTTATTTTGTCTATTTCTAAGTCAGTATACTTATCATAAATCGGTCGAATTTATCGGTTGAATAGGAAGGATTGAGTTAGAAAGGATTGATTTAAAATATATATTGATATATCCCTCCTAGCACTACGAATAACTTTCATGGAACCCCATAAAATGAACTTAGCCATGTGACCTATATTATGAAATAATGATGTACTCCGAATAATACTGCTACTACCACAGATTACTTATCCACGTAGATTCCGCTTTGGAGGACTCCTGCATTGGCCCATATTATGCCCTACAGCTATCTAAGTAATCGCTACGCCCTAAACTTTTATTTTATTCCGTTAGCGGACGTTTACGTGACAAAATACTATTAGAAATGCCGTTGTGTGCATTGAAATGATATAGAAAATGCAGTAAAATATCAAGTGTTCATAAAGATGGCAATACATTTCATCGACAAGTATTTTTCTTTAGATGTAGATACAAATATGAATAATAAATAAAGAATGTAAACACAAAATAATAAAACTGAAACAGTTGGTAATTTCTTACGAGTTTCTTCCTTTCGTGTACTATTGGACATATAACTATCCAGCTCTAACATCATCCACGTGTGGTATGACTTCAAATGACTTAGAAATTAAAATAGCTATAAGTAACTTAGACAAAGTTTTGATATTTACACTCATCATTAGCATTATAAAGTTCGATTTGTGTAACTAGTGTTATAAAAAATGTTATGCAATTATTCAGTAATCTGAATATTTGTAACAATTTTTTATATTATTCGCCGGCCACTTATGTAGTCCTTATTCTTATATTTCAACAAACATTAGATAGACCCTAAACACGTATGTGTTTTGGAAATTATGATTTAAAAAATATGAAATAAACTTTGACACCGTTATTTCTTTTGAAGGCGACGGTTTTGTTTCCTTGAAATATCCGAAATGCATTATTAACCTAGATAGCGTTTCTTTCAAAACAGTTGTAAATAAGTACTGTTATGCTGTATGGAAAAATGTGTCAATGTGCAGTTGGTTTATTAAGTAAAAAAATCAGGGTTCATAAATGTAATCAGACGTACATACACAAAATTAATATAATTTAAAGGCACAGCAGTTATTTAATTTATAATATTGTACATTTGAATGTACTAATTATATCATTAAGTACAGATCTATTAATGCTAATATAATAAGTTACACTAAAAATTATCATATTTATTTATAAAACAAATATATTGCGTAGTTCTAAAAATAAAAGTAATACACTGCATGCTACTTCCACTTAAAGATTCTACCAAAAGCGTGTATTGGTAAAAGTGGTAAGTATGTATACATAATCATCGCTTCGAATTGATTAATACGATGATATATAAGTACTGGTTTTAAGCTGCGGATTTCATGGAGAAACATACAGATGTTTACACTTGGACGTCGCATATATACGCTGTACAGAGCACGTTCTTTCTCGGCACCTAGTTATCCATCGACATACATTGACTTTTTTTTTCACTTCAAATCTATCATTGATTCAAAAATAATATGCAGGTACGTAAAAAAACATTATTTGCTTGCTATACTTTTTAGTAATTTTGTTGGCAAGATTTTTCTGACTAAATTGAATCAATTTAAGTACTGTATGTTAACGATAAAAATATCCCCTTTGACTGTTTTTTTAGATAATCAGCGAAGGCGAAGATACACCTGAAGATGTAATACAACGAAACCTAGGTCGTGGTAAAGAACTTAAAGAAAGTAGAAATAATACTACATCAAGTAGTTTCATTTAATTGTGAAAAATTTCAATATTAATAAATATTGAATATATTTGGCTTTAATTTTATAGAAATTCATTACTCACAATTAAATGAAACTACGTGATGTAGTATTATTTCTACTTTCTTTAAGTTCTTTACCACGACCTAAGTCTTTGCTAACATCCTACCTGAAGATGTTGTAATACAACGAAACCTATGTCGTTTTAAAGAACTTAAAGAAAGTAAAAATAATACTACATCACGGAGTTTCATTTAACTGTGATTAATAAATATATTAGCGTAAGGGACCTGAACTAATTAATTCAGTCAATTTACCTCCCATGCATGGTAAGGAGCTCAGATTGATAAGATTTTGTCAACGTTTCTGTGATTCTCACTATTCTGTCTTTTTCTCATAATATTCTTGAGTTTTACTTACGTTGTTATTTCCCGAATGCAATTACTTTGTATTATTGACATATGATTTGCGTTATAACTTTTTTACCATAATTATATTATATAACGTTAACTAAGTAAACTTTATTTAAGGCGTTTATTTTCAAAACCAGCTCGTACAATTTTCAAATTGTCAAGATGGAAAATATTTAGGAATATAATATGTTCCAAAAACTATATAACAAGTTTTGTTGAACTGTTTGTAGTAGATATAAAGTTACTCCATTTATTTGGACAAAAAACAGATATGAAATAGAAACAAATTCGTCTCCAAAAATGGAACGAACTGGTTTTGAAGCCAAACAAAATACCTTAGCAGAACATTATTTAATATTCAGGTAAGTATTTAGATTTAATTGTGCAATAATTGTTAGACAATGAAATAATCTCAATTGGCGACCACAGTTCCACGGTTCAGTCGAAATGCGAAAGTACTTTAAAACTAGAAGTTAAATTTGAAGTTAAATTTACATTTGTTTGAAAAGCTTTGGATTCAACTTATTTCACAACAAACAAAATCGTAACGCAGACTTATGAATTATTCATAAACTTGTTAAAACATCTTAAAGATAGGAAGCTCAGCATATTGAGGAAATGTTTCATCAGTTTTGAATAGCTTACGTAATAATTTATTATTACCCAAAAATCTAGGATTCATACCTAAGAGGTAAAATTATTTTTATTTGTTTGTTTTAAAACACATCGATTGTATTAATCTTGTTTTCATATGATCTAAAATTAGTATTTTATTAATTTACTTGGTATTACTCAAAAAGTATAGGCCTTCTAATATACAACCAATCGTTAAATTTTCGAGGTGTTTCACATGTTTTATACTGGAATCCATACGTGTATCTCAGTTACTCAACAAATGTAATGTAATGTTTTTTATATTTTACACGTCTTAAAAACCAAATTACACTTTCATATAGACATATTAATAAATAAATAGACAGATTCACTCATGTTCATATACACCTGTATGCTCACCTGTTTTTTTCTTCCACAGTGAGACTGTGACTTTAAACTTGATTTGAGGGTAAAATACCTTATAATGCGCATGTTGGATGCAACATTTTCCAGTAAATAGTAATTTAGCCTCGAACCTACGCTTATGAAGGATCCACTCCGCAACCATCAATAAATAATAAAACACAAAGTCATCTGTAAGTATGCGATTTTATCAGTAATTAAACATATTTTATTTAAGTGTTCATTAATGGATATGTTTTTAGAGATAAAGTTAAAATATGCAATATTTTGTGAAAATTACATGACTTATTATATGATGAATAACGATGAAACTGGTAAAAGCATACATTGGAGAGGTACCTCAATGTACACTGCTTATATCCTTACATTCATATGAAAACAGTGTTCCTCCCAAAAACTTTTGCAATAGAGTCCAAAAGAGCAGGCGTTTTAAAAAACATAATTTATCAACCCATTTTTCCATAGCTTATTGTGCAAAACGATCTTAATCTTTATCAAATTAAATTGATAAAGTGATCTTTCTTAATTTGCGTACATCATTTTTTTCTTATGTATTGTGTGTTTTAATGAATAGTTTAAATGTTATAATGATATTTTAAAGTGAGTAAAATTATTCGCACCAGGTCTAACGCATTGACCAGATCAGATCATATTGGTATGAAGCTGAAGGTTAACACATTTTTAACGTAGCCTATAAATAGATAGTAGTTTGGAAAAAAATGTTTCCCTGGCGTTCGAAGACTGGGTGGATCGTTAGTTCTCTTATTTATTTTAATTGTAAGTCATTATATAATTTTTGTTGTTTTAGAAGGCTCAAAGGCACTACATTTCTGTACATACTTTGTTTTAGGTCTACGTGATAATAATTTTCATTTATTTATTTGAGACATAATATAAGAAAATTATGTGATAAAATACACAAGAAAGTTAGTAGAAACTAAAACGATATTGTACTCAAAAACACAGAGTGCAATTTCTTCCATATGGACTCGGAAGAATCAATTTCATAATCAAAATATCTTTTCTAAATTGGAACAAGACCTAACCTTAGACCTAGCCATATTTAAAATAACTTTGATAAAAATACAGAAAGAAAATAAACCTGACCGTTTAAGTACAACACTTGAGTAGTTCCTTTAGACGTATTTCATCGTCAAACTGTGTTTAGTAGCGAGTCCTAAATATTTGAACTAATTTCTAACTCGCTTCGCTTTAGAGACGCATATAATAAGTCAATTGAAGGAATCCATCGTATCGTCTTGATATTAAATAATACAGAACCAGGTATTGTGGAAGGCTTTTTCATTATACCCGTCAAATGTGTACGAAAAGCTAGATGTTAGTTGAATTTGACCTCCAAATCGATGTTCATTTTAAGTGAAATTGTTTCATTAATGATATATTCATATTCGATACTGGCGCGTTACCGTTACTCATAACCGCACTTTTGATTGCATTGAAATTTTAAGCGCTCGTTACGCTTTGTAGAAAAAGAGTAACTTGTTATGCAGAGCTACTCGCGGTTTGCTATACTTTCAGAAATAAGAAAAGATTTATTTTAATTTGCAAATAGTAGGCAGAGACTATTTTTAATGCATAATTTATAAATATTTTTTAAGAGAGTTACGATTCTTGAAGCTTTAACGTATTTGTAAAAGACCGTTTGAATGCATATTGTTAAAACGAAGGTAAACATTAAAAATATAATTTTAAATAGCTTTTCACTTTTTTTGATGAAACACAAAGAGTACTATGTTTGTATTTCGTCAATATACGTTAGAAATTGTAATTGGCTTTTACTTGTAGCATTGCTTGAATAAAATAAATTTACGGAGATCTGTTGAAAATTTGAAGACAAAAAGTTACTTTATTTTTATTTGTATTTACTTTACTTAATGGGAAAAGAAATCTCTTAGGCTAATTTACAAAACAATCTTTGATTACATTATTGTGAATCTCGATGTACAATTGTAATGTTCAAAATAAGTAGTGACGTAATACACCCTAGTTAATATTTCATCCTGCGCAATGTAAATATATAAAAGCACATTTTGTGCGTACACGTATTTCCTCGTTTAATTTTGAAATTGGGGCTATTGAAATTAGGTAAACTTCTGGATTTTAAAATTTGTTTTCAATAATTTTTTTTATTTATTTAGACAAAAACTAGTATTATTTATCATAGAAAAAAAAATACTTCGTAGGAAATTCTAACGTCAATATATTAGTGGATATTTATGCAAAATTTGGTAATTTCATTGCTCGTGTTAAGTTATTAGATAAGAAGCGAAAAATGAATATTTTGCATATTGAAATATTAGAATAGAGTACGTTAACAACGGTAACCGGCCAACATCATATTAAATTTATTTTTACGTATCGATGGGGCGACTTGATAACTCTCTGCCTGGGCAGGAAAACATCTAAGTGTATGTAGCGTTTAAATTCATTACAACTATTGCTGTTATCATCAATATATGCAGATTAATGAAATGTCCATCTAATACGAACATTTCAAATAAATAAACGCTGGTGACGAAACATCGATATGTTTCGTATACTCATTTTAACCCTATTTTCTTAATTTCAACATTGTTCCATAACTCGATTCTGTGCCGCTTGTTCAGTTTCAGAGATCAAAAGAATAGTGTTAACCTAACCCAATAGCTTTCTTTGTTATTTCCAGAGATGCTATGCTACTGCTAATAAAATTTATAGTAAATATATTTTATTACGTCGCTATTGGTACCAAATTGCTCTGAATAAAAATATTTTTTTTAATAATAAATATAATTAAATGGAAATTAGATGGAATATTTCAGAATCATAGGGCACATATGTAAAACATAATCACGTGTGCTCACATTTAAATATATATAATGGTTTATTATCGTTGTAAAAACTTATTGGAATTAAATTCTAACTATTAATTTCCTTTTATTTTTGTATATAAACTTTATGAAGTTTAGTTATTTAACGATGTCGAATAGAACACATATTTCTAAACGTAAAATGTTCAGTATGATTCGCAGTGGCACAGTAGTGTCCTCTCACACTATACCTTTATAATTATCTATAAATAACTGTTCTTAAATAAAACTAATATATACACTGATATGTATATAAAACAAGGTGTGTATCCACTATTTACCTTATAGCTGTTACGATGTAGATGACTTGAAGCTAATTAGTATAAATAATTAATTAATATAACGAAGTAGATTGGGTCCGTCACTCTCATGACTTGTCAATGAATCCCGTGAAAGTAATAGAAGTTTTATCTTAATTTATTTCATGCAATTATTTTACAAAAAATCGGAATATTCTCACAGGATAATTGCAAACCACTCCAAAAATGATATTTGATTCGAGAAATGGGCACTTAATAATAGTACCACTGGTGCTCACAAATTGTATATATAAATATTCCAGTGTCTGCGTACGTATATGTAGTCTGCTATCTTCTCAGTGGAGAGAGGAATATCGCGTTACGAAGGCTGCTGATGATTCAAGTAAAGTTGTGCACTGTTCAGATTATAACTCCATACAGCCATTTGATTAAGTTACAGCGACATCTGTTTCTTTTATGCGCAACAATCAAATACATATAAAGTTAAAGCAACTTGTGATCTCAGTACCTTAAAACGTGGTTTTAAAATTCTACGTCCCATAATGGTATTCTTTAATTTGTAATAAACGTTTGTTAATTTAATCTTGGATCCTAATCGTTATGGTTGACTGGAAAAGATTGATCACGTAGCAATAAGACGGCCATATGTACTATATATAAAAGTTAATAAATAAATAAATAAATAATAGTATGTTAGTAACTACTATATATAAAATAAATGACGAGGTAATAATTTTCAGTCTTTTTTTCATGAAATCATGTTTCTAAAAATTATCCGTTTCTAATTTAATTCTTTATTTTTTATAAAATAATGCTGATGTGAAAGTAATTGTTGTGTTATTAAAATAATAATGCTGAATTTGTTTGTGGTGTACAGAGCCTACATTAGGTATTTTTTGTAAAATAAGGAAAACGAGTCTCACCTTTATTTCTCGCCATTAATTAAAATATCGTAAAAAAATAGCGCTAGTATGAGACATACTTGTATACTTAGGTACATACAGAAGTTACTTTTCACGGATCTTCTTAGCAATAGTTCTAAAGCTATGCACAAAATTCTGAAAGAAATTAGTTTTGTAATCCGTTTTGTAAACTTGCCGTTTCTCCTACAACAAGTACTTGTTAAGTTCTTACTGATTTAAATAAATATATTTCTATTATAAATTTCAATAAGTTAAATTAGACCAATTTCCTTTCAAGTCCAAAATATGTATTCGGAGTCGAATAATTTGCTTCAATAGTTTGCCTTTTCGTAATGGTATTACATCTTACATAATAGTATCGATTCTGGCACATAATTAATGATACGATTCATATTGAATCAAACAAGCTCAGAGAGCTTTTGTCCTCGTGCGCAGAGTTATTAATTAATAATGGGATTAGGTTTGGCAATTCTCTTTGACGTAGCGTCCCTTATAACTGAAATAATATTTGTGCGTTTTGGGATAAATGTAGTCAACTTCAAGGTTATTGATCTTATAAATAACCGATTGTTCATATAAAGCTGTATTCCGCAAGTATATATACTTACGTTTATACCAATAGCCTACGAAAATTTATTAATTAAGATTATACTCGTAAAATAAGGAATATGAGTTTAACGATGTGTGACTCACTTTACAATCTATTAGTCAATTCCACCCGTGTTCGTGTCTATGTACACTTTTGTACGAAAATCTGAATACCTAATTTTTGCCCTCTTCTTAATATTCCATCAAATAAACAATTCACAATTAAATTGTCTGCGATGATAATGTATTCCTTTACTTGAGCTGTGCTTTCACTTAAACGGCCTGAAGTACGGAAAAATAAATATTTGTATAAAAAAAGGTTTTCTCGGCTCTTACCTAGCATCTTTCATTCCTTTACAAAGAATTTAAATCTATCTTACTTGTAAAGTTAAAAATAACAAGTCTGCGTTTTTCCCAATATTAATAATTAAATTTCATATTAAATCTTTTTCCATGGAAAATATCGAAGCCAGTCGTCATATTTATGTCATTTGTTTAGTTTTCTGACGAATATTAACGGAATTCTGAAAAGAGAAGAAAATTTTAAAGCTAATTTTAGTGATGATGTATTCGTTTTTAAATATGTCTGAAATTTCACTTTAATTAGCGATATGAAAACGATTAAGTGTAAATAAGTAGTTTTAGATTTTAGTAAGATTAAATGAATAAGGAAAGCCTTAAAATAAAATATATTAAAATTACATATTTAGTGACATAAAAATAGTATCATGAAAAATAAACATAAACATAAAACAAATAAATAAATACAATTATCAATGTTCATTGTTATATATTATTAAATCTGTGAAACACTCTGAAATGCAGTTTCCTGCAATACTCAATGACCGTTCTATAACAATAATCAAGTAATTAGAAACACTTCGTTACCCATTGCTGCTGCTCATCCCTTGTCAGTGACGTTTCTCTTCGCAATCACAAACTTCAATCGAACCCCGCTCGATGAGCTTACGAGATTCCGGGGTGCGCTGTGACGTCAAAGGCCGTAAGTCGGTGATCAAACCAACCCACCGCGGTGAAAAAAACAATCGATACTGGTATTTTTTCGAATCATTTCTTAATAGTCATTATGTACTTTGATAAATTTTCAGTGTTATTTTTACTGCTTGTTGACAATATTTGACACATGCGTATTTTAAAAATAATATGTGCGCGTTTAGGAAAACAGATTTTTGTTTTGCATTATGGTAACAAATTGTATTTTATTTTTTGCTCTCTCCTGATTGTCAAGTGGTCATGAATTATTATCGTTTTTAAAAATAATGTTCTATTTTTCCAACGCAAGGTCCGCTTTTGTCGACCCCCTTCGAAAAAAATCCTGTCGCTTTACTAAGGGTCGCAAACCATGTCTATTTTCAAGATTCCTCGTACTCCGCCAAATTTAATTCCTTTTAGACGGAATTAAATTTGGCCTATTATACAATATATACATACGCTAATATAACTAACTATGTATATATATATATATATATATATATATATATATATATATATATATATATATATATATATATATATATATATAAATATATATATATATAAATATATAAAACAGGTCAAACTGTTTTTTTCTAGGCCAAATAGATTTATGCTATACGTATTAGGATGAACTAATTTGTTCTAGGACAAACTAATTTAATTTCAAAACTTTACGCTTAACTAGTTTGGTCTAAGTCCAACTGACTGAATTTTATTATTATAAGTGACAAAATAAACACTTTCGAACTTATTAACGCGGGAATTCACATCCGTCACCCCTTTCTATCATGCTTTTGTCGTCTGTTCCTTTATTACACGTAGTCATATTTTATCTCGTGTTATTATGGATGAGCCATCGGCTAGTGTTCAAGTTATTCAATTAAAATTGATCACAATTAAATGAAACTACGTGATGTAGTATTATTTCTACTATCTTTAATTTCTTTACCACGACCCTAGTTTCGTTGTATTACAATATCTTCAGGTGCGATATTAGTAAAGACTTTTTCGAATTAGCAGAAGAATCTTTGCTAATATCCCACCTGAAGATGTTGTAATACAACGAAACCTAGGTTGTGGTAAAGAAATTAAAGAAAGTAGTAATAATACTACATCATGTAGTTTCATTTAATTGTGAATAATATTTTTTTACAAAATTAACGCCAAATATATTCAATATTTAAAATTGATCAATTAAAAAGTGAAAATACAAAATTTTCTCATTTTAATGTTTTGACATAGGGTAAATATTTAAATCTTATATTATAAATAGAAGAGGTTGAAAAGCTCAAATCAATTCACCGCTTTAACAATGGCGATTAAAAAGGTCTGCCTTTTTGATATTGGTTCTGTTAAAAAACTTATTGCCCGTAATGAAGAGAAAATAAAGTACTATATTCGAGCTGAGAAATTGTATGACGTTTTTGACTAAGCTCATAAAACTGTTGGCTGTGGTTTATGTGAGAGATTGCTAGCTGAGATATCTTTAAAATATACTAGTGTTAAGAAACAGATAATTAACCTATATTTATATATGTGTGCAACATGTCAAGGAAAAAAGATAAAAAGAAGGAGGTATAATTTCAAAGCCGATATTACATTCTCAAATAAATAGTAAGTGCCAAGTAGACCTCATTGATTTTTAGGCTCTACCTCTTGATAGAAAGTTTAAATTAATCATAAGTGTACACTTATGATTAATTTAAACTTTCTAATAACAACTTTCTTTCAAGACAACTTAACCAAATTCATTTTGCTCCATATTTTAGAGTCCCAGTGAAAAGGAGTGGCCCACCACTGAACGACATATGATTCACGATATGTGCCCCCTATATTTTGTAGTCAGAATATGAAACAGAAGTCGTCAATCATATTGATTGTTAAATTATGAGATTTACATGAAAACCAAGGAACATTCAAAGTCAAGGCTCCGTTGCAGAAAGGAACCAAGACGTGAAGACCACGATTGATTATTGGCTAAAAGGTAATTAATCGACTAAGTCGTCAGAATGTTTCAGGTATCTTCGATTTATGTAAAAAGGACCCATTATTCGAGCATAAAACAATCTCTTTACAAAGCCCTGTTTTGACTGGAACCCAGACGTGGTCTTCCAACGACATCTCTACTACCAGATATAATAAAGGATATTCAAGATAAAGATGACCTTCAAAAACTTACTGAAACTGATTTAATCCAGGGACACACAAATGATCACAATGACTTACCAGACAATACCAAAACTTTTATAATTAGATATATTACTGATACCTAAACTTCTGTAATTAATGATAAAATTTAAATGACAAAACAAATAGCAGCTGAAAACCTTCAGACAGAGGCTAAAAAAAGAAATCTGCTTCTCATAAATTGTATCCATAATCCAAAGTAGGAAATAATGTTAGTATGTGACCTGACGTAGACGGAAGTAGGGTCAACCTAAGAAATATTACTTTTATTGGCTTTGTTCTTGGAATAAATGACGATGTTAGTTACACGATTGAATATTTACTTCTTCTCAAATTACTTTAAAAAAGATTGAGATTCTTTTTTAATGACCATGTAACTCATTTTATCTATAAGATCTTAACTTATTGGAATGATTAATGTTTTTTTTAACATATTTATGTTTATTTTAAAAGCTGTTCTGTTTGGTAAAAATAGATTATTTGCTTTTATATTTTATATAACTAAGTCAAAATATAATATTTGTTGGAACAGATATGAATTTGATGTATGTATTCAAAAGTTCCTCCAAGAACGTTACGTCAATTAAGATGTCCAAACTCTCTAAGGATTACAGCTGCTGAATATTGGATTGGAATTAGATAAGGTTTTATGAGGTGCACCTTTACCAAAAACTTTGCTAAAAATAGATGTCGGTGCAAAAAAATTATTTTGTGTAATTTTAAATGCCATCAGAGTACATCGTACAAAAATAATAAAAGATTAAGATTGATGAAAGATTCAAGTTTGACCCCAAAAATGATTTTTAATTTATCGTTTGAATTTTCTTTAATACCTATAAAAAGGCGTGAACCTTTAGATTAAACGGTAATTTGCTTCCAGGAAATTGTTATCAGAAAAGTATTATTATTACTTTATTTTTAAATTCATTGTGATACTTAAACATTTTTTTTTGTTATTTGATTTTAATTTTCACAAATACCTTTAAAAGTGCAATAAAAATAGCTTAATAAAAAATGCAAACTGGGAAGTATTGATTAATTAATTTTTACTTTACCGTATTTTGCAAATATTGTATTCTAATCAATATTATTTTTTATAATTAGCTATATTCGAATTATTATTGTTCATCTAATTGATTGCCCTTAAATTTTAACCATTAATTCACTTGAATGATAATTTAAAATTACTTTGGCCCAGGTCAAACTCAAACAAGGTCAAACTTTGAGTTTTCAGGCCAAACTAGTTTGTCTTGGGTCAAATTAGTTTATACTGACAGAAGTAAGTAAAACCTATTTAGCCTAGGATAAACTAGTTTGGCCTAAAATGGGGTTTGGCCGGTAACGTATATGAATATGGCAGAGATTTTTTTTAAAATCTCTATATAAAACTCTGCACAAACATTCTGACAGCTGAGAGCTAAGTAGTGGCCAGCACCAGACGTATACCCGGCACTGGATACTCTTTAGATAGATAGTAAGCCATAACCATTGAGATATGAGACCTGAAGAAGACTGAAACATATCAGATAAGAAGTCACTTGCAGGAATCGATCGATGCACAAGCGGAGCCGATGAGCATAAGCCAGGCAAAAGCGAGGGTCAGTTACCAGCTGTAATAGAGGTCGCGCACTGCCATAGCTTTTACATGGTTAATTAATATTTGTTATCTTTTAATAATATTACATTGCAATTAAATTTTGTAATTAATAAATACACGTTTTCTATTTAAATACGAGCTTTTTATTATAAATACACGCTCGCTATATAACTGGCGTAGTAGGTAAGATGGACAGATACTACAATAGGAAGACACAACAAATGCAGAGCATCAGCCAACAATCACGTGGCAACGAATCGTCTAGTCGCAATATCCGGTATCAACCCCTTGTTGTCGGACTACAAAAGAACCATAGCCGGACTGTTGAACTTGGAAAGTAGTTTCGCGTGCAGCAACTTGGTAGTACAGCAAACTCTTTAGCAGGAGGGTAATGTGGATTCTCAGGTAAGTGTTATAAAACTTTTGAACTTGCTAGTACTTCTAGCTTCTAAATTTTTCTATTGTGTTGACCCTCTTTAAATTTTTTCTATTGCGCTTGACGAAATTTGTTTATTAATATCGCGTTAGATTTTCCTATTTGGTGTATTATTTACTTAGAGTAAGTGATATATTTTATTAGAGAGAACCCAGTTCAAACATCCCAAACAATACTAATCTTAAATCATTATGTATATGTAAAAAATAAATATTTTATCCAAATATGATTGGAACCATAAACTACTCAATTATTTTATACGCGAAACTGATACCGTGATAGCTATGTTCATGGGCAGAAAAAAATACAAGAATAATAGACTTTTAATGAAAAATAAGTTATTGAATATAGCTCTAGATGCGGTTGCTTACGAGGAGTGTTTAGAAACGCGGAAGAATATAAGGTCTACCCTTAAGAAGCCATTAGTCGATCGGCATTACAACATTCAAGTAATGAATGTACTCATTAGGATGTGAAGGAATAAATCGAAGAACGTAGAGTCTTGGAAGAAAATTTGATGTACATAAGATGTGGTCATAACAATTAGTGAACCCACAGATCAAAAAGAAATAGTAGTAGAATGCATTTAATTAGAACAAAAGATTTAATTGCAATTAATATAAATAGAGTAACACTCACTACAATATCAATACGCGTGTTTGTGCCATAGCAAAATAACTGGTCGAACAAACAGAGAGATCAGTGGGTTCAGCCCCACTTAATTTGTAAAAATAAACCGAAACAAGTCAACTCTTTAAATTTAAACGCACAACAAGTACAAAATTGCCCAAAGTACCTCAACCAGCGCGAAATATTAATTCAGATGTTTGGACGAGATTGATATGTCCACACTCAACTGGACGTCTGAAGAACTATTTTACGAACCGTAGGAAGATAGTCCCGAAGACTGCCGCAGATACCCACGACCAGAAGTATTACCTCGAAGATTATCAGGACGATACTCTTAATGAAATTGAAAACAACCTAAATAATACGTAGAAAATCAAAATTTTACACAACTTCCACATTTAACAACAAAACATAGATAAACTCTATCACCATTCCGAAGACCACCTACCGTATATCATTTTACTCGAATTTCAAGGAATATTCCTAATAGATACGGAAACTTCTCTTTGTAACATTTAGCCCAGTGTTACCAAAAAAACTATTTTTAAGAAAGTGTCAGTATTGAAATATTTCAGATCATCGCAGTACACGCTATCACACCTCATTAAGGTATCCCACTTCCCCCAGGGTTTAACTCGAAGTGAATACATATAATGATAACGAATAAAAAGATCACACTCATAAGAATACCGTACTCTTAACAGGAAGTTACTCATCACTTCACAAATTCACGAAACTTTTTTAAAATTATGTAATAATTACGGGAATACCATCAAGACCACGTAAATGAACACAAAAATAGATCGGAACAGAGACAGCAAAAAATAGCATGGGACGCGAAATAAAGAAAACAACATATTAAAATTAAACAAAGGAAGAGAACTTTCAAACTTCAAAAGTAGGTGAAATAGTTTTCAAACAGAAAGAATCACGCGTAGTACGATAGTGCAGCGCGTATTTAATGGCTCTCATAAAATCATATATTTACATCCAAAAGCAACGTAACCGAAATAGCAAAAAAAACGTAACCAAAATTGTAAAGGTAAACACTTGGGTGCCAAAACCATACGAGTACACAACAGAATGTAAAGGTGCAAAACACTCGAAGCCATCACGCTGGTTACAATAACCCTAGTAACTATGGAACAGTTGCGCAACACAAACGGTATCATCGTCATAATGAAGGAAACCAAATTCATCTATAAATCGACAAATGAAATCTCATATGCTTATTTAACACAATCTATTACAAGACACTTCTAAACACATACATACACAGACACTTTATCTTACCGCACATGAACAAAACTCTCCACATTATAACGAAAATAAAGCAAATAAGGAACAGATGGAGTACATAATCGAGACGATTAAATTAACATTCCAATATTGTGTTCTTACAAATGTAAGACTCAAAAGAAGTTTGATAAACAGATTAGGCAATATAAATTAAAATATCTTGAAAAATTTAAAATAGGAAGGCGCTCAAAATTTTGTGAAGGAAATAAATAATTTACGAACATAAATTAACCACATGGCCACTCGATATAGATAGATGGTTCGCTACTAGTACGACAAAGGAATTCGGGAAACAACTCCGCGTAATACAATTAAATCAGGATAAAATGTCCACTACATGCCATAGCTTTGTCACGAAGGGCTATAGTGTATTATTAATAGAGTGCATTACGGATATTTATGAAAATTTTACTTTATAAGTTAAGTATGTTTTAATGATAATTTAATAAATTTGATTTAATTTCCAAAAGTAAGTTTTTAACAAAACTTACTTTTGGAAATTAAAACACACGACAAAACAAATTAAATCAACTTATGTACCAACCAACTATAAAAAATATACACCACATAGAAAGTCAATACGCATTACGATTTACAGACCTGTCATTACCCTAATCTTCATCCTGGAAATTGCCATCTTAGTCCTGAAAATTACTATCCTCTGCAACTATATTTCATTCCTGATAAACAAAATTTAGCCTAAAAGTAAATAATAATCATTTATATATGAGGCCATTCACGAGAATGATACAAGTTAGATAAGGAGTCACCTGCAAGAATACTAATCGGTGTACAAGAGGAACCGATGGAAAATAACCAGGCCAGATGGAGAGTCATTCTGTTACCAGTCGTCATAGAATTCAAGTGACGCCATAGTTTATACATGGTTTACACATTATACACTTAACACTTGTAACCTTTTAATTATATTATGCCGTTGTTAACTTTTGTAATGAAGAAAAATATTTTTTTAGTTTCCGCAGCGTCCTTCAAATAACTTGGGACTTTCTAAAAAAATTGAAACCGTCTCACCTATAACAATAAATATTATTAACGCATTAATTTCTATACTGAGCATTGAAAAATGGAAATGTTTAAGAAGGCAAAAGAAATACTAGAATATTTTCCATTTTGTCCATGGTTTGAGATATAATTAAAAAGGAAGAGTTACAAGAATTCAGAAACTAATGTTTTCAGGGTTTTTATTTATATAAAAACCCTGAAAACATTAGTTTCTGAATTCTGGAACAGCTTTATAGCTGTTCCAGTAGATCCCAACAAAATTCTGATTTTTGAACATTAAAATTTTTTTAAAAGATTACATATTAGTGATCCATTAAACATTTTATCTACTTGTCAGTGTTCGTAAACATTTTCAATTTATTTATAAAACCAACTTTGAAAGAAAAATTATAAAAACATATGTGTGTCTGAAATATAATATTTGTTTACCTAAAAAATTAGTTAGCCATAAATTTTCATATCTGTTGGTTGCACGCTGGTTATAGATTATTTGATAAAGTAAGAATCATTTTTTGGATTCCTTTTGTACTTCCAGAAATATGAAAAGAAAAGAACGGATACTGTGATTTGAGGGTTTATGACTGAAAAAAAAGATATCTTTCAAAAAATAAAACATTCTTTATTTTTAAAATTTTCTGCGTCCTAATTACATGTACATAAATTGTTTATTATCATGAAAAGTACCTACGTGAAAAATGTGAAACTTGAGAACAACACTGAATTATCAGTATAATACATTTTAATTTTTCAAATACCACTCACATCACTTAATGTACATGGCCTAATAAAGTAGTTACTGCTTTCGCTTTGACTATATCGCGCGACAGTCAAGGTGCAAGTAATGCAGGACGCTTAAACCTTGCTTTAACGTTGAAATATAGAATATCTCGAAAAGTGAAGATACAAACCATTTTTATTTCTTTTATTTTCTTGTGCACTCAGAAACGCATTGAACTCGCGTGGTTATCTCAGTTTAACAACAATATGTATACGGAGAAAAGAACAGGAAAGCTCTTAAATAAAATAACTTAAATCATGATTAGAATTGTATGGTATATGCATTCTCGAAACTCAGAATGTGCTACTGAAGTAATTTTACTTTTAATTGCGCATACGTAATGCGGTCTCAATATATGTAGCCAATTAATCACTTCCACGCGAGGGTGCAGTAGCGGCACGACAATACTAAAGGGTTCTGTTCCCCGCAGCTGACATTCTCAACCTGAACAACCTCACTCTGATTGCGAGCCGATAGTAAACTGCACGTTCGTAATCTCCTTACGCCCTCGTAGAGTCAATACGCTTTGACAATGGTAATTACACTTCAATGACTAGAAACAGCCGGCAAAGGCGGAGCGCATACGGACGGATCATTTGACGATATGGTGACCTTGGTGTTCGTTGATTATAGTTATTATTATTATTATATTGTGTAAATATAGTACTATAATTATATAACTTAAAACATTAAATGTTTAATTAACCAAATAAGTACTTTCGTAATTTTGGTTACAATGATGTCTGAAAAATGTATCAATGCTATGCGTGTCGAAAAGTTTACTTATACTATAAAATTTAAAATTTCATGAATATACATCTTTGTTCTATTAACTCTGAAACATTTTGAAATAGTTTTAAGTGTGCTGCGACATTTATATATATATATATATATGACTTTACAATTTTTTCAAATTTTCCCAAAAAAGAGGATAATATGAAGGCTCTAAGTCTATTTTTAGACGAGTTATTGACGTTGAAAATTACATCAATAGAAACTGTTATTCATTTGGGATGTGTTTGAGTGTAAAGATGGTTTTATAGACAAGAAAAAAATCTTGTTTCGTGTATGCTTAACTAAATTATTAAGGTAGTATTATTAGCGGCCATAACTTATAATCCAATGCTTAAGCACTCGATTATGAGTGATACTAATCCTTAAAATATGAAATAATCTGCCGAGATATTGCCAATCGCCAAATTATATGTTCTTCTTTTCGATAATTCTGGATCTAAGTCCCCTTTTTAGCACACCAGTCCTGCCAATGTTGGGCTTTTAGTAGCCAGTTCATTCCTTTGGGTGACTAGTATTTAGGTAATTTAGTGGCGGGTGAGCATCCAGGTCTCCGCTCCATAAGGTTCCATAAGACGCACTGTTTGTAAGTTTGATACTTAAAATGAATTGGCCTCTTTTTTGCACTAAGCTTCTAAAGCACATCTTTTTAATGCGGCTTTCTTCAATATCAAAATACTACTTGTCGAAAGGCAGCCGTCTAATTCCATATCGAGATGTAATTGTGTCATTTTAGTGCCGTTTAACACTAATAAGGATATGCTGCAGTATGCCGAATTAAAGTGTGTAGAATTATAATATTACATAAATTTTATATTTCATTAATATTTGTTTTTTTTCTTCACTAAAATACACAATAATTAATATAAAAATCATATGTGAGCGATAGGACCTCTGCCAAGAAATCACAATTTAAAAAAAAACAGTGGCAGGTTCGGCGCCAAAAGGATGTTTAGGCCGCGCAGTAGAAATGTAGCTGCAGTTTCATTGTCAATGTTACGATAAGATTGATTTTTAGTAACTCAAGATTTGCATTGCGCGGTTCCTTTTAGGACATAAAGGAGACCCGCAAAAATAAACCTGACATTGCGGAAATAGAAAATAATTTATGTAAAACCGATAGTTTTTAAATTTAAAGAAGTAAACAAATCAACAATTGACACATAGGAAAGAACAAAAAACAAAATAAAATTTGTAACCATAATACATAACAAAAAAGTAATATTGGAGAACATGCATATATTATATGTTTAACATATAAAGTAATGATAATTTTTCGTAAAGTTATTTTTTGGAACTAATAAAAAAAATTATTAATGTCGAATGTTTTTTTAATGTGTATTAAACATAAACGGTTAAATGACAAAACGAATGACAACGCATTCGTTCTGTGTTTTCAAAGTGAAGTCTTTTGATTTTTTTTAAATTTTAGGTGCGTTCCGACCACTCTGTCGACCTTCAAGTCTCATATATTAATATGTCACATCAGTGCATGAAGAATGCAATGAGTCATGATATATACTTTGTCTCGTTTTGCTGGTTTAAAGATTTATGTAGAAACATCATTTAAAAACTACTATGAAAAACAACCTAATTTTTATAAAAGAAATACGAGGTTCCTCGTTGATTTAATTGATAAAAACTTTTACATCGAAAATAAATGCCAACAAATTATAAATTAGTACTAAGAGCAAAATTAATCATACAATTTAGGTATTTTCTTAACAAACAGCTATTAGCCGTTATTTTATATACTTTATTTTAAATATTAAATATTTTAGAAATAAATTGTTTTCATTGGTAATGTAAATTTTTCAGAAATCTATAAAGAAATTTTATATAAAACGTTTTATTATAAATAATTAGTTTTGATAAGCTTTTTTGAAAAAAATGGTAATGTGTGAGACGCGTCGTTTTGCAAATAAACTCTTTATTACAATTTTTATATATACAGTACAAATATTACTTTACAAAAAAAATGTCAATGATGCTGATATATAATTTTTGACTTTTTTATTCATATATTTTATATTTATCATGTTGAAGCCCATAAATAAAATTGAGGTTGAGGAATGTTGAAAATAAGAAATATTTTTCATTAAAAATGCTGTTTTTAAATACTGTTGGGTAATAAAAGTTAAAATATAAAAATGTTGTGTTCTTCAATCCCCGAGCAACAACCAACAAAATTGGTGCTGTACTAATTAAGTAGTGCTGGAACAGTTATGATAATTACTATATTTTAAACAACTTTGTAATTTACGCGGATAATATATTCTTACTAAAAGAACATTTTCCGAGCGTATGTAAATTTGTTCAAAAACTCATAAATTTAGTCGTAATAAATTAATTTCAATACAATTTAATTTAATACTAAATATATTTGGGTACGTATATTACCGTACTTCAACCTCAAGCCTTGACACGTATTTAATTTTACCATTAGCTTTTTATATTTAATTTTATCATTACCATTAAATTTGTTTTGTGGATTAAATTATATTTTTAATGATTACTAAATTATAAAACGCAACTAAGAATAGTTAAATATTATCCATCGAATCATAAAATTATTTTTTATTATTTTTCTTTATTTACTAACTGTGGCATCTGATAAAATCCTTATTGATCGTGGCCTAAATTTGGGCTCACCAGTCATGAGAGAATTATTTGATGCATACTATGGTCTATTGATACTATTATCTGAATATTGTTAGTTCATTGTATAATGTTTATTAAAATCAATAAATGTTTCATAAAAATCAATTCAGTAATATTAAAAGATTATGTGTGGACAAGCACAAAATTTTTACTTATAAGTTTAGATAGTAATATTTTTAAGAGGACGATAAATACCACTTCTATCGAAGTATTTTATATAATTAAGAACCTGGTAAACCAAAAATTGATGTTGAACTTTTATTAATATAGAAAATTAAACCTAAAAAGTTGTCAAATTGCTATTAGATTTCGAGACCAGGAGATTATGAAAATATGTGACAAAATTTAGATTTTGGAAAATTTCAAGATTATCGATTTAGAATTTTTTATGAGATAGAGTAAAACAATGAAATAAACACAAAAAGGGAAAAACAATTGTAAGACAATTTTGGTGAAAAACTATGATATTACATCAACCATGTTCCATTAATTTACATACTGTTCCATTAATTTATGTTAACTTATACATTTCTTACTTTAGAAAATGTTATTAAATTAAATTAATATTATATCTAGAGGTATTTATTTAACATCTATTGATAACTGGAAAACGGTTCTGGACGATCTCAATATACTTATTTTCAAGTTTATGCAGAGTCTCCTAGTTACTTTTTTAATGGACATTGAAAAACTTATTTAAAAATAAATGAACCAATTCAATTCAATGAACCTGTGATTAATTTATTGAATTAAGCTCACTATACTGAACCCATAAATATGTAAATTTGAGCTGTATATCTTGATGATGCAAGTGTACTTACTGCGTAAACCGTGAGACTTAAAAATCTACTGTTTTAAAATTAGTCTTTTGAGTTTCAAACAGAGACTCAATCATTGAACCCCGGGTTCCAACTCCTTAGTCCGTATGCTGAAGGAATACTGTCGCCCCAAACGTGAGACTTGAAGATCTATTGTTTTCAAATTAGTATTATGGGTCTCAAAGAAAAAACTCCAGGGTCCAATCCCTCAGTGCGTATGATGCAGGAATACTGTTTGAATAAAACGTGAGACTTGAAGATCTACTGTTTTCAAATGAGTATTATGGATCTCAAAGAGACTCAGTCACTAAACTCTGTGGTTCATCTCCACAGTCTGTATGCTACAGGATTACTGTCTGCCTACATAGTGAGACTTGAGGATTTACCTACTTATAAAATAATTTGTTAACACTTAAGGATCTGTTGTTTTTATATTAGTATTGTGACTCTCAAGTAGAGACTACACCATTAAATATAGGGTTCCAACTTTTCAGTATGGACGCTACGGGAGTACTGCTGTTTTATTTGCTTTAAGTTAGAATTGTGGGTCTTTAGCAGACTCTCTCATCGAATTACGGGCTTCAACTTCCCAGTACTAAAACTGTAAGTTTACTAATAGATAATAAAAAATAATAACAATAATTATTATTATAACTTAAAAGAACCGACCAATCAATAAAAACCGTCACAATCAATAATGCCATAACTTAATTTAAAAAAAAGTTAAAATATTTCGCAAATGAGACATTCAACTCACGAAAACTAATTATGAAAATCTTTCCACGTTATAGTCTAATAAGTTTAACTTACGTGATATCATTATAAAAATATACCATTATTATATTGTGTTCCTTTAACGTATATGTATAAACGTGTATTAAACTTCTTCGCTTACACAACATAGACACAACACGCGCGATTAATTAATAACTTCCGCGCGAAGGAGCCGCGAATACGCAATTAATAACATAAGGGACTCGCAACTTCCTAACGACCGCAACCTCTTCCGATATTTACTCCCATCGCAACTCCGTATAGTTATCTTCACCGTTATATATTTTACACAGAGTCAACATGGTTTCTCAATAATGATCGTACGTGTTTGAATAACTTAAATCGTCGCATAACCGTTAACGCCACAAAGCACGAGCTATAAATAAAATAGTAAATAAAAAATAATTTTGAAACCTATTAAAGAAAGCGTCAAATAGTTAGTTGGAGAATTAAGAAAACAAATATACTCTATATATAAAATATTGGGTCACGGTTTGGTATGGGTACCGTTGTTCCTATCCCGGTACAATGACCAACGCGTTAAAGTCCGAGCTTGTAATTTAGTTACATGAAAAAACGTTCTGACTTAAACTACTCGTCAAAAACACTCCGTTACCTTGAGGAAGATCACCATTATATTTAAATCGATAAGGATCAGGACAATTTTTCACAATTCATCCCAAAAATTGAACAGAAAAATATTATTTTATACAGTAAAACCCTTATTTTATATTTTATTAAATATACACATACATACTGTCACAAAATTCACTACAGAACACTTTGAGGAAAAAAAAGTTCCCATGTAACTCTATAGATATAGGGAAAGCAAATTAATATAACTCTCCCGTGAATGATTTTTTTTACTCCAATGTCACAAGTCGGAAAATTTTTACAAAATTTTTATAAATTATACATTTAAACTTTCCTCGCCAGTCAATCTATTAATGGAAACCAGAACAAAAGTCTTTGAATGCTGAGAAAATCGCTTGTTTTTAGAGATACGAGACGGCGAACTTTATTTCGTAAAATGTATTGTTTGTCAGAGCACTAAATATACAACTTCAATTCACAGCTAACGAATAACGTTTCCTAACGAAAACGGGGAAAACAGAATCAACTTGATAGCCTATCATCAGTCTACCTCTATGTTTAGGTCATCGTTCTTAAAGACCTTTTCACGTTAAGGAGATATTTGGTAAATTTAATAATCACCCTAATGTAAGTGTAAAGTACAAACAATTTTCTTCGACGTAGTAAACGCTGGGAATGCGCCTAATGAGTAACCAGATATGTTTTTTTATATCGAAAATCATTGTATAGAGTATCACGTAAAACATAATTGAACGTGAAACAATCAAATACATGAAATTAATTCATTTGTTGAAATATTATTCAAACAACATTATGAAGAAAGTTATAGTTATATTTTTCGGAAAATCGAAATAGGAAAAATTTCATGGAAATTACATTAAACAAAAGACGTAATTTCTTAAAGGAATATTCAACGATGATATAAGTGAGAAAATTATAATTTTTATAATCTCCAACCAGACCAATCTTTAATTTGAAAGTGAGGTTGTAAAAAGTGCATTTAAATTGTTTCAAATAATTTACTTTCAATAATCTACATTCATGATTATAAGCTCAGGAAGAGAAAAATATACTTTAATAATATAAATTTGTGTTTACTATTGAATAAATATCAACGTCGGATGAAATAGATATTGTTAGTGTAAATATCTTCTATCTGTATGAAAATCGTATAGCATAAAATATTACAACCATATTAGGAAAAAAGTTTTGCTAACGTTTTAATTATTTGATAAATAATGCAAAGGTATGAGACAGGTTTTAGTATTTTTTAATTCAAAGATTTTATACCATTTACTGGTATCAGGGACATTTTAATAGAAGTTTCGTTAAAATAATTAGCTATGGTTATCGTCAAGCGAAAACTTTATGATTTTTTGTTTCATCCGTATTTCCAATATATTTTGCAGATTTTTTTCGATTAAAACATTGAGAAATAATGGATTAGGACAAGAAATTTCGTCAAGTTTTAAAATTTTTGTTTTAACTTTTTTTATAAATTATTATTTTGTTTCCACTTTTGAGATTCAGCACCTAACATGTAGAAAAGACACCCTTATGCTAAGAGTATGGTATCTGTCTATATATCACGAATGTTTCTCGTTCTCAACCACTTTTGCTATTGCTTTAAAACTTGTACAGTGGTAGTAGTATTTGCGTAATAAAATTTATTTCAGGAAAAATTTTTTGAAACATTTTCATTTTCATTCCGAGTTGATTCCGAAATGGGAAGTTTACATATCTATGAAATATATTTTTTTAAGTTTAAGCCGTAGATTATTTTACTTATTATCAATCATGTGCAGGGAAGTCCATTTCCCTTACCCCCTTCTCCTGTGATTTCCGAAACCCCTCCTCCTCTCATCTCCGAAAGTTATATAGACTTTGTTACAAAGTATTAAAGAGATAATAAAATAAAGTTCCAGACATCCATATATTTGACAAAAATATTTATATTTGTATTAGCAAAGCATTCTAAGAATATATCTTCTAATAAAATAATTGTTACAATAATAGTTATTTATTCCATTGGGCTGAAAGCGACATGGTACTATGACTGTAGTTACAGAGTATGGGAGTGGAGACGCTTCTATTGCGCGTGAGCGGCAGGTGTGACAATATCATCTAGTAGACGGGCGAGAGTAGATTTTGGTGCCGATTATTATTGCAAAGTAGTTTTTCTTGATTGTCTTGGATGCTTAAATGTGACTCGGTTTTTGAATTGAATAATTTTTTATTGCAATCCAACATGGTATTATAATTGATCTTTTCACTATTTTCAGTATCTTCCTAATTTAATTTAGTTATTTCCAACCTTAATTGTATGTTATTGTCTATTTTCTAGTGCAGTACAATTTTTTTAGAATGGATGACATAGGTATGAAACCATCTTTTAATATCCACTGACACTCGCCTTCCTCTTAGCCTTATATTTAGAATTCCGTTCAAAAAGTATACTGGATATCTATTACTATATACTGCGAATATGAATGAAACATTTGTGAATTCAGGAAAAAAAAGGAATAAAATCGATTTTAACAATCTATAATATGTAAGAAATATTACTTCTATATCAATACTAATCGTGTCGGCAATCGAGTTACTTACAAGGAGTATAATCGTATGGTTTGAAGTTACACAATCTCGTTTATAGAGCTACGCAGAGAATATATTGTTCTTCTATACGCACATAATACCAGCAGAAGCAGGAAAATTTCGACAAGTAACATAATTACATGCAAGAAATCTTTAACTGCAAAACGTATTCTACATCAATTTACGTTTACTATGAATTGGCTGAAATTTTATATAAATTGAAATTGACCTCTATATATGTTAAAGCCTACGTTATGGAATAGAAAATGCAAGATCATATAACTTCGAGAATAAGCTTTACACGCAAGTATTTGGCTTTCGGCAACATAAAAGTTGGGATCACGTTTTAAATGTCAAATATTTTGTTCAAGAAATTTACGAGTGAACACGTTGTGATATAAAATATTGTTTCATTTAAAAAAAATCTACAGTTGCAGATAAAATTATTTCTGATGGCTATTCAAATTTTGATGATATTTCAGGTTAACAATTGACCGCCAAATTAAATGAAATTTTTACTTAGTAATAAATATTACAAACAGGAAAGTCAATAATTTCTCATTTGACAAAAATACTGAAATCTAATGCCTCACTTAATGAATTTAGGAAAATAACAAATCTAAGGTTAATATTAAATTTAATATATAAGCAGATTTATGTTGCATTACATTGCATGTTATTTTTTTAATTATTATTAGCAAGACAGGTTAAGTATAATAAATCACATCATTTAATACAAACAAAACAAAATACATAGCAACAGAGAAGATTACGAAAAGTTGAACATATTTTTAATACTAACAAAAAAATAATGTACGAAAGACTGAACAGGGTGAAAATTGATATTAATTAGAGATTACATAGAATACACTTAATTTTTATGAACCATATTCCCGAAAAATCAGAAAAAACAACAAGAACTTCAATTTGGCTAATATATTTGAATAAAGTTTAAATAAATATTTTGAACTAAGACCAATGGTGTTAATATAACTGTATTCATCATTTGCGTAAATGCGCATTAAAGTATGCCCAGTTTAAAAGGTTTTTACACCACTGGATTATGTGAGTAGGTCAGTCGCACTATATATAGCATAAATTATATATTCAGCATAAATTGGGAAAAGTAAAATTACTCCTCGCCTTCATTAAATCGATATAACATGAAACTAAATAAGTAAGTAAATATTTTAGCTTTGAGATTAGTAAATTAATGTCCTATACCGGTTCGTTATATTTTTTATTGCAACGGGTACAACGGGTTTTGTGGCTTTATCTCCAAACAAAAGATACTAGTAAAGATAAATTTACCTATTCCCAAAATTGTTTGTGCAATAATAATAGCTGCTTTTGCAGTTGACATTTATTTATGAATTCTATGCGATTTAGAAGGAAATTATAAACTAACGATAGATATTTAAAATTTATAGTAAAATATCTATCGTTCCTGCATAAAATTAAAGAAATTATCTGGGCAAATTGGAGTGTGTATATTTTTTTTAAACGAGAACGAATGTAAAATATCAAATTTAATCGTGATAACGGATTTAATTTTAAAGACAATTTAGTAGAATGTATCAACATATTACATGTATTAACATATCTATCAAGTGTTTATCAACGCATATACTTAAAAATTTATGCAATTTTACGGTAACATATATAATTTCGCAGATGATAGTAATAAAAATTCTTCGCAATGCTAAAAAAATTTACAAAATTCTGTCACAATAACGTATTTGGTATTTTTAAGTTCTTTAGATGACATTGATATTACAAAATTTTCCTGTATTTTGCAATATATCTCTGGTGATTTAGGAACTGACGATTACAATGAAATTGTTCATCAAAACGTATTATCGATATTTATTATATATCTTTATATAGTCTTAATCGGAAATGTGCAAATTACAAATAAATTGAAGTCATCGTCTGAAGCACGAACTTTCAAAACTTCATGCCCATATACCTAAAACTGTAAAACTGTACTTTGTAGAAACGGAAAAAAATGGATAACCTACTGACAAAACTCTGACAGACCAACGAACCATGACAAAATCGTAAGGTTTTCCTCTTTGTGTTGAATTTAAAAATAATATTTTTGGAAAAATATCGTGTCTTAAAGTAGAAAATAGTTAAATAGTTTGAAATGCATATCACGAATTTAGAATGCATACATTTCTTTCGTATTTACAATATTAAAATTTAGAAGAAATGTTTTTGAAAGAATAACCATATACATCGATTTTAATGCTTCCAGAAGTAGGAAAGCAATCATTCTTTGCTTTCTCCCAGAATTAGGAAAGGAAAGCAGCAACATACACAATTTTTCATAAACGTTATAGGAGATCGATAAAAAATTTTA
Organism: Druceiella hillmani; assembly: GCA_039881145.1. Taxonomy (NCBI): domain Eukaryota; kingdom Metazoa; phylum Arthropoda; class Insecta; order Lepidoptera; family Hepialidae; genus Druceiella; species Druceiella hillmani. Next base: position 1,192,548 of record JAYKKI010000140.1, on the reverse strand, counting down.
GTGTTTCCTCGTCCACGTAAAGTTTTTATGCCTAGAATATCCGTTTCGTCTTCACTGATTGGGTTTTAACGTCTACAGAATCCTTAGAAGACGAAAACATTCATCACATATGTGCAGATCCCCGACAAGCATTTGCTCGTGAATGCGTTTACTAAGTGAATTACATTTCAGCTGCGGGATAGGATCGTGTTAGCTCATGAAGATTGTTCCGCTTAGTTGAGTCACCGTAAAACCTAAACAGTCTACGTGTCTACTTAATTTTTAAATCAGTTCATTTCGACTTTTATAAGCATGACTCTCATCGTTATCATAAAGACCAAAGAAGTTAATCCTTTCCTGATCGAGCCATGTCTTTTAATGATTATTACATCATTAAAGGTAATTAAAACAATGAATAAACTTTCCAAGATTTATTATAAATATTTCTATTGCTTATAAGGTCTATTAAATAAATTAACAAAATGCAGCTTTATGTGAAATATGCAAATGAAATCGTCCATATGAAATACCACTTTAGCACATTATGCAATTTTTGGCAAATACTGAATATTTTTAACATTAATTTTGTACAAATTTATTATTAAACTACGTGATGTACTTTCTTTGAGTTCTTTACCACGATCAAGGTAGCATTGTATTACAACATCTTCAAGACGGCTATTAGCAAAGATTAACTCTTAGAAACTTTCAACATCATTTATATATTACACAAAACAATAGCGGAAGCTGGGTTTGTGCGGGTTTTCACACTGCTTACGTTAGTGAGTTTATTGTGGGGGAGCGGTATAATTTTTATTATACTTTCGAAAGTTAAACAATATACAAGTATTTTAGTGCGGGCAATAAATTAGGTTTATGTTATTCTATGAGGTTATACAATGCAAATGTTCTGGTGTATGTAATAAAATTAAAGGCATTATTGTGAGTAATATATTTGTACAATAAGCAAGGGTGTCTGATAGTTAGAACAACATTATACCATTAATTATACATATCTCCCGTTTTATTTATTTATTTACTTATTTTTTTGTTTTTTTTTTATTTTGTTTTATTTTTTTATATTTGCCTTTTTTATTTAGATGTGTAGCCGGGCTGAAACAATTTGAAGTGTATTGGAGTATCAATATTGTCTAACTATATTATGTCTAAAAGTTATTAAATATGAGTGACGATATTAGATTTAGTTGTTCATTTAATATATTAACGTTGGTGTCTCTTTTACGTCTGTTTATTCCTAATGTTTCTAGGATATTAAGCTTATTACTTTTTGTATTTATTTTAGGAGCATTGTTCGCATGAGAGTGATGGTTATTTTCAGTGAGGTGTTTTGCATAGTGAGATGTGTCTGGTTTGTTATTTCGCCAGCTGGCAATATGTTCTTTATATCTGGTAGTAAATTATCTTTCTGCTTGACCTATGTATATGCTATTATATTCGTTACATGTAAGTTTATAAGTACCGCTTTTTTATGTTTATGTATTTTTTCTTTATTATTAATAAGGGTTTTACCCAAATTATTTTAAGTACTATAGGCACATGTGGTATTATTTATATTTTTGTTATAATTTAAGAAGTTTTCTTCTAGTTTAATTGATATATTACCTACGTATGGGATGGATTTATAATAAATTTTATTACTATTTGTTACGACCGAGTATATTTCTTGCATCAGTATTTTTCGTAATTTATTCTGGTACAGTTTTGTGACAATTGATAGGTTATAATTATTATTTATTGCGAATTGTTTTATGGTTCTTATTTCTTTACGTAAATTAGGTTTTTCTAGTGGGATAGTTAATGCTCTTTCAATCATCTAATAGAAGGCTGCTAACTTATGGGATCAAAGGTGTTTTGAATGATCATTAATTATGGTGTCAGCAAATGTGTCTTTTCGAAATATACTAAATTTATGTTTGCGTTCTAATGTGATTTCTAAAAAGTTTAGTTTATTATCGGACTCTACTTCTAAATTGAATTTTATATTATTGTGTAGAGAGTTGGCAGAGTTAAAAAACTGGTCAAACTGTCGCTGTGTACCTTTTCAGCAGACAAGGACGTTGTCTACGTATGTATGATAGTATAATATATTGGTCGCTAATTTACTGTTTAAGAGACTGGTTTCTAGATTGTTCACGGAGGACTGAGGGAGGAGCCCATTACAAGGTCATTGACTTGTTGACAACATTTATTATCCAGTAAGAAATAATTTTGGTTCATGCGTAATTAAAACAGGTCTATAATTTCCGATGCTTCAATAGGGTTTAACCGTCTCTTTTCCAAGATATCTGAAATAATATTTAGGCAGTCTTTAGGTGATATGTCAGAAAATAACTTTACTACGTCAAGTGATCAATTAGACTGGAAAAACTCTTCAATAACAATAAAAATATAAATAGTACTACATACGCCTATGGTATTTTAAATAACTTGGGTAAAATCCTTATTAATAATAAAGATAAAATCAATAAATATAAAAAGAGTGGTATCAATAAACTGATATGTGACTACTATATACAGATCAAACAAATAATAAGAAGATATTTTAATAACGGTGTATTTAGGCGCAAATCCGGTTTTATTTCGAAAGATAAAAATACTAATCCAAGAAATACACCTGGTCGTACCAAATAATAATAAAATTTACTATAAATTCATCCCATACGTAGGTAATATATCAATCAAGCTAGAAAAATGCTTAAATAATAATAATAATAATATAAATAATACCACATGCGCCTATAGTACTCTAAATAACTTGGGTAAAAGCCTTATTAATAATAAAGAAAAAATAGATAAACATAAAACAGTGGTATCCATCAACTTAAATGTACTTACTTTGCAAAACATCTCATTGAAAATAACCATCACCCTTATACCGACAATGCTCTCTATATTTTACAAATAAATACAAAAGGCAATAAACTTAATATTCTAGAAACTTTAGAAATAAACAGACACTAAGAGACACCAACGTTAATATATTAAATGTACAACTAAATATAATATCATCACCCATACTTAATGTTGTCTAGACATAATATAGTTAAACAATATTGATACTACAGTACACTTCAAATTGTTTTAGCCCGGCTACTCATCTAAATAAAAAAATAAAATAAAAACATGAAAACATAAGTAAAGAAATAAATAAAACGGAAGATATGTTTAAATAGTGGTATAACCTAGTTCTGACTATCAGATACCCTTTCTATTGTATAAATATATTACCGAGAATAATATCTTTAATTTTATTACATACACCGGAACATTTGCATTGTATAACCTCATAGAATAACATAATTTTATATTGTACTACTTTTGAAAGTATAATAAAAACTAAGCCGCTCCCCTACAATAAACTCACTAACATAAGCAGTGGGAACATCCACACAAACCCGGCTTCAGCTATTGTATTGTGTTGAATACAAATGATGTTGGAAGTTCGTAAGAGTTAATCTTTGTTAATAGCCTACCTGAATATGTTGTAATACAACTAAACCTAAACCGTGGTAAAGAACTTGAAGAAAGTAGAAATAATATCACACCATATAGTTTCATTTAATTGTTAAATTTTTACCTCTTAATTTTTCTGATGTAATTATATGTATAACACAACAGAAGTAATTACTGCAAAACAAAATAAACAAATTATCCTAAAATTTGAGTAAAAAACTGTGGCACCCATTTTTCAAAGGTTTTCTTAGGCAAAGCTTAATTTAAGTTTTTATAAACTTTTAGTTTTTTTGTCCATCTTGTTAATTCATCGTAGTCTATTAGGCATTACAGTTCATATACTTTCTGACTTATGTGAATTATATTTTGCAAGTTTGTGTTTCAAATATAAATATTATTTAACATGTTACAAAACATTGCAATGCACACGTCTAAAGCGGTAGAAACTTTTTTTCCACACATATCAATGAGTTAGATATCATTGAATGTGTTTTTTTAAATTCATGGTTTCATCTACCAATTTTAATTTTCAAGCCTCGTTTGCGAAATATCAGGCTTCAGTGCGACGTGCAATGTTTCTCCCTCTCTCCAAATTGTCAGCCTAAAGTGGGAAAAAAAGAAAAAAAATTCTAGATACAAGCATTTGATTAAAATTCCCCTATAAAATATTTTCGTTGATTCACATCAACAATTTAGGTATAATGACATGTACATTGCTTCTATTTCGATGCGCATTTGATCAGTTTTATTATAATATCTTCATGTTTTTATCGGCATTACTATTGCAGACATGCTCAATTATACTAGTCTAGCAATATCACTGTCACTACTTATCACACTTGTTTCACGAATAAGAACAGAAAGCGAGTTTGTTCTGCTTTGAGGAAGAAATAACGAAATCAATATAGAATTATGCCTTTCATTGTTCTTCCGTCTGCTGCTTTCAATATTGATTTAAGTTTTTTACCTCTTCAATTTACACTTTAATAAAGAAACTCTTGAATCATAAATTTAACATGCACTATATTGGTTTTTTTATATAATATTCTTCATTACTGCTTGATAGAAAAAACTTTCACAATTATATGAAACTACGTGATGTAGTATTATTTCTACTTTCTTAAATTTCTTTACCACGACCCAGATTTCGTTGTATTACATCTTCAGGATTACAGACTAAGTCGTGGAAAAGAAATTAAAGAAATTAGAAATAATACTTCACCAAGTAGTTTCATTTAATTGTGAATAATGAATTTCTACAAAATTAACGCCAAATATATTCAATATAGGAAAAACTTTCTTGACAAAAAACTTGGAGAAAAAAGAGTACTTACTTAATTACTGCCGTTGTTTGAGATTAAAGGAAGGATTTATGAAAATGAATAAAATTCCATTGAAATTAATATTAAAAGGAAATAGTAACTTAGTTTATATGTCATAAATGATTTTAGATTCATCAATCATAATGAAACCCGCGCCATGCATTCTTGTGTACTCAAGCGAATAAATGGAGACAAGATGAGAATATCACAATCCCATAAATAAGCTCAAGTAAAAGTTTGTGCATAATACATCGTGAAATTTAAGTATTCACTCCAAACATAGGTTCAGTTTGTAAGATGGATCAGCGGACGGCTTGCCCGTGTAAAACTTTTGGAATACGGAATGACTTCGGGACCGCGAGATCTCTTGCGTCAATAAATTTCTGTCCGTGACCTTAATTATGCTTGTAAATACCTTCAAGCTATATAACAGCTTTTAACATTTTGGTTGGGATATTCAAATTATTGATATATTCATGTTCATGTTTTTGTCTGCACCTTTTTCATAATTCTGTTGGTGAAGTAATGAGGAAAAACATTTTCTTTTTTAATAACGTCTTAAGTAAAACTGAATTTACGATGTACATGCCAAAAGAAAATTTCGAAAATATTAACAGAATGTCATACTTAACAAAAATATTATATCTACATAAACAGAGAAATTCGTTTTATTTAGGCAGTACCAAAATTAAAATACAATTTTAAAAATATTTGTTGTTTTCTTTTCATTTTTTGTCTAAAGAATTGATATAAAGTTCACACTTCACAACATACAAAATAGAGTCTACAGCTCACAAATAGCTTTATTCAAGTGTTAACTTTCTTGATTTTTACGATGATTATTTGAATTTCGAGGTTTTCTTTAAGTCCACAAAAAAATATTATTGAATGTTACAGTGATATTTATATATAAACTCTGGATACTTTGATAATTTGTTTATTTAAATAATATTTAAGATAAAGCTATATCAATCACAAATTTCAATGAAGTATAAATGAACATATTTAATTTCCTTTGAATTAACAGCAAAATTACTACTAATATTTGCCGTGAGAAATTAAGCATAATTGCCCCTAATTTTTCTACTTCTGATTACCTTCTGTTTTTTCCCACAAATCGCTCGTTATTTTTTACAGGATATAATTCAAACACAGGTAGCAAAAGTGACGTACAGAAAAATACTCCCAGTTGTGGTCGAATGTGCTTCATCACTCTCCTCCTCTAGCCATCCGGGAATCATCTGTTTTGTCCGCCGTTTAATTATTTACGCAATAGAAGTGAATCGTTTTAAGATTTGATTTACCCAATTTTTAAAAATCCAAAGAATTATACGGAGAAGGAATTATGAACCATGCTTACGAAATTGAACATTGGCAATATTAGTTATATAGAAGAAAACTACATAACACTGCATTCTGAGATAGCAAGTTTTTTTTCCAATATCATTATTTTGTAAATAATATAGAGAATATGTAAACATTTGACATTAAATCTGTAAAATAATCTTAAAAAACTCGGAGATATTTATATTACAGTTACAGTTTCCTTTATATTGCAATAACACAATTATATATATATATATATATATATATATATATATATATATATATATATATATATATATATATACATATATATATATATATATATAATTAAATCATTACAAAATACAGTTTCATTCAAGCCTCGATCTTGTATTATCAAACAACTCTCATCCCATTAGATAGACTGAATTCCCTATATTAATCTTTCGTTTAAATTAGTTCGCAAAAAGTATTCAACATCACCTTCATATAAATTGTCAGCAATTTAGGTTTTTTATTTTTAAGCCATATTAATGTGATATATTTTATCTACGACTTTGATTCATTTCATTAACGTCTAGGTTAAGTATCAAAAAAATTATAAATTAAAATACCAAAAGCAAAAAACATTAAACCGAATCCCAATTAGGCCGAAAATCCATTTGAAAGATACATAAGCAGCAATGGCAGCCTTTAAAAAAATAATTACTATAAAATAATTACTTTGCCTGTAAATCTCGATGTTTTATCCCAATGTACTGAAATTCATATACTATCCAAAACTATTTTAAATTATACAGAATATAATTAAAATCTCCATATTTCTGGAACGACTAAATAAAAAGTATAGAAAACTCAAGTATTATTTGAGAACTACCTTTAATAACACTATTTGTCATACATTTATTTAATGCATTATTCATGACAAAAATTTAGTAAGGTATATATTAATTTTAATGGTATAAAATATATTTATTTCATTCATAATTCGAATAATCCTTCCATAGAATCAATTTCGTATTATAAAATAATACAGAGTTTAATATCATTTATTATTATGCAAGGTTTTAATAGTAATTATTTAAATAAAAAATATCAGCATTACTACAAAATCTCAAAGAGACAAACAGCCAAACTCAGTGAAACAATTAGTTAGGAAATATAAAGTGACTGCATGATCTGGAGCCGCTTATAAGATATCTCCTTAAATGCAGCTCCAATGTAATAAAATATGTGTTAAAGTACACTCTGATCGTTTATGAACAATATATTAATTACAGACATTTGCAGGGTGACGTAATTTTCTATTAGGCCTAAGAAGCACTGCGATTAAACGCACGCCGTTTCGAATTACCGAAAAATGAAACGTATGTCTTTCCATACAAGAATACGCTCTTAGAAATTTTCTCAGTGACTATTTTTAAAAGCTTCACTACATTTGGAAAGCGGTTCAAAAACGCTCGATTTGTATCCCACAGTAATCGTTTCTGTTTGTAAAAGCGGTTAAACACCCGCGGTTTCCAATTCATTGTCAGCTTGGAGTTGTGTTTGGAATCCTATATGCAGAAAGGTTATGTTTTCCGACTCGTCAAAAACCAATCGATATTTCGTAGTAATTAAACTAATAAATCAGGATGCTCTCCCATGTCATTGTACATTTTTAAAAAGTATCTTTTCTAATGTATTTGATCAGTTAGTGGATGTACCCAGTACTTATGGTGGCGACGTTGTTTAATTTTTAAATTTTTATATTTAAAGCTATAACACACATTACTCTCCAAAAATTCGTGGAAGCATTAACTACGAAAATAGCGACAACGCAACCACATTACACGGTTTCGCGTTTTCAACTATTCCAAAACCATTTGCAATTAATCGCAGTGCATGCTTAGCCTTACTGATTCCTTTTAGTTTATATACACAATGATGACACAAAATATTTATATTATCAATTTTATAGTAATTATCAAAGGTTTTGTGTACTTTTAAATTTATTTGTATTATTATAGCAGTTTCGTGTTCACAAAGTTTCTATATTAAGTTTAATCTAATTTTTTAATTACATTTTACCTAAAATCGCTACTCAATGAATCACATGAATGTATATACATCAATTCGTCAATGAGAAATAAACTTAATTTCCTGATATTATCCCAAACACAATGCGAAGTTATAACCCAAAAAATACAAAAGTGTCTTGCGTCATGATCTTTTTGCAAACATCTGGGATGTCGAACATCTCTATTTCTCCATAGTGTTCAACTGCTCGGGGCATCTATTGATCCCTGTACTATTCAAGATTGAGATGAGGGATGAAAATTAGTTTCTTGAAGTGTATCTTTGTTATCAATTAAATCGTCATAGATTTCGTGAACGTTACCTATCACAACTATTAGTTTCTTTATTGTTACAGAAATTCATAACTAAATTTTGTCTGATTGCTTATAATATAAATATAGGCATTGTAACACTAAATCTAAAAAAATTATCAATTTACTTTTTAAGATTCCATATTTTAAATGGAAGTAAATAGAACTAACATAAATTCACTCATATTTTTGTATGTCTGCTTATCTGTCTGTCACAGGTGTTTTTCTTGAAATATGCTCTTGTGATAAAGGTGTATATCTCAATAATGAAACCGATAACATTTATATAGACAATTTGGAAGAGTGCTAACATATATTTTACAAAGTGCTAACATATATTGTTATTGCGCCTTGTCACTTAGATAACAGTGATCTTGATCTAAACGGTTGCAGACTTTAATCCTGAGTTCGCCTAAAAGCGTTCAGACTTCTAAACGTGCCTAATATTACTAGAATACTCAAACAGAACAAACCATTTGAACTTGTTAGAAAGTAAACGCTATGTGATTCAATGGAAATATCTTAGTCTTTATTTACCTAGAGTAGTGTATTTGTATCGAAATATTTTTTTAAATGCATTTAAATTATAGTTAGGTCAAGTTACTTTAAATGAGAAGAAAATACATCTTGTGGGATATAAATTAAGAAAGAAAATTGGTCGTGTGGTGTCTTGTCAATTGGAAAGAAAATTATAGGCATGTATTTACAGAATTATACGCAAGATTTTTTTGGAGATATTGTTTGAAACACCCAAACCCACGCAGTTTTTTTTCAGAAGCCATTTGGTGTCGAAACTTAAAATATGGCATTGTAGTAAAGCATTATTAACTCGCATATATTTCAGTAGTTACTAATCAAATATATTTATGTAAAAATATTAAGGAAAGCAAATACAATAACCGAAATATTTCTTTAAAACTTTATTTTTAAAAACTACGATTACTACGATTAACACAATAACTAAGATTGCATGAAAAGAATTGGATTTAAATGATCGTTAATATTTATCTAACATTATTATGATTTAAGATCAGTATTATTACCGAATAGAAATATAATTGCTATCTATTATAAAATAAAGCACAAATATAAATTTCGGTAAATTAAAAATAATGGATTGTACTTAATTTACAGGTGCCATGATGGTTTTATATGTGAGACAATGAATAATCGAATACAAATTGATTTAGAGAGGAAGAGGTTTGAAGTTTTTGTTTTCAATATCATTTTAAAATGAAAAACCTAAATTTAGCTTCTGCTGATCTATAAACTTCCAAGCCATTTCCTTTAGTATATAGGTGAAAATGTGCATTCAGCCCATACTCATCTTAATAATATTAGCCGACTCTCCATATTATATAATTGTTTAAATGTAATGGGTTGTTGATTATAAGTGGGTTAATACTTAAAACCCTGTTGATGCTTGCTTTATACTGGTAGATAAAAAATATGATTTTCCAATGAGGTGGACAGTTTGCACTAGTTACTTTAACTTATTTATTTGTAATGGAGAAGCATACTCTTGGTAAAATTAAAAAGTCAAGTTTTATTAAACGGTACAGCTTGTTCGACCCCCAGTCTATTATAATTACAGGCGCAGCAAAATGTCTTGAAGTAATTAGCGTAAATTTTAAAATGAACTATCAGTAACCTGCAGCTTGTATTATACAATGCGATAAAACAATCTCTAATAAGGAAAATATGTTTCGTAAATTTACGGCTGCATATAGTCTATAAGCTCTATCTGCTTTGTCTTTAACCCTGTGAACATGCACTTGAGGTTAGTAGACACATAGAGTAGTAAAATATTATTATTTCTTTAACCTCGTGCTGATGCTTGATTTTATTTAAAATTGGTGATCTTTTAATACATTTTCTTATTTATATTGACATTCTACTGTGAATTAGTAATAATTAAAAGTATTTAGTTATTATACCATTACATAAGTTCATATTAAGTAGTTAAGTACATTTGATAAATAATTTTAAGGTAGAATTTATTTCAAAAAATTACTTGATCGTGCTCTGAAAAACGTGCTCTGAAAATGTCTTTTCCGAAGACATTGTCACTATGAATTGAATAACTTAGAAAATTTGTATTAAAATTTAACTTCAGTACTAAAGGATACAAAAGTTTTAGCTGCAGATAAAAAATGTTTATTTATAAAAAAATAAAGGCCACATTTAATATAACTGATTCGATTTGTCCTTAGATCTAGTGACTTTCGCGTTGAATAATCGATATGAAAGTAGGTGTTAAGTTGAAATTATCGAAAATTTAGGTCTACACTCCCATGAAGCTGTAAAAAAATGAAGCCTCTAAATTAACGCAATCAAGAAGATCTATTTAAATAAATCAAATCTTATTGGATATTTCCCGTTCACTCGGAATCTCTTGATTCCGGGTGAACGGGAAATTTGGCAACAAGTAAGAACTTACGGCAAAAGTAAAGGAATAAATTTAAAAATTGTTAATTTGTATATCGCATAAACAAATATGTTTTATGAACAATACAGTAGGCAATACATTTTCATTCCAAAAAACTTTAATTTTGTATAAACTTTAATAGAAATATTACGTACTATTAAATATTTTAAATGCTTAGATATTTACGGAACCCTCGTAACGCGAGTTTCACTTGTGCTCCACAGGTTTTTTCAAGTTTATCAGTATCTTTCATAAATTATTTGACATAAAAATCAAATTAGGAGTCCCTTACAATATGTTAATAGCGTGCAAATGTTAGATATCCTCTCAAATTTCTAGTGTTGGATGTCCACTCTTATTAAAAGTACCTGACTATTGACTAGATAAATAATGTATCATACATAAAAGTACCTGACTATTGACTAGATAAATAATGTCAAATAATTTTGTGATTTAATGAAGTATCCTCTATAATGCATATCTGGATATTTTAAAATATGAATAGTAAGAATGTATTGTATTGTGGTAAGCCTCTACAAACCTTTCTTTTCGGTATATCCGTCTGTCACGGTCGTTTCTCTCAGAAGCCCCGTGATGCAGAACTATGAAATTGGGTAAAGTAATAAAGCATATAAACCAGATATCTGCATATCTGGATAGTTAACAACTCAAAAACATTTATATGGAAATTTTAGAAGAAAAAGCATTCTCAAAATGTAAAGTTCTATGTGTAGCGTAGGATTTCGTTTGAAAAGTTTAGTTATACGGGGTCTTAAAATATTTTTTGATAAAAACATGTTTTCAAATTTCAAAATTCGTTGTCAAACGGTTTCCAAAGAACCGTTTGGCATCGAATCCAAGAGAGACAAAATCCCTTATGGTTTTTGTGTCTATGGATATCTATAAATAAGTTAAAGTAACTAGTGCAAACTGTCCACCTCATTGGAAAATCATATTTTTTATCTACCAGTATAAAGCAAGCATCAACAGGGTTTTAAGTATTAACCCACTTATAATCAACAACCCATTACATTTAAACAATTATATAATATGGAGAGTCGGCTAATATTATTAAGATGAGTATGGGCTGAATGCACATTTTTACCTATATACTAAAGGAAATGGCTTGGAAGTTTATAGATCAGCAGAAGCTAAATTTAGGTTTTTCATTTTAAAATGATATTGAAAACAAAAACTTCAAACCTCTTCCTCTCTAAATCAATTTGTATTCGATTATTCATTGTCTCACATATAAAACCATCATGGCACCTGTAAATTAAGTACAATCCATTATTTTTAATTTACCGAAATTTATATTTGTGCTTTATTTTATAATAGATAGCAATTATATTTCTATTCGGTAATAATACTGATCTTAAATCATAATAATGTTAGATAAATATTAACGATCATTTAAATCCAATTCTTTTCATGCAATCTTAGTTATTGTGTTCGTATCGTAGTAATCGTAGTTTTTAAAAATAAAGTTTTAAAGAAATATTTCGGTTATTGTATTTGCTTTCCTTAATATTTTTACATAAATATATTTGATTAGTAACTACTGAAATATATGCGAGTTAATAATGCTTTACTACAATGCCATATTTTAAGTTTCGACACCAAATGGCTTCTGAAAAAAAACTGCGTGGGTTTGGGCGTTTTCAACAATATCTCCAAAAAAATCTTGCGTATAATTCTGTAAATACATGCCTATAATTTTCTTTCCAATTGACAAGACACCACACGACCAATTTTCTTTCTTAATTTATATCCCACAAGATGTATTTTCTTCTCATTTAAAGTAACTTGACCTAACTATAATTTAAATGCATTTAAAAAAATATTTCGATACAAATACACTACTCTAGGTAAATAAAGACTAAGATATTTCCATTGAATCACATAGCGTTTACTTTCTAACAAGTTCAAATGGTTTGTTCTGTTTGAGTATTCTAGTAATATTAGGCACGTTTAGAAGTCTGAACGCTTTTAGGCGAACTCAGGATTAAAGTCTGCAACCGTTTAGATCAAGATCACTGTTATCTAAGTGACAAGGCGCAATAACAATATATGTTAGCACTTTGTAAAATATATGTTAGCACTCTTCCAAATTGTCTATATAAATGTTATCGGTTTCATTATTGAGATATACACCTTTATCACAAGAGCATATTTCAAGAAAAACACCTGTGACAGACAGATAAGCAGACATACAAAAATATGAGTGAATTTATGTTAGTTCTATTTACTTCCATTTAAAATATGGAATCTTAAAAAGTAAATTGATAATTTTTTTAGATTTAGTGTTACAATGCCTATATTTATATTATAAGCAATCAGACAAAATTTAGTTATGAATTTCTGTAACAATAAAGAAACTAATAGTTGTGATAGGTAACGTTCACGAAATCTATGACGATTTAATTGATAACAAAGATACACTTCAAGAAACTAATTTTCATCCCTCATCTCAATCTTGAATAGTACAGGGATCAATAGATGCCCCGAGCAGTTGAACACTATGGAGAAATAGAGATGTTCGACATCCCAGATGTTTGCAAAAAGATCATGACGCAAGACACTTTTGTATTTTTTGGGTTATAACTTCGCATTGTGTTTGGGATAATATCAGGAAATTAAGTTTATTTCTCATTGACGAATTGATGTATATACATTCATGTGATTCATTGAGTAGCGATTTTAGGTAAAATGTAATTAAAACATTAGATTAAACTTAATATAGAAACTTTGTGAACACAAAAATGCTAAATAATAGAATTCACAAAAATGAATTCACAAAAATGAATGACAGATAGATATATACCTAAGTTATTTTTTAAGAATTCCATTTTCTTCCTTTTGAAGTACGTAATCTCAAAAGTAATTCATCCGTGCACTATTCAATTTCAAACTTATGCCTTAATATTTTTATTTATTCATAAAAACGATCAATTAAATTTGAGGTTTTTATTTTATAAATATCTACTGACACGATGTTGTCCATTTCATCTACTGACATATTGCAGCATATCATTAATGAGTTTGAGACGTAGAATTCCATTCTATAGGAATCATTTAAATCTGGCCCCCGTTTAGGCGCGACCGAGTAGCGACATATAAATTTTCGAAATTAAGATATTGGTTAGATTTATCATTTTAAATGCACACAGATAGTTTTAAGATCCGTATAGATTACGATACTAATTGCGACACAAATGTTTGACATTGATGTCTGTGAGGTTCACACATAAGGCGGTTTCGGTACCACGATACTAAACCAAGTGTCACAATAAATATCTCGAGCGCAGACAGTGGTGTTCACACACACACACTCGATGTACCCACTGAGTGTATACCAAATTATCGTCATCTAAGTGTAGTTTTAGATGACTCGGCATTTGAGTCAGATTTGTACTTCTCCGGTTTTCATTTATCTTAATTCATTATCATCCATTCCTTCGTAACGTGAGTTTATAATAAAGTAATTGAAGGCATTCGTTGCTAATAGCCCACATGAAGATATTGTAATAGGGGAACTGGGGGCATGATGGGGACGCTAAGGCAAAACAACAAAAAACTTCAGTAAAAATCAACATAATATTTTCATTTATTTATGACACTTTAGTTTCTTAATCAACTACAAATTGGTATAATCTTTGGACGAAAATAACATAACGAATTACTAACAATAATTATTTTTTAAAATCACATAAAAAAACCGTCTTGCCCCGTATGTGGGGTAAGATGGGGAATGATAAATGGGGCATGATGGGGTTCAGGGGTAAGATGGGATTCTTCACAGAACATGCATATGAGTACTTCTTCTTTGTCTTTATCATCAACCCCAACACATCTAGTATGAGCCCATTGCCCACAGAGTTGGCATTTTACCCAATTTTCAGTCGATTTCAGGTATGTGTGGTTTACTATCTGTATGCAACAATAAATAAAGTAAAATCTAGATAAGTAATATCGTTTCATGATCTGAAGGGTATGATGAGTGTAAAAATAATAGTGAGTAAACAACGACAAAAGCACTTAATCGAATAGAGACTATTCTGGTTTTAGGTGATTAAAAATAATTAACTCTGATGAGTAAAAAACACGAGAGGTGTAACAGTAAACTCAACACTTTAATATAACTGATCTTCAATAAAATACAATAAAAATATGGTATAAACAACAATTTCTTGTAATCTACAAAATTAGAGGTTATTCATTATGCTTATCATATTACTTACAAAATTAGAGGTACCCCGTATAGTTTACACCATCTTGCCCCAGTCACAATATGTAAAGAAAGTTAAATATTTTAAATACTAGGTTAGGACTAATGCGATTGTAAATATGCCAATTTACTCTAAAGAAAATGTAAAAAGAAGGGCAATACAATCACCAATTCAACTCTATTCCTTACCTGTTCCTGAAGTTGTCAAAAAACACAAAATATTACATTAATATTGCACTCCAGCAGAAATTTGTTTATAAACACAGAACGCACGCACTTTCGCCGACTGTCATTGCCGCTCTGAGTATTGCTCGGAAGCGGCTCTCGGTTGGCTACAGCGCCACCTCGCGAAAGGGTTGAGTTTCTTGTATGTGTGCGTGACCCCGTCTTACCTCACTACCCCATCATGCCCCTAGTTGCCCTACATCGAATCCTAGGTCGTGGTAAAAAATTAATGAAAGTAGAAATAATACTATATTACGTAGTTTTTTTAATTGTGAATAATGAATTTCTACAAAATTAACGCCAAATATATTCGGTAATTGAAGGCCTTTATTTCTGCTTTTTATAGTTTGTATCCTACTCCACTCGACACGTTCGAAAACCGTTTTATGTGCAACCTAGGTAAGTAGCTATTTTTATTATAATATGCAATTGTTTAACTTCTATAGCTAACATATTGGTCATATAACTCATTTATAGTCTAACTGGCGATCGTCGCTACCAACGCTTGTCCCGCTTCTTTTGGAGTCGCTGCTTTATTGTGGGGGACGGTATCTTCCTTTTGCTAATACTTTTTCTTATATGATGTTCCGCCATAATTTCCTATTTACGTAACTAGGTAGGGCATCATTTAAAAGAGTGCAAAGTGCTTTTAGGATCTAGTTTGTCCAGTATGTGTATCTGCGTACATCTGTGTCATCGAAATACTTAATCAGGCTAAAATGAAAAAAATTCAATATTTAAAATTCCTATAATTAAATTATATTTAAAACAAAGGTAAATTTAATTAACTTTTTTCCATATCGTTAGTCTCATAACGCAATAAGATTCTTATTAGAAAATTTATAAAACAAGCCCTGAAGAGAAATTATTAAATATATTATTAAATTAAGTACTGGAATGAAAATTAAATTTATCAGCAAGTAGATTTAATAATAGCATAGATTCATCACTTTCGTGAAGCCATCTCCAACACTGTTTTAATATTATTCAATTATTTCCGTCTCAAATTTTCTCTTGATCCATTGAAAAGAATTCTAAAAACTTGTTAAAACCATTCACGGCAAACGAAATTGAGAAGTGAACTGCAGTTGAATTTCAAAGTTGACATTCGAGCTGACGAAAACTTCTGTCTTGAAAGTCCAATTTTTTATTTTATTGCGAAACAACTTACGTACTTGAAATTATGATTTGGGACTCTAATTTTGATTAACTTTATTCTCTGCAGCCTGAAGAAGATATAAGTAATTTGCATTGTGTAATTGCTTGCTTTTTCCTTGAAAGTATATGTTTTAATATGTATGTATATCATCGTGAAATAGAGTTGAATGATCGGGAAAAATCATCATCGGGAAAAACACGTAATTGTGTAAAAACATTTTAGGGCTAGATATTGCTTCTCAATTTTTCATTGGCGGACTAAGTTAGGCGTTCTATTTCATTTTGATTTGTCACCGCAATTCTTATATTAATTTTTACCTCGATAATGGAAATGTTCTGAATATTCATATATATTTTAATTGCTATATACTTATTATTGTTTATAAATAGTTATAGTTTGATAAATTAAATAATACGTCAAAATTATTAAATAGATTAATAAGAAATAAATATTCGTGAGTAGGTATTTTTTTAATTTAATTGAATTAATTGTTATTTCATGGAAAATTAAAAATTTAAAAAGTTAAAAATAAAGCAGAAAGGAGGCATATTCTCTTCTTCCGCATAAAAATAATTCTGGAAATAGTCACTGATCATAAAAAAGGTTTTAAAAAATTCAAATATAATAAAAGTGACTGAGGAATTAATTAGATAAAATATTATTATTTTAAAACCTCTAGTTGCGATTATTTAAGCCGAAGTGATAATATTTGATATTACCTTTTTTTGAACCTTGATTAATTTGTTTTTTCAAAAGTATCGCATTATTAAAAACCGTTTTTTCTTGTTTAATTTTTTATTTATATTTTATTCTTTGTTTACTTGATACCAGGTTTGCGCCATTTAAAAAATAATTTTATTTCTTATTGATTTATTGCAGTTGACAATAAATGTTAATGTATTCATGGTTATCCTAACCCATATCATAATTGAACCAAGATCGCAACCTAATCCATATATAGTTAATTGGTTTATGATTAGCTGTTCAAAAACAGTTTTTTACTTTTATGTGTATTTTAATCACGACTATAAATATATACAACGTAAGATTGAATCATTTTTTGAACGAAACTTTTTGATTCTTATATAATTTTCTTAATCAATGCAGAATGAGTTCACCATCTCCTGTATCTCTTTCTCGTATAGACAGTATAGCAATTATACAAATGGTAATAGTCTACTATAAATAGATTTTTGTTGAAAACTTCACTATTTGCATACAAGTTTTATCACAATGTCACTCACAATAATCAATCCGCCTACAGTAAGATAAACTTAAAATATGATCCCGAACATAATAGAAATTACTTCACTATTTTAGCCTATGTCTCGCTGCTCGTTACTCGCTATAAGTGAACTTTTTCCTTTACGTGCTTATTATACGGGTCTAAAAATTACAGTGCAGTGATTTAAAAATATTATCTCGTCAGAATAATCACTTCTTTTTTAAAATGATAATTTTTTTGGAATATTTTACAGAATATTAGTTTATGATACAGGAAAATAGAGCATATTACTCCAGATTAATATCGCATCAATCGTCATTAAGCAAATTATTTCCAAAGTGATTCTTACCTCATAACTTTAAAAGCAGTCTGATTGAAATTTATACATATTCCCATTAATTTCTTTTTCATTTTCCGATACCTAATAATCAATGAAAATTGATATCTCATGTATTTAATATGCATCAGCCAGAAAAGTGTATATTTTCTTTTCGACAATAATAATTATTTAAATAATCACTTACAGTTTAGATTATAAATATTTGTAGAATCCATATTATTTTTGTATGAAAAATAGAACCCGCCAAGTGCGAGAAGCACTCGCTCGTTACAACATTAATAAAATTGAAACACTATAAATACGTACATATCGATATGATTGCGGTGTAGAAATATAGCAGAAAGGAAAAAAGTAATTTTTCTCAATAAGTATAAATGTCTAGAACATCCTTTTTTCCTGTAATTTATCCAAGATTTTATATTAGCTAAATTATTTCAAAAATTTTTGGTTATCTTTTTGCTTACAATTTATGAGTTTCTTGAGGAAGCTTTCTTACTGAAAACTTTGGAAATAGGAAAAAGCAGGCGTTCCATATCTTTTTGATCATAAGCGAAAAACATTTTTGATTTGAAATTAAAAGAAATATGAACTTGAAATATGTAAAAAACCGGAGCCCACTTTGAATAAAAGTAACAATGTATCCAAAACTAAGTCATACATTTTTAAAATACGTGCGGACAAGCAAATTCCCTTGCTAAATGAATGCTAAGATTCTGTGTCTATCGACTCATTGGAGACTACAACATTAGAACTATGTATATATATATATATATATATTATATATATATATATATATATATATATATATATATATATATATATATATATATATATATAATATTGAATGATCGTGGATTTTTAAGATTTCGTAACTGAAAGCCGTCGTTTCATTTTTGTCCGTTAGTGTGTACATTTGTTTGTATATAACAACGTACAAATATTATTTCAATCTAATTTTACATAAAATTGCAATTAAGTGACATTAATAAAATTATTAATAACAAATGACATATAATGTCTAGTATTTTTATTATATGGTTTGTTTTTGAGTCATGAGATCCCAATTGTTGTATGCTCCATTATATTGCGTTCAGAAGATTATACATGTCAAAATTATCCTTGTCAACATGTATTAATAAATAGTATTTATATAGAAAGAAATATATTATTGTTTTTGAACATTTAATGAAATAAGTTTGATTTTAAATTGCTACTTGGGTCTTATACTTTGAATTCTCCATAAGATTATTAAAAAACAGTAACTTTCCATAGGAACTCTCCACATATCGAAGTTTTCTCATATTGACGTAAGCTGGCGTTCAAATGAGAATATGTCTACATATGAACAAATTAAAAAATAACAACTTCGAACTAAATTCTATTAGTATATCTGACATGCCACCGTCTAGGGTTCTATTAAATCCTATTAGTCATCTACCCAATCGCCCCGGGACTGCATATACGTTGGACATGCTTCACTGTGTCACTCAAAATTAAATAATGTTGACGTATTCATCGTGTGACTATCGAGAGTGCACAAAGCACACAAACCATGTATTCTCGACTGACACAGGTCTAGTTTTAAACGAAATGAGAGTTTACAGTTAATAATTAAATGATTTTCTTTACTTTGAATAATTTGAGTGGGTCTTCCTTAAATATTTGCCAAAATTTTAAGGAAATTTAAATCCAAGCCTGCGATGACAGACAGTCTTGATCACACCTTTAAACAGTTAGAATGCTAGAAAATCGTTAAAAGCTATAATATTTTTATACTTTACCTTTACGACCTATACTGTTCCGCAATAGGTAAGTTATCACCTGTAAAACAAAGTATGAAATACCTTCATAAAAAAAACCTGCGTGTATTATTAAAGAAAGAAAAGGGGTTATACTATTAATGGTTTTATCTTGTTTAAATTTTAATTTACGATGAAGGTTGAAATTTCCTGATTAAAATATTTATAATTTTCGCAGCGGCAACAAAGTTAATTTTTTAATTCGTGTATGGTTTCCCTAAGATGGTACTGTCGTTCAGCTAAATCTTCATGCTATCACACTACACTCAAAACAACGGTAAAATAAGACACTTCTGTGTACAAATTCTTTAACTAATCTCTCTGACGCATTCACTATACGAAATAAGAAAGAACCAAACTTAGAAAACTAATTCATTTCCAAATGTGTAAGATTTGTTGCAAAAATTACGTAAAGCAAAACTAGTTTTTTAACAATATTAACATTTATCTTGTTATTGGAGTAAATTTTATGTTAAATATTTATGAAATTACAACAATATAGTCTCCGAGACTAGCGCATCACCAATAGAAGATTAACCACCTAACTTAATCGTTCCTGACGAAGGGCGGCCGTAGCTTAAGGGGATGCGCCCTGGTTTTAGGACGCGAAGCTGATATAAGCATATAATATTTAACAATTTGTATCTCGTCAACTAATATGACATGCTTACAAGTAGTGAGTTCAAAGACTTCAATGTATGTAACATTCAGTGCAATTTTTTATGTTGTGCTTTGAAAAACTCGATTAACAAATTTTTCTTGGCAAAGCAAGGTTTCAGGATTAAGATTAATTTATATGTATGCTGTAAATTCATTTAAAATTCCTAATACATTGTCACTTTATGCTCTTTCCACTATATTCTCATTACCCGCATATAACTAGGTTATAGAGAATAAATTGGTTACATCTTTGCTTTATTTGAAATTATACCTACATATTTAACAAAAAATATGTGCGAAGATTATTTTAGTTATACTTGTATAGTTTTATTATAATTTGGGGACTGTTTGTATCGCTAATACTAACAACAATTTTATATCATTTATAATATATAAATTTGTTTGCCAAAACCTTCAGTATATGTTGATTGTCATCATGCTCTAAGAGTCTTCAGGAAATATAAACAAACAACTTTTCTATGGGTTAGAGAAACTGTTTAATTTTATATTTAGTATTAGAAATCAACTTTATTTGTGGTTTTTCTTTTTTTTTTTTTTTTAAAGTGGCTTTACCTTGAAAATTGTTCTTGGCCCGAAATCATGAGTTTAACAAAAAAAATATTAAATTAAATTACATATTTTGTTACGATAAATTAAAAGTTTTTTAATTCGGATATTAATTGTTGGTTTACTCATCTACAGTCAACTTAAGAAATATTTTTATACCAAGATTTTATTCGTCAAGACGATTTAAATAAGATAGGACCGAAGCAAAAAATTTAAAAAAAATGGTGCTAAAACGATATTGCAAAGAATGTCTCTTAAATCGATCAAAGGCCTCAACTTATATCGTCTCTTCATATTTTAATCTTTGTGTGGAAATCTCAATTTTGCTTTTTATTATTTTTTTCTGCACAATTCAATATTATTTTTTGAAATGTATTTCTCATATAATAATTACTTCTGAACACACACAATAATGAAAAAGAAACGTTACCCTAATCATATATACATGTAAGTGTTAATCAAATATTTAGTTCTCATCAGGATTGAGGAAACTAACAAACGTCTCACGATTAACAAAGTTAACGAATATTGTATATATAAAATGCTGCATTTATTGGACTTATTTTTTGAGGGGACAACAAGTCAAGTATTAATGTCAGTAAGTCGGAATAAAAATTAATTTCTTATGTGAAATAAAGTGGCAGTATAATTTTATATGTAATATTAAATTACATTCCAATTTAATAGAAGACGTCAAAATGCTATCGTAGGTTCTCTTTGAATTTATATATCTGACCTGTGCTAATTGGTCAGGCTTTATTTTTAAGTGCGTTTTTAATTATTTCTGTATATATTATTCAATAATTACACTAAATTTTCTAATTTTATAAAATATAATTTTACTGTATTGATAATATTTTGTTTTTATTTTATAACATTCACCACGAGAAAATGAAAATCCCCTTACAATTTCTAATATTATTTATATATTAGAAATAGTAAGGTGATTATAAAAATATTATATAAGAGGATATTCAGCGTATGGGATGAGCTAAGTTTTAATGTTGTTAGAGAGAAATGAAATCCTTTTCGAAAATTAAATGTCTATATGTCATAAATAACTTTGTATATAATGTCCACAATTTCCATAAAAATTAGAAATGTTTAATACAAAACTTGTTAAATATAATACACAAAAGTAAATCATTGTTAATGATATAAAAAAATTGATGACATTATTATGGCAATAATAAATTATAAATATAAATTTAGGGCATTCATCTCAAATTTTCTTTTCAAAATAAAATCATAAATAAACCATTTTCAGGTCCGTCGTAGATTATGACTCTTTTAATTATTAAGTACATTTACAAACAAAATAATACATTAACTAAAGAAAAAAAAAATTTCGTTTCATGGTATACAGGTATATATGTATATTTGGTAGTGTTTATAATCTTAATAAAATGTGTAGACTATATAAAATAATTTGCAAAGTTCCCCAAATATATAATTACATTTCACTGAAAGTTCCTAATAATAAGCCCAGAGCATATGGTGATAACAAGACTAAAGATTTCAAGCTTAAATAAATAACAAAAAGGTATTACAGAAAATGAAAATATTATTTTTCCACAATTTTTTAAATTTTGCATTAAATTTTTCTTTAATTTTACATTAATATTTGTATAAAACTCTGCTTTCAACAATAAACAATTGCTTAGATTTGCTGAAATTGAATAGAAGTCTTTTTGATTTACCTGCTTCGTTAAATAGCACACCCGCCTGTAGTGGTTTAGTTTTTTAAATGTTCCACGACCGCCAGATTTTTGGAGGCATCTAAAGTATTTGTATTTAAAGATACGTTTACAATAAACTAATATAGACGTTATTGCGCACCCAGTATCCATTAACGACCATTAAATTGTATTCAATTTTATTTTGATTTGCCCGTTTGACTAAGAATCATGGTGATTTTTGCTCATTTACTTTCCAATCTATTCCTTATTAAAAATTTGACACGTAAATTACATTCCAGTTGCAAAAAGCTCTCAATAAGCTTTGAAATAGAAAATTAATTAAATATGAAAACTAGACTGTTCAAGTTGTCACAGCGGGAACAATCGCGATCGATCGTATTGGATTTTTTTATTGTGAAAGTGTTGTATTAAGATATTTACATACTTTGAAAAATTTAAGAATATTTGTATAAAGTTTTCTCGTTTTTCTTTTATTCTTGTGACTGACGTAAACGCGCGCAGTAGATTTTACTTGCGGCGGAAATGTTCGTCTTAAATAATTTGACATTCTGTAAACTCAGATGGCAAATTTAGTCTAGTGATTTGGCGGACTAATTACACTGATACAATTAATAAAATAAGACACAGAGCATGTTTTATTTTAATTCTAAGTCTTTTATATTACGCTTATTATAATTCTGGATACAGGTTTTAAATATAAATACAAATATCTAATTTTTTTAGCTGTGTTATAATTTTACCCAAATTTTAAATATTTGAAATTGACAAGTAAAACCTTCTCATTTTCTCTGACTAAAAAATAAAGTGTGTTATTGCAATTACATTTACTGAAATTTCATCCTTTATAACGCTACGAATGTATGTATTTATGTTGAATGTTATTAGTAAGTATTATAGTTCTTAATTATAAAGAATGATTAACAAACACATGGACATAGCAAAAATAATGTAGAAAATTATCGTCACAAGAAGAAAACATCCATAAATCTGTCCATATGTGACACTTCATGTTAGTCTATTCACAGAATAATATGAAGTGTAAAGTAAAGAAGAATGTAGAGAAATAAGAGGTGATGAAAAATACAGAGGTGGAAAAAATAAGTATTCAAAAAATCGGCCAAAAAATCTGGCTCGCGCGTTGAGGTTTCAGTACTGCGTTTGAACCATAAGTTTTTAATTATCCTAAATTGTCACTAATATGAACTTGTTAGCTAATAAATGTTTAATAATATTTAATGTAATTAAGTAGGGAGACTTATACATTATCGTGAATATTTCGAAATCTAGGACATTTATATATAAATTCCGTCATCACTACTATAGTTTACTTACAATTTTTACACGTTAATCAAAAACTTTCTTTTTAATAATTTTAGATTCTTTCTTACTTCTCAAACTACTACTGAGAAGTAAGGGATAAAACACTTAGTTTTTGTATTTTTCAAGATATCTCTAAAAGTATCTAGAAAATTATGAAAATATATTTATGACATCTTTATATTAACCCCATCAAACCATACTTACACTTTAAATGAAATTTGGAAAAAACCTTCAATTACTTAATTTTCCCCTAAAGTTTTTGTATAAATATATTTGAGAGATTATTTGAGAGATGCCGGTTAGTATGCTTTATTACTATGCCCGATTCTACGTTCTTACGTCAAGTAGTTTCTGAGAAAAAAGTTTGTGACAGACGGACACCCGAATATCTAAAGGTTAAAGATTATGGCTGAGGGTTACATTTTTATATTTGAATTACGAAACCCCAGAAACTGAATAAAACTGACTCCATTGTAATTACGAACAGATAAAACGGTTGAGTTAAAGGAAAATAAACTATATTAAATGAAATTATCAAGCTGTGCCAATGTTTAAGCCTTACTGGATTTTGGAAATTACTTTTGCAGTGCTGAGCATCAAACTATTGTATGTAAAACGATACAAATTTTAGATTAAAGTCTTTTTCCATAAAAGTGTTCCGAGAAAACTTTACACAAAAGAAAGCCGGTGTTGAAAATGTTATTAAGAAGTTAAAGTCCTTGTAGTATTTGAAAAACTAATCGGAAAATTTCGAAATTTATAAACTCATAGAGTATGCCGAAGTTATTACAATATACTTATAAATATGTTCACCAGGAATAAGATAGTTTTCTATTCGTAAAATTTGTGTTAAAAATGTATACTTCTACACAGCCCTGCAAAAAATATGCATTTAAAAAAACTTGAAAGAAAACAATTACACTTGAGAGCACAGCTGATCAAAAGTAATAAAGCCCTGAGCATATAAATAAATATATAAAAATAAATTTCTTCAATATCCTGCCCTGTTATTTCGAAGACACACTTTTCATGCATAGTCAGTCTGAATTCGATTCATCCTTACAAAATTTTGTACAGAGTATTCAAAACAAATGAAGACAACAATATAGAAATTTGATTACAATAAATTCTTATTATTTACGTTATTTAAATGAATTCCGGCCGAACATCTATTAAATTTTTTTTTATTTATTTATTTTCAATGTTTCCAATTTTTCTTTACCTTTATATGTATACAGTCACAGTCATAAGAATGTTATTAAGATTTTCAAGTATTATTTAAGTGTCTTTGATAATGAACAAAAAATCACAGCGCTCTAAATTAATTATCTAAAATAAAATGAATCGTAATTAATTAACATTTGGCGAAGTTTCTATTAAATAAAGTAATTGAAACGTGATCTATACTCTAAAATGAATATATGTGGGATTGCTACGACATGATCTAATTTTGTATGTATTGGTTTCCATTGGCAAATTGAATGCTTGATTTTGTCAATTCTGTGCGACCAAGAAAACTGAAAACAATATTGTGCCCTTAACTTGACCTCCACGGCAATCTGTCTGAAACCTGATAAAATAGCTAGTCGAGCGTAATAAAAGTGCCACTATCGACAACCTAATAGAAAACTTGCCTGTAAAGGACGCTTGGAAATTATTTACTAACTGAATATGATTTTGGCAGAAGCATTTTAATACTTTAAGTCTATTTTACGAATATGAAATGGACATTAAAATTTAATTTATTGCCAGAATTTCTGGTGTATAGCCACTTATCATTTATTGTACTTAAATCATGTTATTCGTACAATTGTTTTGCGCAAAACAAAAAGAAAATATAAGCATTATCTACACTAATATTATAAAGAGGAAAGATTTATATTTTTGTATGTGTGTATGTATGGATGTAATCAATTGGCTCAAAAACTACTGAACCAATTTCAAAAATTCTTTCACCATTTGAATGATACATTATAACTGATTAATATAAGCTATATTATCTACAGGAAAAAAATTAGGATCCTTACTAAAACTACAATAATGTAGATGATAGAACAAAATAATGTTCCATAATATTAAAAAAACATATCAATATCTACAAAAAATGTCGCAGTAGCATATATCTAAGTATTGTAATTATGTCACTATAACTACTTTTCAACATTTTAAAAATCAGACCAAGTTATCCACACCTTTGCAATAATTCTTATGCAAGTAAGTCATTTCCTAAGGACGACTGTTTCAATACCTGTAAATTACCTTTTAACTTATACACATTGGACATTCCATTCAAAAGATATTACGAATTTAAAATGTAATCGCCGCCGGTATAGCACAGAGGGGTCGGCACCGAAGTGCGGGGGAGGGGTGTGGCGCGGAGAGGCGCGTTCCATTCGGAACCTCTCAAATTATGGACACTTTTAAAGACGATTTGTGTCAAGACATTAAATATATAGCCCAACAACGAGGTCCGGATTATGATGTATATAACGAAGGTTTGATACAGATTGAAAACAAACTTTTGGAATTGAACGATACAAATTTGAGAGACTTTGGATTACCTTCTCCGAATCGCTCACAAAATGTAATTGATGCTATACCGTGCCGTACATATGATGTTAACGAGTTGTCAGTATTTGTCAACTCAAAGGTACCCAAGTTGGTGGCAGATCAGAAAATAGCGTTCAATGCTATAATTGAAAGTGTGGAAAATAACATTGGTCGACTATTTTTTTGGATGCGCCTGGCAGAACATGTAAAACCTTTCTTGCAAATTTAGTACTGGCAAAAGTACGACAATCTGGAAAAAAAGCACTGGCAGTGTCGTCTTCCGAAATTATTGCAACCCTATTAAATGATGGCAAAACTGCTAACGTAGAGAGAGTGCACTTTAAATTACCGTTGGCTGTGTCTCTAGAACAACAGTCCGTATGCTCAATCCGCAAAAATGGTCCATTGGGAAAACTCTTACAGGATACGTCATTGATTATTTGGGATGAGTGCACCGTGAGCCATAGAGCTCATCTAGAAGCAGTGGACCGCACATGAAAAGACATTAGAAACTCTGGAAATATTATGGGGGCGTAACTTTTGTTTTAGCTGGAGACTTTCGGCAAACACTACCGGTTATAATAAAAGGTACACGTGCCAACGTTATTAAAGCGTGCCCCAAATCGTCACTTTTGTGGCTATCTATTGAAACACTCAATTTGCGCACGAATATGAGAGCACATTTAGGAAATAACCACGATGACAATTTTTTAAAGAAAATACTTAAACTTGGCGACGGAATATTACCATCTCCAATTGCAAATAGCGTCCAAGTATTATTGGATAATGGATTGGCTCAAATTGTTCACAGTCTAGAAATACTGGTAGAAACAATCTATCCCGACATCGAAAATCTTATAGAAAGAAGTTTCAATTGGCTCTGTTCGAGGGCAATAATATCACCGAGAAACGACTCAGTAAATGAAATAAACAAAATTATTATGGAAAAAATACCCGATGATTTTAAATGTTACAAATCTATTGACATCGTGTGCAACATCGAAGATACAGTACACTACCCACAAGAATTTTCAAATTCTCTCAATCCTGCCGGCTTGCCACCCTACGAACTCAAATTAAAAAAAGGTACTCCCATTATGCTATTGAGAAATTTAAGCCCTCCCAATATGTGTAATGTGGGACAAGACTTTTGATAAAGGAATTGCGAGACAATGTGATTGTAGCTACTATCATCACTGGGCCCGCGGTCGGACAGCTCGCTCACATTCCGCGGATCCCGATAATACCGACGCATTTGCCTATAGCTTTTAAAAGGTTACAGTTTCCTGTAAAGATATCGTTTGCTCTTACAATAAATAAATAGCAGGGACAAATTTTTTCAATGGTTGGCATCGATATAAGAAAAGAGTGCTTTTCTCATGACCAATTATATGTTGCACTTTCTTGAGTAGGATTTCCTGAATATCAATATGTTTTATTGCCATCTACAAATACCACTGCTAATATAGTATATAGTGAAGCGTTAAGGTAAAAAATGGAAAATGAGAAAGTAAAAAAAACATGTAAAATTCATAAAACAAAAAAAAATATTAATCATTCTAAACATCTTTATCAACAAATATTTAAGTGAAATGTTTTTAAAAATATCCCGTTCATATCTTTTGTTCATTTCAAAAACCTTCATCTGGAAGACATTAACGGGTTACCAATTTTATTTTGTAAATAATATTTTTTTTAGTACGACTTTATTGTTAGGGTTCTGTACCTCAAAAGGAAACACAGAATCATTATAGGATCACTTTGCTGTTCTTCTGTCTGTCTGCCTAGGTAATCAACTTTACTTTTCGTTGACCTAGAATCAATTTTTTCAATCATCAAGTGGATCTCGTACCCAAAGGGAGATAGAGAGACCTTATTACTAAATACATATTTTTAGGTATGTCCTGCATTTACTCTACGTTTATCCCAAAATGTTTAAAAAATAAATGTCCACCCGTGCGAAGCCGGGACGGGCCGCTAGTTACGTAATATAATTGTAAAATATTAGATAATCTAAATATTTATAAATTTACTAATGTGCTTCAAGACATAATATTATAATATTTCTTTTATCTATCCATGCAATCCAGTTTTATAATAGAGTGAATTAAAAAAGGAATGTTGGTTTATTATGTAAAAATATTGATATAAAATTAGTGAAATGCGAGCAGAACTCGCATATTTACTCGATATATTTTACGAGAAAAATAACTTGACTACTAATTTCTTAATTCAGCTTTACCAAAATTTATTTGCCTTATAATAAATGCAAATATCAAGGTTTTTGACTTCATGTTCTGTCACTGACGATTTTTTCAAATGTCGAGAAGGGATATCGTTTTAAAAAATATAACAAAGCATTTTTGATTGAATTTTAAAAGACCTCAAGATATGTGTATATGTTATCTTTTTCCCTTCAACTACGTTATCTTGTAAAATTTCGTCAAAAGTACATCTTTGTGCAAATTCAAATTGTGTTTTAAATTGAAAGAGCTATGGTACTGGAATACACAGACGAATGAAATTACTTTTATACCTGAATATTTGGCTACAGAATGCTGATAGAAAAATTTCCTGTACCCATATAGTTATATTATAAGATTAAAACTATTTTTAGCGTATTAATTAAATGGCAATTATCATCATTTTACCGCCCATTAAATGAATTTTGATTCCATGACTTCGATTTAATGCTGACCAGGTATATGTAGAAGAACAATGATTATTTGTTGTAAAATGTCTTAAATTTAGCGTAACAAAGAATAATGTATGAAAAAAAATTACTTCAGTTCAAATTATTTAACGATAATTCTAGCTCGCAACAATTATCGATCAAATGTGTATGCTACAAGTTTTTTTTTCAATGCTTAATTAATTATTAAAATTTGTATTTTAAACTTTTACTTTTTCTTCGACGTTAGTTTACTAATTAAGCACTTAATTTTATCATCACTGAGACCAAGACACATATTTTTTTTATTTTTTCCAAAATAGGAATATAACTAATTTGCAACCTAAATCATCAGTTATATCAGAGTCAGATCTATTCATAAGGAACTTTAGAATAACGTTTCATTTGCGCAATTCCAAAGCATTAATAATATGTTCTTAAACATTTCCAATATTGAATATCTGTTATGAGATTGCAATATTTTACTATCTATACGAAATAAAATATATTTAAAGAAATGAAAATTCAATATATACTGGCAGAAATTTAGAAAATGGACAGTTCTTTTAATTAAGCTACTTTAAGCAGGATATGAATCGAATAACTAAGATATGTTTGACTCCATGAGTTCATCACCTCTAAGAAAGTCATCTAGTAAGTTAATTACAACACGTACAAATTTCATTATAATCGGAAAATTTACATATGGTGAAATATTACTGTCGGTGGTTTTGGGTTTACCAGAGGAGGATAAAATCCTTTCAAAACTTATTTTCTTCGAAACTTGACATAATTTTAGACTAGATTGAATATGATATATACATTAAATCATACAATGCACTTATTTAATAAAAAAAGGCTAGGGCACTGATCAAGTGAACGCTTAAAGAATTATTTCAATTTTTATCCATTCGTGTTAGGTCACTGGTCACACTTTTCTCAGATACATAATATTATATTAGTATATTATTGACATAGAATGTTGAGATTTTTTAGTCTTGCAGGGAGCTGTGGCACAATCATATAAACGAAACGCAAGTCTTTGTTTTTGTAGCCACTTTCGGGGTGCACGAGGGGCAAATAATACTTTTTATTCCTTTTTTTCTCATTTGACTTTTCTGATGAATTTTTTAATGAAAAGTGGTGGAAAAAGCTGCAAATATTAAACAAACGCTTTGAAAATATATTATTAAAAGCTTATTCAAAAGTATTAATTTTTTTGGCA
This sequence comes from Druceiella hillmani, assembly GCA_039881145.1. Taxonomy (NCBI): domain Eukaryota; kingdom Metazoa; phylum Arthropoda; class Insecta; order Lepidoptera; family Hepialidae; genus Druceiella; species Druceiella hillmani. The sequence goes on along the minus strand of JAYKKI010000140.1, from coordinate 1,162,002 downwards.
TTGCGTGAATTTATCCATCCTTAGTATATAATATTTATTGTGAATAATGAATTTCACCAAAATTAACATACATATTCAATATATAATATTTTTTAAATTTAATATTTTTATTGTCAAAATTGTTTTTACTCTATAATTCGACGTTTCGTGTCACAGAATCAAAGTTAAGTATCGTATCGACTAGGCTACGCTAGCACTTGACCATAGCAGCGGTTTCTTTATTAAATGAAACCTTACATTTCAATTTTTAAAATAAGTTTTTTGAATTTTTTGAAGAGTAAATGCTCTTATTCCACAAATACGTGTTCATTTAACTAATTTATAGCTACACCAATTTTAAAAAAAAATCTAATTCTTTGTTTTGAAGTTGGTATAACTGTATTCAAAGGCCTCCCCTTCTTAGGGCTCCATACCTCAAGAGGACAAACGAGATCCTTAAATCACTCACGTGCCCATCTGTGATAGCTGATTTTCTCACATAACATAAAAGTCTTAAATGTTTATATTTGTTCGCACACAATCCTTATAGTGGTAATTTTACCCATATTTGATAGATTTACTGAATAAAGTTGGGCATTCTAAATATTTCGGGATACGGAAATACTGATAATATTAGCTTTTTGTCAAATAGTTTCGGAAACAGTAAACACACATACATAATTAATATTTTTACCAGGAACGTATTTTCAGTAAGTTAATTTAACCTATTTTTTATACTTAGTCATAATAAATTTATAATTTAGTAACAATTTATATCGTATCAATGATGCCAAGTGTAATTACTATGTACAAGTGTCACTGAAAATTTTATTAAAAGTATCACTAGGTTTTTTATATTATTAAATTATAGCCAAGAGTAATATTCAGGTACCAACGGCTTTTTATCTTTAAATATATTTTGGTCGGCGTTTAGAATATATAAGCGTATAATATTTCACTGTCTCTGGTTCTTGACGCTAAAAGGAAAGTTAACGACTAAGCTAATCGCAAGCGATGAACAGGTAATGGGCCATCGGGTTTATCGCCCCTAACATGCGTAAGAACTTAACAATTTGTGGCATATAAAATATTATGATCCGCTTGCCAATTTTGTTGAAACCTGCGACAAATATACGACATTACTGGATACGAGAGAACATTCTGTGGCACTTAGCCAAAACCGATGTGCTTTTGAAATTTTAAACACCTTCTTTCATAGTTCCGTAGTCAAATAGGAAAACCGGCCAAGTGCATGTCCGACGAGCAGTGAAATAACTTTATAATTGCAAGTAATTACTATTATGGACTTCCTAGCGCAATAAATATTTAATGATTCATAATATAATTAAGTAAGGAATATATGTTTATTACCGTAAATATCACGATAACTTTGACATCGATAATCACCTTTGTAGTTCATTTTATGCTACTCACATATTACTCGAATTATAAAAAAATATTTACATCCTTTTAAATAATCCTTTCAAACGATAACTTATATGGAGTTTTAAAAATGTTTACCAAAAATTAATTTTTAAAATTTTTTTTAATGACCTCTTAAATTTTTTTTCGTAAATCATATAGGATAAATTGTACAGGTAGTATTTTAAAATGAAATAGAAAATATCTAGAAACATTTTGCACACAGCATATCCTAAGAGATGCATACGAATTAATTTTTAGTGCCTGCGACATGTAGCTTTTTAACTGCAAGTTTGAAATCTAAAAAAAAATTAGGTATAAATAAGTATAAAAATAAAGTATAAATAAAGTATAAATAAGTATAAAATATAAAAATATAAAGTATAATTAAAGTGTTGTTAATGGTAAAGGAAACAAATTTTTAAGACAAAATTTTCTGAGTATCGGAGATATAGTTCTGTCAAATTGAATGGAATACAGGGCTTTGTGGTTTCATGCCATTGTATCAGGTTAAACTTAGTAAATTTATAATTTATAAATTTAAAAAAGAAAGTAAAATTGAAAAACCAAAAAACTTTCTTAGCACGTCATAATCTCACATCGAATTACTAATTAATAATTTTCTTTTGTGCTGTGAGACCTTGGTGAATTCAATAATCCAATTTCAAGATTCTGAGACAACCGAAAGTACTCTCAGCAGTTTTGATGAGTGAGCCAATATCAAACTATTTGGTATTTGAAAGGCCGTATCTTTATATTGCACTGTTGTTTGAAGCTTGAATTGTTTATAGGATTATAGATTCATGTACTAAGTAATGGGTATTTTTATTAGTTATTAGTACCCGTTTTTTTTGCAAAAAAGTTTATATATAGATATAAACTTTTTGCAAAAAAAACGGGCACTCATGGGAATAAACCATATTAGAGTTATTTTATTATTATTTGATGCATTTTATATGGCGATATGATGAGAATATTGTTATTTATGATTTAGGTATCGTTTTAATCTACTTGAGTCTTTTAAAATGCGAATAAATAAAAAAAACCATGTAAAGTCCCCAGACGAGCGTTTTCATACCGGTACATTAAAAATGGCTAAAGTTTATTTTTGAATATTTTTTTATTAATTTAACATAAAATTTAAAAATTTAGTAACGAGTATGGCCTCCTCTAGCTGAAATCAATGCGTTTAATCTGCTAGGCATGCTTTCGACGACGTTTTTTATCATTTCCTGAGGAATACATTCCCATTCAGCGACGATCACATTTTTAAGGGCCAGAATGTTTTCTGGAGCTGGTCTTACGGCTCTGACGCCGTTTGAGACGTCTGACGTCGTTTGAGATTATCCCATATGTATTCTATCGGATTGAGGTCGAGATTTCTAGCTGGCTAGTCTAACCGACGAATTTTGGCCTCCTGCATATACGCATTAATGTCTCTAGAGCGGTGGGCGCGAGCGTTGTCGTCCATAAAAATGGACTCGCATGAATTTGAATACGACCATTACTTCTATTCGATGTTATGAAGTCAGATGCATTACGGTCATTTATATACTCGTAGAATCGGCAATATGGTGATATTGAACCACAATTAATCGCTTTTTTGGCAAACACGATTATCTTTATGTTAATATTTTATTACTTGTCGTTGACTTGTTATGAATGGGCATATATGTATATATATATATATATATATATATATATATATATATATATATATATATATATATATATATATATATGTGTGTGTATGTATATATATAAAAATATATGTATATATATATATATATATATATTGTATTAATTACTTCTATTATAATCAATTACCTAATAGAAGTTGGTGTGCTAATAGGATATTACATTACTTGAAATAACCTTTCTTCATATCACGAATATCACCTGCATTTCATTATTATCTATTTTTCTGTTTCCATTTTCAATAACTAAAACATGTCTAAAGTATAAAAAAAGTATGTCTGTCGGGCTGTCCCTACGAATAAATGTTAATCCAAAACAAGCTGCGAGCACCATAGAAACACGCAGCAGGGCAGAGGAAGCTCAAGTAAACTAATTATTTGTTTTTAATATGAGACCTTAATAAATACCTTAATAATGTTTTTATTACATTGCATTTGTAGGCGAAGTCGCAAGGCAACGCCAGTTTAAAATGAACTATATAAGACTTTAATTAACAAGGAACATATTTTATCCAACCAAGGGAACATTCGGATTAAATCTTTACTCTATGTTTTTTCGTTTATATTGTGCCTTTATGTACTTTTAAAAATCATAATAAAGATCAAAATAATACAGAAAACAGCGAGAAGGACAAATAGCGCAAGTGAATAAGAGTATCAATTAAAATATGAAAAAGAAAAAAATTCGGATGATATTAATTTTATTTTATAAATACTTGTTAATAACTATTCCTAAAAAAATCATTCCGATAGTCATTATGTTGAAAAATATTTTAAGAATATTAAATTTCATTACCATGAACCGTGCACTTATGCGATGGAACCATTCACCATTTTCAATTTTAAAGAGGCGATATAGAAAAGTGGGAATTAATGACGTAGCCATCCAGTATATACTTATTTGATTACTTTTATATTTCCTAATTTAATACGTCATATTTAAAACGTTTATCCACGTTTAACTTATTGTAAAAAAATACAAGAAATGTTATCCATATTAATTTTAAAAGTTACTAAATAACACCTTAAAAAAAGACATTTGGAATTGGAATTGAGAATATCGATTGTTTTGAGATTTGATGTGGAACAGCTTATCATTTAACATTTTGATCTGATTTTAATCAATTTACTAACGAAAACAGAAATGGCCCGTAATATTAATTGACACTTTAGTAATCAATCATCAGGTGTCACTGCTCGAGTAGAAGAAACATTTAAATATATATTGCTTAACCCGCTCTAGTGAAAATATCTAAATACTGTTCACACTTGTAAACGAATCTAACATAATGTATAACCCAACATATCATCGACAATATTCGCGGAAATCCAAAAAGCATCAATTCTGCGGAAGATAGAGGCACTCGTTATGTACCTCGCCGGGTCACATAATGGGTCGTTTTATATGCAAATAGCATTTTCATGATACCGCAAATTATCTCCGATTTAAACAAGTTAACTAAATATTTCATAAAATATTCATATAAAACATAATGTATTATTTGGAATTTTTGAGACCATCCTCGTTTTATTAACTTATGACTTTGAAACATTGAAACTTAAACCTACGCCGTTTTGGTCTCAAATATTTGTCCATAATCTGATTGTGAATTACATACATCCAGAAATTTGGTATAAATAAAATAGTCTAATAAATATGTCTTTTTCGTGTCTTAATCCCTATATTTTCTGATACAAATTTATTGGATGTTCTATTTTCTACCAACAAATTTTACAGTTTCTGGTTGCAATGGATATTTTTGAATTTGGGGGAATTGATGAAAGGAATTTTTTTTATTTTGCTCGAATTGATTACGGAAAATTTAATGACGGAAACCAGATTTTTATTTCGATAATTTTTAAATAGCTGGTTCTGAACAAACGTTGCTTAGGAATTGTTTAAATATTTTTTTATTACATACCGTATTTTTTAAAAATCCTTTTAATATAAATATTTTTAAAATCTACTCGTGGCTGCAAATGCTTTTTGGTTTTGTTTCGAATTTTTTACTCCCGTTAATCCGGCTTAAGCTATCACAAATTTATATCGACGTATATTAGAAACTAGATCAAAATACCTGCATACACAAAGTAGTATTTTTAAAACGTTAGTAAAGAAGAAAAAGTAAGCCAAATTCCTGAATATATTAACAAAATTCGTTGGAAATATTACAAAATGATTGTAAATACATTGTTGTTGGGAACGAGTGAACAAGTGCGGCTCGCAAATGTCGCCACAATATCTAAAAGCTATTAATGACACAATTAAATGAAACGACGTGATGTAGTATTATTTTTCTTCAGGTGGGATAATAGCAAAGATATTGTAATATAACGAAACCTAGGTCATGGTAAAGAACTTAAAGAAAGTAGAAGTAATACTTCATCACGTAGTTTTATTTAATTAGGAATAATGAATTTCTACAATATTAACGACAAATATATTCAATATTTGAAAACAGCTATTAATGAGTAAATTGATTTTGAAAAAAAAATGCTTATTGAACACAACAGGTATTCAGAGGATAAAATAGTCTTGCACTTTAATTTGTTACATGCTTAGTTTATTTAAAATACCAGAACTTCTAAAATGCAGATTTTAAATTTCTTAACGTGGTTACTAGGAAAAAGTGTAATCAAAATTCTAAATGCGCTTGAATTTGCCGTGAATTTCACGACAAACTATTTATGAAATAATGAATCCCAAGGGAAGTCAAATAACCTTCGATGACTTGTGCGTTAGATTGCTTTATAAATGTCTTTATTTTATCAAACGATCTGGCCCATTTCATAGCCATGTAGTATATGACCAAACATTGGTTTTGGAGCATGGAGCGCAACTTTTCTCCGAATAGATCTTGGTTCTTGGTTATTGTTGTTACAAAAATAAAGGTGATCAAAAGTTGATAATGTTCTATTTTTAGTAGAAAAACGTAATGTGAAGAATCAGGTTTCATTTCCGGAATAAAAACTGTCTAATGTCTAATGAATTCACAATTAAATGAAACTACGTGATGTAGTATTATTTCTACTTTCTTTAATTTTGTCTAATGAATTGATATATAGGTGTATTATCTGATGGCGAGTTTCACTAATCAGTCTCATCGCATCAGATTACGCGAATTGTTGTGTTAGCTCACCAACCTTCCTTATGAAAAGCATGTTGATTACTCTAAACATTGCAATTACGGAAAGCTTTCCTGAATTGTTTATTATTTTTTATTTTTGGTATTATTCAAGATACTTGGACAAAAAAAAGAAATTTGATACACTTTCGGCAGTAGAATAAACAAATGTTAACAGCTGACTTTTATTTTCGTTTTGATTGAGGTTATAATGTATTTAAAAAAGAACAAGTGAAGTTTAACACAAATGGAATACAGTGAGTATTCCATTCTTTTAAACAATATGTTTTCAAAACGAAAAAGTTTATTTGAAAAAACATTTCTATGTAAACTGAGTTGGTGCAAATATATTATAGTATTTTGATATATACGGTATTTTTTTCGACTTAATTGCTATTTTTTGCTACCAAACATTATCGTAGTAAAAACACTTTTCAAATCGATTCTTTTTAAATAATCGCCAGCGACTAATATTTTTAAATAGGCTACTTTAATATATTTTCCTTTATGCAATTGTTCGTCGCGTAATGTGTTTTCCTTCATTATAATCGATGGTTATTATTTATAATATTTATTTTATCTGTATCTCAGAAGTTCGGGGAATCGTTAAATATTGAAACTTTTTTGAAATAGTTAAATATTTATCTAATCTATTAGTGTACTATTAATAAAAATCAGACTATTTGTCTTGGATTTATGCGGTCTGCAAACTTTTCTTTAAGTAATCATAAATTTCCCGGCATAAAAGTTGGGACCTCAAAATAATCTCCACGTAAACCGTGACTAATTGATTATCCATTTATCTTTAATGACGCATAATTCTTAAATTATTTTAATTTTAAATAACCAGTATGAATAAATATTGTGACAATTATTCATAATATTGTTTATGTCTAAATCTCATTTATTTAATGATTTGTTTTAATAGTGTCTGGCTTTAAAAACACATTGGCTAAACCATTTAGATACTCGGGCCAAGATTTCGATACTCGGGCTAGGTGTGGTCAAACAAGTTATACAACTAAGGCAATTTGTACAGGACGTAACAAAGAAAATATCTGTTATTCAAAAAGGTAATTCCGTCTTCTATTCCAAACCGTTTCTGAAAAAATCACTGTCAAAATTGCGATTCAAAAGGAAAACTTGTATGACACATTAGATGTTGCATATAAATTGATCTTTATATTAACTCTGCATACACATATATAGAAACACGGCGGCAAGCGCACGCTTACGCACACGCCCACACACACGCTCACACACACACACATACACACACGTGTGTGTGTGTTTTTATGTATGTGTATACACGAATTTAGATTTTTTTTCTTTTTCATTAAAAAACATCTTAATAATAAGTCTGAAAAATACCTTTAGCAAACATGAAAAATTTTCTTGACCGAAATAGTATACAAACTTTATAGAATTTTCGTTTTAATTTTAATTATTTAAATCAAATTATTTATATGGATAAATTGATGTTACTGCTATCGAGCTAATTCCTCAATTATTATCTTGCGATCGCTTATCTACCAGGTGTACGCCGTGGGAAGATTACAGTCATTCGTAGCAAGCCGAAGGAAGTGATCATGAGTGTGCTTTGCCAAGGTTGCTCAGTCATAAGCAACGATTATTTTGATGAGTTTCAGGAACTGCGTATTTCGATTGTCATTTAGCAATTAGCAATAAAGTTTTGAAGTCGGAATGCTAATTGGATACGATCGTTATCATGGCAATTACTGATATGGCATTTACCTATTTCAGTTGTTTTTAAATTACCATTCAAAAATTAAAATCACACCGGCACACCCTAAGGTTTGAAAGTAAATATAGGAAAACGCTTTAGATAATTAAAAAACTAAGGTCAATAAATTTATACCTTAGCGGCTTAAGCTACTTCAGTTCTTTACGGAAGTTCTGACATGCATGTATTACGTATACGCACGTATACCCAATACATATGCAGATGCACACGTATACGTATAAGTCCCCGTAGCATACATGCTCGCAGGTACAGACAGAAAGAGACACGTGTTTGTATTCATACGCGCACGAGCGCATGCATTCGTACTTGTAATATATGTGGGAGCATGAGCTCGTAATTGCTCGCATGAGTTTGTGTAAATGTGTCTCCGCCATCAATAAAGGGCGCACTGCACGGGGGATGCATCTATTTTGTAGTAATGCTATAGCAAAATATTGCCTTTTCATCCTTTTACTAAACGCACTAAACTACTTGAACATATATTGTAGTTAATTTTATTACACTCCAGCCATTAATTTATTATTAATAAACCGGAAGGGCATATTCAAAATTTCAAACTATCTAGCCTAACATTTAAACTTGGTTATTCAAGCGTCTCCTCAAAACTGGTTTATATGGTTCATCTATATATTCATAAAATTAATTGAATTAGTTAGTGTTGAGTTACGCGCATAGGATATGTGCGTAACTCAATACGCAGTTTGTTAAAAAATGCTTTTTACTTCCCCAAATGTCACCGTAAATATTTCTAAATTATTACCTTAATTTTAATGAAATAAAAAAAATCACAAAGGGACACCATGAATACTCATTACACAGCTGTTAATATAGAATATGTTACAGCGCATTTTATAATTAGGTGAAGCTCATCATAATGTGTTCACGCTAATTTCAAATTAGCGAACGGTAAAAGCTGCAAACACGCTAGTCTGCACAATTAGTCTTTAAACCCGTTTACTAGGTTCAGCCTCATTATAGCAGAAATTGATGCAGTTAAACGGAAAAGGGGTAATGTGAATTGTCACATAGTCTGTCACAGAGAAAGGCAGTCTTTGTATACGACAGAAATAATACGTGTAATTATATTTAATAATGATATAACAGAAAGTCGTATTACTCTTGAAACTAATTTTTTGGTCAAAGTAAATTTTAGTAAACTCATGATCATTGCTAGGACGTAGAAGAGTTTCAAAATTGTATACCTATATATTACGACTCAAAATAATAAATTTCACAGCTCTTTATGGTATAATAGATAACGGTTTAATCGGTTTCAGACATTTTTTATTCATACGTCAATTATGAATAAAAAATGTCTGAAACCGATTTTATACGTCAATTAAAATTTACATACATTACGATCAATGAAGAATCTTTTCTGCTCAATAGAATTATATAGATTTACTGAAATTAGAACAAACTAAGTGTGACTATAACAAACGTTGAAAAGTATTTTAATTTAGAAAATATTAAAATGATCATACTGAGAAAGTAAATAACTAAAGACATTCATCAAACTAATAAGAATATTGGTTTTGGTAACTTTCGAAAATTTAGATTAAGGGTACATTTCGAATATCACAATATTTTTTACAGTTCGTATATACGATGAAAGAATATTTGGAGGAAGTGAAACCATTTTTAAGTATGAAGAGGATGAGAAGTAACTAAACTAAGCAATTTAAAATCACTTCGTCGAATAATCAAGCTGCGTTTAAAGTGAAATGACCAAAATAATCTCTTATTTTATTTATACTATAAAAATGTATCGATTTTTAATCATTATAAAAATTTGTCCCTCGTGCTTGTCCTAAGGGAGGAAAACTAATTTTAAATAGTAACACTTTCAGTGAAGATATGAAAAATCTAGTCAGATTTAAGTCTCAAAAACGTAACTTTTCATTAATACATACATTTCTATTTTACTTTGCTGCCACCATTTTCATTTTATATTTTACGAGTATATTTGATGTATAATGTACGGTAAAAGAAATTTGCAGTATATAATTTAACAAAATAAATTTTTAAGCGTATGTACTTATTTTTCGTCTTATAAAAAGTTAGAGCTATATTTCCTGTATTATCCTATGTAGCTATATTATCCTTTAATGCATAGCTGTAATCGTGATTATACCAGCTCGAAGCATTTTCCTGTCATGACAAAATTTTTAACAATACACTTAATGAAATGTAATAACTAAAGTAATATAAAACATTTGTTTATTCACATTATTCTGTTAATCACAAATTACACATTTAAACACAAAAGTACTTTAATTTTATAAAGCACATGCTCTAAAAAATTATATTCTATATTTCATTATAAAATAATTTAGCAGTGATAAAAATATAACAACGTTGGACAACAATAATTAAATGGTACAATATAAAGAGACTGGGGTATTTATTGACTAGTTATTCCTAGTATTTCCGTTGATATACCCCTTACTTCGAAAATCGATGTGTTTTGGCGAAGAGACTGGAGGCGTTTAATGACCATGCGGACAGAGCAGCACAACTATATAATTCTACGTAAATGAAACCGCGAGGCATATTACTTATATATTTATTTTAGCAATTTTTAAAATAATATTTGCGTATATATTTCTTGTCGACGGAGCTGAGTGAAATGTTTACAATTTTTTTTCTTTTACTGGAAATATTCAAATACAGCACTTCTAAATGAAGCGCATATCAGAAAAATTTAAAATCTCTTCGTAGTCTTAATAACTTTTATATCATATTAGTACATAATAACGGTTCATTACGTACACATTTTTGGATTCTATTGGTTATAATTTTCCCCATCACTTATTTTTAGCCCCTTCTTCTTCTTACCATTTTCTATCCCTTTAGTTTAAGCTTTTTTAACCTTTACCATTCCTCTAAATACTGTGTCAATTTTGGATCAGCTGTCCTTTTGATGTCATCACGCTAATACATTTATGGCCTTCCTGTAGGATGTTTTTCTCCTCACGATTTCAACCAAATAATCACCTGTTACCACGGATCATATTTAAGTGTTACATGACTGACACATTTCCACTTGACTACATCAGTGATTTTGCTTTATTGTCTCAGTCTTACGGTTGCATAGTGATACTCCTCCTAGTTTTAATTCTATCATTCTATGGACCTCTTGAAGTTTAGTGAGAGGTTTTTTAGCGAGATCTCAATTTTCGGCCCCCTTATTGCAAACTGATAAATGGCCTAAAGACTGTTAAATATGCGCATTTTCTCTTTTGTAGACAATCATTTTCATATGTCTGCACTGTGAGTCATTTGCTGGTAGTAGGATTTAAGAAAGAAGTACATATCAAATATCTACAATATCTATGCAAAAGATATGTAAGTAATATTTTGTTTTATATTATTACAGTCGTATATAATGATAACATAATTGTAATTCAATTGATTATTTGAATAGAATTTTATTGAAATAACATAAAATTTCAAAAAAGTATTTGTAGAAATAGTAAAAACGTTTGATTTGAGAACATTGAAGGTTCTGTGTCATACAGATGAATTGTGTCGCTCACATCCATATACCTGAGAATCAATGAACTCACTGAGATCTATGAAATCAGGCAAAGTAAAACAATTTCTGGTCAGCCTAGAAAATAGTTTGAAAAAAATCAGTTTTATCTAGTTGCTGATGCTGGATATATCCCTTATTTATCATAAATAACCCAAAACCCTTTATAGATAAAAACATGGCCGATGGTGGATTAGGAGGTACAGTTCCTGATTTTCCTCCAACGGAGATGTATTGTATTTCAAACCAAGCTGAGAGCTATATAATAAGCTTTAGGTATAGTCAACAAAAAGGATTCCTAAAATTATTAAACATACAGCTGGACTTGAGAATAGTTTTATACAGTCGGTTGTTTTTACAGATAAATTCTAGGGAAAAAAATTGTTATATGGTAAAGTATTATTAACCTAGTTACGAACTTTTCTAAACAACAACATTTTTTTAAAATGCACTTCATCATTGGAATACATATTTTCAAACAGAAGGCTTTTTATGCACATTATTCTGTAAACCTGTTATTTTAAAATCGTTTGACTGATGCCTTCTGTAAAATAATAAAATACAAATGAAACTCTTTCCACAAAGTTTTCGTTTTTATTTCTAAATAAGAAGTACGATATTCATTATCTTATTATTAGGTTTTTTTATCGTTTATATCAAATTCATTTACAGTATCTTTTTATTTAGCTATGCGTTTCAGGCTAAGCACATGCACCAAAAAAATCAAGTAGTATTCCTCATAATGGGTTCAAGTGTGGTCATTAAAATCTCAGTCATGATTTGCGTGAAAAACTTTCCTGAACAGTTATAACTGAGGATAACGTGAGTGCAAAATTAATAATAAAACTAACATGAAAATACTAGCAGATTCGAAAAATTTAAATATTGGTATTACTCAAATGCTTCATTGGTGACGAAAGTTGGATATAATATTACGACTCCGAAATTAAGAAGTGGTCTGCGAAGTAGTTTTTTCTTTACAAAAAATTAAAGAGGGTGAAGTGCTTAGGAAAAGGCGGTCACATCGGACGAAAGAGTTATTATTGTTTGATGGTTCGAGAAAATAAAAAAACGGTTACTGCAAACTGTCACACTACCATATAATAATTTGCTTATTATTTTGGAAAAAGTTCTAAAGAAAAACCCTCGCACTAGTATCCTCTTCAGCACAATAATGCTTTTGAATTCTCAGCTAAATGAACGACTGAATATTTGGCTATTTTGATTGTAGAAATTATGAATTATCCGCTATATAGCTATGATCTCGCATCATATGATTTCTGTTTATTTCCAAGAATAAAAAATAAGGTGTGATGAACATAATTTTCCGTAGTTCTATCGAATGAAACGGTAAGTAGAGTGTTACATAGACTATTTTGAAAAACGATGAATAAAATGATATTCTTACTAATTGGTTCTTCTTTTTATACTCTAAAAACATTCAATATTGCCTCTCGTATTATGCATGAATAATTTTAGAAGTATTAAAAACCACAAAAAATCTGCCCCTCAAAATTTTATTAAGTGTTGGGATACTTCGAATCGTCACTCTGGATGTTTAGTACAAGTAATGAAAAGTAACTCAAGTAACTCAGGTAGATTTTCAAAATATATTATTTTCTATTTTATGATCCTACAATCTGCAGTATTTATTTGTATAGTTATGGATAAATCTAATTATCGATACGCATATCTCCGCGCACTCATATGTTAAGTAAATATTTATTTTTCATTTTTACCTGCATTTTGCATAAAAACCTTTATTTACACCGTCATTAGTTACTAGCCATTCTGTAAATGAAAATAACGATGACATACATCGATACATCGATCTATAATTGATTGCGCCCAGAAATATACAGAGGTCAACGATCATCATTACGTAACATTTAAATAAAAATTATGGATTATTTAACGTGTAAACTTGAACGATTAATCATTTATCTTATAATTTTGAATATGATAATGAATTTTTTCGGTTAATATTTTTTTACCTGAAATTTTTGGTAATTAAGGTCTGTACACAGGCAGAGATTTAGATGTTAAAAAAAATTGTTTTAATGCGTCAAGAAGTTTTCACGTTGTATCATTCATTAATCCATTCAGATTTTAAAGAATGCCTCTCAATGCTTAGGTATTTTGTTTTATGACTTTAGTAAACATTTAAGAAATTTTTTAATTTCTCCTTTAAAATAATATTGTCCCGGAGATACAGGTGAAGAAACAGTAACAAAAAAAAGTAATAACTTTTACTCTTCTTTTTTTACACATCATGACAATAATGCAGCTGATATTAAATATGGAAAATAATTCCACTTACGAGAAAGAACAACATCAGGATTTTTCGTAGGTGTGGAAATTGGAAGCAGTCAAAATATGTTAATCGCCTCGCCTTGTTGATCAATTACTATTATTTGAAAATCCTCTTCGTTATTTAATAATTACCGACCTATTAGTGAAATAATATTTTTGTACCATATTTTTCATATCGAATTCTAATGTTGTTTCTTTGCCTTACATATTGCAATGCTATTAGTAAAAATATGTTTTTCATATATTTGATAAATGTGAATATGCTGAATAGTAAACGTAAAATATGTTCATTTATCTTCAAAAATACGTCCTAATATGAGCTAGTAGATAGAGACTCAATAAGGCGTTGCTTATTTTTTAAATCTCCGAGGGGACTATTATGGAAATTACTTTGTGATCATAAGTGACAACATATATATTATCAAGAATGTAACCTCCAGAATCATCGTTATAAGTTTCATACAACCTGTGGGTAGGCTTATAATAATTATGTTTTTTATAATTTTACAAATAACGGACTTTAGAAATATAGGAGGAGAGTATATATTCTTTGCATATTTTGTCAGAATTAAATGAAACTACGTGATGTAGTATTGTTTCTACTTTCTTTAAGCTCTTTACCACGATCTAGGTTTCGCTGTATTACAACATCTTCAGGTGGGCTGTTAGCATCTTTCCTAAGTAAGTAAAGAACTTTAGTAAGTAAAGAACTTAAAGGAAGTAGAAATAATACTACATCACGTAGTTTCATTTAATTGTGAATAATGAATTTCTACAAAATTGACGCCGAATATATTCAACATATTTTGTCAGATTACTTTCAAGATGTACTATATCAAAATTAGGAAGAAATATTTACTAGCTCTATATATATATATAACTAGCTCTTTGAAGTAATATCTTTCTATATATGAAATTCTCAAAAATATTTTTAGAATATACAGATATGTGTAGGTAAATATATTTTGCCACTACACCAAACTTTGAACCTGAAGCGATTTATGAAAAAAACGCTTTGACTGATGAACACATGGACAAGTGAATAATTATATGAAGATTTTTTATTTAGAGGTACAGAAACTTAATAAACAAAACAGATGCAGACAATTGTGCACATTAAACATCTTTTGGAAAAAAATAAATCGAGGGTCCATAAATGAGGCAGAAAACAAAAAGGCAACGATACTGAGAATTTTTGCCTATATGTTGGTCTGCTTGGTTGTACACGTATTACAAAAAATAAAACAAATTCAGATGAAAATTCATTACTGGTTTTTGTGGAAAGTGAGAAAGAATTTGATGTGTTAAGACTTTTCAAATAAGAGTTTTAATAATTACATGGCAAAATGACATATCCTTGCAAATTTGTTATGCCCGTCCGTCCGACAATCAATCCTTTATTATCACAAGTTTTAGATCCGTATGCATGAAATTTTGCAAATATGTAAATTAAAAAAAAAGTTATGTTAACTTTCTACGGTGTATCCCATTATCAATGATTATCTATGTCGGTAGAGAATCCACGCTTCGACAAAGCTGATAGGCTATATATCTTCATACCGCGATTCATAGGGCAAAGTGGTGAAAAAAATGTATCAGAAAAGAGAAAAATTGATGGACACGGCGAAAAGGTACAAGGTAGAGAGATACCAGTTTATTTATGGACTGATCGCACTAAGTATACCCGTAGATATACCTCCGACCCTGAGGACCGATTGGCTAATGAAGCGGAGGCGTTTCGTAACCCCGAGGAGAGAGCAGCATAAGTAATATAATTTTGCACAGATCTTTGCATCCTTAGTTTCTTATAAGTCAAATAAAAATTCATATAAAGAATTCTGACATGGCGTAATATAAAAATAATAATCCATTATGTATGAATTAAACTTCGGGCAGTGTATGTTTCGTATCAAAGTATGTAATTATAAATATGTAACATAACTAAATCTGCCTCTTTATGTATGTATATGTGTGTGTGTGTGTGTGTGTGTGTGTGTGTGTGTGTGTGTGTGTGTGTGTGTGCGCGTGTGTTTGTGTATACCCATACCCTATTTTCATTTATTTAGATTTACTAATTTAATCAAAACTTTCTTTTATATTCATTGCAAAATATTTCTGATTGTTTTCATATTTTTCTTGTTATGTTATGGTTATTAGTAAAAAAGTTTTAACAGTGAGCTCTAATGAGTTTTCTTTTGATTTATAAAGATTTGAAAAAAATGATTTCTTCCTCACGACTCAGATTTAGCCCCAAAATGAAAGTTCAATCCTTATACATGACGTTTTAGTTCGGTTACTGCTGCCTACCTCTGCTCTAACTTTATATGTCAAATGACATACAAACCAACATGATATATAAACCGATATATACTGAAATTATTTCAGTTTTTCCAATTTTGTAACGAACATTAAAAAGCCATTGGAAAATTATCAATCTATCGGTTAGTATTCTGATTTTTATAAGTGAAACTGTTTAAATAAACACGATGTCTAGTAAAAATTTCAAGATGCCGCAAATAATTTTATGACTTTATAACTCCACGTAACTAGAAAAAGTTCAAAGTTTACAAACATTTAAACAACTAACACATTCCCCGCCGAAGGATCTCATAAACGTAAATAATACACGGCTTTGTATTGCGTGACGTGAGATTGTCGATGTGTGACTTCATTCGTTTATTTCACACTTCAATAGCGCAAAGTGTATTTACCAAGGTTAGAACACAGCTTCATAATTTTGATTTAACATTAAACAAAAACCACTATCAATGCAATCGGACCTGTATGAAATATATTATAAATTTATGTGTATATAAGATATTATGGTTGCTTTTTTATTTTTCTTTTTTTCATTATAAAAGATGAAAAACTAGAATCGATTGATTTTCATGTCTATATTTTATGTCTTTTTACATAACATAGAATGTTGTCTGATAAGTTTGTCTACTTAGTTTGTCAGTTTTCCAATACTTAATCGAATTCGTTCTTTTTCAACCTGTACCTAAAGAAGATCACTTCTTATAACTCAAACATGATACAGTTAAAAAAATCTAATTATTTAGTATTCTGCAACGAAGGGTTCGAACGAATCCCCATTGTAGAGGCGATATAGTCCGCCTAAACAAAATACGTGATTATGGTAGACCCGAATTGTATATACGTTATGTAATTCATAAAATAATAACCGAAAATTATGTTTAAACTTAAATAAAAATTAATTTACACGGGGCGCTTTTATATGCGAGCGGTTATTTTTTTCCTTTTTATACGTTTGGTTGAAGAGAGCTCTTTCACTAAAGTGCAAATATAAAATAAATATGTGGAAGACCGTCAAAGTTATTTTGTTACTGAGCATATCCTAAGGAACTTTAACTCAGATATCTACAATTTCTAGTCAATGTTTCAAATGTCCTATTTTGAAGAAACAAATCTTATGATTACTTCTTCTTCTTTGTCGCATCTTTATTACTAAAGTTTACGCCTATATGGAACGGCCATTCCAGTGGAGCTGACCAACTACTTCCACGCTACTCAGTCTGCGAACCGTAACTAAGCAGCGTGGCAGGGAGTTCAGTGATGATTTGAACTTGATCAGATCAGCTACTGGGATGCCGAATGCAAGATCTTCTACCCTCTACTTTCTCTACGTCAGCAGATTATCTGGCTAACAGCAGATTATCTGGCTGTCTATGAGTCATATGAATAAGGTAAATCGTTTGTAGTGGATCGTTAATAATTTGGAATTATTTTGGATTAGTTTTAAGTAGGATTTTTCTCCAATACCACATCCCAAAAGCATCGATTTTCTCCCTGTCCACTACGTGACTTGTTCAATTGCCCGGTTTTATATTTCATTACAATAATTAATTTGCAAGTTATGAGTAATACGACAATTATTATTTTTAGGTATCGTGATCCTCTGTAGTGTTACTTTATGTGTAGTGTTATATATAGTGAAAATATGTAAATTTTACACTTGTGTCACAAATATAATTTTAAAATGCACTTATCTATTGTTTTAAATTGTATGGGTCTTTAAACTATACGGAACCCACGAATCGCCACCCCAATTGACTATTTTAATTTAAATATCAAAACTTCCTATATACATAAGCTTTATACATCTATTCCAGATGTATAAATGTATTTTCATATTAGCTATAGATATTACAGAATTATTTACTTACGGTACTCATACTATTACTTGTGATTCTTACTATATTTCACTTCGTAATCATACTCTTAAAAGAAATTTCTGCAATTTCCTCTTTAATTTTGAATTAAAAAAGCCTTCAATTAGTTTTATATTAGAATAACTTTAAATATTGAGTTGCAATGAAGTACAATATACACAAATGTGTGGATTATAAAAATATTAACTCTCTTCGTACCTGACCCTCAACTAAATAAATAATTCCTATCGTAATAAACATTTAAATTTTGTTTGTTATCCGCTAAACGCTACATTAAAAAAAACGGAATCATTATTCCTAAGCATAGGTATTCAAAGAAAGGGAAAATATACGAATTTAATTATCGAACTTTCTTATCTGCTGAATATTTTTGAAATACAATAAGACTCTAAATTTGATTAGATTGCACACATCGTTGTAAATAAAATCAATTGAAAAGCTCCAGAATATATTTCATAAATACTTTTATTTGAAAGTATTTTCTCATAAATAGTCCGACGCACGGTAAGACTTCTTCAAGAGTAATAATGTTCTGCAGGCGGATATAGATATATATTAGAATTATGCCAAAAGGGAAGGGAATTTTCTTCAATATCCTGCGCCTGTTAGTTCGGACACTTACTTACAAGTTGATGAATAATTCATAAGTTTGCGATTCGATTCGTTTTCATTGGGATAAGTATATTTGGTGGAGGTTTCAAAACAAATGAATATATAACTGGGAGTTTTAACGTTGCGTTTATATTTATCGATATGTGGAGTTCGATCCTTGTTTTTCGCAATAAGTTTTTTTTAATTTACTTTCTTTAATAAAAACTTAATTTTCTTTTATTTAGTATTGCAAAGCGAGGGAGCGTTAATTCGTTGTTTTATTTAAAAGTGAGAAGTAATCTTGGAAACTACTAAATTGATTTTGATGTTTTTTAATGTTATAAGATGCAATTAATTGGCATGAACATGCGCCAGGTTTAATTTAAAAAAATAGATCTTACTCTTGAAAAAGTAAAATGTTTTTGATTCAACTTGGAGAAAAATCAGCAATTTGAACCTTTTCTAGACTTATGTTAACAACGTATAAAATGTATGAAAACGATTAATAGACACATTTAAAATATCTTAATAATGCTATATTCTCATATTACAATGAGTTATTGAAAATGTAATTGTATATTTTAAGTATATCCCATAAAATTTGGATTTTGTTATACAAAACTCAAATTTATGAATATATGATGAGAAAATATATGATAAGAAAATAATCTACCAGTATGAACTGTGTTATTTGATAAATGTACTTCTAGAGGTATCATAGTATTATAAAAAAATGATCCAAAAACATATAATGGAATAAGTTTAGTTGAGCACAAATGTGCATTTCTAATTTGTTTTTGTGTCAAATAAAAGAATTGAAGAGGTAGAGAAAGAGGTAATAAAAGAAATTTTAAACCTAATTTTTTAAAATTTATCTTCGAATTTTTTTACAATAAAATGATCGTGTTCGAGCCCTAATTTTTAAGTACGTAATTTTTTTATGTATAGTATATACATCAAAAGTGACGTATTTCATTTAAACCAAAAACGGAAGATTTACATTTTCGCTTAATTAAACGTATACCCATTTAATTTAGGTTCCATGCGAGGATAATGGTAATAATGATGTCGGTCAGGCTTTTTGATGTTTGTTGTTTTAGACAATCATTAACAGCAGATAATAAATTGTTGTTAATAACACACAGACATACACACACACGCACACGCACACGCACACGCACACGAACACGCACACGCACACGCACACGCACACGCACACGCGCACGCGCACGCACATATATATATAATACAAATACATAATTTCGTGCTCTTTAAATAAAGTACAATTACCAATTTGCAAATTAATTCAATTTCAAAATAGTTGAAAAGTATAATTATATACTCACGTGAATTTATTATTGCGTAGCACACTCAATAATGGATGATCGGGATCGGCATCTGGATTTTTTATGCTCCCTATTTTATTCCCCGTTAATATTTAATGACACGTAAAAGCGCCCACAGCAGGAACACAAATGCGTGAGAATTTATATTCATGCATGAATTATACGTTCTGACAAATAAAGGTATATTCCAAGGTCAGGGAGATTTGCCTTCGAGCAAAGACTTGAGATATTTGCCTTGAAGCCTTTGGGTAAAATCGACGACATAAACCTATTTAATAACGTTATTATCCGATCGAAGCCAAAGCGTTACATTAATTACGCAGTTAATCACGAAAGCACCCAAATTATTCTGATAAGGTTAAACATGATGTCATTATACACAGAGATATCTTACTCAATTTTCAATACAGTATCATTTTCTACAATTATTACTTGTCGTTATGCTTAATGAAATTATGAGTTATACAAATATCAATTTAATATTTTTTTTAAATTACCATATGATCGGCATAGTTTAGTAAAATAAACCACTGAGCATATATTTATATCAGCTAGATGTTGCGGCGGCGGCTTTCTGCTACCGTGCCGATGATATCTTACTAAAACTCCTTAGCGAGATAGGATTCTCTATATCACAATTTTTGGCTTCGTGTGCATAAAGTGTTTCACAACCCAGTCACTTAAAAGCTCAATATTTGGGTTATTATTCTGTGTAATATTGATGTAACATGCAAACGTGTTTTGGTCCTAATGTTTTAAAAAAAGATGGTGCAGCATATTTTGAAATGTGCTGAAACAAAACGGTCTATAAAAATATTGGCAGGAAACATTTACACTATTTTCAATCATAAAGGACATATTTTGAAGCTACTCAGTGAATCTTTCATAAATTAATTGATTAATTATAAACATATAAAACAAATAAGGCTCTTACAGTATATAAATAGCGCCCAATTGGGACATGTTACCTAGAATTCCATGTGTCCACCCTAAAATTAGTTACAAGAACATACTTAATATGAATGTTGTATCCACTAAAAATATACATAATGGTAATGTACGAAAAATATAAAACGATTACATAAAAGTGCCTGACCTATTTAGATAAGTTAATTCATAATAAATAATTTTGAGTTCAAGGAAGTCAGTTTAATGAAATATTCAGTATAAAGAATATCTGAATATATTAAAATTTGACTTTCGATGGAGAAACTTGAAATTTGGCAAAGTAATAAAGCATCGCATATATGTTATATAACTCGCATATAATATTTTATATTTATGTGAAAATTTTGAAGGAAAGGGCACTAAAAAAATTAAAGGTCGTGAGATATCGTTTCAAAAGTAAATATCGTGGGACATCGTTGGGAAAGCTTGATTATACGGGTTCCAAAAATATTTTTTTGGTAACCTATATTTAGATACTGACTGAAAAATATAAATGTGTTTTCAAATGTTAGGTTTCGATGTTTCCCTAGAAACCGTTTGACGTCGAATCCACAAGAGGGTAAGGGTTCCATTTTCTTTCTTTTGATGTACGCAATCCTAAATATAAGACATCTGCGCACGATGTAATGTCAACTTAATATTTTGATAATTCTATTTATTCGTAAAAATGATAACAAAATTGGAGATGTTTATTTTATAATTATCTACTGACACGTTGTCGTCCATTTCATCGACATTGTCGCAGTAAATAATTATTACTGATAAATTATTTAAATTTGTCAATCTCTTTATGTGCGGTCCAGCACACATATGCACATAGATTATTTTAGATGACTTGATATGTGAGTCAAACTTGAAATTCACTGGTTTTCATTTATCTTAATCCATCCATATGTTCATAATGTAAGTTTATAGATATGTAATGAAAGATGTCCTACTTTACTCGACATGTTCGAATACTGTTCTATATGCGGCCTATATCATTTGCTAATTTTATTATTATACGCAATTGTTAAGCTTCTACAACTAACATATCGATCATGTAATCCGTTAATAGTTTGACTGACTATTATCACTACCGACACTTGTCCTATTTTTTTAGGTCTGTCCCTCACAGCGAGGGATCATATCTTCCGTTTGTTGATACTTTTTCTTATATCTGGTTTTATATCTTTTTATCTGGTTTGTCTAGTGGAAATACAGGGCCATGATTATTCAGTTAAATTTTAAATGTGTGTGTATAGATGTGTGTAGTCCATACATCTGTTTATGCGTGTCTCATTACTTAAACTGATTAAAGTTTCAAGTAATAATATATGTTTAAGAAAATTCTCTTTAAAAGAAAGGGTAAATTTTAAAATTCTGTTTTCTATATCGGCAGTAATTTGTAAAGCAATAACATTCTTATTGCCAAATTCCTAAAATAAATCTCCAAAATAATTATTTTAAATTATATTATTAAACTTAGTACTGGAAACGAAATTGAATTAATCAAGAAGCGGACTTAATAATAACGTTGTGTAGATCACTTTCATGATGCCCTCCCAATATTTTTTAACATTATTCAATTATTTCCGTCTCAAATTTTTATTTGATCCATTGGGAGTAATTTTAAAAAGCTTGTTAAAACCATTCACGGACAATGAAATTGAGATCCGAAGGTCGCTGTTCGAGCTGACGAAAGTTTTTGTTTCGAAGGTCCAAATAATTTTTCTTTTATTGCGAAACCGACTTACGGCTCTTCAAACAGCCGTTTGGGGCCGTAGTTTGTGTTAACTTTATTCTCCGTAGCGTAAAGAAGGTAAAAATATTTTTTTCTTGTGCAGTTGCTTGTTCTTTCTCGAGATATCATATGTTTTAATATGTATGCATATCGATGTTTCTCGTGGAAATAGAGTCGATTGATGCATAAGCAGACTTTTTTATTAGAATGAATATGTAACTGTGTATAAATATTTTGAATTGAGCTATGGCGAGATATATTTTCTCATTTTTTTTGTTGGCGGACTAAGTAATACGTGTGAGTTCGTTTTTTGGCAGTGTAATCTTTCTATTAATTCTTCACCTTGTTCACATAAACATTTCACTTACTCATATATATCTGAATTATAAAGTTATTTTTACTGAGAATGAGAAGTAAATAGTTGGGTGATTCGAACGCGATGTTCTTGTTCATAATTAAATAAATTGTTGTTTCCCGAAAAATTAAATATTTACAAAAATTTAAAAAAAAACAGAGAGGAAGAGTGTTCTCGGTTTGTATATAAAACAAAGTATGAAAACATTCGCCAAGCATAAAAAAAGGAAGTTTTTGTAGAAAATTTTTATGAAAATTTAATTATTTTACAAATAACCGTGGATATCAATACGCTCATTTTCTTATAGTAACCCGTCGAAAGATACAAGAATCTCCAAAATGGGTCACGAGTGAGGTGGTGATTTCTCACATGTATGCACCTGCACATCATCGGATGGAAGTACATGTCATTTTCCAAACGCATATTTAAACCATAAAACATGTTCCGAAATAATAAAGATATGTAATTTTTAGGAAAAGATCTCTTCTTTTTAAAAAGGTGTACTAAATGTTGGTTACTTATGAAATTACGTAATTTATAATTACTTAATCAAAACCAGGGCTAATTAATAATTAAGCATAAACCCACTAAGGTGTGGAATGTAGCAATTCAACCAATTTCAATTAATTGCCTTGCAGTATTAAGTATTCACGTCAGGTATAAATGAATTGACAAATTAGACTTAATCATTTGGATGATATCTAGAGGAGCAGGATAATTCAATCTTAATAATTTTGAATCAATCGAGCCGTCAATGATTATCGTATCAGTGTTATATTCTGCATAATCTCCCGCTTACATGCACATCACCGAAAGAGTACATCAGTTTGAACCCATCGGATAATTTCAAGAAATCAAATGACAAAGTAAATATTTTTGTCTAGATTTGTTTATATCATTATTCTCTGGCGTAATTATAAACCTATTAAAATACCTATTGTTTAAAAAATATACGTAATAATTTATGAATTAATATATTGTTACCGTCAAATATTTTTGGTCATTTTTGTTCCAGCTTTTTTGTCTTCCAAGTAAACATTTGAGTTTTCAGACCAAAAACGATGTGGGTTTTGCACGTATGTATTTATACACATACAATATATTTGTATCGTACAAAAACATTTATACTGTTTTTATGATGTATTAAAATAATTTAAAAGTTCATTACCGGGGCTACCTTCATGCAATAATAATTACAAGTTGCCTAGAGAACGATTCGAACATCACCTCAAAGTGATCATCATTTATGTGATTTAACAAACCGACCATCTACGTTACAAGGATATGTTTTAGAGTAGATAGAACTATTTTAAAAAGCTTAAACTCCTCGAGAACTAAAACAGAAAGGCATTAAAGAAATAGCACCATTTATATAGAGATATCAATAAAGTTTTCGAGAAAAGTAGGAATTCAAATAATACAAAAACTATATAGGAAGTAAAGTCAAAAAAATTCATAGTACGAAGAGGCAAACAAAAAAGCCTAAATTTTTTACGTTTTTGAATTACTCATCTAACAAAGAAAATTAAAGCGGGATGTCTCATCTATGGAATAAGCTTTATTCTAAAAGTTCACTAGGAAATAACAGAGTACAATGTAACAAATTTCTGAATATGGCTTATTTTATGATGAATTGTTATAAACTTCATTATTTTGTTTGCATACATTTGAATCCAAGCAATAATGTAAAAGATAATGAAAGTGACTGAGAATTTCATTACATATTATATCGTCATTTTAAAAGCTCTAGATGCGATTATTTAAGTTAAGTATTTAAGTTTTTGATTTTCTTCTGTGGAGCAGAAAGCTAATCATTGAAGTTGCAAAACTGCAAAAAGTTAGATGTACTGAAGTTGCAATGTAGAGCATTCTTTAGAATTCTCCTGGAAGGTGCTTCACCCTAACTTATTTTTATTAAATGGGCCAAAAATGATAAAAAGACTAGGATATACACGAATTTCTTCAACCACAAATCTGATCAACAAAACTCCTTGGAAAAACTTGTAGTACATAGCCGATAGGATGGCAAGAAATTACAAAACCAAGCATCAACATATTCAGTAGGTCAGATCACAGCAATGACAGACTTCACAATAACGCAATGCACGCACGATGCTGTCAACCGACAGAAATGTAGAAATAACGACAATAGTCATCAAAATAAAGATGTTAATAGCGACAATAGTCATTAAAATAAAGATTAGCCATACACCTCATATCCATCATCTATAAGAATCACTACCACTTTGACAAGAATGCTCGACTGAAATATTAGCACAATAAAAAATTTGTTCATCATACTATCAAGGAATATATAGTATAGTATTTGTAAATCGTGCAGCAGATAAGCAAAAATTGATAGAAATAATATATATTAGTGAACATACAAAGAGTTCAATTCGATGAAAATCATAATAATGGATCGGAAAATGTTTTCATTTCTCTTTTTTTTGTTCCGCTCATAAGTGAGCACCAGCTATCAGTGGACATATGAAAATTTATTAAATTAAAATACCTACCAATTTGTTTTCTGTAAGACACTTTACTTTTTGCATGCAAGTTTCATCATCGTTTAAAGTGATAAATCCACCTACCGTAAGGTAAACTAAAAATATGATCATTAACATAACAGATTTTACTTCGCTATTTTAACCTATGACTCGCTGCTCGTTACTCGCTATAAGTTAAATCTTTAAGCGCGTATTATATAAAACTTAAGATTACAACAAATGAAATTATAAGAAAATGTAAAGATTGAGACCGAAAGCTAATTTAAAAAAAAATTATCTCGTCAGAATAACCAAATTACTTTTAAAATAATAAAATTTTTTTTTTAAATATTTAGCGAAATATTATTATGATGCAGGAAAATGATTGTTATAAAGAAATAAAGCACGTTAAAAACGAATTTAATCAAAGGATATTATTTTAGTGAGAAAATGTAACAGTCACGTGTTGTCTCATTTTTATGAAGTTTTTTACGACAATTTTAGAAAGGATTTTTAAGCTTGTTGATCTTCACAAATCCATTAAATTTCTATGGAATTCTTGTCAAATATCAGAATTTTTTATTTAAGATACAAATTTTACACAGACACCGCGTAATAATATTACTTCAAACATATTTAATTTGTTCGTCTTTCCTTTTTTATCATCCAAAACTCATTCCACGCATGCAATTTTTGTTTATTTACTACATAATCATATATCGGTGTTACTAACTTTATAGGGCTTCTTTTTACATTGCAATATTTTTAAATCAATGAATCATCATTTTCCCCATAACCGCATTACAACCGATCGTTATAACCACACTTTTCTACCTACATGCCAATCTTTATTAAATATACTTACGATATTTGTATCATTATGTGCAACAATATGATATTTTTTTACGTTTAAACAAAAAGTATATTACTTAAAGTAAGTACACTACAGTGTTAAACGAGTCAAATCCATTATCTACTTCTCATTTTCCCAGTTCAATATTGATACATGACATATGATGTATCTGCAAATAACACTAATATGCGGCAATTTCCCATATAGATCTATTATTTATGAGTTAGTATATTTTGGAGGATGTCTATCTGAATTGCAAGTGAGGCCTTATCCGATTACGCAACTAAACGTCATTCCGGCGACGTCATTAATTCTAATTAGCAGAGGACTCGGAGATCATGGCGACCTATATGACGCTATTTTGAGAGTAATATTCTAATAGGGATAATTACCTATATTTATGATCATTTTACAGATAAAGAGATAAAATTTATTACAGACTACTATCGCATAAATCGTGATTAAGCAGATTATTTTCGAAGAATTCTTACCACGTAACCACAGATTTAGCCTGAGTGAAATCTGTACATATTTCCAGGGAATTTTTTTTATTTTCCATTGCGACACGGTTAAGGCCGCAGAGAAAAGCTTATATTTCATGTGTTTAATATACATCAGCTAGAAAATTATGTATATTTTCTAATCAACGATAATAATTATTTAATGAATCACTTAGAGTGTGGGTTATAAAAATTTACAGAATCCATGTTACATCCATATTAAAAATAAAACCCGCCAAGTACGAGAAGAAGTCGCGCACCGAATGTTCCGTACATAGGATATTATGAATTGCAATAATAAAAATACAATACTATCAATACATATGTTTACAATAAGGAAATGTAGCAAGCACGGAGAAAAAAATTTAAAAGTTATTTTTCTCAGAAACTATAAATCTCCGCAATAACCTTCTATTTTTCCTGTAATTTAAATAAGATTTTATATTATCTGAGTTATTTGCGATATATTGACAAATTTTGCTTGGAAGTTTTAAGCTTTTTGAACAAGATTTTTGACTGAATATTTTGAAAATAGTAAAAACCAGGGGTAGCATATTTTTTTAAATCTGAAGACATAAAATGTTTACATCAAATTAAAAGAACTTTTCCGTTTTCTCCGTTAAACTGTACATTTGTATATTGCAGTGTACAAACTCTCAGTTTAATTTCACATAAAAATGTAATTAAATTACTTCAATAACATGAATAATAACCACCAGCTTAAAATACTTTTTTGGTGAATAACTAAACATTTTTTTCTCATCTAACCCATCGAAGAGTACATTACTGAAGAAGTCTTCAAAAATTCGATTTAAAATATTTAATATTTTGTTCATGTGGTCTCTTTTGAGTTATGAGATTCCAAGTAATTTATACTGCTTTCTATTTCATTTAGAAAATTAATAATGTAAAACGCAAAATTATCTTTGTCAACCTGTTATAATAGATTGAAGAAGTATTAGCAAACTTTCATTTTTCTTAGACTTGTAAAAACTATACCAGATATTATATTTAGAAAGAGAAAAAATATATTGATATTTTTAATCATTTAATGGAATAATTTTGATTTTAAATTGCAACTTGAGCCTTATTATTTAAATTCTCCGTGAGATTATTAAAAAAACAAGTACTTCCCACACGAACTCTCCATTTATCGAAGTTTTTTCATATTCACGTAAGCTGACGTTGAAATAAAAGTTCATCTACATATGAACAAAAGAAGAGAACGAGAATTTCAAACTAAATTCTATTAGAATACATGCCGTACTGACGCGTCTAGAGCCCCGGAACAGCAACTAAGTTTGTTTACGTAGGATCTCGATTTCAGGATGCAACATGCACTTGGGAAATTCGTCACTATGTCACTCATAATTCAATACTGTTGACGTATTCATTATCGAGAGTGTACGAAGCATACAAACCATGCACTCTCAACTGATACTGGTCTAGTCTCAAATGAAATGAAAGTTTACAGTTTATAATATAATGGTTTCCTTTACTGTGAATGTTTGAGTGGATCTTGTTTAAAATCTGCAAATTTCTAGAGAAATTTAAATCCATGTTTGAGATGACAGAAAATTTTTATGACCGTTAGAATACTAGAATATTGGTAAAATAATATTTTTTTACTTTACCTATACGACCTATATTGACCTGCAATATTTGAGATATCACTTGTATTTCATAAAGAAATCCCTACCTCTTTACTGTCTACGAGGAACTCCAATAAATCTACGTGTATTATCATAGAATGAATAGTGGTTCCTATAATAATAACGATTTTGTCCTACTTATATCTTAACTTTCATTGAAGCTTGAAATTTTTCTGATTAAATTTTTCTTTAATTTCTTCATTGGCAAAAAAGTGAATTTTGCATTCGTGTTTGGTTTCACTAAAATGGTTTTGTCGTCCAACTAAAACCACGCTCTGTCCACTACACTACACTCAACACAACGGTAACATAAGACACTTCTGTGTGTACTAAAGGAGTGTAAGGTGCAAGGTCTTATGGTTTTAAAGTCGTTATTACTTTGACACTTCTTTGACTATTCCCTCCGGCTCATTCAATATACGAAATAAGAAAGAATCAAACTTCGAAACTTAACTCATTTCAAAATGTATAAATTTGTTGTAGCAGTTACGTAGAGCAAAATTATTTTAAAACAATATTAATATTTATCTTTTCCATTGGAGTCAATTTCATAATGAACATTTACGGATATACAATAAAATAGTCTCAGAGACCAGCGCATAAACAATAGACCAGCGCATAACGATTAACTTAATCGTACCTCAGAATGGACGACTGTAGTTAAAGTGTTTCGCTGTGAATATAGAATGTGGAGCTGATCTTTCAGTACATAATATTTAACAATTTTTATCTCACAATTAAATGAAACTACGTGATATAGTATTATTTCTACTTTCTTTAAGTTCTTTATCAAGACCTAGGTTTCGTTGTATTACACCTTCAGGTGGGCTCTTAGCAAAGTTATGTGGAATATATCTTTGCTAATAGCCCACCTGAAGATGTTGTAATACAACGAAACCTAGGTCGTGGTAAAGAACTTAAAGAACATAGAAATAATACTACATCACGTAGTTTCATTTAATTGTGAATAATTAATTTCTACAAAATTAACACCAAATATATTCAATATTCAAAATTTGTATCACGTCAAATGTTATTACATGATTACAAGCAATAACTTTAAAGACTTCAGCGCATGTAACATTCGATACATTTTTTTATATCTTGCGGTTTGAAAAACTCTATTAATAAATTTTCAAAAAAGAAAAGGCAAAACCAGCTTTCAGGATAAAGATTAATTTAAATGAATGCTGGGAAAATGTTTTAAATTTCTACTAAATTATCTTTTCATGCATTTCTCAACTATATTATTATTACCCGTATATAACTGGATTATGGAGAATAAATTGTTCTTAAATAAATCAATCTTATATTCAATAATCTTAGTAACTTATAATCAAAATCACAAACTGTCGAAAATAGCTTTACCTAGAAATCTGTTCATAGTCCGAAGTCGTGACTTTAGTAAAAAATCAACTTAAATTACAAATTTAGTTTTGATGAATTTCAATTATTTAATTTTGATTTTGAAATTAATTATTGGTGTCCTCGTCTACTGTCAACTTACGAAATATTTATTTCATATTGATATTAAATTCGTCAAGACGATTTAAATGAAATAGAACAGTATCACAAAATTGAATGAATAACACTAAAAACTTAAATTATCTCTTCATATTTCCATAACTTTCACCTTTATATAGAAATTTGGCTCTTTATTAAATTTTTCTACGCAATTCGATATTAATTTTCGAGATGATTTTCGTACGGAATATTTGCTACTGAATACACACAATAATGAAAAAAGATATAATAATCATTGGTATATGTAAGTGTCATCTAAATATTTAGTTCTCATAAGGGTTGAGGAAATTAAAAAAGTCTAAGCATTAACAAATTTTCCTAACATTGTAATTAAAGGTATTTGTCGTGGAATATATAAAATGTTGCTTACGTTTTGCGGGGAGAACAAGTTAAATATTGATGTCAGAGAGTCAGAATAAAACTTAATTTGTCATATGGAATATATGGGCATTTTAATTTTATATAAAATATGAAATTATTTTCCATTATAATTGAAGACGTCAAAACTGTGATCGTATTTGAACAGATCGTATGTTCTCTTTCAATTTATTACTGGAGATTTATATCTGACCTTTGCTAATTGGTTAAGTATTAGTTTTAATTGCTTTTCGTTTTTAATTATTTCTATATGGCTTATTAAATCACATATTTTCACATAAGTTTAAATACTGTTAGGTAGAAATTATAATCTTTAATCAAATTACATTTTTCCGTCACAATTATTTTTTACATGTTACAATTGTTTTTTACATGTTACATTACTTTATACCCTGTGAATGTCTCCAATATCCATAAAAATATGAAAATTTTAACAAAAAATATGTTAGATATAACACATGAAAGAAAATTATTATTAGTGAAATAGATAATTGATGACAATATTATGGCAGAAATAAACCATAAACATAAAATATTCATCGATAATTTTCGTTTCAAAAATAAATCACAACGAAGTCAATTTGAAGTATGTCGTATATTATGACTAATTATGAATTTTATTATGAAGATTATGAATAATTTAATATCAATTTAATATAAAAAAATAAATGATCAGTATATTTATTAAAAAAATTAGTAAATTAGCTAAAGAAGAAAAGAAAATATTTTCTTTTCATGGTATATATTTATACATATATATATATATATATATATATATATATATATATATATATATATATATACATATATATATATATATATATAT
Source organism: Druceiella hillmani (assembly GCA_039881145.1). Lineage (NCBI taxonomy): Eukaryota > Metazoa > Arthropoda > Insecta > Lepidoptera > Hepialidae > Druceiella > Druceiella hillmani. The sequence continues at coordinate 1,130,788 of JAYKKI010000140.1, read as the reverse complement.
ATATATATATATTTATTTCGGGTATGGCTTACACCTTTAATAAGATGTGTAGACTGTATAAAATAATTTGAACACAGAGAATAGAGCGATAGCAAGGCTTAAGATTTCAGAAAGGTATTACGGAAAACTAAGAAATTACCTATCTGTAATTTCTTAATTTTTCATTAAATGTTCACGAGTATTTATATAAAGTTCCGATTGCAACAATAAAAAAACGGCTTTTAAAATTGACAAGAAGTTTTTTGATTTGCCTGCTTCGTTAAATAGCACGCCCACTGGAGTGGTTTTGTATTCTAAATTTTCCTCAACAACCATATTTTTGGAGGCGAAGTTTTGTATTTAAAATATTTACAAAAGACTAATAGAGAGCTTAGTAATTTGTTTTCAATTTTATTTTAATTTATCCTTTTTACTAAGAATCATAGTGATTGTTACTATATTTACTTTTCAGTCTATTAGTTAACATAAATTTAACATGTAAATTATTTCATAGCTGCAAAAAGCTGCCAATAAGCTTCGAATTAGAGAATTAATTAAATACGAAAATAATTGATAATAATGAATGTTATCACAGTGGGAACGAACTATTATATGTAACACTCACGGTCAATCGTATTGGATTTTTTTCATGTGAAATTATTGAATTTGTATGACTTAGGGAATATATATTATTTTTGTATATTTTTATCCATCCATTTGTAAACTAGAAATTAGTCTGCTATTATCGTTTACGTAACGATTATTTTCCACATTCGACGATTTTATTTCTAGTAAAAAATAAGATAATCGAAATGCTTTAGTTTAATTTAAAGTCTGTTCGCTGTTCCCAAACTTTTACTGAATGGGTTAGAAATAAATTTCGACCGATGTAAACGGGCGCAGTAGACTTAGCATATTAATATATATCAATAAGCTTAGATGGCAAATGTACTCTATTGATTTTCCGGACTAATTATTTTGATATTATAAATAAAATAAGACATATATTTGTTTTATACAGCAGTATAATTAATATCCATCACATTAAAGCTTCGTGTTCGTATCTAAATATTTATGTTACGTGACTTATTCATCAGTTAAAACTGATTTTAGCTCTATTCCGAAATAATTCTTTGGTTTTATAGATTTTTTGGCATATTTTTGGTAGCTGCGGTTTCAAACTACTTTCTTTGTTAATCGTGTCTTCATTTTCACAACATCGATACGACAGGCGACGACGTCGACAAGATCGACAATTTAATGAGGTCGGCCGCCTTCTTGTATTAGTTTGCCAGTAATTAGAGGTTCCCTACTCTCGAAAATATAATTATTAAAATATAATTATATAAATGAAATTTCGATAATAGATAAGTGTGAAAATGTTTCAGGGATTTCAATTTTATCCTCTTTATAGTGTTTTTCGTACATTAAGAATTTATTTTGTCTAGTTGGTTTTATGTTTCCGGCACGATTGAAGATTTTCAATATATTTATCTAGTTATTTCAGGCTTTTATTAATTATCAAGAACTAAATCATAATTAATGTAGCGAATTATTATAGACTTAGATCATGTATCATTTTGATTTTAAGTTCTTTATATTACGTTTAATAATATTCAGTTTCACATCAAAATACAAATACCTAAATATGAACAATGATCAAAGAATACCTCAATGCTAGTTGCAATATATATAACAAAATAATGTGGAAAATTGTCGTCGCAAGAAGAAAATATCTATAAATCTGTCCATATGTGGTATATGGAAAGACGAATAATATCTAGATAATATCTATAAAAAAATATTGTTTTGTTAGTTTTTAGCGATTGAACTTTATATCATAGCTTTCTATATTTAAAGATACAATAACTGTAGTTTCGCGATTTTAAATTCATTTTTAAAAGAATATTCAAATAAGAAATTAAAATGATCTCAAATGCTGATAATAAATTGAAGTCCTTTTAGTATTTGAAAAACTAATCGGAACAGATCGAAATTTGCAAGAACCTATGTTCTTGCAAATTAGTATGGCGAAATCATTACAGTATACTTTTAAATATGTTGACCCGAAATAATATAGTTAGTGCAAAAAGTATGGATTTAAAAAAAATTGATAGAAACAATTACCCTTAAGAGAATAACTTTTCAAAAGTAATAACGTCCTGAGCGCAGAATTAAATATACAAAAATGAATTTTTTCAATATCCTGCCCTGTTATTTCGAAAACACAATTTTGATGCATAATTCATAAGTCTGAATTCGATTTGACTTCACAAAGTTTCGCACAGATTATTCAAAACAAATGAAGAAAATAATAGATACATTTTGTTGCCAGTAGAATGCTATATTATCATTGAGTGACATAGGTTATATTTTAATGTGAGGAAACGAAACAGCCAAAATCGTGTAGTCCCCGCGGGCAAATCATCGGACGGAAAGCTAGTATATATATATATATATATATATATATATGTATATGTATATATATATCTATATATATATACATATGCTGAAAATTAAAATTTTGTCAAATCCAAATTCGATGTTATTTTAAAAGAATAAATCGAAAAATATATCGAGCAGAGCAGCGTTTAAAATTATCTCCAAAATTAGTAATTAATATTATGATGACATTATATGTTTTGTGTTAGGTTAAATCCTTTGTGTTATATTTAATACTTTAAAAAAACTTAAGGGATGAAAAAAACTTAAGAGATTCTGGTTGTAAGTTAGATATTAGTAATTAAATTAACATTTTTAATCCAATATGTCAGATATTTTGTTTCACAGGTTTCTTTTATCAATGGGATTTGGGATCACGAGTAATTATTCAAATATTTTTGGAAAAACATAACGGTAAATGAAAAATTATATAATCTTGAAAGGGGTTTTAATGGTATTTTATTTAATATTATATTTAATTTTACAAGTACAAATGTGGCTCCTTAGACCCGATCTGCACGAAATATTAAAAGCTTAAATATAAAAGTTAAGGTTGATATTTGATTTGGCATCTTTCTCATGAATATTGGTGAAGTATTATTAATGAAATTGTAGGATGAAATTTAGGATCAGTTTGCAAAAGATACAAGAAAGTTTGCATAAAGTTACAGATTGCAAAAGATAGAGCTTTTTCAGATGGTGCTTGATAACATTTACATACAGGGCGAGTATCTGGTTTCAGAAACCAATCGATTGCAAAGTTTAATAGCTCATGCAGAGAAGAACTTTTTAAAGAGCATTTTGTTAGAAAATATGGATGTGACAAAGAGGAAGTTAAGCAGATTTTGAGAGCCCTAATCTATGACCAAACAAGTAATTAAATCTGCTTTCAAAATAGGTTAGAACACATATGTAGATTTCTCAAAGTATTGAAAAGAATGATAAGCATGTGCATATAGCATAATGAAAGGTTATTCAACAATTTAAATTATGTCCTGTGTTCAGGAATATTATCGTATATCTTGATATTAGAAATAAACGGATGCACAGATTGTAAAGACGGTCTTATTTTATTAGACGATTTGTCCTATTATAGCCATAAGATTTAATCAAATTTGGGTATAAGATACTGGTTTATTTTTAAATAGCACATAAACCTGTTAATTAGGCGTCAAACTTATATCAGTAGGGCTAGATACTCATATAAGTACTCATAAAATTTAAATATTTTAGGGTAAAAAATGTTTCTTTTAAACTATTTATAAATATTGATTTTATTTTCCGCTGTATTAGTATACTGTCTAGTAGGTCTTTTCCAAGTATGAAACTATAGTGAATCTCTTAAAGACGATAAGATAAGAAAACTAATGCAATTTTCTTTTATAATTTTTGGCTCACTAGTTTTGGAAATAAAAGAAAAGAACGCACTTTTTAAATACTTCCATGTAAATCTCTGAGTTATAACATTTAAAATTCTGAAAATATTATTGAAACCATACAATATCATTGATTTATCATTACTATTTTTTGAAATAATGACCTAAGGGTTTCATTTGACATGTAAATTACGTGTAAAACAAAAGAAGTGTTGAGTTTCTGCTTTGCCATCATATCCAACTCAACTCACAATTAACATGTAATGATTTAAAATATTTTCTGCTATAAAATATATATACGTGTTAATATAATATATGCGTTAATATAATATATAATATATTATTGAATATATTTGGCGTTAATTTTGTAGAAATTCATTATTCACAGTTCATTATTCAACAGTCTTTGCTAATAGCCCACCTGAAGATGTTGTAATACAACGAAACCTAGGTCGTGGTAAAGAACTTAAAGAAAGTAGAAATACTACACCACGTACGAAAAATCTTACAAGGTTTTCATGTTTTCTATTGTGGTTTAATAACTCTAAAACCGACGTTTCAAACTAAAGTAATATGATTAAGTAAATAAATGATTTTAACTATTATGTTGTTGCAGAACGGAAAATACGTAAGTTGCATTTATAAAGCAATGAATATATACGACGGAGAATGAATCAGGCTATAATGAATGTTACTTATTTTATATAAAACGAAATGTTAGAAAAAAAAAGTTCCAGCAAGTTCCACTCTTGCTGGAACTGACGAAGAAGTGATATTATTATCCGTTCGTAAAATCGGTGAAGCTTAATAGATTTTTTGCTTCGTAACTTGGCAGATGTTTTCTGTCTCAAGAGGTGAAATTAAATGTATTTAGGTGAGAAATTATTGTAGATTTATATCTCTATTGTTGAATCCATTTAAATTAAAGTGGATTAAACTTCCAAAACAATTACACAGGGATAATTAAATTCATGATCTTGTTAGCCATTACCTTTGTTATGACTTAGACACTGACTTATTTTACTATCTATTCCAATAACAATTTGACCAAAACATCCATTACAGAACTAAGCTTTTGTGGTCATGTTACCGGAGTATCCCTTCCAATCTCATAAAATCCATTAAACTATCATGTAACTCTTTAATTTATAATAAAATTAGGACGAATGCTTTGAACTCAATTTCATTTGACTTCAAAAAGTGGGAATGAAAAATTTGGATATTTTACATTTATTATTATCTTAGTCAAATTATTTATACAACCTTTGGATAATATACATTTTTTCCTCAATATATTACATACTACTTTATTTTCAATGTTTATGAAGGCATTATTTCTGAAGTAATATAAATTGTAAGCCATCTGTTAAAAATATATAATTGGATAATAATAATCCATTTTCCCGAATCAAATTTCATTACCATCTCATTGTCAATCAAATTTAAAACTTTTAATTTTAAAAAGGCTAAAGTATATAGTAGGATAGGGTATATTTTTGACACCTAAGTAAACGAGTATCATCAGACATTACCTTGCGAACTTAATTCGCATCAGCACGTCTCTCCATACGAAGAAGCTCGACCTAAAAATCTTAGAAAATCAAAATCTCCGAATTCTCAACAACCGTTAACCAAAATATACATTACATACTTAATTTTTTTTCGGATTTAATGATAATATTATTGTTTGTTCTAATCTTTACATTAAATATTAATTTGTGGTGAAATTATTAACATGTTATTGAAATGTGATTCTTAACTTCAGTTATAATTTAAACTCAATGGAATTCAAACCGACAGTTTAAAAATTCATCTTATTGAAGTGATTTCATAATCCTTAAATGATGAAATTATTAAATTGTGCGTTTTTAGGTTAAGCAAAATACAGTGACATTCGCTTCGTTTTAAAATATACGTCAGGATTCTTTTTATTTTAAATAACACATCTCCAAATATATTCTCCCCTAATATTAGCAAAACATCTAAACCAAAAATTATGGAATAACCAAAGTTTAAAAAATTCACTCTAAAATTTTAGGCAATATATTTGCATGATTAAAAATAATATTATTATTCGTGAATAGCTTAGAAAACATATTATGTATATACACACGTGTTTATAATTTTATGCAATTTTCGTATCCGTGTTTAATAGGATATATTTATTGTTAATTCTTCTAATATTGTTTTTCGAGAAACAATAATTTAAATGTACTTCAGTACGAATTTAGATCAAAATACTAACGGATAACTCCTAAACGTTTCTTAGGGCTGGAATTTTATCAAAGTAAAAAGTTATTGTGTAATAGAGCTGCAAAGTAATATTTAACAGAGATTTAATTTTTCATTGAGCAACAAAACGCACCCTGACTTTTATCTCTTTAAAGGGTAAATAGTTCCGATAAATTTAAATACTAATTTCAATATTAGTGAAAATGTTTTTAACATCAGTACCATTGTATTACTGTCTCATAATTCACTTAAATCTTCAGTTATAAGGATTTTCTAAAGTCTTGTATAATTTTTGTCTATAGGACCAAAAGTGAGAAAATATGAGTAATGAATAAAATAAGTAACCTGTCGAGAATTTCGTATGGGCTTTTATTGTTTCAGATGAAAAAATTGGCATCAAAACTGGTTGTAATTATAGCAATAAATAATACATTTTCATTGATAACTATCTATGGCTCAGTCGGTTGATCTGATACAAGACCATAAGGGAGTGAAGAAGTGACGTGCCGCGTGTGTGGTAGTAGAAGTCATGGATTTACATAATTTTAATTTACAAAGGCAAAGTCTACGGCTGCCATGACAATTTAACTAAATTAAAAATACCTGTTTAGAGTAAAATGTGCCATGCTTAATAAATTCCACCTCTTTGTTATTAGAAAAGCTTCGCAATTGTGATGCAAATTTCAATCAAATTATATATTTATTTGTGATAAGTACAATATCTTATTGTTGAGAGCAATCTACTATTAGAATTCGTAGTCACAAGTCTACAGTAACTTCACGAATTTCAATATATTTTTTTGCAACAAACACTTTCTAAATAAGAACACTCCAATTGTAGCTTTCAAAAAATTTTTTTTTTTTTTAAAATACTTAATTTTATATAATATGTTAAACAATGTATTGTTGCCATGTAACATTATAATTAACATAAAAAGGTTTGTCATTTATTCTCAATATTTTATTGATTTCATTTGGTGAAAAACTATCTACATGTAGATTGTGACTTAATGTTTCACAGTCTTGGTCTCCTCACAGTCGATTTAAGGCCGAGTAAAGTATAAGCTATAAATATATATATATATATATATATATATATATATATATATATATATATATATATTTATAGCTTATACTTTACTCGGCATAATTTATATATATATATATATATATATATATATATATATACACATTTAGGACTTTTTGGTATCGGTCTGCACAATAGAGGCTAACCTATGAAATGAAAATATATGCATCACTCAAGATAATTCTGTACACACAAGCCGAAATGGTTTACATACGCTATTGAAAATGTACTTATAAATTTATGATATCATCAAAATCCTATTAGTTCGGCTTGTTTGGTTATGCAAATAAGGTGATACGTTTAGATTTTCACAAGAAAATTTATTATGCAAAGGACGCAGGTAGTCCATTTAGCCAACTGAATACTCGAGTATCACATTACATGCAAGAGCTTTATTGAAAATACCTTTTAATTCAATCAACGGGCTTGATTGATTTTCATTAAGTTCCGCGCCCAATTTTGGCCTTTTGGATTCGCTCGTCCTTCGGTCTTATCGGCGTTTATTGATTAGCTGCCGTATAGCCATTTCTTACGTAATTTAATTAAGAGCGACGTATCGATGATAATAGGTTGTCTTCTGCTTTTTATTTGGGTGTACCTAGGATTTACACTGTTGCGAACGTAACTCATTGACGCGAAGTTTGTTAAGTTCATTTCAGTCACTATAAAATCAATGGTAAGCAGGGTTAGGTACTATAACTTGTGGAAAATCTATTTAAGGTTTATTTATTTATTTTGAATATTAAAATTTATTGGAATTAACATTTAAAAACGTTTATTTCATTATCACGACACAAATAAACAACTGGAAGCAAATTATTCCGTAATCGATAGCATTTTGAAGTCAAATGAAATCGCCCAATCTAATACTCACCACATTTTTAATAAATATTTTTGTTCTGAAATGTATATTAATGAACCAGAATTAAAGCAGTATCGCAAATTATAATTTAGAATAGAAAACAGTGCAACAAAACAGCCATCCACTTGGCGTGAATAAATTATTGATTGGTTTATATTGCATTGAAATCAATTAAATTATGAAAATTTGAGCAAATGATTGCGATTCCAAATTTAATTAAATTTAAATGTTATAACTTTTAAATAATGTATATACATTAGGAAAATATTTGACAATCGAGATCAACAATCAAAAACATCGATACTTAATTTATATAAGACTCGGCACAGTATAGGTTGTTAAAAAGACAGTATAGGTTGTTAAAAAGACAGTATAGGTTGTTAAAGACACTCAATTTTATCGCTTCCTCGTTACTATTAAGGTTTTATGGGGATATTCCTTCGCAACTGATAGATATATTAGAGGCTTTCAAGCCCAGTTTTAAGGTTTAAAGCAAATGTATTTTTTAACCGGATATGCTTTTGAAAAATACTGTGATTTTGTGGTATTCGTTAGTTTGTTCATAACTAAAAACTACAAATAATGACTAATGTTGTATCAAGATATTCGTTTCTAGTTAGGAGAACGTCAAAATGGAATTAAAAAAAACAACATAAAAGAAAATAACAATTGACCTTATTGTCACAGAAGATATTTTTGAGAAAAAAAGTAAGGATAATATGCACACACATACACATACATATACATGTGTGTGTCTGTGTGCGTTTGTTTGTGTGTGTGTGTGTGTGTTCGTGTGTATTTGTGTGTGTATATATTGTCATGTGAGGCTACAATTACATATGTGGTTTTTCCACGAGATTTTGTTTAATTTTATTCCCCGCATATATTATATTACAATTGTCTTACTATATTACTTTACCAATAATACTTATATTAGTATTATGGGGAAATTACATAGGTATCTAATATTTTGATACACTTAAGTAATGACTAATAAATCTAATATATAAAAAACTGCACATGTGACACTTATATTTATGTAAATTAAATTTTCCAAGCCGAGAGGTTTCTCAGAAAAACGACTGTTACAAACCGCAAGACGAATATATATGCGATTTTATATGGGTATCGTTTTCTTTTTTGAGATAATGGACCATTCCTTACAATTCGATTGCTCTATAAAATCATACCAATCAAGGCAGGATGTATGCTGTCGGGCTCGGTCTATAGTACTAATTGGGAATAAAAAATCATAAATTAGAAAAATGAAGATATTGCATAGTGTATGAAAATGTCAATCCATTTAATATATGAATACTGGTAATGTGATTATTAAAGTTACGGTTTATAAAGGCAATATCGTCGCTATGTAAAGTTACTCCAGCTTATTTGTTCAAAAAATTCAATTTTTAATATCTTTTACTCGTTCTTTGAATATTCCAACAATCATAATCAAATACCCTGATGTTTACTTAAATATTCTCCACAATTGTTTCACTCATCAGTTTTTCATTTCGAAGCTTATATTAAAATAAAATTATTATGAAAACAGTAGTAATGTAAAAAGAAATTGAAATTTGGCATTATAATTTAAACCTAAATTTAGATTATTCAAAAAAGAAATTTAAATTTGGGTAGCCTCGCTTCAGTGGCCATTTGGTCAAAAGCCGTTATAAATATTATGCATCTAAATTCCAAAAAAATATGCAAATAAAATTTAGTTGATACTTATTACACACACATGTGTATGTATATACACACGCTCACAAACATATATATGTATATATATATATACATATATATATAAATATATATATATATATATATATATATATATATATATATATATATATATAACGGTCTACACCATATAGTTATTTGTGAAATTACTAAAAGTAACATTTAATCACGGTAATACTATGTTGTTTTTTCGATATAAACTATGTATACGTGCATACTTTACACAGTAATCTTTTCGATTATTACATCTGTTTGTTACTTAAATTAATAACATGTTAGATATACCTGGCAATATTTTCCATAATTAGGGAGTGATGTAATTTTTATCTAATAGGTGAGGTTCAGATGAAATGTATTACCTAATCAAACTATTAATGTTATCATTTCTTTTATCCTTGTAAGTCTTAACTAATAAAAGTTCATTATTGAAAATTGAGTTCATATCGAATTCGATTCATGTAATTGATTTCTAATTCTTATATCATCCAGTCTGGTAAATGTGCCAAGAAAGACTCTCTTTTGTTTCTTATTATGATAAATTACTCCCTTTTTAATAACAGAGCTGGATTTCTTTCATTGATAATTGTCTGAAATTTTCTTGTGCCTAGACTACAGATGGGAAAACGACTCCGATTCGATGTCAATTATCTATTTCCACATATCGTAGATAGATATTGATGTCATATTTTCATTTACTAGTCTCTTTTGTGTACAGTCATAAGCTGAAATAAACCTACACGGAATTAATCTATGCATAATCTCGGTATTGTTACAAATGGTAGTTTCGCCTTTTTTGGAGATATATCTAAAGTATTGAAGATACATAAAACGTAACAGAATCAGTTATTAGGTATTCTTAATTTCCATAATATTGATATCTAATATACTATTTTAGGTGATAGTCTCATATAATCGAAAGGAATTTAACCAGTTTCCGTTGTCCTTATATTGATATACATTTTTAATTTTTCAGTATTTTCTCTTCAGATTTGCAGTAAACAAAATTGATTTTAATTCTCTTCAACCGTCAAATAACTTTCACTACGCTCTTTCATAAGATATATTCACCGTCTATATATTTGTGTTAGTACTTCCTCGATCTCTTGCCTGATGGTGTTTGATGATGTTAACTTTTACTTGTAGTTTCAACCATTTGTTATCATTCTTCTTTACATATATGATAAATTTTTAGTTTTTTGTTTTCCTGTGAGTATTTTCACATATAATATACTAAGGGCGTGAGCGGAAACAAACTCTTTCAGCTTCATTTATTGCTCGATAAGTTTTTGGTTGTTCAAGATCGATCTTATTTAATATGTAATCAATTTTAATGTAAGTTTCGTTTTCTAGAATAACTTCAGCACATCTTTAATGTAAATTTTTTTATTGCACGGTGAAATAAAAATGTTTAAAGAACGTAATGTTGAAAGCATAGAAATAGTTCGCTCTTATCTGTTGCCTGTTTTTACCCAATTTGAAATAGTATAACTGGGATTAGGCTATTACCGTAGATGCTGGAAATTGATGAAATATTATAATTTACCGAACGTGGGAAAATATAGCCAAGACGGAGTTTTCAATTGTCCTACCATTTTATTTTCAAAAGATGAAAAATATCATATTACAGTAAATCTCATATATCGTGTCTATGTTATGGATAGTTAAACTTTAACATACCTAGTGTATTTCGTTTGCACATATTTTTTTCGAATGAAAATAGTTTGTAGACAAAGTTTATTGTCTGAATGCGGACAATAAACTTAATTTAACACAGACTAATAGAAAAAGTCTGTCAAGTAGGGGTAGAGTTACGCTAAGAGGTTTCTGTAGATATTTAGGTACGTGTAAATATTTAAGGGTTCATATTATTCGTATTTTTACTATTTACAAATAACAACATTATTTTCCACCATGTAAATAATTTATCTAGTGAAACTTTCACAGGCGTAAAAATATTATAAATTTGTGAAAAAATATAAGATTTATAATAATTTTCATAGTTTTCCAATAAACTGGAAACAAACTTCGTGCTATTTTTTTTCAAAATTTTGAACTATAGCAGGTTTGCAAATTTTATATTATAATACGTAAAAATTGTTTAAGAATTCTTGAGACTCCTTTTCCAACATGATATATTAAATGGCTAATAAATTTTACTATTATGTCACTTGCACCTTTTAAAATTTTAATGGAAATATTTTTGAAAATTAAATTTTGAAATATAAGCTACATTATTATTTTAAGTTTAAATAATGTACGTCGAATGGTTACTGAAAAAAAAACCTGAATTTTTTCAACACTATCTCCAAGACTCTCTAAAATAATCTAAATCAAATTCTAAAAAATGTGACGTTAACATCTTTATAACTTTCTTCTCTAATTTCATTATACGTGGAATAAAGAAAAGAGTTAATTGCATTTTACGTCTAAAAATTGTTATGTCAATATGTGTGTTAATTATTAAAATATATAAAAACGTATACTTTACCACTACGCCAAAATTCTACACACACACACGTAACTTATCCCACAAGAGTTTCGTTTTTTCCTTATTTAGGTATAGCTTCAAAGTGCACGATTTTTTGTTAATTTCACTTATATAAGGAAAAAGAATTTAAATGAAATAATGGAAGATTTAAATTTGGGTATATATTATGCTATGTTTTTAATATACCTATGCACATATTTTTCAGCAGAGCCCTGATAAATCAGTTTATTTTTTTATACTACATAAGTTTCTTGACTTACAAGGATGTGTTATAGGTACACGAGTTCGAAACTTGAATAACCAAATTAACCTTCATATAAAAATGTATATCAGGAATACTGTTCTACATCAGAAATCGTAAACAGTTGCTGTTGTGATTGATTGTGTTGTGTATAAAATCAATTTCGACACCGACTGTTTATAATTTATATTGAATGATGTGCTTAAGTTTTACAATTTATTATATATTGTAAAAGGGAATTTGGAATACGTAACTCGTATAGAATTTAAAGTAATCCCCGATAAAATTTACGTAGTCATTTTGTAAATACAACATTTATACACATATGAAATATATGTGTACACAGTTTGTTAATTAAATTATTCGTAAATAATACTATTATTATATATTGTTGTAAATATGTTGCCTACAATATTACAACATCCCTTTAACTGTCAGGTAAATCTTAATCAAATTTCTTTAAACCTAGTTAATTCATAACTTTCGATTTAGTTTCTTTGGAAATATGAGTAGGAAACACATCTGGGGATGTATTATTTATATTTAAAAAAAATTCGAGATAGCTTTAAATTTTGAAACAACGAGAATATCGTCGTATTTTGCTTAACGCAATAATTCATCATTTAATAATTAAACAACGCTCGGAATTAGACAAATTAGTAAGTAGTTGGTTCAAGTTTTGTTTAGTTTAAATAACATCATAAATTAAGAACGACATTTTAATAACATGATAATCATTCAGCCGGAAGTTTAATTTTAATGTTAAGATGAAATAATATTTATTTTAATTAAATCTATAGGCAATTTAAGTATGTAGAGCCTTTTCTTTTGCAGATGGTAGATATTTCTGACTTTGTAAGTTTTTTAGGGCGGGCGGGTTTCCTGTGAATAAATGATGACGAAAGTCTTTTACTTGTGGTCAAAAACATAGACTCTTTACTTTTAAGTTTTAAAACGTGTTCGGTAATTTTATTATTTGGTTCAAGAAAATCGATTACTTTTCAGTTGTAAAAAATAGCTAAAAGGCAATCTGTTTTCAACCAAATATGTTAATGCTAAATACTTGGTTTGCATTCAATTATATTCCTTCAGAAATAATGTCTTCATAAATATTGGAAATGCAATGGAGAGTAATATATTGCATTATTTTAACACACTAAAATTAGTTTCATAATTTCCACTTTATAATGTAAGCTACATGTTTGAGTACAGAAGAAAATAATATTATCTAAAGATTTTAAAAATAATTAAATAAATTGAATAAATTAATAAAAGTTAAAAATCTAAATTGATTAAATATTTCATGATATTTACGTAACATAACCACAAAGGCTTAGTTCTATAATGAATGTAATGGCCAAATTACTTATTGGGATAGACAATATAATAACTATTGGGATGTTTAAGTCATTTTTGGGCTTAATTTCAATGAATTCAACAATAGAAGTGCAGATCTTTAACAATGTATTACCCAAAGACATTTAATTTTATTTCTTGCGACAGTAACCATCCGGCGATGCAAGAAGCAACAATTTATTTGTCTTCATCGATTTTACGAAATGAATTTTGTAACAATAACATTTCTTCATTAGGTACTGAACTGTCCCATATTATTTGAATAGGTAACTAAGTAACGCGATAAATAATTTGTGAATTGAAAACTTCTGTGGAAAAATTTGTCACAAACTGGGTAGTACTGTATTTCAATATTCGATTCATGAGATATAGTTACATTAATATAATAAATATTTAATATTCATGTTAATAGTAAGTTTAAACATTAATTATTAAATTTGCAGTCCTTTTTACCGGTGGGTGTTAAGCTTTAAAAACTGCACCACCCAAGACCGTAATTAATAAAAATAACGAGTATGGCGTCTACTGCCATTCGCTTACTATTTTTACCTCGATTAATTAATTGAAGTCCTAATGGGCCTAATGTCAATACGGATCCTTAACGAGGGATATATTGCTTGTGCATTGACATTTCGCAACCATGTAATGAGTTATGATATTAGTCTTGAATGCCTTCCGTACAGTTCTAAACGCAATATGAAGTGGAGTTTGGTGTGCTTGTTTTATTTAATGTCTTAGCTTTATGCGAATTGAAAAACTATGAATATAATAAAATTGTAATAGACAATTCTGTACATAGAAAATATTAAAAAAGTGTTGGATTTGGCTTACAAAATGACATTAGAAGCCAGAAAAACTTTTTCAGAATTTTTGTCAGTATATGTGTTAATTTGAGCCGGTACCATGTAAAATTTACTAGAAGAATTTTGATAAAGTTTGGTGTGGTAATAGTATATACACAGTGGCTACATGTAAGAGAAAAAAAGCAATTTTTTTAAAAATTGTTCCCTTAATTGCATGGAAACAATGTTGTAGACATAGCTAGTATTAAATAATATCACTATTCACAATTAAATGAAACTACGTGGTGTAGCATTATTTCTACTTTCTTTAATTTTTTTACCTCGTCCTAGGTTTCATTGTATTATAACATCTTCATGTGGGCTATTAGCAAATATTACTAAAATGCAAATATTAGCAAATATACTATAATTCGACATAAAAGCAGCAAACAAATTAATTCAACACAAATATTGTTTCTGTGCTGGAGTTCTGGCTGGGCCAAAATACAAACCCAACTCTAAAGTTTTCACAAAAATTAAACCATAAAAAAAACGTATGACTGTAGAAAGCAACACAAGCTCGTAAATAAGGAATCAGTTACTCATAGAAAAGTCTGGTTAAAAAGGATAAACCTTTGTGTCACATGGGTGAGGCTAAAGATAAAAGAAATGCGATGCTCGTTTATATAATTTAAACAACGCAAGTCTCATGAAATAGCTACTTAAATATAGAAACAACGTGATATTCATTTAGATGAACACCCCGTTGTTCCAATATCTAAGTAGCTATTTACAATAACAATTATAATCCCAATATATATCATAACTTAACATGATAACGACTATATATACATGCCCCAAGTTAGTGACACGAATTCATAACTTGATTGCCAAACTCTTCATAAAAAGCAATGCTAAAAAGACGTTTCTTTTTTATTTGTAAATCAAATTAATAGATTTTATAGCGAGACAATAATTAAGGTATTTTATTACTTTGGTTTGATTGGGACGTGGTTCTAATTTGAAGGTTCGACTATACGTTTTGTATTCAAATCGGCAGTACTAAAAAGGAGAGAATAATTACAATGTCGATTTATACTTTCAGCTAACGCAATTATAGGGGTGTGACATTAAAATTTTTCTGATTTAATTATTAATGGTCACTTTTTATAAATAGTAGAAAATATTTTGATGTCATAAGTATTTGTCTTCCCCAATTTAATTTAAAACCTTTGGTTTAAATTTAAAGAAACCAATTTTTGATCAACTGGACACATTATTACTAGCAATATATTCATGATAAATTTTTTAATGGAAAAATTATGATTTAGTAGACTGAGCGAAGCAAAACCTTAGTAATGTGCAATAAAAGGATTTGGCAGTGTAAGCCTTACTTTGTAGTAGTTTCACAAAATTTGGCAGGGAAAATTTGTATGCTATTTCTTTCAAAATCGAAAGATCAAGTTCAAAAGATCAAGTAGATCAAGATAAAGTTCGAAAAAAGCATCTTGAACCGCCATTCTGGTAATTTGGAAAGAATTTTTTTTTTTTAAATTTGAGTTTTTTATTAAGTGTTAAAAGACTTTGATTACATATATATATATATATATATATATATATATATATATATATATATATATATAAATGCCTAAATGTATACGGAACCCTCCTAGGGCGTTCTATTCTTAATAGAATAGAACGCCCTAGGAGGGTTATGCTGTTATATGGATATATGCTTAATAGATTTTATATTTCCTTTAAAAGAAAAGTTTCCTTTAAAATGTTAGTACATAGACCATTTATTTAATTGTTTGGGCTGTGATCTATAAGATCAGTGATCAAAGGTATGCGCAAATATATTTATTTAACTTATATGTGAAATGCCAAAGAATTGAAAAATATATATAGTTAGGAATTTATATTAGATTGAACATCTACCTTCAGACGTATTTCAATAGTGGCACTGAATTTTCTCGAATTTTGCAAACGAGCTACCTTCGGTCACCGGCACCTTGGGCGTCGTAGAATGTCGCCTGAGATCGTTAGGTTTGGAGGCGATGCCCCTGTGGAATTCAATTTGTCGAATCGAAGAAAGCAAATCAGAATTTTGCATCATAAATCGTGGGATATTTTTTCGTGAAATTTTTTTTCGCTTTTAAGCTGGAAATAGTTACAAGGACTGAATTCGATTTTCCCGTCAAGATTTTATTTGTATTTTTTAAAATTTTGTAAAAGGTAAAAAAAGGCTTATTTATTGAGATTTAAGTAGTGTTTCTGTCTGCCTATGCTGATGGTCTTTTAAGTTTTTGGACATTTCATAAAAAAATATTTAAATTTGGTAATAAATTTAATTGTGTTTTTGCTTACGAACAAAATTTTTAAAGTAATAAGAATGACCCAAAGATCTATAATTGATTTAGAAAAACGAAATTATTAAACATTTTGGTAAAAGATTGAAAGAGCTAATGTTTTTGTTTTCATTATATGTTATATTTGCACACTTGCTACATTTATTAGTATAATTAACCTACCTAAAATCTTGAAAGCAACATAGATAAAGTAGTAAAGCTTACAAAAAAAATACTCTGAAGATCTGGAATTTTAAAAATTTTTGTAAAAATAGCATGAAGGTGTTGTAATACAACGAAACTTAGGTCGTGGTAGAAAACTTAAGGAAAGTAGAAATAATACTACATCACGTAGTTTCATTTAATTGCGAATAATGAATTTCTACAAAATTAACGCCAAATATATTCAATATTTAAAAATGTTGATAATTTTTTATCGTTTCTTCAATAAATAGTAAAACTAAAGTTTTTTGGCTATTCATGAGAACTGAGAACGATTTTTTTGAAAGAAATTACAGAGAATCAAGTACAGAACTCTTAAATATGAATCCGATCCAAAATGAAATAGTTTTTATACATCAAATTATCTCAAATACTGGAAACATTTGGTACATAACACATAACAAGACCACAAGTGACTAAAATAATCCATAAGCATAATATGGAAATAACATTTTACAAATTTTTCTTGAAGTGTCGAATTTGAGAGTATCGTAGGAAAATAAGTAATAAAATTTCACGCTTCGTTGAAAGAATGAGCAAGGTAATTTGTCAACTCGTCAAAAGCAGAGTCTAAAATATTAAAATATTTAGTAATTTTGCCGCTCTGTCAGATAGTTTCTTTTTACTTGATTGCGGAACGCTAAGATGACTACTGTGCTTATATGTATGCAGCTACCTATGTATGTGGGTGTACTCAAATCTTACTTTCTAGATCCAGAACGGATAATGTGATTAGACAAGTAATCTCTTTAGAATCGTCTTAATCTTCTGAATGTCTTTAGGGGGGTGATTTCACAATGCCACATGACTGTGAATCGCCATTTTCTTGATTGTGAGAAAATAACAATTTGAAAAGGTTATGAATAAATATGTTGTGTGGATATATACCATTTTAATGAAAAATGTTTTAAAATTTTGCCAAGCAGTTGGTAAATTGTTATGTAATACCAAAGACTTGGAATTGTATTTTGATATTTTTGTCAATGTTAATTTTAAAAAAATACACTTTACATTATTAGTTACGATTCCATAGTAAATTACAAAAAAAATCGAGAAGAAATGGTTTATGGAAAGATGGCTTCAAAAATACATATGTGTATATTGCTTGCATGAAAATATATTTATGAAAGCATCGTGGGTCTAAAAAAAAGGGTTTAAAAATAAATTTGAAAAATATCTAAATACAATAGACAAAAAATATTGTGTCATAAAATTTTCAACCGATAAAAAATTTTATTACAAGAGTTGTGACAGGGGGGTGTCCCTACTTCATTCCTTCGATTAAATTTTCAAGCTCGTAACTAGTATACTTGGTAATCAACTTTTATAACTGGTTTCATATTGGTTTTTAATTAACCGTATATGCGTATTTAAAAGAAATATTTTTTTATATATGACCACATATTAACGATTTTCGGATTTTTTCCTTTACTTGTACTGTAAGACCTATCTTCCCTATAGGTTTTTATTTATTTGCGAGTGTCAAAATGTGCGGCATAAATGCAAGTATTTTTAGGGTATTTTTGTTGCGTTGACTTAGAAACTTGCTTTTTTGCAGCTCCAAGGGAACGTACAGTAAGTAAGCAAGAAAGGGTTTCCGAAGAAGATGGGTCTTGACGAACAGATAATCTATCAAGACCCTTTTTCTCTACCTCAAAATGAAAAAGAAACCCCTATTGGAGCACTTTGTTGTCATCTATCTATCTAACTCTGTAGTGATCCTATAACACAGGGGTTAATTTTTTTCCTTTCGAGGTACGTAACTTTAAAACCAGCAGCAATTTAGGATTAGTTGACTACCCAAGGTGTATTCCTGTTTTTTATCTATATTTAATCACCTACGCCAGTATCTAATGACTTTTGTTAGCCAATGACGACAACGATGTAGCGAGAAAACCGCTAGGACAAATAGGGTGACCATATAACCAGTAGAATCCACAATTTGGCGAAGAAAAGTTTTTAAATAGTGACCACATATAGAAAGAGTAGAAAAGCCCCCAATAGATGATAGACAGATAAAGACTGCCTATTAAATTTCTAGGAAATCCGTTGAAAGCAAATATCACAGGAATTCATCGTTCCGAAAATGTATGACGGAGACCTATGTTTAGCAGTGGACATTTTCCGACTGATGATGATAATTAAAATAATATACGATATATCCTTTCTTAACTGGAAATAATATTATGAATTCGAAATGGCGGTAGCTCAACAGAAGAGAACCTAATATACATGTCATTTTACCTTAAGAAATGTTTTTAAATAGGATATCGTTAATATGTACTTTTTAATCAGATGATGCAATGCAAATTTAAAAACTGGCATTTTTTGAATGATTTTTATTATTGATGACTATTTCTGGAAACGTTGAAGAAGCTTTGAAAATTACTGTAGAGTACGCACTCTGATAGTCATCCCACCTTATAAGAGACGATTCATAGAAACAATAGTGACTTTTATTTGATACAGTATTCTTTTCTTTTTAATTTCCTACTAGAGCCTGACTTACACTATCAATTATGTTTCTTTTCCTACAGAAAGTATTTCATAAGCTGTATATTGCGCCGAAATAGATAATCTTTCAAGGAATTAGCGCATCAAATTAGAAATTTTGATCGTTACCACCCTCACCAAAGGAAGAAATTTAAATACAAGAAGACCTAAGGTATACGAAACAATCTAATATGTACATAAAAAGTTTTTTATAATAATCAGTACAGTAAAGGTTTTCTGTTAAAAAACATGAAATTTTCAAAGTGGAACTCGGTTAAACTTAATGTATTTAACACTTATACAAGGTTCATTTAGGAATATTATGTAATCTCGAAATCATTATTAAACATACTCTGCGGTTTATTTAAGTTATATTTTAAATAATACACTTTTTTGATCCATATACTTTAGCTACAGTAAGGTTTTTTTCTTCGCTTCAAATTTTGTTTCCCCAACGGGTATATCAATTTTTCTGCCGAAATATTTTTTTCAAATGCGATATGAGAATAACTTCAGCTACAACACATGTGTATATTTTATGAGAAGTTTTAATAATTTATCCAATTATTTTCGAATATGTATAAAACATCAAAACACCTGCTCTGCCCAATAAAATTTAGAGTCGGAATTATTTTTTCCAATCATTTAATATAGTGTATGCTTCTCTTTTTCTTTAATTTTAACTATAATTTTTCATACAAACTATTTCCCCGTGTTTTATGAATAGTTATGACGTGTTGTTGCACCCGCTTGGAATAATCTTAATGATGCTGTAATCCTCTCCCCCTTGGGTCGCAAAACGCGGCTGCTCCGTTGCCACACGTCGGCGGGGATGCTCGGAATGAACAGTCAATAAATAATCCAGCCTCTTTCAACCTTGCCCCATTTAAGTGGTGTAACTTTTGTTACATTATTACTCTGTCTCTATGAAATACATCAGAGATAAGTAACCCATAACTTTCAACGTAACTGTTTCCGGACACATGAAACCTTTTTGAAATTGGACGTGGGTTTCTAGAGATTAGAGTAAACAAACAAATATACTTAAAAATTATCTCCTTTATTGTAAATGAGCTGACCATTATAGCAAAAAAAAACAAAGTTTTCTTTATTTATTTATATATTTGTTCTGTTTGACCTATATAGGAAGAGATTTTACCACAAGATATAAAGAACACATTGCCAGCTGGCGAAATAACAAACCAGACACATTTCGCTTTGCTAAACACCTCATTGAAAATAACCATCATCCTCATACTGATAATGCCTCCTATGTATTACAAATAAACACAAAAGGTAATAAACTTAATATCCTAGAAACATTAGAAATAAACAGACATAAAAAATATACCAAGGTTAATATATTAATTGAAAAACTAAATATAATATCATCACCCATACTTAATATCTTCTAATCATAATATAGTTAGACAATATTCGTATTACAGTACTCTTCAAATTGTTTCAGCCCAAATACACATCTAAATATAAATATATATAAAAAAATAAATGAATAAAGAAAACGGGAGATATGTAGAATTAGTGGTATAACCATGTTCTAACTTTTAGATACCCTTGATATAGTTAGTATAAATATATTACTGAGAATAACTTCCATTTAATTTTATTACATACACCCGAACATTTGCATAGTATAACCTCATGGAATAACATCAATTTAATTTATTACCCTCACTAAAATACTCGTATATCGTATAACTCTCGGAAGTGTAATAAAACCTACACCGCTCCCCTACAATGAACTCACTAACATGTTGTTTCAATCATCAATGTTTGTAAATAATCAAATAAAAAATCAGTCGTTTTTCGGAATTGTGTTACGTCATAATAACATAACTTAGCATTGCAAGAGGCTGTTACACGATCCTTTGCTATCTCGAGAAAATTAAAAGCTTTCCGTATAAAACTTTCAATTAAAATGATGAATTTAATATACATTATTAATAAGGCGAGGCTTCTAAAAAGATTAAGGAAGAGAGGTTTTATCTTATTCAAGATTACGTTTAATAAAACTTCGTTGTGATGAAAACATGGCAGATTTTAATTAAAAGAGCCTGAGTTGAAAAGGATTTTTGCTATTGTTATTTAATATTTTATTTTTTATTATCAGATGTTTTGAAACTTGAGATTAGAATGCGGCGCTTATTACGGAAAAGATGAATATTTTTTGGTATAATCGAGTTGAGTTTTCAACTTGATTATACCAAGTTTTAAGTGGAAAGCGTCGTTGAATTTGTGTAACATAAAATAAAATTATTTAATGTAAATAAAACACACATTATTATAGCAATGATACTTGTCACCTACTGTATTTTATAAAACACTAGCTAATGAAATGCCATGTAGATAATGAAATGCCGGTCAGGCACACTGAAGCAATGTTATCTTACCTCATCCCATATTTTTATTAATCTATCATGATGTGAGATAGTAACATTTAAGGGCACAAATCCATCCAAATACAAATTGATGTATTTCTATGTAAGGATTTAATAGAAGTATTTGTGTCAATTACTGCAAATTATAATATACCCATTAAATATTCGAACTTGGACCATTGGGCCTGTTTAGATTAAATATTACATTTACAGTAGATGCAATATAATTCCAACAAATGATTTTCAATCGATTTCTTATAGTTTCTCGCCGCTTCAATCGATTTCGATTCGACTTCTTACCGCTAGTGATTTTCAGCGCTACATCAAATTAAGCACGTTATCATGCCCTGCATTATCATGATAATTTTTTGACTGGGAGCTGTAAAAGCTCGCGGATATTTTAAACTCGTGCAAACAAAGACAGAGCTAGGTAAATGTCAAGACAGGGAAAGGATAAGTCATGAAAAAACAGAAAAATGACAAAATCCGGTCGCATAATTCAGTCAATTATTTATAACAAAATTTATGTGTTTAATTTTATAGATATCAGCTATTATAAATTAATTGTCATAGCCGAAGTAAAGCATCAATAGAAGAAGTCAAATTCTAGTTTGACTCGCGCATCCGGTGTTCCGTATCTTGTTTCAAATTATACTACTGTATTTATTGTTAATCATCATTAATATGGACTGTAGAGGGCAATAAAAATTAAGTTATATGTAATGACATTAAGCGCTTCGTACTTAATTTTTTTATCCTATGCACCTTGTTTCACATACCCAAATTAACAAAATATCTCAGTGCCAATCGAAACTGCAAAACCGTTAGCAAGAAAAATTAAAAACTACGTTTTGTAGAATTATTTCTACTTTCTTTAAGTTCTTTATCACGACCTAGGTTTCGTTGTATTACAACATCTTCAGGTGGGCTATCAGCAAATATCCTTTGTTAATAGCCCACCTGAAGATGTAACACAACGAAACCTAGGTCGTGGTAAAGAACTTAAAGAAAGTAGAAATAATACTACATAACGTAGTTTCATTTAATTGTGGATTCGTGTTTAAAATAAAAGTGATTATAACGTAGCTGTTTCGACGGCAGTATTAATTCAAACTTTGGAATATTAACATGCGTCTCATAATTCATAGAAAGGGACTTGAAAGTTTCATGAAACTTTTTTTTCTTGTAAGATGCCATTTTAGCGGAGAGTGCGCATGAATAAAAAATGCCATCATGCGAAGTCAACGTAGCCTGGTTCCGTTGTAACGGTGTCGGGTTTAATTACTATTCGCCACGTTGGAAAAATCACGTTTAAACAAACGTTTTAAAAAAACTCAGCAGTTGAAAATGTAAAGAAGTACTTTGAAATGTATAATTGAGGATGGATTATTTAATCCCCGTTTATGATTTTCAATAATATTTTCGGATTCAGTTTTTCACATTTGTTGTCGTAATAAGAAAAGCATCATTTGTTTCATCTTTATCGAGTAAAGTTAAATTTATTATTTTCCTGGGATTAAGGTGGTGAATTCATTAGTTAATTGATTTATTTACTTCTTAATGAAAATATTTCTCAACTTAAAGCTTATTATTATTATTATTATTATTATATTCAATTAATGTGGAGAATATTATAATTAGCGGCTTCGTACTCGCGAATAACATTCCGGTACAAAAAACCTTTCCAATCTCAATACTGGAAGGTTGTTCAAATCAGTTTTCAACGTTTCGAATAAATGCAGAGCTAGAAGCAACTCCTTTTTATATACAGAGAGTTATACCCAGTCATGTTAAAAAAGAAGTGAAGAGTACATTTGGTTTAATAGTGATAAATTTTAAAACACAGAAAACGAATGAATGTTTCCTGTATTTTTTTTTCAACATAAAGAGGTGATTTATATCAAATTTGCTTCGGATGAGAATGTTATACAAAGTGGTAATTCAATTCATGTCACTGAATTTTCCGCAACGTTTCATAATAAATCTGACACACAAGTTTGTTCTAACTGCAGACTTAATAGTATTAGTAATTTGACAGTGAAATGAGAGCAAGCTCTCCTTAATTATGTATACTGAGGTTCCCAAAAATAAGAATAAATTATAATAAATTTTAGAGAAGTGTGTTATAAAACACGAAAAGACTGTAAGCTAAGGTAAAAAATTTATCCAGCTTAAGAAACCTTAATAGAAAAACAGTCATCGTGTTAATAACTGAATTTAATATTTACTCATGATCATAAAATTACCTTTGACATTCAAAAGTATTTACGTATATCAACAATTTCCAGGTTTAAAACCAAAATATTCACCCTTTTGACATAAAAAGAAATAAATAACAGACCAATTACGTGATCATTGAATGGACCTTTCTGACGACATTTTATGCCATCTTGTCATAACAACGTGACGCAAAGTTGCTAAGTCGTCCTTGTGTGGCCGGCCGCTATTGAGAAAAAAAAACTTTCTGCTTGAAGGTTCTAAGTGATTAAAAGGGCGATATTTTGTTTACTTTTTAAAATAAGATAAGCTTTTTATAAAACTCTTATAAATCATATTATTTAGCAATATTTTTATAAGGTCATTGCAGAATTTGGAACTTAAATTAATTATTACCAACTTTAATAAGACCTTCATTCAAAAGCACTTCATTTTGATGTGTTTAAGTATAGATGGGTTAATGTGCTGATTATATAATTGCACTGGAATTACACAAGGGTACAAAACACAGAGGTATCTTTAATGTATTTTATTTTCTTGTTGTTAATATTACACACGTACATACACACATGCGCCCGCACGCATCCACACTCACACATGCGCACGCACACTTGTACGCGCACGGGCACGCTCGCCCGCTCGCACACACGCACACACGTACGCACGCACGCACGCACGCGCACACACATAGTACTTTGAATAGTTTGAAAATTGAATTATTTTTAAAGTACATTAAAAAATACAGGGCTTTGAATTGTATATTAATGAATATTATTTAGAATATTATGTTTCCTGAAATTGTATGAAAATTATTTCGGTTTTGATAGTTGCAACAAATGATTCTACCGATCGACGTTACGTTCAATGATGGTTTGAATCCCACCTTTATTTTATTTTTAAATAAATTATTATCATTCCAATTTTTTATTTTAATAAATTTCATATAAGACATTTATATTTTTAAAGTTGTCTTTCAAAGGCGTTTCATTTGTGTACGGAGCATTGGTGAAAGTAATTTACTTGCTCTAATTTACAGGTTTTTAATTTCGAATATGATGCATTACCTTAAAGCCAAGTTCTGGTCAATATTACTTGGCGAGTTTTAAACATGTTTTCAAAAAAAATATTCGCATTACACAATAAACATTAGATGTGCTCGCAACTTTCTTCCCGCGTGGATCTTTAGAAAATATTATGGTGTCCTGTGTCCCATATACGTAATACGTAATGCCCGCTATCATAATATTTAATATGAGTAAACTTTTTTATGATATAATTCATATTAAAATATCAAATTATCATACCTTTTTTTTAGTTGGTCGATTGAAATAAAAGAAAGTTTACATGTTACCCAATCCCGATAAAATCCACTAGCAAATCTTCGTCAAATTCCTTTTAGATCTTCTAGCGAAAAAAGAAACAGGCTCAGAAATAAAAGAAAAAAAACATTAAAAAAACAATATTGTTGTATTCTTATTACATTTTTTATATTCTTCTAAATATTTTGCTCCTAAAAACATTTAATATACGGATATCCCAATTCTACAGTTTTATTATAAGTATAGACAAGAATTTAAATAACAATTAAATGGAAATACAACCTAACCTTACCAAAAGTAATTAAATTATGAATATTGACAACAGATTCAAAATGAAAATTAATTAAGGAACTAATACGTACTCGTACAATACCACTAATAACGACGTCTGTCCTTATGCGTTTGTTTTCATTCAGGTTACTCATTTATATTATTTAATTTTGTAGTCCGCAGTACACATAATTTCTGTTCAAATTTCGACTCGCTTTACTTCCATCAGGAAATATTTTTAGTTACATATTAAACCTAAAACGAATTTGCGAAACAAACCTGGAATAAATCTGCTGACTTGCGATTTTGCACGATTGTTTGGAGTTATTTATATCTTGATTCACCAAAAATTATTGAATAGTTTGTGACCACCGATGAAACTTGTATTTGTTAGTTTACTCCAGAATCAAAATAGACCAATCCCGATGATCTGTTTTGTCGAACGAACCAGACACGTTTAATATAAGGTGGGGGAAGGGGACCAAAATTAAAATAATTTCACACGGTTGAAACCGCAGAGCACAGCTTACATTGAAGATATTTACGAAAAATTGTTTAGAGAGAGATAATAAAAATAATATAATACAAAAATATTGTTTTAGAATCTTTGTCTGTTTGTTATTTTTTCCTATATTGGTCCAGATCTACGTAAAGGTATTTTAAGTTGCATATTTTATATGATCTGACGTAACATACAGGCTATTTCATTGCCATCAACATATTAAAATAGAAGATATAGTAATTATAAATATTTGTACAAAACGCATTTATTGGAAAAAAAAATTATTTCACAATGAATTCACATAGATAGCGTTAAGTGTATTTTAACAGTCATCCTTATGGTTAAATTCATAATATTTTTAAGGGCATTTTGTAAAATAAATAGAATTGAGTACTTTATTTAAACTATCTAAAAATATCGATTTGAAAAATATCGATTATTACGACAGTATCAACATTTGGCGTTAAACCAAATACTTGCAATAGGTATTGTAGAAAATCATTTTAATTAAATTTTTCATAAATAAATGAAACTATATGATGTAGTATCATTTCTAATCTGTTTATTTAAATTATTTACCATGACCTTGGTTTTGTTGTATGACATCTTCAGTTAGGAAATTTGTAAAGAAGTCCTTTAGTAAGTTCTTAGGTAGAAATAATATTATATCGCGGTGTTTCATTTACTTGTAAAAAATTTAATTAAATATTATTTAATATACTGTTAACTATTGAGGTATGCGCAAATTAATACGCAATATCACTATGACGGCTCTATGCTTATGAATATTGACAACAGATTCAAAATGTAAATTAATTACACATTTATACGCTGTATGTTTGTACGCTGTGACAAACAAACAAATGGACGGAAAAAGAAACATGTCAGTGTACTTTTCTTCTACTTGAGGTATGATACCTTAAAAAATAATCTTTCGATAAAACAGAAAAAACCAAATTTGCTAAAGCCAAACTAAACTGTGTTAGTGAAATTGTTATTGCTATTGTTCAAAGCCGGAAAAATCTAATAGCTGTGGGATTTACTATTTCGCCGTTATGTTTAATTACAGACCGCTTGTAAAACCGGTTGGTAAAATAAATCAGCTTTTAGGTTAACAAAATACAATTATATTTTTTAAATACTTTCAATAAAAATAGTAGTTTTTTATTTCGCATAAAATTTTGAAACCCTTCTTTTGAACAATCTCTTATTGAACAATTTTCACGGTAGTTAGGACGAAGCTAATATTTCGTTCAAAAATATCAACTTGCAAAGACTCGAAATATCGAATAAACATTCATTATTTTCCTCATAAAAGACCGGAAAGCATAATTTCATTTACTTCTTTTATGTCTGTTCTTTTCATTTAATCCAATCAGTTGTCTGAAAATATAATGTTAAATGCTAAATTTTTCGCGATAGTTAGGACGAAGCTAATATTTCGATTCGTTCAAAAATATCAACTTGCAAAGGCTCGAAATATCGAATAAATATTCATTATTTTTCTCATAAAAGGCCGGAAAGCATAATTTCATTTACTTCGTTTATGTTTCAATTGTTAACAATGCTAGTGTAAAAATAGGTATGGCAAACTTTATTTCAAAAACATCTACGATTTACACAGATTCCATAAAGGGTCAAATTGTTACTTGAAATAACTTTGCATTCGCAAAAATGCTTACGATCAAAACAACCGCTTATAAGAAATGTTTTGCTATCTCTTTACCACTTGTATGGTCTTTTTATTGTTATCTGTCAAGTGACCCCTTCAACAATTTCGCTTCCTTAGTGACTTGCTTATCGCTCGGAGCTAACAACTTGTTTTTTGCTGTTTTTTCCCTGCCACTGTTTTTATTTGTTGACCTACGCTTAAATTGAACCTTGTGTGATGGTGATTTGGATATTGTTTGACCGACTTTATTGGAAAATGCCTCAGACCTACATTGCTCGTGAACATACAGAAAAGCATTTTATTTACGGGGTACGTGACGGGAATGCTCAGCAAGCCGCACATGCGTATCGCGAGCGCTACCCTAATTGCGAACGCTATCCCAATCACAGAGTCTTTATTCATGTACATAACGCATATTTACAGGGTCAAATTCTAAGAAATATAGTTCCTGAAGGAAGACCTAAAAATAATGATGAACGCCAAGTGCTGGCCGAAATGGAAGAAGCTCTTTCTGCTAGTGTTCACCTAATTTCTTGATGTACTGGTATCGCAAGAAGAGCAGTATACCGCATTAAGAAGAAATTATTTGTACCCGTATCATGTACAGTGAGTGCAAGTACTGCTACCTGCTGACTATCAACGACGAATACACATCTGTCGGGAATAATTTGCCTGCATACATGCAGGCAAAATTCCCTTTCTATCTTATGAAGCGATGAATCGTGTTTTAAAAGAATGTAAGTATTTAATCCCCTCATAGTAAGACAAAATAGATTTCTACATTGATTCGGAGTAAATTTGTGGGCTCAAATCCTGGATGGCAAAATTATCCATTCATCTCCGTCGATCTATTTGAACTCCCACCGCGGCTTAATGGAGTTCGTTGTCAACGGTTTTTAAGAAAAGAACTTGAAAATCTGTTGAATGAAATACCACAAGATGTACGTAACAGGATGTGGCTACAGCATGAGTGCACCGGCCCACTTTTCGGAACAAGTAACTGAATACTTAAATGCAACTTACCCAAATTAATGAATAGGACGGTTAAATTGCATGGTCACCATGTTCGCCAGACCTCAATCCATTGGACTATTTTTTGTGGAGATATTTCAAGGAGACGGTTTATGAGACTATTAATGACAATGAACAACCATTAAGACAAAAATTACACCATGTGTCTGAAATGGTAAAAAACCACGAAAGGGCCTTACGAAATTTAAGAACAAATTTTGTATTAAGATGCTGGTTATGCATAAAAGCTAAGGGAGAGAATTTTGAGCATTTACTCTAATAAAAAACATTATAAATGCGATATGATCATAAATAGTACACTTCTTTTATTTTATCATGACGGAAAAAATGATCAATGTTAAAGAGTTTAGGAATAAATAGTATAGTTCAAAACAATTTTTAGTTTCTGTAATTAAAAAATTGCACACGTTTCAGCGTTTAATTTTTATGTTGCCAATAATAACGACTGAATAACGTTTTAATTAGGAAAACGAATGAAGATCTTGGATAATAAAAAAGCAAAAACAGTAATAATATCTAAAAAATTATTTTTCATTCGCAGTAAAAAAATCATATCTCTAAAATTATTAGGTCTAGGATAATAAAATGTATTGTTTCGTATGTGTATTAACTCACTATATTACCGACATTACATATATATATATATATATATATATATATATATATATATATATATATATATATATATATATATATATATATACATATAGAAATACACATTTAAAAAAAATCAAATCATATATGAGAATTACATAAATTACATCTCCACAAATAACGAAAAACGAGTTTGTTTACAAAATTAAACCAAAATATTTGCCGGTTTTAGAAACTTCGGAAGTTTTATTGCAATTTCATTCCACACAACTTTGGGATTGCATTGGAGAAATATTTTATTCCTGCCTTTATCATAAGCACACCATAAAAATGGTATAAGTCTGTTGACGGTGACGCAGGTTTCACTATAGATTCTATGAAAGCTTTCAATGCATGTAATTTTTGATAATCTTGTGGTTAATGAAACAGCAATACATCAACGATTGAGTGAGATGAGAAATAGCGTCATGGATGTATCATGGATGTCACAGAGAAGAAAATGAAAGGAAATGATATGTAATTAGAGCTACTAGTTAATGATTGTTTGAAATATTCTTGTAAGATATTTTCATATAGGTGGTATAACAAGAATGCAACGAGTAAATTTAATTGAACAATGTTTGAAATTTCTAGATAAAAAAAAATTAATATCATTTTCTGAAGTTTCGATGAGTGCATAACAAATAATATAATGTTAAAAAACTTAGAACATTAGCAGAAAAATAAAAGAAAATTATTTTTCTCCATCCAGTCTCAAAAAATCCGTTGCAATAATATTGGGAACCTTACATATTCTCAAACTTATTAGAAATGCTTTTTGTGCATGTCAAAAGTTTGTAGACGGCTATGGAAATCAGATTAGCTAAAAATAAATAAAAAAGTTAATAATACTCAAGAAACAGACAAGTTTCACTTAGCCAGTATACTTCGTCGAGAACACATTGACATCCAAAACCAAAAAAAAAATGAAAATTAAGCTGACTAGTTAACTTAATCAGCAACAGTGTAATAAACGCACATTTATTTTGTAAAAATGTTTTAAAATACGAAATACGTTTTTGCGAATTATTGATACGTTTAATTTTATTGATACGTTTGATTTGGTCCCCAAAAATCATCATGACGTGGAAATTATGATGTGGACCGCCCTTCTTGGAAGGTACTGCGTCTTTAAATTCACTGAAACTACACTTCAGTTTGTAAGTCTCAGGATATAGGGTTTTTTAGGGTTTCTGTATTATATTGATGTATTGAAACATTTTTATTTACAATTTATTGCAACTAAGTTACCAGTATATTTACCTACTACTATTTTTAAAATAGTTTGAATTGTTATTTTGTAATAAACGTTCACATGGGCCTTTCAATAATATTTCTGTTTTGAAATAGTATAAGTTGATATATGTAAAAATTTCTGACGCATGTTCACTTACGGGAGACTAAAAATATTAACAGTGTGTCACTAGAACAAAATTATATTTTGCCTACTTATTCCGCCATTGACTCGATCAACAAGTTAACTACTCGACTTCGTAATTTAGAAAATAACAAAGGGAATTTTGAAGGCGAAATTAAAATAGCAGAAATAGCAAACGACTTTCAAAATTGTTAATTACATATCTGGATTTGTTGTATATATTCGAATAAGGAAAATTTATTGTGAGACTTTTGTTGGTATATTATTAGTTCGAGGACAAATTCATGTACATATGTTTATAGCTGCAAAAGTAGAAAGTGGCTTATAATATTAATCACGAAATGTTATTAATATATGTAAACAAACAGAAAGGAAAAATACAAAAGGATGTGTAAATACTCTCAATAAAGGAAAAATCATTAAACAAACTTTAAAATATTTTATAGGTACGAACATAATGGCTTCAATTTAGTGAACATTTCCTGATGCGGATCCATGTAACTGATATAATCCAAGCGATTATGGAAACATATTTTGGCTTCAGTATATATTACTTGATAAGAAACCAAAATATAAAATTAAGCAAACGACAATTACTTATTAAATATATAATTTTTGAAAGCCCATAAGAAATTAGCAATGTAGGTATATGCATGCATCTGATCCATTATGATTCATCTTATTTATTAAATTAAATTTTCACTAAAATTGCAAGCGTTAAGCTATTGAAAAATATGGGCAGAGAGCGAATCTGCCAATTTTTTAAATTAAATAATACCTCGCATGGAAGTGTTTAAAAGTAAACAAAAATAAGCTAATTATTTCAGAAGCACGTAATATTATCGAACAATTGGTCACTGAAATAATCAGACAGCGCTCTGTTCAACTATGTCAAGTTCAATAGAAAACAACAACGTAAAGTATAAAACGTGGTGTTTTATTACGATGTTTTCCTTGTTAATATTAGAAGCAGATTTACAATCGCAAGCATTTAATTCCATCAAATCTTTTTGGATGTGGTCAATTCCCCATTTCAAAATGTTTCAGTGGATGAATTTAAAACGGTAGTAGATACTTTTAATTTAAATGGACCATCTTCGAAAATTTAATTAAATATTTATTTTTTTTCGCACTACTTCGGAGGTAGCATTGCGAGCGGAGTATAATAGCGGTGCGCATCTCATAGTCTAAGGAAACTTCCATCGAATCATTTCTTGTAGAAATAACGTTGCTTGCTTTTCCGCCTTCTAATATTATTCAAGTAACTACTTTAAAATTCAATGCGAGTTATTTATTACTGACGTATTATTTATTTGCTTGAAATAAACAAAATATTAGATGATTTTTTTTTAATATATATACATATATATATATATATATATATATATATATATATATATATATATATATAAACATAGAAGTGTGTAAGTGTATTGGATTTGGCACGGAATTATATTTTATTTAACCCTTCACAGTATGAGGGTTATGCACTCAATAGGAGATGGCACATGATCGCGAATGGTGGAAAGACTTGGCGGAGACCTATACCCTGAAAAATGTGTAGATTTCCTTCAAGTGTTTTTAACTATTATCTTAATATTATTATGAAATTATAATAATAACTTACTTGATAAAGAATATTGAAATTAGGATAATACGATGTGATTAATTAATTGAAAGATTTAATGTGATATTATTAAGTAAGAAATGTAAAACAGCTTCATTATTATTAACTGAGCTATTAAGCATTTATCCATATATTTGAGTACTATATAAAACAAGTATGTTAAACAATATACGACTGGAATAAAATAGTTAATGGCTTTGGATGATTTTAGCATGACTTTAAATTGTTAACTGCCCACTGAATTCATGAATACAAAATAAAGACAAAACATTATCGAACCCTGCTCACATAACTTCACATTAGAAATCCTAATTAACATCATCCAGATAAAATAGGATATCTGTTTGAAAGCTTTAATTGGTTTTGTTGCTTTAATGACCCTGCACGTTTCTGGCAATAATATTCAAGGGCAAAAGCTCGCCGATCGCATACAATCGAAAGCTTCATGCTATTATAAGGGTAGAGGTGCCTTCACAGCTTTTACTAAGCCTGATGTTTATATAACTTCCAGATCCCTTTCCAACTCTACCCTTATTATCTAATGTAATTGACCTGTCATCGTAATATTGGATATTAACTTAGGATTCATTAGAAGAGATTTTCTATCGGGTGTAGTATTTTTGATGAACGATATTGAATAAGTTTCCTATATTTGGCATGTATTTAAACCTTGTATTGTAGGTAAACAGTAAACGTTTTTTGAAACATAAAAAATCAGGTGAATCATCCAAATTAATAAATAAAGAACTATAGGAGATATTTTCTTGGTCAAACCTATTGATTTTATGACCTTGTTGTTCTCTTAAATATCAGACCTGGAAACCAAGGTTCACCATTTTTATGGAATGTAGCGCTGGGTAAATAAGTAACTAAACGTTAATAGTCCGTCCCTTTATTTTAGAAATGTTCCCTTACCGTGATTTTAAGATACTCATGGATCTATGATGTCATGTGCTTGTTTCGTTTCAATTACTTAAATTTTTCAGGACATGATGAATGAGGTAAAATCGAAAAAGCTATAGTGCCAAGTAACTTCTAAATTAATTTGCATGTAGAGCGTGGAGAATTATTTTCTCCGTATCTATTGTGTCAAAATTAGCACGCATCAAACAAATATAAATTATAGCCACAATTTTGCCAGCTGTCAGTAAACAAGAATATTGCATTCATATGGACAAATAGTTTTTTTTGTTAATAGGGTTTATTATAATTTAAAATTACGCTTATTATGAAATCAAAATATTTATACGCTGTTATAATTTCATCAGATATAACAGGTTTAATTTGAAATATGTTCAGTATCATATAAAGGGACAAACTCCAATTAGGCCATAAATAATTTTATTATCCCCCTCCCACCCCCGTAGACTCAAAGTGGAAGTACGATAAACCCGTATTACTCCCGTATATTGTTAAAATCCATATGAAATATGATATCCAATCATATTAGATATTTCCATTAACCATATCGAGATGAAATATCACGTTTGTGAAGAAACTGATATTGATCTCCTTGTTTTAGTTTAGAGACAAAATGCCCCTCGGGCATAGATAATCGAAGAAATATTAGTGAAAGGGTCAACGAGGTTTCGAATTTATCTTAAGCTTAAGACAAAAAGCTCTGAAATTATCTTTTATGATATTAGCGTTTATTTAATATAACATATGTTGGTTTATATAACGTTTATTATGAATTTAATAGAATTTGTTAATCTTTGTATGAGAGTGATTTATATATGTAGCGATACAATATAATAAAAGTACAATATATAACAATTTGTAAATGTATCACTACTGATATAATACAAATGAAAATTTGCCTATTTCAATATAAATGCAAGAAAAATTTTGCACAAGCACGGAAAATTGGGTGCGTTGCCAAAACCGCAGTGTTCGCGACGATTTACACTTAGTCACGACGATATGTACACATACAAATATTATTGATTAACGTCATATTCAAGGATGTTTATTGTGAAAACTTATTAATCTTTATGTAATTAAATTCACTCCTGGTATTTATCTACTAAAATAGTTTAGTTAATAAAAATTTCATTTACTTGAGTATATTTATGCCGTACCCATGTATTTCTTACAATAAATGATAAAAAATCTGCCACATATTCGGTGGCAGATTTTATTTCACAACTTTTTGAGAAGAGCAATATACTGTTTCCAAACATTTTTAACGATTTAAACAGATTCATAAATTATACATTTTAACTTTTATCTAGAACCAATTTGTTCATTAAAAAAACTGAAACAAAATATGTTCAGTAGTCACTGAGAAAATCGCGTACATATAGACAGACAGAAGCGACGCGTGACTGTGTTTTATAATATAAATTGTTTAATTAGAGTTCTTTAAAAAATTGTATTTATTAGTTGTTTATATTTTTTATGTATGGTACTTTAAAAAATATCTCACATTAACACAAAAAGGTGACGCTTAAATATTGTCTTACACGATAATATGTGTCTTAAAATATTTTTGTTAATAGTGGTTCTTGGTAGTTGAAGTAACCACTGACTTTGTCTTTGTGTGTAAGTACAACAATTAGAAAAATAGATGAAATTTGTAAACTTTTTGTCATTATATCGATATGATAAACACTTATTTTTTTAAGCCTAATCTGTGTACAGATATTGGAAACATCTTTAAAATGATTTTAGGAATTTTTGAACGCAAAATCAAACAAACATCCTTATTATCTTTTTTCGGGAATATATATACTAGCCTCGAGTAAAAGTATTTATAACTCGAGTTGCGATCGAGTACTATGCAAGTAATAAATTTTTAATCGGATTCTTGAAAATATGAGATCTTTTTCTAAAATTGGAATCAATTTTTTTTATATTTTTTGGAACGAAGTTCCTTATGGCACGTTACACGCTGTTGTTACTGTTTGTAACGTATGGTATGTTACTGTTTTTTTTCTGCTGGCATTCTTTTGTAAGCCAATATGTAACTATTTGTATTATAAATTATTACTATATCAATTATTAAATACTTAAAATTAACAAAATACAAAAAATTTCGATCATATTCATTTATTGTAATTACTAATTAAACTTTATTCGGAGGTTTTAGTACGTTTGAAAATATATTTTATTCATTTAAAGTTTTAATGTTATTTAATTCAATAATAAATACATTTTAAATTCAATTAAATTAATTTATAAGAAAAAATTAAAATAGACAACGAAATTTAAATTTTTGAAATGATTAAATTTGATTTGAAAATAATTTTTTAAATTATTTTAATCGATTTGTTAAAAGAAAATTGAAATTAAATTTACAATTAAAATTATCTTAAATTTAATTTGATTGTTTCACTTGAAAAAATTAATATCACCTATCATAATTTTATATCATCTTTTATTTGCATCGACAAAAGTTTCCAAATATATATATACTGATACCAAAATTAAATCACGTAATACTGTTCAGGTTTCATATAACTTATGTTTATCTTTATCCTTATCTTTGATTATATAGCGTTCGTTCTCTCCAGAGAGAACCTTTGCCAATGTCAAGTGTGGAAGTTTTGTTTAATTAAAAGATGTTGGTCGGATCGCTTCATTGCCGTTATTATTATTTCATAGCTTAAAACGAACAATGTTTCATTATGCTGAAATATTTTTATTTAATACATAATATCTGGTGAAAGGAACTTTATTCCAACCGGGTGTCCCAAGACACTTCTCGTTCTTTTTTTATTTTGGTATATCTAAATTTGTCTTTAAAAATGACATTTAATAAATAATAAAAAAGGCACTTTTAATTTTTTATTAATATCATCGCATTTAAATATTTAATTAACTCGACGTTGAAGCCTTAAATAAATTTCATTGAATTTTGGATGCCGTGTTAATGAAATTTATAAATTTACAAAGATACAACTGGGCTTATTGTAATATCCTTTTTCGCTCTTTACTGCGTGTACAGAAAACATTTAACTTAAAAGTTGTAAATAATTAATAATACGATATTTTTATATATCTTAAACAAAATCACATTTCAATAGCGATCGTATGTATTTTTAACGTCCCATTACAATGTGCTTAATCCAATTATAGTGCTAACTACTTATAACTGGGAAAATTGAAAAATTAGGGAAAAAAAGGATTTGTGTGCAATTTTATTGCACTTTATAAATTCGTGAGCAGAAAATTAATTTCGTAATTTCTCAGTTTGTAGAACGTAACTGTTATTGAATACTCAGTTTCAAAAGTACAACGATTTTATATAGTTTACGTACATGTTTTAATATATATATGTGTGTATATATATATATATATATATATATATATAGACATATATATATATATATATATATATATATATATATATATATATATATACACATATATATATATATATATATATATATATACAGAAGTATTCTTTATTATTTCACCCCAAATGTTTCCTTAAAACCGTTTTGGTATTTTCTTTATTCTTAGACCGTTTTCCTCCAAATCCTTCTTCAGATTAATAAAAAAAAAATTGGTAGTGGACCAAGTCTCTACTGTAAAGTTGATGTTGAAATTTTCAAAGTCCATATTCTGTCAATGTATACTTTGCAACTTGGTAAGTATGAATGAACTAATTGTTGAATATATTTGGCGTTAATTTTGTAGAAATTCATTATTCATAATTAAATGAAACTACGTGATGTAGTATTACTTCTACTTTCTTTAATTTATTTACCACGACCTAGGATTCGTTGTATTACAACATCTTCAGGTGGGATATTAGCAAGAATCTTTGCTAATAGCCCACCTGAAGATGTTGTAATACAACGAAACCTAGGTCGTGGTAAAGAACTTAAAGAAAGTAGAAGTAATACTACATCACGTAGTTTCATTTAATTGTGAACTAATTGTATTAGCTGTTGCTCTAAAAAAATCATAGATTTAACGCTCTTCACAAAAATTAAATGATATCCTTTTTTAAATTCAATTGATACTTTTAAATTTATCAGTAAATGTGCACCATTGCACTAAATTGTATTATAGTATTATATACCATTTAATAAATTGTTTATTTTAACATGAGATTGAAACGAAATATTTAAACTCATCCAACGTTCCATTATAGTATTTACGGCATTCGAAGATGGCTTCAATTTTTTAGTCTTAACAATTTTGCCGTCCTAGGAGTTGGTATTCAGATTGTCTTCATAGATATCATTTGTAATTATATTGGTATTTTTTGTTACTGAGCCAATAAGCATTAGTCTTCATCTTTAAATGAGTAATTTGTTACACAAGTATGTTAAAATAACATAAATTGATTAAAATAGTTAATGCCCTTGGATAATTTGAATATGATTTTTAATTACTAACTACGCATTAAAGTATTACGCAGTAAATATTATCGAACTCTGCTCTCATAACAATTAACAAAACCCAGATAAAATACGATATCTGCTTGAAAGTTTTAATTGGTTTTGTTGTTTTAATGACCCTGAACGTTCCTGGCTATTCAAGGGTCAAAACTTACCCATCACAGAAAATCGAAAGCTGCATGCCATTATAAGGGTCGAGGCGCTTTTAGAGCCTTTGCTAAGCCTAAGGTTTATGTTATTTCTCGATCCCGTCCCAACTTGAGCTCTCTACCCTTATTCTCTAATGTAATTGATTTGTCTTCTTAATATCGGATATCAACTGAGGATCC
This sequence comes from Druceiella hillmani, assembly GCA_039881145.1. Classification (NCBI taxonomy): domain Eukaryota; kingdom Metazoa; phylum Arthropoda; class Insecta; order Lepidoptera; family Hepialidae; genus Druceiella; species Druceiella hillmani. The sequence continues at coordinate 1,092,408 of JAYKKI010000140.1, read as the reverse complement.
AGTACAGGAGATTTTTCTCTGAACTCAGTATATTTTTCTCAACGTGCATTATGAAAGATATGGAAATAGTTTACTATGCTTGGTATAAATGTGAACCTTATATGGTAGGTAAACCATAAAAGGTGTTTTGATAATGATGACAGATTGAGTCGTAGCGAATTATCGGGAAAAATTATAATTAATCATCTTAATGAATGGCCAATAATTTTTTGAAATGCAGAAGTTTTATTTAAATCACAACTTCTAATGATTTGACCGTATTACAACACTGGTTTCTTTTTATATATAGTTATTAATTAGGGATAAGGCCATTAGTACCATTGAAAATAATAATTTGTTGTGCTGCGTTTCTTGATAATTGGAAAAATGTTATCTTCAATTAATTTTTACTCCTTTTCTGTACGTCAGAATACATCTTCAAAAAAATATTGGTGCCATAATTAAAATTACTTCTTTGGAGCGTGATACCATAAAAAAGTAGTCATTTGAATTTTCCTTGTGAAGATGGCGCTTGTAACAATTCTAATTTAAAACACAATCTGTTCACGTAATATTTAGAAATTTAAATTGTTACCGCAATTCCTAACTTTCGTACCAAAATCGATCAAAATACTACACTTTATTATTTTCAGAGTATGGACACGATCTTCACGCATTGTGTTTTATGACATGAAGGTAGAAATTTGGAATATATTTTTTGCATTTATTTCAATGCTAGCAAAATGACAAATTGAAAATGGTAACAGTTTAATTTTGCAAAGAGAATAGTTAATATTAATATTAAAAAAAACTACTGTAGATACCTATGACCGATATGTGTATCTACATGTGTAGCTCCAAAAAATCAAGCAAAAATTGCGGCATAGCTTAATAAAATGGTCATCTGGTCTACTTAACGATTTTTTTAGGAATTGAAGATCCATATATTAATTATTTTTAACGCATTTGTTTCTCTTAATAGCACATTTTGTTGAAAAGTAATAAGAACATTGAAAAATACGTTTCACAAAACATTTCACGTAAAACTTTATTTCTCTTAATATATTCCTGAAAAATATTTTATTTCATATTTACATTAATTAACGTATGAAGCATTTGTGCTGTCAAAGTGAATTAAATTTTCCATAATATTTGAACATAGGTTTCAAAAACAGGAAATCTAACAGCACGCTTTGCGTTTGTAAACAAAAATGATCCTTGTGTGAATGCATGGTGTAATAAATATATGTATATATTTGACATCGTCCATACGCATATAGTACTTGGAGGAATCGATAAACTAAAATAATAACCAAATTAGAATGATAAAATATTGTGTAATTAAAAGTATAAATAATTTTTGTAAATACAATGCTAATCTTACTCCTTGCTTATTTAGTCAGAAGCCGAATAATGTCAAGGCAACAAGAATTTGTTAGTTTCCCCAAAAACCACTTCAACAAAAACCGTGTAAACCCCGAAAATATCTTATCATGTAAAACTTGACCTGGTTTTGTGACCTAGTGTGGCGACTGTTCTTGTTTGTGTTCGTTTTAAGGGCAGCAATCTGATAATGAAACGTAAAGCTTAAAAGTTCTAAATATATTTTTGTTATTCAATATAATATTAGATCTATGTGAGTAAATGTTCTAGTCTCATTAAGGTTTAGTTAGTTTTATTATTTTCCACATGGCTTTGTTAATGCAACGTTTGGAAACATGTTTCTAGGTGATAATGTACATTTTAACTCTTTTTTGGGTTTCTGAACAAAATCTACGTATTTCTGTACTTTAATATATCTAATTGACTCATATGGCAGACTTATTGCTACGAAATAAATCTCTTACAGCCAACCAGAGCCCCAGTCCAGAGTCCCAACAGTGCGCCGCTTAGACACAAGTCGTATGCTTTGTGATAAACAAATGAGTCTTCGTTATCTTTATTTATTTGTATGCATTATTATTATTCATCGCCATGGTGACGACATATAATCAAGTATAAAAATAAATAGATAACGAAGGCAAAAAAAGTTAAAAAATGTAAAATCTTTTCCAGTGGCTGTTATTAAAATAGAGAAAGGTAGGTCTCAGTTTTTGAATTATCAAATTTTTGGTCCGCTCGATCGCACATAGAAACAGCTGAATGTATTGTTAAGATAGTTTCAGTTTTGTGTTTACTAATAAATAACTATTGGCTACGTAACTGATTGACATTTATAATTGGATGGACGAAGTAGTGCACATTATTTTTCTTTCATCAGTGTATTTCACTGCAATTTAATTTTCTCTATTAACATTTTAGCTTACAATAAATATATTTATTTCGTTGTGGATGTAAAATATGCTCTAAATTATTCTGTACTTTATGTAATATTCATAAAATTTGAATCGAATTTCACATTAGACTTTTAAAAGTGTAATCCTTAAAAAGAGATTCGCAAAAACTATTGGTTACGTATCTGACGTCATAAAAATTCTGAGCAAAAGAGATTCGCGAAAACCATGTCATATCACAAGGGTATAAAGGCTTAAAAGTTTTATTTAAATCGTCGATCAGACAAATAAGAAATCTTGTATATTTTTATGACAAGTCCGGTTATTTTTCATAATTATTTGTAAATGCTGTTTCTATGGAACACTTTAAACCAGTGATGTGTAATAAAGTATAGGTATGTCCTGTTATTATTTTGTGGATACAAAGTAACCAAACATGCAAACGAACTAACCAAACAACCTAATTAAAAGATTATTGTGTACATTGTGCAAATTTTAAGACTTATTGTGCAACTTACGAAAATATTTTTTGTAGGTTAGGGAGTAGGAGTTAGGGGAGACACCGAATTTTGAAACCACCCGTCAAGAGTGATGAATACCAAGATCCAGAGATTAAAATTATTTGATAATGTACTGCGAGAGCAAGGCTAAGGGGGCCTCTGGTTGGAACCGGAAGGGAATCGTTTAGTGTAATGGCTAAGAATGCGGTGGTTCGATGACAAAAGATTTATTTACAAAAGGTGGAGATGAAAAGGGATCAGCAAGGCTCAGAATCTTTCTGGATTCTAGTACTGGATAAATAAGTAATTAGACACTAATTGTCCTTTTACTTTAGAGATGTCCCTATACAGTATTTTAACATTCACATATATATATATATATATATATATATATATATATATAAGATCATGTCCAAATTTCCCTTTTGATTACATAAATATCTCAGAGCACGACGAATGAAGTAAAATCATTGTGTAAAACTAAAGAAGCCAGAATGCGAAGCGACTTATAAATTAATTGAAATGTAGAGCGAGGAGAATTATTTTTTCCGTATCAATGGGATCAATATTACCACGCGTCAAATAAATATAATTTGGGGCCCGAATTTTGCCAGCTCTCAAGAAAATAATCAAGAATATTGCGTTCATACGGACAAATAGTTGTTTTTCTTAATGGAGTTTATTCAGATTTCAAATTATCCAGGTATAATTTCATTAAATATAACAGGTTTAATTCGAAATATGTTCAGTATTATACAAAGTATTAAACCTTAATTATATAAATAAATTCATTATCAGACTGTTAATAATACATTGCTCAACCTAAAGTGCAAAGGGAAAAAACTAATCGCAACAATCTATTTAGGTAACTTTTATTCCTGATAACATATAATAATCTAAGATAAAATCAAAGCTATTAAGAAGCGTGACTATTAAATTCGTTAAAAAGAAGAAAGGAAGAAAGACAAACCGAAGTTTTTTGTCAAAATTAAAATAAGATATGCCGTTACAGCCCATAGTAAAACTTTTTATAAGCTTCAAGCCGTAACTTTTCGTAACCGGACAGCCGAAACGCATACTTATGAAATGTGTATTAAATTGGTATTTACACTGAGAGCAGAACAAAGGCGTGTGGTGTTGAAAATAGCGGAAAGATCGTTATTTTTGCCTAATGGGAAATAAACTTTTCTGGACGACGCTTGCAATGGTAAAAACTGTTATTCTTTTACGCAGAAAAGATTTTAAACAACGTAATACATTTTCAAGAATACTTTAAGAAATCATTTGCATTCAGTATTTCGTATATTACCCTAGGATTATCTCCTTCCATCTCTATATGTGTCGCATATCTGATTATATTATAGTACCAGTAAGAAATTTGAAATGAACGTACATAGGCTTATGTTTGATGCGGTCAAATTATCAACAATTAAGATAAAAAACCATAGCCAGAATTATGAAAAAAATTAGATTTTTATAAATTTATTTTAGTATATTTCACTCTAGACTTATACGGTGAAATAAATAGAAAAAAAAAACAATTTAATAAATGCTATATTTCCTCTCCGTGGTAATATTTCGAACATTAGAATATTTGGTTACATATTTGAATTCGGGCGGATCCGTTGCGACTCAGTTCGATGGAAATTCATGATCGGGTTAATGTTTATATTCTTTTTCTACTTCAAAATATATCTTATAAATGCTTAGCCCCTCTCATCTTGCTAATTTATCTACAGCCCTTGCTGACCATTGTCTGGGCTTGCGTCCTGAGAATGTTTTCATGCTTCACATGCCTAAATGTAGTGAAACTTTCTATGAATATTTGTTTGTTTTTCATGCTGCCAGGTTAAGGAATAATCACGATTCTTACTTTGTCTTCCATTTAAATACTAAAAATCCTGAAAAAATCAAAGAATATAATTTAACTTTTCACATTCCATATCCTTCTCCCTTACCACTTCATCTTTCGTCTCCTATACCTCAATCTTAGCCCAAGTCACCCTCGTGTGAAAAGTTTATCATTATATTTTCCTTGTTTATTCCTTAAATTTATTTATACATTTTTAGCTATCTGCCTGGTAAAATATGAATGTACTGTGATTTTGGTTAACTGGAAGAAATTTTTCCTACAATAATAAGTTAACATATTAAGTAAATGGATAAATAACTAATATTCCAGAAAATATCTCCAATAAATTCTTTTTAATTTTCTACTTTGTTGTATGTCGATATAATAATTTACTTATTTTAAAAGCACCAAAGAAATAAAAATATTTCCACAAATATTAATTTCAAAATAATGGCTGACCATAAAATAAATTAAAATCAAATATAATTTTGTAAGGAAAATTTACATTGACCTGATGCCTATGATAAAGTCAGTATGATAATAACAATAGTTTTATTATCGAAAAAAAAATTATGCTATCATTATTATCCTTGCTAAAATGAAAATTAGTCCTCAAAATACGCTAACAGGTAAATATTAATATAAAAAACGGCAAAATTGCAATAAATAATGTACATTTTCAAACATGCACAAACATATTTTATACCTGACGACATTCAAATAAATTTACTATGCGCTAGGACACTCAACTGTCAAATACGTATAAATGAATCCTCTAGTAATTGCGCAAAAAGTACTATTACGAGTTATAATATAAATATTGCAGTAAAATTGCAATAAAACTTAATTTACAAATTACTATGTTTTACTCAGATATTATTTATTTACTGATCATACTTTTTTGTTTTTCTTGGAAAGTCTAGATAAATTGCGGGGTTTTTACAATTTCATATCAAAGATATATTTATTGGTAAGGTATAAAAATTAGCTACATGTAATTTTCCAATGAAAATTGACGAAAACTTATTTTTATGAAAAAATCTTCCATGAAACATAGTGAAAAATTAATTTCAATTTTCCTGATTACAGTCAAAGGGTGTACGATATCGTTTTTTGGAATAAAGCATAGAAAGAACTCTGCGTGGCTCTACCTTTTGCATAAAATATCTTACGCAATTAGCCGTAACTTGGCGAAGTTACTTGACTTAGAAAACATGAAACTAAGGCTTACTCCGTGGAAATATTCTAAGTATGCGTGTTCTAAAATTTGGTATTATACTACACAAAATATGTAACTTATCAACTTATTTTTGGACAAATTTTTACAATCTTTTTATTAATTACTCCTACATTAACGTAAATGTTGTAAATTATATAACGAAAATGTTTTAATGTCGCTCTCAATAGTTTTATAAAAATTTTTGTAAGTTCACGACAATAATTTCCTTGACATTTCTCGGTTAAATTACTTAATTATTTAGCCAGAAGTTCCAGGTATTTTTTAGCCGAGACGTTATCTTTACTTAAGTTTTTAATAATATTTTTATTCATTTCATAGTTTTACACTAGCTCGTCCTAATGATTTCTCCTACGTGAAATTATCTAAATTATGTTTTTCTGTCCACTTTGTGATCACTAAACGCATTTGCTACGTTTGCCAAACGATACCAGTTATCGGGCTGGGCATAATTCGGGGGAAATTCTCGGGGTGATCAGTCAAGAAATAAGACGATGTCTCTCTACTTTGCCATATTTAAGCAGTGTCCCCAATCGTTTTTACATTTTAATGACTTCTCTTGCCAAATAAATTGCAGTATGGTAATATATAGCCTCAAAGTAACGGTTTTTTATACAAATAAGAAGTTCTGAAGTCGGATATGTTGTTTCAAACATAGACGATACCAAACAAATCAAGAAAGAAATTTTTCGTTTGATTTAATCTTACAGACTAAGACAAATTTAGATTTTGGAATTAATATCTTGTAATAACCTAATATATTCCATTTTTAAGCAGGAATGAAGATATAATCGTAAAATCATATGCCAGATAAACATAGGTTCCATTTAGCTAAAAAATGTATGAAATGTTCATACTACAAATGGAAATAAAGTACTTTGCTATAGGTCCTAAATGGGACAATTTTAAAATTATAAGAAAAGTAGAATTATTATAAAATTATGAAGGTACCTAGCAAAGCATTCTCAGTAGAATTACGTCAATCCAACCATCAGCGGGCTTTAAGTTTAAAACTCATTCCCTTCATTTATATACATATAAAAAAGCGGAAAAATTTATATGTTTGATTGTCCGTGCTAATCTCTGTAACCGCAAATCCGATTTCAAATTTTTTTTTTGGTTAGAAGCTTACACTTTAAGAAATATTAATTTATAACTATGCCAGGATGTAAAGAGTAGACCAGTAATAAAACATGTAACATAAATTGGGGACACTGTTTAAACAGTGCAAGGTAGGGAGAGAGTAGCTTGTATATTGATGGAATATTCCGAATATTCTAATTAATACAACCCAACTTCGACGGTCGATTTTGTATTGACGAACGGAGCGGAAGAGTTTAGGATATGTGTGGGGAGCAGCTCAGTGAAATAAGATGCAATGCGACTCACTTACGCGGTCGGCTCTTTACGCAAGAGAAGTATCACAGAGAGTACTTTTATTGTAATTAATTTCTGTCTATTATCTTAATATAATATTTTTCAATGGTTTATTTCTTGTATGCGGATGAAACCGTATGGTATAGCTGGCAAATGTATAAATCCAAAATGTATTTTACCATTTAGAAGATTACATTTAAAAAAAATGCTTTACATTGAGAACAAAAGTCAACATCTTTTCATTAGTACACAATATTTATTATCTGCTTCCATACTCTTCGAATGATTACAGAGATCTTTTTATATTTTTATTATACTAAATCAAAAATTATTGATTACATTGTTGTTAAATTTATGATTTATTTATCATATCCACTGCTATACTTTTAATAAAATTCCACTACAATATACGAAATTATTCTACTACATCTGTATTTTTACATTCTATCCTTTTTTAAGGGTCAATATTGTGCAAGAAATAAAAACCCTAACAAGATCACTCACATATCATCCCGCCTGTCCACGCTCTTTTTGGTCTCAGACGTTTTTTAAAAAAAACGTTTGACGTAGAAACTCAGATTTGGTCACGGCGATAAAGCATTAAAAGTAAGCAATAAAAAATATAAAGGTAATTTTAGATGGGACAAAGAAAACACTGCTTATTAAATTTATTTTATTACGTATCAATATTCAGAAATTTTTTAGAATTTTACGTAAAATATTTCTAGAGATATTGCTACAAAGTTTTTCTTAGAAATCGTTTTATGTAGAAACTTGAAATTCGGTACACTAACATTCATCCCGAAATTTTTCATTAAGAAAGTAGAGTACACTATTTTTTTATGAAAATTCAGTGGCCTATGAATTGAGAATAAATTACTTTGATTCCAATATTATTTGTTTTTTAATTTATGTGAAGTAGCACAGAGATATTGTTGAAAATGCCCAGTTGAAGTATAAAGCATTCGATCATTACTCCGAAACTGCTACAATAGAAGTTATAAGGAAAATCAGGATACAATTTATTTAAAATTTAACGGCATATTACGTACATTGACACCTATAACTTACTTGACAGAAATCATGCCACCCATAGATAGAGCGTAAGGCCTCAACGAAGCTCCGCCAGCAGCTACCTCAAGATGTCGTCATACAACGAAACTTAGGTCATAGTTAATAATTTAGATAACGTAGACATAATACTACATCACCTAGTTTCATTTAGATGTGAATAAAAATTAAGTGATAGGACCTTCAGCTTTCCAGGCAACTTTCTCACATTCTTGATATTTTCCTCCATGGCCCACCTCACAGTTGTCTTTGACCTGCCTCTTTTTTTTTCTCCTGAATGTTTCAAAAGAGTGCTTGTTTCTTTATAATCACCACTTTCAGAGAGTGTGCTTAATCTGTCCGCCCTTTCCTATTCTGATCCGGATCACTAGTTTTCTTCCATCCTCAGATTCTAAAGCTCTTCGGGTCTATAGATGCTCTGACTAGAAAATGGCGTTAAAATATTTTAACATATTAGTAAAACGTTACGTAATTATTCCAAAGAGTTCAAGAAACGTATCATGTTTCGAATATCAAATTACAAAACCTATTTCAAACTATGTAGTATATAAATTTAATCACTTCAGTAAATTGCATCATGCACTCTATTTTTCAAACGTTTACCTTGTAATGGACGGCAGTATGGTTTACCAAGCAATAAATGGGAATATGGACACTGAATTAAATTATTACATGCCAAAAACGTAAAACGACTAAACAACTTTTTCCAGTCAATGACTAAATGATAAGAATCATGTAAAAAATGAATCAAGATAAAAATATGTTATAATAGTTTATTAAATATGAATATAACTAAATATACACTACAGGTTTTTATTTTTCTGAACATGGAATCTTAAGAAGGATAGTAATGGGTAAACAGCAATAAAATATCCATTGGATTCACTTTATAGTCACAATTTAACATAACTATGATGTCTATGTTACATATTAAACTTCCAGATTTGAATATTTTCAATCTACATTTTTGTTCTAGAGGTGACATTTTATTTTAAACACATATTAGGAATATTAGATACACATTACACAAAACAGAGGAATAAGTAAAATTACAATGTCATACAGGCCATTAATTTAGACCTTTTAGAAAATAAGAGAAAAATCATAAAACTCTTCTAAATATAGATAATTTATCGATTTGAACGCCAATTCACCTTATCTTCAAGAGAAGATGGTGGTTCATGAATTATGCCTGTGATTTTAGTAACAATTTTGTTTGTCGATGTATTCAAAGAAAAAAGGCAAAAGGTCATAGTGGAAAGCTATAGTTTTCTATATAGTGACTTTTTCCTGTAAAATTAAATTGACAAGAGAAGAAACCACCTATAATTTTGAGAAATTTTCAAATTACCTCTATTTTTAACGTATTTTCAAGTTGCTTAATTTTATTAGATGAACGAAACAACATTTTACATCTCAACATTTGATGTGGAACGCTGTATCTAATTTTGCTGTTTCATTTGGTCACTTGATATAACATATTTACCGGAAATATAATAGCAATTGTCAATGGCAATTTGCTCTTTTCTTATGTAATTAACTGGAGAAAGTATAGATTAGTCCTGTAATTTTTGAATTGATCGTATTCAGAACATGATCGAAATAACTACTGAAATTTAATCATGTTCTATAATGACAGTAACCAAAATTAGTGTCGTTATTGTCTCATTAGAGTGATAGTTTTATTCGAAAAAATTCAATTAACCTATCAGGTTACGAATATCAAATTCTAAAACTCTACTTAAACTGTGTTTAGAGTTACAAAAATATACACGATTCTTGTAGTTTAAACTGATTGAAGAGAGACTTCAATCAGTTTAGACTTCGGATAGAATAAACAGACTGTCCATAATTCACTGAAAGAGGTCCTGCAATAATGAACTGTCTAGTGCAATGAAGTTTCCAGATAATAAAGTTTCTAGCGCGCTGAGAACTATGCGGCATTAAAGTGGCTAAATATGATGTGTTGCGAACATTACACCTTTAGGATAGACACATTGCGCTCTTATATAGCTTTTCTTATTAAATGGACTTTTGGAAAGAGATGTTTAGATTGACTTCGGATAGAATAAATAAATCGTGCAAAACTAACGGAAAGTGGTCGTACAATAAAGAACACTAACAGAAATTGTTAGGATACACCATAATGTAATTAGTTTCTACAAGAAGAACCGATAAAAAAGGATCACTTTGGTTTTGCGTTTTGAATGTCGCAAAGAAACAAAAAAGTAAAAAAATAAAACAATTTTATCTTCAATAAAGTCTCAACCTGACGATTAGATACCATAAAAATATATCATATGAGAAATAACCGCAATTAGCCCATATTTGCAATTAATAGTTTTTATATATTCCAAGGTATATAATCAAACGTCTGCGAGAAAAAAAACAGATTAATGTAAGAAACAAGAGAGTCGTTGGAAGAATAGGAATCCAATGAATAAATACTAATCACGGCAAACATATTACGACAAATTCATATTATAATATCGCAACACAAACAAATTACTAAAAAAAAAGTTAAAAAAAGTTAAATGAAAGTTCAGTAAACATTACTGTGACATTAAAAAAATTGGCCGAAATAGTTTACACAAAATAGATACAAATATTAGATATATACATTGAAACACTGAAAGCGACAACGGAAGTCACTGAATTGAACTTACAAACGGGTATCTGAAATGTTAAATGAAAATTCAATGACACTTTCGCATAGCACTTTGTTATATATTGTTGACTTCCTTAGAAGTTTATTACTTTCCTTGTATAATGTGAAAAAAGCACGCGTGTATAGAAATGTTTTATCAGCGAGTCACTTACACCTAATTTATCACTCCGTGTCGAGGTCTGTTTCCTACCCACTTACCGGTGGTAACATATTTTTAGGTTCTAAGGTTGTCTACGGCAAAGGTTTGAACAGGATAAGACAAGACCTGCGACACAGAGACTTGTGTCATGATATTCGTGGGTAATAAGATTACCATTCACATGTTTTCAGCTTCTGAATTCCACGCGTCTTTGAAAAAATTGACCATGAGTGTTTAAAAGCATTTCAAAAAGAATTTCAGCTAGACTAATAAAAGTAACAGCTCATGTCAAAAATCACACACCTAATTGGTAATATAATTTACATTACAACTTAGTTGATAATAAAATTTAAGAAAACTTATCCCACTTACGCATTATTTTAACATGAGTAGAATAACAAACATTTATTGCGAATCGGAAGACCTGAAAAGTGGATTCATCATTGTTCAGCAGAACTTTAGAATGTCAGAAGACCCACTGAAAGCACCGGCAAGTTTTACTCGGAATAAAAGACGGTCAATTTCTGCCCAGTAATGTAAATTAGATCCAAAAAAAGTAAAAATAAATTAATGAATTATTATAAATTGTTTACATCCCTTGAGCTAGCAAGTAATTATTTATGTGAAAAAAAAGGAATTATTTTAAGAATATATTTTTTACGTCGCTTGCACATTGACGTTTCATTCAACGCGTAGCAAATAAACCGAAAAATCTAATGTTGTATATTTTCATATTAAAATGACGTAACTTTTCATCATAAAAAAACAATTATTTTAGTGTAAAAATCTTCAGAATTAGGCAATAAAATATAAAAACGGTATTATTAAAATCAATCGCGTTGTGTTAGAATTATTTTGACATTGACAAATGACGTAGCCGTACGTGGTCCGCTCGCATTTGAATTCTTGCAGTGTCAGCAATTTGCATACGTGTGTTGGCAATTTTATCGACAATTGGATTACACACTGCCTGATTACTTTCATATATTACGGATTTCCATATATTACGGATTTTATCTAATCATGAAGTGAAGTACATCAACTGCAATATGGACACGCGACAAATACTAAGGTATATCGTGTGTCTGCTATCTACTCATTAACAAAAAATACTAGGACAATGACTATGATTTAGGTTTGTAAAATATAAAAAATATGCAGATCTATATACATGATTAGTTTTTTTGTTTTGCAAGTCTACACTTACGTATTATTATTTCAAACAAGAATTACCTGATGTCAGATAGCGGTCAAATACTAATGCATTGCGTACGTTATTGAGACATGTATTTATCGTGTTTTGTGTTTTTACGAATTCTTATTTTAATACGATGTAACATGTTGTATTTAAATGATTATATCATAAAATAACGTGTAACAGAAAAAATCATTGTAATGACAGATGTCAGTGCTCAGAGTCAGCCGTTTTTTCGTTACGTAATGTACACTGCTATTTTTTCTAAGGTTTCTTAATACGTTCCTTATCCCTTGATATTAGATAATTGTTAACGCTTTAAGGTTTGTTAATTATTTGAGTGCATAATAATCTTCAAACAAATCGATTTAATAATATGTAATATTGTGCATGAATATATATTTATTTTGTTAATTTTGACGAAACTCCGAGCTTCTGAAACTTGCTACTTATGTATTATTGATTTATAGATATCTTGGACTAAATAACAGTAAACATTTTTGATGGGCGTTGAAATTAGTAACTAGGCAGATGCTCATACAAAAATTGGACATACCATTTGTCTCAAGGACGTGTATATTAATATTTTTACTTACTTATGTTATACCACAAGTCAAATATTCTCAAATATCTCAATCTGTTTAAAATATATGTATTTCTAAATACCTCTTTGGTATTGTTGGTCCTATCTTATCCTGGTGAACCTTTTCTTTCTTAAGTTTACAGAAGAAAATAAAATAAATTGGAATCATCAACCTCTTCTTCTATAAATATAAAATATTTCTTATTACATATGTATATTTATTTATAAGACATGTATCTTGGAGAGTATTTGACATAAAAAGTCGAAATTTAACATAACTGTAGGAAACATTGGTTCAATAGCAATAAGTTATTATGTGCAGAAAGTCATATTAATTTATATCAAATAGAAGCTTATAAAAATAGTACTTCAAATGTATAAATGTTGTTTTGTATAATTTTTTCCAATAAAATTCATGAAAATTGCTAAGAAAATAGCTTTCTTCCGATCCAAAATCTATCGGTATTAAATATCTGCAAATATCGGGTATGTTAATAATAAAGTTCATATTAAATAAAAATTATAAATATCACATCCCCCGAGGTATTTTTGTGGTTACGACCAATTTGAGCACTCGGATCTAAATTAGTGCCAAAATACTAATTACACAGGAGAACTACTGATTGATTGTAATTCACCATATTAAGACACATCGAAATATTAGAACCTTTTTCTTAATATTTTCATTATTCGTCATGTTGAGTATATGTTATTCGTATATTAAATAATTGACCTTGAAATACTGTCATGATCTCGGCGATTCATTGATGCTGACGTGATGATTCTAAGACGCCAATATATTATAATTAAAAATTGAGTTTAACCGTACTAATTATTGAATTATAACCAATATATTTTTAGTAAAGAAAATAAAGAATAAAACACTTACTTTTCATATCAACTGCCATTTATTTGGCATTATATATATTAACATCGACTAGTACCATAATATTCAATTTTGATCAGGGTATCTAAAAATACGAAAAGACGTTTTCAGGTGAAAGAACTCCTTCAAGGCAAAAAAAAAACGTTAAGGCCAAAATAAATAATATGATCACAGATACTAACTGCATCTCAGAGACACCGACAGGTTGTCACATCAACGAAACTGCTGTTGTACCGCGTACGGACGCCTGATTAACAGGTCTTGAGATAAACGCACAAAATTAACGGAAATTATAGACGCGTAATTTTTAAACTGACAAACTAAATTTTATTATTTGAACACCGCCTATGAGGCATCCCTGTTCAAAGTTTTGCACATAACCGGTGCGATCTTCACGAAAACTTGGATGATTTTATGTCTATTTGTTCAGCACAGAAGACGCTCATCGTACATATCCGATTTACACATGTTCCATTTTTCCTTTTTGATTTTGTATGTATATATGTAAATAACATTTAGAGTAAGAACTATTTCATTAATGCTTATTACTAACTAGTTACATTAAGGCTATAAAAGAGCATTGATACTTTTTTAAAACAATTAATTATCTAGCACAGTTTTTATTCTCCACTTATACCTGTATAATCATACACATAACTTCTCTATTGTAAAACGGGATTTTAATCAAAATTTTTCAAAACTATCCCATTTAAGGGTTTAAACACTATTTCTTGCAAACTTATTACATTATGCTTTAAAAACAATTCAATTTGTAATAAAACGAAATAATACCGTGTCCTTATTTGACTTCCTATAAATTCGTGGGTTAAAATTATTGCAAATTGCAATATTTTAAATACAGAGACTAGCAAATTTTCTATGTAATAAAAATATTTTCTAGCTTCAAAATTTTTAATTTCGATTTTTTATTTTTTTGCCACATATTGTATTAATATTAAAATACTTAAGGATCAAGTTTGCTCGACTTTTTTTGAACTTCTCTCCCAAATACGGGGATAAGGTGGAGTGGGGATCACCGCATACTACAGATTAGATTTTACAAGTTAGGAAATAATTTGAAAGAAATAAGTCGATAATTTTCTTTGCCTTCTTCGTTTGCATAATAAAGGCGACTATTTGAATTATATTTGTAAACAAGTCAATATATGCATGTCGGTAATCAATTGAAAAGAAGAATTATTTTTGGCTCGCCATAGTTGGGAAATAAAGTTCTAAAGCATTAAATGTTTATAAGTTTTCCAAAAATAGACGCCCCTACTAATATTTAAAAGAAAAATGAAAATGAAAAAATTATATAAATAAGAAACATGTCCCAAAAAGGACATTCTGTACTTCAAGCCTATTGTGATCGCGAATCAGGTTGCTTTTTTGTAAACAGTTAGTTAAAATAAATAACCAATTAAGTTCTCGTTATTACGTAAACGCCCTCACACAAATAGAGTCGAATCGCGCGATTTGTACACGCGACTAATTGAAGGGCGGCAAGACGACGAGGCAAAAGCTACCGTTACAAGACCGCTCCCTCGATATGCTTTATCCGTAAGGCATAAGGTATCTACGCTGTAGGTAACCTATGCCGTGGATATATACGACAGTTATTACTGCTGAGATATAGTTATTATGTTTTATTCATGGAATTTTCTATAGAGTCAAGATTATATTTTACAAATTATTTAATGAAACTTTACATTATCGTGTTATTGTATCTTTATGTAAGTAATATGGACCTTGGTAATAAATAAGAAGCGTTAGAGTATCAAAGATAAGGACAATTTTTGTCCTCTATAATATTTTATTAGGTTTTAAAAAATTTTGAAATTTTTTTTTCCTGAAATTGTACTTTAATATTTTTCCATTTGGTTCTTCTTATAATTTTCGCAACAGAGCTTGAATAGGCTTTTTTCAATGTAGTTCGTCGGCAAGGATAGTTTGAATGCTGCCTTATATGATCTTTTGATATCAATTATGTGTCTAATGGTGGTCGCCAAAAAATATTATGAAACTTTTTTACCATAGTGTTTAACTGGCAACATGGATGATACTTTTGCGATACTCGTTTTCATGTTAAGTTCTTTTTATCTTAAATTCTGAATTAGTGTGCGTGATTTTTATTGACCATTATAAGATGCCAATTACTCGAAGCTGAGTCAGGTCACTAACAAGGCTCATGCCGCACTTGTAACTTTTTCACTTAAATAAAGAAATTCCGAATATGTTGTCGATTTTTGTCATGAAATGTGTGTGAGCGATGTCTTCATATTGGCAACGGCTCAAGTTTAAAGTTTACATCTATACATGTGTATCCACTGAAACCAACTGTTCATTCACGAGCAATTTTTAAAAGATCATACCTTCGCTAATACTAAAAGCACCACGATAGAATCTGTAGTAGTGTAGATTAGGTTTAGAACTATTCTGGTGCATCTTCACTGACAGAAGTCCAGTTGTAATAATATCATATCATTGCTAATTTTCGTCACCAGTAAATATAAGAGAAAAATTGACAAATGTTCACTTGTATAGATCATTTGATATTGACAATTTTGTAAAGAATTCATCTTGATAAAAATTTCGAATAACTTGGGAAATGGAGGTAAAATTAAAGGATACTTTAGACAAAACTCAGTTACTCTGCCGTTTTGAAAGTGTTTCATTTCAGGTACACTTACAACTTGCAACTAAGTTATCATTTTGTAATTTACCTAACTGACTCAATTAATAATTATACGCAAGATTTCTGTCTTCAGCCGAATGTTGTATTCTGTATTCTGATTTCTGTGTCCAGCCGAATCTTATATTCTGTATTCTGATTTCTGTCTCCAGCCGATAAGCCGAATGTTGTAACAAATGCTGTTATGTAAAATATCTTAAAACGTTTATACTTATACATATCAATCGATACTAAGAAATGTTTAAGCTTATATGCTTATTTATACGTGGATATGAATATGTAGGGATTTGTTATAAAAGACTAAGGCGATTGCGGAAAGAAAACATATCATAATATTTATCTTCCGAGAATTTATTTATTAACCCAATGTACACGTGCATGCTTAAATGAGTACACGTATATTTATTATGCATGTAGCTATTCCACCAACATAAATTTTAATTAGCATTATTTTTCTAAAGTGAAAACTGAATACTGCATTTATATTATATTTTTATTATACAAAAAACAAGAACAATATTCTATTGTTAAAAGAAATATTTTCTTAAGAATGTGTATAAATTAATTTCTAGAAATGTATTATTATAAAAATTACTTTTACGTATTGATTCATTTCAATATTTAGGTTTTAAAATCGAATATTTTTAAATATTATAATGTACAAATTATAGAATGTGACAAAATTGAGTGACATACTGTAATTTTTTGGTTACGTGCTAAATTAAATTAAACTATGAAAATAAAAAAGGAGAAAGGAATCTTTATTGTACGTATAAAATATACAGCTTATGTCAAAGGTTGGAAAACTCACGTAAGAAAACAAATTAAATGTAATACTGCAGCTTTAGAGCCTCAAGTTATATCATGCACTCCAATGGCGTTTTCCCAATGCGGGGTTTATGGTAAATAAATACTGTAATATAAACAGTAAGGTAGCATAAAGTACGTGCCATATTACATCTTCTACGTGCAAAGATCAAAACTTAAAATTGCATAACACCGACAGAGCCTCCATCCGGAAGTTAGCCAAATCATGCTGTCATAAATTAAAATGCCGTCGACGGAAAGCATCAATTCTGTTACTCATCGCCACAAGTAGCCAATGACCTAGTTAACCGCTTGCGTCATCAACGTTTGCGACATTCAACTTCCGTTCGCCTAAAGTTCGGAGTCTCGTTTCACGACGTGATTCATTGCAGGCGCAATTCGCTCGAACACAATATCGACAACGATATGTGGTAGTATAAACTTTCACACGAGATATTGAGTTGTAAAGTGTCTGAATTTATTAAATTTGTACACGCAAAATAATTTGATATATCAATGCAGACATGGAAATAAATGAGGCATTAAGGCAATTTTTATACGTTAATATGACAAGGTTACACTATCCTGGCATGGCAGATATTGAAAACGATTAATTTGTATACGATCGGGAATTCAAAAGAGAAGTAAAATTAACGGGGAGAGCTAAAAAATAATCGTCTGTTTTACTTTCCATTTTTCTATTTGTACATATGTGAATGAGGGAAAAGCCGACAAAATAATTATTTATGTTTAGAATATTTTATATTTTGCATAGCGAAGTGAACAAAAACTATCGTTTTCGCTGCCCATACCGTAAAAGTCACTTTGTTCTTTTGCGTCGATGTGTATTGCATTACGATCTTTAACTTCATAATCTTAATGCAATATACCATCGACTTCACCATGCCCAACTGATCCACATTAGCTGTCGATGAACCTCTTTGCTACTTATGCAGTTTACAATCTCCAGCTTCTTCAGGAAAAATCCTCACCTGTGAAAACTTACACGGTATAACGGTTAAAAATGCTGGAGAGCCGTCTGCATACGTAACCCACTGATCATAGTTTCCTGTTTCTGGTTTGTCTAATGAGCTTGCTGCGAGCTGATATGCAAGGTGCTACCGTGATATTAAGTGCAATACTTAGTTCGAGAATTTAGTGTAATTACTTTTTATACGTGGTTGTACGTCTAAAACCCTCTTGAATTCTATAAATTATTAAAGGAATCGAATTTTTTATGAGAATGTAATTTTCAGGTAGGAATTATAACCATATTTCTGTCTGATGAAGTTTACCAGTATTAAAGAACTGAATAATACATACGTTTTATATTGCGTGTGAAACTACAATAGCCTATATATTATTCGAAATATAAATTACTAGATAACATACATACATTAAAACTTCGGTTTAAAAAATGGTACAAGTAGGGTAGCATTGGGTGATTTATTAAAAGTAAGCACCGACGGTGGATCATATTTGGAAATTAAGCACCTATAATCGATCGAATATGAAAGATCTGAAATTATTTAACTCATTTTTCCAAACCAACTGAGTCTTTTATTTAATAAAATTATTTGTTATTTTTTTTAGCATTAAATTTTTGCTTTATTATCTCTTTTCATGTGAATAAGTGTTTTTGTTACACCTTATATAAATTATTAATACCAAGGAATGCTTCAATTTAACCTTGCGGTGGCTCCCCGTGGACTATTTATGTAATATGCAATTAGAATTGACGATATAATTTATTAAATAATTCTTAAACAACAAACTAATTACCAGTTTATAAACAAGCCGATATCGTAAACTCCCAGGGTACAATAGAAAAACAACGTATTTTGGTACTGAAAGTTGTAGAGGAAAAACCAGATTATGAATTATGCATCAACTTCAAAATATATTGTGCAATAATTACTGCTTTTGTCGATAGATAAAATAAATCTTGTGTATAAATGTAACAAACGAATGTTACTGTACATATCGACAATGCATCGACTAAGTAATTTTAATAAATTCCTTTTTTTTTTGAAGGAGATATGGACTGAAAAATTTCAAAATTAAGAAGTTACCTTTACGTAATGACTGATTTGTTTAAAATGTATATACATAATTGGATATTTTTAATGCAAACAAATTTTAATGTTTTTTATGCTATTAAAATGATTTCCTTTTTATTAAACTGTGCAACTACCTCTCAATTCCACAGACTATCCCTATTCCATAGATTACCAATATACTCCCCACAATATGTAGCTATGGTGATTTGCAAACTCTAGTAAATAAAAAATGTTGTCGAATGAATACTGCAAAATTTGCAATTACATGGAGAAAAAAATTCGATTTTAATTTAACATATTCCTTACTAGATTTAACTCAATAAGTTTTTTTCCTAATTTTGAATATTCGCAAAACCAGGAAATATTTATTTAAACGATTTAAGTCTAGCAGATTTCACCTATTTTGGACTGGAGGAATAAATAAAAAAAAAATGATGTATCAAGATAATCGTTTGTTTTTTAGAAAGTTTTATGATTTTGAAATTCTGAATTTTTAGCTTGTAATTTTTCGTGATGTCATTACTCTATACTATTAAAAATCTTATTTCTACCAACTATTTCGAAACATCATTAACCTATTAATTATTGTTAATTCAAAAACGCTAATTTTCACCAGAGTAATTATACCTTGAGTCTCCACACCACTTTATTAACATTATGTAGGTCTCCTATTTCTGTAGAGTTAATTCAAATAATATCCAATGGACTTTGCCCCTTCCAGATTGGGATATTAATTAATATTTTCTATATTATCGTTTGTTGTAGCCCTAAATAAAGTAAAAATTCTTCCAAGTGCGTCGCTTGATGAGTTCTATATTTAATTTGAAAGGAAATTACTTTTGCGCTTCCTTGTACTATAAATATTTAATATTATCAAATATATAGTCCCATAAGGCGACATCAATATTACAACCCCCTGCCTTCTAGGGTAACATAAATATCATGGTGCATATTTTGAAGTATCGTCGTAATTTTCCTGCAATCTTTACCTATGCTGCTAAAAACACCGTTCTTTTCATAATTTCTGGTTCAATGGTTTTAGGTATGAGAAGGGAAATCACATATTTTTTCATACTTTTTAATAAACATCTGAAGGTATATTATCTAAAATTACGATAAATATATTTTTGGGATTCTTATAACTAGCCATTTCAAAAAATGTACAGATTTATTTTATATTAACCCTTTGAATAACAGTAACAAAAATTTAAATGAAATAATTATCTAAGTAAATTATCTTAAGTCCATAAGGAAGGAAAATAGTTGAAGAGTATACTTATAGCATATTCAGAAAAAATTATAAAGTTTTGACATTTTTTTGGAATTCTGAATTTTTAACTTTCTTTGTAAATTTCTTTACTATCGTATATCGTTTTTTTTTCTGTTAAAGGTTTCTTCAAAATATTCCACTTGGAATGTTTTGGTCGATTTTTTACCTGATATTAAGAAGTAAATAATTACAAAATATACTTTTCAAATTATGGACAAAAACTGATTCCAAATGCAGCTTTCAATCAATTATCTTTATTGACCGAGCACACGATTTCTTGTATAATTCTCTACCCAATTTTATTTTCACTGGTTGCAGATTCTAATTTGTTTACTTAAGATATTTTAACTAAATTTGTTTACAAGATCTTTTTCACCATCAACATAATTAGTGAGCGTTTTCTGTCTCAAGTATCCCACTTGACGAACCTATTGAGTATGCAATGACTTCGAGACTTTGTAGTTTATCGTTGTCCTTTGCATTTCATTTATAACCGATGAATCAACAAACAATATGTTTGATATCGTTATTCGCCCAGTATAGAAATTTTCGTACGAGTTCAAACATAATAGCTTAAAGTCTTCGTGCTTATCGCATTATCACGTATATGTATTATTCATAGGCAGCCTCTGCACGTTTAAATCTAACAGGAACACTAAATTGACTGTAAGACGAATTACGATGCTCATAAGTTATAGTTTTTAAACAATTAAATTAATTTTGTTAACAAATTGACGGATATATTAAGCACCCATATTAAAAATGTTCTAATAAGGCTTTGGAAAATATTGGTTTCTGATATCAATATTTTCTGACGAAGTATTTAACTTTATCTTTAAAAAATTTGATATTACATAGGTCAGCAATATTTATAATTATTAATTTTTTTTACTTAAAAATTTCTATTAAACTTAATTTTGTGGCATTAAATTTTGACATGGTATTAATTTTTTTCTACCACGTAAGATTTATGATGTAAAGCTATGATAAAAATTTTAATAGATAATCGTTTGTAAATAAACCTAAAAATCTTCAGCGTGATGTTAATATTACTGGAGAATAATATTTTTACTTTATATACATTACACTTGCCATCTGCCAGTAACCAGATTTACGATAGCTATTCCATAAAAATTGTAGATACTGTAGCACCAAAGTAAATACAACAAAATATATTTGATCCGTCAGCGTCAATATTAATACACGTATTTAGCTAAGTTCAGCCGGCTAGATATTTCTATATGTAAAACAGTTAAATATTTACTCATTTCTTTACTTTATTAAGGTCGGGAAAATCTCCAGGGAGATACACGACTCGTAGCCAGTAGCCCTGTTTGATTCGTGAAATGCCATTCAAGTCGTAGCACGCACGGGAATATTTAATGGAGTGGTTTAGTTATTGCGGCGTCGTATTTGTTATGCTTGGACCTCGGGGTAAACTTTTTCTAGTTTCAATGTTTCAGTAATTTACATGGAAATCTGGAACGTCCTTTGTTATAAACCTGCTACGAAGGACAATATGAGTCACGTTCAGCTTATATTAAAATTAATATTTAATAACGGTAGAAAGTTAAACTTGATTACATTATTAAAATTGAAAAAACATGTATGTACTAGTACAATTTTTTATCCTTTTAGGATAAAAAATTGTACTAGTACATATCCGTCATAACATCTTGTGTGCATTCTTGTGGATATTTCTGGAAATTTTTGAGTATTTTTGCTATTAAATCTCTAAAGCTCACATTTCTCAGCATCTGAAAGATAGATTCCGGGGTTTTATTTGGGAGCCGGGTAGTATTATTGGCAAGTGTTCCAGTTTTCCCGTTCCTATAGAAACTGTGAAATCCTGTCTCATCGGATATCTGTAACTTGAAAGAGACCCCAATGAAAATTTTAAAATGTCTTTATACGAAATTTTAGGCTACGTGCTACAGTGTTCTTAACAAAAAAACGTATTTTACTATGAGAAACTGAATGTTCCAAAAAAAGGAAGTGTGATTTAAAACAAGAAAAAAGGTTTTTAGGAGAAAATACTTATTGTTATTGAAACATCCACAAAACATACTGGTACTAGAACCATTACCCTAATTGTCTTATTATTACTAATACATAAAGGACATATATATGCTTTATTATGGTTGAGAACATAACGGAAAGTAAAACAAGCAAGACATATTTTATCGGCGATTTTGCTTCACTGATATGCCGAATGACTAGCATATTTAATACTTAATTTTATGTATTCACCCAATTGTTACGTTTACAGGTTAATTTCATGTTTATTCCAAATTTTATATTTACAGAAAGTTTAATTTTCCCTGCTTTATTTTATGTTGACGTCAAAATTTATGTTTAGATATATTCTTCTAACAAGATTGTTTGTTTCATAACGAGATTTTATCCGCAACCTTGCTGGAATGGCATTAATTTTTTTTCCATTTATTTTGTCTATCTTTAAGATACTATACTTATCATCATAAAAATAGATTGAATAGAAAGGATTGAGTTAGAAAGAACTGATTTAAAAAAATAGGTCGATAAATGCTTCCTATCACTACGAACAACTTTCAAGGAAAGCCTAGAAACTTAACTTAGCGATGTAACCCATATTTTGAAATACTGATGTGCTCCGAATTGTACTGCTACCACCATAGATTACTTATACACGTAGACTCCGCTTAGGAGAGCTGTGCCCTAAACTTTTATTTTATTCCGCTAGCGGACGTTTACGTGATAAACTTTTATTCGAAATGGCCTTCTGTGCAGTGAAATGATATAGAAAATACAGCAATCATCAAGTCCTCAGAAATATGAAATTACATTTCATCTACAAGTTTTTTCTTTAGATATCTACAAATATGAACATTAAGTAGTGAATGTAAACACAAAATAATAAAACTAAAATGAAAGAAAGAATTCTTTCGCGTGCTATTGGACATTTAACTACCCTGCTCTAACATTGCCCACGTGTGGATTAGTGATGTGTGACATCAAATGACTTAGAAATTAAGATAGATTTAAGTGACTTAGACAAAGTTTTGATATTTACACTGTTCATTAGCATACTTATACTCAAAGCTTCCGCCAAAAGCGTGTATTGGTAATGCAGACGTGGTAGAATGGTTAGTGTGTATACATAATTATCGCTTTGAATTGATTAATGTGATGACATGTAATTACTGGTGTTAAGCTACGGATTTAATAGAGAAGCATACATATATTAATATTTTAATGTTGCGTGTATACCCTGTTCAGAACACGTTCTTTCTTGGCACTTAGCTGTCCATTGCCATCCATTGATTTTTTTGATGTCAAACATCTATAGGCGCAGGTATAAACCGGATCGTTGGTGTGGCGACGTTTGCCTTGGCGACGGGTCGCCACGCTATACTAAGGTATATATATATATATAGTCTATATGTAGTAGTGTACGGTATGGCGACGTGTCGCCATGCGCAACCGACTACTCGACCCTCTCTTCACTAAGTTCGACTCTGTTGTTTACAAGTCACTATTTTCTGTAAGAAATTCGTAATACTTTATTTTTATTTTTATATATATATTTAGTTCCTGTAATAATCTTGTCTTTTATACATATTATTTGTACGAACACGATGTTTCACATCTGCCAGGCGTCCTGTGACGGCTCACTTCTTTTTTCACTTCGAATCTGTCATTGTTTTAAACATAATATGCAGGTACATAAAAAATCATTATTTGCTTCTTATACTTTCTAGTAATTTGTTTGGCAAATTTTTCTGACTAAATTCAAGCAATTTAAGTTCTGTATGTCAACGATAAAAATATCCCCTTTCCTGTTTTTTTTAGATAATCAGCGGAGGCGATTCACTAGTTAATCTCCCCCTAACTTTCCATTTCCTACTTTTTTGGATGGAGTTTCGGAAATTCCCTTCTTAATTGCTACCTGTATTACAATAAAATGTTTCACCAAATGAATTGCCTATTTCATTCACTTACGGATGGAATCTCAGAAAAATATGCCCACTTTTTTTGAAAAACTGGGTTGCTTAATTTCAGTTTCTAGGCCCAGCGGTATATATATATATATATATACATATACATATATATAATACTTATAATACCGCGTTTTTTTCGATAATTAATGTCAAATGAAACATAAAATTGCTTACCTACGAATGCGTTATAAATATTTTGCAATGTGAAAAAAAATGTTATCATTTTAGTTAGTTTACATCAGAAAATAGAATTCAATTTACGAAGACCTTCTTGACTTTGTATGGTGAATAAAGTATTTCACATGCACATACATATTGAATATATAACAAGATATGCAATGATTCGACGTATTTACCGCTGGGAAAACATAATTATACATTTCTCTTTTAGATTATATTACGTCCTTTCTTTAGTTTGCTTGTATTAGTATAAAAAAAAGTAAAGAAAAACATAATGATTTCATAACAAAATATATATAATAACTTTCGTATTTGCGAAATACTTTCAATTTTTCATCATCTCTAATAGTTCCCACGCAATTCATGTTCAAGCAATCAATACTGGTTATTAGCAAAAATCTGCCAGGAAGACAACCTCATCCGAAAATATATTTGAAATACATTAAAACGTTCACATTTATGTGTAAATATTCACATGTGGAAACAAAACGCGAGCTTAAATGCGCGCGCGCGTATGCGTGAGTGTATGTATGTACCGCGATGCAGAAGTTGCAAACAAAAATTTTAGTATTAATAAGTATATTAGCATAACCTGAACTAATTAATTCAGTCAATTTACCTCCCACGGATTATAAGGAGCTAAGATTGATTAGATTTTGTAAACGTTTCTGTGATTCTCACTATTCTGCCTTTTTCTCATAATATTCTTGAGTTTTACTTACGTTGTTGTTTCCCGTATGCAATTAATTTGTATTATTGACATATGATTTACGTTATAATTATTTCATAACAATTGTATTATATTACGATAACTAAGTAAACTTTATTTAAGGCGTTTCTTTTCAAAACCAGCTCATTCAGTTTTCAAATTGTTAAATGGAAAATATTTTAGTGGTTTCTATGAACTTTTTCTTATTTTTATGTGTTCTTAAAAATATTACTAATTTTGTAGAATTGTTTGTAGTAGGGTCGAAGTAGATTTGAAGTTAGTCTATTAAAAAAATCGTCTTCAAAAATGGAATAGACTGGTTTTGGAACCAAAGAAAATATCTTAGCAGAACGTTATTTAATATTCAGGTAGGTATTTAGATTTAAATGTGTAATAATTGTTACGCAACGAAATAATCTCAAGTGACGACCACAGTTCCACGGTTCATTCGAAATGCGAAAGTACTTTAAAACTAGAAATTAAATTTTCATTCGTTTCAAAAGCTTTGGATTCAACTTATTTCACAACAAACAAAATCGTAACGCAAACTTATGAATTATTCATAAACTTGTTAAAGAATCATAAAGATAGGAAGTTCAGCATATTGAGGACATTTTTCATCAGTTTTGAATAGCTTCCGTATTAATTTATTATTACCCAAAAATCTAGGATTCATACCTAGGAGGTAAAATTATTTTTATTTGTTTGTTTTAAAACACATCGATTGTCTTAATCTTGTTTTCATATGATCTAAAATTAGTATTTTATTAATTTCCTTGGTATTACTTAAGAAGTATGGGGCTTCTAATATACAATCAATCCTTTAATTTTCGAGGTGTTTCACATATTTTATATTGGAATCTACACGTGTATCTCAGATACTCAACAAATGTAAATGAATGTTTTTTTTATTTTACACGTGTTAAAAACCAAATTACACTTTCATATAGACATATTAATATACAAGTAGACATAAATATATACAAATGTATATATATATAAATGTATATATATATTCAGATTTATTCATGTTCATATACACTTTTATGCTCACCTGTTTTTTTCTTCCATAGTCTCTTTTGAACTTGGTTTGAGGGCGAAGTACCTTATAATTTGCATGTTGGATGCAACATTTTCCAGTAAGTAGTGATTCAGCCCCGAACCTATGCTTACGAAAAATCCATTCCGCAACCATCAATAAATAATATAACACAAAGTCCCCGCCGTGTCTGTCTATTTATCAGTAAGCATGCGATTTTCTCAGTAATTAAACATATTTCATTCCGGTATTAATATATAGATATGTTTTTCGAGATAAAGATTGAAATATGTAACATTTTGTGAAAGTTATCTGACTTATTATGATGAATCACGATGAAACTGGAAAAAGCATAAATCGGAGAGGTACCTTGGGGTGCACTGTTTACATCCTTAGATTTACATAAAAACAATGATATTCCCAAAAACTTCTGCAATTGAGTCCGAGCGACCAGACGTTTTAAAACACATAATTTTTCAACCCATTTTTCCATAGCTTATTGTGCAAAACGGTCTTAATCATTCTGAAATTAAATTGATAAAGTGATCTTCCGTAATTTGCGCTCATCATATTTTCCTTATGTATTGTGTGTTTTAATGAATTAATTAAATGTTATATTGGTATATAAAGTGAGTAAAATTATTCGCATCAAGTTTAAAACATTAACCAGATCAGATAAAATCGGTATGAAGCTGAAGCTTAACACATTTTTAACGTAGCGTATAAATAGATAGCAGTTTGGAAAAAAATGTTTGCCTGCCCGTGCGAAGACGGGGTAGATCGTTAGTTCTCTTATTTATTTTAATTGTACGTCATTATATAATTTTTGGAAGGTTGTTTTAGAAGACTCAGAGGCACTATTCTTCTATACATACTTTGTTTTAGGTCCAAGTGATAATAATTTTGCATTTAATTTATTTGAGACATAATATAAGAAAATTATGTGATAAAATACACAAGAAAGTTAGTAGAAACTAAAAATTTTATTCAAAAACACAGAATACAGTTCCTACCATATGAACTCGGAAGAATCAATTCCATAATCAAAATATATTTTCTAAATTGGAAAGAATTAGATATTTAAAATAACTTTGATAAAAATACAGAAAGGAAATAAACATGAACGTTTAAGTACAACACTTGAGAAGTTCCTTTAGACGTATTTCATCGTCAAACTGCGTTTAATAGTGAGTTCTAAATATTTGAACTAATTTCTAACTCGCTTCGCTTTAGAGACGCATATAATAAGTCAATTGAAGGAATACATCGTATCGTCTTGATATTAAATAACACAGAACCAGGTATTGTGTATAGCTTTTTCATTATACCCGTCAAATGTGTACGAAAAGCTAGATGTTAGTTGAATTTGACCTCCAAACCGATGTTCATTTTAAGTAAAAGCGTTTCATTAATGATATATTCATATTCGATACTGGCGCGTTACCGTTACTCATAGCCGCACTTTTGATTGCATTGAAATTTTAAGCGATCGTTACGTTTTATAGAAAAAGAGTAACTTCTTATGCATAGCTACTCGCGGTTTGCTATACTTTTAAAAATACTATTTTTTCTGCACTAGACTATTTTTTTCTGCATAATTTATAAATATTTTTTAAGATAGTCAAGATTCTTGTAGTTTTAACGTATTCATAAAAGGCCGTTTAAATGCATATTGCCAAAATGAAGGCTAACATTAAAAATATATTGAATATATTTGGCGTTAATTTTGTAGAAATTCATTATTCACAATTAAATGAAACTACGTGATGTAGTATTATTTCTACTTTCTTTAATTTCTTTACCACGACCTAGGTTTCGTTGTATTACATCTTCAGGCGGGATATTAGCAAAGATCTTTGCTAATATCCCTATATAACTGAAGATGTTGTAATACAACGAAACCTAGGTGGTAGTACAGAAATTAAAGAAAGTAGAAATAATACTACATCACGTAGTTTCATTTAATTGTGATTAAAAAAATATTTTTAAATAAATTTTCACATCTTTTGATGAAACATAAACATTAGTATATTTGTATTTCGTCAATTTAAATTAGAAGAATTCCACGTGTAAAAAGTGTTTGCTTTAGTATTAATAAAGTATTGGCTTTTACTCGTAGCTTTGCTTGAATAAAATACATTTATGGAGATCTGTTGAAAATTTGAAGACAAAAAATTACTTTATTTTTATTTGTATTTACTTTACTTAACGGGAAAACAAATCTCTTAGGCTAATTTACAGAATAATCTTTGATTACATTATTGTGGATCTCGATGTACAAGGTAAGTAGTGACGTAATACATCCTAGTTAATATTTAATCCTGGGCAATGTAAATATATAAAAGCCTATTTTGTGCGTACACGTATTTCCCCGTTTAATTTTGAAACTGGGGCTGTTGAAAATATTAATTGTTAAAAACATTAATTAGGTAAACTGCTGGATGTTAAAATTAATTTTCAGTAATATTTTTTAATTATTTAGACAAATACTAATATTATCTATCATGCAAAAAAAATACTTCCTAGGAAATAATCCATTTCTAACGTCAATATATTAGTGGATATTTATGCAATATTTGGTAATGATTGCTCGTGTAGTGGCTAAGTTATTAGATAAGAAGCAAAAAATGAATATTTTGCATATTGAAATATTAGAATAGATTACGTTAACAACGGTAACCGGCCAACATCATTTTAAATTTATTTTCCGCATCGTTGGGCGACTTGATAACTCTCTGCCTGGGCAGGAAAACATCTAAGTGTATGAAGCGTTTAAATTCATTATAACTATTGCTGTTATTGTCAGTATGTCTGGACTTAATGAAATGTTCGTCCTTAAAAAGACATTTCAAATAAATAAACGCTGTTGACGAAACATCGATATGTTTCGTATACTCATTTTAACTCTATTTTCTCAATTTCAACATTGTTCTATAACTCGATTCTATGCCGCCTTGGTCAGTTTCAGGGATCAAAAGAATAGTGTTAACCTAACCCAATCGCTTTCTTTGTTTTTTCCACAGATGCTATGCTACTGCTAATAAAAATTATAGAAAATATATTTTATTACGTCGCTATTGGTACCAAATTGCTCTGATACCAGAAAACATAATTTTTTTAATAATAAATGTAATTAAACGGAGATTGGATGGAATATTCCAGAATGATAGGACACATATATAAAACAAAATCATGTGTGCTCGCATTTAAATATATATAATGGTTTATTATCGTCCTAAAAACTTATCGGAATTCAATTCTAACTATTGATTTCCTTGTATTGTTGTATATAAACTTTATGAAGTTTAGTTATTTAACGAAGTTGAATAGAACACATATTTCTAAACGTAAATGGTCAGTATGATTCACAGTGGCACAGTAGTCTCCTCTCATACTATACCTTTATAATTATCTATAAATAACTGTTCTGAAATAAAACTAATGTATACACCAATATGTATATAAAACAAGGTGTGTATCCACTTTTTACCTTATAGTTGTTACGGTGTAGATGACTTGAAGCTAATTAGTATAAATAATTAATTATTATAACGAAGTAGATTGGGTACGTCATCTCATGACTCGTCAGTAAATACCGTGAAAATAATAGTTTTATCTTAATTTATTTCATGCAATTATTTTACTAAAAATCGGAATATTCTCACAGGATAATTGCAAACCACTCCAAAAATAATATTTGATTCCAGAAATGGGCACTTAGGAATAATACCACTGATGCTCACAAATTGTATATGTAGATATTCCAGTGTTTGCGTACGTATATGTAGTTTGCTATCTCCTCAGTGGAGAGAGGAATATCGCGTTACGAAGGCTGCTGATGATTCAAGTAAAGTTGTGCATTGTTGAGATTATAACTCAATACAGCCATTTGATTAAGATACAGCGACATATGTTTCTTTTATAAGCAACAATCATATACATATAAAGTTAAAGAAACTTGTGGTCTCAGTATGAAGTTCTGAAATTTTACATCCCATAATGGTATTCTTTAATTTGTAATAAATGTTTGTTAATTTAATCTTGGATCCTAATAGTATGTTAATAACTACTATATATAAAATAATTGATGAGGCAATCTTTTTTTCATGAAATCATTTTTCTAAAAGTTATCCATTTCTAATTTTATTCTCTATTTTTAATAAAATAATGCAGGTGTGAAAGTA
Source organism: Druceiella hillmani (assembly GCA_039881145.1). Classification (NCBI taxonomy): domain Eukaryota; kingdom Metazoa; phylum Arthropoda; class Insecta; order Lepidoptera; family Hepialidae; genus Druceiella; species Druceiella hillmani. The sequence continues at coordinate 1,061,727 of JAYKKI010000140.1, read as the reverse complement.
ATTGTTGTGTTATTAAAATAAAAATGCGGACTTGTTTGTGGTAGACAGAGCGTACAATACGTATTTTTCGTAAAATAAGGAAAACGAGTCTCACCTTTTCCTCCCGCCATTATCTAAAATATCGTAAGAAAGCAGTACTAACATGAGACACATTTGTATACTTAGGCACATAAAGAAGTTACTTTACATGGACCTTCTTAGCAATATCCCTATGTATACAATTCTGAAAGAAATTAGTTTTGTAACCCTTACAACTTGCCCTTTCTCCTAGAACGAATATTTGTTAAGTTCCCACTGATGTAAAATAAATATATTTCTATTCAAAATTTCAGTAATAAATTAAATTAGACCAATTTCCTTTCAAGTCCCAAATATGTATTCTGAGTCGAATAATTTGCTTCAATAGTTTGCCTTTTCATAATGTAATACACATCTTACATAATAGTATCGATTGTGGTACATAATTAATGATACGATTAATATTGAATCAAACAAGCTCAGAGAGCTTTTGTCCGCGTGCGCAGAGTTATTAATTAATAATGGGATTAGGTTTGGCAATTCTCTTTGACGTAGCGTCCCTTATAACTGAAACAATATTTGTGCGTTTTGGGATAAATGTAGTCAACTTCAAGGTTATTGATCTCATAAATAACCGAATGTTCTTAGAAAGCTGTATTCCGCAAGTATATATTATTACCAAAATTGATTAATTAAGATTATACTCATAAAATAAGAAATATGTGTTTAACGTTGGGTGACTCACTTTACAATCTATTAGTCAATTTCACTCGTATTCGTGTACACTTTTATACGAAAATATGTGTACTTAATTTTTGCCCCTTCTTAATGTTCCATTAAATAAAAAAATTACAAATAAATTGTCTGCGATGATAATGTATTCATTTCTTTACTTAAACGGCCTGAAGTATGTAAAAATAAATATTTGTATAAAAAAAGGTTTTCTCGTCTCTTATCTAGCATCTTTACATAAGTGCAATTATATCCATAAGTGCAATAAATCCATAGTGCATTTATATCTTACTTGTAAAGTTAAAAATAACAAAAGTCTGCGTTTTTCCCGATATTAATAATTCAATTTCAATATTACATTTTTTTCTACGGAACATCTCGAAGCCATCCGTCATATTTATTTCATTTGTTTAGTTTTCTGACGAATATTAATGGAATTCTAAAATGAGAAGAAAAATTTAAAGCTAATTTTTGTTCTGAATATTTACTTTAATTAGCGATATTAAAACGATAAGTGTAAATAGGTAATTTAAATTTTACTGAGATTAAATGAATAAGGAAAGCCCTAAAATAAAATATATAATAATAATAAATATATAATAATATATAATAAATATATAATAACATGTTTAGTGACATAAAAACATGATCAAAATAAACATAAATTTAATATAAAACTAATAATAAACATAAATGTAAAACTAATAAATAAATAAAATTATTATTAAATCTGCGAAACTCTCTGAAATGCAGTTTCCTGCAATACTCAATGACCGTTCTATAAAAATAATCAAGTAATTAGAAACAGTTCGTTACCCATTGCTGCTGCTCATCCCTTGTCAGTGACGTTTCTCTTCGCAATCACAAACTTCAATCGAGCCCGCTCGACGAGCGGGGATCGAACCCGAGATTCCGGAGTGCGTTGCGACGTCAAAGGCTGTAAGCCGGTGATCAAACCAACTCGAGGTGAAAAAAACAATTGTTACTGGTAATTTTTCGAATCATATCCTAATAGTCACTATGTACTTCGATAAATTGTCAGTGTTATTTTTACTGCTTATTAACAATTTTGATACATGCGTATTTTTTCATGTGCGTAGTTTCTAACGCCAGGTCCGGTTTTGCCCGCCCCCTTCAAAATAAATCCGGCCGCTTTACTAAGGGTCGCAAACCATGTCTATCTTTTGGGTTCCTCGTACTACACACTTTTAGACGACTTATGCGACCAAACATGATTTCAGGCCAAACTGTTTTTTTCTAGGCCAAATAGATTTATGATACAAGTATCTGAATGAACTAATTTGTTGTAGTACAAACTAATTTGATCTGAAAATTTTAGGTTTGACTAGTTCAGCCTGACTGAATTATTGTGACAAAATAAATACTTTGGAACTTATTACGCGGGAATTCCCCTCCGGCACCCCTTTCTATCATGCTTTTGTTTTCTATTTCTTTATTACACGTAATCGTATTTTGTCTCGTGTTATTATGGATGAACCATTGTCTAGTATTCAAGTTATTCAGTTCAAATTAAAAAGTGAAAATACCACTGAATATATTTCATGGTCAGAAAGTGAAAGAGAAGTCGTCAATCTTAATGTATATTAAACGACGAGATTTGCATGGAAAACCAAGGAACATCCAAAGTCAAGGCTTCGTTTTAAAAGGCAACAAAGACGTGAAAAACATGATTGATTATTAGCTAAAAGATAATTAATCGACTAAGTGGTCAGAAGGTTGGAGGTATCTTCGATTTATGAAAAAAAGACTCATTATTCGAGCATAAAACAATCTCTTTACAAGGCTAAATTTCGAGTGGAACCCAGACACCCCCTTCCACCGACATCTCTACTACCAGATATAATAAAGGATATTCAAGATGAATATGACCTTCAAAAACTTACTGAAACTAATTTGATCCAGGGACAGACAAATGATCACGATGACTTAGGAGATAATACCAAAACTTTTATAATTAGAGTTATTCATGATACCAACACTTTTGTAATTAAGGATAAAATCGAAAAGACAAAACAAACATCAGCTGAAAACCTTTAGACACAGGCTAAAAAGGGAAATCTGCTTCTCATAAATTGTATCTATAAACCGAAGTAAGAAATAATGTTACTATGTGACCTGACATAGACGGAATTAGGGGGGAACTAAAAATATATTACTGGCGTTGTTCTTAGAATAAATGACGATGATAGTTACACGATTGAATACTAACTTCTTCTCAAATTACTTTAAAACAGATTGAGATTCTTTTTTAATGACCATGTAATTCAATTTAACTGTAAGATCTAAGCTTATTTCAATGATTAATTTTTTTTCATATTTATGTTTATTTTAAAAGCTGTTCTGTTTCATAAAAATATATTATTCGCTTTTATATTTTATATAAATTCGATGTTTGTACTCAAAAATTTCACCGAGAACGTTATGTCAATTAAGATGTTCAAACTCACTAAGGATTACAGTTACTGAACATTCGATTGGAATTAGATAAGGTTTTATGAGGTGCAACTATACAAAAAACTTTGTTAAAAATAGGTGCCAATGCAAAAAAAAATATTTTGTGTAATTCGAAATGCCATCCGAGTACATCTTGCAAAAATATATAAAAGATTAAGATTGATGAAATATTTAATATCTCTTACATAAAAGTTAATTACTAAGTAAAAATTAATTATATTTAATTCAAGTTTGACTCCTAAATTATTTTTAATTTATCACATGAATTTTCGTTAATACTTATAAAAATGCGTAAAAAGAATATTTAGAATAAACTGTAATTTGCTTCCTGGAAATTGTTATTAGAAAAGTATTATTATCAATTTATTTTTAATTTCATTCTGACTCCTAAAAATATTTTTTTTGTTATTTTATTTTAATTTTCACAAATACCTTTAAAAGTGCGATAAAAATAGCTTATTAAAAATGCAAGCCAGGAAGTATTGATTAATTAATTTTTATTTTACCGTATTGTGCAAATATTGTGTTCTAATCAATACTAGTTTTATGAGTAGGTAGTACATGTTTGAATGAATATGGTTCATCTAATTGATTGCCCTTAAATTTTCACCATTAATTTACTTGAATAATAATTTAAAATTACTCCGGCCTAGGGCAAACTAGTTAACCTTTGAGTTTTCAGGCCAAACTAGTTTGTCCTGGTTAAAATTAGTTTATTCATATACACACGTAAGTTAAACCTAGTTTGACCTAAAATTGGGTTTGGCTGGTAACGTATATGAAAATAGCAGAGATTTTGTTAAAATCTCAATATAAAACTCTACACAAACATCCTGATAACTGAGAGCTAAGTAGTTACAAGCACCAGACGTATACCCTGCACCAGATGCTTTTAAAATGAATAGTAAGCAATAACCATTGAGATATGAGATTATTTTCATTCAGAATATTGACACACATCAGATAAGAAGTCACCTGCAGATATCGATCGATGCATAAGCGGAGCCGATGAGCATAAGCCAGGCAAAAGGGAGTCAGCCAGTTACCAGCTGTAATAGAGGCCGCGCACAGCCATAGCTTTTACACGGTAATTTAATATTTGTTTTCTTTTAATAATATTATATTATAATTAAATTTTATTATAAATAAGTATATATTTTCAAATTTTGGCGGCGTTCGCTATATAACTGCCTTAGTAAGTAAGATCAACAGACACTACAACAAGAAGATAAAACACGTGCGGAAGCATCAGCCAGTAGTCACGCCGCAACGAATCGTCTAGTCGCAGTATTCGGTATCAACTCTTTGCTGTTGTACTACAAAAGAACATTAGCCAGATCGTTGAACTTGGAAGGTAGTTTGGCGTGTATCAACTTGTTGGTACAGCAAACTCAGTAGCAAATTTAAACGCACAACAAGTACAAAATTGCCCAAAGTACCTCAAACAGCGCGAGACATTAATTCATATTTTTGGATGCAATTAATATTTCTACATCCAACTGGACGTCTGAAGAATTACTCTACCAAACCGCAGGAAGATAGGCCTGAAGACTTACCCATAATCAGGAGTATTACCTCGGAGCTTATCAGGACAATACTCTTAATGAAATTGAAAACAACCCTTACAATACACAGAAAATAAAAATTTTGTACAAATTCCATATTTAACAAGGAAACATAGATAAACTCGATTACCGTCCCTAAGACCACCTACTGCATTTAATTTTCCTCAAATTTCAAGAAAAATTCTTAATAGATACGGGAACATTTTTTTTCTAATATTTCGCCCAGTGTTATCATAAATATTATTTTTAAGAACATGTCGGTATTGAAATATTCCGGATTACCACAGGACACGCTATCACACCTCATTAAGGTATAGTATACCTTCCACTTCCCGCAGGGTTTAAGTCGAAATGAATTCATAAATTGTTGTTATTTCATTTTGATCGAAAATATAAAGTTTTAATAGGATTAGATCTCTTTAGGTACTAATAATTGAACATCAATTTAAGATATACAAAAAACCTGATGTACCCATTTATTTAGACTACGCAATACACACGATATCTGTGGAAGCTCGATGCGAAACAATAATAAAGTATATATAAGTATAAATAAATTATTTAGATGGCGATTAAGATGTTATGATAACGATTTATACCCTATAATGTCAAAAGTATATAAAAGTTATATTAATAACCGTGGACCTAACTCGTCAAATACTCTTCACGAGTTACATTGGTTGAAAACAAATTGGAACATAATTTGATCATTAAAAAATATTATGGAGGCAAAACCAGACACCGTCATTTACAATAAATGTATAAACATTTATGCAGGAACTATAATTGGACAAACATGTTGATTTCGATACAAAAATACATCAACCAATGCGAATTGTGCCTAAAGGTAACAAACAACGAAGACCTTAAAAACACCATTAGCTTTAACGAACACTCAACTAAACCAATGAAATAATTATACATGTACTTATACACGGAGATTCCAATGGAGTTACTTTCTTGACAGTGATATACAACTTTTCAAAACAAGGAAATGCCATACCTCTTACAACGACATAATGCTTCCAATTTATATGCGCGCCGCTAAGAACAAGTAGTTTGCTCATAACGGAAGCACTATTACAAGAATTTTCAATATTAGGATTTCCCAACAAAATTATTGCAAACTAAAATACTAAAATCGATAATTACATTAACAAAAAAATCTGCACACCACAAAAATACATATACATTTTATCATACCATATAATCCAAAGTCAAATTATCCTAATGAACAATTTCGTTCGACAATTGGCGAACTAATTAGACTACAACGAATAAAAAACAAAGATAACACCCATGAGAATACCATATCCTTAATAGCAGGTTACTCACTTCATAAATTCCTATTTGGAAACATAAATCCACGCAACTTTTTAAAATTATCACGTACAAGAATACCATTAAGATCATGTAACTAAATATAAAAATAAATCGGAACAGAGACAACAAGTAATGACGTGGGACGTGGAATAGAGAAAACAACATATCAAAATTAAACAAAGGCACGGAACTGCCAAACCTCAAATGTAGGCGAAATAGTTTTCAAACAGTTGGCAAATATCACGCGTAATACGAAAGTGCAGCTCGTATTTAGTAGCTTTTATAAAATCATATATTCACATCCTAAATCAACGTAACCGAAATAGTGAAAAAACAACGTAACCGAAATAGTAAAGGTAAACATTTGATTGCCAACACCATACGAGTACATTATGGAATGTTAAGGCGATCCCTTATTACAGGTGCGGAACACTCGAAGCCATCATGCTGGTTACAATAACCCTAATAAGTATGGAAAAGTTACATAAGTCAAACGGTATCATTATCATCATTAGGAAATCTCATATGCTCATTAAACACAATCTATTACAATAAACTTCTAAAAGCACACGCACGAACGCACGCGCGCGCGCGCAACCCTCGCACGCACGCATGCACACACGCACGCACGCACCTTATATTTTAAGTTACTTTTCTAATACACTCAAGTAGATAATAGTTTAAACATTCTATATAATATTGCATCTATGTTAGAAAATGCCATAGCTTTTTCACAAATGGCTGCAGTGCACCTTAGTATTAATTAGAGTGCATTACGGCTATTTGTGAAAAATTTACTTTATAAGTTAAGTATGTTTTCAATGATAAGTTTTTAACAAAACTTACTTTTGGAAATTAAAAACATACGACAAAACCAATCCATTCAACTTAGGTGCCAACCAACTATAAAAAATATAACCCACAAAGAAAATCAATAGGCATTACGATTTATAGACCTGCCAATATCCTAATCTTCATCCTGGAAATAGCCATCTTAGTCCAGAAAAATACGATCCTCTGCAACTTCATTTCTTTCCAACTAAACAAAATTTAGCCAAAAATTAAAAAATAACCATTTAGATATAAGACCATTCACGAGAAACATGACACAAGTTAGATAAGGAGTCACCTGCAAGAATACTAATCGGTGTACATGCGGAACTGATGGAAATTAACCACACCAGATTGTACCAGCGGTAATAAAGTTCAAGTGGAGCCATAGTTTATATATGGTTTACACATTATACACAACACTTATAATCTTTCAATTATATTATGACCTAATTAACTTTTGTAATGAATAAAAATATTTTTTGAGTTTGCGCAGCGTTCTTTAAATAACTTGAGACTTTCTAAAATAATTAAAACCATCTCTCCTGAACAATAACAATAAATATTATTAACGCATTATTTTCTATACTGAACATTGAAAAATGGCATGTTTAGGAAAAGTTACAAGAATTCAGAAACTACTGTTTTCAGGGTTTTTATATAAAACTGTTCCAGTGAATCTCTAAAAAATTTCTGATTTTGTATATTAAATATTTTTTAAACCAACACTTAAAACCAACTGTTAAACCAACTTTGAAATCAATTTTGCTATCAATTTTCATATCCGTTGATTGTATGCAGGTTATATATTAATTGATAAAGTAAGAATTATTTTTTGAATTCCTTTTGTACTCCCAAAAATATGAAAAGAAAAGAATAGACACTGTGATTTGAGGGTTTGTGACTGAATAAAAAGTTATTTTTTAAAAATAAAATATTTTTTATTTTTAAAATTTTATGCATCATAATTACATTTAATTAAATGTTTTATTATCATTAAAAGTACCTACGTGAAAAATATGACTTACTTAGGAACGACACTTTACTATCAGCATAATAACTATCACTCAATGTGCATAGCTTACTGATGTATTTACCGTGTTCGCTTTGACGATACCGCGCGAAGGTCAGGGTGCGAGTAATACAGGACGCTTAAATCTTGCCTTAACGTTGAAATATAGCATATCTTGAAAAGTGAAGATACAAAATATTTTTGTTTCTTTTAATTACTTTCTTGTGCACTCAGAAACGCATTGAACTCTTGTGGTTATCTCGATTTAACAAACAATGTGGATACTGACAGGGGAACAGGAAAGTTCTTAAATTAAAATACTTAAATCATCATTAGAACTTTACGGTATATGTATTCTCGAAACTCAGAAAATGTTACTGAAGTAATTTTAATTCCAGTTACGCACACGTAATGCGGTCTCAATATATGAAGCCAATTATACACTTCCACGAGAGGGTGCGGTAGCGGCACGACAAGATTAAATGGTTCTGTTCCCCGCAGCTGACATTTTCAACGTGAGCAACCTCACTCTGATTGCGAGCCGATAGTAAATAGCACATTCGTAATCTCCTTACGCCCTCGTGGAGTCAATACGCTTTGACAATGGTAATTACATCTCAATGGCTAGAAACAGCCGGCAAAGGCGGCGCACACGGAGCGATCATTTGACAATATGGTGACCTTGGTGTTCATTGATTATCGTTTGTATTGTGTAAATATACTTAAGACATTAAGTGTTTGATTAACCACATAAGTACTTCCGTAATTTGACTGTAAAATTACTTATACTGTAAAATTTAAAATTTCATAAGTATACACCTTTGTTCTATTAACTCTGCAACGTTTTGTTGTTTTAAAAGTGTGTTGCGATACACACACACACAAATATATATATATATATATATATATATATATATATATATATCTATATATATATATGTATGTGTATATATATATATATATATATATATATATATATATATAAATGATTATAATTTTTAACAATTTTCCCCAATAGGAGTGAAATATGAAGGTTCTAAGTCTATTTTTGAACGACTTACTGAAGTTTATAATAACTTCAATAGAAACTGTCATTCATTTGGGACGTGTTCGATTGTAAAGATGGCGTGGAACATAAAAAAAACCCTGTTTCGTTTATGCTTAACTAAATTATTAAGAAAGTGTTATTAGCGGCCATAACTTATAATCGAATTTTTAAGCACTCGATTGTGAGTATTAGTAATCCTTTTCTTCTTTTTAACAATTCTGTATCGAAGTCTCCCTTTTAGTACGCCAGTCCTGCCGATGTTGAACTTTTAGTAGCCAGTTCATTCCTTGGGGTGACTTGCATTTAGTTAATTTACTGGCGGGTGAGTATCCAGGTCTCCGCTCCATGAGTCACGATATGTGTGACGCACTGTTTTTAATTTCGATACTTATAATCAATTGGCATCTTTTTGCCCTAAGGGACTAAATCACACCTTTTTAATGCAACTTTATTCAATATGAAAATAATACTTATCGAAAGGCCGCCGTTTAATTTCATATCGCCAGGTAATTGTGTAATTTTAATGTCATTTGACACAAATAACCATATTCTGCGGTATGACGAATTAAAGTGTATGGAATTATAATGGTACATCAATTTTATAATTCTTTAATATTTGTTATCTTTACTTAATTGCAATAAAATGCACAATAATTTATATAAAAATTATGTATGAGCGATACTACCTATTTTCCGAAAAATAAAAATTTAAAAAAGTCACTGGCAGGTTTTATTATAAAATGAAACGAAGGAAAGTTAAATATTTTACGTCAAACTATATAATTTCATAAATTTTATAATTTTTCTTTATTCACTAACTCTGGCATCCAAGAAATTCTTATTGATCGTGGCCTAAATTTGGTTGCGCTTACCAGTCGCGACAGAATTATTTGACATATACAAGTGTTATGATCTGAATATTTTTATTTAGACCATAGCACTTGTATGCATCAAATAGTTTTCTCATGACTGGTAAACCCAAGTTTAGGCCCTAATTATTAAGAATTTCTTTACAATTTGCAAAAATAATATTCATTAAAATCAATAAATATTTCATAAAAATCAATTCGGAAAGATTAAAAGATTCACATCTTTGTGCGGACAAGCACGAAATGTTTACTTATAAGTTTAGATAGTAATATTTTTAAGGAGGATTTCTATTATAGATATATTAGAAATATTTTATATAATTAAAAACCTTGCAAACCAAAAATTGATGTGAACTTTTATTAACATAGAAAATTAAACTTTGATTTAGAGACAAGGAAATTATGAAAATATGTGATATAAAATTTACATTTCAGAAAATTTCAAATTTATCGATTTAGAATCTCTGGTGGGGCAGAGTAAAAAAATTAAATAAACACAAAATCAACTGTGGGAGAGTTTTGGTGAAAAGTTATGATATTACATCAAATAGAAAGTACTGTTCCATTAATTTACGTTATACTATCAATTTTTTACTTTAGGAAATGTTAATATTACGTCTAGAAGTATTTATTTATTTAACATTTCTCGATAACTTGAAAACGGTTCATTATACTTACTTCTTTTACACTTACTGGATTATTATACTTAGTGAACGATCACATTATACTTACTTTCAAGTTTATGTAGAGACTCCTTGTTATTTTTTTATTGAAGGGGTGGATATTAAAAAAAATATTTAAAAAAATATTTCAATGAATCTGTGATTAATTGTTAATGTAAGCTCACTATACTAAATCAATAAATATGAGAATTTGAGCTATATGTATTGATACTGCAAGTGTACTGTCTGCCTAAAACGTGAGACTTAAAGATCCATTGTTTTCAAATTAGTATTTTGAGTCTCAAACAGAGATTCAGTCATTGAACTCCAGGTTCCAACTCATCAGTACGTATGCTGCATAAATACCTCTGCCTAAACCGTGAGGCTTAAAGATCTACTATAGGCTTAAAGTTTTGAAATTAGTATTATGGATCTCAAATAAAGACTCACTCACTGAACTTCGGGTTCCATCTCCTCAGTCCGTATGCTACAGGAATACTATCAACCTAAACCGTAAGACTTGAGGATTTAAATACTTTTAAAATGATATTGTGAACACTTATATATTGAAACTATTTGTATTGTCATTCTCATATAGAGACTATGCCATTAAATATAGGGTTTCAACTTCTTAGTCTTCACTTGAATGTATTTGAATTAATGTTGTCGGTTTCAAGTAGAGACTGTCATGAAACTTCAGGTTCTAACTCCTTAGCCCTAATGCTGCATGGATACTACCTGCTTAAACTGTAAGACTAGTAAACTGATAAACTCTGATTTCCAACTTTCCAAACATGATGATGCAGAAGTACTGCTCATTTAAAACACGAAATTTGATGATCTGCTGTATGAAGGTAATATTATGTGTATCAAACTTTGCTATTAAACTTCGACCTCCAAATCCTCAGTCTTAACGCTGTGAGAGACAGCCTGCTTAAATTTTAAGACATAAAGATCTTTTGTTTTTAAGTTATTATTTTGGAATTCACACAGAGACTGTCACTATATTCCGACTCCAGGGTGTATGCTCGTGACTGTTTTGTGTATGCCAAGTCAATTTTCCAGCATTTATCAACCAATTTGGATGACTTTTTTATATATGTGAATTACCCCAATGCAGTATTATAAAAAATTGCTTAGAATTTAACCAGAAAATAGAGGGCACACTATAGAATGCCTTGATAATATACAATACAGGTGCCGTAATCTAGTTTGGATGATGTAGATCTAATGATAATATAACAATAAACTCTAAAGTTTTGACAAGGGAAATATAAATCGATCCTTTAGCGAAGTCGAGGCACAGTGATGGAAACGGGTAGTGGCACGAAGTGGATAAATTCATTGAGTGTGGACTTTTTTCACGTAAGTAATAAAATAATAAAGTAAATAGGTAGGTGAGTATATACTGGTATTTAGCAACTTTTATATTAACTAGTATATTAGTAAGCAGATAAATATTATATAAATGTGTCTGGAGGCTGGACACATTTACTATAGTGAAATATCCAATAAAATGTGTATTAAAAAAAAATGCGAGTTCTCACTCGGAACTTTTACAGTACAATATTGGTAAATATAGATTATCGTGAATATCAGAGAGACACTTAAAAGCAGATGTGAATGTGGGGGAGGAGAGAAGTGTCGACTTAGCGCCAATTGAGCGCAAAACGTCACACTTTCTTTATAAATATTATAAAACAAAAAGCACAATTACTGGATGCTGCCAACATCATTATTTAATATCAAAGCAAAAATAGTGCATATTATTACTTTTTTTAGTAAATTAAATGAAATATTTCTTTTCTTTTTACTGTATTTCCGGTGAAAAATTTAAAAAGAAAAGTGGAAAGACGAGAAACTTAAGAAATCTTGATTCATGTGTTGAGTCGATGTAAATCTGGTAACAATTTAGGTAACTCTCAAATAAAGTTTGAATTTAAATCATATTTTAAAAGGTCGATGTTTCCAAATTACGCTCTAAAAGAAACAATCTGCTGGTCATTCAGAATTTTACACTTAAATCATAAAATGAAATTTTTATGATTATGTGATTGACAAAAATTTTCTCAAGTTTATAGTTGATATTTTATTCCAACTAAAAAAAATATTTACTTCTAATTCAATACAAAGTAATAATTTCTTCTTAGTAACATTATTTTTTAAGATTAAAATTAAACTATCACTAAATTAATAAAATGAGCATAATAACGAATAATATGTTATAAGTGAAATGAGGATTATCCTATTGAATAATATTGGAATAAACACATTGCAGTATAAAAATACCCAGAAGAGTTTTATCCGGAATTACAGATTTTTCCGATTCATAGCTTAAAAATGGGACTAGTACTGACGACGCGCTGCACATATAGGTAGGTGAGTATATACTGGTATTTAGCAACTTTTATATTAACTAGTATATTAGTAAGCAGATAAATATTATATAAATGTGTCTGGAGGCTGGACACATTTACTATAGTGAAATATCCAATAAAATGTGTATAAAAAAAAAATGCGAGTTCTCACTCGGAACTTTTACAGTACAATATTGGTAAATATAGATTATCGTGAATATCAGAGAGACACTTAAAAGCAGATGTGAATGTGGGGGAGGAGAGAAGTGTCGACTTAGCGCCAATTGAGCGCAAAACGTCACACTTTCTTTATAAATATTATAAAACAAAAAGCACAATTACTGGATGCTGCCAACATCATTATTTAATATCAAAGCAAAAATAGTGCATATTATTACTTTTTTTAGTAAATTAAATGAAATATTTCTTTTCTTTTTACTGTATTTCCGGTGAAAAATTTAAAAAGAAAAGTGGAAAGACGAGAAACTTAAGAAATCTTGATTCATGTGTTGAGTCGATGTAAATCTGGTAACAATTTAGGTAACTCTCAAATAAAGTTTGAATTTAAATCATATTTTAAAAGGTCGATGTTTCCAAATTACGCTCTAAAAGAAACAATCTGCTGGTCATTCAGAATTTTACACTTAAATCATAAAATGAAATTTTTATGATTATGTGATTGACAAAAATTTTCTCAAGTTTATAGTTGATATTTTATTCCAACTAAAAAAAATATTTACTTCTAATTCAATACAAAGTAATAATTTCTTCTTAGTAACATTATTTTTTAAGATTAAAATTAAACTATTACTAAATTAATAAAATGAGCATAATAACGAATAATATGTTATAAGTGAAATGAGGATTATCCTATTGAATAATATTGGAATAAACACATTGCAGTATAAAAATACCCAGAAGAGTTTTATCCGGAATTACAGATTTTTCCGATTCATAGCTTAAAAATGGGACTAGTACTGACGACGCGCTGCACATCATCATCTTTAAGTTAAATAGTTCGTAAATGTAATTAAAAATTGAAAAGGGTTAAATGAAACTATAACATGTCCTTCTTTTTAAAAGATCATCGTAACAATATCCCTCAAAATTTGGTACGCTAAAAAAACCAAGCCCACTTCTTAATTCTTTAAAAACATTCTTACTACTTATTAACATATCTTCATATAAAGCAATTAATTTTAATTTGAACTACTTGCAAAAATACATGCACTTAAGTTTAAAATCGAAGAAACTACGAGGGTGTGATAGACGGACGGACACACCGAATTATAAATGTTTCGTACTTGATTAGGCAGCCATAAACCATTATGAACAGCATTGCTGTATATGTTGGTTATTTACAAATATCTCTGTAAATAACCAAATATAGCGGACAAGAAAATGGCATTAGTGTAGGGTTATAGGTTGATAAGATCTTGTGTGCTTTATCGTTCTATCATCTTACCCCACAGCGTTTCATTTATCAAAATAAAAATAAATTTAACTAAGAAAACCTTAATATAGCAGGATACCTATTTTATTCTACGCTAAGTGAATTTTTTGATATGTTGAAATGTTTAAAACATCATCTTAACGAGACGAGAGATACGAGATTTATTAATAAGTGAAATGTTTTTATTTTATAGATCAATTTGTCATCTCTTTTTGATGTTGATGTATATAAAGAACTCATCTATCGGTTATTAATTTCAAAAGATTACTGGAACACATTACCCCAGCTATCATGTTTAGGGTGAGGTGGCTCAAAAGGAAAAACGGAACCTTTATTATATTACTCACTTGTTCGGTCATCTGTCTGTCTGTAACTGCCGTTTTTCTCAAAAACAGCTTGATGTAGAGACTCTATATTTTGACATAGTAATGAAGTGTATTAGTAATTAATTATATATCTTAATTATTAAGTATTTAACACTCAGAAACGTCTATATAAAAATTGAGGCAAAATTAAGTACTCATTTGATATATTTCATATGTCATCTAAAATTTTGTTTGAAGAAATTACTTAAAAGGAAATATAAATATATTTGAAATTATATCACTAATTATACATATAACCTTGTCCTCACCATCAGTTACCCTTGCTATTTTATAAATAAATTACTGAAAATAATATCCATTTCATTATATTACATATATTAGAACATTTGCATTATATAACCTCATAGAATAATGTGAATTTAATTTATTACCCTCACTGCAATAAACTCGCTAACGTGAGCAGTGGGAAGTTCCGTATATACCCGGCTTCTGCTGTTGTCTTTTATATATATATTACATGCTGTTGGAAGTTCCTAAAAGTTAATCTTTGCTAATAGCCCCCCTGAAGATGTTGTAATACAACGAAACCTAGGTCGTGGTAAAGAACTTAAAGAAAGTAGAAATAATACTACATCACGTAGTTTTTATTTAATTGTGAATAATTAATTTATACAAAATTAACGTCAAATATATTCAATGTGTATATTTTTATATATAACCAAGTGTCATATAACCATACTCATAGTACGAGTTTCACTTATTTAATATGGTTATTTTGTTGAAAGTATTTTAATTTTGCAGAGAATCAACTAAACCATCATAATCGATAATGCCATAAATTGACTTAAAAGAAAATTAAAATATTTGGTATACGAGACATTCAACTTACGAAAACTAATTATGGAAACCTTTCCAAATTACAGTCTAATAAGTTTAAATTACGTGATATCATTATGAAAATACACCATTATTATATTGTGTTCCTTTAACATAGATGTATAAATGTGTTTTAAACTTCTTCGCTTATACAACTTAGATACAACACGCGCGATTAATTAATAACTTCCGCGCGAAGGAGCCGCGAATACGCAAATAACAACACAAAGGATTCGCAACTTCCTAACGACCGCAACCCCTTCCGATATTTACTCCCATCGCAACTCAGTATAGTTGTCTTCACCCTTATATATTTTACATAGAGTCAGCATGGTTTCTCAATAATGATCGTACATGTTTGAATAACTTAAATCGTCGCATAACCGTTAACGCCACAAATCATAAGCTTTAATTAAAATACTAAATAAAAAATATTTTTGAAACCCATTAAAGAAGGCGTCAAATAGTTAGTTGGAGAATTAAAAAAAACAAATATACTCTATATATAAAATATTGGGCCACGGCTTGGTATGGGTATCGTTTTTGCTATGCCGGTACAATGATCAACGTGTTAAAGTCCGCGCTTGTAATTTAGTTACATAAAAAAACGTTCTGAAACGTAAATAATTCACCATTAAATTTAAATCGATAAGGATCGGGAAATTTTCTCACAATTGACCCAAAAATATTGAACAGAAAATTGTTTTTTTCTACAGTAAACCTTTTATTATAGATTTCGTTAAATACACACGTATATACTGTAACACAATTTATTAAACAAAAAATTAAATTAATAGAACGCTTTGAGGAGAAAAAGTTCCCATGTAAGTCTATCGATTTAAGCAACGCACATTAAGACAATTCTCCCGTGAACGATTTTATTCTTACAAAATTGTCGTAAATTGTATTTTTAAACTTTCTTCGCAAATCTATCTATCCGATAATCGAAACCAGAACCAAACCCTTTCAATGCTGAGAAAATTGCATGTCCTGATAAATACGAGACGACGAACTTTGTTTCATAATATGTATTGTTTGTCAGAGTACTAAATATACAATTTTAATTTCCAGCTGACTGTACTAAGTGTTCGGTCCCAAAACTGGGGAAAACAGAATCAATTTAATAGCTGGTCATCAATCTACCTCTAGGTTGTTGTCATCGTTCTCAAAAACCTTTTCACGTTAAGCAGATATTTGGTAAATTTAATAATTACCCAAATGTAAGAATAAAGTACAAACAATTTTCTTCGACGTTTTAGAAACAAACTTTGGGAATGGGACTAATCAGTAACCAGATATGTTCTTTTTATATCGAAACCCATTGTATGGAGTATCAAGTAAAACTTAATTGAACTTGAAATAATCAAATACATGACAGCAATTCCTTTCATGAAAAATTTTTCAAATAACATTATCAAGAAAGTTATGGAAATCGCAATAATATTTTTCGGAAAATATTAACAAGTCCGAAATAGGAAAAATTAATGAAAATTACATTATACAAAAGACATAATCTCTTGAAGGAATATTCAACGACGATATAAATGACAAAATTATAATTTTTATAATCTCCAGCCAGACCAACCCTTAATTTAAAGGTGGGGTTGTAAAAATTCCATTTAAAGTATTTCAAATAATCTACCTTCATAATTACATGCTCAGGAAGAGAAAATTATACTTTAATAATATAAATTTATGTTTAATATATTGACTAAATATCAACATCGGACGAAATAATTATTGTTTGTGTAAATATTTTCATTTTTTCATTGTACGAAAAGCGTATAGCATAAAAGAGCACAACCATTCTAGCATAGGAATACTTGCTGCAAAACACAAAAACTTCGAATTTACGAATGGATTGAATGGAAATCCTAACCAAAATACCTAAACGATCCTAACCAAAATGTAAATAGGTCAGTTTCCAAACATTACACTTATTCATATTTGATTAAAGATAAAAACTATTTTCATTACTTTTTTGATTTATTTATAACGAATATGTACATTCTAGCGTATATATGCACGTTGAGAGCAGAATAAATAAAAACATAGTAGGTCATGTACAAGAAACTTACAGCCATAAAACTTCCATTTTCGCCCGTTTATTCCGCTATTTAGTTGGATAAGAAGCCGCTGAAAATTTACAAGAAGACGTCGAAATTAACTTTAGCGATACGTGAAACGTTTTTTTGTCGTCTACAGTGATACTTCGTACGACTACGAGACACCACGTCGGTGAGAAAAAAATGTGTTATAATATCGTCTTGAACTTTAACTTCAATTCTTTCTTGAACTTCAATTTTTACCAAAAAGACTTTTTAATTCACATAGACTTCCTTCACTTAACCTAAATTAATGAGTGAAATGATATTTGCGAAAATTTTGTGAATGTAAGAAGACATAGGATCTCAAATATATTTAATAATTAATTACCTACTCAGCTGAAAGACCACTACAGAAATGGGCAAAGGAAATTATACAAATTAGAAAAAACTAAAGATCTGACTTCGTAAAACCAGTTGGAGGAGGTCTTTACTCACAGAGAAATCATTATGACATAAGGCAATTTTAAGCTAAATAAGTTATATGATTTTTAAGATATATAACAGTAAAAATAATACTTTTCTTAATGTTATTTTTAGGAAAGTCTATTAAATTTAAATTTTCATTTAATTGAAAATATATTGAATTATTATCTTCAAATTAAGAAAAATAAAACTTCAAAAAATATTTTCGTGCGTTTTTTTCTAGGCAAATATAAAATCGCTAATATTTCGATTCGTATGTAACGAGTATTCAGTGTGCAAATAATTTTTATGATACCTTTTAGTGTTACTAATTTAACTCTCACAAGAAAATTTATATGCATATGTAGCGCATGTACCGGGTATTAGGGATCAACTCAATTTATAGAGATTAAATACTGGCATAAAGCAGAAGGCCGACTTCTGTCGGCGGCCGACAATTGCTTACTTTTTTCGAAAAATTTGGTGGTCGATTTTCCACCAATATACCAAGTAAAAACGCGCGGACCGCCAATTGAATATCTGCGGCTTGAACTAGCGCATGTGCGCGGCCTGAACAGTCGTATGTTTTGTCTCTGATTCAGAATCTGTGTGAGTTGCTTTGATTTTTTGTACGATAGATTTTATATCATATATTCTATTTTCTCCGACTATTGTCTGTAAAATGTACAAAAAAAGTGTTTTGCTTACGTTTTATTTATTTGATAAGTAATGAAAATTTATGAGAAAGTTTTAATATTTTTAATTCAAAGGTTTTAAATTATAACATTTATTGGTACAAAAATGTAAAAACTTGACAAAATGTTCTCGCAATTTTAATAGAAGTTTCTTTAAAAGAATTATCTACGGTTAACGTCAAACGAAAATTTTTTTGGTTTTTTGTTTCATTCGTATTTCCAACATATTTTGTAGATTTTTTCGATTAAAACATTAGAAATAATGAACTAGGACAAGAAATTTTGTCAAGTTTTTACATTTCCCCTCCAAACCCCCGCTATGCATTTTTGTATCTCAAGCAAATAAATGGAGAGATGATGAGAATAACACAACTCCAGAAACAAGCTCAAGTAAAAGTTATATGTGCTAAACATATTATGAAGTTTATTTATGTATTCACTCCAGACATCGGCTCAGTCTCTGAGATTGATCAGCGGGCGGATTGCCCTTGTAAAACTTTTGGAATACGCAATGACTTTGGGACCGCGAGATCTCTTGCATCAATAAATTTCTATCCGTGATCTTAATTATGCTTGTAAATATCTTGAAATTATGTAAAAGCTTTTAAAATTTTAGTTGGATAATTTAAATTATTGACATATGCGTGGTTCATGTTTTTGTTTGCACCTTTTGCATCATTCTGTTGGTGAAGTAATGAGAAAAAAAAACATTTTCTTTTCTAATAACGGCTTAAGTAAAGCTGAATTTACGATATACATGGCAAAAGAAAATTTTGAAAATATTGACAATGTCTTACTTAATAAAAACTTTACGTCCACATAAACAAAGAAATTTGTTTTATTTAGGCAGCACCTCACACCTCAGAACATACAAAAATATTTATTACAATATAAATTTCACAGCTCACAAATAGATTTATTCAAGTGTTAACTTTCTTGATTTTTACAATGATTATTAGAATTTTCTTTAAGTCCACAAAATTATCGATAATTGAATGTTACAGTGATATTTATATAAACGCTGGATATTTTAATAATTTAATTGGTCAAATAATATTAAAGATAAAGCTATATCCATCACAAATTCAATCAAATGATAATATTTAATTTCTTTTGAACTAACAGCAAAACTACTACCAATATTTCCTGTGAAAAATTAAGCAAAGTTGCTGCTAAATTTTCTACAAATCACCTGTTTTTTCTCACAAATCGCTTGTTATTTTTTATATGATATTGTCCAAACACAGGTAGCAAAAGTGATGTGCAGAAAAATACTTCCAGTTGTGGTGGAATGTGCTTCATAACCCACCTCCTGTAGTCATCCGAACATCATCTGCTTTATACATCGTTTAATTATTTGCGCAATCGTTCAATCGTTCAATCATTTTAAAATTGAATTTATCTAATTTTTAAAAATCCAAAGGATTATAAAAGTACGTATCACTGCATTCTGAGACAACAGATTTTTTGTTTCCAAATTTATATTGCAATAACACCATTTTATACATATATATATATATATATATATATATATATATATATACATATATATATATATATACACATATATATATTTATATAATGAAATAGAGTTTCATTCAATCGCTGATCTTGTACAACATTAACAACATCATTGTACAATCGTTGGTCTTGAACAACTCTCATTCCATTAGAATAGAGTAAGATAGACCGAATTCTCTGTATTAATATTTTGTTTAAATTAGTTCGCAAAAAATATTCAGCATAAATATTTCCTTTAGCCTTCAGAGACACATTTGAATGTAGTAATATACGAATTAATATCAGATACATCTGCATGACAATTTCGACACGATAAAATAAAAAAAATGTATGGAAATGGAGTATTTTGTATTGAATTGGAAAAGTGCATAGATTCGTCAGCAATTTAGGTTTCCTAGCTTAAATGAGTATTTTAGTTTCTTTTTATGTATGTAACTGTATAAACAATGAAATAAGCAAAACTAAATATATTTTGAAGTCATGTTAATGTGACATGTTTCATCTAAGGCATTCATTCATTAGTTTCACTAACGATGAGTTTAAATATGAAAAAAATTATAAATCAAAATACAAAAGCAAAAAACACTAAACCGAATCCCAATTAGTCCGTAAATCCATTTGAAAGATATATAAGCAATAATATCAACCATTAAAAAAATTATTACAATAAAATGTAAATCTCGATGTTTGACCCTAATGTACTGAAATTCATATACTATCCAAAACTATTTTAAATTATACAGACCATAATCAAAACCTCCATATTTCTGGAACGACTAAATAAAAAGTATAGAAAACTCAAGTATTAGTTGAGAACTATCTAAAATAATATTGCATATATTTATGCAATATGCATGACAAAATTTATAAGGTTTATATGAATTTTATTAGTATTTAATATATTTATTCAATTCATAATTCAAATGATTCTTCGATAGAATCAAATTCGTATAATAAAATAATACCGAAATTAACATCATTTATTATTATGCAAGGTTTTGTTACTAATTATATAAATAAAAGTGTCAGAATTATTACAACATTTCAAAGCCGAAACAAACAGCCATAATCAATGAATCAATTAGTTAGGAAATATAAAGGGCCCCTCCCTTTATATTTCCTAACTAATTGGTCTGGAGCCGTTTATAAGATATCTCCTTAAATACAGCTCCGATGTAACAAAATCAGTGTTTAAGTACACGCTGATCGTTTTATGAACAATATATTAATTACAGACATTTGCAGTTGACGTAATTTTCTTCAAATATTTTATTAGGCCTAACAAGCAGTGCGATTAAATGCACGCGGTTTCGAATTACCGAAAAATGTAACGTATGTCTTTCCATACAAGAATACGCTCTTTTAAATTTTCTCAGTGACTAGTTTTAAAAGCGTCACTACATTTGTAAAAAGGTTCAAAAACGCTAGATTTTTGTATCCCACAGTAATCGTTTGTGTCAGAAAAGCGCTCAATCACCCGCGATTTTCCATTCATTATCAGCTTGGAGTTGTTTTTGCAGTCACATATTCAGAAATGTTATATCGTCCAACTCGCCAAAAATACTAATACAAGATATATACCCGGTCGTACCAAATTATAATAACATTTACTATAAATCTAACCCTACATCTACATAGGTAATGTATCACTCAAATTAGGAAAACTCTTAACTAATAAATAATACAACATATCCTTACAGGACTTTAAATAACTTGGGTAAAACCCTTATTAATAATAAAGAAAAAATAGATAAACATAAAAAAGAGCGGTCTATAAACTTAAATGTAACAACTGTAATAGTTTATACATTGGTCAAACAGGAAGAGATTTTACTAAAAGATATAAAGAACACATTTCCAGCTGGCGAAATAACAAGCCAGACACATCTCACTTTGCTAAACATCTCATTGAAAATAACCATCACCCTCATACTGATAATGCCCCCTATATATTACAAATAAATAAAAAGGTAATAAACTTAATATCCTAGAAACATTAGAAATAAACAGACATAATAAAGACACCAAGGTTAATATATTAAATGAACAACTAAATATAATATCATCACCCATACTTAATATCTTCGACATAATAAAATTAGACAACATTGATACTACAGTACTCTTCAAATTGTTTCAGCCCAAACACACATATAAATATAAGTATATATGAAAAAAATGAAAATAAATAAATATAAAAAGTAAAATAATAAAAAAAATACATATATGAATTAAGAAATAAATAAATAAATATATGATTAAATAAAACCAGAGATATGTAGAATTGGTGGTATAACCTTGTTCTAACTTTCAGATACCCTTGCTTTTGTACAAATATATTACCGAGAATAACTTCCATTTAATTTTCTTACATACACCGTAGCATTTGCAATGTACAATCTCATGTAATAACAACAATTGAATTTATTACCCTCACTAATATAACTCTCGGAAATATAATAAAACCTACTCCGCTCTCCCACAATAAACTCACCAACATAAGCAGTGGGAAAACCCTCACAAACCCGGCTTCCGCTATTGTGTTTGATACATATAAATGCTATTAGATGTTCCTAAGAGTTAATTTTCGCTAATAGCCCACCTAAAAATGTTGTAATACAACGAAACCTAGGTCGTGGTAAAGAACTTAAAGAAAGTAGAAATAGTACTAAATCACGTAGTGTCATTTAATTGTGAATGATAGTGTTCATATTTCCTATGCTTCTATGATTTTTAAAAGAATTCCATTGCTTAAAATATATCAAAATATTCCTTTAGACGCTATGTAATATAGCCATAGAACTATAAATATAGTGAGACTATTACTGAATGGATACAAGTTTATTTAGAGCGGAAAAGTCTTGCAGTTTTCGTTTTCAATATAATTTTAATATGAGAAATATAAACTTAGCTTCTGCTGATCGAAAACCTCGTCAGTATGAATTGAGTACGAGTATCTTAGAAAATTGACTTAAAAATTACTTCAGTAATAAAGAATATAAAACTTTTAGCTGTAGATAAAATATGTTTATTGATACAAAAATAAATGCAATATTTAACATGACTGATTCGATTTGTTCTTAGTACTAGAGACTTTCGCGTTGAAGAATCCATATAAAAGTTTATGTCACTCAAATTTATATTTCCGGTATACACGACTCTACACGGAATAGAAATAGGAAAACGTACGTGATCTAAAGGGGTAACAATTTAGATATTAGCACGCGAAGATTTATAAGTTTTAAGCCTACCCATATTTACTCTACCAGTTAATTGGAACACACGTGGTACAAAAAACCTTAATTATATATACAAGTATGAAAATTAAACGTTATTTATAAAGGTATTTATATAAATAGGCAATAAAATCGTAAAACTTATATGTCAGAAAAGGGAAATCTCGCCTTCTGATTATTTGTAATATTAATAAAGTACTATAAGTTTTTTGATATCTCTAAGCAAGTGAAGAGAAAATATTGAAACAGAAGTAAATGAATTAGAAACATATAGACAGATACGGACTAAAAAACCTCGCAAATTCAAGATTCAAATTGGATCCACTTTAAACATGAATGCCAATTATATTCACCAAGAAATAAATTATGCAAATATACAAACATTTTTTTTTGTTTGTAAGCAAGTTTTCAAGTTGTTAGAGACGAGCTTTAGTTGTTAGAAAAGAGAATAGTTTTTGAAATATTAACTATACCTATGTATGTCCTTCCTACTTAACTAAATGTGGTATTACCAAATATTTTATTAGATTAGGAAGTCCATATTACTGATTACCCATTATAAATACTCATTATACCACCATATTAAAAAAAAAACACTTTAAATGGGGTGCAGAATACCCAATGCATGATTCAAGATCGCACTTGATCAACTTTCATTTGTTTATAAATTAAAAAGAATGAAGCAGCTATTAGCTTTCAAAATATTTTTAATACACTCTATTCCTATGGCTTCATGCCATGAATTTTTGCCATAAATTCCTTATTTATATAATATGCTGTATTATCAATCATTCTAAGTATCGTTGCAACTATTGTTACAGTAAATTAAATAAGGCTAATTATATCATTTGTAATCAAAATGGGTAGTTTATTTATTTCATATATAAATGAGTTTCAAGGATAGAAGCAAGTAAATGTTTTTAGTTTAGTATCATCAGCATCATAATCATTATCAACTAAAAGATATCTACTGCTGAACATTGGTTTCCTAAATAGATCTAATTTGTCCCTAAACCCAGGTTATCCGTTCACTTAGCGAGTGTCTGTGACTTGAAATATTTTATGAGACCAATATTAAGGGATCACGTCTCACTTCCATATATCATTACTGGAAACACAAAATGGTTAAAGATTTTTGTCTTCCAATATTTTGGACGAGACGATATAAATCAAATCTTATAGAACATTTCCCGTTCACCCGGAATCAAGAAAATAAGAGAAAGAAAGAGAAATCATTTGGAAAAAAGTAAGAACTTATGGCACAAGTAAAGGAATACATTTTAAAATCGTTAATTTGTAGTTATATCGCATAAAAAAATATTTTTTTATAAATATGCGCCTATGAAAGATTCAGTAGGCAATACATTTTCATTCAAAAAAACTTAAATTTTGTGAATGTCATATTAAATATTTATAATGCCTAAATGTTTACGGAACCCTCGTAACGCGAGTTTCACTCGTGCTTCATAGGTTTTTTCAAATTTTTCAGTAAATCTCTCATAAATTATTTGACGTAAAAATCAAATTAGGAGACTCTTACAGTATGTAAATAGCGTGGAAATGTGAGATATCCTCTCGAATTTCTAGTATTTGATGTCCACTCTTATTAAAAGCGGTTACAAGAACATACTTAATATTAATATAATCTCCATTAAAAAAATATACATTAGTAATGTATGGAAGATACGAAGATTTTTAACAATCACATAAAAGTGCCTGACTATTGATTAGATAAATCATGTCATATAATTTTGTGATTTAACGAAGTATGCTCTATAATGTATATTTGAATATTTTAAAATATGAATAGTAAGAAAATATTGTATTATGGTAAGCCTGTTAAAACCTTTATTTTCCATCTATCCGTCTGTCACGGTCATTTCTCTTAGAACCCCCGTGACGCAGAATTCTGAAATTTGGTAAAGTATTAAAGCATATAAACTAGACATATGCACATCTGGATAGTTAACGCCTTAAAAATATTTATATGGAAATTTTAGGAGAAAAAGCACTCAAAAATTTAAAGTTCTATGTATAGCGTGGGATATCGTTTGAAAAGATTCGATGTCAAACGGTTTCTGAGAAACGTTTGGCATCGAACCCACAAGAGACGCAAAATTCACAAGATAGAATTCACAAAAATTACAAGACAGACGAACAAACGGACATATACCTAAGTGATCTTTTAAGAATTCAATTTTATTCCTTTTGAAGTACGTAATCTCAAAAATAATTCATCCGTGCACGATTCAATCTCAAACTTATGCTCTTACATTTTTATTTATTCATAAGAATGATCAACTAAATTTGAGGTGTTTATTTTATAAATATCTACTGACACGTTGTTGTCCATTCTATTTACTGAACATTGCAGCAGTAAATATTTATTATTGAGTTTGAGAGTTTCATTCTATAGGAATCATTTAAATCTGGTCCCCCGTTTAGACGCCATCGGGCAGCGACTTCTATATTTTCGAAATTAAAATATTGGTTGGACTTATCATTTTAAATGCACACATATGGTTTTAAGACCTATATAGATTATGAGACTAATTGTGACACAAATGTTTGACACTAATGTCTGTGACGTTTACACATGCGGCGGTTTTGGTGTCACGACACTAAACCAAGGTCGCAATAAATGTCTCAAGCGCAGAGAGTGGTGATCACACACAAACACTCGATGTATCCACTGAGTGTACACCAAATTGTCGTCGTCTAAATGTAGCTTTAGATGACTCGGCATATAAGTCCCGTTTGTACTTCTCCGGTTTTCATTTATTTTAATTCACTATTATCCATTCCTTCATAACGTAAGTTTATACTTAAGTAATGGAAGGCCTTTATTTCTGCTCTTTATATTTTGTTTCCCACTCCACTCGACATGTTCGCAAACCGTTCTGTGTGGAGCCTAGGTACGTGGCTATTTTTATTATAATATGCAATTATTTAACTTCCATAGCTAATATATTGGTCATATAACTCATTTATAGTCTAACTGGTTGTCGTCGCCACCAATACCTCTCCCGCTACTTTTTGATTGTCTTCTTTTGGTCGGTACGTTACTGCGGGGGATCGAATGTTTCTTTTGCTGATACATTCTTTCCTTGTATGATATTTTCCTATTATCGAAACTAGGTAGGGCATCATTTAAAATAGTGGAAAATACTTCTACGATAATTCAGTGATAATTCAGTTAAATTTTAAATGTGAACCTGTGTACGCATATCGAATTACTTAACCAGACTAAAACGACCAAAAATCAAGGTTTAAAATTTCTATAATTAAATTCTTTTTAAAACAAGGGTAAATTTTATTAACTTTTTCCATATCGTCAGTGTCTCACAAAGGACTCAAATTCTTATTGGAAAATTTATAAAACAAGCCCTGAAACAAAATTAAAATATATTAATAAATGAAGTACTGGAAAGAAAATTAAATTTATCAGCAAGTGGATTTAATAATACCGTAGAGTCATCTATTTTGAGACGCCCTCTCCAATATTGTTTTAACATTATTAAATTATTTCCGTCTCAAATTTTCCTTTGATCCATTATAAAGAAATTTAAAAAACTTATTAAAACCATTTACGGCGAACGAAATTGAGATGTGCACTGCAGTTGAACATCAAAGCGGCGTTCGAGCTGACGAAAGTTTCCGTTTTGAAAGTCCGATTTCTTTTTATTGCAAAACCGATTTACACTTTTCAGACTATTCGTATGATTTGGGACCGTAATTTTGATTCCCTTATTTTCCGCAGCTTAAAGAAGGTGTAAATAATTTGTATTGTGTAATTGCTTGCTTTTTACATATATGATATAATATATATGAATATCGTTGTTTTTCGTAAAATACAGTCGAGTGACGTATAAGCAGACTTTCATAACAAGAAAGAACACGTAATTGTGTATATACATTTTAGATTAAAGCTATTGCGAGATATAGCTTCTCATTTCTTCGTTGATGGACTAAGTAAGGTTTGCGATTTCATTTCGATTTGTTATATTACAATTACCATTAACTTATTATTTTTTCTAAATAGTTTGAAATTTATAAATTAAATAATAAGTCAACATTATTAAATAAATAATAAGAAATAGACAGTTGGGACGTTTAGAGGCATTTTTTAAATTTAATTGAATTAATTGTTACTGCACGGAAAATTAAAAATTAAAGAAGTTAAAAATAAAGCAGGGAGGAGGGGTATTCTCTTTTTCCACATAAAATTAAATCTAAAAAGAGTCGCTGAGCAAGAAAAAAGGGAGTTTGTTTAGAAAATATATTATGAAAATTAAATTATTTAACAAATACCCTCCTTTCTTATAATTAACCTATCGAAAGAAAGAAGAAATACCAAAATCAGTCCTGAATTAAGTAGCGAGTCCTTACATGAACGCTCTTGGAGAGTAACCGATAGAGATACACATCGTTTTTAAAGGCCATATTTCTCGTTTAAAAAAATACAAAATTTTATGATTTTTAGAGAAAGAACTCTACTTTTCAAAAAGCTACACTAAAATTACGTAGAATTACCCAAATTATAATTACTTACGCTAACATATGATAAAAGACAAATCCACGAAGGTGTAGAATGTAACAATTAAATCGATTGACTTCATTTCTTTCTTCATTTGTCATCATAGCTGACCTGAGATCGCAACATAATCCATGTGCAGTTAATTGGTTCATGAGCAGTCTGTTAAAAAACAGTTTCTTTCTTGTGCTGTGCATTTTAACCACGACTATAAATATACACAATGCAAAGTGGAATAAGTTTTGAAACAAAACTTTTTTAATTCTTATGTTATCTCAATTGTTTTATGGATTAAACGATGTAGAATGAATTCGTCATCCGCTATATCTCCTTCTCGTAATGAGAGTATATTTTTATGAAAAATACTGTTTTTATAATTAAAGGTTTTTGCTACATTTTTAATCTGAGTATTAGTATAGAATATACCATACCTTAAAACATAAAAAATAGCAATTATAATAATGGTGATAGTATCTTATAACTAGATTTTTGGAGATAAATCTCAAATTGGAAAAAGATCAAGGTTCATTTGATGAAATACCTCATCTTCCCTATCTTCCTCTGCGAACCGGAAACCTAATCAGCGAAGATGAAAAACCGTTGGAAGATAGATATACTGAAGTTGTGGGCCAGAGCTCCTGGAAGGTGCTTCGCTCTAATGTATTCTTATTAAATGAGCCAAAAATTATAGAAAGGCTATGATAAATAGCGCAGCAAGGCACACGAATTCCTTCAACCACAATTCTGATAAAAAAAACTACTTGGAAAAATGTATAGTACAATGCCAATTGAAAGGCAAAATAGCCCTAGACCAAGCACCAACACATTCAGCAAGTCAAATCAAGGCAAAGACGGAATCCACAATAAGGCAATGCACGCACGATGCTGTCAACTGCCAGAAATGTAAAAGCATCGCAATAGTGGCAATAGTTATCAAAATAAACATCCGCCATATACCTCCTTTCTATAAATCTATAAGAATCACAACCACTTTGACAAGAGAGTTCGGGTGAAGTATTAGCACAAAAATAAAAAAAAATAGTTGCATACAATTTTAAATCAAGATTATTTCATTATAGATATGAAGATTTAAAGGCAAAGAAAAATTCCACTTATATTTATGTCAATAGGTAATAGCATGATGCAGTTTTGTCGCGGAAGAACTAATAAATAGCTAAATAAGGAGTAAATATAAAATATGGTAATAGACCATCAGACTACCAAAGATTATATGGAATGATATTTGTACTCCGTGTAGCAGATGAATAAAAATGAATAGAAATAATTATAGCAATAATATACATAAGCATTCAATTCGACGAAAATCATATCCATGAATCACGAAATGTTTTCTTTTCGTTTTTTTTTATTTCGCACATAAGTGAGCGCCAACCATTAGTGGACAATTGAAAAGTTATTAAATAAAATTGCATAAAAGTTTGTTCTCTATGAGACACTTCACTATTTGCACACAAGTTTCTTCACAATATCGCTCACAATGATCAATCCGCCTACCGTAAGATAAACTTAAAATATGATCTTGAACATGATAGCATTTATTTCACTATTTCAGCCTATGTCTCGCTGCTCGTTACTCGCTGTAAGGAAACTCCCCACTTTACGTGTTTATTACACAGGTATAAAAATTACAATGTATGTTACATTGCAATATAAATACCAATTATAAATATTGAATAAATTTGGCGTTAATTTTGTAGAAATTCATTATTGACAATCAAACGAAATTACGTGATGTAGTATTACTTTTACTTTCTTTAAATTCTTTACCACGACCTAGGTTTCGTTGTATTACATTTCACCATCTTCAGGTGGGCTATTAGCAAATATCTACAGTTCTACGAGTCAAATGCATTTATTACTTCTTATGTTCAATATTGATATATATATACATACATATATATATATATATATATATATATATATATATATATATATATATATATATATATATATGATGAATATGCAAATGACACAAATATACGGTAATTTCCGATGTAGATCTCTGAACTACCGAGTTACCATAATTTGGAAGGCGTCTAATTGAATTGCAATTGAGACCTATTCTAATTACGTAACCTAAATGTCAGTCGGCCGGCGTCGTGATTGATTTTAATTAGTACAGAGCTCGGAGCTTATGGCGAACTACGTAAAGCTATTTTAGAAGTAATATTCTTATAGGATTTACGCCCATCTCCTCTTACGTTTTCACAACATTTCTCTGGAGGATCGAATAAAAAGAATGAAGGCAATATGCCGATATCCAGGTATTAAATTTTTTTATTAGCTGTTTTAGTTGAATTCGTGTTGAATATTTCCACTTTTATCTATCACTATTAATGTTATAAAAGTGAGACATTTTCTAGTATTTATGTTTTTTTGGCCGTTTTTTTAATTTCATAGTATTTACATTTTTTTTTCTTTCTTTTGAAACTGTCTGACCTTGTCTATCTTTTATAGGAGCCGCACAGTGAACAAAAAGCTAAAAAATATGGGGAATACATGCCAAATTCATAGATTAAATATTACAGGACATATTACTGCTGACATGTCGCATAAATCGTGATTTATTTAAAAACTAATTCTTACCTTGTAACTTTAGAATTAGTCTGATTGAAATCTATACATATTTCCATGAACTGTTTTTCGTTTTCCAACCCACACGGACAAGGCCCCGGCGAACACTAATTTCTCATGTGTTTAATATGCATCAGCCAGAAATTATATATTTTCTATTCAAGAATAATAATTATTTAAATAATAAAAGTGTGGATTATAAATACTTATAGAATCCATATTAATTTCATATGAAAAATAAAACCCGCCAAGTGAGACAAGCACTCGCTCGCCGAATATTTCGTACCCAGGATTGGAATTGCATTAATAAAATTAAAACACTATCAATACATACGTATCCATATGATTACGGTGTAGAAATATAGCAGAGAGGAAAAAAGTTAAAAGTTATTTTTCTCAAAAACTATAAATATCTAAAACATTCTTTTTTCCTTTAATTTGTACAAGATTTTATATTAGCTGAATTATTTAAAACAATTCTTGATTTCGTTACTGCACTTTCAAATTTTAAACTCCATTTCGGACCCCACTTTGCATAAAAGTAACAATATATCCAAAATGAAGTCATTGATTCTTAAAATAGGTGCGGCCAAGCAAATTCCCGTGTTAAATTAATGCTAAGATTTTGGGTCCATAAACTCATTGTGAGGATATGTATATAAATATATATATATATATATATATATATATATATATATATACACACATATATGTATATTTATATATATATATATATATATATATATGTATATAATGTTGAATGATCGTTAATTTTTAAGATTTCGTAATTGAAAACCAAAAACGTTTCATTTTTGTCTGTTAGTGTGTACTCGTACATTTGTATATTTCAGCGTACAAATACTCTTTAAGTTTAATTTTACAAAAAATTCTAATGAAATGACATTAATAAAATTAATAATAACAAATTACATATAATGTCAAGTATTTTTATTATGTGGTGTCTTTATTGAGTCACAAGATTCCAATTATGGTATGCTGCATTATATTGCGTTCAGAACATCATACTTGTCACAATTAACCTTGCCAAGATGTGTTAACAAATTGAAAAAGTCTGGGTAAACTGCAATTTTACTTAGATATGTCAAAACTTTATAAATGGTATATTTATATAAAGAAAAATAGTATTTATATTTTTAAACATTTAATAAATACTACACTAATACTACACTCAAAACAATGGTAAAGTAAGAAAACTTCTGTGTTTACATTCTTTAACTAATCCTTCCAACACATTCAATATACGAAATAAGAAAGATCCAAACTTCGTTATCTAATTTATTTCCAAATGTATAAAGTTTGTTGTAACAATTACGTAAAGCGAAACTGGTTTTTAAAAAAAATTATATTTATCTTCTCTATTGGAGTAAATTTTATGATGAATATTTATAGCGATACAATAATATAGTCTCAGAGACTAGCGCATGATCAACAGAAGGTTAACGACTAACTTAATCGTTCCTGACGATGGGCGGCCGTTGCTTGAAAGGGTTTTCGTCGTACGATTTAGGACGCGAAGTGAATATTTCAGCATATAATATTTAACAATTTGATTCTCGCCAACTGTTATGACATGTTTATAAGTAGTGAGTTCAAAGACTTCAGTCTATGTAACATTGAATACAATTTTTTTGTTCGCCCTTTCTTTGCCAAATTTTTCTTCGCGAAGCAAGTTTCAGGATAAAGATTAATTTAAATTTATGCTGTGAATATATTTAAAATTTCTATTACATCGCCATTTTATTCTCTTTTTCACCATATTCTTATTACCTGCACATAACTGGATTATAGAGAATAAATAGGTCACATCTTTGCTTTATTTGAAATTATATTCAAATAGTTAACAAAAATATGTGTGAAGATTATTTTAGTTATACTTGTATTGTTTTATTGCAATTTGGGGACTGTTTGTATCTCTAATACTAACAATGATTTTATGTCATTTGTAATATATAAATCTGTTTGTCAAAACCTTCAGTATAAGTTGATTGTCATCATGCTATAAGAGTCTTAATGAAATATAAACAAACGTCTGTTCTATGGGTTAGAGAAACGATTTAATTTTGTATTCAGTATTAGAAATAAATTTTATTTGTGCTAGAAACCGGCATTTTCTATAATACAGAATTAAACTTACAACTTATAACTATATCAGAAACTACACAAACCCTTCTTAGCCAACCGCCAGTTTAATAAAAAATATTAAATTAAATTACAAATTTTGTTACGATAAATTAAAACTTTTTTTAATTCAGATATTAATTATCGGTACCCTCGTCTAATGTCAACTTAAGAAATATTTTTATACTGAGATTATATGCGTCAAGACGATTTAAATAAAATAGGACCGTAATCTCTTAAATTGATCAAAAGCACCAATTTATATAATCTTTCCATATTTTCATAATTTTCATTTTTTGTGTGGAAATCTTAATCTTTTGCACTTTATTAATTTTTTCTGCACAATTCGATATACAATTCTGCTTCTGAACACACACAATAATGAAAAAGAGACGTTATTCTAATGATATATATATATATATATATATATATACATATATATATATATATATATATATATATATATATATATATATATATATATATGTATGTAAGTGTCTATCAAATATTTAGTTCTCATCAGGATTGCGGAAATTGACAAAGGTCTCACGATTAACATAGTTAAGGAACATTGCAATTAATTATATCTATTATAGCACATATAAAATGCTGTATTCATTGGACTTATGTATTGCAGGGACAGCAGGTCAAATATTAGTGTCAAAAAGTCGGAATAAAAATGAATTTCTTACGCGGCATTATAATTTTATATGTAATATTAAAATATTTTTCATTTTGATCGAAGACGTCAAAACTGCGATCGTATTTGAATAGATCGTAGCCTCTCTTTGAATTTATATATCTGACCTGTGTTAATTGGCTTGTTTTTAAGTGCGTCTCGTTTTTAATTATTCCTATCTTCTTTATATATATATATATATATATATATATATATATATATATATATATATATATATATATTGTTTAAGCACATATTTTAAACATAGCAATAAATTTTCTAACTTTATAAAATATACATGAATAGCTCTTTATAGTAAAATGCTGCTGATAATGGATAATATTTTGTTTTCATTTTATAACATTCGCCACGAAAAAATGAAACTCACTCACTATTTCTTATATTATTTATATATTAGAAATAGTAAGGTAATTATAAAAATATTACATAAAGGAATATTCAGTGTAGGGGATGAGCTAAATGTTAATGTTGTTAGAGAGAAATTAAATCCTTTTTGAAAATTAAATTTTTACATGTCGTAAATAATTTTGTATACTATGGATGTCTCCAATATCCATAAACATATGAAACGTGTCATAAAAAATTTGTTAAATATAACACATGAATGTAAATTAGTATTAGTGATATAAACAATTGATGAAATTAATTTGGAAATCATAAATATACATTTAGGGCATTCATTTCAAATTTTCGTTTCATAATAAAATCATAACTAAACGATTTTCACGTCCATCGTAGATTATGACTCTTGTGTATGACTAATGTTTAGACTATATAAAATAATTTGCAAACTTCTCCAAATATGTGATTACATTTCACTCGAAATTCCTAATAACAAGCGCAGAGCATATGGTGATAACAAGAATTAAGATTTCTATATTAAATAAATTACAGAAGGGTATTACAGTAAATGAAGAAATTAATTTTTTGTACTTTTTAATTTTTCTTTAAATTTTACATGAATATTTGTATAAAGTGCTGTCGCAATAATAAAAAAAACTACTTTTGAAATTGAATAGAAGTCTTTTTGATTTGCCTACTTCGTTAAATAGCATACCCAGCTGAAGTGATTTCGTGTTCTAAATTTTCCACGAAAATTAGATTTTTGGTGGCATCTGAACTATTCCTATTTGAAAATACGTTTACAATAAACTAATGCAGTGATTATTGCGCATCCAGTGTCCTTTATCAACCATTAAATTGTATTCAATATTATTTTGATTTACTATTTTGACTAAGAATCATAATGATTTTTGCTATATTTACTTTTTAATCTGTTACTTAACAACATTTCTCCAGCTGTAAAAATTGTCAATAAGCTTTAAATTTGAGAATTAATTAGATATGAAAACTAGACCGTTTAAGTTGTCACAGCGGTAACAATCGTGATCGATCCTATTGGATTCTTTTGTCGTAAAAATATTTGCATGCACTTTGAAAAATATATTGTTTTCCTGTTTTTCTATTAACCTTCTGACTGACGTAAACGCGCGTGGTAGATTTTACCTGCGGCGGAAAATTTCAAGTTTTATATCATCTAACATTCTGTAAACTCAGATGGAAAATTTATTCTAGTGATTTGGTGGACTGATTATATTGATACAGTTAATAAAATAAGAGATATTTGTATTTATTGCGTCAGTTTAACCAATCTGCATCATATTTAGAGCACTATGTGTATTTATAAGTTACGCGACTTATCCACGAGTTTTAATATAATCTGTGTTCTGGATTAGTTCATTTTAGAGATTGTTTGGCATGTTTATGGTAGCTGCGTGTTTAAAACCATTTTTTTTGTTAATTGTGTTTTCATTTTCACAATATTGATATGACGAGCAAGGATAATTATTTTGCCAGTAATAAGAGGTTCCCTTACATAATCATAAATAATTTCAGAAACATAATATTTCAGGAAATTCAATTTTATACTCATTACGGCGTCTATAATTTTTCTTACATTATAACTTCCCTCAAGTAGTATATTTCAACATCAAAAATTCATTTTGTCAAGTTGGGTTTCCTGTTTTTGCCTCCGTAGAAAATTGTCAATGTATTTATGTAGTTATTTCATGCTATTATTATCAAGAACCAAGTTTTAATTCATGTAACGGATTATAGACTTAGAGCATATCTCGTATTAATTCTGAGATTTTTATATTACGGTTATTAACATTCTGTATAAAAGTTTTACAACTAAATACAAATTTCTAATTTTATTAAATGTATTCTCTTTTTACCTAAATTATAAATATTTGATATTGACAAGTAAAACCCTCCTATTCCCTTAAACTAAGAAATAAAAAAAATGTTATATTGCAATTATATTTACTAAAATTCCATCCTTCATAAAACTATGAATTTATGTACTTATGTTGAATGTTATTACTAAGTATCATAGTTTTTAATTATAAGCAATGATTAACGTACACCACAATGGTAGTTGCAATACACATAGCAAAAATAATGTACAATAAAAAATAATGTCTATCTGTTCATATGTGACACATGGACAGACTAACATGAACTTTTATAACTTTCTTTTTCATAATTTTTGGTCCTTCCTTACTTCTCAAACTACTGTTGAGAAGTAAGACATGAAACATTTAGTATTTGTATTTTTCAAGATATCTCTATAGGTATCTATAAAAAATTATGAAAACGTATTTATGACATCTTTATATTAACCTTATTAAACGATACTCTACACTTTAAATGGAACTTCAAGTATTCATTTTCCCCTTAAAATTTTTGTATAAATATATTTGGAGAGATATATGCGGATTAATATATTTTATTATTATGCCCGACTCCACGTTCTTACGTCAAGTAGTTTCTGAGAAAAAAGTTTGTGATAGATGGACAGACGGAGACCCGAATATCTAAGGGTTAACCCTTATGCTATGGCTTAGGGTTATATTTTTGTATTTGAAGTACGGAACCATACAAACTGAAAAAAGACTGACTCCATTGTAGCTACGAACAGATAAAATAAATAAAAAAATGTTGTATTTGAGAAAAAGGAAAATAAAATATATTCAATGAGATTATCAAACTGTGCCAATGTTCAAGCCTTACTTGATTTTAGAAATTACTTTTGCACTGCTGAGTATCAAACTGTTGTGTATAGAACGATACATATTTTAGATTATATTTTTTTCCGTAAAAGTGTTCAAAGAAAACTTTCCACAAAAGAAAGCTGGTATTTAAGTGCGTTTTGAAGTGCTTTTTGAAGTAATAAATTGTGGATAACTGAAAAGAATCTTTATTGTAGTTTCTTTTTAGAACTAAGTTCTAATTTGAGGGCAATTTTAATTCCTTAACTTGGTAATTGACTCAATAGATCTTCTGGAAAAATTCTGTCCACTGGAAAAATAAATTCTTTATTAAAAATGGAACTTTAAATGAAAATAAGATTTTTGTTATTGGTTTTCAAAAATTGAACTGTTTATCACAGCGTCCTATAAATAAAGATACAATAATTGTAGTTTCGTCATTTTCAGTTAATTTTCAAACGAATATTTAAATAAAAAATGAAAATGATTTTAAATGTTATTAAAAATTTGAAGACCTTGTAGTATTTGAAAAACTAATCAAAAAACGTTGAAATTTACAAACACAGAGCATATCAAAATCATTACAATATACTTATAAATATGTTGACACCAAATCATATGGTTTTGTATTCCTGAATTTGTGTTAAATAATATAATTTTACACAGAACACGGCAAAAAATATGGATTTAAAAAACTTGAAAGAAAACAATTACATTTGAGAGCACAGCTTTTCAAAAGTAATAACGTCTGAGCATAAAAATAAATGTACAAAATTGAATTTCTTCAATATCCTGCCCTGTTATTATGAAGACTCACTTTTGATGTATAATTCATAAGTTTGAATTCAATTTGTCTTCATAAAGTTTTGCAGAGAGCTTTTAAAGGAAATGAAAACAATAATAAAGAAATTTTGTTGCAATCAATTTTTATTATTTATTTACTTACCTTATTAAAATCAATTCCGTCCGAAAATTTATTAAATTTTTTTAAAATTTATTTCCTTTTAAAATTTCCAATTTTGCTTTACGATTGTCTGTGTACAATCACAATCATAAGAATGATATTAAAATCTTCAAGTGTTATTTAATTGTCTTTGACAATGAACAAAAAAGCACAGCGCTCTAACTTAACCTACTTTGGTGAAGTTTCTATTACAATATGGTCTTTAAAATATGATTTACACTCTAATATATGTGGGATTGCTTCTGCGTGATCTAGTTTTGTACTTATTGGTTTCCATTGGCAAAGTTAATGCTAAAAGATATGAAAAAAATGATCAAAAATAAGAAGCCAAGAAAGTGTTTGAATCGCATGAAAACAACTAGATTCTGCCATTCCTGTGCGACCAATAAAACTGAAAACAATATTGTGCCCTTAACTTGACCTCCACGGTAACCTGTCTCAAACCTGATAAAATATCTAGTCAAGCGTAAAAAAGTGCCACTAACATGTATTCAATGCAAAGTAGTAGCAATATCTGAAAACAATTTTCAGCTCAGACCGAAAACCTAATAGAAAACGTGCCTGAAAAGGACGCTTGGAAAGTATTTACTGCCTGACTCTAACCGATATGATAGTAACTGAATATGATTTAGGTAGCTATTTATACGATTTAGGTAAATATTTATAAATTTACTAACGCGCTTCAAGACATGACACTATAATACTTCTTTTATCCACCTATGCACTCCTGTTTTATAATAGAGTGAATTAAAAAAGGAATGTTGGTATATTATGTAATAATATTGATATCAAATTAATGACATACGAGCGAAACTCCCTCCAAGATAATTCGGTACACCCGTACGTATATACAACAATTTTAAATGCCATGTGATATATAAATATTGATCTTATTTTTCGCTGCATAAATGTATTGTTTGATATATATTTTGCAAGAAAAATAACTTGACTACTAATTTCTTAATTCAATTTTACCGAAATTTATTTGCTTTATAATGAATGCAAATATTCAGCTTTTTGACTTGATGTACGGTCATTGACGTTTTTTTCAAATATCGAGAAAGGATATAGTTTTAAAAAACTATTACAAAGCATTTTGGATTGAATTTTAAAAGTCCTGAAGATGTGTGTATATTTTTGCTTTTTCCCTTCAACTACGTTCGCTTGTAAAATTTCATCAATAGTACATCTTCGAGCAAATTCCAATTGTGTTTTAAATTGAAAGATAAGAAGTGCTGGAATATACAGACGAACGAAATGACTTTTCTGTCATTTCGTTTTCTTATACTCATACAGTTATATTAAGAGATTGAAAATATTTTTAGCGTATTAAATAAATGGCAATTATCATAATTTTATGGCCCTTTAAGTGAATTTTGATTCCATGATTTTGATTTCAGGCTGACCAGGTATACTGTAGAAGAAAAATGATTATTTGTTTTAAAATGTCTTATTTCTTTTAAACATAACAAAGAATAATGTATGAAAAAAATTACTTCAGTTCGAATTATTTAACGAAAATTCTAACTTGCAGCAAGTATCGATAAAATATGAATGCTACAAGTTTTTTTTTTAATGCTTAATTAATAATTAAAATTTGTATTTTAAACTTTGATGCGATGGTTACAATAATAGTTTGCTTTTTCTTCGACATGTATCAGTTTATTAATTTAGCACTTAATTTTATCATCACTGAGACCAAGACACATATTTTTTATTTTTTCGAAAATAATAATAGAATTAAATTGCAACCTAAATTATCAGTTAAATTAAAGATTCAGATTTATTCATAAGGAACTTTTGAATAACGTTCCATTTGCGCACTTCCAAAGCATTAATAGTGTATTCTAAAAAAATCCAATATCGAATATTTGTTATGAGATTGAATATTTTAGTATCTATAGGGGGTAACATCGGCATGTATTTAAAGGATTAAAAATTCTGTAACTTAATTTATCATCAATATATACTGGCAGCAATTTAGAAAATTGAGAGTTTTTTTAATTAAACTTCTTTAATCGGGATATGAACCGAATGACTAAGATTTGTTTGACTCCATGAGTTCATTATTACTGTCACCTCTAAGAAAGTCATCTAGTTAATTAACCCACGTATTAATTTGATTATAATCGGCAAATTTAGATAAGGTGAAATGTTACAGTCGGTGGTTTTGGGTTTACCAGAGGAGAACAAAATCCTTTCAAAACTGATTTTATTCGACTTGACATAATTTTAGACTAGATTTAATATGATATATAGATGAAATAATATAATGCATTTATTAAATAAAAGAAAAGCTACGGTACTGATCAAGTGCTTTCGTAGGCTAATGGATCCATTATTTGATTCTCAGTAAAAGGTGCGATTAAAGAATCACTTCAATATCTGTCCATCCGTGTTAGGTTACCGGTCAAACTTTTCTCAGATACATAATATTATATTAATATATTATTAACATAGAACGTTAAGATTTTGCGGTCTTGCATGGAGCGGTGGTACAATCATATAAACGAAATGCAAGTCTTTATTTTTGTAGCTAGTTTTGGAGGCGCACGAAAGGGCAAGGAAAACTTTTTATTCCTTTTTTTTTTCATTTGACTTCTCTGATAAATTCTTCAATCAAAAGTGGTGGAAAAAGCTACAAATATTAAACAAATGCTTTGAAAATATATTGTTAAAAGGCTTATTCAACAATATTAATTTTTTTGGTATTGCGTGAATTCATCCATCCTTAGTTTGTAATATTTTTTAAATTTAATATTTTTATTATCAATATTTTTTTTTCATTACATAATTCGACTTTTCGTTTAGGAGAAATAAAAATTTATATCTTACTGAAGAAATAAAAATATATGTGATGAGCGGTTTCGTGTCTCAGAATCAAAGTTAAGTATCGTATTTACTAGGCTATGCCAGCACTTGATCATAGCAGCGATTTTTTTTATTAAATGTAAGTTTCAATCTCAATTTTTAAAATAAGATCTTTTAATGTTTTGAAAACTAAATGCCCTTATTCTACAAATGCGTGTTCATTTAACTAATTTATGGTTACACGAATTTGAAAAAAAATCTAATTCTTTGTTTTAAAATTGGTAAAACTGTATTCAAAGGCCTCCCCTTTTTAGGGCTCCGTACCTCAAGGAGACAAACGTGATCCTAAAATCACTCACGTGCCCACCTATGATAGCTGATTTTCTTTAATTGAAAATCGGTTTAATAACAAATCATTAACTCCTATGTACCCCAATGGGCAATAGTTAAGAATATTCACATGAAAATTTTAGAAGGCAATAAAATATTGGATTTCTTTTTTAATTAATTTTCCTAAAGGGATATTATTCTAAAGGGCTTATGACGAGAATCTCAAAATAGTATCTTTATAATCTTAAGTTGTATACCTTCAGAAACATACTGAAAAATGTGCCAAGAAATATACCCAAACTTCTTTATTCCAGAAACTACTGAAATTTAAATTATGAAAACTACAACGATAGTTATAGTTATCGTAGTTTTTGAGACATTCACGATATATTTGCACCCAGAAAAACATACCAGTTACTGCGAAAATTTATATTAATACTACAAGTAGTTTAATACAAGTGGTATTTATATACCACTTTCGAACAAAATACCTAGCACTAAGACAATTATGAAGATTTAAGGATTTTAACGCGAAATGTTAAGCGAAACATAAACTCTTAAATTTTTATATTTGTGTATACACAACCTTTATAGTGGTAGTTTTATTCATGTTTGATAGATTTATTAAATAAAGTTGGGCGTTCTAAATATTTCAGGTTACGGAAATACTGATAGTATTAGTTTTTTGTCAAATAGTTTTAGAAACAGTAAACTTACTACACATACATAATTAATCCTTTTACCGTGAACGTATTTTCAATAAGTCAATTTAACTTATTCTTTATACTTAGTTTTATTTATAATTTAGTAACAATTCATTTCTTATCAACGATGCCAAGTATAATTACTATGTACAAGTATCACTAAAAATTTTATTAAAAGTGTTTTTTATAGATTTAGCTTACACCAGCTTCTTAACTTTTAAAATATTTTGGTAAGTGTTTAGAATATATAAGCATATAATATTTCAGTGTCTCTGGTTCACAAAGCCAAAAGAAAGGTTAACGACGAAGCTAATGGCGAGCGATGAACGGGTAATGGGCCATCGGGTTTATCGCCCCCGACTCGCGTATGAACAACAATTTGTGTCACATAAAATATTATGATCCGCTTGCCAATTTTATTGAAACCTGCGACAAATATACGTAATTACTGGATATGAGAGAACATTGTGTGGCACTTAGCCAAAACCGATGTGCGTTTGAAATTTGAAACATCGTCTTTCATAGTTCCGTAGTCAAATAGCCAAACCGGCCAAGTGCAAGTGCGACGAGCAGTGAAATTACTTTATTATCGCAGGTAAACACTAACATAGACTTCATGGTGCAATTAATATTTAATGATGCATAATATAATTAAGTAATGTTTATATGTATATTATTGTAAATATCTCGATAACTTTGACATTGATAATCACCGTTATGGTTCATTTTATGCTACTCGCGTATTACTCGAATTATATAAAAATGTTTACACCCTTTTGAATAATCCTTTCAAACATTAACTTATATGAAGTTTTAAACATTTTTTTCTAAAAAATCATTTTTAAAACTTTTTTTAGTGGGATATTACGGAAATAGTATATTAAAATGAAATAGAAAATATCTAGAAATATTTTGAACACAGCGTCTCCTAGGAGATATAAGAGTCACAAATCAATTTTTAGTGCCTGGGTCATGTAGCTTTTTAACGACACAAGTTTAAAATCTAAAAAAATTACGATAACAGAATTTTTGTTATCACTTCAATTTCTGGTCAGTTGTACCTCTTTAATCTTTGTAAAGTGGTAATAGCTGTACCACTTTACAAAGATTAAAGAGGTATAGCTGACCACGTTATTTCATTTACATCTGTGGAAAGCACACCGTACAATATACTTATACAGAGAAAATACGAGTAATATCAATATTTATAAACAGTTTAATAAAAATATAATGTACTTTTAAATGATTAAATTTTTAATCCGCACACACTTATGATTTTTACTCGTACTTAACAGTTATATTTGCACTTCTATTTGTCACTTAATTACATTAACATTCCTAAATAAATTAACATAACATTTTATATAGGAAAATTTTATAAGCACGTAACGTATATGCTACTTAAAATATCTTAATAGTAAACGAAAACTATTTTTAACAAATAGCGTTTTGGAACAAGATTGCAAACGCACGCTCGTATTGGAACGATCAACAGATTTGTTTCCGGGAAATATTTTTCTAAAAGAAAGATACCATTATTAATTGATCTGTGAGAAAAATGATGTTGAAAATTTAAATACATTGATATCGACCTTATTACCATAAAAAAAATTCTTACAATCAAAAAAGTATAAATAAAGTGTTGTTAATGGTAAAGGAAACAAAATTTTCTGAGTATCGGAGATATGAACTGAAACAAACACAAAAAAGTCACATTAGCAACAGAGATGTCTAAGGAGGTAGGAATAGAAGAATACGTAGGAGGAATATTGATCGCCAATTTACAAAAGACTTGTAAAACTATTCCATAATTGACTAGAAATTCGAACCAGAAGGGCGACCCTTAAGGTTTGCCATTTTGAGGTATGAAAAAGTGTAAAAATTAGAATAATTAGATTCGTCACCGACATTAGATCGCAGCATCTAGTTGTAATCTATAAAATTACTTAAACATATTAAACGAGGTTTGTAAATATATGTATATATATATATATATATATATATATATTTTTTTTTTTTTTTTACTTTTTTTTTTAAATTAAGTCAATATCAAATTTCAAACTTTTTTAGTTTTATTATTATCGAAATTATAAACACATATAATGCGACTGTTTAATCATGCGACATGGGCATGAATTTTATATAGCAATCTTATTGATACATACTAACTCATAGGGAAAAAATATATGGTGGTTTTCACATTCTCGTATTCCCCAGGAAATAATCGATACCACTCAAATATGTAAATGAGTTAACCTATGTTCATAACGTAATATGTGCTTTATAAATTAGTTGCAGCGTAAACCTTATTGAATTTTTTTTTGCAAACAAATATACACTTCAAAGTAGGCTGAAGACGGATCGATATTGGCAACATCTGCAAAGCCTTAAAAATTAATTCGTATTTCTCATCAGTTACAATATCTGTCTCCCTATTTTTATACGCTTTTAAATGTTGAGTCATTGATGAAATACGGTATGGAAAGTGGGTAACAACTGTTCTTTAATTGTGTTTTTTAAATTAAACTCTAGGATCGGAAGTCGAGATGGAACAATTATTACAGTATTTAAGAATTTAAATTCAAAGAACGCTCATTTAAATCGGCAATATGGTGAGATTGAACCACAATTAACCGCTTTATGGGCAAACACGATTATCTTTATGTTAATACGAGCTTAGTAGCAAATAGTTTATTTACAATGTTGATAGGGGATAATTAATCTTAGTTTCAAAGAACAAGAGATTCATTTTGATATTAATATATTAATACTTGTCGTTGACTTGTTATGAATGTGCATATGATACTCGCAATATATATATATATATATATATATATATATATATATATATATATATATATATATGTATATTGCATGTAACTTTTATTATAATTAATTAGCTAATAGAAGTTGGTGTGCTAATAAATTTTTAATGGACCACCTAAAATATGTAATAATAACCTTTCTTTTATGCAGCAGTCACGTTATTGAAAATATATTTGTTTTTTTTAATATAAGGAA
The DNA here is from genome assembly GCA_039881145.1 of Druceiella hillmani. Classification (NCBI taxonomy): domain Eukaryota; kingdom Metazoa; phylum Arthropoda; class Insecta; order Lepidoptera; family Hepialidae; genus Druceiella; species Druceiella hillmani. The sequence continues at coordinate 1,017,367 of JAYKKI010000140.1, read as the reverse complement.
ATCTACAACTTTATGAAACACTGCAGAAAATAATTCTTTTATGCTGAGATGTGATAAAGTGATATTTTTACTGAGATATGATAAAAAGTGGGAGATGTGAGAAGTATGACTGAAATTTTGTACTTTAGGTCTTTCTTACATGTGTAAGATTTATTTATTTCTACGATGTAGTCATAACCAAGCAATTATACGTCAAACGTTAGACTGATTAACGTTTTTAAATATTGATGTTGAATGTAAAAAATTTCCAGTGCAGCAATGAATTCCTTATTTCTGTTAATTCTTATTTCCATTTGCTACTTTAGTAGCAAAATTATATCAATAAACGAATATGCAAAGAAGAGTTCACGAGGGCAAAAAATACTCTCGGAGTTAGGGAAGGTAAAGTAATTTTCGTTAACATTACAAACAACCGGTTTTATTTAAAAACATTTTCACTAAACGTTTTAATAATATTTTTCTGATTATAGAATAGAAATCTATTTTTCTTTCCAAGACTGGATGCTTTTAGGTTTTTCACAAAAGATTGCCAATATTTTTGACGTAGTTTGGAACAATTTTTCTCTCATTTGATTTAGTAATTGCTAGTTCTAAAATTGTTGGGAAAAAAGAGACAATAGCTGTGTTTTATTCCATTTCTTTCTTCTACAGTAATTATGTATAATTAAAAATTTTCTAAAAAGAGCAGAAATTGTCACAACTTAAGGAATTGAATTTCAAAAAATCCTTTTTCAGTGAGCTAGCTACTATTACAACTGTGTAATTTGGGACGTACATTTCACTCGCTTTATAATTTTGGAGATGTCACGGAGTCAGTCGCATTTGCTTTTTATATATCTATATTTGCACGCTATTTTATCTGTATTATCACACATGACATACACAATAAGTAGGTAGTAAAGTTTGCAATATTCGGAAATATACAAGTGGAAAACAGTATATTTTACCGTTATGTGTGTAATCAAAACTCTCTAAGTCATATGTTCAAAAATGTATTCATAATTGAACAATGTATATCAAAAGAAATATAGTGATTGTTACTTAGGTCTAGTTATGTATTTATTTGAATCATGCAAATATATAACGGTTCTAAAATAACTATGATTTAAATGGTAAGTGCAATATTAAGATATATTCGCCACACGGTTAGTTGTGCCGGTTATGAAGCGACGGGCTGTAGAACTTTTTGACTTAATGCATTTAAGTGTTTAACCATGCAGACTGTTTTGCGAAGACACTAGCTTTTCCCTATGACTTCGTTCGTGTAGATAACTGAAATGGATTAATGATTTTTTTTAAGCATTTTTGCTTTTTTCTCTTTGGTTTTCAGTTAATATTTTACGTTTGCTTGTACATTTTTGGTTTCGTTTTTAATTTTGAAATGTATTTTAATAAATAAGATCTTCTTTGTATACTATATTTAGAGTTCGATAGTTTTTTGGCATTAATATATTGATTTTTCTGAAGTTTCCTTTCTGGATAAGTCGACATATATTAACCATAAGAAAAACGTTCTGATCTAAAATCAGCTTTGGCCATTCTAAAAGCTGGCGTCTGGGTGAATACATCAAAGTGAATACGTCGGTCGATATCATTCGGATACGCGGAATGTGTGCTTCGGCCGTACGCGCTGACCCGCCAACAGTCATAAAAGTTGCAAATGCGGCCAGCAATACGCGTAAATTACCGGGAAATTTACCTATGTAGTTTATGCATGCTTAAGTCCAATTTTTAGATGACATAACTCGAAAATTATTTCCTTTTACAGGTTAAGAAACACACATAAAATTGTACCAGAAAAATTTGTTTTTTTAAAACATTTAAACTACCGTCCAAAAGTCACCGTTAAATTTAGAACAATAATTTTTCGAAGACAACTTTGCTAATAACCCACCTGAAAATGTTGTAATACAACGAAACCTAGGTCGTGGTAAAGAACTTAAAGAAAGTAGAAATAATACTACATCACGAAGTTTCATTTAATTGTGAATAATTAATTTCTACAAAATTAACGCCAAATATATTCAATATTTTAAAAAATCTGTATTATTTAAGATATAAACTTGAACAATTAATCGTTTATCTTATCATTTTGAATATGATAATGAAATTTTTCCGTCAATATTTTTTCACCTGAAATTATTAATAATTAAAGTCTGTATATAGGCAATAATTTAGATGTTAAAAAAATTGTGTTTTAATGCGTCAAGAAGTTTTCACGTTGTATCAAATATTTATCCTTTCAGGATAATAATTGTAGACCTATTGGCGAAATAACATTTTTATACCATATTTTTCATGTCAAATTGTAATGATGTTTCTTTGCCTTACTTAGTGCAATGTTATAAGTTAAAAATATGTTTTTCAAATTTTTTATAAAATATGTTCATTTATCTTTATAAATACGACCTAACATGAGCTTGTAGATAAGGACTCAATAGGACATTCATTTATTTTTTAAATTATACCTATTACGGAAATGACTTTATTACAAAGTAATTTCCGTAATATATTATCAAGAATGTAACCTCGAGAATCATCGTTATAAGTTACATACAACCTCTGGGTAGGTAAGTTTAACAACTCTGTTTTTTATCATTTTAAATTCACGAACTTGAAAATATGGGAGGAGGGATATATTTTTTGCATATTTTCTCAGATTTACTTTCAAGGTGTACTAGCTCTTTGAAGTAATATTTTTAGAATTTACAGATATATGCACGTAAATATGCTTTGCCACTACAACAAACGTTCAACCTCTAGCGATCTGTAATAAAAACGGTTTGATTGGTGAATATATAGACACGTTAATAATTACATGAAATTTTTATTTTGTGGTACAGAATCTTAATAAACAAAATAGATAAAGGTAAAAAATTTATTCACGGGTCTATAAATGAGCTAGGAAACAAAAAAAAGATGATACTGAGATTTTTGCCTATATATTGGTTTGCTTGGTCGTACACGTATCACAAAAAAAAAATAAATAAATTCAGATGGAAATTCGCTACTGCTTTTCATGGAAAGTGGGAAAAAATTTGATGTATTAACGCTTTTCAATTAAGAGTTTTAATAATTACATAGCAAAATAAGATACTCTTGCAAAATTGTTATGCCCGTCCGTGCGACCATCAGTATTTTATAATCTACAGATTTAGATCGTTATGCATGAAATTTTACAAATAGATGTTTCATGTAAATTTGAAAAAAATATTATGTAACCTCTCTACGGTGAATATCATTATCAATGTTTATCTATGTAGGTAGAAAATCCATGCTTAGAGCTGATAGGCTATATAAGCTGATAGGCTATATATCTTCATGCCGCGATTCATAGGGCAAAGTGGTGAAAAGTATGTATCAGAAAAGATAAAAATTGAGGAACACGGCTTAAACGGTACAAGGTAGAGAGATACTTATTTATCGACACAGGGCGACCGCCCTGAGTATTCCCGCAGATATACCTCCAATACTGAGGATCGATAGGCGAACGAAGCGGAGGCGTTTCGTAACCCCGAGGGGAGAGCTGCATAACTAATATAATTTTTTTTAGATCTTTACATCCTTAGTTTGTTATAAGTCAAACAAAAAAAATCATATTAAAACTGATTTCTTCTGACAAGGCGTAATACAAAATTCATAATCTATGAATTTTGTAGCAGTGAGTGTTTCTTATCAAAGTATATACCATAATTATAAATATTTAACTAACTAGATAATAATTTAGATTTACTAATTTAATAGCTCTAAATTGTTTTTGACATATTCATTGCAAAATATTTCCGATTGTATTTACATTTTTCTTGTTATATTGTGGTTATGAGTAGAAAAGTTTTAATAGCGTGCTTTAATGAGTTTTCATTTGATTCATAAAATTTGAAAAAAATGGCTTTTTCCTCTCGTCTTAGATTTAGCCGCAAAATGAAAATTCAATCCTTTATACATGACGTTTTAGTTGGGTTACTGCTGCCACATCTGCTCTAACTTTTTATATCAAATGATCTTCAAGAAAATTGTCTATGTTATAAAAACTGATATACACTGTAATTATTTCAGTTTTTCCAATTTTGTGAGGAACATTAAAAACCCCTGGGAAACCTATCTACGAGTATTCTGATTTTTATAAGTGAAACTGTTTAAATAAACACGATATGAAGTAAAAAGTTCAAGATACCGGGAATAATACTACTGCTTTATAACTCCACGTAACGAGAAAAAGCTCAAAGTTTCGAACAACAAACACTTTCGCCGACGAATGATCCCGTAAACAAATACACTGCGCTTTGTATTGCGTGAAGTGAGATTGTCGATACATGACATCATTCGTTTATTTCATACTTCGTTAGGCCACAGTCTATTTATCGAGATAAAAACACAGCTTTATAATTTTGATTCAAAATGAAACAAAGACCACTATCAATGTAACAGGACCGGTACGAAATATATCGTAAATTTTTACATGTATATGAGACATTACGGTTGCTTCTTTATTTTCCTTTTTTCATTACAAAGGATGAAAAACTAGAATCAATTGATATTCATGCCTAAATTTGATGCCTTTTTACGTAGCCAAGAATGTTTTCTGATAAGTGTATCTGCTTAGTTTGTTAGTTTTCCAATACCTAATCGAAATCGTTCTTTTTCAACCTGTACCTAAAAAAATTACTTCTTATAACTCAGACCATGACACAGTTAAAAACTTTTAATTATTTAGTGTTCTGCATCAAAGGGTTCGAACGGAGCCCTATCGTTGAGGTGATACAATCCGCCTAAACAAAATAAGAGACTACAATATATCTGAATCTTATATACGTTATGTAATTCATCAAATGAAAACCGAAAATTATATTTAAACTTAAATAATAATTCGTTTAAAGAAGGCGGTTACGTATGCGGTTGAAAAGACCTCTTACTCTACTAAAGTTAAAATATAAAATACAAAATAAATATATGGAAGACCGTCAACCTAATTTTGTTACTGAGTATATCCTAATGACTTTTGTATCCAGATATCGATAATTTCTAGTCATTGTTTCAAATATCCTGTTTTGAAGAAACAAATACTATTATTGGGACTAATTCTTTGCTTCTCTTCTTCTTTATCGCATCTTCATTACTGAAGTTTACGCCGATATGGAACGGCCATTCCAGTGGAGCTGAACGACTACTTCCATGCAACTTTGTCTGCGATCTGTAACTAAGCATCGTGATAGGGAGTTCAGTGATGATTTCAACTTGATCAGACCAGCTACTGGGATGTCGAATGCAATATCTTTTACTCTCTACTTTCTCTAACTCAGTTTGTCTAGATTATCTGGCTGTCTATGGGTCATATGGGTAAAGTAACTGGAACTCGTTTGTAGTGGATAGTTAATAATTTGGACTTATGTTGGATTAGTTTTACGTAGCATTTTTCTCCAATACTATATCCCAAAAGTATTGATTTTCTATCTGTCCACTGCGTGATTTGTCTAGTTGCGCGGTTGTAAATTTAATGATAATAATTAATTTGTAAGTTATGAGTAATACAAAAATAATTATTTTAGATATTACGATCGTCTGTGGTATTACTTTGTGTATAGTGTTATATATAGTAAAAATATGTAAATTTCGCACTTTTGTCACAAACATAATTTTAAAATGTGCCACTCTATTGTTTTAAATTATATGGAAATTTATACGGAACACTCGTATCACTAACCCAATTGTTGTGCTACTTTACTTTAAATATCAAAATTCGATTAAACATAAGCTAATACATCTATTCCAAATGTACGTACGTACTTCCATATTAGCTATAGATATTAAACATAATTTACTTAAGTTACTATTGCTTGTGATCCTTACTACTATTACATACTATTACTTGTGATCCTTACTATACTTTATTTCATGAGCATAACTCTTAAAAGAAACTTCTACAATTTCCTCTTTAATTTTGAATTAAAAAAGCCTTAAAATGGTTTATATTAGAACAACTTCAAATATTGAGTTGCAGTGATGTACAATAAACATAAATATGTGGATTAAAAATATTAACTCTCTCCTTACCCGACCCTCAATTAAATTTATAATTCCTATCGCAATAAATTTTTAAATCTATTTTTTTGTTATTCGCTAACATAATGTAGTTATTAAAAACTTGAATCGTAATTCCCAAGTACAGATATTGAAAATAAAAAAAAGCCAAGACTTTTTTAATTAAATTATACATTTTGCTGTAAATAGAATCTATTTCAAACGCTTCGGAATCTGTTTCCATAAATATCTTATTTGAAAGTATTTTGCTCCTAAATATTCCTATGCACGGTAAAATTTCTTCAAAAGTAATAATGTTATGTTATGCACGTGGATATAAATAAATATTAGGGTTATGGGGAAAGTAAAGTGAATTTTCTTCAATATCCTGTGCCTGTTATTCCAGAGACTCACAAGTTGATGCATAATTCATAAGTTTGCGTTCGATTCGTCTGCATTGAGATAAGTTTTGCGTGGAGGTTTCAAAACAAATTAAGATATAACTGGAAGTTTTAACTTTGTATTTATATGTGTCAATATGTGGAGTTCGATCCTTGTTTTTCGCAATAAGTTTTTTTTTTATTTACTTTCTTTATTCAAAACTTAATTTTTATTTATGCTAATATTACAAAGAGTTAAGGAGTGTTAATTCATTTTTTTATTTAAAAGTGAGAAGTAATCTTGGAAATTACTAAATTTATTTCGATTTTTTTTAATGTTATAAGATTCAATTAATTGGGATGAACATGCGCCAGATTTAATTTTAAAAAAATAGAGCTTTCTCTTGGAAAAATGAAATGTTCTTGATTCAACTTGGAGAAAAATTAGTAATTTGAACCTTTTCTTGACTTACGTTCACAACGTATAAAATATATGAAAACGATGAACAGACATATCTAACATATCTTAATAATGCTATATGCTCATATTACATTGAGTTATTGAAAATTTAATTGTATATTATAAGCATATATTTTAAGTATAGCCCATAAAATTTAGATTTTGTTATACAAAATTCATCACCGATCGAAATTAGAAATTAGTGATTATGTTTAATATTTCATATAGATAAGAAAATAATCTAAAAACTGTGTTTTTTGATAAATGTACTTCTAGAGGTATCACAATATTATAAAACAATTATACAAAAATAAATAACGGAATAAGTTTAGTTCAGTACAAATGTGAATTTCTAATTTGTTTTTGAGTTAAATAAAAGAAAATGGGTAATAAACGAAATTTTAAACCTAAATTTTTGTTAATTTATCTTGGACGGCCAATTAATAACCGTACATTCATAGAAAGAGCATGTTAGAAATCAATTTTTTACAATTAAATAATCGTGTTCGAGCCCTAATTTTTAAACACGTCACTTTTTGTGTACATACATAAAAAGTGACGTATTTCATTTAAACCAAAAAAATGGGACAATTACATTTTTGCTTAATTAAACTTATACTCATTTAATTGCTTGCTAGGTTCCATACGAGGATAATGGTAATAATGATGTCAATTAGGCTTCCTGATGTTTATTGTTTTAGACAATCATAAACAGCAGATAATAAATTCTTGTTAACAACAGAGAATAATAATCGCTAAATCTCATGTTAAATGTTGTCTTTGATCATAGATGAGATTTAATCGAAATGACATGATAAGATTATTGTAGTTATCGCATTATATACACACACACACACAGACATATATACATATATATATATATATATATATATATATATATATATATAAATATAATTAATAGAGGTATATGATTTCGTACTTTTCAAATAAAGTACAATTACCAATTTGCAAATTAATTAAATTTTAAAATAATTAAAAAGTATAATTAATTATATACTTACGTGAATTTCTTATTGCGTAGCACACTCAATAATGGATGATCGGAATCGGCATTAGGATTTCTTTATGCTCCCGATTTTATTCCCCGTTAATATTTAATGACACGTAAAAGCGCCCACAGCAGGAACACAAATGCGTGAGAATTTATATTCATGCATGAATTATACGTTCTGACAAATAAAGATATGTTCGAAGGTCAGGGAGATTTGCCATAATAGTTGGACTTTCTTGGGTAAAATCGACGATATAAATTTATTTAATAACGCTATTATCAGATCGAAGTCAAAGCTCAATTTAATGTAACTAATTACGCAGTTAATCACGAAACTATCCAAATTGTTCTGATAAGGTTAAACATGATATCGCCTTACACAGATATATCTTACTAAATTTTAAATACAGCATCGTTTTCTATAATTATACTTGTCGTTTTGCTTAATGGAATTATGAGATATACAAATGTAAATTTAATATTTTTGAAATTACCATATAATCTGCATAGTTTAGTAAAATAAAATATTGAGCTTTTTTTTAAATCAGCTAGATGTTGCGGCGGAGGCTTCTTACTACCGTGCAGATGATGTATCACTAAAATTCCTTAGCGAGATAGGATTTTCCGTATCACGATTTTTGGCTACATATCCATCAATTATTTCACAACCCAGTCACTTATACGCTCACTATTTGGATTATTATTCTACGTAATGCTGATGTAACATGCAAAAGTGTTCGGCTCGTAATGTTGTCAAAAAAGATAGTGCAGTACATTTTGAAAAGTACCGTGAAAGAAGCGTGACGCGAATTACAAGTCGAATACTGGTATATCATTATGGAAGAATTTGAAGTATTATCACCGTACTTTACATAAATGGTGTAATTAGTTTTTGGGAGATAATCAAGTATTTACGGTATGATCACAAATATAACAGACACCAAGAACTGAGCGAGGATATATTTACTATGGTCTCAGATATATGTTAGAAATGTTTTTATTAATATATAAGTTCGTTATGTACCCGGGCCATACATAACTATTGACGAACAACTATTTCCTTCTAAGTGCTGTTGATGATTCACTCAGTTTATCAGCTCCAAACCAAATATAAAACATTTTGGATGGCTATAAATAAACATCAAAATTATTTAATAAATGCGCTTTCTTACCTTGAAATAGAATATAATAGACTATATAGTGAGCGTTTAAGTGACAGGGTTGTGAAAAAAATTATGGGCCCTTACATCAATAACGGACAATTTTTATGACAATTTTCTCACTTCCCTTTTATTAGAGGAGTATTCGAAGTCTGAAAATACTAGTTTCCAGAGAAGTATCAGTTTCCAAGAAGATCATAGAAGAGAAATTATACAGTAAGTTTGTGCTAAAAACACTTTAACAGAATAAAACTAATAAAAATGTCTTTCATGCTCAGCATTAAGCACCTTGATATAAAAATAAACTTTAGTTAAAGGAATAAACCTTAGATTATGTTATTCTTCAACAGATCGAATATGAAGTCGATGTTTTGGATCAAATGAGTCGTAAATATGTGTTAAAGGTGCTTTCAAAATTTTATAATTTGTCAGATGTGGAGGGTAAAATTACGTAGGTATTATATAAAATTATCGATAACAGAAAAATTAAAGTCGGAGACTTTTTATTTCAATTGTGAGAAGAATTTTCTGCAGGGCATGTGACTATTAGCAAGTAGTTATAAAAACATACATATGAATGTTGTATCCTAAATATATCATAGTGGATACAACATTAACATATTGTATGCACTAAAAATAGACATAAGGGTAATGTATGGAAGATATTTAATAATTACATAAAAGTGCCTGACCTATTTACTTAAGGTAATTCATAACAAATCATTTTGAGTTCAAGAACGTCAGTTTAGGGAAGTATTCGGTATGAAGTATATCTGAATATTTTAAAATATGATTGTCGATGGAGAAACTTGAAATTTGGCAAAGTAATAAAGCATCGCATATATGCTATATAACTCGCATATAATATTTTTACATTCATGTGAAAATTTTAGAGAAACGGGCACTCAAAAAAATTGAAGGTCGTGAGATATCGTTTCAAAAGTAAATATCGTGGGACATCGTTTGAAAAGCTTGTTTATACGGGCTCCAAAAATATTTTTCGGTAACCTATGCTCAGATATACACTGGTAAATATAAATATTTTTTCATATGTTAAGTTTCGATGTTTTCATAGAAATCGTTTGAGGTCGAATCCACAAGAGCCACAAAAACCACAAGATAAAATCCACAAAAATGAAAAGACTGACAAAAAGACGGAGAGCTAAGTGAGTGATGTTTTAAGGGTTCCAATATCTCCCTTTTGAAGTAGGCAATCCCAAAAATAAGTCATCCGCGCACGATGTAATCTCAACTCTCTTCTGACAATTTTATTTATTCATAAAAATGATCAACAAAATTTGAGGTGTTTATTTTAAAATTATCTATTGATACGTTGTCGTCCATTCCATCTACCGACACGTTGCCGCAGTAAATAATTATTATTGAGTTCGGGACATGGAGTGCCATTCTTATGAATTATGTAAATTCGTCCATCTCTTTAGGTGCGGTTGAGTAACGACATAAATTTACGCACTTATAATATTGATAGGATTTATTATTTTATATGCACACAGGTTATTTTATATGACTCGGAATGTGAGTGGGACTTGAAATTCACCGGTTTTCATTCTTCTTAATCCATCCATTCATTCATGATGTAAGTTTATAGATAAGTAATGAAAGACTATTATTTCTGCTTTTTATGGTTTGTGTCCTACTTTACTCGACATGTTCGAATACTGTTCTATCTTCAGCATATATCATTTATTAATTTTAATATGATATGCAATTGTTAAACTTCTACAGCTAATATATCGATCATATAATCCTTTAATAGTCTGGTTGTTAGCACTAACAAAACTTGTCCTATTTCTTTTTAAGTCGGTCCCTCACTGCTAGGTATCGTACCTTTATTTTGTTTATACTTTTTCTTATATGATATTCTGCCATAATTTCCTCTTTTCAGAAGTAGGTAGGGCATTATTTCAAGCAGTGCCCAAGTATTTCTAGGATCTGGTTTGTCCAGTAGCAATCCAGGGCAGAAATAATTAAGTCAAATTTTAAATGTGTATGTACTTACATTTATTTATGCGAGTCTGATTATTTAAACTGACTAAAAGGAATAAGTTTCAAGCATTAAAATTCCTTTAAGAAAATTCTCTTTGAAGGAAAGGGTAATTTTTAATTTTTTTTTCTATATCCGCAGTAACTCATGAAGCAATAAAATTCTTATTGAAACATCCTAAAATGAGCCCCCAAAATAATTAAAGTAATTTATTAAATTTAGTCCTGGAACGGAAATTAAATTATTCATGAAGCGAACTTAATAATAACGTAGAGTAGATCACTTTCATTATGCCTTCTGCAATATTTTTTTTAACTTTATTCAATTATTTCATCTCAAATTTTTATTTGATCCATTGTGAGATATTTTAAAAAGCGAGTTTAACTCAAAGGTTACTTTTAAACCAAAAACGTTCGAGCTAACGAAAAATTTTATTTTGAAAGTTCAAATGGTTTTTCTTTATTGCGAAACCGACTTACGGCTCTTCAAATAACTATTTGGGGCCCTAATTTCTATTACTTTTATTCTCCGTAGCCTAAAGAAGGTACAAATAATTTTTATTGTGTAGTTGCTTGTTCTTTTATTAGAAAGAATATATTTTAATATGTATGCATATCGTTGTTTCTCGTAGAAAGAGAGTCTATTGACGCATAAGCAGACTTTCATTATTAGGAGAAATATGTAACTGTGTATAAACATTTTGCATTGGGCTATGGCGAGATATATTTTCTCCTATTTTAGGAGAAAATATATCTCGCGAGAAAATATATTTTCTCGGCGGACTAAGTAACACGTGCCAGTTCATTTTGGTTTGACAGTGCAATCCTTATATTAATTTTTCACCTTGTTAACACGAACGTTTTACATATTTCTATATATCTGGATTATAAACTTATTTTTGTTATTTATGAGTAGATTAAGTAAGATAATTTAAATAAAAGTTTGATAAATTAAATAAGAAGTAAATAGTAACGTAATTTTTTTATTTATAATTAAATTAATTTTTGTTGCCCGAAAAATTCGATATTAACAAAAATTTAAAAATAAACACAGAGAAAAAGTGTTCTCGGCTCCCACATAATAGAAAGTCTAAAAATATTCACCGAGCACAAAAAAGAAAGTTTTTATAGAAAATGTTTTATGAAAATTAAATTATTCGACGAGTTACCGTGGAGATACATACACTCATTTTCTTATAGTAACCCGTCGACTGAAACAAGAATCACAAAAATGGATGACGAGTCGGGTGGCGATTCCTCACATGTATGCAACACACAAATGGATTTTTCCAAAGAAAGAAGAAGAAAAAGAAAAAGATCTCTTTCTTTTTTAAATGTTAGTTACTTGGGAAATTATGAAATTTACAATTACTTAATCGAAACCAGCGTAACTAATAATTAAGCATAAACGCGCTAAGGTGTAGAATGTAGCAATTCACTTCAATTAATTTCCTTGCAGTATATTAAGTATTCATCTGGATGGTAACTAGGGGAGCAGGATGATTCAATATTAATAATTTTGAATCAATCGAGCGTTGACTCATGTGCCGTTATATTCTGCAAAATCTCCTGCTTACATACACATCACCGAAACGTGATGTACGTTTCGGTGATGTGCATGGTTTGAAGCTATCGGAATATTTGAAGAATCCAAATGACAAAGTAAATATTTTTGTCTAAATTTTTTTATATCATAATCCCATAGCGTAATTATAAACCTATCAAAACGCCTATTGTTTAAAAAAATATACATAATAGTTTATGGATTAATACTCCTACCGTAAGGTAAACTAAAAATATGGTCATGAACATAATAGATTTTACTTCGCTATTTTAGCCTATTACTCGCTGCTCGTTACTCGCTATAAGTTAAATCTTTAAGTGTTTTACATAAGACTTATTATATATAGATTATAGTGTATATTAACTGCAATTTGAATACAAATTATAAAGATTGAGATCGAAAGCTAATTGAAAAAAAATTATCTCATCAGAATAACCTAATTACTTTTAAAGTAATAACAATTTCGTTTGAAATATTTTGCAAAATATTAGTTTGTAATACAGGAAAATTATTATTACAAAGAAATAAAGCACGTCAAAAATCAAATTTAATCAAAGGCCATTATTTTGGTGAGAAAAAAATTAGTAACAGTCTCGTCTTAAAAAAGATAATAATTTCGTGCTAAAAATTTACATACTCATAGATTTACAATTCAAAATTTTGAAACTATTGGTGTTGGAAGAGAAAAGACACAAATGCAGAAGGATTGGCAGTTAATAAAAATGAAAATATTTGGACCAATAAAATTCATCTAATGCTAAAAACTTTGTCATGTTTTAAATTTTTTTTCGCAGTACTTCGTGGTACGTACATAACATTATATTTCATAAAACCAATAGATTATCCAAACATCAAAGTTTTAAAAAAACTACAGAAAAACTTATTAGATTCCAACCTAATGAATTTCAAGCTCTTTTCTTTTGTATATACAGGTTGTCCAGTGGCAGATTTCAATGTTTGAAAAATTGTAAAAAAAAACTACACCTCTAATACAAAGTAGGTTTATTTTAACCTTATAACAACAAATGCGGATTTAATTTTTTAAAAACCACGTTTTCCAAATGGCGGCCATCGAGTCTGACATACTCTTCGAGTCTAGCACGCATGTTTTCAAATACGCATTTGCAGAGCGACTGGGGTATTATCCTACTGACTTCGGCTCGAATATTTTCTTTAAGTTGTATCACAGTGCTCGGATTTGTTTTGTAAATAGAGGATTTTAAGTATCCCCATAAGAAAAAGTCACATGGGCTTAAATCGGGTGACCTAGGTGGCCACGGTACGATACCGTTTGGGGATATGTTTTTTTCTGGAAATAACTGCCGCACTGCATTCATGGACACATTAGCAGTGTGAGCTGTGGCCCCGTCCTGCTGGAACCATGTGTTTTGGTTGAAGGATGGACTATTCTGTAGTTCTACTCTGAAAAATTCATTTAACATCTGGGCATATCTCTCCGAATTCACGGTTACAGTTTGGCAACGTTGATTTTCAAAGAAATAAGGCCCTATGGTTGCAGATTCAGACATGGCACACCAGACTGTTACTTTAGGCTTATGTAAAGGCTCTTATTGCATTTGTCTTGGGTTGTGGACATCCCAGTAACAAAAGTTCTGCTTATTCACATAGCCTCTAATCTGAAAGTGAGCTTTGCCACTAAAGAATATGTTGCCCATCAGGGTAGCAGTATGAAATCCCAACGACAACACCTCCGCGTAAGTTTTCTTAATTCAAAGTCAGAATCGTGTAAATCTTGAATAATTTGAATTTTATATGGATGGAACTTGAGCTTTTTTTGCATTATTACCTGTAAAGTTGATTTCGGAATTCCCAATATTGATGAACGTGTATTATCGTATGTCAAATAACATTAATATACGACAATTTCCCATATAGATCTATTACTTATGAGTTAGTATAATTTGGAAAATGTCTAACTGAATTGCAAGTGAAGCCTTATCCAATCACGTAACACAAACGTCAGTCGGACTGCGACGTGATTAATTCTAATTAATAGAGGACTCGGAGATCATGGCGATCTACATGACGCTATTTTCGAAATAATATTCTAAAAGGATTTACGCCTATCTCTATTTATGCTTAGACTAAAGTTTCCTGGTTGATCAACGAAATATGCCGTAATATAAATTTTTATATCGGTATAAATTTTTTTTATTAGCTGTTCTGCTTGAGTTGTTACTTAGTATTTCCATTTTTATTTATCTTACTACTAATGTTAGGAAAGTGAAACTTTTTTTGTTTGTTCGTTTATTTTCCTTTAACTTTATCTTTAGCCGAAGCAACACAGTGATTAAAAGTGTGATGAAGGCAAATTCATAGATTAATCATTGCAGGGGCTTGTTACTCCAGACTACTATCGTATAAATCATAATTAAGCAAATACTTCAAAAGAATCTTTATCTAGTAACTATAGAATTAGACTGACTGAAATCTATAAATATTTTCATGAAATTTTTTTTCATTTTCCAATTCCACACGGTTAAGACCGCAGAGGAAATCTTATATCTCATGTGTTTAATATACATCAGCTATAAAATTCTAAACAATGCTAATAATTATTTAAGTAATCATTTACAGTGTGGATTATTTATATTTACAGAACCCGCCAAATACGAGAAGAACTCGTGTGTCAAATATTCACAGGATATTATGAATTATAATAATAAAAATACAATACTGTCAATACATACATATA
This sequence comes from Druceiella hillmani, assembly GCA_039881145.1. Lineage (NCBI taxonomy): Eukaryota > Metazoa > Arthropoda > Insecta > Lepidoptera > Hepialidae > Druceiella > Druceiella hillmani. Next base: position 1,002,053 of record JAYKKI010000140.1, on the reverse strand, counting down.
CACATGTTTACAATAAAGAAATGTAGCAAGCATAGAGAAAAAAATTTAAAAGTTAGTTTTCTCAGAAACTCTAAATGTCTGGAGTAACCTTTTATTTTATTTCTGTAATTTAAATAAGATTTTATATTATATGAATTATTTCAGATCTTATGGAAAGTTTTGCATGCAATTATTGAGCTTTTTGAGCAATATTTTTGTCTGTATATTTTGAAATAGGAAAAAACGGGTGGTGGCATATTTTTTTAATCTTAAAGCAAAATTTTGACTCAAAATTAAAAGAACTTTTCCGTTTTGTCCGTTAAATTGTACATTTCTATATTGCAGCGTACAAACTCTCTTTCATTTTAATTTTATGTAAAAATGTAATTAAATTACTTTTAAAAAATGAATAATAACCAATAGCTTGTAATTCTTTTTCGATGAATAACTAAATATTTTTTTTTCATCTAACCCATCGAATAATACATGACTGACTAAAGTTCAACCGAAAATATCTAATATTTTTTTATGTGGTCTCTTTTGAATTATGCGATTCCAATTAATTTTGGCTGCATTATGTTTCATTTAGAAAATTAATAATAAGCAAAATTATAAAGCAAAATTACCCTCTCAAACTGTTATAATATATTGAAGAAGTATTAGCAAATTTTCATTTTTCTTAGACTTGTAAAAACTATACCAGATATTTTTCACAATTAAATGAAACTACGTGATGTAGTATTATTTCTACTTTCGTTAAGTTCTTTACCACGACCTAGGTTTCATTGTATTATAACATCTTCAGGTGGGCTATTAGCAAAGATTAACTCTAAAGAACATCCAACAGCATTTATATGTTTCAAGTACAATAGCGGAAGCCTGGTTTTTGTGGGTTTTCCCACTGCTCATGTTAGTTAGTTTATTGTAGGGGGCGTTGTAGGTTTTATTATATTTCCGAGAGTTATACGATATACCAATATTTTAGTGAGGGTAACAAATTCAATTGTTGTTATTATATGAGGTTGTACAAGTCAAATGTTCTGGTGTATGTAATAAAATTAAATGGAAGTTATTCTCGGTAATATATTTATACAAAAGCAAGGGTATCTGAAAGTTAGAACATGGTTATACCACTAATTCAACATGTCTCCGGTTTTATTTATTTACATATTTATTCATATATTTATTTATATATATATTTTTTTTATATTTATTTATTTCTCTATTTATTTCCTTCAGTTTGTTTATGTACTTATATTTTTTTGTGTATTTGGGCTGAATCATTTGAAGAGTACCGTATTCTCAATGTTGTCTAATTATATTATGTCTAGAAGATATTAGATATGAGTGATGTTATATTTAGTTGTTCATTTAATATATTAACCTTGGTGTCTTTTTTATATGTGTTTATTTCTAATGTTTCTAGGATATTAAGTTTATTACCTTTTGAATTTATTTGTAATATATAGGGGGCATTATCAGTATGAGGGTGATGGTTATTTTCAATGAGATGTTTAGCAAAGTGTGATGTGTCTGGCTTGTTATTTCGCTAGCTGGCAATGTGTTCTTTATATCTTGTAGTAAAATCTCTTCCTCTTTGACCTATGTATACACTATTACAGTCGTTACATTTAAGTTTATAGTTACCACTCTTTTTATGTTTATCTATTTTTTTCTTTATTATTAATAAAGGTTTTACCAAGTTATTTAAAGTACTATAAGCACATGTTGTATTATTTATATTTTATTATTAGTTAAGAGTTTTCCTAATTTGAGTGATGCGTTACCTATGTCTGGGATAGATTTATAGTAAATATTATTATTATTTGGTACGACCGGGTATATTTCTTGTATTAGTATTTCTCGTAATTTATTATGGTACAGTTTTGCGATAATGGATGTTGTGAATGACTATTTATTATGGAGTCTGCAATTGTGTCTTTTTATTATAATTAATGGTCATTCTCAACATATAATACTATATATATATATATATATATATATATATATATGTATATATAAATATATATATATATATATATATATATATAATACTAATAATAATAATACATCACGTAGTTTCATTTAATTTTGAATAATGAATTTCTCCAAAATTAATGCCAAATATATTCAATACCAGATATTATATTTACAAAGAGTTTTTACCTTTGATACCTTTGATGAGAATACCTTTGATTTTAAGTTGCAACTTGGGCCTCATTACTTACATCCTCCATAAGATTATTAAAAAACAAGTACTTCCCACAAGAACTCTCTATATATCAAAGTTTTTTCATATTCACGTAAGCTGCCGTTCAATCGAAAGTTCATTTATATATGAACAAAAGTAGAGAAAGACAACTTCGAACTAAATTCTATTAGTATACATGACGTGCCAGTATCTAGATTTCCATTTAATCATATTAACCATCTACCCAAACCAACACCAAGTCCCGGTTACATTAACTAAGTTTGTTTACATATGAACTCGATTTCAGGACGCAATATGCACTTGAAAAATTCGTCACTATGTCATTCATAATTCAATAATGTTGGCGTATTCATTATCGAGAGTATACGAAGTACACAAACTGATCTAGATCTAGTTTTAAACGAAATGACAGTTTACAGTTAATAATAAAATGGTTTCCTTTACTGTGAATGATTTGAGTGGACCATCTTTAAAATCTGTCAATTTTTTAGAAAGTAGAGATGAAATACTCTGAAAAAAGAAAAAGTCTGAGATGGTCTGAAAAAATCTGAGATGACAGACAGTCTTGATGACAGTTCATATACTAGAATATTGGTAAAAGCTGTTATATTTTTGTACTTTACCTATACGACCTATATTGACTCGCAATATTTAAGAAATCACTTGTATTTCATAAAAATTCCCTACCTCCTTACTTTCTACGAAGAAGTTCATTAAATCTACGTGTATTTTCGTAGAGTGAATAGTGGTTCCTATATCAATAATGGTTTTGCCCTACTTATATCTTAACTTACGTTGAAGCTTGAAATTTTTCTAATTAACATTTTTAAAATTTTTTCATTAGCAATAAAGTGAGTTTTGAATTCGTGTCTTGTTTCACTAAGATGGTTTTGTCGTACAGCTAAAACCGCTCTCCATCCACTACACTACACTCAACATGACGGTCACACAAGACACTTCTGTGTGTACTAGAGGAGCATAATGTGCAAGGTATTATGATTTTAAAGTCATTTTTACTTTGACAATTCTTTAACTGGTTCATCCAGCTCATTAAATATACGAAATAAAAAAGACCCAAAGTTTGAAACTGAGCTCATTTCAAAATGTGTAAATTTGTTGTAGCAATTACGTACAGTAAAATTATTTTTTAACAATATTAATGTTTATCTTGTGATGAACATTTACGGAAATACAATAAAATAGTCTCAGAGATCAGCGCATTACCGATAGAAGGTTAGTGATTAACTTAATTGTGCCTGACGATGGGCGGCCGTAGCTTAAGGTGTTTCGCCGTGGATTTAGAACGCGGAGCTGATCTTTCAGCACATAATGCTTAACAATTTGTATCTCGTCAAATGTTATGATATGCTTACAAGTAGTGAATTTTAAAGACTTCAGCATATGTAACAATCTATACATTTTTTATATATGTTGCGGTTTGAGAAACTCGATTAATAAATTTCTCTCGGCAAAAGAAGCTTTCGGGATAAAGACTAATTTAAATGTATGCTGGAAAAATATTTACTAAACTGCCTTTTCGTGCACTTCGCTACTACATTTTCATTACCCTTATATAACTGGTTTATGGAGAATAAATTGTTCATATCTTTACTATATTTCAAATTATACTAAAATAGTTAATAAAAAATATGTGTAAAGCTTATTTCATTTATATTTACATTGTTTCATTACAATTGGGGCCTGTTTATATTGCTTTTACTAACAACAATTGTACGTCAATCATATTTTATAAATTTGGTTGCCAGAATCTTAGGTTTATGTTGATTGTCATCATACTCTGAGAATCTTTATTAAAAATAACAAAACAAATGTTCTATGGATTAGAAAAACGATTTAATTTTATTAGAATCAACTTTATCTGACCTTTGAACTAGCATTTTTTATGATATAGAATTAAATTTGAAACTTACAATCAAAATCACAGTATAGAAAATAGCTTTACCTTGAAAACTGTTCTTAGCCCTAAATCAGGATTTTAATAAAAAATATCAAGTAAAATTACAAATTTAGTTAGAATAAATTTAAGTTACTTAATTTTAATTCAGAATTTAATTGTCAATGTCCTCCTCTACTGTCAACTTAAGAAATATTTATTTCATATTGATATTACATTCGTCAAGACGATTTAAATAAAGTAGGACGGCTAAAAAGGTATTTCATAAAAGATAATGCTAAAAAGATATTGCAAAGAATGTCTTTTAAATTGATCAAAGGCCCCAATTTAAATTATCTCTTTATAATTTTCATCTTTGCATTTGCTCAATTTCGCTCTTTATTAAATTTTTCTGCACAATTCGATATTAATTTTCGAGATGATTTTCGCACGCAATATTTGCTTGTGAAGATATATAATAATGAAAAAAAGATACATTATGTGTACATATAAATGTCATCTAAAAACTTAGTTCTAACCCGTGTTGAAAAAACTAAAAAAGTTTGATAATTAACAAAGTTACCGGATATTGTAATTAGAGGTATTTGTCGTGGAATATATAAAATTTTGCATATATTGAACTTACGTTTTGCGGGGAGAACAGGTTAAATATTAATGTCAGAGAGTCGGAATAAAAATTAATTTGTTATGCGGAATATATGAGCATTTTAATTTTATATATAATAGCAATTTATTTTCCACTTTAATCGAAGATGTGAAAACTGTGATCGTATTTGTACAGATCGTATGTTCTCTTTGAATTTATTAGCGGAGAGTTATATCTGACCTTTGGTAATTGGTTAGGTATTAATTTTAATTACGTTTCGTTTTTAATTATTTCTATACGTGTTATTAAATCATATATTTTCACATAAGTTCAAATACTGTTAGGGAGAAATTATATTCTTTAATAATATGAAATTTTTACATGACACAACTAACTTTATATACTATGTAGGTGTCCAATATCCACAAAAATATGAAAAATTTGATAAAAAATATGTAACACATGAAAGAAAATTATTGTTTTTAATATGAATAATTGATGACAATATTGTGGCAAAATCAACCATGGACATAACATAAGGCATTCATCGTAAACTTTTGTTTCAAAATGAAATCATAACTTCCAATTAGAAGTCTGTCGTTGATAATGACTTTTCATTAATAGAAATTTAATATAAAAAAATAAATGATAAGAATATTTACTCTAAAATTAGTTCATTAACTAAAGAAGAAAAAGAATTATTTTCATTTCACGATATACAGGTATATATATATATATATATATATATATATATATATATATATATACATACATATATATATATATATATATATATATATATATACATGTATATATATATAAATATATATATTTATATATATATATTTCTGGTAGCGCTTATACTTTTAATAAGATGTGTAGACTAAAAAAAATTAATTGCAAACTTCATCAACAATGTAATTTTTTTCACTCAAAATTCCTAATAATAATCCCAGAACATATGGCTATAGCAAGACTTAAGATTTTGGAAAGGTATTACGAAAAACTAAGAAATTACAGAAAGGTAATTTTATAGTTTTATTTTAATTTTTTTTTATTTTGCAATTTTTCATTAAATGTTGTACGAATATTTACATAAATTTTTGTTTGCAACAATAAAAACTGCTTTTAAAATTGACTAGAAGTCGTTTTGATTTATCTGCTTCATTAAATAGCACGCCCACCGGAGTGGTTTCATGTTCTAAATTTTCCACGACGACCATATGTTTGGAGGCATCTGAAGTATTCGTATTTAGGTTAAAGTATCTATTGTGACGTATCTATTGTGACGTATATTACGTTTACAATAGATTACTAGAGAGCTTATTGCGCACCCGATTTCTATTAACGACGATTAATTTGTTTTCAATTTTATTTCAATTTACCCCTTTCACTAAGAATCATAGTTATTTTCATTATATTTACTTTTCAGTCTATAAGTTAACATAAATTTAACACGTAAATTATTTCCTAGCTGCAAAAATCAGTCAATAAGCTTTATACTAGAGAAATAATTAAGTATGAAAATAATTGATAATGAGAATTAATTAAATACTAGCGTGACTCGTGCGAAGTCTTCGCATTATATCAATTTGCGTGGTAGATTATAAATATTTACACATGAGAAAATGAACTCACAGCTGTCATATTAGTTACAACAGAGTGTTTAGAGTCAATTTAATAAATCAAAATTGATTGCAGGTATTCAATTCATTTCTAATTTTGCACACTGCTTATTACGTTTTTATTCCATTATGAAGCTCAGATGACAGATCAAACAAATATTTTACTAAAATTGATATATAGAGGCGCTAGTAACAAAAGCATTGAGCTAAAGCGCCACTTTATTTATACGTGAGTGAATTTGAAATTAAACAAAAATTTTACCGACCGTCAATCATATTGACATTGAGCCGTTAGATGGCAGCATTGCTGTTTTGTGTATATAATTTTAATAATTAATTAATTTGCAAAAACAATTGCAACAATAAATTTTTTAGTTGTTGATGCCGGTAGAGCAAGCAATTATCTATAAAATGATATATAATTTATGTGGATTAGTTGTGAGGTTTTTTCTAAAAAGGGAGAGTAACATCTTAACCTTAGCGTATTAATATATATGATGATGATGATGATGATGATGATGATGACGTTCATGTTGTCACAGTGGGAACAAACTTTTATGTATAACATTCAGGACCGATCGTATTTGATTTTTTTGTAAAAATATATAAAAATATAATTGTAAAAATATGGAATTTCTATGGACTTCAAACAAATGGTAATTCTTTGGTTAGAAATACATTTCGACCGACTTAAACGCGCGCAGTTGACTTAGAATATTTGTTAAGCTTAAATGGCAAATTTGTTCTAGCGGACTAATTATATTGGCGGATTATATTAATATAGTAAATAAAATAAGAGACATATTTATTTCATACAGCCATATAATTTATGTTAATTGTTGTTTATGTAAGAGCTCCTTGTTCGTATCTAAATATTTATGTTACGTGACTTACCACCAGTTTTAATTTCATCTCTGTTCTGAATTAGTTCGCTTTATAGATTCTTTGGTATGTTTTTGGTAGCTGCGGTTTTAAAACTATTTTATTTCTTTGTTAATCGTGTCTTCATTTTCACAATATCGGTACGACGAGCAAGGACGTTGGCAAGGTCGAGAAGTCAATGAAGTCGGCTGCCTTCGTGCATTAGTTTTGCCAATAATGAGAGGTTCCCTCAGATAGTGTTAAAAATATAATTATTGAAATATAAACATGTAAATAACTTCAAAATCATGATGTTTAAGGGAATTCAATTTTATCCACTTTATGGCTTCTACCGTTTTTCTTACATTAAGGATTTATTTTGTTCTAATTGCGTCTCCTGTTTCCGACACAATTGAAGATTTTCAATGTATTTATATAGTTATTTCATGCTATTACTTATTATCAAGAACTAAGTCATAATTCATGTAACGGATTATAGACTCATGGCATATCTCATTTTAACTCTAAGTTCTTTATATTACGTTTACTAATATTCCGGATGACAGTTTCACATTTCAATAGAAATACCTTTTTTAAATGTGTTCTAATTTTATGTGAATTTTAAATATTTGAAATTGATAAACAAAATTATCCCCTCATATTTATTAAAATAAAAAATTATTTGAGTGAAATTATATTTATTGAAATTCCACCCTTACCAAATATATATATATATATATATATATATATATATATATATATATATATATATACATAGATTGTTATTACTATATCTTGTAGTTCTTAAACATAAACAACGATTAAGGAATACTGTAAAGCTAGTTGCAATACATATAGCAAAAATAATATGGGCAATTGTCGTCGCAAGAAGAAAATATGTTTAAATCTGTCCATATGTTACATATGGACAGTAGTACATGAAATGTGGAGAAGCACGAATGTTGAGAAATGAGAGGTGTGGAAAAACAAAGAGGCGGAAAACACATTAGATTTAAAAAAATCTGGCTCGTGCGTTAATGGTTCCGTATTAAGTTTGAAGCATAAGGTCTTACTTATCCTAAGTGGTCACTAATATGGACTTATTGGCGTAATAAATATTTAATGGTATCTAATATAATATTATTTTATAGTATCGTATATATTATTGTGAATATATCGAAAACTATGATATTTGAACATAAATTCTGTCATTATTAATAAAGTTATCGTATAATCTTTACGTACGTATCTAAAAACTTAATTTTTATAATTTTAACTAGTTTGAGAAGTAAGGGTGACACATTTAGTTTTTGAATATTTTTCAGGATATCTCTAAAGGTATCTATTAAAAATTATGAAAAATATGTTTATTTCACTTTATAATCAACCCTTTTAAACCATACTCCACACTTTAAACAGAATTTCAAAAAAGTTTTCAGGTACTAAATTTTTCCCCAAAAATGTTTGTATAAACATATTTGATAGAGATATATGCGGGTTAATATATTTTGTAATTACGCCCTATTTTAATTTTTTACGTCAAGCAGTTTCTAAGAAAAACTATTATTGTATGTGGACAGACGGACACCTGAGTATCTAAGGGTTAAAAGTTATGGAAGAAAGTTCTATTTTAACATTCGATGTATGACAACCTAGGAAGGGAAAAAAAATGACTCTAGTGTAGTTACGAACAGATAATAAAAAAAAAATAATATTTGAGATAAAGTAAAATAAACTATGTTAAATTAAATTATTAATTTGTGCCAATGTTTAAACCTTACGTGATTTTAAAAATTACTTTTGCACTGCTGAGCATCGAACTATAATTTGTAAAACGATACAAATTTCAGATAATTATTTTTCCATAAAATTGTTCCGAGAAAACTTTATACAAAAGAAAATCGGTATTGAAAGTTTAGGGGTCTTATGGAATTGTGTAATATAACAAATAACTCCAATTCTTTGATATATTGAAATTATTTTTGAACAGTAACTTCTGGATAACTGAAACAAATCTTTATTGTAGTTTTATTTTCAAAACTAAATGTTAATTTGAGGACAATTTTAATTCCTTAACTTTATAATTGACTCAATAGATTTTCTGGAAAAATTCAGTCCGCTGAAAAAATAAATTCTTTATTATTTTTAATTTACAAATGAAACTTAAAATAAAATATTTAATTCATTCGGTGTTTCATCATGATTTTATATTAATGAAATAAAATGCAACGAATAATATCTATAAAAAAATATTCTTGTTGTAGGTTTTCAATAATTGAACTTTATATCAAAGCTTTCTATATTTATTATTTAATTTTAAATTCATTTTCAAACGAATATTTAAATAAGAAATGAAAATGATCTTAAATAATATTATGAAGTTCATAAACTACATAGAGAAGCTCAAGTCTTTGTAATTTTTAAAAACCAATCGGAAAACGTCGAAATTTGCAAGAACACAGAGTATGCCGAATTCATTTCAATATACTGTATATATATAAACATATTGACCCCAAATCATATGGTTTTCAATACGTAAAATTTGTGTTAAAAATGTATATTTTCTTACAGCACCGCAAAAACATGGAATTAAAAAACCCTGAAGGAAAGCAATTACACTTGAGAGCACAGCTTTTTAAAAGCAATAACGTCCTGAGCGCAGAATTAAATATAAAAAAAATGAATTTCTTCAATATTCTGCCCTGTTATTTCGAAGACACAATTATGAAGCATAATTCATGTCTGAATTCGATTCGCCTTTACAAAGTTTTGCACAAAGTATTCAAACCAAATAAAGAAAATAATAGGGAATTTTTTTCGCAACCAATTCTTATTTTTAACTCTTAGTTAAATTAATTCCGTAAACGTAACGTAACAAAGTTTCTTTTGAAGATGTTGTAATACAACAAAACCTAGGTCGTGGTAAAGAAATTAAAGAAAGTAGAAATAATACTACATCACGTAGTTTCATTTAATTGTGTATAACAATGGTTTTAAGATCTTTAGGTATTATTTAATTGTCGCTGACAACGAACAGAAAATTACAGAGCTTTAACGTAATTACCTAAAATAAAATAAAATGAATCGCAATATTAATTACCTTACCTACTTTGGCAAAGTCTCTTTTCAAATACATACTTTAAGATGCGGTCTACACTCTAAAATGAATATATGTGGGATTGCTTCTAGGTGAACTAATTCTATATATATTGGTTTCAATTAGAAAACTTAATTAAAAAAATATATGAAAAATTTACCTAAAAACAAGATATCTAGGCGGATATTCGCTTAGAAAGTGTTTGTATCGCAAAAAAACAAATCGATATTACCATTTCTGCGCAACCTAGAAATTGAAAACAATTTTGTACCCTTAAATTGACCCCCACGCTAACCTAACTCAGACCCGATAAAATATCTAGCCAAGCATAGAAAAAAGTTCCACTAATATGTATTTAATGTAAAGTAGTTACAAACATCTGAAAACAATTTTTAATATAGTCCAAAAACCTAATAGAAAACGAGCCGGAAAAGGACACCGGGAAATTATTTACTGGATATGACTTAAATAAATACATGTCTTTATTTGTAGAGCCTTGGGGTTTTTTGTAGAGTTTTGGGGTGTACGAAAGGGCAAGTAATACTTTTTATTTCTTTCTTTTTCTCACTTGACTTATTTTATGAACTCTTTAATGAAGAATGGTGGCAAAAAGTTAAAAATATTGAACCAACGTTTTGAAAATGTATTGTTAAAAAGCTTATTAAAATTTGTTTAGTATGTTTTATTATTGTTTTAGTATTGATAACGTTATGTGTATATTTTTGATATTTCATAAATTTATCCAACCTAAGTATGTAATATTTTTTAAATTTAATATTTTTATAACTAAGATTTTAGTATTCTAAAATTTGACGCTCTATTTTGAAGAATTAAAAATATTTAGGCGAGTGGTTTCGTGTCTCAGATTTAAAGTTAAGAGTTGGGTATCGAATAGACTACGCTAGCACTTTATCTTGGTAGCAACCTTTTTATGAAATGTAAGCTTCTATTACAATTTATAGACTAAGTTATTTCAATGTTTTGTAAAGGTATTTACCCTTATTCCATATATGTGTGTCCATTTAACTAATTTATGTTTATACCAATTTTAAAACAAGTATAATTCTTTGTTTTAAAATTTGTATAACTATATTCAAAGGCCTCCCTTTTTTATGGCTTTGCACCTTAAAAGGAAAACTCAAAGATCACTTACACGCTCATTTGTAACAGCCAATTTTCTCAATTTTCTTTCTTTGAAAATTAGCTTAATAATATATCTTATTAACCTGCATAAACCCCAATAAGTAATAGTCAAGAATATAAATAATGGAAATTTTAGGACGCAAATTAAATATTGGAATTTTTTTAACCCATTTACCTTATGGGATATCATTTAAAATAGACTTATTATAAGAATCTCAAAATATTACCTTTGTAATCTTAGGATATACAAATTCAGTAATAATCTGAAAAATATACCAGAAAAGATATACCTCAACTCCTTTATTTCAGAAACTACTGAACTTTAAATTATGGAAAATATAACAATAGTTATTGAGACATTCACAACATTTTTACACCCCTGAAAGACTTACTGGGCAACTTTGATATTAATTAATATTGGAAGTAGTTTAATAGGGGTGGTTTATCATAATAAAATAAGCCTGACCCTAAGACATAAATATTCAAGGTTAAATAGACAAATATAAACTCTTAATTGTTTATATTCGTCTTAGTGCATACACAACCCATATTGCGGTATTTTTACTTGTACTTGACAGTTCTATTAAATAATGTCGAGTGATCTAAATGTTTCATTACATGGAATACCAAAAATATCGATTTTTTAAAATAGATTTAGAAACAGTGAATTTACTACACACATGTAATTAACCTTGTTATTAAACACGTATTATAGAAAGTCTATTTAACCTGTTTTTTATACTTAGTTATAATAAATTTTTGATTTAATAACAATTCATAAGTCACCAACCGTGCGAAATGTAGTAACAATGTACAAATATTACTATAAATTGTTCATAGATTAAAATTACAGTCAAGAGTTATCTCTGGTATCAGCACTTTGTACGTTTCATAATATTTTATTACATGTTCAGTATATATAAACATATAAAATTTCAGTGTCTCAAATTCGCGAAGCCGAAAGGAAGTTTAACGACGAAGCTAATGGCGAGCGATGAACGGATAATGGGCCATCGGGTTTGTCGCCCCCAACTTGTGTATGAACTTAACAATTTGTGTCATAAAATATTATGATCCGCTTGCCCATTTTGTTGAAACCCGCAACAAATATACGACATTACTGGATATGAGAGAACGATGTGTGGCACTTAGCCAAAACCGATGTGCGTTTGAAATTTGAAACATCTTCTTTCAGGGTTCCTCGGTCAAATAGCAAAACCGGTCAAGTGCAATTCTGACGAGCAGTGAAATTACTTTGTTATCGTAAATAATCACCAATGTGGACTTCCTAGTGCAATACATATTTAATGATACATAATATAATTAAGTGGGAAGTAATATTTATTATCGTATATCTCGATAGCTCTCTGGCATCCAGAATCACCGTTGTAGTTAATTTTATGCTACTAACATACCAGTTAAATTACAAAAAAATATTTACACCCTTATAAATAATCCTTTCAAACAATAACTTACACGGAGTTTTAAATATTTTTCCTGGAACTTTTTTTTAATAAATTTTTCGTGGTCCTCCTAGAGTGGGATATTTTGTAAATAGTATTTTAAAATGAAATAGAAAATATCTAAAAACATTTTGAACACAACATTTCTTATGAGATATGAGTAATAAATTAATTTTAGTGCCTGCGTCCTTTGTCTTTTTAACTGTAGAAGTTCAAAATTTAAAAAAATGAGGATAAATGGAATTTGGAACTCTTTCAATGCAATTTTTATCGCACACACTTATTATTTCCATTTGTGCTTAACAGGTATATTTGCACTTCTGTTTTTTACTCAATTATGCTAACACTCCTAAACAATTAAATTAAACTACATGATGTAGTATTATTTCTTCTATTTCTGAAGATGTTGTAATATAACGAAACCTAGGTCGTGGTAAAGAACTGAACGAAAGTCGAAATAATACTGCACCACGTAGTTTCATTTAATTGTCAATCATGAATTTCTACAAAATTAACGCCAAATATATTCAACTCCTAAACAAATTAACATAACATTTTATATCAGGAAATTTTAAAAGACTTTTCAACGTATAGGTTACTTAAAATATCTTTATATAAAACGAAAACATTTGCTAACAAACAGCGTTTGGGAACACAGTTGCACACGCATACTCGTATTGGAGCGACCAATACATTTCTTGTAGATAAATATTTTTAAACTCTAAAGGAAGCCATGGTATAAAACCATATTAATATTATAAAAATGCACAATTAAACAAAACATACAATGCTTATAATAATCTATTATGATACAGATATACATTAAGCAAAACAGCGGAGTCATTGCCAGGACTATACATTATTAATTACACATACCATTATTAATTTATCTATGAGAAAATTGCTATTGGAAATGTAAGCACATTGATATCATTACTTAACTAAACTTACTACTTATTGGTGAATCGGAATTCCATCTGCTTGCCAGTAGATGAAATTCAATGGAAAGCAGATGGTATTCGTATCATATTAAGGTGTTAGGAAATGTTTTTGGTCTCGGGATTGATATTCGTCGCCAACAGATAATTAAAACTAGAATCTGACCTCCAAATATGACCAAATGCAAAGTTCTGTCAATATGAGTGGAACTCACGGCTTTGTGGTTTCTTGCCATCGTATCACGTTAAGCTTAATTGAGACAACCAGAAGTACCCTCAGCGGTTTTGGTGAGTGTTTTAGTATCAAACTGCTTAGTATTTGGAAGGCCGCATCTTTATATTGCTCTGACTTAGAAGTTTGGATTGCAAAGATTGAACACCAAGAAATTGGTATTTTTATTAATATGTCGGTTCCTGAGGAAACTTTACACCGACAAACGGACTGACAAAAAATTGAAAAAATAAAGGTTGCGTTTTTCATTTTGAGGCATGGAAAACTAACAAATTAAAAAATTACTGTAAAATTAGTGAGAATGATTCGATTCGTAACCATAATTATATCGCAGCAGCGTCTATTTGCAATCTGTAAATTAAATTTAAAATTTTAAACAAATTTTGTAAACATATTTAAATCAATAACAAAATTCAAACTTTTTTACTTTCATTATTACCGAAATTATAATCACGTATTGCAAATTTGCAAAGCCTCAAAAATTATTTGATATTTTTCGTAAGTTATTAAATCTGTCTCTCTATTTCTTTATACCTTAAATGTTCGTCATTGATGAAATACAGTATGGAAAGTAGCTATCAACTGTTCTTCAATTGCGTTATTTACATTAAACTTGTGTATTGAATGGATCTGAAGTCGAGATGGAATAAGTATTACGATATTTTCAAAACTAAAAATTCGAATACTACCATTCCTCTATTTTATAATATGAATTTTGTTTCAACGATTCTACGAGTATATAAATAAGCGTAATGTACCTACCGCTTATTTATATACTCGTAGAATCGTTGAAACAAAATTTTATATTAATTAGAGTCTAGTAGGAAATAGCACAGTAACAAAATTTGTAACGAACAATTAATGTTCATTTCCAAAGAACAAGAGATTATCAAATAAAAGAATATAAAAATCTATTAATAATTAAATACTAGTTGTTGACTTGTTATGAATTCATATTTATATAATACTCGAACAATATATATATTGCATATTACTTTTATTATAATAAATTACTTAATTGAAGTTGGTGTGCTAATAAGCTAAATTTTAATATTATATTATTTGAAAATATAATACATATATATATATATATATATATATATATATATATGTACATATATATATATATATATATATATATATATATATATATAATATTATATTCTTTGAATTCTTAAAACCATTAATATTATGAGCATTTTATTATTAAAGACATTTTTAAGGATCGACCCAAAATACGTAATAATAACATTTGATTTATGTAATTGTTATGCTATTAAAAATACATTTGTTTTTTTTTAATAAGGAAATCTACAACTTTATTAAAACATCGCAAAAAATAATTCTCTTTAAGTATGACTGAGATTTAGTTCTTTAAATCTTTCTTTCATATTTAAATTTATTTAATACTACAATGTAGCCATAACAAAGCAATTATACGTCAGACATTATTATAATTACCGTTTATTACAATGATATTGAATGTGAAAGATTTCCATTGCAACAATGACTTCCTTATTTCTGTGCATAATTCAAAATTACATCAATACATAAACGAATGCTCAAAGAAGAGTTCACAAAGGGGAAAAATACTCTCGGCGTTGGAAAATATTTAGTAAATTTTGTTAACGTTACAAATAGCCAGTTTTATTTTAAAACATCTTCGCTAAACATTTTATAAAATTTTTCTGATCTAAATATTTTGAATTTTTTCACAAAAAATCGCAAATATTTTTAACAAATTTGATATAGTTTTTCTCTAAGTAAATACTTTACTAACTATTCTTTCTAAATTCGTTGGGAAAAAAGAGACAATAACTGTGTTCTTATACCCTTTCTTCTGCAGTGACTATCTCTAATTAACGAAAAAGTACAGACATCTTCGGAGCTTAAGTAATTGAATTTTGAAAAATCCTTTCTCAGTGAGTATATAGAAGTCAAGTGAGATATACGTGCCGAATTTCAACTATCCACTATTTTAACTTTCTACTATTTCAACTGTGTACTTTGATATGTTAATTTCATTAGCTTTATGGTTCCGAAGATATGGCGGGATTCATTCAATGAGTGGTATTTGCTTTTCATATATCTATATTTCCAGTTTGTATTATCTACATTACCATATGATATTATCTATATTAACACACATGCAAAACAAGCAGTTAGTTGTTACCATTGAATATTGCGAAATCAATAAATTTTTCAATATTCAGCAGCGTATGAAATTAAAAACAATGTTTTACCCATGCGGGTATGTGATAGAAAATCTTCATGGCATGAGTTCATAAGTTTCGTAAGTTAAACATTTGTAAGAAAAGAAAGACACTAACTACTTAAGTCTAGTGATATATTCATTTGAATTATACAAAAATATAAATTTGATATAGATATAAAATGTTATCTAAATCGTGGATTCTCAAACTGTTCCTAATTATGATGATGAAAATAGTACATGGAAAATTAATGTATCTCCGCCACACGGTTTGCTTTAGTAATTCTTGAGGGACGAGCGGTAGAAATATATGGAAGCCGGAAGCGGTTGAAATATTTGCCCATAGTCTGGTGGTCAATAACATAGAGTAAGAAATTTGGTACAAAAAATAGTTCGCTGCCATATAAGTGTGGATTTGTTTTATCCCTCTGTCTATTTCATGTATTTTTCATGTCTTCATCTATATATTTTTCGATTCCAATTTTTCGACGGTTCTATTTTTTGTCAACAAATTTTACATTTTCTAGTTGCAATATATATTTTTAAGTTGGGGAATCGGTGAAAGAAAATATGATTTTCTCAATTTTCCCGGAATTTATTACGGAACGTAAACAAAATATTCAATATTGAAAACCATATTTTTAATTTAAGATTTCCGAATAGCTAAAAGACAAGTTCTAAACAAATTCGCTCAGCGAATTTTCAAATATTTTTCATTACGTTTGTTTACATTATATATTTTTGAAATCCGCTCACGGCTACCGCATATGATTCATGGCCTTTTTGAGTTTTATTTTTTCACATTGGACAAGTTTATGACTCTCAACCGTCATATTGCACGGATTGTAATATCATTTAGATTCTGATGATTCTAAAATATATTATTTACTCTAATGGGATTTTTCGCTCTGGCTCTGATATAGTAGACTAATGAATATTAATAGATATTAAGTGTACAAAGATATCACAAATTAACATCGAGGTAGAAACTAAATCAGAACAACAGGCATACGCAATGTAGTATTTTTAAAACGTTAGTAAGGAAGAAAAAATAAGCATTCGTTGGAAACATTACAAAATGATTGCAAAATACTAATCAAGCGTAGTTGCAGGGAAATTGTAAACAAGTGCGGCTCACGTTTGTCGCCAAAATATCTATGAGGTCATAATGAATGAACTGGTTTAGAAAAAAAATTATTATTTAGTTAGTTCAACAGCTATTCAAAGAATAAAAATAACAATAGACTTCAATTGGTTACAGGATTAGTTTATTTAAAAGACCAAAATTACTAACATGCAGATTTAAAATTTCATAACGTGTTTACTAGAACTAAACATAATCAAAATTCTATATACGCTTGATGGTGAATTTTGTGATAAACTATATACGAAAAAATGAATCCCCAGCAGAGTTCGAATATTCTTTGATGGCCTTTGCGTTATACTGCTCCATAAATATATGTATATCTTTAATTTATTTGGACCATTTTAGAGCCACTTAAACTATAAGTAAACACTGGTTTTGGAATATAGAGCGCAACTTTTCTCTGTATTGACCTTGGCTTTTGGTAGCATCATTGAAAAATAAGGTTGACCAAAATTTAAAACTGTTCCATCTTTAATAGTGAAACGTAATGCCAGGAATCAGGTTATATTTCCGGAATAAAAACTATTTAGTCTGGGCTTGCACCAGCTAAAACCTTACTGTCTAATTAATTGATACAAACCTTATTATCTAATAAATTAACATATAATTCAATTGATCAATCTCATTACATCAAAATCAAGTAAATTGTTGATTTTAGTTCTCGAATCATTCTTACGTATAGTACGTCGATTCATCATAATATAGTAATTATGACAATATTTTATGAATTTTTTATCAATTTTTATTTTTGGTATTATTAAAGAAATTAAACAGAAGAAAGAAATTGAACTATCGTTGTAATGGAAAAACGTTATGATATATTTAGTACAAGTGTAGCTTAATACAAATGGAATACATATTATTTTTTTAAGAACATGTAATAAAAACGACATATTCAACAAAAATATTACTCCCTTGCGATTATTTTTTGGAAAATCCTTGAACATCCTTGAACATTAGTATTTTTTGTTCTTCAAGCATCATCAATTTTTTAACCACATTGGCACAATTTTTATCTCGGGAGCAGTAAAATTCCGAGTTGACATAGTATCACCCATTGTGTTCTGAAGTGATTCGGGAGTTTGTGATTATGATTCTGGTTTGTTTTTAGGCGGATTAGGGAAGAAGTACCAGTTGAATTCTGGGTGTCTACATCAAAAAAATATTTTCTCGCTTGTCGCATTCGGGACATTACCCATTCATTTTCTGTTTTGAAATTAGCCCTTCAATAACTCCACGCTTTTTAAATACGACCACCTAGGCCTTTGGTGATACCTCCTTCAACCCGACTCCGTTTTTAGGATTCATGCTCAATTCCTTGTATAATAACCGTAGACTTAAATAATCAGGAATTTTCCGGCATAAAATTTAGGACTTTAAAATAACTTCTACGTATACCGCGATTAATAGATTACCCAGTTATTTTAAAAAGCGCTAGTTCTTTTATTAATTTTACTTGAAATAACAATTATTCCCAAGACCGTTTATGCCTAAATCTCATTTATTTAATGTTTTTTTTAAATAAGTGCCTGGTTTTATAAAGTAATTGACTAGACCACTGGCTCTTTCATTCCTACCGGTATACTCAATGTTCAGCTCTTAAAGCTTTGAAAGTAAATATAGGGATAGGATTCAGAGGATTAAAAAATTAAGATCAATAAATTTATAGCTTCTTAGGGTTTAACGGTTAAATGTAAATTTTGCGGTTAATTCTTAGCGGTTTACGCTGCTTCAGTTTTTTCTGACGTTTAGACACGCATGTAAAACGCACATATATACACATATATACAAACCCTACACATATATACACACACACGCACACGTACACGTCCCATATGCACGTTTGTGTTTATTATGTATATATAGGAGTACGAGTGCGCGATTACTTCCATGAGTTCATGTATAAGTTTGTGTAATAATCAAGTGCGCGTTGGAAGGGGAATGCGTCTATTTTGTGGTAGTGCTACCGCAAAATATTGCCTTCTTGTCTATTTATTAGTACATTAAACTACTTGAAAATACATTGTCAATTTTATTACATTGCAGCGATTAATTTACTATTAATAAGCGAGAGGAAGAGATTGAAGATTTGAAGCTATTCAGTTTTGTTCTATTAAACTTGTTTACTCAACCGCCTCTGCAGAACTGTTAAACATGGTTCAGTTACACTGTCATAAAATGAAACAAATTAGTCACACTCTGTGCTTAATTCAACACGCAGTTTGTTAAAAAAATGCTTTTTTCTTCCAAACGTCATTGTAAATATTTATAAATTCTACATTAAATGCAAACATTTGGTAAATGGACACGATAAAACTCACTGCATAGCTTTTGATATAGAATATATTACATTGTATTTTATAATTAGGTAAAGCTCATAATAATTTGTTTATTTAAGCTTCAGAATTAGAGCACGGTAAAAGCTGCAAGTACGGTAGTGTGCGCAATTAATCTTTAAACCAGTTTACTGGCGTTCAGCTTCATTAGAGCGGAAACTAATGTAGTTACCGGAACAGAGGTAATGTGAATTTTCACTTAGTTTAGCATG
Organism: Druceiella hillmani; assembly: GCA_039881145.1. Lineage (NCBI taxonomy): Eukaryota > Metazoa > Arthropoda > Insecta > Lepidoptera > Hepialidae > Druceiella > Druceiella hillmani. The sequence continues at coordinate 982,095 of JAYKKI010000140.1, read as the reverse complement.
TAGAAGGGTAGTCTTTGTATACTGCAGAAATTAAACGCGTAATTATCTTTAATGAGGATGTAACAGAAAGTCATATTAACTCTTGGAACTCATTTTTTGCTAAGAAATAAATTCTTATAATCTCAAAATCATTGCTAGGACGTAAAACAGTTTAAAAATTGTATATTTGTATATTATGACTCAAACTACTAAAACTACATAAAGGTTTAATAGATTTTAGACATTTTTATTCACTTAAGATTCCCATTTATACTTCAGATCAAAATTTACATACATCACGTTAAATGAATAATCTTTTTCCCTCAATAGAATTTTATAATTATTAATATATTTACAAAAACTACAAAAAATATGTTGTTATAACAAAAGTTCAAAAGTATTTTAATTCAGAAAATAATAAATTGCACATACTAACAATGTAAATAACTAAAGATGTTCATCAAAACAGACAGAATAAGATTTTTTATACGAGAGGATTTAGTAATAACGTAAAGATAAAAAATTAAGGTAAAAATATCGGTTTTGGTAACTTTGGAAAATTTAAATTAAGGATACATTCCGAATATCACAGTATTTTTACAGTTTCTATACACGATGAAGGAGTATTCAGAGGAAATGGAACCATTTTTAATTATCAGGAGGATGAGAAGTAACTCAGAATGGTTTGAATAATCAAGTTATGAGTGCAAAATTAAAATAAAATTTACTTCAGAATTTTACAATATTTTAAAAAGAAAAGAAATAGAGAAGAGATTCTGTTATTGCTTATTTTTATCCAATTGAAAAGTTAACTGGATCAAAGGTTATGCCCAAATTTTCTAAAATTACGGCTAGGACTCTGCTTAGCAATATTAAAAAAATCCACATATAATTATAAAACATTTAGAAAATATGATGATTTAATTTAATACTTACCTACGAAAACTATCCTTATGTTACTATGGAAACCCAGTCCTACTCTCTATTTAAAGTAAAATGACAAAAATTAACTTTTTTTTAATTCCACAATAAAAATTTACCAAAATTTTAATCATTACAAAAATTTGTCTTCCGTGCTCGTCCTAATGGAGCAAAACAAATACATAAACTTTTTCATTAATACATATCTTTTTAATTTAATTTTAAAAAATAAATATAATGTATAATGTACGTTTAAAACAAATTCACAGTGTTTCATCTAATAAAACCTATTTGTAAGCATGTGTATATACTTGCTATAAGCAAGGAATCTAGTTTAATAAATTCAATACCTGCTATACCCAAGTTATCTAGTCTAATAAATTGAAAGCCTGCTACATACAATGTACCTAGTTCAACTAATTTGAAACCTGCTACGCGTAAGGTATCTAGTCAAATAAATTCAAAACCTGCTACATGCAAGGAATCTAGTTTAATCAATCGAAACCTGCTATGTGCAAGGTATCTGGCTTATTATATTCAAAGCCTGCTACATGCAAAGTATCTAGTTTACCCAATTCAAAGCCTGCTATATGCATGGAATCAAATTCAAATATGTCAGTGCCTACGTTATCCGAGGCTTCATGTCAAGTATACACTGAAGAATTGTTGAAGTCAGTTGATATTTTCGAGATCACTATTTCAACAAATAAACCCTTACCACACGTCCATATGTACATACAAACATCCTTAACGCGAAATCCTATCCTAAAAAACGAACTGATTAGTGAAGAACCCATAAACAAAGGGACCTCAACAATAGGCCATTTTCAATTAAAAATAGATCTGACAGACACATAACCGCCTAAATTCATACACCATAAATTTCATGGTATAAAGATAATTTACCTTATGATGGTATCACAGATAATTATCATAAGTATAAAGATAATTTTACCTTATGATGGTATCATAGGTCTATTAAAATTTTTCGACTGTAAAAATAGATTACATTTGCAATATTCTCAAAATAAAAAAAAATTCAGATGTAAAATAAATTTTTCAGACCTAACTTATATAATTCCGCCTAGAACCAAAAAAATTATTGAATGATCATTATTTAACCCCGAGGCTAAAGAAATTCTTCTTATTGAACAACATTTCTCCGACTATCTTTTAATTGCGAGATGTCTGGTTAGTGTAAAATATAATAAACGAATTAATATATCATTAATATACACATCTAAATATCCTATATTTTTCAAAGCAGACCAGAATTTAAAGACAATACCACTCGATTCCCTAAATAATCCTGAACCGACTGAATCGTGTAATAACTTCTCTCTCCGCAAAAATTGTAACTCCCTGAATGGCACCAGAATTGTTTTCGATCAACTTAGGACTTCACACTTAAACGCTGAAGAAGCGATTTAGTTTTCAGACATCTTTCATAATCCTGGAGACATGTTAACCCACAGGAATGCCATACAACATGAAATCAGGACGTCCTCCGATTTTCCCGTACACACAAAAAATATAGATTCCCTGAAATTCATAAGGTGGAAGTAAGGAAACAAATCAGTTAGACGCTCGAACAAAATATAAAAGAACTTTCCATATCTCCATGGTACTCACCCATCTGGGTAGTTCTTAAGAAATCAGATGCTTCAGGGGAAAGAGAATGGCGAGTCGATTACCGCAAACTCAACGACGTGACGGTAGGTGACACTCCATTCCGTAAATCGCTGGAAAACTTGGTCAGCTTGGTAATTGCAAGTATTTTTCCACTTTAGACCTTGAATTCCATCAAATTCCTATCAACAAAAAAGATGCTCCAAAAATTGCTTTCAATGTACCCGAAGGACCTTCGGAACCTTCGGACCTTTGGAAGGTCATTCGGATTAAAAAACGTTCTCTCTACTTTCCAAAACCTTATGAAAACAGCCTGGATACAGTTTGCAAGACATTCGCTGTTTTGTATATGCCCACGGTATCGTTATATACTCGCACGATCTGACATCTCCTATCAACAGCATATCCAGTGTTTTTAAAAAATTGGGAGAATATAACTTCAACAATTTCTTATAGAGAATATAAGTTCAAAATGTAACCCGACAAGTGTGAATTTCTTTGACACAAATTATGTATCTTGGCCATCTCATAACAGAAAAAGTTGTCAAATCGAATCCCGAGAAAATTAAAGCCGTCACAGCTATTCCAATTCCCAATTCCCCAAAAGGAATAAAATCTTTCCTGGGCCTAATTTTTTACTTCAGAGGGTTTATCCCCAAATTTTCTTAAAAGAGCTAAACCTTTAACCAATATTTGAAAGAAAGATACCCCATTTAAATGAGAGAACCAACAACAACTAGCCTTTGAAAATTTAGAACATAAACCTATTTCAGGGCCTATACTTCGCTATCCTGATTTTACTAAACCATTCATCCTCACTTAGGACGCATTTAAAAATGCCATTGGCACCATATCGCCACAAGGTTCAATCCGAAAAAACAAACACGTTGCCTATGCATCATGCAAATTAAATATAGAAGAATATAGCCTAAGCTCAAACGAGAAAGAGATGCTTGGGATTCTATTCGGATGTAAAACCTTCCGTCCCGTTTATTTGGATGCAAATTCCAAGTTGTTACTTATCATCAGCCCCTCAGAAAGCTTTTCAATCATAAAGATATAGTTTCAAACTACAATAGTGGCGTCTTAAATTAGAGAAATATGACTTGTGTACCGAAAAGGAGAGTTCAATGCCGCTATAGACACTCTTTCCCGATATCCAGTAAATCCCGAAATTCCTGAATGAATCTCGATGAAATCTTGATAGATTTTGATCCAATAACTTCAATCCTCATTCCAAAGATACAAACCTAGATTTTTATACATTAGATATTCCATCCCCTCCTGAAAAACCTGAAAATAATAATCCATCGAATATCCAACATTCAGTCGACAATAACCTGAATTTTTAATTCTCACCCAGAGGCGATTAGATCGAAAATAGCGACTATTATTCAAAATTCCTGAAATTTCATCGAGATAAATATCGAGTACTGAACACGTACTTAAACGAATAAAATGTAAACCTTATGATATGTTATTCTCTTAATTTCAATTGATCTCGTTGATTCTATTGCGTATGTGGCCGAAATCTTAAACAATGTCGAAAACCGATATAAACTAATCGAAGGTGAAATCGAAGGTGAGTTATATTCATTTAAACAACTCGATATAAAAAACAATACAATTTTCCTATCCTTCGTCAAAGTTCATCATTTTGACCAATCCTCATATCTAAAAATATTTGAAACGGTAAAATTGATTAGGAACGAACTACATAAGACTGAAAATATCAATAAGATATCGATTTTAGATTTTACAAATCCTTTCAAAAAGCTTTCATTCATAAAATTATCACCTTCATTTTTCACGATACCAAAATAACCGTAATACACAATAATATAATGTACCCATCGTTAAATGAATTAAAGAAAATAGTTAATAGTCACTTAGGCCCAGAATGCTTAATAGAATTCGGAAAAAATATAATTATGATATTGAAAGGCATATGATATTGAAAGTCATGTTAAGCAATCTACGTCCTGTCTAGAAAATAAAGCTTCGCAAAAAATAGACAGAGCTCTCATACAGATAAAAACCACATCCACAATTCCCTCTCAACGCATTTTCTTCGATATTATCGGCCCTTTACCAGAGTTCGGTACGGCCAAACTGAAATACATACTGATGATACAAGATGACCTCAAATTTTCCACCGTTTCCACCGATGCATGATGCTTCGTCAGACTCTTCTAACAATTGAGTATTTCATTCATTTTATTTCCTTATTCACCATACCCAGAATTGAAATACATACAGGGAAAGCATAGACTAAAATATTCGAGAGACAATGCCATTGAGAATATTAATAAATCTAAAGAAAATTCTACGACTTATTATGACACGTAGTCACCATGTTAATTATAAGGAAGGCGACCTCATATATTTAAGAAATAATTTATGGCTGAGAAAGGCCTTATCGCCCGTTTGGAAAGAGCCTTATAAAATAATTAAAGTTAATGGCAACAACACAGTAACACTAATCATTGACGGACAACACGCCACGCATCATAAAGATGAATAAAAATTGGCAGATATTCAATTACATCAAAATATATTTTAGTTTAAACTTGTAATATTGCTTACTCTTAACTAAGTATAACCTTCCGTCAAACTAAATAAAATACTAATAAGAAATGCTTTCCTTTAAACTTCATTATAAAAAGGATAGTAGTAAAGTAAAATACATAATCTATATTCATATTGCATATAATAAGCATACTTTTATTTTAAAATAAACTATTATATTTATTATTTTAAACAATTATAATTGTATTTCAGAATTAATACTATGTCCAGAGCATAACTATGTCCAGAGCATTACTACAAGCCCCGGCATATATTTAAATTTTATTGGTAATTTAAGAATAAGTAATGAAATCCTTAATATAATAATCCCGTTAGATATCTCCACACGCACATCCACATATTGATAACATCAACTCAATTTTAAAAATGGTAAAATCGATCCGCCTTTAAAGTGAAGTAAGTAATAACTATGAATGCGATAACATACTGAATCTCCTTACAGTCAAGTACCATGAAATCTGTAAGGTACATGAATAATTATTTCACTTATTAAAACACAAATACAAACGCGCAGGCTGGTTTGTCGCAGTAGATACTGTACTAACACATGTCTTCGAAATATTAAATGAAGATGATGCTGTTACAATAATGCTATCGAAGCTGTACAAAAAGATATAAAAAGGGTAGCCTCGCTACTGAAAGAAAATATTTTCGCAACGACATTAGAATTGTCAAATTAAAATAAGATCATACAATCACTGAAAAATAATGAAGTTCGGAAAAAAATAGATTCTAGTCTAAACACTTTACAAACAACCTTGCTTTCTCTATCATTTCAATTGGAGAACTTAACAAATGCAATATTGTTTAGCAACTAAAATTTTCTCCACCCATCAGTCATAACACCGCTTGAACTATACCGAGAGCTTGCCGAAAATTATAGATATTTACCTATCAGTGTCGAATTACAGTAAACATGGACTTAGACATAATAAACCTTATAATAAGCATTTCTAAGATTATATCGTATGTTTCAATAATAAACTAATTTTTGTATTACATTATCCGGTGATACCCCCTAAGGAATTTAATTTATTTCATAGTATCCCATTAGTAACACCGCATGATACTAATTCACCAAAATCCGTCAGTACTCTTGTACCTAACAGCAAGTATATCGCAATAACCAAAGACAAACAGCATTATTGTGAACCCAACGACCTCAAAGGGTGTAAAAACATAAATCATCAGTCTTATATTTGTCATGTTGTGAAAGTGTTTTCATCGAGTGCAAACTTCAAATTCGAAAATGAACTAATAACAAAAATGATAAGCGAATTACTTAAAATATGCGAAACCAAGATAATATGCAAAATTTTACACATTTGGAAAGCACTTATAACCAATAGATGGATTAATGTATAGTCATGATCAAAAAGTATTTTTGATCATGATTGTACATTTATTTTATTTTTTGCAATGGACTGTATTAACAAAGAAGACTAGGAAACAAATGTCATAGTCTCGGCCGTCTAGTTAGGATGCCCGTGTAGTACTTACGCTCCTGGTAAGCGTCTGTTGTTCATTACCTCTTGAATTAAATTGTCTTTTGTTGTTCTTTGCTTCTTGACATGGCATTGGATAAGGTGAACTTGGATGCTGACAGTGCAAGTAGGTAAGATGGTCGTTAGAATTACCCAGTGCAGAGGAAGGGTATCACAGCCCCTTGAAAAGATATAAACTTCGGTGTAGTTTTCGAAATTTATATAAGATTTATAGAATTCACGCGACGTTTCTAAGTCGAGGTATTGGGATATTTTCTATCATTTCTGCATCGTTGTTTACCTCTGGGTTATTTCTTGGATTACTCTACATAACACTATACTTCGAATATAGGGTTATGTTTAGTGTAAATATATAAATTTCACATTCATGTCACAAAAACTCTTTAAAATGTACTAATCTATTGTTTTAAATTGTATAGGACTTTAAGTTATACGTTATCCTCATATCGCCGATCCAACTGGCTATTTTACTTTAAATATCGTAACGTCGAATATACATAAGCTTTTTACATCTATTCCAAATGCACATATGTGTATATTAGCTTTAAGTGTCACAGAATTAATTACTTGCGACTCATACTATTACTTGTGATCTATACTATTCAGTATAACGTAGCCATAAATCTTAAATGAAGCCTCTATAGGTTCCTTTTTACTTTTCAATTAAGAAAGTCTTATAAAGGTTTTACATTAGTGTAACTTCAAGTATTGAGTTGCAGTAAAGTACAATATTTACAAATGTGTAGATTTTAAAAATATTAAATTCTTGCCTAACCCCTAAATGAATATAAAATTCCTATCGTAATAAATATTTAAATTTTCGTTTTTTAGATATTCTCTAAACACGACGTTATTAAAAAACCTGAATCATAATTACTAAGCACAGATATTTAAAACGAAAAGAAAAAAGTGAAAATTATACGATGTAAATTACAAAAGTTTTTTATCTGAAATCTCACATGAAATATAATAAGACTTTTTGATTACATCGTACACATTGTTGTAAATAAAATTCATTTAAAAGCTCCAGAATATGTTTACAGAACTCTCTTTCTCCTAATTTGTAACTATTATCCCATAAATCGTCCCACGCACGGTAAGATTTTTCCAAAAGTAATAATGTTCTGCACGCGGATATGAATATATATTAGGGTAATGCCAAAAGCGAAGTGAATTTTCTTCAATATCCTGCGCCTGTTATTTCGGAGACTCACTTACTAGTTGATGCATAATTCATAAGTTTGCGTTCGATTTGTCTGTATTGAGATAAGTTTTGCGTGGAGCTTTCAAAACAAATGAAGACATAACTAGGAGTTTTAACTTTACGTTTATATTTATCAGTATGTGGAGTTCGATACTTGTTTTTGGCAATAAGTTTTTTTCACTCTAATAAAAACTGAATTTTCATTTATATTAATATTACAAAGCGTGTTGAGGGAACTTGCAGAAAATCAGCAATTTGAGCCTTTTCTTGACCGACGTTAATAACGTAAGAAATATATGAAAACGACGAATAGACACATTTCACATATCTTAATAATGCAAAATGCTCATATTTTATATTGTTATTTGTAAGTGTAATTGTATATTGTACGTATATATTGTAAGTGCAGTCCATAAGATTGGTTGTTATTATGCAAAATTTCCCATTAATTGAAATTAGAAATTAGTGATTATGTTTAATAATTCACATAGATAAGAAAATTGCATGTGCACTGTATTATTTGAAATATATAAACTTAATAAATAAAGGTATACGAATAGAGGTTTTAGAGCATTATATAAAAATGTTCTAAAACATTTGATTGTTCGCTGGGCCGCGCGCCGGGATTCACGTCGATTGGCGCTACGAACCAAATGCGAACGGTATTGATGTCGAATATAATTCATGATTTTTATTGTTTTAGGCAAATAGCAGACAATAAATTGTTGTTAACAACAGAGAGCAATAATCGTGGACCATCATGTTGAATGTTTTATCTTTGATTGTAGATGAGACTTAACTGAAATAAATTTACATAAGATATTAAGATTATTAACTTTATCTCTTATCTACATCCATCTACTAATTAAATCCATCTCAAACCTACAACATATTACTCATCTCTAATATACATCCATCTCTTAACCTACTTACTATTATATTTATGTAATTCATTAATTAATACATGTACATAAGCTTGTTTTATTAAAAGAAAGTATATATACCAATTTACCAATTAATTAAATTGCACTCATTAACGGCTGATCGGGATCAGAATTAGGATTTCGTTATGCTCCCGATTTACTCATGTGTTAATATTTAATGACACGTAAAAGCGCTCATAGGAGAAATACATATGCGTGAGAATTTATATTCATCCATGAATTATCCTTGTGACAAATGGAGGTATGTTCCACGGTCAGAGAGATTTGCCATGTTAGCTGGACTCTCTTGAAGCCTTTGGGTAAAATCGACGATATAAATCTATTTAATAACCCTATTATCCGATCGAAATCAAAGCGTTATGTTAAGTACGCAGTTAATCACAAAACCATCCAAATTATTCAGGTAAGGTTAAACACATCGCTTTACGCAGAGATATCTCAGTCAATTTTCAATACAGCATCGTCTCCTACAATTATTATTTGTCGTTTTGCTTAACGAAATTATGAGTTATAGATATGTCAATCTCATATTTTTTGAAATTACTATATAATCGGCATAGTTTAGTAAAATAAAGTACTGAGCATATATTTATATATCAGCTAGATGTTGCGGCGGCGGCGTCTCGCTACCGCGCCGACGATACTTACTAAAACTCCTTAATATATATATATATATATATATATATATATATATATGTATATATATATATATATATATATATGCATACATACACACACACATATATATATATATATATATATAGGGCCTTTATTGTTAATATTTCAAGTTGTCTAATAATTAGTGCTTACACATTAAAGACCTAACAGGCTTAATAACTGACGAATTATCCATTGGACACAGTGACAGCCATTCGAATTAAAGTTAAAATATAAGTTACTTTTATCCGAGCCGTGGGTAGTTTAGACCTTATTACTGGAAAAGAAACCATTTAATTAATAAAAAAACATGTCAAGTTTAATTAGCATTACAAGGGATCCGTACACATTTACGAACTTACAAAATTTAAGTGTAATTAGTATTTAAATTAAATATTTTATTGATTATTAGCTTTTTGTTAAATAAACCGTTTACCCTACACATCACAAGTGTATAAACATGATACAAATTTCGGAAAGGTAAGATACATGAAAAGTATAGCGATTAGCTATACTTTGATGTAAACTTCTAGTCAGATTTTACCAACCCACTTCATGTTTTCTGTTTCTGTTTCATTATTACCGGAAACAGAGGAGGGGTGTGCTTTATTTTTGCACATATTTTAGAATATTTTTTTAAATATGTAAAAAATGTAAATAATGTGAAAAAAATTTGAAAATAATGTAAAAAAAATCTCGTTCCAATGGTATTGATTCTTTAATTAAAAGAACAATTTTTAATAATTTATTTACACTTTCTTTAATTATTACTTGAATATTAAAAACATTCATGATTTTATTATGTAGGTTATTAAGAAACTGAACTATGCTGAATTTCAATTCACGTAGTTTCTAAAAATGTCGGCTACGATCGACGAACTAACGTACATATACGTAAATGATCTCTTAGGTTTCTCCTTGTAAACTTGACGTAACAACAAGCTAAAAATTTACGCAAGTGAATGTACGGAAAGAAACTAGTAAATGCATGTATAAAATGTATTGTCAAAACATTCTATATTTTAACACAAATTAAATGTGCAATGGATAAAAATATATGGCCATTTCTACTTCCTCCGATTCTGCGTTCACTCCACCCTTTTACCTCAGGAGTTGGAAATTGAACAGGTGAACAAATCGTGAGATGAAGCAATGCTTCAAGTACCACGTCAAGTGAGTTAATTATTCGAATTATAATTGGCGATTGTAAGCAGATGTTGGTGTGTGCATGCGGAATATACAGTAGTGGGTGATTTCATACTCGCGCATAATAGTTGAGTATATAAAAAAATACCCATTCCTGTACTGAAAGATTGGCAATGTAGCATTTTAATATTTTAAATAAATACAGGTCTAGACACATCTCCTTTTTCACTTGCAGAAAGTTCAATCAAACCGAGCCCCTAATAAAAAGTAATTGTAATAAAAAAACAAAAGAATCCGTTAAAATTTTACAAAATATGTAAGCGTTGAAACATTCAGTTACCTATTTAAAATTCTATCTTAATTTGTATTCCTTCTGCTAGCCCTGATTTCTAATCCCATTTCACATCAATATTTATAATTACGTATATTCTGGATTTTATTTTAATTCTGTATTTTTATATTATAACTCGTAAATATTTCCATAACGTAATACTATAACTCATACATATTTCCATAACTTTTCTGTTTCCATTACACAACAAATCATTTTAACTCAGTTTTAATTATTGACGGAACGAATTAGGCGATTCGTTAGTAGTAGCGTAATAGTATATTCCTCATTTTATAAGCCATTTTTAAATACAATATCATTTTTATACTTATAAATAAGGCATCATGTATTATAAATAAGGCGTTGTGTGCATTGAGAACTTAGAGATTCGACGACGTGGCATTAGATTCAGAGAATCTACTTCTTCGTAAATAAATATTTTATTTTAGGGAGTAAACAAACGGAGGGTCGTTGCTCGCTTGCATAATTTATGGAAGCAAAGTTCAGGTTTGCTTTGAAAACTCCATTTGTTCTGCCCCCGTAAACGTAAAATTGGCTATAAATTGGATGTAAATTTTCCATAAAAACTGTTGTTAAAGAAATAAATCGTCGCACTAAATATTTGAGTTTGATTAAACATAAATTCAGCAGACGGTGTTAACGGGTGACCTAGTTTCCATTCAAGTGAAAATAATCTGGAGAATCGTTCTAAAACATTTATTTTTTTGGCTGTTAACCAACAATTAGAGATTTACATGTAGAATGAAATGAAGGAAAATGTGAAAAGTAAATTAAAGTCGCTTGTAAACATGCCTATTATATAATCAAATTTCATAATTATCTACCAAAATGTGGAAATGAAACCGTTTCAAAATTATGCAGGTATCTACATAATTTTAAATCGTCCATCACTAAAAGTTATTGAAATGAAATAAAAACCTAGAACCTTTTAGGGTTTTTAAGTTAATTTAACGTCTGTCCACAAACGTTTCAAACATTTTCAAGGTTCCTTAAACTAATAAAAAAATGGAACCTTTAAGACTTCTATAACCTCATTAAGGTCATCGGTCTGACCGTAAGTTAAAACTATGACGTTTTGAAATACGGGCAGATGGGCATTCTTTCACTTTATCACCGATCAAGGTAAAATATTATGGAAACGTGTGGCATAAATTTTGCTATTATCAGAGAAATGTGATGAAGAAAGAGATTAATTAATAAACAGTAGTGATAAAGGATAAAAATTTATTAAAAAATAGTCGAATTTGCTTCTAATAAAATTAATAATGAGAATAGTGACTGTTATAGACTGTTATAAAGCTCTCTTATAAAGCAATAACTATTATTAAAAACGAAACTGTATTTTCAGTATTTTCGTCTTGTCGAAATTTTTTCCATCTTTGTCAGCATAAACATTGAAGTTACAATTTATGAAACAAAATTTAAGCCCTTCTCTGTATATTTTACTTAGGATAGACATTCTTTTCACGAGTTTCATTAAAAAGAATATAATTGAAGCGGTCTTTTAAAATGTGATCGAAAATATCAAGCAATTATATCAATATCAAGTTAATACGGTATTTCCTTTTCGAGGTACAGTTCTTAAAATCGTTTTACAGTGTGTATCCTAATTTCCTCAAACTTTAAATTTGGATTAAAAAAACTGATTAAGATAACACATCTGTAAATGGCGTGATTAAATCCTGTTAGAGATAAATAGTATCTTGTAAGTTTAAACATTTACACTTAAATACTTTTAGAAGTTCTGGGTTAGTTTTAATGCTTATTTGTCGAGTATTTATAACGTAGCGCAGGCTAGTAAGTAAAAAGTGTTGATCAAAATTATTTGAAGAAACCTATAAATCAAGTACATCAATTGCGTTCTATGTTAAGGTGTTCGTAATATATAATTTGCAATAAAACTTTGGTACCCTGTAACCCATTTTATAACTATAACACTTACACCAGGAGGGGATAGTTTCTCTTCATTTTTAATACTATTAATACTGAACTGCGTAAATTTACGGGTTAGTGTTGAAACAAAATGAAAAACAGTGTTAAAAATACTTTTGAACCTTTACATTTACGTCTCTACTTTAAATCACGTGGGTAAAAACTTGAATAAAAACAGGAGAACGAAATATATTTAGTATATACTACAATGCAAATTTATTTTGGTCAACTTGAGTCAGTAAATTATTTGTTTTACACCTGTGAAAGATATATCAGGTAAAATATTTAGTGAAGTTTAATGAAATTGCCACGTATTCGAAAACGAAACCATTATTATTTTTTGAGTTTAGCTATTGCCAGAGCTCCCAAAATTACAGATAAGTTAATTATATAACTAGTAACGAATTTACGAGTTTATGTTTCATAATTACGTAATCGACTTAGTATATTTAAAAATTCTATTTATAATTTCAAGAACCAAATCAATAAAAGTCAGAGATTGAGATATTTTTGTATTTTTATAATATAAATATATTGGGACATATTTGTTTTTATAATACAGATATGTTGATTTATATTTGTGTTTTTATTACAGAACCAAGTAATATTTATGAAATCAACAAAATTAAATCATAATCAAAAAAGGAACGAAATAAAGTATTTATCCTTTTTTATTCCTGATAATTTAATATAAGTGATAATGTGTTCAGTGTTTTATCAGCTGACGAGCTCCTCAGTTTCTTAACCAAAAATAGCCGGCGGAAGAAAAAGCTCGCTTACCTTCCATGGTTGTAGGCGGTATAGACAATAATTAATTGTATGCGGCTGTTAGGTGGACTTCACGTCAGCTACCAGTAGAGGTATCAAAAATGCACATTTAGACTCGAATTGTGTAGTTATGATTGATCTGCTGATCATGCTTTCTCTAGAGCAGCGTTTCCCAACCTGGGGTTCCCCCCTAGGGGGGTTTCACGGAAAAATAATTAAATATATAAATTTTAAAAACACAATGTAGTTTGACCGAATGTTCGAAGGGATCGTAACACGGGGTTTTTTCAAATGTAAGAAGTTTTTTAAGTTGAAAGCTACTGAATTAGGTCAAACTAAAAAAACCATAAAAAGTAAATTACTGGAACTAACAATGAAAATGTGCATTAGTTTCCTATCAAGTATCGATATTGGTTGCAAAAAGTAGCAAACCCCATACCATTTCCGAGGAACTTATATTACCGGCTGCTAAAGTCATGGTTTGGAAGATCCATCTGCAATGGAGTTATAGATAATATATAATATCCTTATCTAATAATACGGTAAAAAAAGAATTGATGACATGTTAGAACATATCAAATAACAGTCGATTGATAATGTAAAAGGAAGCCGATATTTTGTTTTACAATTAAATAAGAGTTTTAATGACGGGAAGTTGCTTGAATTTTTCCGTTATGAGTTTGACAATAGCATAAGGGATGATTTTTTTCCGCCAACATCTCCACGCCAACACTAAAGCCGACGTGATATTTAAATTGTTGAACCAATTTTTGTCGTTTCAAAATATTCAGTAGGATAATTATGGGCATTAAATATGGACGGTGCACTTGCTAAGATAAGAATGCCGAGAGGACTTTAGAGACATCTCAAAGTAATGAATAATTAGCTACTAAAATATGACGGTTAAATTAAAAACTGCTTTGGACGAAATTACACAAGCGTTGAATTTTACAAGAGCTAAGCCCTTAAATTCTCGCATTTTTCGTGTGACTTGTGAAGAGAGAGAAAACATTCACACACATGTGCTATTGCAAGCAGAGGTGTGCTAGTTATTGCGCGAAAAATTAAAGTGACACGAATTTTTCAACCAATAGTTCGTCTATATATATATATAGTAATTTTTTTTTAAATAACTTAGATAAGATAGAATAGCTAAGTCTTCATTTCGAGAATATTTTTCAAACTCAGACCACAGTGAAAATTGGATTTAGGATCCATTTCATGCAAATGTAACAGAAATTACCGGTCTGATATCTGCTCAAGAAAGTAAATTAAGTAAAATTAGTTGTAATTCAGAGAATGTACTTTAACAAAGTTTTGGCTAAATTTATAACAGGAGATTATTAGGTGTTAACGGCATTGGCGTGAAAGCAGTTGTTGCCTTCCCCATAACATATTGTGCGAAAAGGGTTTTTCGAATCTCGTATACTTAAAAAATAAATACAGAAACAGATTGCAAGTGGAGGCAGTTCTAAACATGCAACTGAGCAACATCGACCTAAATTTTGTCACAAAGAGCAACACCAACCACCTCGTTAAAATTAAATAAACATAAATTAATACAGGTTTACCTGTTTGTGTTAATTTAATTATGAGAAGACTTAATTATGTGACTACTGTAAATTATTGCGGTGATAATTAACAAACAAGAAACCTGCACGTTTGTTTTCCTCCATATTATATTAGAAAAATTAAAAGATTTGAATTCAGTTTTATCTGTTTTTTTTTTCAGAAATTCACGTATCATTGTGCAATGGCGCGAGGATCCGCCCATGAAAAAGTTGGGAAACTCTGCTCTAAGGGAATATTTGTTTCTTGTTGTAATTTCATATATCTCTTTTTCCCACTATTTTGTGACTGGGAACTCTTCGTCTCCATCATCACTATCTGTGGTTACAGTTTCCATTTGGGATTGTTGCAGACATCATCGCAATCTCTATTGTACTTAAAATGAAACCTTTCTAATAATTGTACAATCAATGTTCTGACTTCATATAACGATGGTTTTTCACATGTATCCATAGCTGCGTATGTGAAAATTGTTTTTTCATTTATTCTCTTTCTCATAAAGCAAGTTATTCACTGAGTTCGGTTTAATAAAAATGTGACATAGTAACAATATACCGTAATGTAGCGTCCCCTTTTAATAAACGTGAATTGCGGCAACACAAAGACATCACTTTTGTTTGCATTATACCGAAATTGTGAGAAATGTTCAGATGGAGATTCTTCAATTTCTTTATCTGTAAATTTCACATTGGACTTAAAATCTAGTCACGTTCTCATAACGCAAGCTTTTAATTCAAGAAACAGGTCAACAATATCTGACAAGTTACTTCATCTCGTTTTACCTTCCAACATCTTTTTTATGTTTCCTGTATTCTTCTAAAGTGTTCTTAAAAAGTCTAGCTCTGGAAACGTTGTATATAAAAATCGTCTATAAAAACGAATCTCGTTTATAAAAATCCATCATCAATTTCTTCATTTTCTTCAGACTTCAGGTTGAAATTGCAGATGTGAGATTTTCAATATTTTATACAACACATTAATCTCTGCAAATTGTATAACACCATGAGATGAATGGTAACCACCAAAATTCTTACTCATTTTACGATCACACTAGCTCTGTCTGTAGTGAAAGAAGTTATGTCATCGGGATTGAGTTCAAATGCAGCAGCCGTGCATTTGAATAAAGCTGTTCTAATAACTGAGTAACTACGTTAACTCTTGTCGAAACTTTTACCTTATCTTACTTTTATCCCAAACTTTCGTTCTTGCTTTGGTCTAAGTATTTATTGTGAAGGTTTATATTAAACAACTTTCTTTTTTGAGTGGAGATCCATTCGTGAAAAGTGGTAGTTTAAAATTTATATTTTTAAATTGATTGATTGATTTGTCTTTTTGTGATCACCCTTTTTAATACTATCTTTAACGGATTTATAAAAAAATTCAGAGTCAGTTCGGAATTACGTAAATGCAAAATTACCGCTGGCCACTGCATGAATCAATTAAAAATAAACTGTTAACTCGACATCGACATCAGTTCTGTCTGGTCAAATCATCGCTCGCGATTTGATTGACTTTTTTGACGACCGTATTTGGCACCCATGATGGCCAATTTCATGGGCTAGTATGTCAAATTTGTGTACGGAAAATAAAACAAGACATAATCTGTATATTATTTCAGGTTGCTAGTTTCAAGGGTTCTGCAGAAAGAATATTTACTCTCTGATTGAATCTTCTGATAATAATCTTGATTATCATAAACAAATTCAACATTTCTTATTTGTTTAAATTATGATTTAAATAACATTTTTATGGATCCTATTTTTTCATTTTGTTTATTTAAAAGTTTAATTTTTTTTCTTGTAACAAATGAGTCCGAGGCTATATAGATTCGTGTCGATCTCATTTTGGATACGATCCAAAATTAACTTAATACTTGTATCAAAGAAGGGTCAAAGCTAAGTTCTGGCTAAACTTAGGAGGTTATTTTGTTCTTGTAGATGTTTTTACAGGTTTACTTCAGAACTTTAACAGGTTTATTTGTTTTATGGAAAGAAAAAATTATACCAAACACATTCACAAAAAAACATTAATAATATTATTATTATTGTAATTCGAAGTGATAATTGTGAATTATATGTATTACATAGTTGTTTCATATTTTTTACGGAATGTTTGTTAAGGTGTATAAAATGTTTTCTAATCTTGTCCATAATTTAATTATTTGTTTTTTTTTTCAAATTTCACTTCTAAATAATGAGTAACAATAAAGACCGACAATTACCGGAGAAAATAGACCACATATTTATTTAATACTTTAACGCACATGTTTCACAAAAATAAGCCCTATAAATTTGTTTCCATTCGACCGAACGGAACCCTATTGTTATAAGGTGAGTCCATCTTTATGATGGACAGAGGGACTATCAGAGGGGCTAACTTCTGGGCGGAATTAGTTAGTAATTTGAAATTCATATATTTTATACAGTTTCTTAAATTAAAACTGAAAACGGAATCTTAAATTTATTTTTAGAAGCTCCCAAATATATAAAAGGAGCAGAAAAAATTATGAAGGTTATCGATTGGTAAAAATGCAAATCCGGCTTTAAATTTTTTACCACTAAAAAGTTACAATTTAGTACATCTTTAATTTGTTTATGTTTAGATAGATTTTTTTACTTAGGTCTATTTCATAAACGCATTTTCATAGGAAATTTTATTTCAACTCTAAAGTTTAACAGATCCTTCCTTTAAATAACAAGTATTAAAAAAACTAAATAAAAAACATTAACAGAATTTTGAGTAATAAATTTAAAGAATTTTTGAGAAATTTGGAACAATTTTATTCAGGCGTAAAATATACTACACAATATATTCTCTCAATAAAATAACATTAATTAATTTATATATATACTTCGGTAAAGTATAGGTGGAATCCCAGTAGTGCAATTTCTTATACTAGACAGGTTCATTTTGAAATGCAATATATTTTAAATCTAAAATTAGCTTCTCTCCACTTAGAGACGTAAGCTAAACATTTTTTAAAGAGACATCAGGGAAATTACTTTTATAAATCAGGACGAATATAGATTCCTACCGCAATCAATATTTAACGTAACATTTACCTAATATAATTACGTAGGAGCAATACATATATTATCAAAAATTTTACATCTAGAATCATCGTTACAATTTCCGTATAATCTCCGTGAGGTTCCTAATAACTCTGTTTCTTCATAACTTAAGTTTCACGACCATTAGAAATATAAGAGAAGGGACATATTATTTGCATATATTTGTCAATAAATTTTCCAAGTTCTACTAAATTAAGAAAAAATATTTTTGTGAAGCCGTTAAAACTGGGTCTTTGAAAAATATGATATAAGGAAGATAGTCCATTTGAATTTCAAAACAAATATGTGAATTTACTAAGGCATATTCCATTATTATTGATTGTCTCTATTAATAGAAGCTCATCTTCAGGGTCTATCAAGGGCTAATCATTGATATAAATGTAACGGTGAACAAAGAAGTCGTGGAATACGGTTTAAACGGTGAAAAGTAAGGAAAGATCGGCTTATTTCTTGACTGATCATCCTGAGTATTTCCGCCGATGGGCTCCTGACTTTGAGAATCATTTAACGAACGAAACGGGGGCGTTTAATGAACCCGGGGGGGAGAGCATCATAACTAATATCATTTGACACGGTTTCCGTGGGACACACTTGGTCGGATATAAATTAAAAAAACTGATAATTGCATCCGGTATGGCGTTAATACATATATATATATATATATATATATATATATATATATATATATATATATATATATGTTTAGTGTACTGCACGTGACACTTTTGCTGTATCTCTATAAATCGTTTATTAAAATTGTAATAACATAATAAATGTTAGAAAAAAGCGTAAAAATAGATATTACATTATTATAAAGAATTTTTATGAATAAAATGTTTATACTGTCATTAATGTTTTTGAGGAGGTTATTCCTAAAATCGAGTTTTAAAAAGTTTTCTTTTGATATGTGATGATTTGAAAAGAAATTTCGTTTCTCTCTCGCCACTCAGAATTTACCGCAAAATTAAAATTCCACATTTTATACATGACACCTTTAGTTGGGTCACCGCTGTCTACACCTTCATTCAATTTCTGTGTCAAATTACCTTCGAGGAAATTGCCAGTGATATAGAAATAGACATACACTAAATTACTTTTTTTTCTAATTTCGTAATGAACACTAAAAAGCCCTAGGGAAACCATGAATTTATCTCTCAATATTTCGGCTTTTATACAATTTAAGTAAACACAAGTAAAAAGTTCAAGATCCCGTCAGTAATTCTATAATTTTATATCTTAAGCAGCAACGAATATCCACGTAACGAGACAGAGTTCAAAGTTTATGAGCGTTCGAACAACAAAGACATTCACTGTTGAATGATCTCGTAAACGTTTAGAACGCCCGGCTTTATGTTGCGTGACGTGAGATTGTTGATGCGTGACATCAGTTCGTTTTCTTTATACTTCATTAGTGCGTAATGTAGAGTTATCATAACAAGAACACGGCTACGTAATTTTAATTTCACATGAAACAAAGAAAACTATCAATGTTATCGAATCTGCATGAAATGTATTTTAGGTATATTTGTATGTAAGGCATTACGGTTGTGTTTTGTTTTATTTTCCTGTTTTTGATTAAACATTTTCAACTTTAATTTCATACATTGAATATATTTGGCGTTAATTTTGTAGAGATTCATTGTAATGAAATGTTTCACAACTAAATGAAACTAGGTGATGTAATACTATTTTTACTTTATTCAAATTCTTTACCACGAGTAATTTGTAAAAATCTTTAAAAATGGCCCGCCTGATAATATTGTCATACAACGAAATCTAGGTTGTGATAAAGAATTTAAACAACATAGAAGTAATACTGTATCACGTAGTTTCATTTAGAATTTCATGCTTAATTTGAAATCTTTTGATGGTATCCAGAATATTTTCTGATTTCCCGTCTACTTAGTTTATCAGTTTTTAAATAGATATTCGAGCTCTTTATTTTTCAACCTCTACCTAAAAAAACAATACTTTTTGTAATTCAAACCATGACACTCAAAAATTTTGAATTATTTAGTATTCTGCGCCCAAGGATCCGAACGAAACTTTATTGTTGAAGTGATATAGTCCTCCTAAAATACGTGGCTATGGTATACCTTTATTTTCCATACGTTATGTAATTCGTAAAGAAAAAACATACTTAAACATTAAAAGTTCATTTAAAGGGAGCGCTTACCTATTCGAGTGGTTATTTTTTTATTTTGTTACCGAGCATATCTTAATGACCTTTGCACCCAGGTATATAATCTCTGTTCAATGTTTCAAATGTTCTCTTTTTAAGTAATGGATGCTATGATTCCGTTGAATTCTTTTTTTCTTCTTCTTTGTCGCATCGTCATTACTGAATATTATGCCCGTCTGCAATGGCCATTCCTGAGGAGCTGACCAATTACTTTTATTCTACTCTGTCAGAGATCTGTAACAAAACAGCAGTGAGAAGGAGTTGAGTGACGATTTTAACCTAATCAGACCAGCTTGTCGAATGTGGGATCTTTTGCCCTCTACTTTCTCTACGTCAAACAGTTTATCTAGATTATCTGGCTGTCTATGACTCATATGGATAAAGTGACTGGAATTCATTTGTAGTGAATCGTTGATAATGGACTTAATTTGGATTAGTTTTACGTACCATTTTCCTCCACACTACCACATCTCAAAAACATAGTATTCTTCCTGTCCACTGCGTTACTTATGCAATTGCGCAGTTGTACATTTAATTACAATAATTAAATGGTTAGTTATGATTAACGAAAACAAATATTTTCCAAAAACAACTGGTTATTTTACTTTGAATATTATAATGTCGAATATACATAAGCTTTTTACATCTGTTTCAAATGTACACACTTGTATAATATTTATTAATTTTGTAGCTTTAGGTATTACAGAATTAATTACTTTCAAATCATTATTATTTATGGACCTTACTATTCAATATTTCGTAGTCACAATGCTCAAAAGAAACTTCTGCAGTTTCCTCTTTAATTTTGAATTAAAAAAGACTTTTAATGGTTGTTATTAGAATAACTTCAAATATTGAGTTGCAATAAAATACAATATATACAAATGTCTGCATTTCAAAAATGTTAACTCTCTTCTTGCCTGACCTTGAATTAAATGTATAATTCCTATCGTAACAAATATTTAAATTTACTTTTTTTGTTATTCTCTTAACACTATGCTATTAAAAAAATCATAATTCCTATGCGTAGATATTAAAAAAAAAGAAAAAAGTTAAAATTTTAGGACTTTAATTATCGAACATTCTCATGGGTTGAATGTTTATGAAATATAATAAGACATTGCACACATCACTGTAAATAAAATCTGTTACAAAAATTCCAGAATATATTTCCAGAAATATCACTCTTCTTCATTTGAAACTGTTTTCTCATAAATCGACCCATGCACAGTAAGACTTTTTCAAAAGTAGTAATTTTCTGCACGCCGATATAAATATATATATTAGGGACATGCCAAAAGTGTATTGAATTTCCTTCAATATCCTGTGCCTGTTATTTCAAAGAATTACTTACAAGTTGATGCATAATTCATTAGTTCGCGTTCGATTTGTCTGAATTGAGATAAGTTTTGCGTGGAGCTTTCAAAACGAATTAAGTTATAACTGGGAGTTTTAACTTTGCGTTTATTTTTATAAGTATATGGAGTTCCACACTTTGCTTTTCACAGTAAGTTTTGTTTATTTATTTTCTTTAATAAAAAGTCAATTTCTATTTATACGTAAGAAGAAATCTTGGAAAATACTAATTTGATTTCGTCGATGAAAATGCACGTATGTACGTGTGTGTATGTGTAAGTATATATATATATATATATATATATATATATATATATATATATATATATATATATAGCGCCTCCAGCGTAAATGTTTCTAGCGTTAAGCTATCTAAAATAGAATTACGTTTCACACAGTAATATTGGCGTGTATTCCATTTATCGTACGTGTCTATCTTCAGTGTTTTGTGAAATTAATGTCAATACTTATACATTGTTTGACTATAGAGATGAACGCTGCATGAATCTGACTGAGGATCACTCATATAAATTATAATGGCTTTTGCATCCGCTACATTTTTAACCTGATGAAATTTGACCATATTTTTGATTCCAGAGCGCAGCTTAACTAGTCATACAATTTTTATAGGTGCTATTTGCATCTGCTGCTTTTCTGCCTGCTCTTTAATATATTGAAGTGTTCTCGTGGCTATCTTAGGTTCATGGATTATCTTAGGTTTAAATTCTTAACCCCGTCATCCCCGTCATTTCGTTCCTGTCTCTTTAATAAGTTTACCTGGTATATTCATATGTTTAAGGTAATGAATATATTCCTTAAAAATATTAATTCACTTCTTTACATTGTCCTTTTTCAATTTATGTTTGAGAATCGCATTTATGATCAAATATGTGTGGAAACAAAAACAGCGTTTTTGACTGGTTGTTTATGTCTCTGAGTGTTGTTTTTTCGCAGAAAAGCATGTGAAAATTATTGGACCGATTTGAACGAAACTTTTACTGTGATGAAACCAAACATTCAGATTAAAATCTAGTTGTTGGTCTAACTGAAATTATTTAATATCCTTTGCTAAATTTTAAGTATCTAATTTGTATAATTTCTGAGAATATTGACTGTGCACAACGGACTGCCAAATAGATATGTAAGTGATCTCTTAAGGGTTCTCATTCTAAGTTTGAGGTATCCAACCCTAAGAACCTGTTCAAGTGAATTAACGGGAAGAAATTAGTAAATGCATATATAAAGTGGTTTAGGAAAGGATGATGTGTATCTTCAAAAGACACTATGTATTTTTAACACAGATGAAAATGTGTGATGGATAAAAATATATAGCCATTAATTAAACAGATGATCAAATCGTGTGATGGAGCAATATTTCCTGCACCAAGTTAAGCAAATTAAGTACTAAATTTATGATCAGGGATCGTAAGCGTATGTTGGTATGTGTATGTGGAATATAAAGTAGTGGGTAATTTCATACTTGCCCATAATATTCTAATGCACATAACAATACCAATTCAAATACTGAAAGGTTGCCAATGCAGCATTTTAACGTTTCGAATAAATACAGGGCTAGACACATCTCCCTTTTCACGTGTAGAGAGTTATATGAAACCATACGCATAATGAATAGTAATTGTAATAAAAAAAAAATAAAAAATCTCATAAAACATACATGCGTTGAAACATTCAATCACTTATTTAAAATTCTATCTTAATTTGTAATTCTTCCGCTAGCCATGCTTTCTAATCCCAGTTCACAGTAATATTTATAATTAAGTATATTCTGGATTTTTATTCAATTTCTGTACTTTAATGTTACAATTCATAAATATTTCCATAACCTTTCTGTTCTCTATTATATTTCCATTCTACAACAAATTATTTTAACGCAATTTTAAAAATTGACGGAACGAATCGCCTTTAGAAGCGTGGTAGTGTATCTCTCATTTTATAAGCCATTTTTAAATACGTTATCATTTGTAAACAAATAAATAAGGCATTGAAAGTCGTATGGTGACATTATAGAGTCATACATTGTGTGCATTGAGAATTCAGAGATCCAACGACCTGACTTTAGATTTCGAGAAACTACTTCGTAAATTAATATTTTATTTTAGGGAATAGACAAACGGAGGGTTGTTGTTAAGATCGTTCTTGCCTTTATAATTTATGGAAGCGAAGTTCAGGTTTGCTTTGAAAACTTCGTTCGTTCTGCCCCCGTAGACGTAAAATTGGCTATAAATTGGATGTAAATTTTCCATAAAAACTGTTGTTAAATGAATAAATCGTCATTGTAAATATCCGAGTTTGATTAAACAGAAACTCAGCAGACGGTGTTAAAGGGTGACCTAGTTTGCATTAAAGCAAAAATAATCTGGAGAATCTTTCCAAAATATTTAGTTTTATGGCTGTTAACTAGCAATTAGAAATTTACATGTAGTAAAATGGGATCAAATTAAGAAGACAATGTCAAAAATAAATTAAAGTTACTTGTAAACTCGTAAACTTTCCTATTTTATAATCAAATTTTATAGTCTATCTATCAAAATGTAGAAATGAAACAGTTTCAAAATTATACAGGTGTCTGCATAATTTTA
The DNA here is from genome assembly GCA_039881145.1 of Druceiella hillmani. NCBI lineage: Eukaryota > Metazoa > Arthropoda > Insecta > Lepidoptera > Hepialidae > Druceiella > Druceiella hillmani. Next base: position 957,691 of record JAYKKI010000140.1, on the reverse strand, counting down.
AATCGGACATGATTTAAAGTTTCATTGGTTAGAAGTTTCAACTTATTGAAATAAAATAAAAACCTAGCACCTTTCAGTTTTTTTTAATTAATTTAAGGTCTGTTCACAAACGTTCCAAAGGTTTTTGGGGTTCCTTAAACGAATGAAAAAAATGGAACCTTTACAATTTACATAAAGTCATCACGGTTATCTGTTTGACCATATGTCAAAGCTATAACGCTTTGATATACTTGTACAGTCTGATAGACAACTTCAAACATATTCTTTCACTTTAACATCAATCATGATAAAATTTTACAGAAACATTTAGTACAAATTTTGCTTTTATTAATAATAAGATAGAGATTAGTTAATAATCAGTAGTGATAAATTATAAAAATTGATTCAAAAATAATCGAATTAGCTTCTAATAAAATTAGTAATGCGGATAGATTGGACGTACCTCCTAGTTCCATTAAAAAAAATACTTCAATGTTTTCGGTAAATTTTCTTGACTAGTCGAAATTTGTCAGCTGTTGAAAAATGTCAGCATAAATATTGAGGTTACGATTTATGTTAAATAAAATTAAACCCCTCTTTGTATATTGTACTTAGGATCGACATACTTTTCACGAGTTCCATCCAAATAGAATAAACATGAAGAGTATTTTAAAATGTGATCGAAATATCAAGCAATATATTATTAATACGGTATCTCCTTCCCGCAGTACAGCCCTTAAAATCATTTTACAATATGTATCCCAATTTCTTTGAACTTAAATTAGGAACCCAATAACTGTTTAAGATAACACATCTGTAAATAGCACGGAATAATTGGTTTTTAGAAAATAAAGTTTTCCAAGTGTTCAAGTTTTACGAATTTATCCTATGATTTAATTATATTGAAGATAAATAGTATTTTGTACGTTTAAACATTTTATATTTAAATCCTGTTAGAAGTTCTAGGTTAGTTTTAAAGCTTATTGATCGAGTATTTACAACTTAGCGCAGACTAGTAAGTCAAAAGTGTTGACCAAAGTAATCAGAAGAAACCTATAAAATTGATGTACATGTACGTCAATCGCGTTCTACCTGAACGTGTTCGTAATATAAAATTCGCAATAAAACTTTGGTACACTATAACCCATTGTACTATACTATAACACTTATGCCAAGAGGGGATACTTTCTCTTCATTTTTAATACTATTAGTACTGTGCTGTGTAAATTCTTTACCATTGGTCCACGGGTTTGTGTTGAAAAATATTGAAAAACAGTGTTAAAACACTTTCGAACCTTTACATTTACTTCTCTGCTTTAAATCATCAGGATTAAAACCTGAAAAAAAAATAGCATAACAAAACACATTTGGTGCATACTATAATGCAAAATTGTTGTGGTCCACTTAAGTTATTATATTAACGAGACAAAGCAATCAAGTCATTTGTTTTACACCTATGAAAGATATATTAGGCAAAATACTTAGTGAAGTTTAATAGAATTGCCACGAATTCGAAACTTCCTTATTTTTCTATGCTTAGCCGTTGTTAGAGCTTCCAAAATGAAGGATATGTCAATTATTTAACTAGTAATGAATTTTGCGAGTTAAAGTTACGTAATTACGTAATTGGCTTGGCATATAAATTCTATTGATGATTTTAAGAAGCAAATCACTAAAAGTCATATTAAGGTATATTGGTATTTTTTAATTTAAAAAAATATTGGTACATATTTGTTTTTAAAATACAAATATATTGAGATGTGTTTGTATTTTTATTAAATAAACAAGTAATATTTATAAAATTAACAAAATAAGTCACGATCAAAAAAGACATAAAAGGAATGTTTTTTTTTAAATTATTCCCCTCTTTTTAATTGTCTAAATGATAAGGTGTTCAATGCTTTAACAGCTGGGTTGGGAGCTCATTTTCTAATAAAAAATAGCCGGCAGAAGAAAAAGCTCGCTTACCTTCCATACTTCTAGGTGGTATAGAGAATAATAAATTGTATTCGGCTATTAGATATACTTTTCGTCAGGAATGGACTGGACATTTCGAATTGTACATTTATGATTAACTCTTGTTTCTCCAGTGCAGCCTTTTCCAAACTAGGGTTCGCAGACCTTATCCAGTAGGTTCACGGACAAAATAATTAAAAATAAAACTTACAAAAATAATGTGTGACGTGGCCGAGTGTTTGAAGGGAAAGTGCAGAAAAAACAAAGCCGTGCGGCGGATACTGCACTTTGTGAGAAGTAAATCTCTCGTCAGCAGGTGTGGTGTGGAACGCGTCACACCTTCCCCGCTCGTATCTTTTCCGCACGCCGCGCTAGTTTGTAATAAGTTCAGTTAGTTTGCAGAAGACTATTTAACTTTTGGTTTCACGAATGCCATTGTAAACGTCGAAGAAAGACCTCACTGCCTTTTATGTTATGAAGTTTTACAGAACGAATCTATGAAACTATTTAAACTTTGACCTCATTTAAAAGCGAAACACGGGGCATATTCCTCCAAATGTAAGGAGTTTTCTAAGTTGAAGGCTACTGAATTGGAACAAACTAAAAAATCCATAAAAAAGTAAATTACTGGAACTAACAATGAAAATGTCATAATAGTTTCCTGTCAGGTATCCAAATTGGTTGCAGAAAGTAGCAAATCTCTTACCATTGCCGAGAAACTTTTTTTACTCTTATATATTTAAAAAATAAATACAGAAACAGACTACAAATTGAGGTAGATCTAAATATGCAACTGAGCAACATTAAACCAAATTTTGTCACAAGAAAGCAACACTAACCACCTCATTAAATAAACATAAAACACATATTTACATAGGTTTACCTGTTTATGTTGATTTAGTCAAAAGAAGACCTAATCATGGGACTATTGCGAATTATTGCGGTGATAATTAATCATCAAGTAACCCGCACGTTCATTTTCCTCTCTACTATATAAAAAAAAATTAAAAGATTGGAAAGCAGTTTTATTTGTTGTTTCTTTTTTTAGAGGTCCGCGTACATGGCGCGAAAGATCTGCCCCTATAAAGTTGGGAAATGCTGCTCTAGGGGAATATTTGTTCCTGTTGTAACTTCATGTATGTCTTTTTCCAACTATTTTGCGACGGGCAAATTCTTATCTCCATTATCACTACTTGTGGTTGCAGTTTCCATTTGAGATTGTTGCAGACGTCATCGTAGACTATATTGTGTTTACTTAAATTTAAACCTTTTTAATAATTGTAAAATAAACCTTTTTAATAATTGTATAAGATGTAAACAATTTTTTCTCTGATCCAAACTTAATATTTGTATCAAAAAAGTGTCAGAACTAAGTTCTAGCTAAAATTAGCAGGTTATTTGATTTTTGTACTTTCTACAGGTTTTTTCAGGACTTTAACATGTTTATTTATTTTTAGGGAAGAAAAAAGTATAACAAACGTATTCTCAAAAAAAACATTTGTTGTATTATTATTATACTTTGAAGCGATAGTTGTGAATTATATATATTAAATAGTTGTATTATATTTTTTTATTTTTAAAGGGACTTTAGGTAATGCATATTAAGTGTATTCTTATCCGTCCATATTTTAATTACTTTTTTTCATTTAAAATTTAAATTCTAAATAATGCGCAACAAAAACGACCGACAATAACTAGAAAAAAGGAAACATATCATTATTTGATACTTTCACGTACACGTGCCATAAAAATAGATCCTACAAAAACGTTTCCCTTCGGCCGGACTGAACCTTATTGTTATGGCAAGGCGAATTGGTCTTTATATTTATCAAAGGGTCTAACTCCTAGGCGGAATTATTCAGAAACTTAAAATTCCTTAATGTTCCATTTTCAGTTTTGGTTTAGGAACTATAGTTCCTAAACCAAAACTGAAAATGGAATCTTAAACTTTTATTTCGAAGCCCTCAAACACATAACAGGAGTTGAATAAATTAGAGAGTATATCAAAAAGTATACCTTTGCTAAAAATGTAAATCTCGCTTAAAATTGTTTTCCATTGAAAATTTACGATTTAGTACAACATTCAATTTTTTATTTTCAGATAGATTTTTTATTCAGGTCCATTTCAAAAACGTCTTTCCGTAGGAAGTTATAATTCAATTCTAAATTTTATCAGATCCTTTATTTAAATAACAAGTCTTAAAAAAGGTAATTAAAAAATAATAACAAAATTTTGAGTGATGAATTAAAGGAATTTTTGGGAAATTCGGAATATTTTTATTCGGGCATAAAATATGCTACACAGTATATCCTCACAGTAAAAATGACATTATTATTTGCCAATATATTAACCAAATACCACAAAATATTTAATTTATATATACCTAAGTGTAGGCGGACTCCTGGTAGTTTAAATTCTTGTACTCAACAGGTTTATTTTGAAATGCAACAATATATTTTAAGTCCAAAATTAACTTTTCTCCACTTAGAGACGTAAGCTAAAAAAAATTAAAAGGTTAGTAGCACAAAAATGTCCCAAAATATGCAAAAAATTACTTAAAATTACAATAAATTTCATAGTGTTACAATTAATAAACATATGTGTATGCTATCTTTGCAAATATCGGACTCTTGGAAGGCGATTGTGTTTTCTGAATTGTGTAATTAAATTTATGCCTGTTACACATGTTATTTTGTACACACTAAACTCTGAGAAGACGGTGGTATTTACTGCATTACGTAATTAAATTTTATCCTGCTGAACATGTTATTTTTGTAAACATCAGACTCTTGGAAGCCGATAGTGTTTTCTGCATTATGCAGTTAAATTTATGCTCACTCTACAAGCTCTCTTTGCAAACATCCGTCCATTCTAAGAATATGATAGTGTCTTCGCGTTTCGCAATTAGGTTTATGCCCGCTATATATGCTATCTTGGCAAACACAAGACCCTTGGAAGACGGTAGTATTTTCTGCATAATAGGTAATTAAGAAAGAGGGCAAAATCCTTTTTTATATCAAAACAATTTTTTAACTGTCACGTGTACTTTTGGCAGTTTTACTTTTTATATATTATTTAATGCTTTTTTCTAGTCAAATTTATTGTACATTATTAAAAATTATTGGCGATAAAGAAACCTTACATTTTGTGAGAAATCGGAAAAACTATACCAAATTATCAAACTGATTACATCTTCATAACTTCACGAACTTCTTTTAACCTATCAGCGTCACTTGAATATACAGTGCTTGGTTTTTCAACGCACTATACTGACTTGGTTGTGAAAGTCTCACAAATATTTTTAATAATAAAAATAGACGCTGGAATCATGTGAAAAACTGAGGTAATTGAAGATAATATTATTGAGAAATATTGTGCTCATTAGGCAAGAAACACCATCTAATTGTTGAAAATAAGCAAACTTTGATAATTGTGTTTTCTTTTTTGTAATTCAAGATATATTTTCAGTAATAATAATGCACACAGACTAAGAAATAAAACTAAAATCAAAGAAATAGAAAATCATGAAAACCATTAGTTCAAAAGAAGGAAAAAACTAATTTTAGGGTTATGTGCCTCAAAAGAAAAAAAAACTGAACCCGTATGAGGTAACTCACGTGTTTTTCTCTGTCACGTAAGTCCTTTCAGAAAACGTTTGACGTAGAACCCAAATGAACTACTCGAAAATTGGTATTATTACTTGTATCGAGATGGATATTGATTGAAAGAGCAAGTTATAAGGATTCCAAATTAAATTCTAGGATTTTACGTAAACAATATCTAGATATATTAATAAAAATGTCCATAAAGTAGGACACCAAACCTCCCTCCTTCATGATAAAATCTGCTAAAATCACAATTACGTAATATGTCAAAAGAATTATATTAAGGAACTGCATTATAAGTTTGAAATTTATTTCTAAATTTGAAATTAACATTTTATGGTGTAAACCCAAAATTAAATTTGTCTCTTTTTTATGTGCTTTATTACATTTTGTCTTTGTTCAAACTTGCAGCAGAGAAAATAATATAATGTATATCCGAAAAAAATAATATAAAGTAAAATAAATTTATAAAAATGACTGAAAAAAGTGGGAAGTAATTCCTATCAATAACCGAAACCGATGGTTGACATACGTGGTACATTTTTGAATGACTCGATTATTATCGTTTACGTGTCGTTATAGAATTTAAAGACTGACACTGAAAACATATACACTGTGCGCTCCTGATACGGTATATACGTAAAACGATATTTAATTTTTTGAAAATTTTTTTTAGAAATAGTGCATTAAATTTTACATTTTAGCGCATTCCTTAATACCTGGCAAATTATTGATTATTGTTTCCTGTGTAACGTAGGTAGATATGCAATATCAACTAGATAATAATAAATATGTTTTGTCGTAACACCATAACTCTTCCCGTTTAACACCTAGGTACACCGGTGGTTTTCAAGCTATTCACATTTTTTTCAAACCTACTTTAATAGCGCAACCGACGTTATAGCCAACAGAGAGGATAGACACTCGCTGTAGGAAAGTGCCAGGTAAGAGGCATTTAAACTTGTCTTATCACCAATTATCAGGTCATACTGTCCAATAAAATTTTGTAAATTAAACTAACTCAGAAGCTGATGCTCATGGAAAAATTCAAATTAACAATAAACAGACGCCAAAAATATATTTGACGCTGGGACTTTGTTTAGAGGCCACGGTATAAATAGTGAATTATAATAGTGAAAATATTTAGTGAAAATATATAATAAATAGTGAAAATATAGAAGGGGTAAACTATATAGGAAAACAACCACCAGTGGGATGTCGAAATGTTTATTATTATAAAAATTAATATAAATTTAATTTAATATAAATTTAATCATGAGTCTAATTTCCACATTTCATTAAAACGTTTTTGATCGAAAAAACAAAAAATTACGTTTTAGGATCAATCATAAAATATTGAAGACAAGTGACATCTGACATTTAAATGCTATACTGGACTTCTGTTCACAAATGACGTCAATTTTCCCGTCATAATTGCCACATAGTGTAAATAAGGTATTAGTGTAAATAAAGTAATTTAATTTTATTTAGCGATACGATTCACTTTAGAGTAATTTTTTTTATTATAACGTAACAATATATGTCACAATAAAACAAAATGACTCTACAGTGCATCAACTGTTTTTTTGTTATAACAGAAAGGTGTAAAAGGGCTATCGGCTCTTTATACAATGCCACTTTTATTTGGTATCCAGACTGAGCACGAAATTCATCAATTCGGGGTAGTTTTGATGTATAATGGAGAACATTAATAATTACGCAACTATTGTAATGTTAACATTTAAATATATTAATTAGCAAAATCGAACGTTTTCATTATGTTGTATCTAGATAAGTTTAATTTACGCATATGAGGGTATGAAGAATGAAATAATAGATAATTTATTTCGTCTCATTAGCAATGACTGGATGAGAGGAAATAAACGTGTATGAATTATTGAAATTGGAGCTAAGTGAAATTTAAGAGCCTAGAACCAAATGTATGATGGTACAGTAGATCACCAGAAAATTACGTTAAATAATATATTCTGCAAAATATTTATAAATTCTGCACATTAATTACGAAACGTTTATTAGATATAATTAAAATAATTTTTCACTCTCAAATAGTACATCTTTGAATCACAGAAAATGCTGTTCAATGATTTCTGATAGTGCAAAACTAATAAATATAAAGTTAAAGGAGAACATTTCAAAGCTAAAACATTTCTCTAGGTGGCACTAACTCTTCATAACCATGATCTTCTTTTTTTTTATTTTATGGCGTTCATTTTCTAATAAAGAACGTTTGCCAGTAACAATGACTTATGTTTATAAATATTTAAAATATGTGGCTTGGTAGCAATGACATTTTTATTAATCGTTGTAATCATTTTAAGTTTTAAAGACACAAGTTTTTGACAAAAGTTTTATTTGTGCACAATCATTTTTTTCCCTGGACCCAAAACCCCTTGTAAAATGAACATGCTTCTTTAGATTAATTTTTGAAATATAATTTTACAATTTAATATAATAAGCAATAATAATTACCGAGCAATAATAATTATTTCGCACAGAAAGTGCGAAATAAGGCCAAAAACAAAAAAAATAGGATATCGAAATTTAATAAGTATTTCAATTTAAAGTTCACTAACTCCTCAATTTCAAACTAACATGTCTTATAATTATATTTCCACATATAAACAGTCATGCACTGTTTCTTATTTTATTAATACCAGTACGTCTGCCCAATAGCAGATTTTGATTGAAATCATGCTCTAAATCCCTTTTATTATTTAAGTTGTTTGGAAAATCGGATACTGAGGATCAATTTTCACTCTTACTACATAACGCAATCCATGCAAACTTTGAACTATCCGAGATTGGCTGAAGTTTAAATACGGAGACAATGTCACGATATCATAAGGGACTAAAACACAAACTAGAATTTCGCCTTAAATAAGACCACGATAAACTCATTAACCAGGCGCGTAAAGCTCACTATATAATAAAGGTCACGTTATTACAGTGCAATTAAAGTGACCGGTACATACTTGGATACGATAATGTTATGAAATTATACAAGAAGATGTTATGTTAATGTGTGAAGCGGGTTCATTTAATATTTTAGACTATCTTTTATGACGAAGCAGTTTAAATGTAGTGTAAAGTTTCACGGTTGAACATTGGTTACACTTCCATAGACACGTTTGTATTTTTCCCCAAATGAGTTAAGTTTTGGCAGTGTAACATCATATTATAAATGCTTCTAACTTAAGCAAAATAATATCACATTATTTTGCTTAACTTAGAAGTTTTTTGAGGTACATTGCCTGCAGCAATAGTTCTATGTTTGTTGAATAAAATGATTTTCAAAATTGCAAAATACACACGGACATATTTCATATTTTACAACAAAAATTGGAATCTTAATTCATTACACATAATATTTAATAGTATTTAAAAAAATACAATTGATTTGAATTGTTATAAAATATTCATAAGCCAACTTGCAGTTATATTATGCAAAACAGATCCATGACGCTATTTCATATATAAAAATTAAGTGGATTAGGTATTTTCGAAAAGTCTGGTCGATATAATAATTTTCAATATTTCAAAATGCTACATAATCATTATTTGTACGCAATTATCGTGCAACTTTGAATAACTATTGACAACATTGGTAATTAAAAAAATTTGTTTAATCTGATCAAAAATCAAATAGAGGTTTTTTCTTTGCATGTGCTACCACAGTCTCAGCCCAATTAAATTTCAGATTTCATAAAAATACAATGAACCGTGCAAATACCGTGCACTTTCTATCACTACTTGTCAAATATCATTATATATGAAAAATAAATAAATCGTACCTCAGTTTCTAAAAACCTTTCAGGAATAAATTTTGTACAATGTATTTGACATAAAAGATCGGGATATTTGAAGTTTTGATCAAAAATACTACAATATTTGCAAGAAAAACATACTCATATTACTTTTACAGCAAGATTAATTAGAGCTTTTGATAATTTATACTCATCCGCATCATGATCAGCTGGTTGTAAAAGCTTCAGTGCATCGATTTACGATATTAGCATCAACATCACTTCACCAAAGGTTCTGCTCCGGTGGATCGGAAAAAAGTAGTTAACTGGAAATTTTTGCCTGATGTAACTCATAGAGTACTCCTTACCGTACAATCATATAGTCATAGGTATACAACAATATATGTATCGTTTAAAAAAAATGTCGTGACATCGAAATTTTCCTATATCCTTTTTAGGGTTCAATGGCCAAGTTACAAAAACGAAACCTTTATAATTTAGTACTGTCCATTTGTCACAGACATTTTACTCGGAGGCTATTGGCACTATATAGATAAAATTTGGATAGTGTTTTCTGTGAAAAGCTATATAATGAAATCTATAGTGAAAAGTCTGAGATTTATAGTAGAATTATGAAAAAAATTATATTAGGTATGGTACTCTATACATTTAGCAGAGGGATGAAAAAAAATCAGGGTACAGAGACGTGTCGTGTGATCGATAGGTAAGTCTTAGTATTTTTTTTTATTTAAGTCAATAAGTGGTGAGAGGTGGTTCCAAAATATTTTTTTTATTTAAGTCAATAGGTGGTGAGATATAGGATTCTAAAATGTTAAAAAGTGTTTCATCTATCCCCCTTTTAACTTTTCTATAAAGTATTTAAAATTCTAAAAAAATTAACGTCGACGAACAAAGAAGAAACTTTGAAAGAAAATTGCTTTGAATAAAATATATTATGTAGTTTTTGAGATATGGGATATTTTCTGTATCGACCGCAACAATAACTTTATTTTTCAGTCTCTTTAGATGATACAAATTTTGTTGGTACTACAAATATTGTTCGGTGTTACGGAACTTTCCTGCTTACATCCAACTCACACTTGGCCGCTTTTTTATAAAATAATTAACATAATGTTGTTTCATTATTTTACATATTGTAATTTTGACTTCTTAGCATTTCATGTATACACGTACGTGAAGCTATGGTAACTCTGACGGTTTCGCAGTTAAGGTGATTAAGAGAAAGTAAACATCGCTGAGTAGGGAACGTATTCTCCTAGACTTTCCCGTGCAAATTATATTTGATGTTGCAATGGGGAGCGTTTTTGAAAACCCAATTTGGACATTGGCAAGTTGAGAAGTTAAAATATACTTTATTTACTTTAATTAATTAACAATATTGTTTTACAACTAGTAAGTACTTTGAATAGTATATTATTTATTTTAACACTTCAACATAGATATAAAGATAGTTATACTCATAAAACAAACTCTAATGAAATAGGTAATAGAACTGTTTCAGGATGCAGCAAGTTGCTCCGGAGACTATGATTGAGTGATGATCAAAGCTAACTGATCATGTGATGGTGGCCTTTTAAATACTCGGCTAAGATGTTGTTGTTTAGGCGACGATTCTGTAGATGCTGATGAAAGTCTTGGATGAAACATTATCCTGCTGTCTGATTGCTAAGAATTAAAGATGTAGAGTCAGCAGTTCTGATGGTCATAACACGCATATAATAGTTATTCCATATCTGATCACCGAAACGAAGATGACCTTATACTGGTTGCTATCCAAGCTCAGTGAGATGTTTCTATCTCATTCCGGCTACTTGAAAGATACTTTCCTTGTGTATTGATTAACCTTTGCATTCTGGAAAAAGCTAACCCCTCTTTCTTCCTCGATAAGCTCTCCACTTGATTCAGCGACAACCCCCGGACACTTACCCTCGTGGCAGTACAAACCGCTCCAAGTAGTTTAATCGCTCCACTAGCTGAAGCTTATTTTGAATAATTAACTAGCTCGAAAATATAATAAGTTTTCCGAGTCAATCTCGGTAGTTAGTTCAATAGCTCGTTAGTTCATAATCTGTACAGAAGTAGACGATATAATTAAGGAAATAATTTGCACGCGCCATCATTACTGGAATATGACAATCATCGCTTACGAGTACAAAAATGCAAAGAAACTCGATGATATTTTGAATGTTTGGTTACTGGATACAAAGCACATATGAAGAAAAGTAATCTCTTCAAAGTCAGATATAGCGAATGTTAGATGCACGTACTTCCAAAGAATTAGCAAATCTTCACATGGTATACTTCATAAAACATCCCTCATAAATAAAATAATCGAAAGTGTATCAAAAACTGCAAATGTATGTTACATTTGAATGAATTTACCACAAAGGCATTTTAAGTATCATGCAAGAAACAAAGATGTCACTTCAACTTTGATTACATGTTTGTATATATATCATCTACTGAAAATAAAAAAACGACATTGAATCAGAAGATAGTTCATTATCAGTAAATATGAGATTTTGTTTGAAAGCTAAAATGTCTTTAATTTTTATATTTGAAAGACCCCCCCCTCCCTAAGATTTAAATTAAATTAAATGACCCACTTCTTACTCGGTGTAAGTCAACTAAGTACACGTTGATGGGAGGATTGGAGTTACTCGATTAATAATTTAATCTAAAATTTTATATTAAATTGACTTAAGGGTGTTATTCTAGAATTGATTTTACTTTATTTAATATTTTTTTATTGTCTTTAATGCGCAAATACATCAAAATTGGTAGATAGCAATATCCTCCAGTCAGCCAAAGTACCGTTTAATAAAATATATTACGCATTATGAAAGACTGATATGAAATACTTTGAATACAAATGCAAAAGAAAAATACAGTTACGTTAATAATAAATAAACCGGCAAGCTGACAAAAAAATGACGAATAACAAGTAATACAATAAATAGAAAAATATATGTGACCGGGCGTCAGTCGCGTAACGTATTAACTAAATTTACTCGATGGAACCCGAAAAATTGTCCACTAATATAGGAAATTATTTAAACAAAACTACCCACAACTTTCATTTTTGAAAAGAATATAAAATGTCCTAATTGATATAATGAATTTTTTTACAAGTACTTAAAAAAAATATCAAAAACATTAAAAAAAATTACATTTGAAATATTGCAAATACTTAAATCTAAATAAAATTCAAATGGGCGTTTTGTCCATCCACAGATAACAGTAATAATTTACGTGTAAACGCTTGACAAATATTCCCAAAATCCAACTAATAAATATAAACCCTTTATTGGGCCTATAAACATGCTTATTAAATATCTGGTGTGATTACGAAGTTCTTTAAACTGTAAAAACGCATTCATAGTACACACACACACATATATATATATATATATATATATATATATATATATATATATATATATATATATAAATTAACATGAATAAAGAGAGGAACAGGATTTAGGAAGAAAACTAGCGAGAGGTGGCAGTAAAAAAATTATGATATTTGTGGATAAGTAAAGTAAGGAGATTTTCAGATTGAAGTCGAATTCGATTTACAAAAATAAACAGGAGCTCTGTAGTTTGAACTGATTGAAATCATTTTATTTAAACAAAACCAACATTGCGCAGTATTTATGTACACTATATGACAGTTCGCATCAGTAACTTAATGAGACGACATCATATGTCAAAATTAGTAAGTTACTTATATTTTTTTATTTAGTTTAAGCACAGGTAAACATGCAAACAGCCATAGTATAAAAATAAAATTTTATCTAATATTCCAACTGAATTCCATATAATAAAAAAACTTTTCAGTTTACCTGCTTCGAATAAAAGAAAAAACTTTTAAGAAACTGCTACTCAAATTTAAAAGTAGGTGGAGCCTCAGTAAAAATATCAGTCAGATGTTCAGAGCTTTGCACATACTTAATATTAATTAACTTTTGCTGTACCTTCTCTCTAATAAAATTGAATTTAATACCAGTGCTGCTAGTTTAAAATCCATAGCTGATGTTATTATAAACATTGCAATTCGAATCGAATTTGTTTATGGTTTTGGCGCGTTGATATTTAAATATTTTGCACGCATTTTACTTAGAATTTCCATTGCTTGAAATTAGTTCCATCGAACTTTTCGATGTTCATTTTCTTTCCAAATTCCACTTTAGGTTATAAATGATACGTGTTTCTATTGTAAAACTTTTAATATTATTTTATTGTTTTCACTTTTACTTATTTAACACGCGAGTCCGGGCGTATAACCAATTCGAGTTACAATAATATTAGATATTTTAGTGATTGAAAATATGTTATTCAAACAAAACCAACATTGCAGTTTGTAGTACACAATATGAGGTTTTGCATCAGTATCTCAATGAGATGACACTTAGTACAAAATTAGTAAGTAATTTATATTTTTTGAATGAAAAAGCCCAGTATAAATATAAAATTGAATCCAATAAGTCCTAAGTTATACTCAAACATGGTTGAAAATCTAATCTAAGATAATTTGGGCTACTAAAACAGTTCAAAACACCAAGAAAGTGCAGATTGTTCCGACAGCGAATGTCTGACTAGTCTAGCTACGCCCTGGAAATAATTAATGGTGCCACTTTAATTAATGAAGATAAAATAAAGGCAAATAATGGGAATTCAAGTTTCTAAAATTTGCACTAATGTATTAATTTTTGTCATATGGCTATTTAACTTTCCAGTAAAATTAATGTACCGTAGAATACTGTACATTATGATATAATTCAAGTTGACATAACAAATAATTCTATAAATTTTCCGAATGGATATGATCTTAGTACAATAATTGCGTCAGCATTTCAGAAAAGATTAGAAAACGTAAGAAATTAAGTAATGAAACCGCGTTCGCCTTGTGACAACAACGGATAGAATTTAACATAAAGTTAAATTCTCAAAAAATGTTATTATCACTCTTTAAAATGGCGTTTTTAGTATTCCGTCCTATAAAATAAATAAAAAACTGGCTTCTTATAGGATCTCTTGATTCAACAATTAATAGGATGTCTTGATTAAACAACGGATAAAATTTAACATAAAGTTAAATTCGCGGAAAATGTTATTATCACTTTTTAAGTTGCCGTTTTTAGGATTCCGTTCCTTAAAATAAAAAAAACTGACCTCTTATAGGATCTCTTGATTGTCCGTCCGTCCGTTCATCTGTCTACTATCAATTTCCAGAAATCATTAAATGTTAAAAAATGCCTAAACTTTAACGTAGTTTAAGTTCTATTCGTCCTTTACTGATTTCATTTTTAATAAATAAATACACATTTCATAAATTTTGAAAAATATATAAAGAAAGCTAAACTTTTACTTTTTAATTACATTCACTTCCTTATTAAAATTTATGTCGTTTTTGACAACTCGGAGAATATAAAAGAAGATATATAATATATATTTTTGCTATTTTCTAATATCTTATATAAATATTAAATGTCTACATTATCGGATCTAAAATTTAGGAAACGTATAGTGGGAAAATATGGTAATGCTTGGCATTTTTTCTGTTTATTAGGTACTTCCCCTTATTAAAACTCTTGGTCGTTTAGCTCTTTTTCAAAACATTTAGCTTCGAAGTACTTGGTAATATGTTCCCCTTCCCCCTCCCTCCAGTTTTCCAACAAGCTCTTAAGCATACGAAAATATAGAGACAGACGGGAAATATTTATCGGGTGAGTTTACTAGTATACTTGGGTTAAATTAATATAAATGATTAAATCACGATTTGAAATATGCTATTTATAAATCAGGACATGAATCGCAATGGCAAGTCCAACTGCCGAGGTACTAACATTATTAATTAACTACCATAGATCATAACGTGTGCATATGAGCATAACGTGATTGATTAGGTCATTAGTTATTGTGATGTCATTTTTAATTACTTTGTATCTTTTGGTCTTTTTCATTCATTGTTTTACTCTACTTTCAAATAATTTATTGCTAACTTATTTATACATATATCAGGTTTTGAATCAACTATAAGTTGAGATGAACACGAATGAACATGACATTACTGGCAAGCACCTCTTTATTGTAATATCTGTTAAATATATACTAGCTGACCCGTGCGAAGTCTTCGCACTATATTGCCATCTAGCGTGTTCCAAGTATACAATTTGGATAAGATATTTGAGGTGTCGCCCACAGATGGCGCTCATGCCAATTGTTATAAAAATTAATTTTTTTATTAACAAAAAGATTTTTTTCGAATTTTTTTATATTTTTTGCCCAAAGTAGAAAACATAAGCTTTAAGTGGGTATTTTTTTATTTTTTTTGGTGCAGTAGTTAAAGAGATCGAGCCGCTCGACCAAAAAACAACTTTTAGAAATAATATATTTAGATTTATACTTTTTCTCAAGAGAAACATGTAATCCTAAATCATAAAAATAATTAATGATAAGATTCGGTACATAAAATAGAAATTATAATAGAAATAGAAGTTATTTAAAATAACATTTTATTTAAAAAGGTTACATTGGAAAAGGTAAAGCAAAGGAAAAAACTGAAAACCGTGTGCGAAGTGCGACCAAGCAAGCTTTTATCCCAGACTTAACGAATAACGCAAGCTTGACAAACATTATTACAATGCATAGCTTTTCGTTATCTGGAATAAAGACCCTTTTGTGACTCGCACGCTAGGCTTGGTATTCGTAACGACATCAATTTTCAATTTGAGAGATGCGTCTCCATATTTTCTATTAAATTTCTTAGCCAGTATATATATGTGTATATATATATATATATATATATATATATATATATATACATAATATATAAATATAAAGTGAATTCAATAATTCATTACTCAGTATTTAAAAAAAAATTCATATACAATATTTGGGTATCGTGAATCAACATTGAAGAAACTTAGTTTAGTTTCAATGTTGGAATTCAATTTATCCAACCTGTATTTAGTAAAAAGTCTGCATACAAATGCCTGCTTTACTTGTTCGTTTCCTTTAGAGGACAGTTTGATAAAAAGATATTTATGGTCAGATCTAACAAAACATATTACTTTTTTACTTATCATTTTACAATTTGTCATTACATTGTCTATAAAGGTTGTTGGTGTAGGATAGCTCTAATTGGTTCGTATAAATATATATATATATATATATATATATATATATAATATATAAATATAAAGTGAATTCAATAATTCACTACTCAGTATTTAAAAAAAAATTCATATACAATATTTGGGTATCGTGAATCAACATTGAAGAAACTTAGTTTAGTTTCAATGTTGGAATTCAATTTATCCAACCTGTATTTAGTAAAAAGTCTCCATACAAATGCCTGCTTTACTTGTTCGTTTCCTTTAGAGGACAGTTTGATAAAAATATATTTATGGTCGGATCAAACAAAACATATTACTTTTTTACTTATCATTTTACAATTTGTCATTACATTGTCTATAAAGGTTGTTGGTGTAGGAGTAGCTCTTACTGGTTCGTATATATATATATATATATATACATATATATATATATATATATATATATATATAGATATATATATATATATATATATATATATATATATATATATATATACAATGCTTTGCAAAACCTGTCAAAAAATAATTAATATTAGAATTTTTACTTTTTATTTCTTTGCTAATAGCCCACCTGAAGATGTTGTAAAACAACGAAACCTAGGCCGTGGTAAAGAACTTCAAGAAAGTAGAAATAATACTACATCACGTAGTTTCATTTAATTGTGGATTAATATTAGGTTGGCTAGTGAGTTTTTAGCTACAAATTCCGGGATTTTCTAGAAAGTTTCTCGAAACTTCTAGACGGTTTTACTGCAGGGTATAAATAGGCCAAAGAGCGGTCATTTGACGACAGTCAGCACCAAAGCTTTGAAGGTATTACATGGAAGGTAATAGATTTAAATCGGAATCAAATACGAATTCTATCACGTTACGAATTTCATCTGGGCCGCGATGAAAACACTGCCACAAATGATATATTTCATGCCATGGACGAATCTACGTCTTTTTTCAGAAAGTTCATGAATTTTGAGGATGAACCCAGTACCGGACGAACCAGTACCTGTTGAATTGAAGGTTCAACGATTACAACGACTAATTGGGTAGGATTCTCGACTGACGACGCATTGGCAGATGAGCTACACTGTAGTCTAAGCACCATAGAAACACATTTGGAGGAATTGGGAAAAGTTTCCAAATACGGTGTCTGGATACCCCACGAGTTGTCTCACCTTCAGTGCAGAGTTGATACTTGTCAACAATTATTTATGTTGAAACGTAACTTCGACTGGCTAAATCAGTTAGTAACTGGCGATGAGAAGTGGTTGACCATACACGCAAACGTCAATGGCTGGGTGTCGGAGAAAACGGAGTTTCAGTATCAAAACCTGAAATAAGTGCTAAAAAGGTGATGCTCAGCTGCTGCTGGAATATCAAGTGCATTGTTCATTGAAAGTTACTTCCAGAGGTATATACAATTAATGCAGATATTTGTTTTGAGCAATTGGACTGGTTAGCTAACAAATTGAGTAGTCAAGATAATCGAGTTTTTTTTCCGATTACTATTGACTCAGGGCTCTAAGTAACTATTTACGTGAAAACAAATTCGACGTTTAAGATCTCCAAAACAACTTCGTACAGTTTTTTGAATCAAAGTGACTAGAATTTACAAGAAAGGCATATTGTCAATGCCAACTAGATGGCGACAAGTATAGATAATAATAGTGCATACTTACATTAAATTTAGTGTCATATATAATTTTTTTAATAAAAATTTTTGACAGCATCTCGGGATTAAAACATTATTAGATAATCCAACATATATGTTATATTGCAAATTCCCCAGAAGGAACATTTGCTTGTAAGTAAACCTGCACGATCGATCTAAAATGACAAATGGTGCAAAAGGAATCTAAAATTACATGTCGCATACAGTATTAGTAATTAAGTTCTATGCTAAGGTATTAGGCAGTTTTTTTTTTGTCTTTGCAACTTGGTTCAAGGCCATGAGCTTCCACGATACTGAATACAATGCCTGTAAAAATGTCTTCTATGAAACTTTTACACATAATTTCTCAATTTTTTAATGGCATTTGTTTAGACATTTATTTTATTATTTACGTACTTTAATGTATACAAATGATACGTTTGACAGGCTTATTACTACAGAAGCAATCTCTTACTGCCAATCAGAATGCTGGCCAAGCCCCGCTTGACGAGCCGCCGGGAATCGAACACGTGTCTCCGCGGTGTGCCGTCCCTTCAAAGGCCCTATAATTTGTGATCAAATCAACACATCACGGCAATGACGACGATATTTGCATCCGTGACGTAATAACATAAATATGATAACTTCCATTTTTATGAAGTAAAGTATTACTGCACTCCAAACTCTAGCCGTAATTGATTTAAAGAAATTAAATAGTATAATCATATAAGTCGTCGTTCAAAATTGGTCATAATTCTTTACAAAGCAAGAGTAGTGTTGTAATATACATATATATATATTTCTTCAAGTTTTTAGAGAAACCGACATATCCCTCATTTTAAGATATTAGCAATATTTTATGCCCCTCTCTGTTACAAGCGAAAGAGAGACCAAATTTTAGGTCATTGCCTCGAACATTTATTAACTTTACCTCACTTGTGCAACGATATTGACTAAATTGGAAAAATTAGGAATAGTATTCATTAAAATATGAAATTAAGTAAAATTTCGTTCAAACCTCAGGTCATGTCTTTTGCACGCATTCGTGAAATTCACAAAGGTCATATAACAACTTACGCGATACAATTTTTTTATTTTTCAAATTATTGCTTCAAGATATTAAACGCTTAATAAAATATTTGAATATATATATGTATATATATATATATATATATATATATATATATATATATATATATATACATATATATATATATATATATATATATATATATATATATATATATTATATATATATATATATATATATATATATATATATATTTATCCTGATATTCCGAAGAGTAAATCCCTGTAAATCTTATTAGATAATCATCAAAACCTTATTATTAATACTCAACACGACACTAGTGTTGAACAGCACTATGCCAAGGAATTCTATAGTGTACCTTTAATTTCTGTCCTCAAATTTTAACAAAATCTTCGGGAAACTATATTGGGGTATACCCTACCAAATAAATGAAATTACCATCCAAAGCGGTTGGTCAGTGGCGCAGAGGTAACAACATAACCAAAAAATTCCGTCAAATTGAGAATCTCTTCTTTTTCTGAAGTCACATTATATTTTATTGATAAGTATAATAATAATGTATTTATCAATAAAATATAAATCTTATCAGTAAATCAAATTTTTGTCTCCACAAGCCAAGTTCCATGACTTCACCAAATTCCATGTTTTTTTTGAATACTTGAAATTTAGTCAATTACAAAAATATTTTCTACCACAATGTCTTGTTAAATTTACGTTTTAAAGATCCCATGTCATGATTTACAGAATGTGATTTTGATATTCAGAAAGGTCAGAAGCTCCGTCTCCCAAAAAACCTAGGATACATTGATGTTTGAACCTGGTGAAGGGTTTGTTCTTGGTGAATATAAATTATTTGTGCTTTTTTCCCATGAAAAACTGTTCTTAAAAATTCCATCATCTTTATTTTTCCTTGATATCCAATGCTAGAAAAAATGAAGGTTAACTGGCTGTTAATTAACACCACCAGTAACAGAGTGAATGTTTTCTTTATAATTCTAATATTCCAATCCAAAGTTTATTGGACAGAATTTATTGGGAATACGGCAGCCGCACCAATAATTCGTCGGTGCCAAAATCATACCAAACTTCTGAGACAATAAAAGCTATGAGTGAAAATATGGTCACATAAAAATTACTATAGGAAGGAATAAATCTCAAACCCAATTTATCCATTCAATACAAGGTGATTATTGTTATTTATATAGAAAACTTTTGGTCAAAAATTTAAAGGATCCACCAGGAGTGAAGAAAATACAGGTTAATGCACGCTACAGAAGACCTTTTTCTGAGCTTACAATATATAGTAAAATCAGAATCTTCATCATCGAAATCACCATCATCACAATATATAAATCAATTTAATTCTAATAACCACGGCGGAAATTTTTGTTTCAAACTGGGACCTCACACTGTTTAATCACCATATTCCGAACCAGCCATACTTTATCATCCAATGCTCATAGAAAATACCTATAACCATGTCAACAAGATTAAAAAGTCATTATAGAAACAAATGAAATCATCCATTTACCAATCCTTCACATTTCAGAACAAAACACAGACGTAATAACAAATATTGTGATGACTTACAATCTAGAATTCAATCCATACAATAATAGATGAAAAACTGAAAATAATTGATAGAGTCCAAGCCAAATATTTGTTAAACTACTAACTGTTTCTTGTTGTTTTGTAAAACTCACAACATTAATTTATATTCTATTCTTTTTAGCCTGAATTATTAAAAAGCGTAAGGTTGAATTGTTAATATTTTGTCCCAAGATAAAATTAATTGAGTTTAATTAATATTATTTCATATTAGGTGTTACTATCGGATGTCTTTTTTAAATACAAGTTCCTGTAAAATATGTTATATACATTAACTCATTTTATGTAATAACCTTTATTTCATCGTTTTCTCCACATCCTTTTAATTTATTTTTTAATCAAATTATAAAATTAAATTTTTGAGACTTGCAACTATATTAATATTATATAATAGCAATTTAAAGTTTAAAAAATATATATATTAAGCAATAGTCTATTGAACGAGTGTGCGAGATTGACTGTGCAGAAAAGGATCAATATACAATCTTATGTGCATATAGGCCACGTCATCCAACTTTTTGTACTTTTTAACTATATTAGAACATACTCTATATAAACTAAAAATAATAAATATGTTACACTATGTGGTGAATTTAATATAGATATTTTATGGAATTCTGTTGAAAAACAAAGATTCATTGACCTGTTTCTGTCATATAATCTAGATTATGTGTTTAATAAACCAATTAGAGCTACTCATACACCAACAACCTTTATAGACAATGTAATGACAAATTGTAAAATGATAAGTAAAAAAGTAATATGTTTTATTAGATCTGACCCTAAATATCTTTTTATCAAACTATCCTCTAAAGGAAACGAACAAGTAAAGCAGGCATTTGTATGCAGACTTTTTACTAAATACAGGTTGAATAAATTGAATTCCAACATTGAAACTAAACTAAGTTTCTTCAATATTGATTTACGATACCCAAATATTGTATATGAATTTTTTTTTAAATACTGAGTAGTGAATTATTGAATTCACTTTATATTTGTATTATATATATATATATATACATATATATATATATATATATATATGTATATATATATATATATACATATATATGTTAGCAATCTCAAGAAAATGAAATTATATGACTTGCTTTTAAAATTAAAATGGATTAATAAGCTTTGAAGATTTTAAACGAATAAAAATGGTAGGAATTTATAGATTTTTCTATTTTAAAGGAAAGAGAGCAGTTACCAGAAGAGTACCGAATGTGTCATTGATTATAACCGGATGCACAATATTTATAATTGTTTCAAGAGCGTCAATATTGACGCCACGACTTTCCGAATACTTCAGATATTTTTCAGATTAACGTAATAATCAATTAAGTTAACTGAAAGACAATCATATATTAAATATTGCCTATGAAAAAGTCATATATGTGTGTGTGTGTGTGTGTGTGTGTGTGTGTGTGTGTGCGTGTGTGTATATATATGTCGCACTGCGAGATGCAATAAGCTCCATACGAAAGGGGAACTAAATAACTCACCGGGCAATCTAGTAGACGGTTTTATATCTGAATCACGTTTTTACGAGAGCACAAATGGACCCCGGCTTCGCTTTTCGTTCGCATTAGTGCGACGCGCGCAGTGCCATCGCGGCACAATCGTTCGCGCGAGTAGGTTACGGATAAGCTACTATTCGGTATGTAAAATGCTTACGTAGGCGATCATCACAATATTTTTATGGTAGTAGATATATGTTTTTATTACGCGCCTAAGTATGAGAAAATATATAGAAGTATACTAGTGAAAGCGACATGGTAGATTGTTCGATTGTTCGAGCATCCCCATGCGTCTTCCATTATTTTCGCCGCTTTCTGTATTTATAAGCTTTATTTAACTTTATGTTTTTGTTAGCCACAATATATTGTTAGGATGAAATTTGGCCCACTTTTCTTTGTCCAATTAAACTGCTAATTCTCTTAAATGTTTAGTTTCAATGAGAATTTAATGTTATATATTATCGAACTGATCTAATGTTGAGGTAGGAAGGTAGTCATAATAACGCCAATAAAGCGAGGAGTACACTTACCCTATTTGGGTACATTATATTCATCTCGGAAAGTCATTTGGTCTTTCATATCGTCAATGGTCTGATAATTGTACTGAAAGGTAGCCAGTATCTTCATTACTGCGAGTAATTGACACAAAATATTTGGGCACATTTAATTTAACTTCCTTTTACCTTTTGGTATTGTATGATGATAGTGCCTAAAGGTATCATGATAACTTCAAAATTATAAGCAGCAATATTATTGTTATATTGCCGTACAAACGTAAATGTTATCTGAGACTGAAAATAGCAACTCATAAAGTAGAAGCCCATGGCTAATTATCTTTATAATTTCTGTAGAATTCAAAATAAAGCTGCAAGTAAGCCAGTCTGTACAATTAACTTGTAAAGTGTAGAATTTACCGTTAATTCTATATCAGTGGAACAGAAACCGGAAAATAGGGTTCTGAAGTTTGGTTTTGACACGAAGCGTAGTGGTGCAACCAAATTCCGTCGTATAAGTTAAGCACGTTTTCTATATTGGGTGTCTAGTTTATCTTCAATACTTTCCAGAGTGTATTTAGTTGAATGTATTTCGTAAAATCTATAGTAAGTTTTTTTATGTAATTTTCATATGTAAATTCTAAAAATTTTAATAATCATACTTCTTGATATTTACTTTAACCGATAGGATTTGAGACAAAAAAGGACAGGATAGTACGGAAACAATTGGTAAACTCCTCTAGCAAAGGTTTAGAGATGGGTATAACTTTTAATAATGGACAAGAAGATTATTTTTTGAAAAAAATATGTTTTATTTTTTATATTTCAGTAGTTGTCCACAATAGAAATCTGCTAATCTTCCTTTGTCACCCACTACACTTTCGTACCACTAACAAAACAATTAAAAACAACGGAGAAAATCACTATCAAATAACAAACAAGCGATACTGATCGATAGCTCTTCTCCACTGTTGCTGTTCTGCAGATACATCAACACGTATTAATTTTCTTAAGATTAAAGAAGGTACAAACAGAAACCATTGCCAAATTTTGTGGAAAGCAATTTCAATTTAGATCCAAATCTGGAAAGACCAAATCAATGAACTGGGGGAAGAAAAGAAAAAATATCATGTTATAACAAAACTAATCACAACCTAATTCTTTTTTTCATAAAATCAGTTTGGGTTCCTTTTCACATCAAACATTTAAATAAACCAGCATTCTATGTGATTATGTACATTAGACGGATGTAAACGTTGAGCAAATAAAACATATGTAATGAACTAATTTTAGACAAAAAAGGAAAAACACTGGGTTTTTGAGAACTATTTTACTCTTTTGCACTTAGAAGTTTAACTAAGTGTCAGGTACACATCCCTTCAAAAGTTATAAATAATTAATAATTAAATTTCCATTATTATATAATAAGGCCTCTTCAAAAATTCGTTATTTGAGTATAAATAAATAAATTAATACGAATAAAAATTGACGTAACAACAATTTATCTACATATAACCACCGTGCTACACCGTGAAATTCAACAAGAACTCTACTCATGGGAGGATCCAAATACCGCTCCGGGCCGTCTAATGGATCGTTTGATATGCTAATGACACTTTTACGACATCAAAAGTGAACTTCAGTTTAGTCGACGGCCGCATCGAGGAGCTCAGACTGGCCCCTCTCAATTGTATATGGGCGTTATATTCGAGTTATTTAAAGCTTTAAATTACTAATTGATGCGAGTTCGACAAAACTTTTTCCGATAGGATCTTTCCTAACGTCGATATAATATTTTATCGCCCCTAAATTGTTATCTTCTAAGTAACCATTGTCGCCAAAAATATATACATATATCAGCATATGGATTTCGGTCAGACATAAGTTATTTATTATGTCCTATCTACAAAAATCTGTTTCAGGAACATAAAGAAAATTAAACTGTAGCTTACCTGAAATAAACTTAAGGTAATAAATTTAAATTTAATAAGTTCGACTCAAAATATAGACCAAAATATACTCTCAAACGAATGCCCTCGAAAAACTAGGTCCGAGCAAGTAAAGTGTGTTCTTTGCGATGGAAACCATCCTGCAAATTATAAAGGATGTCAAGTGTACCAAGAATTACAAAAACTCAAGCTACCGTCAAAATCATTCCCAACAAAGGTCAGAATATCGCCAAGAAAAATTCAGCCGCCACCTACCGAACAACTTATTCAAATTAATGACTACCAAAACCAATCACAACTACAAGCAACAAATTACAGGGACGCGCTGTTAAAAAATAAAGACAAACGAGAAATCCCTTATGACAAATCTAGCTCTACTGACTTACAAGAATTATTAATGATGATGAAACAAATGATGCAACAATTGACGACAATGACTAATCTAATCTTAACACTAATGACTAAACTGACGAATTCGACTCCCTCGAAATAGTCCTGTGGAATGCCAATGGGCTGTCCCAACACACCCTTGAGGTAAAAGCATTTATTACACTGTACGACGTTGACATACTTTTGATTTCTGAGACGCACTTTACTGAAAAGAGTTATCTAAGAGTTGATGGCTACAAATTTTATCACACGATGCATCCTGGTGGTAAAGCACATGGAGGAAGTGCCGTATTAATTAAAAATCAAATAAGATACTACGAGACGACAAATTATTGCACAAGCGAAATTCAGGCAACAAATGTAGTCATCGAAGACTGGACAGGACCACTCACGGTTACGGCTTTGTACAGTCCCCCAAAACATAAATTGAAACAAGATGACTATGAAAAGTTCTTCGTTACTTTGGGTCAAAGATTTATCGCGGGTGGTGATTATAATGCGAAACACACTTCCTGGGGCTCCCGCCTTATCTCGCCGAAAGGTCGGCAGTTGATGAGGGCTGTCGAAAATCTTAACCTCTTAGTCATCTCAAATGGCGTACCAACGTACTGGCCAACTGACATAAATAGGATGCCCGATCTGGTCGATTTTTGTGTAATAAAGGGAATAGCTGACACATATTTTACATGTAACTCTCGATTTGATCTATCTTCTGACCACTCTCCTGTGGAAATTATACTGAAGAGGAAAGTCACATGGAATAAAAGGCCATGTAGACTCCATACTCATAAAATAGACTGGATTAAATTTTGTGAGTCAGTATCATCATCACTTAACATGAACCTCCCTCCTAAAACGGATGAGGACATAGCGAATGCTGTAGAGCATTTTAACCACAGTGTTCAACAATCGGCCTGGTTTGCTACACCTGAAACTGAGGGTATTGCTTCCATTAAATATAATTGTCCGCTGGAAATCAGAAGACTACTAGCTCTGAAACGTAGTACTCGAAAACGTTGGCAGCAGACCAGTTACCCAGCAGATAAAACGCTTTTAAATTCTTTGACATGTCGACTTAAATGTTTGTTGGTTGAAAACCGAAACAAGCGTGTCCAATCATATTTGAAGGGTCTCGACGTCACGGCTGCGTCGGATTACTCTCTGTGGAAGGCGACTAAACACTTGAAGTGCCCAATTGCAGCACAACTTCCTATACGAAAAGCAGATAACAGCTGGGCTGTTAATGCTGCTAAGAAAGCACAGACATTTGCCGAACACTTGAAAACGGTATTCATCCCGAACCCTGACCTTGGATCAACTAAGATTGGACAAGTGACTGATTTCTTGCAACATGTACATCAATTAGATTTTCCAATAAAGAGCTTTACTAAAAATGAAGTATCACTATACGGAAATTAGATTTAAATAAAGCTCCTGGCTATGACATGATAACGGCGAAGATTCTCAAAGAATTACCAAATGAAGGCTTATAATATTTGACTTTTATCTACAATGCCATCTTAAGAAGAACGACTGTGCCTGAGCAGTGGAAAGTTGCACAGATCATAATGGTCCGAAAACCTGGCAAAAGCCCCGAAGAGGTAAAATCTTACAGGCCTATCAGTCTACTGCCTATTCCATCGAAAGTTATGGAGACTCTATTCCTGAGCAGACTAATGCCGATTATAAAATAGAGGTACTTAGTTCCCAACCATCAGTTTGGATTCCGTCAAAAACACGGCACAATTGAGCAAGTCCATCGACTCGTTGCTAATATAAATTCAGCTTTCGAAAAAAAACAATACTGCACAGCCACTTTCTTAGATATCTCTCAGGCTTTCGACCGTGTTTGGCATGATGGGCTCCTCTTCAAGGTCAAGCAGTCCATTCCGGTTAATTATTATAAATTCATAAAATCATATTTAGAAAACAGACATTTTTTTGTAAAACAAGATGAAGACGTAACCTCCCTACATGCCATTCAAGCGGGTGTACTACAGGGCAGTGTAATGGGTCCAACCCTGTATCTTCTATACACTGCAGAATCTACCTTGTACAGAAGGAGTTGTCACTGGCACATTTGCCGATGATACAGCTATACTATCCACGCATGATTCTCCAGACGTGGCGTCTCAAAAACTGCAAAAGAGTTTAGATGCAATTTCTGGCTGGTTGAAAGATTGGCGAATTAAAGCCAATGAAACCTAGTCTGTGCAAGTCACGTTTACCAATCGTAAATTTTCATGTCCTCCGGTAACATTGAACGGAGTACAAATTCCACAAGCTGATGAAGCTAAATACTTGGGAATGTACCTCGACAGGCGGTTAACTTGGAGAAAACATATTTTCACTAAGCGCTTAGCAATGGGACAACAATTACGCAAAATATACTGGATGATCAGAAGAGAGTCACAACTATCTCTTGAAAATAAATTGTTACTATACAAGTGTATCATTAAACCAGTCTGGAGCTACGGCCTACAATTGTGGGGAACGTCAGCAAATTCAAACATCGAGATACTACAAAGATTCCAGTCAAAGATTTTACGCATAATAGCTGACGCACCATGGTACTTAACCAATGATAGGCTGCATAGTGACCTGAACATAAAAACTGTTAAGGAACAAATCTTGGAAAACACTGAAGCGTATAAATGTCGGATACTGCAACATCCGAACGATCTTGCGAAACACCTGATGGATGAGTCGAATCTGTCGAAGAGACTAAAAAAAAAAGTACCTCAAGATCTACTACTGATAAAGCGGACGTGCCACTGCACGTAACACGCACCGTACATAGCCATCTAATAAGCGTATAGACGATACCAATTGCTAAATGTCTGTCTGACAGATCGCAAGGGAAAAAAAAATACTTTAGAACTGTGTAAATATGGAAATTAATTTACATATACTTATTTACATCAAAATCACGCACAAATATTACAATTACATACTACATACATTATTACGTAAACAGCACTGCATATTGGGTGATGCAGCTCGTTATTAATACTGCCTACTCAGCCTCAACAACGGACGCTTTTTAAAAAATTACCTTTGAAATTAGAAAAATAGATTTGGATTATTATAAATTCAATGTAGCCACTTGAAATTAATCATAAGCTATATTCCATTAACTCTAGGATTTACAAAGAGCAAAAGCTAAAAGCCAGTTAGTTTGTACAATTAGGCTATTCGATTCTCCGATTATTCTGCAACACTAAATAAATTCCGATACGGAAATTGATTTAAACAATTATGTCAATTAATCTACTAAGGCAACCACCCTGTCCTAAAAGTTGTGTTTGCATTATGAGTAAATCTGCAATTAACAAAATTAGGCAATATTCAAGTCCATACATTCAGTGAAATTATAGATTTATCCTAATTTACATTGAAGATATTACAAAAAAACTACTTAGAAACACATAATTAAGGTAATAGAAAAGAAAATATGGTTCTTAAAAATGTTGTCTGTTTTTGTTTATTTTTATGTTTATTTGAACAGGTATCACTTAAAAACTATTGACTATACAGATGGCATTTTTAAAAAAATCGCAGGTTGACTTGACGAACTAAACGGTTGAAAAATATATGAGAATTTCATATTTTTAAAAATTATTTTACATTGCAGTACAACATTAAAGAAGTGCTTAGCTACTAGATGCGTAGTAATAACATACATCTAGAGCATATTTGTGTATATCGGTAAATGAAGCTACGTGTATTTTAAATCGTGTGATGCAATTTTCTACTTAGATATACTCGTACATTGGCGAAACGGACACTTCCAGAAGTGAAGTGCGCAGTTGTGCAGGGAGTAAGTACTTAAGTGCGCAAACTAAATGTGGGCAGACGCACAACGGCAGACGTCTTTATTGATGGTCTTCCGTACATAACATTTTTCGATATTCTTCGATATAAGCTTATTCTGTTTCCACAGTTTGTTTAAAATGTTTAAAGTTTTAATCTGTTATAAATGTTTGTGACGTAATTATACTATAAAATTAAACTTTATTTGTATTAAAGGTATTTTAAATGATTTACGGGAATTTAGCATAAGCAATAGGATATAAAAATATGGTTTTTAAAATTTTTTAGCTGCTTTTTTTGTCTATTATATATATTTTGTGTATCCTTATTTGTTAGCGCATCATGCAAGAACGGCTTAAGGGATTTCAATAAAGTTTTTTCTGGTATGTTCTGTTGTATCTGAGATAATATAAATATTATGATATTTCAATACAAAACGCACTTCCTTAACAAAAGTTTATTTCCATAACTATTAGAGTATATAGGTTACATGCGTTAATCGTACAGTTAATTATATTTATTAAAATGCTCTCGCGAATGACGTTGCAGTCAGAGCTAGTTTTTGCTTTATAGAGTTTTAACATTTCTTTCATTACAGCGTTATTTCATGAACTATGTATCAAGCTCTACCTCAAAATTGAATATAAAAATTTTGAAAATAAAAGACATTTCGCAAAGTTAATACCAAGAAAAGACTAACGTTTTACGCTATATGCTTTTCATTATATGGAGTCCATGTATAACATATGATTTTTTTTTTTAAATATCCCTTAATTGAAAATGGCGCCACTATAAACTCGAAGGCATAATATTTGTTTGATTGAAACAAAAATGAGTATTAAAGAGAAGATTTATTTTTAATCATGCTTTCATTGTTTCATGTTTCTAATGTGAATTGATACAGCCGAAAATTTGTCAAATTCAACTTAGACAAATTATTTACAATTATTTAATTTGAAGAATGGCATTGAATGTGCATTTGAACTTACCGTTGCTTTAATTTTAACAATATTTTTAGCCTAATATTTTATTTTTCTTCAAGTATAACTTGTCCTAGGCTTTTTAATATTTATGTTTTTGGTGGAATTACCTCTTAATCCTATTCCGTCAATATATTCTATCCTCAGGTCTTCCACTCTTCCACTTATTTTGAAGTTTCCAATACAACAATTTATTCCAATATCGCTATAGGACTATGAAACTTTGAACGTATCTCTTCTGATATATAGCTTATCTCCACTTACAGCACCTTAGGAACATCTAACTTGCAATGCTCTTTGTATTGCTAATTGATCTTCGATATATTTAAGGTAGCACATTAACGAAGATTCAGGGATCGCTATAGGACTATGATACTTTGAACGTATCTCTTCTGATATATAGCTTATCTCCACTTACAGCACCTTAGGAACATCTAACTTGCAATGCTCTTTGTATTGCTAATTGATCTTCGATATATTTAAGGTTGCACATTAACGAAGATTCAGGGATCGCCCTTAGCTTTCTCTTAAAAATATTGCTCATTGATCCGCTTTTCTTGGTTTCCTTTTCTTAATGTAAGTTTGATTTTTATTTCAAATTACAGGATAATAAATAATTATCGTTATAATTTTGAATTCCGTAATTGGTAATATTCATATTCACAATTATGTTTTTATATTTAAATCATTAAAACACAAACTTGAGCGAGGTAAAAAAATAACCAATCAATTAAAAGAAATATCAACAAATGCTCTCACTCCACTTTGCCATCACGCATTAATTATAAAATAATGAAGAACAGAGCAGAGGACCAAAATTTGTAAGGGCGGGTTTAGGAAATTAATTACTCCTTAAAATGACGTATAGCTTTCGATTATCCCTGATTTCGGCTGGCGGTGAGGCATATCGCTAAATCGTTAAAACAACCCGAATAATTTAAAATTCCAGCTTTCAAACGAATGTAATAAATCATCTCAAAATTTTAATAAGATATACTGATTTAAGGTCACTGTTAATTCTTGCGGAATCGAAAGTTAAAATTTCTATTACTTTGTTGTTTTTACGTATTATTTTCGCCAATATAATTATTTAAAAATATGCATGAATTCTATGTTTCAGGTTCCTTATATCGGAAAGTAAATATTTTACACGTCTTCATTAGTTAGAAAGTAAGTCGATAATTTTAAAGATGAGACAGTCATGTATGTAAATACAAATATTAATATAGTTACTGATTTTAAAGCAATATTTTTTCATACAGATATATAAAACCTGTAAACTTTACCGTTTTCGAAACATTACGATCAAAAAATCTTGATAATTTTCTGGAATATGGAAAATAAAACGGAAAATATATTATAAAAAAATGTTAACTGTTAACTATTGTGTCCTACTCCATTTAGTCTGAATTTCTGAACGCCTTGAAATAAAGAAAATGTTTTCCTTACTGGCAGCCATGTTAAAAAACCAAATACGTCTTATATCATTCAATATTTTTCTGCAAGTGTATTTGTATGATGGAGAATATTAATTTTCTTTGTAATTGAATACAATTTAGCGGGTAATAATCAAATCACAAGACAAAAATTAATTTCTTTCAACCAATTACACAGTTATAAACATTTATTTAGGTATTACAGCGAGAGTTACATAAATGTGGCAGAGTGTCACCAGGGGTAGATTTGGGGCCAAACAAATTTGAATTTTGCTCGATATATTTTATGGACAGAACCATAGAAATATAATTTAATATTCAAGAAATTGTAACAAGTCTCTCAATACTTTTTAATTTAAAATTTAATGTGAAGATAGAAAGTAGCAAATTTAGCACGCTTTGTTAAAAATATGTATCATTCTTATGTTGCAACTAGTATTACAAACCACGGATTCTTCACCAAATCAGTGGTTGAAAGAAAAGAAAAGGAATTACTGATTCGTCTCTGTAAGGATAAGGATAGAGTCGAGAAATTATTATGGTGACGGATATTTTTGTTGATATAATATAAAGTGATTAAGCCAGAGAAATACCAAAGAATTTAAATGTGCTAATGTTTAATCTGCAATAAGGGTCTGATTCATACAATCTGATTCATATAAGCCTATCATTTCTGTACCAGTACCCTCGGATTTGAACATTTAGAAGTCAAAAGTGAAAACACTAAGATGAGAGTAATATGTAGTTCTAAGAGGGCAATAATGAAGATTCATTTTTACTCACCAGTTCCGAGGCACGAGATCAAACAAAATTGAATGACTTAGCGCGATATTTGTATCTTCCGAAAATTGCAGC
Source organism: Druceiella hillmani (assembly GCA_039881145.1). Taxonomy (NCBI): domain Eukaryota; kingdom Metazoa; phylum Arthropoda; class Insecta; order Lepidoptera; family Hepialidae; genus Druceiella; species Druceiella hillmani. The sequence continues at coordinate 925,503 of JAYKKI010000140.1, read as the reverse complement.
ACAATTCTTGTACTCGAGACTTGAGGAAAAATATTGGATTCTAGCACTTCTTTTTCGTGATACAGAAACTGAGAAAACTCATTTACTGGATTATTCTCTTAATGTGGCAAATTAATGTACTGCCAAGTTATTAGGGGACTGGTAAAAATATTTGATGTTAACCATAATCCCTAGAGTGGTGACATTTATTAGATTCCTAAAAGCTTTTACACAATGGAAACAAATATGCATCTTTATCTGTGGATAATTCCGTTCACCGAAAATAATGTTATGAGAATTTTCACAAATAAATTCGTAAATGGATCCGAAAAGAAGCAATTCATGGTAAAGTAATCTGTGAATGCATTGCCGATACAAGGAAAGTGTTTTTAAATATTTCTTTCAAAAATCTCTCTCAGTAGCGCCAACGTGGATGAAGACCGTAGTTTTTGTGGACTCGGATATTCAAAGTTTAATGAAATATAAGAAATCTGATGCTACAAAGAACGCAGGAAAAACAACAGGATGTCTTCTAGAAAAGCGATAAGGAAAATCCTGATTAAGTCCAATGAGTGGAAAATGTGCTAGAAGATTTTAGAAATTTGGAATGTAATATCAGTTTAAAAATCCATTTTCTGAAATCACGTTTAATATATTTTCTGGAAAATCTTGGGAACCGTTAGTGAAAGACATTAGGAGCGACTTCATTAAGGTAGTAGACTAACGATATAAGAGTGAGATGCCAAGATGATTGTGGAATATTGCTGGATATTAAAGTGAGCCTCTGCAAATATTTTTAAAAATTCGACGAATTTGCTTAAGTAACTATGTGACGTTTATTAATTTGTTTTTATTTCGATAAAATAAATTGTTAAAATAGATGTTTTTGATTTAGTCTGAATAATTATTCATAAAATATTAGCGATTTAATATAACGGGTCAGATACAGCGTATCTAAATCTGACTCGGCCGTGAAGTAAGTGATTGAAATAATTTAATTATATTGATGCCACCTTCTGAATCCTTGACGAACTGTGTTCCATGAATAAAATTATTTCAATATCTTTTTAGCAGATATGATTAAGCAAATCAGAGTTACTTTTATAAATTTTGTAATTATGTTCTATGGGTAATAATGATTAGAATCTTTTAGCACCTTATTTTAAATTTATTGTGCTTAGGTTTACGTCTAAGTTTCTGAAAATAACACTTTTTTCTGTAACGTATCCTTTTCTAAGTCTAAGAAAACACAAATAATTTAAGAGATGCATAATGAAACTATGAAAACTTCTGCCATGGTATTAGTCTGATCAACATTGTTTCATAACACTAAAATTCTGAAATTTTCATGTACGGAAGTTTTTGAAGTGATAACTTCTATAGACGCGTTGAACGAGTTTTGGTAGGGAAAAATGTTATGGGTTTGCGTCACCTACATATTGTAATAGTAGTATACCTGTAGGCATAAGGGTGACATATCGCGTAATATTAGCTCTGTTTATATCAATATAAGTAAAGATAAATTGACTACGTGGAAAGTTCAATGTGTATGTACTACGTATTTTTTGAATTCAGTTTTAGTTTCATTATTTTTTTCATTATTTATTATGGGATCACTGTGCAGCAAAACGGTGAATACTAAATTTGTGAATAATCTTACATGGAAAAATGAACAACGAAAACAAGTATTTATTTTCAATATTCGTATCAATATTTGCCTTTAAAAATTTGATATTATTTATTCTTTAGTTTTTCTAACATTTGACCTCTGCAATACATCACGCTAGAGTATATCTTAGAGGTTTAGAAATTAACTTACTATCGTGTTAAAATGGATTTCTAATTGTTCAATAATATTTTGGTCACGGATTTTAAAATTAAACATTCTATACAATTTTATAATAATTTCAGGTTTACATTTTTAAAATATATTCAAAAAGGCAAATTATGGTTTAATACCATTTATCATTATTATATTATTGAAATTGTTGGTGAAGTACAAAGCAAAAAAGGTTCTAATTTTCATTTCAGAAAATATTTTTTTTCTTCCAAAATTTAATTTTAAGATCTTATTTTGTATGGGTTTAAATTGTCAAAAATAAAAGACGTGCTTTGTTATTTTTCAGAAAATGATTATACAAATTCATTGTTATTTTATAATTTTAATTTTTCGCTACTCTCAATAGTCCCTATGACTGCCTATGTTTTTTATTTTAATAAATTAACAGATAAAAACGATAATTCAGACTTTTTATTACCCTTAATAACTTTTCAATTATTCATATAAACAAACATTCGAAACATACTTCGAATTCATAAACATTTGATAAACAATCATCCCAGTAACAAAAGTCCACTATCCTAATATGTGAACCTATAATAAATTATCTATAAATATGTTGGGTCTGAAACTAGCAACGACAATCTCCAATTGAGAAAAGTACTTTATTTTTCTCATAAATTTCACTTCTATATAAGTAGGGGGGGGGGCTTCAATATTAAATATATTGAAACAATTTTGTGGAGAGAAGAAAAATTAAATCAAGATAATATTAACCGGTTATGTACATCATGCAATCAGTACCAACTATATAATGGTGCATAAGTGAAAACACAGAGGTTTAAAAAATAATTAGCTTTGACGCCGGTTTGTCACTCTCATGTTTATGAGATTAAATCAGCCGTTGTAATTATCATTCAGTTATCTATGTTCATAGTAAATGACGGAAGAGACTCATGACAATGTCTGGCGCAATCGCCACAACTTACAACAAATTTAAACAATTACGGTCATCAAGGCCAACAATGTAAAATGGATTGAACCTATGTTTAAAAAAACGAATTTTTAATTTACTAGGCGAAAATTTACTTTTGCAATGCGTAACGTGTTATCATTTTTCAAAACTTTAGGACGATATCAATATGATTGTTCTCAAATATCTTTAAAAATTAATCAAAAGTTCTGTAATTTAATTTTAGAAAGTTTGTATTCCCTTGCTTGAATTTCACTGGGCTTGACTAAAATATAAGTCTGTTTAAGGTATGTAAAATTAAAGTCCTTTTAATGACTAGAAATTTTTGTTTTTTAATTACTAAAAGTTTTTAATGAATTTTTAATTAATATCTACGCAGTAGGTAGCGCAAAAACATAATTACCCTAAATCGTAGTTTTACGAAACTATAATTTTCAACTGTTTTCATTAAAACAATATCGAAAACTCGTTAAAATTTAATTAAGTTTTATTAGCATCTGCCTCGAGTTAATAAAATATCCAATGGTTCTGATAATAATTTTTCGAGATTTTCTTTATCTAACTAGTGGTTAATATTAGTTAATATTTTATTATGAGTTTTCTTTCGCATATATCACTTGTCAGATTTATGGTTATGAAAAAAACATATTTTCATACATATTTTTATATTGGTATATATAAAATAATTTTAAAAAATTAAGGATTAATTATATTATCAATATGGGTAACATGGAAGAGAGAAATGAAACCTCTATAGGTAGAAAGTTTATTTCAAGACATAAAAGTTAAAATTAAAATATAGTATGAACCTATGGTAATAAATATAATCTTAAATTAAATTATGAAATTATGGCTGATTTTTCTAAATACCTGACTGCCGCTTATTTCAACTAAAAGGAATAGAACAGTAAAAATTTTCGCATAAATCTACAAAAATATTGTAGTAAGAATTTGTTTTATAATCGTTATTTATATTCGTTTTAATTAAGGGACCAATAAAAGTAAAATTGTTTTAATTCTGAAAAAATTCATAGTTACTTTAACATTGAAAAATATTACTCCTTAAACGATTTAAATCTCTTGGGACTCATTGTACACAATGTTTATATGGAGTCTCGACTGCAATTAAACATTTATTCAATAATTTTTCTTAACGTTAAAATAATCACAACCGATCCATCAATTAAAGTTCTATCAAAAACAATACCCTTTTTTAGATTTCATTGCAGACGGGTAAATACAGCACTTGAATTCCTATAATTTTTCCGCACTCTACCTAATTTTTCAGTTTACGTAAATTGTCATAATTATTGTAAATACGTATATTAATTATATGCAATTTTTACAATTAATACAATTTTAATAGGACGAAAATAATGTTCATTGGTTAAACAACGGTTTTATTTAATGTTTATTAAATAAAAAAATCGTAAGAGAAAGTTAACCATTAAAAAAAGTTAAAAACAGTAAGTAAAGTTAAAAACGTAAAAAACAGTAAGTAAAAACAGTAAGTAAAATTTAAAAACAAAAAGTAAGTTAAAAATAGTAAGTAACGAGAAGGGACAAGAAAATCTGCATAAAAACAAATAGTGGCTGAATACGAAAAAGGGTAGTTTACGGTGTATTTTATAGAAAATTTTAATATTTGGAAAATCTTAATGAATTTTCATATGCTTCTATTCTGATAGTCAACCAATCCGAAGAAAAAAGAATAACCTAAAGAGGTCAAAAATTGTAACATGTAGTCATAACTTACGTACAGCTCCTTAGACACGTCGTATGTAGGCAATGCATGATGTTTGTCAAAGACAAATTATAATATTTTGTTTAAATTTAAGCACGGTATTATTTCTAATATACTTTTACGTAACATGCTAATATTATAAGCAAATCTTACAGCTTACTTTTCACCGACTTCTAATTGCAGTATTGATTAGAAACTTTATAAACTTAGGCAATTCTGACAACAGTGAAATAATATGGTATAATAACGACCTGATATGATGATGGAGAAGAAAGAAACGACCTGATATGATGATGGAGAAGGAGAAGGAAGAAGAAGGAAGAACTTCCTAAGCTCAACTCAGCTTAGGAAGTTTTCCATCTAGTTTAGTCTCTTTGATTCGTCTTAATCGGTCCTTTGGTTACAAAAATACGTTTTTAGTTTTTTTTTAATTATAAATTTCATAGATTTAGAGAAGAAATATTTCCAAACATTTATATTAAATGTAAAATTATACGAGTTTTAAGGCGGTAGATCATTGGTACAAAGAGAAATTAACCCGACACACTTGAGAACACGTCCAGAGGCTAGACGAGTTATATATCTTAAAATCTATATGAAAAGTTATTCATCAGTTCGATATTATAGGTAAAGCTTGTATTAAGATTTAAATAATTTACAATTTGTATGATATTACCATTTTTGAAGTTGAAATCAAAATACATAAATAAAATTAGATCTAAATGAAAACGAGTATAAAACAAAGTTTGAAACGAGATGTTGTACAGTTCTCCAAATTAGTTATATGAATAACAAATACAATTTTAACAAATGCCGATAGTACGTTGCCATATAAACGTGAGATTTTCTTATGATTTTTATAACTATGCAATCACTGGACTTTTTCAAACTTTCGCGATTCGAACACATATTTTATTTGATTTGACTCTGGTCACGGGAAGACATTCTTCCCGTGACCACAGGCTGTGCAACCAGTCAGAAGCGTCGGGACATAGTGAGTACTTAGTATATATAATATCTAGGTTCACTCATTAAATATATAATTACCGCGAAAAAACCCGAGTCAAATCAAATAAAATATGCAATCACTTATGTAAACATATTTAATTAAAATTGGAAGTAATTGGTACTAAAATTGTGTTGATTTAACTCATAACTTAATACGCAATTCTTTAACAAGACTCTTGTATCAATCGGGTCTCGCTTGCATTCATACAAATAAAAAAATAAACAAGATAGCGTTCGTCGCCACATATGTGTTGACAAATAACTCACCCACTTACGTTAAGGGTCAATCAAGCATCGTCTGGATAATTTTCGTCTGCGACATTGTTTTCTGAATAAAGGCATCAGTCACCGACTTCGTACGCTTTCAAAAGTGGCTTGAGTTACATAAAACATTACGTCAAGAGGCGATGCCTTTGTTGAATTTAATCTCGAAGTCGAGCCAAAGAACATGAATTAGATTTTGGTTACCTAATAATTCGTTGTGGGATTCATTGTTCAAAGTCTTTTAACATTCTTTTTTATATTTGAGTAATATACGCAAACTTTTTTTATTTTCATTAAAATGGCGTATTTCCTTATAGTTAGACATTTGTATTAAGATATGATGTATAAAAATGAGCGGAGATTGTGTTGAAGTCAAAGCTGTAGATTTCCTCAATGTTCTTTACCAAAATTGAAAAAAATGACAATTGTGAAATCACTCATGTGTCTATCTGTCATAATAAATTTCCTCCAAAACCCTCTTCCTTTTTGTGACATCAAAAAACGCAGGATGGTAAAACTTTCCTTTGTAGTTTGGAACTATTTACTAGAAATACATGTACACTGTCAATAACGGCAAGTGTCTAAAATTATAGAATGCATTTTAAGTGATGTAACCGTTAAAAGGAGTTGGCAGCACCATATAGTAATGTGTATTTAAAAAAAAAGTTTACAAAGAAAGCCAATAGGTGGCAGTTGCAGAACCAATATTGTAATATTCAAATTGCGGTTTTAAACCTATAACCTCCAGACAAAGCGTATCCTTTATGATGCTCGAGGATATAAGTTATTAAAATGCCAAATTTCATCAAATTATGTGCAATGGAGTTCACGTTATTAAACAACAAATTAACAGAGACAAACATTTCCAAAATATTTTTTCTGGCTCTTATCATGATTCTGTATTCTAAATCAATCACATTTTAAAAATATTTTCCACGTACAGAATTCACTCTCTCGTAGTTTTTTAATATGTGTAGATTAAAATGATTATTATATTTTATATACTAATGATCGTTGCATATAGTCGCGAACTGTCGCTGCAGATTTAATAGCACATACAGTTATTCGTAGGCCTGCATAATTTTTTTAGCATTTATATTCACTACTCTTCTACTGTTATTGGGCGTTATTGTTTGTAGCCCTTATTTTCTTTCATTACATCTAGCCGCCTAGAAGTTAAGTTACTTGTATAAAAATTCATTGAAATTCTGTTTGGAGAAAAAGAAAATAATCAAAACAAATGAACAGGTAATTTTTAATTTTAATATACAATTATCATAAATATATATATATATATATATATATATATATATATATATATATATATATAATATATATATATATATATATATATATATATATATATATATATAACATTTTACTATAATTACCAAGTAAGTTGTGATAATTTTGTTACGCAACCAAAATTATTTGACTTATAATTACTAATTTTTTTTACAAATAATAAGAATTTGATTTAACGTAATTCATTGATGTGTTTAGCTGTGTTTGTGTTTTTGATAAAGAGAGTGGGACAATATTTCACGGCGGCTGTTTCAGAGGGCTGTCAATCTTTAACGTCCTAATATTCAGCCAAGGTCGACTAGTGACTCTGCCATAATCACAATATCGTCGGTAAATCGATCTTTGTTGCCAATTCCGCCCCTGTCCAAGAAGTTTGAAGACATAGAATCAGTTTAGTAAATGCAGTTTCTTATAATATGTAAGAAGAAGGTTTCATCATCGTTATAGATTTTGAATAACTATTTTGACTAAAATTCTGATAAAACATGGTTAGTGAACCGACACACCCATGTCCCAGTTATCACCAATTAGTAGTTCATAAAAATGTAAATCAAAGAGCAACCTTTTGTCGTAAAAACAATTAGTCTGCTGCTTCCTATTAACTATTTCGTTAACCTTCACCTACTCACACCCTAGTCTGATAAACTGACAAAACAAAATCTTATTTTCTTATTTCTGACATTCTTATGATAACAGGATAATGTTTCTCTTCGTAAATGCGTGTAAATGACAAAAAATTACAGGATGCATTTTAACTAATGGCAAAATTGCGGTAACAATAATCACAATAAATTTAAAATATATTTTTAGACAGCGTAAATTATCTAATATAACTTTTATAATAAGAATGTTTCAGTTTTATTAACATCAACGTACTTTTTTATTACTCAAAATTTTTTATGGAATTTTATTTACATACTGAAATAAATTAAATCAAGGGTTGTGCTTTAATTTTTTTATTATAACGCTACAAATAGGCGTAAAAAAAATGCAGTAGATGTCCACCCTAATTAAAAGTATTTACAAAAACATACTTAATATGAATATTGTATATACCAAAAAATATACACAAGGGTAATTGGACGGAACATATTTAATAATGACATAAAAGTGCCTAACCTATTTACTTAAGGTAATTCATAACAAATACTTTTGAGTTCAAGAACGTCGGTATAATGAAATATTAGGTATAAAGTATATCTGAATATTTTGAAATATGACTGTCGATGGAGAAACATGAAATTTGGTTAAGTAATAAAGCATCGCATATATGCTATATAATTCGCATATAATACTTTTATATTTGTGTGAAAATTTTGGAGGAAAGAGCACTCAAAAAAAATTAAAGTTCATGAGATATCCTTTCAAAAGTAAATATTGTGGGTTATTGTTTCAAAAGCTTGGTTATACGGACTCCAAAAATATTTTTTTTGGTAACCTATGTTCAGATATACACTGAAAAATATAAATATGTTTTCAAATGTTAAGTATCGATGTTTCCCTGGAAACCGTTTGACGTCGAAACCATAAGAGTTTCTAAAACCACAAGATAAAATCCACAAAAATCATAAGACAGACAAACAGACGGGTAGATACGTCAGTGATGTTTCAAAGGTTCCATTTTCTCCTTTTTGAGGTACGCAATCTTAAAAATAAGACATCCGCGCACAATCTCACTTAATCTTCTGACAATTTTATTTATTCGTAAAAATGTTCAACAAAATTTGAAGTGTTTATTTTATAATTATCTACTAAAGCGTTGTCGTCCATTCCATCTATCGACACGTTGCCGCAGTAAATAAGTATAATTGAGTTCGGGACATCGAGTGCCATTCTTATGAATTATTTAAATTTGTCCATCTCTTTAGGTGCGGTCGAGTAACGACATAAATTTACGCACTTATAATATTGATAGGAGTTGTTATTTTATATGCACACATATTATTTTATATGACTCGGAATGTGAGTTTGACTTGAAATTCACCGGATTTCATTTATCTTCATCCATCCATTCGTTCATAATGTAGGTTTATAGATAAGTAATGAAAGACCATTATTTCTGCTTTTTATGGTTTGTGTCCTACTCTACTCGACATGTTCGAATACTGTTCCCTGTGCAGACTGGGTCATTTGCTAATTATATTATGATATGCAATTGCTAAGCTTCCACAGCTAACATATCGATCGTGTAATCCATTATTAGTCTAACTGGCTATTATCACTACCAAAACTTATCCTATTTGTTTTTAAGTCGGTCCCTCACTGCGGGGATCATATCTTCTTTTTGCTGATACTTTGTGTTTTATGATAATCCGCCATAATTTCCTCTTCTTCGGAACAAGGTAGTATCATTTAAAGGAGTGTTAAAGTATTTCTAGGATCTGGTTTGTCCAGTGGCAATCTAGGGCAGTGATAATTCAGTCAAATTTTAAATGTGCATGTATAGATATGTATGTGCGTACATCTGTTTATGCGTATTTGATTATTTAAATTGACTAAAAGGATTAACTTTCAAGTATTAAAATTTCTCCAAGAAAATTCTCTTTGAAAGACATGGTAACTTTTAAATTTTTTTTTCTATATCGGCAGTAAAAAATAAAGCAATAAAATTCTTATTGAAAAATTCCTAAAATGAGCACCCAAAATAATTAAAGTATATTATCACATTTAGTACTGGAAAGGAAATTAAATTAATCAAGAAGCGGACTTAATAATAACGTAGAGTTTTAACAGTAATAAATTTCATGATGCCCTTTCCAATATTTTTCTAACATTATTCAATTATTTCCGTCTCAAATTTTTATTTGATCCATTCTGTGAAATTTTAAAAAGCTTGGTAAAACCATTCACGGCCAACGAAATTGAGATTCGAAGGTCGCAAGGCGTCGAGCTGACGAAAGCTGACGAAAGTTTTTGTTTTGAAAGTTCAAATGGTTTTTCTTTTATTGTAAAACCGACTTACGGCTCTTCAAACAACGATCTGGGGCCGTAATTTGTTACCTTTATTCTACGAAGCCTAAATAAGGTATAAATAATGTTGATTGTGTAGTTGCTTGATATTTCAGGAGAAAGTATGTATTTTATATTAAAATACATACTTTCTCCTGAAATAACAAGCAACTACACAATATACATTATTTACCAAAATTATATTATTTTATATTAAAATACATACTTTCTCCTGAAATAACAAGCAACTACACAATAAACATATAACGATATGCATATATTACGCATATCGTATCGCAGAATGATATGCATATGCATATCATTGTTTTTCGTGGAAATCGAGTTTTTTGACGCATAAGCAGACTTTCATTATTAGGAGAAATATGTAGCTGTTTTCTCATTTTTTGTTGGCGGATTAAGTAACACGTGTTAATTCGTTTTGGTTTTTCAGTGTAATCCTTAATTAATTTTTCACCTCGTTAGCACAAGCATTTTTACATATATACTCATATATATATCTGAATTGTAAACTTATTTTGATTATTCATAAGTAGATTAAGTTTGCTAATTTAAATAATATTTTGGTAAATTAAATAAAAAGTAAATAGTTGAATGGTTCAAATGCAATTTTTTTATTTATAATTAAATAAATTTTTGTTGCATGAAGAATTAAATTAAAAAAAAAAGAAACAGAGAGGAAGAGTGTTCTCGCATTCCACATAAAACGAAGTCTGAAATCATGCGCTGAGCACAAAAAAAGGAAGTTTTTGTAAAAAATGTTTTATGAAAATTAAATTATTTTACAAATAACCGTGGAAATCTATGCGCATATTTTCTTATAGTAACCCGTCGAAAGAAATAAGAATCACCAAAATTTTAGTTTAAAGTTGGGTTGATCCACCAACCACCAACCACCACCAACGGATGGAAATGCATGTCATTTTCCAAAGGCATAATACATGTTACAAAAATTAAATTTATGTAATTTTAAGAAAGAGTTCTCTTCTTTCTAAATAGGTGTACTAAATGTTAGTTACTTTTGAAAGTACGAAATATATAATTACTTAATCGAAACCAGCGCTAATTAATAATTAAGCACAGACCCGCTAAGGTGTAGAATGTAGCAATTCAACTAACTTCAATTAATTGCCTTGCAGTATTAAGTATTCATGTTAGCCATTATAGTCTTATGTCGGGTATAAATGAATCGACTAATGGGACTTAATCATCTGTATGGTAACTAGAGCAGCAGGATGATTCGATCTTAATCATTTTAAATCAATCGAGCGTTGACACATCTTTTGTTATATTCTACATAACATCCCGTTTACATGCACATCACCGAAAACATACATCGGTTTGAAGCCATCGGACTATTTCAAAAATTCAGATGACAAAGTAAATATTTTTGTCTAGATTTGTTTATATCATTATCTCCTGGCGTAATTATAAACCAATCAAAATGCCTATTGTTTAAACAATATGCGTAATAATTTATCAATTAATATATTGCTGCACTCAAATATTTTTTCATTTTTGTTGTGGCTATTTTGTCTTCCAAAGAAAAAGTTGAGTTTGTAGACTAAATATGATGTGGGTTTTGCACATATATATTTATACACATACAATATAATTATATCGTACACAAACATTTAATATGTTTTTGTGACATTAAAATAATTTAAAAGTTCATTACCTGGGCTACCTCCATGCAATAATAATTACAAGATGGCTAAAAAACAATTCGAACATCACCTCAAAGTAATCATCATTTTTGTGATTGAAAACCTAAACATCTACGTTACGAAGATATGTTTTAAAGCAGATAGAACTGTTTCCAAAAGCTTGAACTTCTCGAGAAGTAAAACAGAAAGGCCTTAAAGAAAGAAAACTATTTATGACGAGATGAGAATTTTCGAGGAAAGTAAAAAAAATGAAAGCTTTCGAGAAAAGTAATAAATCGAATAATACGAAAGCTGTGTAGGGAGTGAAGTCAAAAAAGTTCATAGTGGGGAAGAGGCAAACAAAAAAGCCTAAATGTTTTACGTTTCTGAATTAAAAAAATGAAAACGGGGTGTCTCATCTATGGAATAAGCTTTATTCTAAAAGTTCACCAGGAATTAACACAGTACAATATAAAAGACTTCTTAAATTGACTCATATTTGATGTTTTGTTGGAAACTTCATTATTTTGTTTGTATAAATTTTAATTCAAATAATAATGTTAAAGATAATGAAAGTGACTGAGAATTTCATTATATATTATATCATTATTTTAAGAGCTCTAAATGCGATCATTGAAGCCGAAGTTATGACATTTTTTTTAAGTTTTTCAAATGTTGACTGATTTGTTGTTGAAAAGTATCGCATTAATAAAACAATTTTTTCCATTTAATTTTTTATTAATTAAATTGTAATATTTCATTCACAATCTAATGCCATGTTTGCTCTATTTAAAAAATTATTTTATTTCTTATTGATTTATTGTTGTTGATAATAGTAATATAATCATGGTTAATCTAATCCATATCACAACTGACTTAACACCGCAATGCAACCTGCATGTAGTTAATGGTTCGTGAGCAGTATTTCCAAAAACAATTTATTTCTTCTGTTGCGTGTTCTACAGAATCAGAACCATAAATATACACAATGTAAAGTTATATAAATTTTGGAATGAGACTTTTTTGATTCTTGTATAATCCCGACCATATTTGTTTTATGACTTAAAGGATGAAGAATGAGTTCGGCATTCCCAGTATCTCCTTTTTTTATTGCCAGTGTATTTTTTGAAATTTAATATTTTTATAATTAACTTATAAATATTGAATTTTTGGAATATGGTCATATAGTCAGCAGATAAAAATCTTATAAATGTGAGAAATAAATGTGTTTATGCTTGAACTGTATAAAATAGAAAATATTTTTCTATGTCCCAATAAGAACAACAGTGGAAAATAATCAAGACCATATTTTATTCCCAGAATCCCACCATACGTACGTTGTAATTTTTACAAAAATATACAAATGGAAAAACGATTAGACAAACATTTTAAAAGCAGTCTATTTCTGCTCTGTATTTTATTTACAACATACAAATTGTTTTGAAAAAATAATTTACTTTTTTATCGCTACATATTATATATATATATATATATATATATATATATATATATATATATATATATATATATATATATATATATATATTACTACAGTATGTTAACAGTCACAGTTCACACATAAACAATATTCAAGAGCAATTATAATAATGGTATAACTTGATTTTTGGTGAAAAGGCTCGAATTGGAGTAAGAACCAGGTTCGTTTGATGAAGTTCCTCGCCTTCCCAATATTCCTCTGTTGAGCAAAAAGCTATTAAAAAGCTACTAAAACTAACGAAGATGCAAAACCGCAGGAAGTTGGATATATTGAAGTTGTGATGCAGACCATTCATTAGAAGATCTTCTGGAAGTCGCTTTGCTCTAATATATTCTTATTAAATGGACCGAAAATTATAGAAAGCATATTATAAACGGCGCAGCCAGGCACACGAATTTCTTCAACCACAATGCCGATTGAATGGCAAAAGATCCCAAAACTAAGCACCAACACATTCAGCAGGTCAGATCAAAGCAATGACGGAATTCACAACAACGCAATGCACGCGCGATGCTGTCAACCGCAAGAAATGTAGAAGCATTGTAATAGTGGCAATGGTAAACAAAATAAAGATCCTCCATACATCTCCTATCCGTTATTTATAAGAATCACTGCCACTTCGACAAGAATGTCCAATATAAAAAAATTCCGTTTATTTTTATGTCAATAAATAATAGATTGGCGAATGTAACATGATGGTGTTTTGTCAAGCAATGACAAATAAATAGCGTTATGTTTCAAAACATATAATAAGGAGTAGATATAAAATATACTTATCGTACTATCAAATCAGTTCATCGTACTACCAAAGACTAAATTGTGTGGTACTTGTATACCGTGCTGCAGATAAGCAAATATTGATAGAAATAATCATAGCAGTGAATATACATAAGCGTTCAATTCGATGAAAATCATATCAATGAATCAGAAAGTGTTTTCATTTCGCTTTATTTTCTCTCGATCATAATTGAGCGCCAACCATCGGTGGACACATGAAAACTCCTTAAATTAAAATACATACAAGTATATTCTATGTAAGAAACTTTACTATTTGCATACAAATTTCATCATCGTTTAAAGTGATCAATCAAACACGATTATATTTTCAGTATACCGTAAGGTAAACTGAAAATATAATCGTGAACATAATAGATTTTACTTCGCTATTTTAGTCTATGACTCGCTGATCGTTATTCGCTATCAGTTAACTCTTTAAATGCATGTTAAATAAGAGTTAAGATTACAATGTATGTTACACTGCAATTTGAATACAAATTGTAAAGATTGAGACAAGCTAATTTTAAAAAAATGATCTCATCAGAATAACCAAATTACTTTTAAAATGATAACAATTTTGTTTGAAATATTTTGCAAAATATTAGTTTATGATACAGGAAAATTATTATTACAAAGAAAGAAAGCACGTTGAAAAACAAGAGTAATCAAAGGCAATTATTTTAGTGAGAAAATTTATTAGTAGTCTCGTCGATAGGATGTCGTAGGATATAATGGTAACTTCATCCTAAAAATTTACTTAAGAAAGATGTAAATTTTTAGCACGAAATTATTATTAAATCCTTTTTAAGACGGATTTGTTAATAAATTTTCTCACTAAAATAATGGCCTTTGATTAAATTTGTTTTTTGACGTGCCTTGTTTCTTCGGAATAATAAGTTTCCTAGATTACAATACAAAATTTTAAAAATAATAATAAATTTGAATTATATATTTCATAAAACCAATAGATTATCCAGATATCGTAAATCTGAATTTTAAAAAACTACAGAAGAACATGTTAGATTTCAACCTAATGCATTTCGGTCTTTTTTCCTTTGTATACATGTATATATATATATATATATATATATATATATATATATATATATATATATATATATATATATATATATATATATATATATATATGTTACCTGTTATTTTTGTTAAAGTTGTAAGACGTGGCCAAAAAAAGTATTTTTTGCATTTTTTAAAAAGTAATAGGCCAGCCGCATGAGACTAATGGTTAGGCACGACCAAGCATCGATGCTACTCGTATGATTATTTATCTGAAATCTAAGAATCTGAGACGATTCTTTTATGTTATCATTGTGATAATTCTTAACCCAAAATAGTCCAACCAGATTTATTATATAATACGAAGTTGGGTTGATTAAATTGTAACTGTATCGTACTTTTAGCAATGTAAGTCATGCGTTGCCTCATTTTTATGAAGTTTTTTACGACAATATTAGAAAGTATTTTTTAAGGTCGTTTATCTTCACAAATCCATTAAATTCTTGTCAAATATCAGAATTTTTTTATTTTACAATACAAACTTTACATAGGTACCGCGTAATAATATTACTTCAACCATATTTAATTGGTTTGTTTTTCTTTTTTTATCATCCAAAACTCATTCCATGCATGCAATTTTTTTTTATTTACTACATAATCATGTATCGGTGTTACTAATTTTATAGGGCTTCTTTTTATTTTGCAATATTTTTAAATCAATGAATCATCATTTTCCCTATAACCACATTACAACCGTTCGTCATAACCACACTTTTCTACCTATCTTTATTAAATATACTTACGATATTTGTATTATTATGTGCAGCATTATGACAAATTTTTACGTTTAAAAAAAAAGTATATTATTTAAAGTAAGCTACAGTATTATACAAGTCAAATCCATTATCTACTTCTCATTTTTCCAGTTCAATATTGATACAAGACATATGATGTGTATCCAAATGACACTAATATACGGCAATTTTCCATATAGATCTATTACTTATGAGTTAGTATAATTTGGAGGATGTCTACCTGAATTGCAAATGAGGCCTTATCCAATTATGCAACCTAAACGTCAGTGGGCCGGCGACTTGATTAACTCTAATTAGTACAGGACTCAGAGATCATGGCGACCTACATGACGCTATTTTCGGAGTAATATTCTAAAATGATTTACGTCTATCTCCATTTATGACTAAATTTCTCTGGTGGATCGAGTAAAAAAAATGGAACAAAATATGCTGTTATCGAAGTATAATTTTTTTTTATTAGCTGTTCTGTTTGGGTTTGTACTTACTGTTTCCATTTTTATTTATAGCTACTAATGTTTAAAAAGTGAAACATTTTCTGTTTATTTGTTTTTTTCTTTTACTTTGTCTGTCTTTTGCTAAAGCAAAACAGTGATTAAAATATGATGGATACATGTTAAATTCATAGATTAATTATTGCAGGTCATATTATTCCAAACAACTATCGTATAAATAGTGATTAAGCAATTATTTCGAAATATTTTTTACCTCGTAACTACAGAATTAGCCTCACTGAAATCTATACATATTTCCATGAATTTTTTTTTTCATTTTCCAATACCACACGGGCTTTCCTCATGGGCAACAATTCGTGTTTAGTTTCACTAACATGACATTGTCGTCCTACTAAAACCACGTTCAATCCACTACACTACATTCAACTAAAGACACTACTGTGTAAACCCATTCATCATATTTGGCACGACAGCCCAGGGTGGGCCAAGGCCTTCTATTGAAGATTCTCCCAGGAAGTTCTAATCTTCGCCTGGGTTTTCCAGTTCTTTATCCTGAGAATGTTAAAATCTTCTTCCGCTGAATCGATCCGTCGTAATTTTGGTCTACCTCTTCTACGAGTTGTTAGAGGTTTTGCGATGAACATTTTCTTTACTGGGTTTTCATCTTTTATTCTAGATACGTGTGTAGACTACACACGTATACTAGAAGATCATAAAGTAACACAAGACATTTCTGTGTATACTAGAAGATCATAAAGTGCATGGTATTGTGATTTTAAAGTCGTTATTACTTTGACAATTCTTTAACTAATCCCTCCAACTCATTGAATATTTTAAATAAAAAATACCTAAACTTCGAAATTTAACTTGTTTCAAAATGTGTAAAATTTCTTGTTGCAATTACGTAGAGCAAAATAATTTTTTAACAATATTATATTTATCTTCTGCATTGGAGTCAATTTCATGATGAACATTTGCGGAAATATAATAAAATAATCTCAGAGACCAGCACATAACCAATAGAAGGTTAACGATTAACTTAATCGTGTCTGACGGTGGGCGGCCGTAGTTAAAGTGTTTCGCCGTGGATGTAGAACGCGGAGCTGACCTTTCAGCACATAATATTTAACAATTTGTATCTCGTCAAATGTTATTAGATGTTTACAAGTAGTGACATTAAAGTCTTCAGCGTATGT
Source organism: Druceiella hillmani (assembly GCA_039881145.1). Lineage (NCBI taxonomy): Eukaryota > Metazoa > Arthropoda > Insecta > Lepidoptera > Hepialidae > Druceiella > Druceiella hillmani. The sequence goes on along the minus strand of JAYKKI010000140.1, from coordinate 908,082 downwards.
AACATTCAATACATTTTTTTATATGTTGCGGTTTGAAAAACTCGTTAAAAAAAATTAATTAATTTCTATCGGCAAAACAAGCTTTCAGGATAAAGATTAATTTAAATGTATGCTGGGAAAATGTTTTCATTTTCCACTAAATTAATTTTTCATGCACTTCTCACCTATATTATTATTACCCGTATATAACTGGATTATGGAGAGTAAATTGATCTTATCTACGATTTTTGAAATTGTACTAAAATAGTGTAAATATTATTTCAATTATATTTTTATTGTTTTATTACAATTGGGGACTGCTTCTATTGCTAATACTAACAACGATCGTATGTCAATCATATTATATAAATGTTGCCAGAATATTCGGTTTCTATTGATTGTCATCATATTCTGAGAGTTTTCATTAAAAATAACCAAACAAATATTCCATGGATTGGAGAAACGAAATCATTTTGTTAGAATCAACTTTATCTGTGCTTATTTTCTATGATATAGAATTAAACTTGCAACTTATAATCAAAATCATAAAGTGTAGAAATAGCTTTACCTTGAAAACTGTTCATAGCCTGAAATCATGACTTTAGTATAAAATATCAAGTGAAATTACAAATTTGATTAGGATGAATTTAGTTATTTAATTTTGATTCAGAAATCAATTAACGGTGTCCTCGTCTATTGTCAACTTACGAAATATTTGTTTCATATTGATATTACATTCATCAAGATTAGAATAAAATAAGAGATTTAAAGATAACGCTAAAAAGAGAATGCAAAGGATGTGTTTTAAATTGACGAAAGGCCCCCACTTAAATTATCTCTTAATATTTCTATAATTTTCATCTTTATGTAGAATCTTCATTTCGCTCTTTATTAAATTTTTCTACACAATTCGATATTAATTTTCGAGATGACTTTCGCATGCAATATATGCTTCTAAATATACACAATAACGAAAAAAATATACAATAATCATTGGCACATTTAAGCGTCATCTAAATATTTAGTTCTCATTAGGGTTGAGAAAACTAAAAAAGTCTCGCGGTTAACAAAGTTACCGAATATTATATTAAAGGTATTTGCCGTGGCATATATAAAATGCCGCATATATCGCACTTACGTTTTGTGGGGAGAACAGGTTAAATATTAATTTCAGGAAGTCGGAATAACAATTATATTTTTATATGTAATATATGGGCATTTTTATTTTATGTATATCAAATTATTTTCTATTTTAATCGAAGATGTCAAAACTGTGATGGTATTTGAACAGATCGTATGTTCCCTTTGAATTTATTAGCGGAGATTTATATTTGACCTTTGCTAATTGGTTAGGCATTAGTTTTAATTGCGTTTCGTTTTTAATTATTTCTATATGTGTTATTAAATCACATATTTTCATATAAGTTTAAATACTGTTAGGGAGAAATTATATTCTTTAATAAAATTAATTTTTACATGTCACAAATAACTTTGTACAGTATGAATGTCTCCAATATCCATGAAAATATGAAAATTATGAAAATAAAGTAAATAGAAAGTATTGAATATATTTGACGTTAATTTTGCAGAAATTAATTATTCACAATTAAATTAGACTAGGTGATGTAGTATTGTTTCTACTTTCTTTAAGTTCGTTAAGTATTATTTCTACTTTCTTTAAGTTTTTCCATGTTTCATTGTATTACAACACCTTCAGATGGGCTATTAGCAAAAATCTTTGCTAAGTTAAATAAATTAAAAAATTACATTTTTTTCAACTAAACGAAACTACCGGTAGGAAGTACCTGATGTAGTTTATTTCTCCCTTATTTAAATTCTTTATCACGATTTAGGTTTCGTTGTATGACATCTTCAGATGGGCAATATTTAAAGATCTTTACAAATGACCCACCTGAAGCTGTTGTCATACTACGAAACCAAGGTCTTGGTAAAGAACTTAAAGATAGTAGAAATAATACTACATCACGTAGTATCATTATATTGTTAAATATAAGACATGAAAGAAAATTATTGTTATTGATATAAATATTTGTTGACAATATTATGGCAAAAATCAAATAAATAAATAAAAAATTGGTACATTAACTAAAGAAGACATGAAATTATTTTCATTCCATGATATACTTATATATATATATATATATATATATATATATATATATATCTGACAGCATTCATATCTCTAATAAGATGTGTAGACTATATAAAACAATTCGCAAACTTCACCAACAATATAATTTTTTTTTCACTCAAAGTTCATAATAATAACCGCAGAGCATATGGCGACAGCAAGACTTAAGGTTTTAGAAAGGTATTACGGAAAACTAAGAAATTTATGTGACTTCTTAATTTTTTACACGTTACACGAATATTTATACAAAGTTCTATTTACTGTAATAAAAACTGCTTTCAAAATTGAATAGAAGTCTATTTAATTTATAACCACTGACTAGGAGTCTTTTTAATTTTTAACCACTGGGGTGGTTTCGTATTCTAAATTTTCCACAACGACCATATGTTTGGAGGCATCTGCAGTATTCGTATTGAAATATACGTTTACAATAGACTAATAGAGAGCTTATTGCGCACCCGATTTCTATTGACGACGATTAATTTGTTTTAAATTTTATTTTAATTTACCCTTTTCGTTAAGAATCACAGTTATTTTCATTGTATTTACTTTTCAGTCTATAAGTTAACATAAATTTAACACGTAAATTATTTCCTAGCTGCAAAAATCTGTCAATAAGCTTTATACTAGAGAATTAATTAAATGTGAAAATAATTGATAATAGAGAATTAATTAAATATGACGTTCATGTTTTCACAGTGGGAACGAACTTTTATGTATTACATTCACAATCGTATTCGATTGTTTTCTTGTACAAATATGAAATTTGTATGGCCTTTGGAAAATATAATGTTGCCGTGTTTTTTTATCCTTCCATTTGTAAAAGAGAAATTAGTCTGCTAGTATCGTTTACGTAACGATTGTTTTCCACTTTCGACGATTTTATTTCTACTAAAGAATAATATATTGAAATGCTTTAGTTAAATTTAAAGTCTATTCGCAGCTCCCAAACTTTTACTAAATGGGTAAAATTTAACTTCAAACAAATGGTAATTCTTTGGTCAGAAATAAATTTCGGCCGAGGTAAACGCGCGCAATAGACTTAGAATATTTGTTAAGCTTAAATGGAAAATTTGTTTTAGTGATTTGGTGGACTAATTATATTGATATAGTAAATAAAATAAGAGACATATTTATTTTATACAGCAGTATAATTTATATCAATCATATTTAGAGCTCCCTGTTCGTATCTAAATATTTATGTTATGTGACTTACCACCAGTTTTAATTTCAACTCTGTACTGAATTAGTTCGTTTTATAGATCCTTTGGCATATTTTTGGTAGCTGCGGTTTTCAAATAATATTCTTTATTAATTGTATCTTCATTTTCATAATATCGATACAACGAGCGAGGACCTTCTCAAGGTCTAGAAGTCAATGAGATCGGCCGCTTTCGTGTATTAGTTTGTCAGTAGTTAGAGATTCCTTTACATAGTGTCAAAAATATAATTATTAAAATATAATCATGTAAGTAATTACACAATCATAACGTTTCAGGGAATTCAATTTTATCCTCTTTACGGCTTCTACCATTTTTCTTACATTAAGGATTTATTTTTTCTAATTGCGTTTCCCGTTTCCGGCACAATTGAAGATTTTCAATGTATTTGTCTATTTAATTTTTTTTAGTTATAATCAAGAACTCAGTCATAATTCATGTAATGGATTATAGGATCATGGCATATCTCATTTTAATTCTAAGTTCTTTATATTACGTTTACTAATAATCCGGATGACAGTTTCATATCTCAACAGAAATACCTTTTGTTTTAAATGTGTTCCAATTTTATCTGGATTTTAAATATCTGAAATTGATAAATAAAATTATCCCCTTATATTAATTGAAATTCCATATATTTTCCCTTACTATATATTTATATATATATATATATATATATATATATATATATATATATATATATATATATATATATATATGTATATATACACATTTATGTCGAATGTTATTACTATATCTTATAATTCTTAAATATAAACAATGATTAACTAATACTGCAATTCTAATTGCAATACATATAGCAAAAATAATATGGGAAATTGTCGTTGCAAGAAGAAAATATCTATAAATCTGTCCATATGTTACATATGGATAGACGTATATGAAATGTAGAGAAGCACGGATGTTGAGAAATGAGAGGTGTGGAAAAACAAAGAGGCGAAAAAAAATTAGATTTAAAAAATCTGGCTCGTGCGTTAAGGGTTCCGTACTGCGTTTGAAGTATAAGTTCTTACTTATCCTAAGTGATCACAGATACCGACTTATTTGCGTAATAAATATTATACATATATATTATTGTGAATATATCGAAAACTATGATATTTGAACATAAATTCCGTCATCATTAATAAAGTTTTCGTATAATCTTTACGTACGTATTTAAAACTTTCTTTTTCATAATTTAAGTTAACTAGTTTGAGAAGTAAGGGATGACATATTTAGTTTTTGAATATTTTTCAGGATATCTCTAAAGATATCTATCAACAATTATGAAAAATGTGTTTATAATACTTTATAATTAACCCTTTTAAACGATCCTCCACTCTTTGAACAGAATTTCAAAAAGTTTTCAAGTACTCAATTTTAACCTTAAAATGTTTGTATAAATATATTTGAGAGAGATGTAGGCGGGTTAATATATTTTGTAATTACGCTCTATTTTAATTTTTTACGTCAAGCAGTTTCTGAGAAAAACTATTATTACATATGGACAGACGGACACCTGAGTATCTAAGGGATAAAAGTTATGGCTGAAAGTTGTATTTTTAAATTCGAGATATGAAAACCTAGGAACTGAAACAACTGACTCCGGTGTAGATACGAACAGATAAAATAAATAAAAAATATAATATTTGAGATGAAATAAAATAAACTATGTTAAATGAAATTATTAATTTGTGCCCATGTTTAAGCCTTACATGATTTTAAAAATTACTTTTGCACTGCTGAGCATCGAACTATAATTTGTAAAACTATACAAATTTTAGATATATTTTTTCCATAAAATAGTTCCGAGAAAAGTTTATACAAAAGAAAGCCGGTATTGAAAGTTTAGGGGCCTTATGGTATACTATAACAAATAACTCCAATTCGTCGATATATTGAAGCGTTTTTTGAACAGTAATTTCTGGATAACTGAAACAAATCTTTATTATAGCTTCATTTTCAAAACTAAACGTTATTTTGAGGACAATTTTAATTCCTTAACTTGGTAATTGACTCAATAGATTCTCTGGAAAGATTCAGTCCACTGAAAAATAAATTCTTTACTATTTTTAATTTACAAATGCAATGTAAAATAAAATATTTAATTCATTCGATGTTTCATTGCGATTTTTAATGTAATAAAATGCAATGAATAATATATAGATAATACCTAGAAAAAAAGATTTTTGTTGTTGGTTTTCAACAATGGAACTTTATATCACAGCTTTCTATATTTAAACATTTTAAATTCATTTTCAAACATATATTTAAATAAGAAATGAAAGTGATCGTAAATACTATCAAGAAGCTCATAAACTACATAGAGAAGTTAAACTCTTTGTAGTATTTGAAAAACTAATCAGAATAGATCGATATTTGTAAGATCATAGAGTATGTCGAAATCATTACAATATATATGTTGACCCCAAATCATATGGTTTTTTATACGTAATATTTGTATTAAAAATATATATTTCCTTACAGTATTGCAAAAAACATGAAATTAAAAAAAACATGAAAGATAACAATTACACTTGAGAGCACAGCTTTTTAAAAATAAAAACGTCCTGAACTCAGAATTAAATATACAAAAATGAATTTCTTCAATATCCTGCCCTGTTATTTCAGACAAAATTTTGATGCATAATTCATAAGTCTGAATACGATTCGCCTTTATAAAGTTTTGCACAAAGTATTCAAAACAAATGAAGAAAATAATCGAGAAATTTTATTGTAATACATTCTTATTATTTATTTACTTACCTTAGTTAAATTAATTTCGTCTGAAAATTCATTAAATTTTTCTTTTCAATTTATTTCTTTTTAAAGTTTTCGAGCTTGATTTATGCTTATCTGTATACAATCACAATCATAATAATCACAATCACAATTATATTCGTATTAAGATCTTCAGCTGTTATTTAATTGTCTTTGACAATGAATTGAAAATAACAGAGCTCTAACCTAATTATCTAAAATAAAATAAAATGAATCGTAATGTTAATTACATTACCTACTCTGGTGAAGTTTTTATTGAAATACAGATTTTAAGATGTGGTCTACACTCTAAAATGAATATATGTGGGATTGTTTCTAGGTGATCTAATTCTATATATATACTGGTTTCCATTAGTAAACTTAATTCAAAATGGGTATGAAAAATTTACCAAAAACAAGACATGAATATCAGCTAAGAAAGTGTTTGGATCGCAAAAAAACAAATCGGTACTACAATTTCTGCGCAACCTAGAAAATTAAAAACAATGTTGTGCCCTTAAATAGACCTTCACGCCTAACTCAGACCGGATAAAATAAGAAATATGATAATGCCTGGCATAAGAAAAAGTTTCGCTAACATGTATTTAATGGAAACTAGTTACAAACATCTGAAAACAATTTTCAATTTAGTTCGAAAACCTAATAGAAAACAAGCCTGAAAAGGACACCTGGAAATTATTTTCTGGATAAGGTAAAATTATTTTAATACTTTCAATATATTTTTCGAATATAATATTGATATTGAAACCTAACTTATTTTCAGTATTTCGCATTGACCATGCATCAGAAATAGGCATGCCTTATCCTTGATTTAAATCATTCCTACAATAAATAATTTTACTCTTCCAATTGATTTCAGCAAAACAAAATTAAAATATAAATATTGTTGAAAAATATCAGATAACCTTAATATTTATAAATTTAATACCGCACCTTAAGACATGACCAAACATTATATTAATACTTCCTTCATCTATCTCTGAATTCCAGTTTTATAAAAAAGTTCATTAAAAGGGGCCCTTGTTATATTATTCAAAAATATTAATAAAAAAATAAGGAAGTTCGAGCGGAACTCACTCCAAGAAATTTTAAACGTCAAATTTTTATAAACATTAATCATATTTTTCACTGTGTGAACGTATTGTTTGGTATATCTTTCGGAAGAAAAATAACTTGACGACTTATTTTTTAACTCAACTTTCCCGACATTGCTTTGTATTAAAATAAATTCAAAAATCCCAATTTTTAACATGACATTTTGTAATTGACACTTTTTTTCTAATCTCGAGAAGATCTCCTTCTCGTAATAAAAATATACTGCTAAGCATTTTTATTTGGATTTTAATACACGTCAAGATGTGCGTCTTTTTTTAAATTGTTTTGCTTCAACAATGCGTGTTTGTTTAAATTCACACTGGCTTTTAAACTGAAAGAGTTTTGTTGCTGCGATATACAGATGAACAATAAGCCTTTTCTACCATTTGGCTATAGAACACTACTACTAACTAGTTTAAGATATTAAATAAATGGAAATGATTTTTAGTTTACCGCCTATTGAGGAGATCTTGATTCCATGATTTTGTGCTATCCAGCTATAGCGTAAAAGAAAAATGAATATTTTTAAAGGGTCTTGATTTTAACATAAAAAAGAATAATTGTATGAATAAAATGACTATTTTGCGGGAATTGAAGCTTGCAACAAGTATTCATCAAATGCACATACTGCAAATTTAACTTAAACTCTTTATATTTAACTCTGATGCTATGGAATTATAGCCAGTTTACTTTATTTTCGACGCATATCAGTCTACTAATTTGGCACTTCTTTTTAATATCACTGAGACCAAGGCACATATTTTTTTTATTTTTTTGAAAATAGAAATATAATTAATTTTAACCTAAATCGTCAGTTATATTAAAGACTCAGATTTATTCATAAGGATTTTTAACCATGTTTCACTTGCGTAACTCCAAAAGTATTAATAGTGTATTCTTAGACATTTTAAATATTGAATATCTGTTATGAGATTGCAATATCTATTCGAAGTAAAATCGTTGTATGTTTAAAGGAATGAAAACGATTTCAAAATTGTATAATTTTAATTTGTCATCAATATATACTCGCAGTAATTTGAAATATTGCCAGTTTTTTTAATTAAACTTCTTTGAGCAGGATATGAATCGAATGACAAAAGTTTCTTTGATCACTTGGGTTTTTAATTACTGTTATCTCTAAGAAAGTCATCTAGTAAGTTGACTACAACACGTAATAATGTGACCGTAGTCGGCAATTTTAGATAAGGTGAAATCTTACGGTGTTTACAAGGGGAGGATAAAATCCTTATGTGCGTTTGAAATTTGAAACACCTTCTTTCAGGGTTCCGCAGTCAAATAGAAAAACCGGACAAGTGAAATTCTGACAAGCATGTGAAATTACTTTATTATCGTAAATAATCACCAAAGCGGACTTCCTAATGTAATACATATTTAATTATACATAATATAATTAAGTAGGGAGTAATATTTATTATCGCATATCTCGATAACTCCGACATTGAGAATCACCGTTGTAGTTCATTTTATGCTACTTACATACCAATTAAATTATAAAGAAACATTTACACCCTTGTAAATAATCCTTTCAAACAATAAATTACACCGAGTTTTAAATGTTTTTCCTAGAATTTTTTTTAATAAATTTTTCGTGGACCTCCTAGAGTGGGATATTTCGGAAATAGTATTTTAAAATGAATTAGAAAATATCTAAAAACATTTTTGACATAATTTTAGTATAGATTTAACATGATGTATATGTGAAGTAATAAAATGCACTTATTAAATGTAAAAAAAGTTAGGGTACTGATCAAGTGCTTCCGTGTGCTAATGGATACTCTCATCGATTCTCAGAAAAAAGGAACGTTTATAGATTCACTTCAATTTGTGTCCATCCGTGTTAGGTTACTTGTCACACTTTTCTCAGACACATAATATTATATTAACATAGAATGTTGAAATTTTGCATTACTGCAATGAGCGTTGACACAATCATATAAAATAAATACAAGTCTTTATTTGTAGAGCCAGTTTTAGGGTGTACGAAAGGGCAAGTAATACTTTTTATTTATTTCTTTTTTCACTTGACTTATTTGATGAACTCTTTAATGAAGAATGGTAGCAAAAAGTTAAAAACATTGAACCAACGCTTTGAAAATATATTGTTAAAAAGCCTATTTAATAATTTTTAGTATTGAATATATTTGGCGTTAATTTTGTAGAAGTTCATTATTCACGATTAAATGAAACTAAGTGATGTAGTATTATTTCTACTTTCTTTAATTTCTTTACCACGACCTAGGTTTCGTTGTATTACAACATCTTCAGGTGGGATATTAGCAAAGATTAACTCTTAGGAACAATCAACAGCATTTAAATCTATCAAACACAATAGCGGAAGCCTGGTTTGTGCGGATTTTTCCATTGCTTATATTAGTGCGAAACCATTCTCATAAATATTTTAAAGAAATGAAAATATTTATGAGAATGGTTTCGTATCTCAGAGTCAAAGCTAGCAATTGGGTATCAAATAGGCTGCGCTAGCACTGAATCGTGGCAGCAAACTTTTTATGAAATGTAAGCTTGTATCACAATTTTTATACTAAATCCTTTGAAAGTTTTCAAAAATTTAAATTTATACCAATTTTAAAACACGTGTAATTCTTTATTTTCAAATTTGTATAACTATATTAAAAGGCTTCCCCTTTTTCTGGCTCCGCACCTGAAAAGGAAAAAGTCTGAGATCACTTACATGCTCACTTTTAACAGTCAATTTTCTTTCTTTGAAAATTAGCTTAATAATATATCTTATTAATCTGCATGTACTCATATAAGTAATAGTCAAAAATATGAATAATGGAAATTTTTGGATACGAATTGAGTATTGCATTTTTTTAACCCGTTTACCTTATGGAATATCATTTGCTAGGGCTTGTTATAAGAATCTCAAAATATTATCTTTGTAATCTTAGGATGTACATAATAAACTGTTGATGTACATAATGACATTCAGTAATAAACTGAAAAATATACCACAAAAGATATATCTCAATTCCTTTATTTCAGAAAAGTTCAGTACTTTAAATTATGGAAATTATAACGATAGTTGTTGAGATATTCACAACATTTTACACCCCTGAAAGATTTACGGGGCAAGTTTGATATTAATATTGGAAGTAGTTTAATATGGGTGGTATATCGTAATAAAATACCTGGCCCTAAGACATAAATATTTAATGATATAGACAAATATACAAACATGCAGACAAATATAAACTCCTAATTGTTAATGTTCATCTTAGTGCATACACAACCCTCATAGTGGTAGTTCTACTTGTACTTGACAGTTCTATTAAACAATGTCGAGTGCTCTAAATGGTTCATGACATGGAATACCAAAAATATCGACTTTTTAAAAATAATTTTAGAAACAGTGAACTTACTACACATATGTAATTAATATTTTTACTAGACACGTATTAAAGAAAGTCTATTTAACTAATTTTTCTATACTTAGTTGTAATTAATTTTTGATTTAATAACAATTCTAAGTTACCAACCGTGCCAAATGTAGTAACAATGTACAAATACCAATGCAAATTGTTTATAGATTTAAATTACAGTCTAGAGTAATCTCTGGTACCAGCATTTTGTACGTTTCATGATATTTTATTACATATTTAGTATAGCATATAATATTTCAGTGTCTCCGGTTTGCGAAGCCAAAAGGAAGGTTAACGGCGAAGCTAATGGCGAGCGATGAACGGGTAATGGGCCATCGGGTTTGTCGCCCCCATTTCGCGTATGAACTTAACAATTTGTGTCACATAAAATATTATGATCCGCTTGCCAATTTTGTTGAAACTTGCGACAAATATACGACATTACTGGATAGGAGAGAACGATGTGTGGCACTTAGCTAAAACCGATGTGCTTTTGAAATTTGAAACACCTTCTTTCAGGGTTCCGCAGTCAAATAGCAAAACTGGTCAAGTGCAATTCTGACAAGCAGTGAAATTACTTTATTATCGTAAATAATCACCAAAGCGGACTTCGTAGTGCAATACATATTTAATGATACATAATATAATTAAGTAGGGAGTAATATTTATTATCATATATCTCGATAACTCTGATATCGAGAATCACCGTTGTAGTTCATTTTATGCTAGGAACATACCAGTTAAATTATAAAAAAATATTTACACCCTTATAAATAATCCTTTCAAACAATAACTTACACGGAGTTTTAAATATTTTTCCTGGAACTTTTTTTTTAATAAATTTTTCGTGGATCTCCTAGAGGGGGATATTTCGGGAATCGTATTTTAAAAGGAATTAGAAAATATCTGGAAACATTTTGGACACAGCAACTCTTCAGAGATATGAGTAACTAATTAATTTTAGTGCCTGCGTCCTGTGTCTTTTTAACTACAGAAGTACAAAATCTAAAAAAAATGAGGTTAATGGAATTTTTGTAATTATTTCAATGCAAATTTTATTCTGCTAACTTATTTTGGTAGCTAACTTTTGTACCTGTATCACTTTATTATTGAAGATTACTTAGTATTTACTATTGAAGAGGTACAGCTAACCAAGTTATTTGAATTACACCTGTGGGAGGCACAGTATACAATATGCGTATAAAGGGAAAATACGAGTAAATAAACAGTGTCATAACAATATTATATACTTTTCTTTGATTAAATTTTTATTCCACACACACTTATGATTTCAATTTGTACTTAACAGTTAAGTTTGCACTTTTATTTTTTAATTAATTATGTTAACACTCCTAAATAAATTAAGATAACATTTTATATCAGGAAATTTTATAAGACTCCTCAACGTATAGGTTACTTACAACATCTTTATGTAAAACGAAAATATTTGCTAAGAAACAGCGTTTGGAAACACAACTGCAGACGCGTGCTCATATTGGAGCGATCAATATATTTCTTTTGGAGAAAAATGCACACTTAAACAAAATATAGAATGCTAATATTAATATATTATGATACAGATATATATTAAGCAAAACAGCAAAGTCATTGCTAAGAGAAAGATACCATTATTAATTTATCTACGAGAAAATTGGTATTGGAAATGTAAGCACATTGATATCATTACTTAACTAAACTTACTACTTATTAGTGAATCGGAATTCCATCTGCTTGCCAGTATCAGATTCAATGGAAATCAGATGGTATTCGTATCATATTGGTTGATTGGGCTTAGGTCTAGTGATATATTTTATATAGATATAAAATGTTATCTAAATCGCTGTTCCATTTATTGTCAACAAATATAACAATTTCTAATTGCAATATATATTTTTGAGTTGGAGAATTGGTGAAAGGAAAAATGATTTTCCCAATTTTCCCGGAATTTTTTACGGAATGCAAACAATATATTCAATATTGGAAAACGTGTTTTCAATTAAAGATTTTCGAATAGCTAAAAGACAAATAAATTCTCAATAAATTCGCTTAGCGAATTTCCAAAATATTTTTTTATTACGTATCGCATTTGTTTACATTATATATTTTTGAAATCCGTTCACGGCTGCATACCGCATATGCTTAATGGCCTATTTGAATTTTTATTTTTTCACATTGGACAAATTTATGTCTCTCAACCCTCATGTTGTATGGATTGTGATATCATTTAGATTCAGATGATCCTAAAAATACCTTATTCACTCTAATCAATTTTTTCATTCTAGCTCCGATATAGTAGACTAATGAATATTAATACATATAAAGTATACAAAAATATCACAAATGAACATCAAGGTAGAAACTAGATCGAAACAACATGCATACGCAATGTAGTATTTTTAAAACGTTAGTACGGAAGAAAAAATAAGCTGAATTCCTGAATATATCAACACAATTCGTTGGAAACATTACAAAATTATTGCAAAATAATAATCAATTATTGTTGCTGGGAACTTGTAAACAAATGAGGCTCATGTTTGTAGCCAAAATATCTATGAACTCATAATGAATGAACTGGTTTAGAAAACAAATTATTTACTTAGTTCAACAGCTATTCAAAGAATAAAAATAACAATAGACTTCAATTGGTCAATAGACGGTAGACAAATCTAATCCTGTAAGGATTAGTTTATTTGAAAGACCGAAATTACTAACATGTAGATTTAAAATTTCATAACGTGTTTAGTAGAACTAAATATAAAGAAAATTCTATATGCGTTTGATGGTAAATTTTATGATAAACTATACACGAAAAAATAAATCCTCGGCAGAGTTCGAATATTCTTTGATGGCCTTTGCCTTATACTGCTCCATAAATATATTTATATCTTTAATTGATTTGGACCATTTCAGAGCCACGTAGACTATAAGTAAACACTGGTTTTGGAATATAGAGCGCAACTTTTCTCTGTATTGACCTTGGCTTCTGGTTAGCATCATTACAAAAATAGGTTTGACCAAAAGTTAAAACTGTTCCATCTTTAATAGAGAAACGTAATGAGAGGAATCAGGTTTCATGCCCGGAATAAAAACTCTTTAGTCTGGGTTTGCACCAACTAAAATCTTACTGTCTAATTAATTTATATAAACCTTATTATCTAATAAATTAACATATAATTCAATTGATCAATTTCAATACATCAAAGTCAAGCAAATTGTTGTTCTTAGTTCTCGAACCGTTCTTACGTATAGCACGTCGATTCATCAAAATATAGTAATTATGACAATGTTTTCTGAATTTTTTATCAATTTTTATTTTTGATACTATTCAAGAAATTGAACAGAAGAAAGAAATTTAACTATCGTTGTAATGGAAAAAGGTTATGATATATTTAAAATAAGAAAAAGTGTAGCTTAAAACAAATGGAATACATATTATTTTTTTAAGAACATGTAATAAAAACGACATATTCAACAAAAATATTACTTCCTTGCGATTATTTTTTGGAAAATAATTTATTTGAGAAATCTTTCCTGTATAAACTGCGTTTATGCAAATATTATTCTTTTTCTTAGTTGCCATTATTTGGTACCAAATACTGAATATATAATACAAACACGAATTTATATAAAAAAACAAAACCAAAAAATCTAAAATCTTAATTTGATGTTTATTCTTATCAATTTGATTGACAGTCATTTCATTATAGTAAAAGAAATTTTCAAATATTTTTTTCAAATAATCTCCAGCGACTAATATTTTATTTAAATACATAATTTTTAATGCATTTTCCTTAAATTAATTATTTTCTCCATGTGTGTTTTTCTTCATTAGAATCGGGAGTTATTATTCATAATAACCTTTCTTTATCGGTATCTCAGAAGTTTAGAGATCATTAAGCATTGAAGTTTTCTTCAATACTTAAATATTTATTTAATTAATTAGTATCTCATTCACAAAAATTAGCCTTGAATTTATGCGGTCAACAAACTTCGCTTTACGCTTTGTAAAGACGTTTTTCTACGCCTACAGAGCCCAAAACACGCGAGCCTTAGGTTATGGTTACTATGGATACAAATTCTGAAGAAATTTTGTTATGACGAGCACGTCCAAAATCTTTGTCAGAACAAGGTGGGTTCTCTATGTGCTTTTTCTGATAGTCAGTACGTATTTGCTTCCCAGCAAAATGGACGAACTTGATGAGTTTTACTTTCTTGAAAGTCCGCCGATTTAATAATTGTTGATTGGTAGTGGTAAAACTGAATATGATGACAGTTTAGTTTCCACAAGTGTCGATAAGGAAGAGTTTGCATTATTATATCAAGATTTATGCGAGAACTTGTAAAAGTTTTTGAGTATTTTATAATAAGACAACATTTTTATAAGTACTGAAGAGTAAGTACTCAGTAACTAAAATAACAAAAGCCAATACAAACAGATGGTACTTGCATTTTTTATTTATATTTTGAGGCTTTATTTTTGAAAAGAACGAAGCTAGGTTTTTATGTTCAGGACTCAGTGGAGTTGACAGTTGTGAATCAGTTCTCCAACTTTCATTTTCAGTAGATGAACATGCCACATGCGGAAACTTTGAGATTACTTATTGACGGATGTTGACCTCTGTACTCCCTGAAAAATCCTCTTCACGAAACACTTGTTGAAGCTTAGTCCTCATAAACACTTTTTTTTGTTAAGGTACGTTCCTCAGATATAGCAGTAAACTCATCAAAAAATGATAATCTGGATCTTTGTTTAGGGAATTAGAATTTCTTTCCTTGAACATTTGGAATTAGAATTTATTTTATGAACAATGTTGTTTCGTTTTTTATTCTTCAAGCATTATACATTTTTTAACCAGATTAGCATTATTTTGATTGACCATTTTTATCTCAGGAGTAGCAAAATTCCGGGCCGAAATAGTTGCACCTGTTGTTTTCTGAAATTATTCAAGAGTTTGTGATTGTGATTCTGGTTCGTTTTTAGGGGGATCAGGGAAGAAGTACCAGTTGAATTCTGGGTGTTTACATCAAAAAATATTTTCTTGCTTGTAACGCTCCGGACTTTACCCAGTAATTTTCTTTTTTGAAATTGGTCCTTCAAAAACTCCATGCTTTTTAAATAGGACCACCTAGGCTCTTCGGTGATTCCTCCTTGAATCCCACTCCGTTTTTTAGAATTCTTGCTCAATTCCTTACGGAACGTGTCTCTCAAACCTTGCTAATTAATTTTGGCTGCTATATCTGAAAATAGTGGAAAAAATCAATTAATCAATGTTTTTAATCCTAATGTAGTGTTATGTTTGTGTTTTGAATTAATTTTTAATAGATATGTCGATTTTTTGTGTAGAAGTTGTTTTTTATTACAAATTTTTATCACCTGGGCTGTCATTTCGAGCACTTTGCTTCCCCTATATAATTTCATATTTCGCTATTCAATACATAGTTTTCTAAACGTATCAATTATTTATATTCATATTGACAAAGGCAAAAACTAAAACATAATTCGTCAGAACGCTCTAAAAATCAAACTAATTTGAACGCTCAAATAATTCTGACGATATAGTGCATCTTTTGACGTGCCCTGCGCTCCCACAGTATAATCAGGAATTTTTCAGCATAAAATTTGGGATGTCAAAATAACTTAATTATCCAGTTACTTTGAATAGCGATAATCTTTTTATTAATTTTACTTTAAATAACTAGTATTAATAAATACGGTAACAATTATTCCGAACACTGTTTATGCCTAAATCTAATTTATTTAATGATTTTTTTTTAAATCAATGCCTGGCTTTAAAATTCATCGATTAGACCGCTGGCCCTTCCATTCGCAGCGGTATGCTCAATATATCTAGTTATCAGCTCTCAAAGCTTTGAAAATAAATGTAGAAATAGGCTTTATAACAAATTAGGATCAATCAATTTACAGCTTCTTAGGGGTTTAAGGGTTAATTCTTAGCAGTTTACGCTGCTTCAGTTTTTTCTGAAGTTTAGAAACGCACATAAAACGCACATGTAGACCCCACGCATATATAGATGCACACGCATACGTACATGGCCCATATGCACGCACATGTAGACTGAGACATGTTTTTATTTGAGAGGGACACATGTTTGTGTTTGTTGTGTATATATGGGAGCACGATCGCGCGATTGCTCGCAAGAGTATATGTATAAGTTTGTGTAACAATCAAATGCGCATTGCAAGGGGAATGCGTCTATTTTGTAATATGATTTAGCAAAATATTGCCTTCTCGTCTATTTGTTAAACATACTAAACTACTTGCAAATACAGTGTAGCCAATTTTATCACAATCCAGCGATTAATTTACTATTAATAAGCTAGAGGAAGAGATTCAAGGTTTCAATATTTCAGCTTTGTTCCATTTAAACTTGTTTACTCAACCGCCGCTGCAAAATTGTTAAACATGGTTCAGCCACACATTCATAAAATTAAACGAATTAGCCAGTCTCTGTGCGTAATTCAAGACGGAGTTTTTTAAAAAATGCTTTTTACTTCCAAATGTCACTGTAAATATTTCTAAATTATAGCCTTAATTCTACATTAAATGCAAAAAAATTACAAATGGATACGATAAAAACTCACTGCACAGCTTTTGACAAAGAATATATTACATCGTATTTTATAACAAGGTAAAGCTCATTATAACCTGTTTACGTAAGCCTTAAAATTAGAGCACGGTAAAACCTGCAAGTACGGTAGTGTGCGCAATTAATCTTTAAACCAGTTTACTGGCGTTCAGCTCCATTAGAGCGGAAACTGATGTAGTTAACCGGAAAATGGGTAATGTGAATTTTCACTTAGTTTAGAATGTAGAAGGGTAGTCTTTGTATGCTGCAGAAATTATATGTGTAATTATCTTTAATAAGGATGTAAAAGAAAGTCATATTAACTCTTGGAACTAATTTTTTGATAAGAAATAAATTCTTGTAAACCCAAAATCATTCCTAGGACGCAAAACAGTTAAAAAATTGTATACTTGTATATTATGACTCAAAATAATTTCACAGTTCTTTATGATATACTAGAAAAAAGTTTAGATTTTAGAAAATTTTAATTTATTTAAGATTCCCATTTATACATCAGTCAAAATTTATCTAGTTTAATCAATTCAAAGCCTGCTATATGCAAGCTATCTAGCTTAATACATTTAAAGCTTGCTACATGCAAGGAATCTAGTTTAATCAATTCAAAGCCTGCTATACGCAAGTTATCTAGCTTATTAAATTCAAAGCCTGCTATATGTAAGGAATATAGCTTAATAAATTCAAAACCTGCTATATCCAAGGCATATAGCCTAATAAATTGAAAGCCTGCTACATGCAAGGTATCTAGTTTATTAATTCAAAATCTGCTACGCGTAAGGTATCTAGTTTATTAAATTAAAAGCCTGCTACATGCAAGGAATCTAGTTTAATCTATTGAAACCTGCTATGTACAAGGTATCTGGTTTAATAAATTCAAAGCCTGCTACATGCAAAGTATCTAGTTTAATCAATTCAAAGCCTGCTACATGCACGGAATCAAATTCAAATATGTTAACGCCCACGTTATGATGGTGTCATCTATTAAAATTTTTTGAACGTAAAACAGATTACACGCGCAATACTCTCATAATAAAAAAAAATTCAGAAATAAAATAAATTTTTTCAGACCCAACTTACATAATTCCGCCTAGAATAAAAAAAAAATAGAATGTACAGCTACTAAAGAAATTCTTCTTATTGAACAACATTTCTCCGATCATATTTTAATTGCGAGGTATCTGGTTAGTGTTAAAAATAATAAACGAATTTTTCAAAGCAACCCAGAATTTAAAGATAATACCACTCGATTTCCTAAATCATCCTGAACCGACTAACTCATGTAACAACTTCTCTCTCCGCAAAAATTGTAACTCCCTGAATAGCACCCGAATTGTTCTAGACCAACTTAAGACTTCACACTTAAATGCTGAAGAAGCAAATGTTCTTTACGGTAAATGAGCTAAATTTTCAGACAACTTTCATAATCCTGAAGACAAGTTAACCCACAGGAACCCAATACAACATGAAATAAGGACGTCCTCCGATTTTTCCGTACACACAAAAAAATATAGATTCCCTGAAATACATAAGGTGGAAGTAAGGAAACAAATCAATTAAAGGCTAGAACAAAATATAAAAGAACCTTCCATATCTCCGTGGACTTTATCCATCTGAGTAATTCTCAAGAAGTTAGATGCTTCAGGGGAAAAAATGGCGAATCTTATCGATTACCGCAAACTCAACGACGTGACGGTAAGAGACACTCCATTCCGTAAATTGCTGGGATACTTGCTTAGCTTGGTAATTGCAAGTATTTTTCCACTTTGACCTTTTATTCCATCAAATACCTATCAACTAAATAGATGCTCCAAAAAAAGCTTTCGGTGTACCCGAAGAACACTTTCAATTTACTAGAATGTCGTTCGGGTAAAAAAACGCTCGCTCTACTTTCCAACGTGTTATGAAAACAGCATTATCCAGTTTGCAAGACATTCGCTGTTTCGTATATCCCGACTATATCGTTATATACTCGAACGATCTGAAATCTCACATTAACAGCAAATCCAGTGTTTTTCAAAAATTGGGAGAATATAACTTAAAAATTTCTTAGAGGGAATATAACTTGAAAATGTAACTTGCAACTCGCCAAATGTGAATTTCTGAGACACGAAGTCACGTATCTTGGCCACCTCATAACTGAAAAAGTTGTCAAGTCGAATTTCGAGAAAATTATAACTGTGACGGTTTTCATTTCTGTTCCAATTACCAATTCCCCAAAAGGAATCAAACCTTTCCTGTTCCTAATTTCTTACTACAGAGGGTTTGTTCCCAAATTTTCTAAAACAGCTAAACCTTTAACCAATATTCTGAAAAAGAATACCCCATTTAAATTGAAAATCCAACAACAACTAGCCTTTGATAATTTAAAAAATAAACCTATTTCAGCGCCTATACTTTGCTATCCTGATTTTACTAAACCATTCATCCTCACTGATCATGCATCTAAATATGCCATTGGCAACATATCAAGGTTCAATCCAAAAAGACAAACACGTTGCCTATGCATCATGCAAATTAAATAAAGAAGAATGTAGCCTAAGCACAACTGAGAAAGAGATGCTTGGGATCGTATTCGGATGTAAAACGTTCCGCCCCATTTATTTGGATGCAAATTCCAAGTTGTTATTGATCATTAGCCCCTCAAATGTCTTTTCAATTATAAAGATTTAGCTTCAAACTGCAATGTTGGCGTCTTGAATTAGAGAAATATGCGTCTTGAATTAGAGAAGATGCAAACCTAGATTTTGGTATATTAGATATTCCATCCCTTTCTGAAATCGATGAAAATAATAATTCATCGCGTATCCGACATTCAGTCGACAAGAACTTGAATTTTCAACTCTCATCACTAGCTACGATTATTCTAAATTTCATCGAAATAAATATCGAGCACTGAATACGTACTTAAACAAATAAAATGTAAACCTTATGATATGTTATTCTCCCAACTTCAATTGATCTCGATGATTCTATCTCGTATGTGGCCGAAGTCTTAAACAATGTCGAAAACTGAGATAAATTAATCGAAGGTAAAATCGAAAGTGAATTATATTCATTTAAACAACTCAATATAAAAATTAATACCATTTTCCTATCCTTCTTCATAGTTCATCATTTTGACCAATCTTCATATCCAGAAATATTTGAAACGCTTAAATCGATTAGGAACGTAGTACGTAAGACTGAAAATATCAATAAGGTAGCGATTTCAGATTTTTCAAGTCCTTTCGAAAGGTTCTTATTCATAAAATTATATAAAACGATTATCTTCATTTTCCACGATACCAAAATAACCGTGAATATATATCGCAATAATAACACCCATCGTTAAAAGAAATAAAGAAAATAATGCATGGAAATCATGACTTGCCTGTTGCTGGGCACTTAGGCTCAGTAAGAATGCCTAATAGAACCCACGAAAAATATTATTAGAAAGGCATATGAAATTGAAAGTCATGACATTGAAAGTCATGTCAAACCGTCCGGTCTAGACAATAAAGCTTTGGGAAAAATAAACAGAGCTCCCATGCAGATAACAACCACATCCCTCTCAACACATTTTCCTTGGTATTAACGGCCCCTTACGGCAAAATTGAAATACATACTGATGATACAAGATGACCTCTCAAAATTTTCCACCGTCCATCCGATGCACAGTATTATGTAAGACTCTTCTGACAAGTAAATATTTCATTTATTTTATTAACTTATTCGTCATACCCAGAACTGTTCTCACCTGTCAAGGAAGCGATTTCACCGCTGATCTATTCAGAATGACGTGTGAATTCCTTATGATCTATGACCATATCATACTCGAACCCAGGGCGCACTTGAATGCAGCCACTCGACGCTCAAAACATATCTTAAATCATTCGTTAACCAGGACCAAGATAACTGGCCCTCTATGTTTACACAGAAATGTTAGCATATAATACACTTTACAACACACTTCACGCCCTATGAATTCTTCAGAACCCTCAGAGCCCTATTCGGTCAGAAGCCATACATTTCTGATTTAATCTATCATTCACTTCCCGATGCAATATACCCTGCATACAAGGAAATGTTACAGCATAGACCAAAATATTCGAAAGACAATGCCATTGAGAATATTACTAAATCTAAAGAAAATTCTATGACACATTATGACTCGTAGTTACCATGTTAATTATAAGGAAGGCGACCTTATATATTTCAAAAATCATTTACGGTTGAGAAAATGCTTGTCGCCCGTTCGGAAAAGGGCCTTATAAAATAATTAAAGTTAATGGCAACAACACAGTAACAATAATCATTGATAAACAACACGCCACGTATCATAAAGATGAACTAAAATTGGCAGATATTTAATCACCTCAAAATATATTTTAGTTTAAAGTTATAATATCACATACTCTTAACTAAGTATAACTTACCGTCAAACTAAGTAAAATACTAATACGTAATGCTTTCCTTTAAACTTCATTATAAAAAAAGATAGTAGTAAAGTAAAATATATAATCATACTAATATTGTATACAATTAGCATACTATTATCTTAAAATAAACTATTAAATTTATTATTCTAAACAATTATAATTGTATTCCAGAATGAATACTCATGCAAACCTGAATTATGTCCAGAACATTACTATAAGCCCCGGCATTTATTTTAATATTATTGGTAATTTAAGAATAAGTAACGAAATCCTTAATATAATAATTTCATTACATATCTCCACACGTACATCTACTTATTGATAACATCAACTCAATTTTAAATACGCTAAAATCGATTCGTCAACAAAGTGAAATATACATACTGAATCTTCGTACAGTCAAGTACCATGAAATCTGTAAGATACATGAATAATTATTTCACCCATTAGAACACAAATACAAACGGGCAGCCTGGTTTCAGTAGGTACTGTACTAACACATGTCTTCTGTACTAACACAGGTCGCAGTAGGTACTGTACTAACACATGTCTTCGAAACTTTAAATGAAGATGATGCTGTTAGATACAATAACGCTATAGAAGCTGTTCAAAAATATATGAAAAGGGTAGCCTCGCTTTTGAAAGAAAATATTTAGGCAGCGACATCAGGATTGTCAAATTACAACAAGATCATACAATCACTGAAAAATAATGAAGTTCAGTTAAACTTTGTAATCGACGAACTATCGGAAAGTATAAACAATAATTCCTTCGTATTAAATCAATTAATCGTCAGAACAAAAATAGATTCTATTTTAAACACTTTAGAAAGAACTTTGCTTTCCTTATCATTTAAATTGGAAGACTTTACAAATGCAATATTGTTTTAGCAGCTAAAATATACTCCACCCTTCGGTCATAATGCCGCTTGAACTATACAGAGAGCTTGCCGAAAATTATATACAATTATATAAAATTTTATAAAATTATATATTGACCTGTCAGTGTCAAATTACCTGTAAACATAGACCTAGATCTAATTTACCTTATGATAAGCAATTCTAAGGTTATGTCGTATTTTTCAATAATAAACTAATTTTTGTATTATAATTTCCAGTGATATCCCGTAAGGAATATAATTTATTTCATAGTAACCCATTACTAACACCGCATGACCCTAATTTACCAAAATCTTTCAGTACTGCTGTACCTAAGAGCAAGTATATCTTAATGACCAAAGACAAGCAGCATTATTGTGAACCCGACGACCTGAAAGTGTGTAAAACCATAAACCATCAGTCTTATAAATGTGATGTTGTGAAAGTGTTTTCGCTCAGTGCAAACTTCAATTGCGAAAATGAACTAATAACAAAAGTGATAAGTGAATTACCCAAAATATGCGAAATCAAGACAATATGCGAAAATTTAAACATTTGGAAACCACTTATAACTAATAGATGGATTAATGTACAATCATGATCAAAAAGTTTTTTTGATCATGAGTGTACATTAATTTTATTTTTTGCAATAGACTGTATTAACAAAGAAGTTTACGAAATAAATGTAATAGGTACAAGTATACTTAGCCTTCTAAATAATTGCACAGCGTATTTTATAAACAATAAAACTCGAACTAAAACAAATTAGCTTTAACATAAGTTCACCAATAAGGATGTCTGATTTTAGTTTGATATATGACCCTTGCCGCAGCTTCCGTAACAGAAAGAAAAATGTATATAATGCATCTCCGATTTCGTTGAAAAATATTGACCTTAATTAGTTTAACACAATTTCAAAATCTACATAATCGCGTTCAAGCAATATCGATAAAATTATTAAAAAATCGCAAATGATTAAATATCAGACGCATTATTCAATATTATTAATAATAACTATATGTATAGTCATAAGAATGATTAGTCTTACGTTATGTTGTGCTTCGAAACCTGGCGGCAGTCTCCGAAACTATTTTAATCGAGCACGAAGAAATAACCCAGAGGTAAACAACGATGCAGAAACTATAGAAAACGTCCCGATACCTCATATTAAGAATGTCGCTTGAATTATATAAATCTTATATATATTTCGAAAACTACACCGAAGTTTATACCTTTTCGGGGGGCTGTTATACTCTTCCTCTGCACGGGTTAATGCTAACGACCATCTTACCTACTTGTACTGACGGCATCAAAGTTTACTTTATCTAGTACCCTGTCAACATTCAAGAGGCAATGAACAACAGACGCTCACCAGAAGCGTCGTTGTTCATTGCCTCTTGAAAGGTACGTAGGGGCATCCTAGATCGATCCAAAGGAACTGACCAACTACTTCCACACTAAAGAGTAGCTTGGAAATTGTGCCTATAAGATCTGCGATCTGTAACAAAGCAGCAGTGACAGAGAGTTCAGTGACCTGATGAGACCTCATCAGGTCAAACAGTTTGTCTAGATTATCATCAGTCTATGAGCCAAATGGATAAAGTATCTGGGACTCGTTTGTAATAGATCGTTGATAATTTGGACTTAATTTGGATTAGTTTTACATAGCATTTTCTTCCAATACCACACCTCAAAAGCATCGATTTTCTTCCTGTCTACTGCCTAACTTATCCAATTGCGTGGTTTTACAATTACATGACACTACACTTTGAATATAGTGTTACATTTAGTGAAAATATATAAATTTCACATTTATTTCCCAAAAACTTTTTAAAATGTACTGATCTATTCTTTTAAATTGTACGGGACTTTAAATTATACGTTATTCTCATATCGCCGATCCAACGGCTATTTTACTTTAAATATCGTAACGTCGAATATACATAAGCTTTTTACATCTATTCCAAGTGCACGTACTTGTACATTAGCTTTAAGTGTTACAGAATAAATTACTTGCGACTCATACTATTAGTTGTGATAATTTTTTAAATTTCATAATAACGTAACCATAAATCTTAAACGAAGCTTCCATAGGTTCCTTTTAACTTTTCAATTAAGAAAGTCATATAAAGGTTTTACATTAGTATAACTTCAAATATTGAGCTACCGTAAAGTACAATATATACAAATGTGTAGATTTTAAAAATGTAAAATTCTTGCCTAACTCCCAACTGAATATGAAATGCCTATCGCAATAAATATTTAAATTTTCGTTTTTTGCTATTCTCTAAACATTACGTTATTAAAAAACCTGAATCATAATTACTAAGCAGAGATATAAAAACGAAAAAAAAGGGGAAATATTACGATGTTAATTGTAAAACTTTCTTATCCGAAATATTATATGAAATATGATAAGACTTTTGATTACACCGTACACATTGTTTTAAATAAAATTTCATTTGAAAAGCTCCAGAATATGTTTCCAGAAATATAACCCTTTTTCATTTGAAAGTATTTTCCCACAAATCGTCCCACGCAAGGTGAGACTTTTCCAAAAGTAATAATATTCTGCACGCGGATATAAATATATATTAGGGCTATGCCGAAAGCGAAGTGAATTTTCTTCAATATCCTGCGCCTGTTATTGCGGAGACTCACTTACAAGTTGATGCATAATTCATAAGTTTGCGTTCGATTCGTCTGCATTGAGATAAGTTTTGCACGGAGCTTTCAAACCAAATAAAGATATAACTGGGAGTTTTAACTTTGCGTTTATATTTATCAGTATGTGGAGTTCGATCCTTGTTTTTCGCAATAAGTTTGTTTTTCCAAATAAGTTTCGCAAAAACTTTTCTTAACCGACGTTAATAACGTAAGAAATGTATGAAAACGACGAATAGACAAATTAAAGATATCTTATTAAGGCATGTAGCCTTAATAAGATATTTTAAATTTGTCTATTCATCATATTTTATGTTGATATTTGTAAGTGTAATTGTATATTGTACGTATATATTGGAAGTGTAGTTCATAAGATTGGATGTTATTATGCAAAATTCACCATTAGTTGAAATCAGAAATTAACAATTATGTTTAATATTTTACATAGATAAGAAAATAGTATGTGCACTGTAATATTTGAAATATAAATAATTCTAAAGGTGTTACAGCATTATAAAAAAATGTTCTAAAAACATTTAATTGCCTGCTCGGCCGCGTGCCACAAATCTTGTAAAAATCTTGCTAATAATCCATCTGAAGATGTTATAATACAACGAAACCTAGGTCGTGGTAAAAAACTTAAAGAAAGTCGAAATAATACTACATCACGTAGTTTCATTGTGAATAATGAATTTCTACAAAATTAACGCTAAAAATATTCAATAAATTGCACTCATTAATGGCTGATCGGGCTCAGCATTAAGATTTGGTTATACTCCTGATTAAGTCACACACGTCACACACACATCACGTGTTAATATTTAATGACACGTAAAAGCGCTCATAGGAGAAATACATATGCTTGAGAATTTATATTCATCCATAAATTATCCTTCTGACAAATGAAAGTATTTTTCACAGTAAGAAAGTTTTGCCATATTAGTTGAACTCTCTTGGAGCCTTTGGATAAAATCGACGGTATAAATATATTTAATAACGCTGTTATTCGATCGAAGTAAAAGCGTTATGTCAATTAATTACACAGTTAATCACAAAACTATTCAAATTATTCGGATAAGGTTAAACACGATATCACTTTACGCAGAGATATCTTACTCAATTTTCAATACAGAATCATTTTCTACAATTATTACTTGTCGTTTTGCTTAACGAAATTATGCATATGTCAATTTAAAATTCTTTGAAATTACCTTACAATTGGCATAGTTTAGTAAAATGAACTAATGAGCATTTGTTTATATCAGCTAAATGTTGCGGAGTTGGCTTCTTGCTACTGTGCCGACGACATCTTAATAAAACTCCTTAGTGAGGTAGGATTCTCCGTATCACGATTTTTGGTTTAGTATCCTGCTCATAGAAAGCAATATGTACGAGTGGATAACTTTATGTCCTAGACTTACTTTACACGGTTGGGAATGAGCCAGTGTTCAAATCTCAGGTCTCCACTTTCACTATTTTTGGAAACCATATATATAAGATTACGCGTAGTTTGTTGTAACAGTTGTAGTGTGTCGTCAGCGTTGTCGTTGAATGGAGCGAAGCAAGGGGCGTACGGCTTGACGCAAATAAATATTCATATATAGTGTGTTAGAGCCGAACACGCGCTCCCGTTTAATATGAATATAAGGTTAGCGAAATGCCACCGCATCATCTGGATGAAGTCATTAATTTGAGGGTCAAATTATATTCGGAATTGACGTTTCGTGGACATATGGCAGATGTAGTAAAAATCGTTATGAAAACTCGAATTTGTTACCTTATAATTCAAAGGATTTTCAATTCGTGTCCTAAATTCGCCTACCCTACACTTTATTTTTGCAAAGCCGATTAAAATCTATTCCATTACTAGGAGCCCACACGAAGCCAATTACAGCTCCATGATTGAAAGTATACAAAATACTTTTCTCCAATATCTATGTAAGAAAAAAAAAATTTAAAAAAAAAATGATACGGTCTACTATTATTACTTTCTGTTTCTTACCAATTTTCTTTTGAGTGTATTAGATTCCCATTCCTTGTAACTCAGAAGAAATGTTCGGCTTATAAAATTTACCTTCCAGTTATTAAATGGAAAAACCCATCAAATATACATATATTAATGGGTTAAAAATAACTCATTAAATATATATTATTGGTTAAACCCATTAATCATTATCATTGAGTACACTTTTACTCTTCATACCTAACATTTTCCTGTGCTCACATTACCTTTTTGATGTACAACCCTTTGATGTAGAACCAAATTATATCTGACCTCTTTAGTTTCCCGCGGTTTTCAACTGTTCAACCACTTGATCGTAGTTATACCAGATATTTAAAATTATTCATAGTATTTCCCCAAAATTATTAAATTTATTTTTAACTCTACAAGGATAAAATTATTCCTGTATATTCAGGATAACTTGTTTTAAAGGAGATTCATCACTGGCTCTTACGTTTCAATTTGGGATCCAAAATACTTTTGACAATCTATCGACATATATTCAATGCAGTCTTCCAACACCAACATTCCGAACACAAGATTTTTTCCTGACACTTGGACATAAAAGAGATATCTATAATTCTGCCATTGTTCATATGAACGGTGTAATCAATTTAATTAATATATATACATATATATACACACACACACACACACACATATATATATATATATATATATATATATATATATATATAAATATATATATATATATAGTGCGCCTTTAATGTTAATATTTAAAGTTATCTAAAATCGAATTACGTTTCACATACTAATTATTAGCGCTCACACATTAATAATCAAACAGGCTTAAGAACTGACGAATTATCCATTCAACACAGTGACAGCAATTCGACTTAAAGTTAAAATATATCCTACTTTTATCCTAGTCGAGGGCAGTTTAAACCTGACAACAGTTACTGAAAAAGAAACCACTTACATAATAAAAAACATGTCAAATTTAATTAGCATTACAAGGGTTCCGTCCATTTACGAACTTACAATCTTTGAAGTGTAATTAGTATTTACTTTAAATTTTTATCAATATTAACTTTTTGCAACATAAATAAACAGTCTACCCGACATATCGCAAGTATATAAACATGATACAAATTTCGGAAAAATAAGATACATGAAAAGTATAGCGATAACTATATTTTCACCCTTTTTTCATGTTTTATGTCTCAATATTTCCGACAAAAATGGGAGGGGTATGCTTTTATTTAGCACATATTTTAGATTATTTTTTTAAATAGGCAATTGTAAATGGAGAAACAAATATTCTTGTTTTTCGCGTGACAGACCCGTTCCAATTGTATTCGACGTCAATGAAAAGAATAGTTTTTATTTATTAATTTATTTACACCTTCTTCAAATATTATACGAACATTACAAAAATTCATTATGATAATATGTAGGTTATTAAAATATATACCATGCTGAACTAAAAGTTTCTACATCGCGTAGTTTCTGAGTATGCCGGCTGTGACTGACGAACTGACGTACAGATACGTAAGTTATCTCGTAAGGGTTCTCCTTTTAAATTTGATGCACGCAACCCTAAAAATCTATGGAAATGAACCCACGGAATGAAACTAGTAAGTGCATATATAAAATGTATTGTGAAAGTGTGGTGTGTATTTTCAAAAGACACTCTTTATTTTAACACAAATTAAATGTGCAATGGATAAAAATACAAGGCCATTTCTACTTTCTCAGAATCTGTATCCAATCCACCCTCTTATCTAAGGAGTCGGAAATTGAACAGGTGTGCAAATCGTAATATGAAGTAATGCTTCCAGTAATAAGTGAAGTAAGTAAAGTATTCGAATTATAATTGGCGATCGTAAGCAGATGTTGGTATGTGCATGCGAAATTTAAATTAGTGGGTGATTTCATACTCGCGCATAATAGTTGGGTACATAAAACAACACTAATCCCAATACCGAAAGATTGCCAATGTAACATTTTAATGTTTTGAATAAATACATCTCCTTTTCCACTTGCAGAAAGTTATATCCAACTGTGCCCCTAGTAAAAAGTAATTGTAATAAAAAAAAACAAAAGATTCTATTAAAATATTATAAAATATGTAAGCATTAAGGTACTTATTGACAATTATATCTTCATTTGTAATCCTTCTACTAGCGATGCTTTCTAATCCCAGTTCACATCAATATTTATAATTAGGTATATTCTGGATGTTTTTAAGTTTTGTGTTTTTATGTTATAACTTATAAATATTTCTATAACTTTTCTGTTCTGTATATTGTTCTATATTACAACATATTCGTCACACAAGAAATCATTTTAACTCAATTTTAATTATTGACGTAACGAAATATCGCCTGTGACAATAAATAGCTTACATTTTCTAAACATTTTTATATACATTATACTTTTTAAAGTAATAAATAAGGCATCGAAAGTAGTGATATTATAGTCATATATTGTCTGCATTGAAAACTTAGAGATTCGACGATCTGGCTTTAGATCCAGAGAACCTACTCCTTCGTAAATAAATATTTTATTTTAGGGAGTAGGCAAGCGAAATATTGTTGTTAAGATCGTTCCTGCCTTTATAATTTATGGAAGCAAAGTTCAGGTTTGCTTTGAAAACTACATTTGTAGTTAGACGTAAATTTGCTATAAATTATATGTAAATTTCCGTAAAAACTGTAAAGTAATAAACCGTCGCTCCTCCTATCCGAGTTTGCTTAAACATAAACTCAGCAGACAGTGTTAAAAGCACTTGAATGCAAACTAAATCATAGTTTGTATTCAAGTGAAAATAAGCTAGAAAATCCTAAAACATATAGTTTTATGGCTGTTAACTAGCAATTAGCAATTTACATGTGGTCGAATGGAAGCGAATTAAGAGGCAAATTTAAAAAATAAATTAAAGTTGCCTGTGAACTCGTAAACATTCCTATTCTGTAATCGATTTATAATTATCTATCAAAATGTGGAAATGAAACTGTTTCAAAATTATACAAGTATATACATCATTGTAAAACGTACATAACTTAGATTTATTCATTTATGAGAAATTACAACTTATTGAAATAAAATAAAATCCTAACACCTTTTACGTTTTTTAAGTTAATTTGAGGTCTTTCCACAAACGTTCCAAACGTTTTTAGGCTCCCTGCAATGAATAAAAAAATGGAACCTTTACAATTTCCATAATATCATCAAGGGTGTGTGTCTGACGGTATGTCAAAACTATAACGATTTGAAATACAGTCAGACGGACACCTTCAAACATATTCTTTCACTTTAACATCAATTATGACGAAATTTTACGGAAGAATGTAGTACAAATTTTGTATTTTAAATTAAAATTAAAATTTTACAGAAGAATGTAGTACAAATATCTATTATTAGTTAAATGTGATGAAGAAAGAAGTTAATTAATAACCAGTAGTAAAAATTTATAAAAAATTATTCTAAAATAATCGAATTAGTTCCTAATAAAATTATTAATGGGGATATATTGGGGATATCTCCCTGTTCCAATGGCTCTCATATAATGCAATAACTATTACAAAAAACGATTCCATATATTCAATATTCTCGCCCCCGTATAAACACCGAGTTTAAATCTTCATAACTTGGTAAATTTGTTTCACTAGTCGAAATTTTTTCAATCTTCGTCAACATAAATATTGAGGTTACGATTTATGAAATAAAATTTAAGCCCCTTTTCGTGTATTGTACTTAGGATATACATTCTTTTTACGAGTCCCATCCAAACAGAACATAAATGAAGAGGTCATTTAAAATGTGGTCGAAAATATTAAGCAATATATTGTTAATACGGCATCTCCTTCACGAGGTAGAGTTCTTAACATCATTTGTACATTGTGTATCCCAATTTCTTCTAACTTGAAATTAGAAACCTAACATCTGATTAAGATAACACATATTTTTGTTATCTTAATCAGACGTTAGGTTTATAGATATAAATGGCACGGAATAATTGGTTTACACAAAATAATGTTTTCCAAGTGTTCAAGTCTTACGAATTTATCCTATGACTCAATCATATTGAAGATAGCTTTTTGTAAGTTTAAATAGTTACATTTAAATTCTGTTAGAAGTTCTAGGTTAGTTTTAAAGCTTATCGATCGAGTATTTACAACATAGCACAGGCTAGTAAGTCAAAAGTGTTAACCAAAATAATCACAAGAAACCTATAATATTGATGTACGTACATCAATCGTGTTAATACAAAATTCGCAATACAATTTTGGACAAAACTTTACACTCTAACCCATTGTACAACTATAACAGTTATACCAGGCGAGGACAGTTTCTCTTCATTTTTAATACTATTAGTACTGAACTGCTTAAATTCTTTACCACTGGTCTACGGGTTAGTGTTGAAAAACACTTAAAAATAGTGTTAAAAACACTTTCGAACCTTTATATTCACTTCTCTACTTTAAATCACGTCTATCAAAACCTGAAAAAAATATGATAACAAAATTACATTTAGTGCATACTATACTGCCAATTTATTCTGGTAAACTTGAGTTAGTACATTAATGAGGCATAGCAACCAAGTTATTTGATTTACACCTGTGAAATATATATTAAGCCCAATACTTAGCGGAGTTTAATAGAATTGTTACGAATTGGAATACGAAAACATTGTTATTTTTTAATGTGTAGCCGTTGCCAGAGCTTTCAGAATTATGGACGCGTCAATTACGTAACTAGTAACGAATTTAGGAGTTTAAGGTATATAATTATCTATTAGACTTGGTATATAAATTCTACTTATAATTTTAAGAAACAAATCAAAAAAAGTCAGATTGTGGTATATTTGCATTTTTATAATATTATTTATATTGGGACATATTTGTTTTTATATTACAAATATATTGAGTTATATTTGTATTTTTATTAAAGAACCAAGTAATATTTATGAAATTAATAAAATAAATCATATTAAAGAAAGGAAATGTCGTAAATTATTTCTCCTTTTTTAATCGTCTAAATGATGTGGTGTTCAGTGTTTTATCAGCTGAGGAGCTTCTCAGTTTCTTAAACAAAATTAGCTTGCGGAAGAAAAAGCTTGCTTACCTTCCACACTTGTAGGCGGTATAGATAATAATTAATTGTATGCGGCTGTTAGGTAGACTTCGCGTCAGCCACCAGCAGTACTATCATATACGCAAATTTCGACCCTAATTGTGCCTTTATGAGTAAGCTACTGATCGGTGCTTAGATCTGTGCTTTCTCCGAGCAGCCTTTCTGAACCTGGGTTTCGCAAACCTTTCTCAGAGGGTCCACGGACAAAATAATTGTAAATAAAAATTATAAAAACGTAATGTGGCGTCGTCGAGTGTTTGAAAGGAAAGTGCAGATAAAACAAAACCGTATGGCGCACAATGAGCTTTGTGGTGTGGGACTCGTCACTCCTTCGTCGCGCTACATCGCGCTACTATATAATAAATTTAGTCAATTGTTTCTTTTATGATTCACTCGCGTGTAATTTTATTGTACAAATGTAACTAGGTAGTGACCAGTACTGCGTTGAAAACTATGAAACGCTAGTCAAAACGTAAAGAATCCTCATCAGTTGACTTAAATGAAGAACCCGGTTCTTCGTGTTTGTCAAGCAGTGAGTTTTGTTAAGTAGCGAAATCAAAGTGTCGCAAGTTTGCAGAAGATTATTCAACTTTTGATTTCACGAATGCCGTTGTAAACGTCGAAAAAAGATCTCACTGTGTTTTACGTTATGAAATTTTATAGAATGAGTCTATGAAACTGGTTAAACGTCGACGTAATTTAGATGCAAAATGCGGGCCATGTTCTTCCAAATGTAAGGAATTTTCTAACTTGAAGGCTACTCAGTTTTAACAAACTAAAAACCATATAAAGTAAATTCCAGTAATTTACTTTTTATTGTTTTTATCAATGAAAATGCTGTAATAATTTCCTATCAAGTATCGAAACTGGTTGTAGAAAGTAGCAAATCTCTTACCATTGCCGAGGGACTTATATAACCGGCCCCTAAAATCATGATTTTTGCTAAGTGGGGAGATACAGCTGCAAAAGAGTTAAGTAAAGTATTTTTGTCTAATAATACGGTAAAAAAAGAATTGATGACATGTCAGAACATATCAAACAACAGTCGATTGAGAATATAAAAGCAAGCCGATATTATATTTTACAATTAAATGACAATCTTAACATTGCGAATTTACCTGCATTTGACCGTTACGAGTTTGACAATAGCATCAGAGAGAATGTTTTTCTGCCAACATTTCCATACCAATACTACAATTTAAGCGATATTTAAACTTTTTAACCACTTTTTGTCGTTTCATAACATTAAGTGGGATGAGCTTTCCATGGTACTCGTAGCTTAGTTAGCTGACATATTTAGCACTTTAAATAAGCTAAATTTGAGCTTACAAGAAACAGTTGATAGTAGTATCTTCTATTTTGAAAACGCCTGATTTATGGATTGGTCTATCTACAAGATAATTTTGGTAATTTGTTTACTTTCTCATCATGTTTGCTATCAAATGGCAGAGCTATGTTGCAAAAGGAAAATCAAGAAATAATCATTGAGAAACTTTGAGTCTCGAAGTCTTCATTTAGAATATTTTCCAAGTTCAGACCATAGTGAAAATTGAATAATGGATTTAATTCATAAAAATGTAATAGACATCATCGGTCTGACATCTGCGCAAGAAAGTCAACTAAGTGAAATTAGTTGTAATTTAAAGAATGTACTTTAAGAAAGTTTTGCCTAAATTTAATATTAGGCGATTATAAGGAATTAATGAAGTTTATTTACTCTTGTATATATAGAAAATAAATACAGAAACAGACTACAAACTAAGGTAGATCTAAGTATGCAATTGAGAAACATTGAACCAAATTTTGTCACAAGAAACCAACACCAACCACCTTATTAAATAAATATAAATTACATATTCACATAGGTTTACCTGTTTGTTTATTTATTTATAATTCAAAGCGAGAGTTGTGAATTACATGATTATTGAACGTATCATTATTTGATACTTTAATGTACACGTTTTACAAAAATAGGTCCTAAAATACGTTTTCCTTCGGCCAAACTGAACCTCATTGTTATGGCAAGGTGAATTCATCTTTATATTTATCAAAGGATCTAACTTCTAAACTAAATTTTATATACTTCTTTAAACCAAAACTAAAAATGGAATCTTAAATTTTTATTTCAAAGCTCTCAAACACATAACATGAGTTAAAAAAATTAAGAGTATATCGAAAAATATACCTTCACTAAAAATGTAAATTTCGCTAAAAATTTCTTTCCATCGAAAATTTACGATTTAGTACACCATTAAATTTCTTATTTTAGATAGATTTTTTTAAATTAGGTCTATTTGAAAAACGTGTTTCCATAGGAAGTTGTAATTCAACTCTAAAATTGATAAGATCCTTTATTTAAATAACAAGTTTAAAAAAACAAGTAGAAAATATTAACATAATTTCGAATAATAAATCAAATGAATTTTTAAGAAATTCCGAATATTTTTATTCGGGCATAAAATATGCTACACAATATATCCTCATAGTAAAAATAACACTAATATTCGCTAATACATCAACCAAATACCACAAAATATTTAATTTACATGTACGTAAGTGTAGGCGGAATCCTAGTAGTGCAATTTCTTGTACTTGACAGGTTTAGTTTGAAACGCAACATTATATTTTAAATTTAAAATTGGCTTCTCTCCATTAAAGATGTAAGCTAAAAAAAATTAAAAGATTAGTAGCACGACAATATCACAAAATATGCAAATAATTACTTAAAATTACAATAAATTTAATAGTGTTACAAGTAATAAAAATACGTCTATGCTATCTTTGTAAGTGCCAGACTCTTGGAAGGCGATAGTGTTTTCTGAATTATGCAATTAAATTTATGCCTGCTGCACATGTTATTTTGCACACACTAGACTCCTAGAAGACGATGGTATTTCCTGCATTAGGTAATTAAATTTTATCCTGCTGAGCATGCTATCTATGTAAATATCAGACTCTTGGAAGACGATAGTGTTTTTTGCATTATGCCGTTAAATTTATGCTCGCTATACAAGCTATCAATATAAACATCCCTCCACTCTAAGAAGATGATAGTGTCTTCGCATTTCGAAATTAGGTTTATGCCCTCTATATATGCTATCTTTGCAAACACAAGACTCTTGGAAGACGGTAGTGTTTTCTGTATAACAGGTAATTAATAAAGAAGGCAAAATCCTTTTTAATAGCAAAATATTTTTTTTTTCTTTCACGTGTACTTTTGGCAGTTTCACTTATTATATATTCTTTAATACTTTTATTTAGCAAAATTTATTGTACATTATTAAAAATTATTGGCTATAAAGAAATCTTCCATTTTGTGAGAAATCGGACAAACCAATTTACCAAATTATCAAACTGATTATATCTTCATAACTTCACGAACTTCTCTCGAATTATCAGCGTCACTTGAATATACAGTGCCTGGTTTTTCAATGCACTATACTTGGCTGTAAAAGTCTCAGGAATCTTTTTAGTGAAAGAAATAAACACCGAAATCATCTGGAAAAACTGAGGTAATTGAAGACAATATTATTGAGAAGTACACCACATTATTGTAGAAAATAATCAAACTTTGATAATTATGTTTTCTCTTTTGTAATTAAAGATATAGTTCGAGTAATAATAATGCACACATACTAACGAACAAACTAAAATCCAAGAAATAGAAAACCATTAGTTAAAAAGAAAGAAAAAACTAATTTTAGGGTTATGTACTTCAAAAGAAAAAAACTGAACTCGTATGAGATCACTCACGTGTTTTTTTGCCCGTCACGTAAGTTTTTTTTTCGAAAATTGCTATCATTGCTTGTATCGAAATGGATACTAATTTAAATAACATAAGGATTCCAAATTAAATTCCAGGATTATACGTAAAAATATCTAGATATATTAATAGAAATGTCCGTAAAGTAAGAGACCTCCCCCCCTCGTTCATGATCAAATCTGCTAAAATCACAAAATCACATATGTCAAAAGAATTATATTAAGGACCTGCATTATAAGTTTGAAATTTATTTCTAAATTTGGAATTAACATTTTATGTTATAAACCCAAAATTAAATTTGTCTCTTTTCTTTTATGTGCTTTATTACATTTTGTCTTTGTTTAAACTTGCAGCAGAGAAAATAATATAATGTATATCCGAAAAAAATAATATAAAGTAAAATCAATTTATAAAAATGATTGAAAAAAGTGGGAAGTAATTCCTATCAATAACCGAAACCCATGGTTGCCATACGTGGTACATTTTTGAATGACTCGATTATTTACATGTCGTTCTAGAATTTAAAGACTGACACTGAAAACATTTACGCTATGCGCTCTTGATACGTTATATCCATAAAACGTTATTTGATTTTGTGACAATATTTTTTAAAGAAATAGTGCATTAAATTTTACATTTTAGCGCATTCATTAAGAAATGCTTTGCAAATTATTTAGTACTTCATTGTTTCCTGTGTGACGTAGGTAGACACGCAACATAAACTAGATAATAGTAAATATGTTTTGTCGTAACACCATAACTCTTCTAGTATAACGCCTAGGTACACACCAGCAGTTTCCAAGCCATTGATATTTTTTTCAAATATACTTTAATAGCGTAACCATGGTAATTGACCTTATGTGTATTCTCAGTACTTCTCCATAGCCAACAGCGGATAGACGCTCGATGTAGTAAAGTGCCAGTGGCATTTTTTAGCTTGTGTTATCACCAATTATCACATCATGCTGTCCAATAAAATTTTGAAAATTTAACTAACTCGGAAGCAGATGATCACGGAAAAATTCGAATTAAACATAAACAGATTGAGCACGAAATCCATTAATTGTAATGTTTTCGGGGTAGTTTTGATGTATAATGTAGAATGCAAGTATTGTAACGTTAAAACTTATATATATTTATTACCAAAATTGGACGTTTTCGTTATGTTGTATCTTGATAAGTTTCATTTACGCGTATAAAGAATGAAAAGATAGATGATTTATTTCATCTCATTAGCAATGACTGAATGAGACGAAATAAACGTGTATGAATTATTGAAAATGGAGCTATATGAAATTTAACAGAGTAGAAACAAAAGTATAATGGTAGAGTAGATCACCAGAAAATTACGCTGTACTCCGCAA
This sequence comes from Druceiella hillmani, assembly GCA_039881145.1. Classification (NCBI taxonomy): domain Eukaryota; kingdom Metazoa; phylum Arthropoda; class Insecta; order Lepidoptera; family Hepialidae; genus Druceiella; species Druceiella hillmani. The sequence continues at coordinate 870,656 of JAYKKI010000140.1, read as the reverse complement.
AATATTTATAAATTCTGCACATTAATTACGAAATGTTTATTATATATAATTAAAATAATTTTTCCCTCTAAATAAAATATATTTGTATCACAGAAAATGCTGTTCAATGAATTCTGACAGTGCAAAACTAATGAATACCAAGTTAAAGGAGAATATTTGAAAGCTGAAACATTGCTCTAGGTGGCAGTAACTCTTCATATGCATGATCTTATCTTTTTTTTGTTATGGCGTAGTAACAATAACTTAACTTTATAAATATTTAAAACATGTGGCTTGGTAACAATGACATTTTTATTAAATGTCGTTTTTAATCTTTAAAAACACAAGTTTTTGACAAAAGTTTTATTTGTGCACAATCAGTTTTTTTCCTGGGCCCAAAACCCCTTATAAAATAAACATGCTTCTTTAGATTAATTTTCGAAATATCATTTTACAATATAATACAATAAGCAATACTAATTACCGAGTTTCGGTGCGAAGTAACAAAAACAAAAAATTAGGATATCGACATATAATAAGTATTTCAATTTAAAGTTCACTCATTCTTCAATTTCAAATTAACACTGAAATATGTCTCGTAATTACATTTCCAGATATATACAGTTATGCAATATTTCTCGTTTTTTTAAATACTAATATGACTGTCCAATAACAGATATTGATTGAAGTCATGCTCTGAATCTCTTTTATTATTTAAATATAGTGGAAAATTCGATATTGAGAATCAATTTTCACTCCTACTACAGAACGCAATCCATGCAAATTTTGAACTGTCCGAGATTGACTGAGTTTTAAATACGGAGGCAATGTCACAATATCATAAGGGACTAAAACACAAACTAGAATTTCGCCTTAAATAAAATCACGATAAAGTCATTAGCCAAGCGCGTAAAGCTCGCTATATTACTGCGCCCTCGCAGTAATAAAGGTCGTTATTACTGTGCAATTAAAGTGACCAGTACATACTTGGATACGAGAATGTTATGAAATTATACAGGAAAATGTTATATTAATGGGTGAAGCGGGTTCATTTAATATTTTAAAATATATTTTATGACGGAGAAGTTTAAATGTAGCATAAAGTTTTCATGGTTGAACATTAGTTACACTTTCGTAGACACGTTTGTATTGTTCGCCAAATGAGTTAAGCTTTGGCAGTGTAGCATCACGTTACCTAAGTATATAAATAGTACCACATCATCTTGCTTAAGTGCCGAAATAACACTATGTGGGAGATCCAGCAACCATTTTAACTTAGGAGTTTTTTGAGATACATTGCCTGTAGCAGTAGTTCTAAGTTAGTTTAATAAAACGCCGGAAATCAAACTTCAATTTTCAAAATTGCAATATCAATACACACAAACCCATTTCATATTTTACAAAAAAAATTGGAACCTTTATACATTACATATTATATTTCCTAGTATTCAAAAAAATTACACGTAATTTTACGATACGAATTAACGATATTTTACGAATTAACGATTATAATATGTTCATAAGCCAACTTGCAGTTACACTATTATATTATGCAAAGCAAGTACATGACGCCGTTTCATATATAAAAAGTAAATAAATTAAGTAGTAGAAACCTAATTTTTGAAAAGTCTAATTGATATAATAATTTTCAGTATGGGCTGGTTAAATTTCAAAGTGCCACAAAATCATTATTTGTACGTAATTATCATGAAACATTGAATAACTATTGATAACATTGGTAATTAAAAAAATTACCTTTGGTTGATCAAAAATCAAACAGAGGTTTTTTTCTATGCATGTGATACCACAGTCTCAGCCTAATTAAATTTCAGATTTGATAAAAATTCAACGGAACCGTGCACTTTCTATCACTACTTGTCAAATGTCATCATGTATGAAAAATAAATAAATCGTAGCTCACTTCCTAAAAACCTTTCAGGAATAAATTTTGTACAATGTATTCGACATGAAAGATCAGGATACTTGAAATTTTGATCAAAATTTGACTATAATATTCGCAACAAAAACACACTCATATTACATATATAGCAAGAGCTTTTGTTACTTTATACTCATCCGCATCATGACCAGCTAGCTGTAAAAGCTGCAGTATATCGATTTACGACATTAGTGTCAACATCACTTCACCATAAGTTCTGCTCCGGTGGATCGGAAAAAAGTAGTTAAGCGGAAATTTTTGCCTGAAATATATGCGTCGTTTAAAAAATGTCGTGACATAGAAATTTTCCTATATCCTTTTTAGGGTTCAGTGACCAAATGACAAAAACGAAACCTTTATAATTTACTTCTGTCCGTTTGTCATAGACATTTCACTTGGAGGCTATTGGCACTATATAGATAACATTTGGATAGTGTTCTCTGTGAACCGTTACACAATTAAATCTATAGTGAAAAGTCTGAGATTTATAATAGAATTATGAAAAAAATTATATAAGACGTGGCACTCCATACATTTAACAGAGGGATGAAAAAAAATTCAATGTCTATGGATGTGTGGGGAATCGACAGGTAAGTCTTAAAATTTATTAGATATTCCAAAATATTTTTTTTATTTAAGTCAATAGGTGGTGAGATATACAAAAAAGTGTGTCACCAATCCATTTTTTTAACTTTTCTCTAACTTATTTAAAATTCTGAAAAAAATGAAGGCAGACGAACTTAGAAGAAACTTCAAAAGAAAATTGGTTTGAATAAGATGTGTTGTGTAGTTTTTGAGATATGGAATATTTTCCGTATCGACTGCAACTATAACTTTCTTTTTCACAGTGTCTTTAAGTAATACAAATTTTGTTGGTACTACAAATATTATTCGGTGCTACGGAACCTTTCATGCTTACATCCAACTCATATTTGGCCGTTTTTTATAAAATTATTAACATAATATTGTTTCATCATTTTACATATTGCAATTTTTATTTCTTAGACTTTCACGTCTACACGTACGTAAAGTTATGGTAACTCTGACGGTTTCGCAGTTTCAGTGATTAAGAGAAAGTAAACTCATCGCTAGTAGGGAACGTATTCTTCCTGACTTGCCCGTGAACATTTTATTTGACGATGCAATGGGGAGCATTTTTGAAAACCTGATCGGGACACCGGCGGGTTCAGAAGCTAAAATATACTTTATTTACTTTAATTAATTGACAATATTGTTTTACAACTAATAAGTACTTTGAATAGTATATTATTTATTTTAATACTTTAATAATAAATATAAAGATAGTTATACTTATAAAACAAACTTTAATTAAATAGGTAATGGAACTGTGTCAGGATGCAGCAAGTTGCTCCGGAGACTATGAGTGATGATCAAAGTTAGCTGATCATGTGATAGGGCTTTTTAAATACTCGGCTAAGATGTTGTTGTTTAGACGACGATTTTGTAAATGCTGATGAAAGTCTTTACATTACATGGAAACATTATCCTTCTGTCTGATTGCTAAGAATGAAAGATTTAGTGCCAGCAGTTCTGATTGACATAGCATGCATATTATAGTTCTTCCTTATTTTATCACTGAAACGAGAATGACTTTATACTGGGTGCTATCCAAGCTCAATTAGATGTTTCTATCTCATTCCGGCCACTCACAAGATTCTTTCCTTGTGTATTGATAAAACTCCGAGCTGACTCTGCATTTTGGAAAAAAGCTAACCCCTCCTTCTTCCCCGATAAGATCTCCATCTGATTCAGTGACACTTACCCTCGAGCCAGTACAAACAGCTCCAACTAGTTTTATCGCTCCACTAGCTGGAGTTTATTTTGAATAATTGACTAGATCGAAAATGTTGTAGGTTTTACGAATTATCAATTTCTCGTTAGTTCAATCAATCTCTGAAGTTAGTTTGTTCAATAGCTCGTTTGTTCATAATCTGGACAGAAGTAGACGATATAATAAAGGAAATAATCTGCACGCTCCATCATTACTGTAATATGAAAATCATTGTAGTCGCTATTACGAGTATAAAAATGCAAAGAAACTCGACGAAATTTCGAATGTTTAGTTACTAGAAACAACGCACATATAAAAAAAGGTAATCTCTTCAAAGTCAGATATAGCCAATGTTAGACACACGTACTTCCAAAAAGTTAGCAAATCTTCATAGGGTGTAGTTCATAAAACGTTCCTCATAAATAAAAGGATCGAAAACGTATCAAAAACTCCAATATATTGACAATAAAAAATTACGAAATGTAATATGTCCAAGAAAACGTTGAATGTATTTACCTCATAGGCATTGTAAGTACCATGCAAGAAACAAAAAGATCACTTGAACTTTGATTACAGGTTTGTCAATATATTATGTACTGAAAATAAAAAGCGACATTGAATCAGAAGAGAGTTTATTATGTTTAAATATGAGATTTAATTTTTGATAAAAAAAACTTACATCGTCGCCTCTGTTTGAATACTAAAATGATTTTAATTTTTAAATTTAAAAACTCCCACTAAGATATAAGTTAAATTAAATGGCCCACTTCTTACTCGGTGTATGTCAACAATGTACACGTAGATGGGAAGATTGCAGTTGACCGGTTAATAATTTAAGCTAAGAATTTATATTACCTTTACTTAAAGGTGTCATTTAAGAATTTATTTTACTTTATTTATTTTTTTATTTTCTTTAAAGTACAAATATATAAAAATTGGTAGATAGCAATATCCTCCAGTCAGCCAAAGTATCGAGTAATAAAATATATTACGTATTATGGAAGACTGATATGAAATACTTTGAATACAGATGCAAAATAAAAAAAAACAGTTAAAATAATAATAAATAAACCGGCAAGCTGACAAAAAATAACGAATAACAAGTAATTAGTAGAAAAATATATGTAACCGGGCCCGAGTCATGTGACATTCTAATTAAATTTACTCGATGGAACCCGACAAACTGTCAACCAATATAAGAAATTACTTTAAACAAAACTACCCACAACTTACATCTTTGAAAAGGATCAAAAATTTCCTAAATGATATAATGAATTTTTTACCATTCAAAACATTAAGCTACGAAGTAGTTGGCAATATGTTCAGCTTCTTCCCTCTCTCCCGTTTTCCAACAAAACTATTTTAATAGGTAGAAAATATATTTTTAATAATGATTTTAAATGAAGTAATTTTGAGTAATCTAACTCCATTAGCTTCGGAACTAAAAGTACTCTTAAGCACGCGAAAATAAAGAGACAGATGGAAAATATTTATAAGGTGAGCTTACTAGTGTACTTAACTTAAATTAATAAAAATGATTAAATCACGATTTGGAATATTTAATTTAAAAAAACAGGACGTGAATCACAATGTCAGGTCAAAATTTTCATTTAACTACCAAAGATCTTTACGCGTGCATCTGAACTTGACATATATATGTATATATATATATATATATATATATATATATATATATATATATATATATATATATATATATATATATATATATATATACACATAAAGAAATATACAGCTAAATGAACATGGCATCACCTGCCAGCTGCCCTCTCTATTATAATATCTGTTAAATAAATACTTATACATTTTCTCAAGAGGAACAATTAATTCTAAGTAATAAAAATATTTAACTCTAAGATTCAAGACTCGGTATATAAAATAGAAATTAGAATAAAAATAGAAATTAGTTAAAATAAAATTGTATTAAAAAATATTATTGGAAAATGTAAAGCAGAAGAAACAACTGGACGCCGTTTGCGAAGTGCGACCAAGCAAGCATTTATTCCAAGCTTAGCAAATAATGTAAGCTCGACAAACATTATTATAATGCATAGTTTTTCGTTATCTGTAATAAAAACCCTTTTGTCACTCCCACGCCAGGCTGGGTATGCGTAACGATATCAATTTTCAATTTGAGAGATGCGCCTCCATATTTTCCATTAAATTTCTTAGCCAGTATAAAGATATGTGTATGTGTGTATGTGTATATATATAAATAAATGTATGTTTGGGATTTATCAAGTTATATTGATAGGATGAACTGAATAATCCTCACTTGTATTGAGTACTTAGTTTTATCACTGTATTTATAGTAAAGTTAGCGTAATTTGCAGCTGGATTTACAAATAAAAATATTATCTATTCAACTGAAAATATTAATTATTTTGGGAAAATTTATTTTAATTTAAACTATTCTAAGTATTGTCCAGTTTAAATCAACGCTAGTAAATTTGTAATAAAAACTTTTTAAAAATTAATATCTTATTTGTTTCATTTAAATCCATTCATCCGGAAAATATCACTTTTGCCATACCGTTTATTAGCTTGCAAAAGTACTAATATATATATATATATATATATATATATATATATATATATATATATATATATCCATAATCATGAATATCTTAAAAAGGATAACATCAAGAATCATCCTCAAAGATTTTCTGTAACCATTGCGTAGGCTCCCAAACCGCTCGCCCCACCTAACAGCACTAGAATTTTTTGCTAGTGGGGGGCTGGGCGAAACAACTTGTACTCCGCAAGGAATCACAAAATGAAGCTGAAATAAGGAATCAGATTATACAAGCTTTTAATATAATAAGACGGCGCATTCGAGAGGATCCCCGCACACACACATGTCCTTCCTATTCCAATCAAAATTTCCAAATGAAATATTTCACTTGTTTTTCCGGCCTAAACTCAGTTCCAACAATTAACGCAACTTACTTATACCATGAAATTTTCAAAGGAATTTTATTTTGGAGTCATGAAAAGTACCGTTTAATGAAGCGACTATGACTTTGCATTATCTTAATTGTATCCCTAAATATATATGACATGTGCAAAGACATTCACATGATGAGTAAATATTCACTATTTATCATTAATTTTAGCTCAATATTTTATAATTAATTGAAATATAAAGAAATTATAATTCTATATTATAGTTTTATTGAATCGTAAGCAATGGATGATGTTAGACACTTTATTTAAGTTAATTATGGCCTAACTCCTACGGCATTCAAACTATCAGCGCAGAGAAAAAATTAAAACTTAACTTTAGTTTCATGTTTTTATCGAATAATTCTAATTTCAGTTAGAATATAGGTAAGTTACCTTTTAACAGATTTCAATCAGACATCAAATGAAGAATTCATCCACTTAAAATGATGTGTTAATCGATATAGAACTGAAAATAATTAATAGAGCCTAAGTCAAATATTCGGTAAACTACTAACTGTTTCTTGTTGTTTTGTAAACCTCACAACATTAATTGACATTCTATTCATTTTAGCCCGAAGTATTAAAAAGCGGGTGGTTGAATTGTTTACATTTTATCCTAAGAAGTGTATAATTAATAATATTTCAATTAGGTGTTATTATCGGATGTGTTTTTTAAATATAAGTTCCTGTAAGACAGGATATATACATTATCCCATTTTATGTACTTACCTTTATTTAACCCTTTCCTCAACACCCTTTTAACTGATTTTTTTACTTTGAACATAGGCATAATTATATACGTAAAAAGTTTATTTTCGTCGAATATTGGAACTCTGCTCGAAACAACCGCAAAATATTTTCTAGTATGAAAAAATCTCAAAATATTGCAGTTGATGGCCCTAGACGAGTATCGCGTCGCGACCCTGACTTAGGCCAATAAAATATAATATCAAAATTTATATCTACGTAAGAGGCAAATGCTCTATTTCGATACTATCAAGATTTTATGTACACAGTACATATTAGTGACCTGACACAGAGTACTAAATTCCTGTTTTTCGCAGAAATTATGACTAGTAATATATATACATATAATGTGTATATATATATATATATATATGTATATTTATATATATATATATATATATATATATATATATATGTATATATATATATATATATATATATATATGTATGTGTATGTGTGTGTGTGTGTGTGCGTGTGTGTGTATTCAAATATTTTTTATTAATAAAAAATATTTTATTAAGCGTTTAAAAGTAAAAGAAGTAATAATTTAAAAAATAAAAAAAATTTTAAAAAGTTGTTACACTACCTTTGTAAATCTCACAAATACGTGCAAAAGAGACATGACCTGAGGTTTGAATGAAATTATACTTACTTTCATATTGTAATACCTTATTCAATTTTTCCAATTTAGTCAATAGCGTTACAAAAGTGAGGTAAAGTTAATAAATGTTCGAGGCAATGACCTAAAATTTGATCTCCCATTCGCTTGTAACAAAGAGGGGCATAAATTTGAACGACGATTTGACGACAAACCAATTTTGAACGACGACTTATACGATTATACGATTTAATTTCTTTAAATCAAGTGTGGCTAGAGTTTGGATTGCAGTCATACTTTACTTCATAAAATGGAAGTTATTATATGTATGTTATTATGTCACGGATGCAAATATCGTCGTTATTGTCGTGATGTGTTGATTTGATCATAAGGTATACGGCCTTTGACGGGACAGAACACCGCGGGGACACGGGTTCCATTCCTGGCGGCTCGTCAAGCGGGGCTTGGTAAGCATTCTGATTGGCAGTAAGAGATTGCTTCTGTAGTAATAAGCCTGTCAAACGTATCATTTGTATTCATTAAAGTACGTAAATAAAAAAAACAAATGTCTAAACAAATGCCATTAAAAATTGAGAAATTATGTATAAAAGTTACATAGAAGAAATGATTACAGGCATTGTATTCCGTATCCTGGAAGCTCATGGCCTTGAACCAAGTTCCAAAGACAAAAAATACTGCCTAATACCTTAACATAGAACTTAATTACCAATTCTGTATGCGACACGTAATTTTGGATTCCTTTCGCACCATATTGTCTCTTTAGATCAAGCAGGTTTACTTACAAACAAATGTTCCTTTGGGGAACTTGCAATAAAATATATATATTGGATTATCTAGTAATTTTTTAATCCCGAGATGTCGTCAACAATTTTTATTAGAAAAATTATATATGACACTAAATTTAATGTAAGTATGCACTATTATTATCTGTTACTTGTCGCCATCTAGTTGGCAGTGACAATATGCCTTCCTTTCTTGTAAAATTCCAGTGACTTTGATTCAAAAAACTGTGCGAAGTTGTTTTGGAGATCTTAAACGTCGAATTTTTTTTCACGTAAATGGTTATTTAGAGCCCTGAATAAATGATAATCGGAAAAAAACTCGATCTTCTTGACTACTCAATTTGTTAGCTAATCGGTCCAGTTGCACAGCAAATATCTGCATTATTTGTAGATCTCTCTGGAATCAACTTCCAATGAATAATGCCCTTGACATTCCTGCAATAGCTGAGTATCACTTTTTTGGCACTATTTTCAGGTTGTGATACTGAAACTCCGTTTTCTCCAGCCATTGACGTTTGCGTGTATGGTTAATGTATGTCACCCACTTCTCATCGCCAGTTGCTAATTGATTCAGCCAGTCGAAGTTACGTTTCAGCGTCAATAATTGTTGACAAGTATCAACTCTGCATTGAAGGTGATACGATGACAACTCGTGCGGTATCCACACACCGTATTTTGAAACTTTTGCCATTAAACTATGGTGCCATATCTGCAGTATAGATCATCTACCAGTTGACGCGTCATCAGTCGAGGATTCTACTCAATTAGTAATCGTAATCGTTGAACGTTCAATTCAACAGCACATCCGGTACTGGGTTCGTCCTCAAGATTCATGAATTTCCTGAAAAAAACCGTGGACTCGTCCATCGCATAAATATATCATTATAAAATATAAATATATCATCATAAATATATCATAATAAATATATCATTTGTGGCAGTCTTTCCATCGTGACTCAGTTGAAATTCGTAGTGATAGAATTCGGATTTGATATATGTTTAAATCCATTACCTTTTGTGTAATTCACTCAAAGCTTCGGCGCTGACTGTCGTTAACTGACTGCACTTTGGCCTATTTATACCCTGCAGTAAAACCTTCTAGTAGTTTCGAGAATCTTTCTAGAAAAGCCGTAAGTTTCAGGCTGAAGACTTACTAGCCAACCTATTAATAATAATTTTTTGACACGTTTTGCAAAGCTAAGCACTAGCATTCTCAATAAAATGAAATTCTATGACTTGCTTTTAAAATTCATAAGTATTAATCAGCTTTGAAGATTTTAAAGTAATAAAAATGGTAGGAATAGGAGAGTAGTTGCCAGAAGAGTACCGAATGTGTCATTGATTATAACGGGAGGCGCAATATTTATAATTTTTTCAAGAGCATCAATACTGACGCTACGACTTTCCGATTACTTCAAATATTATTCAGATTAACGTAATAATCAATTAAGTTCTCAAAGACAATCGTACCTTAAATATTATCTATAAAAAAATCATTTAATATATATATATATATATATATATATATATGTATATATATATATATATATATATATATATATATATATATATATATATCGCACTGCGAGATGCAATAAGCTCCATACGAAGGAGGAACTAAATAGCTCACCGAACAATTTAGTGGACAGTTTTATACATGAATCACGTTTTTACTAGAGCACAATTGGACCCCGGCTTCGGCTTTCTTTCGCATCAGTGCGACGCGCGCAGTACCGTCGCGGTACAATCGTTCACGCGAGTAGTTTACAGATAAGCTATTCGATATGTAAAACGCTTACCTAGGCGTTCAACACAATATTTTTATGGTAGTATATATGCTTTCTTATTACACCCCTAAGTATGAGAAAATATATATAAGTATACTAGTGAAAGCGACATGGTAGATTGTTTCGATTGCGTCTTCCATTATTCCCCATGCGTCTTCCATTATTTTAGTTTCTTTCTGGTTTTATAAGCTTTATTTATGTTTTTGTCAGCCACAATATATTCTTTGGATGAAATTTGGCCCACTTTCTTTTATCCAATTAAACTGCTAATTCTCTTAAATGATCAGTATCAATAAGAATTCAATGTTGTGTATTATCGAACTGATCAAATGTTGAAGTAAGGAGTTAGTCATAATAATGCTAATCAAGCGAGGAGCACACTCACCTTATTTGCGTATATTATATTTATCTCAGCAAGACATTTGGTCTTTCATAACGTCAATAGCCTGATAATTGTACTGAAATGTGGTCATGGTGTCTTCATTACTGCGAGTAACTGACCCAAAGTATTTGGGCACATTTAATTTATCTTACTTTTTACCTTTTGGTATTGTATGGTATCCATGATATGATGATAGTGCCCAAATGTGTCATGATAACTTCAAAATTATGCGCAGCAATATTAGTATGATATGGCTAATTATCTTCATAATTTCTGTAAGATTTAGAATAAAGCTGCAAGTAAGCCAGTTTGTACAAATAACTCCTAAAGTGTAGAATTTACCATTAATTCTATATCAGTGGAACAGAAACTGGATATTAGGGTGCTCAAGTTTGGTTTTGACACGAAGCGTAGAGGTGCAACTAGAGGTTTAGATTTATTAATTCTTTATCTATAATAATATGACCATCACGTGAAACTGAATGGACTTACATTTTAAAAAATCCTAGTTGGTTTTTCAATTTTTTTGGACCTTAGAGAACAAATTATGAGTAAATTTAAGTACCTTCGGGTGTTGAAATTTTTAATGAAATATTTTTAAACATTTTATATTTGTTGTTGTCACAGCGAAATACCACAAAGGCTTACATTATCTGGTCGTAAAGAAGGAGATAATAACTGTTCTTTGATGTCTAATTCATAAGAAAGTCAGAAAAGAATTCGAGATGCTGAATTATATTCTTGTCGAGAAAATACTATTTTTTTTAATATGCCGCTAACTTACAACCAGAAAAAAATGGAATTGACACATTGCAACTTATATCATCGTTGTTTCTTTGATATTGAATGAAATGGACTTTGTACTCTTTGTCACAAATTTCAAGCAAAAATGAAATCAATGAATTTTCTGTAAACAATAATATTGATCTTGGATCACATGGTGTTTTAAAAAACATAATAATCACATTTCATAAGTCGCAAGGTTTAACATTAAAGTAGTTGTAGATATTGGAGAAAAATACATTTTTGTTGGTTTAACACATGTCGCGTTTTCAGGAATAAAAACATCAGATAGATTAGCATTAAATAGAAGATTTTCCTATGATGGATTATGTAATATTACAAACTCACGTATGTTAAAATGTAGGAGGCGAGAAGAAATTAGTATACGGAATTCAAGGTGTTAATTAAATTAAAATTGTTAAAGGAGTAACTATTGTTTCTTTAACAGTAACTGATGTATCATAATTTTACGTAACTGTATTGTAAAAAGAATATTTAAACATTTCCAAATTTTTATTTTGTTTTTTTTTATAATTGCGACCTTACAGATTATCCGAATTTGTAATATTTACAGTTAGTATATATTAATATAGTAATTTCTATAGTTGTATCTACGTACTTATAATTTTATGGGTATTAAACAAACTGGTTGTATGAACATGCATTTAAATGGGTAATCAACCAGAGATCATGCTTTTGATGGTGTTGGAACCATCGCACATCCTAGGCTGTATAATAGAGATATCGTCCACATGAGCAGCTTCAAATATGTCCAAAGCACTGCAGAACCGCGGCAGTCCCAACTGCATCCTGAAAACATTATTTTAATGAAATCGTATTAATTAACTCGCGAGCCTTCACAAAAAACTATTATATATTTTGCTAGTCATTATTATATAATAAGGTCTCTTCAAAAATTGTTGTAGTTATTTGAGTCTAAAGAAATAAATGAATACCAATAAAAATCGACGTATCAGCAATTTATCTACATATAACCACTGTGCTACGCCGTGAAACTCAAAAAAACTCCACTCATGGGATAATCCAAATACCGCTCCGGGCCGGCTAATGTATCGTTTGATATGCTAATGACACTTTCAAAAATGAACTTCAGTTTAGTCGACGGCCGTACCGAGTAGCGCTCAGACTAGCCCCTCTCAATCGTATATGGGAGTTATACCCGAGTAATTTAAAACTTTAAATTACTAATTAATGCGAGTCCAACGAAACTTTTTTCGATAGGATCTTTCCTAATGTCGATATAATATTTTATCGCCACTAAAGTGTTACCTTTTAAGTAACCATTGTCGCCTAAAACATATACATATATAATATTCAGTATATGTATTTCAGTCAAAGACATACGTTATTTATTATGTCCTAATAACAAAAAAACAATAAATCTAATAATAAAAATTTCAGGAACATAAATAAAATTAAACCGTAGCTTACATGAAATGAACTTAAGGTAATATTTTTAAATTTAATACGTTCAACTCAAAATATAGACCAAGATATAATGTTCGTTATTTTTTTAATTAACTCCTTATTTTTTAAACTATTATTTTTTAATTATTCTTATTCAATGATCATCTGATGTTCCAAATCTCAAATAATAACAAACGCATTTTAATTCGTTTAAATCCTGTGCGAAAGATCTCAAAACTAATGGGAAATAAATATAGTAGTTAAACAAAGAAGGAAGTAATAAATCGTAATATATTTATTTATGTGCATAGGTTATGGACTATAGGAAAACAAAGTTTTTATAACGATTCAGAATGAAAACTGACAAGGATGGAAGATGTCATCAACGAAATAAGAGAGTTATATACGACCATGCATAAAATTAAAGTCGGAATTTGTATGGGAAATAAGTAGATCATTAATTTAAATGAAAAGACACAGTGAAACTAACAAAAAAAAATTCTACAAGCAAATATCTTATGGAAGTTGTGGTTGTATGACTTTTTGTCTTGGTCTTTGTCTTTCACAAATAACTTTGAAATTTCAAAGTGTGAGGCATATCAATAGAAGATACAAATAAAATGAATATGGTTAATAGGACTGCATATTGGGTGGTGCAGCTCGTTATTAATACTGCCTACCCTGCCTCCATAAGGGACGATTTTTGAACATTTACCTTTCAAATTAGAAAAACTGATTCGGAATATTACAATTCAATGCAGCGACTTGAAACTAATCATAAACTATTTTCCATTAACTCTAGGATTTATATAGAGCAAGAGCAAAAAGCTAGTTAGTTTGTACAATTAGGTTATACCATTCTCCGATTATTTTGCAACACTAAATCAATTCCGATACGGAAATTGATTTAAACAATTATGTCAATTAATTTACTAAACTGTCCTGTCCCAAAAGTTGTCTTTGCATTACAAGTAAATATGCAATTAATAAAATTAAGCAAAATTCAAATCTATACATTTAGTGAAACTATAGATTTATCCTAATGTACATTGAAGATATTACAAAAACTACTTGGAAGCACATAATAAAAGTAACAGAAAAGAAAATATTTGTCTTAAAAATGTTGTCTGTTTTTGATTATTTTTATGTTTATTTAAACAGGTATCACTTAAAAACTACTGGCCACACAGATGGCATTTTTCAAAAATCGCAGGTTGACTTGACGAACTAAACGGTTGATCGAATTAAAACATATGAGAATATGATATTTTTAAAAATTATTTTACATTGCAGTACAACAACAAAAAGTGCTTAGCTACTAGATGCGTAGTAATAACATAAATCTACAGCATATTTGTGTATATCGGTAAATGAAGCTACGTGTGTTTTAAATCGTGTGATGCAATTTTCTACCCAGATATACATTGGCGAAACGGGCACTTCCAGAAATGAAGTGCGCAGTTATGCACGGGGTAAGTACTTAAGTGCGCAAACTAAATACGGGCAGACGCACAACGGCAGACGTCCTTATTGATGGTCTTCCGCACATAATATTTTTCGACATTGTTCGATATAAACCTACTCTGTTTCCACAGTTTGTTTAAAATTGAATCTGTTATTAATGTTTATGCCTTAATTATTTTGGCAGATTTAAAACTTGGTTATAAATTTAGTTGTTTTGTGCTTAATTATCTATTGATTTAAACAATTATGTCAATTAATCTACTAAACTGTCCTGTCCTAAAAGTTGTGTTTGCATTAAAAGTAAAAATGTAATTAATAAAATTAAGCAATATTCAAATCTATACATTTAGTGAAACTATAGATTTATCCTAATGTACATTGAAGATGTTACAAAAACTACTTAGAAGAACATAATAAAAGTAAGAGAAAAGAAAATATTGTTCTTAAAAATGTTGTCTGTTTTTGTTTATTTGAACAGGTATCACTTAAAAACTACTGACCCCACAGATGGCATTTTTCAAAAATAAAAAAAAAATAAAATTATTACCAAGAAAAAACTAAATTCGTACGCTATATGCATATCATTATATGGAGTATTTGTATAACTTATGATATTTTTTTTGATGTATCCTTTAATTAAAAATGGCGCCAATATAAACACAAAGGCATAATATTTCTTTGAAACAAAAATGAGCATTAAAGAGAAGATTTATTTTTAATCTTACTTTCATTGTTTCATGTTTCTAATGTGAATTGATACAGCCTAAAATTTTCCAAATTCAACTTATATAGCAGTTTTATTGACGAATGGAGAAGTGCGTTTGAACTTGGTGTTGCTTTGAATTTTAACCATATTTTTAGCCTAATATATTTTTATTTCTCAAATAGAACTTGTCCTAGGCTTTTTAAAATTTATGTTTTTGGTGGAATTACTTCTTACTACCATTTCACTTATATATTCTATCATCAGGTCTTCCACTCTTCTGTTTACTTTGAAGGTTCCAATACAAAATTTAATCCAAAATCGCTGTTGAACTGCGAACCTATGAACGTGTCTGTTCTGCTCATCTCCACTTACAGCAACTTAGCACATATCACTTGCAATGGTTTAGCTGATGCACGTTCAAAATTTCTTCGTATTGCTAATTGATCTTCGATATATTTAAGGTAGCAAATTAACGAAGACTCAGGGATCGCCCTTAGCATTCTCTTAAAAATATTGCACATTTATGCGCTTTTCTTTGTTTCCTTTTC
Source organism: Druceiella hillmani (assembly GCA_039881145.1). Classification (NCBI taxonomy): domain Eukaryota; kingdom Metazoa; phylum Arthropoda; class Insecta; order Lepidoptera; family Hepialidae; genus Druceiella; species Druceiella hillmani. The sequence goes on along the minus strand of JAYKKI010000140.1, from coordinate 854,732 downwards.
TTAACGTAAGTTTGATTTTTATTTAAAATCGTAGAATAATAAATAATTATCGTTATAATTATGAATTCGTTAACTGGTTATATCTATATTCAAAATTATATTTTAATGATTTAAATATATTTAAATCATTATAACACAAGCGAAGTGAAAAAATAACCAACCAATTAAAAGAAATAATAACAAATCCTCTCACTCCACTTTGCCATCACGCATTAATTAATAAATAATGAAGAACAAGAGCAGAGGACCAAAATTTGAAAGGGCAGGTTTAGAACATTAATTGCTCCTTAAAATGACGTATAGCTTTCGATTATCCCTGATTTCAGCCGGCGGTGAGGCATGTCGCTAAGTCGTTAAAACAACCAGAATAATTTAAAATTCCAGCTTTCAAACGAATATGATAAATCATCTCAAAATTCTAAATAAGATATTCTTAGCACTGATTTGAGGACACTCTTAATTCTTGCGTTTCTTTTTTATTCTTAAGTTTTAAAATTTTTCTTACTTTATTGTTTTTACGTATTATTTTAGCCAGTTTAATTATTCAAAAATATGTATGAATTCTATGTTTCAGGTTCCTTATATCGGAAAGTAAATATTTTATACGTCTTCATTAATTAGAAAGTAAGTCCATAATTTCAAATATGAGGGAGTCATGTAAGTAAATACAAATATTAATATAGTTACTGATTTTAAAACAATATTTTTCATACAGATGTATAAAAAACCTACCGTTTTCAAAACCTTACGAACAAAAAAAACTTGATAATTTTCTGGAATATGGAAAGTAAAACGAAAAATACATTATAAAAAAATGTTAACTGTTAACTATTGTGGCCTACTCCATTTAGCCTCAATTTATGAATGCCTTGAAATAAAGAAAACGTTTTCCTTATTGGCAGTCGTGCCAAATAACCAAATTCGTCTTATATCATTTAATCTTTTTCTGCAAGTCTATTTGTATGATGGAGAATGTTAATTTTCTTTCTAATTGAATATATTTTATGGTATCTAAAAATGGAAAAAAGGTGTCCATGCAAGACCACCCCCACTTATTCGCCCAGTCAGTCGTTTTTCTCAGAGACTGTTCGACATAGTATTAAGCTGAATATATCCCAAAAACTATCAAAAATATTCACATAACAATTTCGGAAAATAACGTAGGCAACTTAATTTTTTTCATGACATGTTATACAGGAGGACAAGTGAAGAAAGTTATACAGATTGCAAATTTAGTATGTTATATATGATAATTCTGGAGACATTTTAGAAAATTATGCGCAAAATTATCTATTATATATAGTACACAAAAATATAAATTAAAACAATTTACATAACTCTTATCGTACGTAACCCGTTATTAAAAATAACATAATATACAAAAAATTCTTGATCATAGAGTAAAAAATAAAATTATCAAATCTTGGTTTTGATGACGATTTTATGGAAAATACGAGTTATAATCAAATAGCAAGACAACAATTATTTTCTTTCAACAAATACACAGTTATAAACATTTAAGAAGGTATTACAGCTCGAGTTACATAAATGTGGTGGAGTGTCATCAGGGGTGCGGCTGGGGCTAAAAAAATTCGAATTTTGTGTGACGTATTTTATGAAGAGAACCATAGAAATATAATTTAATATTTAAACGTGCCAAAAACCCATGTCGTATTTTCTGTCACAAATTGTCTTGCTTTTTAAGTTGGTCAAGAAATTGTAACAATTCCCTGAATATTTTTCATATTAAAAATTAATGTGAAGATAGATAGAAGAAAATTTAGCAGCTTTGTTAAAAATATGTATCGTTATTATATTGCGACTGGTGTCACAAATCAGGACAAACCATTACTGATTCGGCTCTATAAGGATATGGATATATTCGGGAAATGATTATGGTGACTGATATTTTTATTGATATAATATAAAGTGATTCAACTGGAAAAATAACAAAGAAATTGAATATGCTAATGTTTATTCCGCAAAAAGGGTCTAACCCATACAATTTAATCCATAGAAGCCTACCATTTCTGTACTCATTTAGAAGTCAAAAGTGAAGACAATAAGATGAAAGTAATATGTCGTTCTTAGGGAGCAACGATGAAGACTTATTTTTGCTCAGCAGTTCCGAGGCACGAGATCGAACAAAATTGAATTACTTAGCGCGATATTTGTATCTTCCGAAAATTGCAGTACAATTCTTGTACTCAAGCCTTAGGGAAAAATATTGGATTCTAGCACCTCATTTTTGTGATACACAAACTGAGAAAACTTATTTACTGGATTTTTCTCTTAATATGGCAAATTAATGTACTGCAAAGTTATTAGTGGACTCGTAAACTTATTTGATGTAATGAGTTATAATGCCAGTGAGTCGTGACCTTTATATTACATTCCTAAAATCTTCACTTTTACACAATGGAAACAAATATGCATCTTTTCCTGTGAATAATTCCGTTCACCTAAAATAATGTTATAAGAATTTGCACAAAGAAATTCGTAAATTGATCCCAAAAGAAGCAATTCGCGGTAAAGTAATTTGTGAATGCATTGCCGATACAAGGGAAGTGTTTTAAATATTTCTTCCAAAAATCTCTCTCTTAACGCTACTGTTAACGTGAATAGAGACCGTAGTTTTGGTGGACTCGGATATTCAAAGTTTAATGAAATATAAGAACTTTGAAGCCATAAATAACGGAGGATAAAATATTTGGATTTCTTTTAGAAAAGCAATAAGGGAAATCCTGATTAAGTCCAATGAGTGGAAAATGTGCTAGAAGATTTTAGAAATTTGGAATGTAATATCAGTTTAAAAATCCATTTTCTGAAATCACGTTCAATATATTTTCTGGAAAATCTTGGGAATCGTTAGTGAAAACTTTAGGAGATACTTGATCAAGGTAGTAGACTAACGATATACGGGTAAATTTGATGTCAAGATGATTGTGGAATACTCAAGGATATTAAAGCGAGCTTCAGCAAATATGTTTACAAATTCGACGAATTTGCTTAAATAACTATGTGACGTTTTTTAATATGTTTTTATTTCGATAAAATAAGTTACTGAAATAGATATTTTTATTTTGTCTGATTAATTATTCATAAAATATTACTGAAACGTTTTATATAACACATCAGACACAGCTTACTTAAATGTGACTCGGTCGGTAAGTGATTGAAATAATTAAATGATATTGATGCCATCGTCTGAATCCTTGATGAACTGTACTCCATTAATAAAATGTTTCCAATATTTTAGCAGATATGGTTAAGTAAATGGAGCTACTTTTAAAAATATTGTAATTATATTTTATTGTTAATAATGATCGGAATTTTTCAGTACTTTTTTAAAATTTATTCGTGCTACGGTTTACATGTAAGTTTCTGAAAATGACACTTTCCTCTGCAACGTAACCTTTTCTAAGTCTCTAAAAAAACCTAAATAATTTAAGAGATGCATAATGAAACTATAGAAACTTCTGCCACGGTGTTAGTTAGATCAACATTGTTTCACAATATTAAAATTCTGCAATTTTTATGTACGACCGTTTTTGAAGTGAAAACTTCTTTAGACGCGTTGAGCGAGTTTTGGTAGGGGAAAATATTGTGGGTTCGCGTCACCTACATATTGTAATGGCAGTATACCTGTCGGTATAAGGATGTCGTATGTCGTAATATTAGTGCTGTTTATATCAATACAAGTAAAGTTAAATTGACTAGGTGGAAAGTTCAATATATACTATGTATTCAGTTTAGTTTGAATATTTTTTAAATTATTTATTATAGGATCACTGTGCAGTAAAACATTAAATACTAAATATGTTAATAGTTTTATGCAGAAAAACGAATAACGAAAGCAAAGCATTTAGTTTCATTATTCGTATTAATATTTGCATTTAAAAATTTGGCATTATTTATCCTTTATTTTTTTAATAATTGACCTCCGTAAAACATCAAGCTAGAGTATATCATAGAGGCTTAGAAATTAACTTACTATCGTGGTAAAATAGATTTCTAATTGTTTGATAATATTTTTGTCACGGATTTTAATATTAAACATTCCTTATAAACTTAGGAAATTTTGACAACAGTGAAATAACAGGGTATACCATCGACCTGATATGATGATGGAGAAGGCAGTTGATCATAGGAAGTTTTCCATCTAGTTAAGTCTCTTTGGTTTGCCTTAATGGGTTCTTTGGTTAAAAAAATGCGTCTTCACTTTTTTTTAATTAGAAATTTCTTAGATTTAGGGAAGATATATTTCCAAAAAGTTATGGTAAATGTTCACTACTTGTAAAATTTTACGACCTTTAATTGTGTGAAAACTCTGTCGTGAAAACTCGAGGCAGTACATCTTTGGTACAAAGATAAACTAACGCGATACATCTAAGGATATGTCCAGACACTAGACGAGTTATTGTTTCTTTAAAATCTAAACAAAAAGTTATTCATCAGTTTATTATGTGCATAGCTAGTACTGATTTAAACAACTTACAATTTGTATGATATAACCATTTTTGAAGTATTTGTTATAGCAGTCAAGTTGAAATCAAGTGTGATTATTTAATAATTATACGCAAAGTTCGTTACAAGTTATATTACGTTAAGCACATATACTCTACCTAATGTTTATCCAAAAACAAAACGATTAGTTATCGTGAAATAAGAAGTTTATTTAAGGTAACATCAATTTGCGTCACCGTGTCTTTTATTTTCTTCCTTTATTGATGGCACTACAATTCAAAATAAACTGTCTCTATGGTATTGCACGCCTCCAATACTTTGTGTCAATCTGCAAATGAAATGTGGGGTTTTTCAGAAATAAGTAAATAATGTAATTTTTGTACTAAATTAAAGTATGGGAACAAAATTAGAACGTTTTGTACTTTATAATTTGATATAACATTACAAATTTTAAAATATTTATAACCCGCTGCTAGTTTAACGTAGTTGATAATCCGCAGTGTCCAACAACTGGATAATAGAGACGTTTACAAGAGTCGGAAGCAAATTCTTTGATATAATATCATATCAACTGATAGAAAGATTAATCAAATTTATTTCATGCTGGATTATTTGATTAATATACGCTAACTTTTTATTTTCGTTAAAATGGCGTATTTCCTTATAGTTACATATTTGTACTAAGATATGATATATAAAAATGAGCCGAGATTATGTTGAAGTTAATTTATCACTTTGCTCCGTAAATTCCTATGAAAACAATCTCGCAGACTGAATTTTTATGCATTGCAAATCAGGCTGTATTTTTCATTATAAAAAGGAGCATAGAACAAAGTTTGAAACGAGATCTTTTCAGTTCTCCAAATTAATTAAATGAACAACAAATGCCGATGGCACGTTACCATATAAATATGAGATTTTCTTATGTTTGTTATAACTATGAAATCACTTACGTTAACTAATTTTATTAAAATTAAAAGTAACAATGTCAAATTAGTGCCAAAATTGTGTTGATTTAACACAGATTAACCTAATACGGAATTCTTTAACAAGACTCTTGTATCAATCGAGTCTCATTTGTATTGAAACAAATAAATAAATAAGTAATATCGCATTCCTCGCCACGCATGTGTTGACAAATAACTCGCCCACTTACGTTAAAATTCTATCCGGCGTGATCTGGATAATTCTCGTCTGCGACATTGTTTTGTGAACAAAAGGCATCAGTCACCGACCTCTTACGTTTTCAAGAGTGACTTGAGTTATATAAAATATTACGACAGGAGGCGATACCTTTGTTGAATTTAACCTCGAAGTCGAGTCGAAGAACACAAAAAAGATTTTGGTTACTAAATAATTCGTTGTGGGATTCAGTGTCCAAAGTCTTTTAACATTTCAGTTTATATTTGATTAATTTACGCAAACCTGTTTATTTTCGTTGAAATGGCGTATTTCCTTATAGTTAGATATTTGTATTAAGATATGATATCTAAAAATGTTCCGTATCAAATTCAGTGTTCCGTACCAAACTTTAAAAAAGGAATACTTTAAACATCCCTCTTGTGTCTGTTTATCACAATAGATTTTCTTCAAAACTTTTTTGAAGTTTGTTTGACGTTTAACTTTAAAAACATGCAATAACGCTTCAATGGAAAGAAAATTTATTGGAGCCTTATTGCATGTTTTCAAATTTAAATTTGACCTAATTATTTTTGGGTGAGGAGCATGAGAAAAATTTCATTTCAACGACTGGAATATCAAATGAAATATAACTATGAAAGAAGATAATCAAAAATATATATGATGTTATACTGGCATATAATTTTTTAAAGTTCATTCAGAAATTGATTTAGAAATTGCTGTCCAACGATATTATTGGAAAAAAATTGGAAAAACTGTTATGTCGAGAATAAGCCATAGATTGAAAGAAAATTTTTACCTTGAACTTTGCATAACAGTTTTTTGTGATATCAAAAAACGCAGGATGGTAAAACTTTCCTTCGTACTTTGAAATTATTTACTAGAAATACATGTACACTGTCAATAAAGGCAAGTGTCTAAAATTATAAAATGCATTTTAAGTGATGTAACTGTTAAAAGGAGTTGGCAGCACCATGTAGTAATGTGTATTTAAACGTAAAGTTTACAAAGTACGCCAATAGGTGGCACTTGAAGAACCAATATTGTAACATTCACCAAATTAGGGTTTTAAACCAATAACCTCCAGATAAAGCTTGTCTTGTATGAAGCTCGAGGATATAAGCTATTAAAATGCCATATTTCATAAAAATTTGTGGAATAGATTTCATGAGACTGAACAGTAAATTAACAGGTAGACAAAAATTTCCAAAACAGGTCTTCTGGCTATAATTATGATTCTATACTCTAAATCAATCACATCTTTTGAATATTTTCCATCTACAAAATTCACTCTCTCACAGTTTTATATATGTGTCGATTATAACGATTATTATGTTTTATTTATTAACGATTTTTGTACATCGTCGCGAATTATTCCTGCAGAGTTTGTGGCGCATATAGTTATTCATAGGCCTGCATAATTTTTTTAGCATTTATATTCACTACTCTTCTTCTGTTAATGGGTGTTATTACATGTAGCCTTTCTTTTCGTCCATTGCATCTAGCCATCTAGAAGTTCAGCTGCTTATATAAAACTATTAATTGAAATTTGTTGGTCTGTTTAACGAAAAAGAAAACAATGAAAACCAATGAATAGGCAATTTTTACTTTCAATGTATAAATAGAGACACGTTTCCATATTACTAAAGCATATTATACTGTATGTATTTCACTACCACATTAAGAGTAATAAATTCTGTAAAATTCTTATTAATGTATTAACAAAAATTTTCGAATTCATTGGGTTTTTAATTTGTGTTTGCGCTAAAATAAAAAATTTTATTCGAAATCTGATACTGAAGTTATTTATGGATTGATTGTTGTTTGATTCCTTGTGAAGTACGGAAGGTATTTTGAATTAACCTATAGATATCTGCGGTAGTTTTTTTTTAATGGTAATATTGACAATACTCTTTGTAACATTAAACTGAAACTATTTTCAATTGATTATTTCGCTGGTATTGGTATAAAAACCAAAAATGGTATTTATAATTTCTACTTTAATTTATTAAGGCTATCTTAAAGTATTATGCGTCAAGAACATCGCCATATTAGGAAAATATAAGTGTGATATTTTGGTCGACTTTTGTATGTAAGTTAGGTATTGCTTAAAAATTTAAATTTTTGTTATGGGAGTAGATCGTGTTTTAAACTGGAAATATCACAAACGTCGTCTCCGTAAAGAAAATTAAATTAACGTTACTTCTTCCGTATGACAGTTTCCTTCAAAGAAGTCACTTTAATTATAAATACCAAAACAATTTTTTCTATTTTTTTGACGTAAAGAAAATGAAAAAAATTAATTGGATATAATATTTTTAAATTACCAAGAATTGCAGGGTAATAATTTAATGGTCTTATTCAGTTCACTTATTCACTTCTCCCGTAATACGGAAGTGCAAGTTAATATGCTATATTATGATGCCAAATTTCAAGAATCAACTTCTGAGAAAAGTAATTCTGATGTCATAGTTTTTGGGGTTTTTCATGTTATATCTCCCATCACTTAATTATATTGAGTATTATTAAATATGTAATGCGCTAGTAAGTTAATATTATTCATCACCTAAGGTAAATATTTTTGGCTGTTTTTCTAAATTTAAACTTCAGATCAACTTTTCCCTTTTTGAATCAATAATTGACTGCGTTATAGGAGAGCACAACTTTACCCCATTGTTGTGATTTGTATTAGTGTTCTTTTGTTTGTTTTTCGCTCTGAAGAGAATTCATACAGCAAAAGCAATCAAAGATCAGTTCGTGAAATGTTAACGACATTCGTTCTTTGCTCGCCGACACTCAGTTCACCATCATCTTCACATTATAAATGTACTGTACTTAAAATTATGCGTAACATTTTTTTATGGATTTATCATCTCAATTTTTCAATTCGAATAATATAGGTAATGTGTTGAAAAAAAGTCCTTTCACGATATCAACAATTATTATTCAACGGTAAACAATTTTATAAAGACGCTGCGAGTTCCCCTTTTTACATTGTAAAAAAAATGTTATACGTAAAAATAATCTATTTTTATGAACACGCTGTCTGATCATCCGTCTTTTTATAAAAACATAGATAATCTATTTTTAAATATTTTGCACTCAAAATGAATGACGTGGACGAAAACCGGGAAAATCATAAATTTTAGACCTGTTTATTCGATCACCATCACCATCAACAACTGCTAATTCAACGTAGTCTTTAATTATCCAGTCTTCAGTATCAGATTTCGAATAACATTTTTTATTTTCGCGCAAACACAAATTAAAAGCCCAATGAATTCGGAAATTTCCTTTGATACGTTAATAAGAATTTTATAGAATTTATTACTCTTAATGTGATAGTGATATACACACAGTATAATATGCTTTAGTAATATGGAAACGTGTCTCTAATTATACATCGAAAATAAAAATTGCCTGTTAATTGGTTTTCATTGTTTTCTTTTTCATTAAACAGGCTAACAAATTTCAATGAATTGTTTTATATAAGTAGCTGAACTTCTAGATGGCTAGATGTAATGGACGAAAAGAAAGGCTACAACTAATAACGCCCATTAACAGGAGAAGAGTAGTGAATATAAATTCTAAAAAAATTATGCAGGCCTACGAATAACTATATGCGCCACAAACTCTGCAGGAATAATTCGCGACGATGTACAAAAATTGTTAATAAATAAAACATAATAATAGTTTTAATCGACGCATATATAAAACTGTGAGAGAGTGAATTTTGTAGATGGAAAATATTCCAAAGATGTGATTGAAATAGAGTATAGAATCATAATTATAGCCAGAAGACCTGTTTTGGAAATTTTTGTCTACCTGTTAATTTATTGTTCAGTCTCATGAAATCTATTCCCCAAATTTTGATGAAATATGGCATTTTAATAGCTTATATCCTCGAGCGTCATACAAGATAAGCTTTGTCTGGAGGTTATAGGTTTAAAACCCTAATTTGGTGAATGTTACAATATTGGTTCTGCAAGTGCCACCTATTGGCGTTCTTTGTAAACTTTACGTTTAAATACACATTACTATTTGGTGCTGCCAACGCCTTTTAACGGTTACATTACTTAAATTTTAGACACTTGCCGTTATTGACAGTGTACATGTATTTCTAGTAAATAGTTCTAAACTACGAAACTACGAAGTTTTACCATCTTGAGTTTTTTGATAAAACAAAAAACTGTTATGCAAAGGTCAAGGTAAACATTTTCTTTCAATCTATGGCTTATTCTCGACATAACTGTTTTTCCAATTTCTTTACAGTAATATCGTTGGACGGCAATTTCTAAATCAATTTCTGGATGAACTTTAAAAAAATGTATGCAAATATAACATCATATATATTTTTGATTACGTTTTTTCATAGTTATGTTTCATTTGATATTCCAGTCGATGAACTGAAATTTTTTTTTCACTTTCGATATCGCTCCGCACTTAAAAATAATTAGGCCAAATTTAAATTTGAAAACATGCAATAAGGCTCCAATAAATTTTCTTTCCATTGAAGCGTTATTGCATGTTTTCAAAGTTAAACGTTAAACAACCTTCAAAAAAGTTTTGAAGGAAATCTATTATAATAAGCAGACACAAGAGCGATGTCAAAAGTCTTCCTTTTTTTCTATTTTATTACGGAACACTGAAAAAGCCTACAGCTTTGACATCAACACAGTCTCGCTCATTTTTATATATAATATCTTAATGCAAATGTGTAACTATAAGGAAATACGCCATTTCAATGAAAATAAAAAAAGTTTGCGTAAATTAATCAAATATAAACAGAAATGTTAAAAGACTTTGGATAATGAATCCCACAACGAATTATTTAGTAACCAAAATCTATTCTGTGTTCTTCGACTAGACTTCGAGATCAAATTCAACAAAGGTATTGCCTCCTGACGTAATATTTTATATACCTCAAGTCACTCTTGAAAGCGTAAGAGGTCGGTGACTGATGCCTTTGTTCACGAAACAATGTCGCAGACGAGAATTATCCAGATAATGCTGGATAGAATTTTAACGTAAGTGGGCAAGTTACTTGTCAACACATTCGTGGCGAGGAATGCGATATTATTTTTTTTTGTTTGTTTCAATACAAGGGAGACTTGATTGATACAAGAGTCTTGTTAAAGAATTGCAAATTAGGTTAATCTGTGTTAAATCAGCACGATTTTGGCACTAATTTGACCTCGTTACTTTCAATTTTGATAAAATTAGTTAACGTAAGTGATTTCATACTTATAAAAAACATAAGAAAATCTCATATTTATATGGTAACGTGTCATCGGTTGTTGTTGTCGATATAATTAATTTGGAGAACTGTAGAAGATCTCGTTTCAAACTTTGTTTTATACTCGTTTTCATAATAAAAAATACAGCCTGATTTGCAATGCATAAAAATTCAATCTGTGAGATTGTTTTCATAGGAATGTACAGAGCAAAGTGATAAATTAACTTTAACATAGTCTCTGCTCATTTTTATATATCATATCTTAGTACAAATATCTAACTAAAAGGAAATACGCCATTTTAACGAAAATAAAAAAAAGTTAGCGTATATTAATCAAATAATCAAGCATGAGATAAATATTATTAACCTTTCTATCAATTGAAATAATATTATATCAAAGAATTTGCTTCCGACTCTTTTAAACGTCTTTATTTTTATCGTTGTTGGACACTACGGGTTATCAACTACGTTAAGCTAGCGGCAGGTTACTGATGTTTTTAAATTTGTAAAAAATTGAATAAGATATTACAATATGAAATTAAGTATAGTTTCGTTTAAACCTCAGGTCTTGTCTCTTTTGCACGCATTCGTGAGATTTACATAGGTAATGTAACAGCTTTTTAAGAATGTTTTTATTTTTTAAATTATTACTTCTAGGTATTAAACGCTTACTAAAATATTTGCAATTAATAAAAAATATTTTTACACACACATGTACGCACACACACACACACACACACACACACACACATATATATATATATATATACATTTTATGTATGTATATTATGATTGATATTACTAGACATAATTTCTGCGAAAAACAGGAATTTGGTACTCTGTGTCAAGTCACTGATATGTACTAAGTAAGTACATAAAATGGGATAATGTGTATATCCTGTCCTACAGGAACTTATATTTAAAAAAACATCCGATAATAACACCTAATTGAAATATTATTAATTATACACTTCTTAGGACAAAATGTAAACAATTCAACCACCCGCTTTTTAATACTTCGGGCTAAAATGAATAGAATGTAAATTAATGTTGTGAGGTTTACAAAACAACAAGAAACAGTTAGTAGTTTACCAAATATTTCGCTTAGGCTCTATTAATTATTTTTAGTTCTATATCGATTAACACATCATTTTAAGTGGATGAATTCTTCATTGGATGTCTGATTGAAATCTGTTAAAAGGTAACTTACCTATATTCTGACTGAAATTAGAATTATTCGATAAAAACATGAAACTAAAGTTAAGTTTTAATTTTTTCTCTGCGCTGATAGTTTGAATGCCATAGGATTCTGTTAGGCCATAATTAAGTTAAATAAAGTGTCTAATATCATCAATTGCTTATGATTCAATAAAACTATAATATAGAATTATAATTTTTTTTATATTTCAATTAATTATAAAATATTGAGCTTGAATTAACGATAAATAGTGAATATTTACTCATCATGTGAATGTATCTTTGCACATGTTATATATATTTAGGGATACAATTAAGATAATGCAAAGTCATAATCGCTTCATTAAACGGTACTTTTCATGACTCCAAAACGGAATTCCTTTGAAAATTTTATGGTATAAGTAAGTTGCGTTAATTGTAGGAACTGAGTTTAGGCCGGAAAAACAAGTGAAATATTTCATTTGGAGATTTTGATTGGAATAGAAAGGACATGTGTGTGTGCGGGGATCCTCTCGAATGCGCCGTCTTATTATATTAAAAGCTTGTATAATCTGATTCCTTATTTCAGCTTCATTTTGTGATTCCTTACGAAGCACAAGTTGTTTCACCCAGCCCCGAAAAAAATCTAGTGGAGTTAGGTCGGGCGAGCGGTTTGGGAGCCTTCGCAATGGTTACAGAAAATCTTTGAGGATGATTCTTGATGTTATCCTTTTTAAGATATTCATGATTATGGATATATATATATATATATATATATATATATATATATATATATATATATATATATATATATATATATATATATATTAGTACTTTTGCAAGCTAATAAACGGTATGGCAAAAGTGATATTTTCCGGATGAATGGATTTAAATGAAACAAATAAGATATTAATTTTTAAAAAGTTTTTATTACAAATTTACTAGCGTTGATTTAAACTGGACAATACTTAGAATATTTTAAATTAAAATAAATTTTCCCAAAATAATGAATATTTTTAGTTGAATAGATAATATTTTTATTTGTAAATCCCGCTGAAAATTACGCTAACTTTACTATAAATACAGTGATAAAACTAAGTACTCAATACAACTGAGGATTATTCAATTTATTTATATATATACACATACACATATCTTTATACTGGCTAAGAAATTTAATGGAAAATATGGAGGCGCATCTCTCAAATTGAAAATTGATATCGTTACGAATACCCAGCCCGGCGTGGGAGTGACAAAAGAGTTTTTATTACAGATAACGAAAAACTATGCATTATAATAATGTTTGTCGAGCTTACATTATTTGCTAAGCTTGGAATAAACCCTTGCTTGGTCGCACTTCGCACACTGCGTCCAGTTGTTTCCTTTGCTTACATTTTCCAATAATCTTTTTTTATAAAATTTGATTTTAACTAATTTCTATTTTTATTCTAATTTCTATTTTATATACCGAGTCTTTAATCTTAGAGTTAAATATTTTTATTACTTAGAATTAATTGTCCCTCTTGAGAAAATGTATAAGTATTTATTTAACAGATATTATAATAGAGAGGTCAGCTGGCCAGTGATGCCATGTTCATTTAGCTGTATATTTCTTAACAATCCTATTCTCAACTTACAGATTGACTCAATACCTTGTACATGTGTACATGTATATATATATATATATATATATATATATATATATATATATATATATACATATATATGTCAAGTTCAGATGCACGCGTAAAGATCTTTGGTAGTTAAATGAAAATTTTGACCTGACATTGTAATTCACGTCCTGTTTTTTTAAATTAAATATTCCAAATCGTGATTTAATAATTTTTATTAATTTAAGTTAAGTACACTAGTAAGCTCACCTGATAAATATTTTCCATCTGTCTCTTTATTTTCGCGTGCTTAAGAGTACTTTTAGTTCAAAAGCTAATGGAGTTAGATTACTCAAAATAACTTCATTTGAAATCAATATTAAAAATATATTTTCCACCTATTAAAATAGTTTTGTTGGAAAACGAGAGAGAGGGAAGAAGCTGAACATATTGCCAACTACTTCGTAGCTTCAGCCAACTACTTCGTAGCTTCGTTCTGTAGCGTTTTGAATGGTAAAAAATTCATTATATCATTTAGAAAATTTTAGATCCTTTTCAAAAATGTAAGTTGTGGGTAGTTTTGTTTAAAGTAATTTCTTATATTGGTTGACAGTTTGTCGGGTTCCATCGAGTAAATTTAATTAGAATGTTACATGACTCGGGCCCGGTTACATATATTTTTCTACTAATTACTTGTTATTCGTTATTTTTTGTCAGCTTGCCGGTTTATTTATTATTATTTTAACTGTTTTTTTTTATTTTGCACCTGTATTCAAAGTATTTCATATCAGTCTTCCATAATACGTAATATATTTTATTACTCGGTACTTTGGCTGACTGGAGCATATTGCTATCTACAAATTTTTATATATTTGTACATTAAATAAAATAAAAAAATAAATAAAGTAAAATAAATTCTTAAATAACACCTTTAAGTAAAGGTAATATAAATTCTTAGCTTAAATTATTAACCGGTCAACTGCAATCCTCCCATCTACGTGTACATTGTTGACATATACCGAGTAAGAAGTGGGCCATTTAATTTAACTTAAATCTTAGTGGGAGTTTTTAAATTTAAAAATTAAAATCATTTTAGTATTCAAACAGAGGCGACGATATAATTTTTTTTTATCAAAAATTGAATATCATACTTAAAGATAATAAACTCTCCTCTGATTCAATGTCGCTTTTTGTTTTCAGTAGATAATATATTGACAAACCTGTAATCAAAGTTCAAGTGATCTTTTTGTTTCTTGCATGGTACTTACAATGCCTATGAGGTAAATACATTCAACGTTTTCTTGGACATGTTACATTTCGTAATTTTTTATTGTCAATATATTGGAGTTTTTGATACGTTTTCGATCCTTTTATTTATGAGAAACGTTTTATGAACTATGCCCTATGAAGATTTGCTAACTTTTTGGAAGTACGTGTGTCTAACATTGGCTATATCTGACTTTGAAGAGATTACCTTTCTTTATATGTGCGTTGTTTCTATTAACTAAACATTCAAAATTTCGTCGAGTTTCTTTGTACTTTTATACTCGTAATAGCGACTACAATGATTTTCATATTACAGTAATGATGGAGCGTGCAGATTATTTCCTTTATTATATCGTCTACTTCTGTCCAGATTATGAACAAACGAGCTATTGAACAAACTAACTTCAGAGATTGATTGAACTAACGAGAAATTGATCATTCGTAAAACCTACAACATTTTCGATCTAGTTAATTATTCAAAATAAGCTTCAGCTAGTGGAGTGATAAAACTAGTTGGAGCAGTTTGTACTGGCATGAGGGCAAGTGTCACTGAATCAGGTGAAGATATCGGGGAAGAAGGAGGGGTTAGCTTTTTTCCAAAATGCAGAGTCAGCTCGGAGTTTTATCAATACACAAGGAAAGCATCTTGCGAGTGGCCGGAATGAGATAGAAACATCTCATTGCGCTGGGAGAGTACCCAGTATAAAGTCATTCTCGTTTCAGTGATAAAATAAGGAAGAACTATGATATGCGTGCTATGTCAGTCAGAACTGCTGGCACTACATCTTTCATTCTTAGCAATCAGACAGCAGCATAATGTTTCCATGTAATGTAAAGACTTTCGTCAGCATTTACAAAATCGTCGTCTAAACAACAACATCTTAGCCGAGTATTTAAAAAGCCCTATAACATGATCAGCTAACTTTGATCATCACTCATAGTCTCCGGAGCAACTTGCTGCATCCTGACACAGTTCCATTACCTATTTAATTAGAGTTTGTTTTATGAGTATAACTATCTTTATATCTAATATTAAAGTATTAAAATAAATAATATACTATTCAAAGTACTTATTAGTTGTAAAACAATATAGTTAATTAATTAAAGTAAATAAAGTATATTTTAGCTTCTGAACCCGCCGGTGTCCCGATCAGGTTTTCAAAAATGCTCCCCATTCCATGGTCAAATAAAATTTGCACGGGCAAGTCTGGAAGAATACGTTCTGTACTCAGCGATGAGTTTATGTCCTCTTAATCACTGAAACTGCGAAACCGTCAGAGTTACCATAGCTTTTCGTACGTGTAGACATGGAAGGCTAAGAAATAAAAATTGCAATATGTAAAATGATGAAACAATATTATGTTAATAATTTTATAAAAAAACGGCCAAATATGAGTTGGATGTAAGCATGAAAGGTTCCGTAGCACCGAATAATATTTGTAGTACCAACAAAATTTGTATTACTTAAAGACACTGTGAAAAAGAAAGTTATAGTTGCAGTCGATACGGAAAATATTCCATATCTCAAAAACTACACAACACATCTTATTCAAACTAATTTTCTTTTAAAGTTTCTTCCAAGTTCGTCTGCCTTCATTTTTTTTCAAAATTTTAAATAAGTTAGAGAAAAGTTAAAAAAATGGATTGGTGACACACTTTTTTGTATATCTCACCACCTATTGACATAAATAAAAAAAATATTTTGGAATATCTAATAAATTTGAAGACTTACCTGTCGATTCCCCACACATCCATAGACACCGAATTTTTTTTTCATCCCTCTGTTAAATGTATGGAGTGCCACGTCTTATATCATTTTTTTCATAATTCTATTATAAATCTCAGAATTTTCACTATAGATTTAATTGTGTAACGGTTCACAGAGGACACTATCCAAATTTTGTCTATATAGTGCCAATAGCCTCCAAGTGAAATGTCTATGATAAACGGACAGAAGTAAATTATAAAGGTTTCGTTTTTGTCATTTGGTCACTGAACCCTTAAAAGGATATAGGAAAATTTCTATGTCACGACATTTTTTAAACGACGCATATATTTCAGGCAAAAATTTCCGCTTAACTACTTTTTTCCGATCCACCGGAGCAGAACTTATGGTGAAGTGATGTTGACACTAATGTCGTAAATCGATATACTGCAGCTTTTACAGCTAGCTGGTCATGATGCGGATGAGTATAAAGTATCAAAAGCTCTAATTAATCTTGCTATATATGTAATATGAGTGTGTTTTTGTTGCGAATATTATAGTGTTTTTGATCAAAATTTCAAGTATCCTGATCTTTCATGTCGAATAAATTATACAAAATTTATTCCTGAAAGGTTTTTAGGAAGTGAGCTACGATTTATTTATTTTTCATACATGATGACATTTGACAAGTAGTGATAGAAAGTGCACGGTTCCGTTGAATTTTTATCAAATCTGAAATTTAATTAGGCTGAGACTGTGGTATCACATGCATAGAAAAAAACCTCTGTTTTATTTTTGATCAACCAAAGGTAATTTTTTTAATTACCAATGTTATCAATAGTTATTCAAAGTTTCACGATAATTACGTACAAGTAATGATTTTGTGGCACTTTGAAATTTAACCAGCCCATACCTAAAATTATTATATAGATTAGACTTTTCAAAAATTAGGTTTCTACTACTTAATTTATTTACTTTTTATATATGAAACGGCGTCATGTACATGTGCTTTGCATAATATAATAGTGTAACTGCAAGTTGACTTATGAACATATTATAATCGTTCAAATTACGTGTAATTTTTTTGAATACTAGTAAATATAATATGTAATGTATAAAGGTTCCAATTTTTTTTGTAAAATATGAAATGGGTTTGTGTGTATTGATATTGCAATTTTGAAAATTGAGGTTTGATTTCCGGCGTTTTATTAAACTAATTTAGAGCTACTGCTACAGGCAATGTATTTCAAAAAACTCCTAAATTAAATTGTTTGCTGGATCTCCCACATAGTGTTATTTCGGCACTTTCGGCAAGATAATGTGGTACTATTTATATACTTAGGTAATGTGATGCTACACTGCCAAAGCTTAACTCATTTGGCAAACAATACAGACGTGTCTACGAAAGTGTAACTAATGTTCAACCATGAAAACTTTATGCTACATTTAAATTCTCCGTCATAAAATATATTCTAAAATATTATATGAACCCGTTTCACACATTAACATAACATCTTCCCGTATAATTTCATAACATTCTCGTATCCAAGTATGTACCGGCCACTTTAATTGCATGGTAATAACGTGACCTTTATTACTGCGAGGGTGCAGTTATATATTGAGCTTTACGCGCCTGGTTAATGACTTTATCGTGGTCTTATTTAAGGCGAAACTCTAGTTTGTGTTTTAGTCCCTTATAATATTGTGACATTGCCTCCGTATTTAAACCTCAGCCAATCTCGGATAGTGCAAAATTTGCATGGATTGCGTTCTATAGTGGGAGTGAAAATTGATCGTCAATATCGAATTTTCCACTAAATTTAAATAATAAAAGAGATTTAGAGCATGACCTCAATCAATATCTGTTATTGGACAGTCATATTGGTATTAAAAAAACGAGAAATATTGCATAACTGTATATATCTGGAAATGTAATTGCGAGACGTGTTAATTTGAAATTGAGGAATTAGGGAACTTTAAACTGATATACTTATTAAATGTCGATATCCTAATTTTTTGTTTTCGTCCTTACTTCGCACCGAAACTCGGTAAGTACGTTGATTATTGTATAATATTGTAAAATTATATTTCAAAAATTAATCTAAAGAAACATGTTCTATTTATAAGGAATTTTGGGCCCAGGGAAAAAAATTGATTGTGCACAAATAAAACTTTTGTCAAAAACTTGTGTCTTTAAAGCTTAAAAATGATACTTAATAAAAATTTCATTGTTATCAAGCCACATGTTTTAAATATTTATAAAGATAAGTTATGGTTACTATGCCATAATATAAAAAAAACATAAGATCATAAGTTATGAAGAGTTACTGCGGCAGTGAGTTGCTGTTACAGCTAATCATCAAATATTCTCCTTTAACTTTGTATTTATTAGTTTTGCACTGTCAGAAATCATTGAACAGTATTTTCTGTGATTCAAACATATATTTTTGAGAGAGAAACATTATTTTAATTATATATAATAAACGTTTCGTAATTAATGTGCAGAATTTATAAATATTTTGCGGAGTGTAGTTGGCATTAAGAAAACAAATGGTAATTTTAAAGATGCACTCTGGTTTTTTCTGATCTTTAAATATCTGTTCAATATTGGAAAAAATAAAAAATTTTCATTCAGGATACCCTGTTGTATTAGACTTTGTTCTGCGTTAATTATCACTACAATCTATTTTAAAACGTCTTTCGTATTTTGAAACTTACGATCATTAAACGGTTTCGTAAAAATTTTTTGGTGTATATATTTGATAACTTCAAGTGTTTTGTGGGAAAGAAATATGTGTAAAAATCTGTTGCATAAAATTAACGAAATGGATGAACAACTTGGGATCCCTCGCCTAAAAAAATTGTCCAAAGATGATAAGTTACGAAACATTGTTTTAGTTTCTGCGTTTTTTACCTACCGTTCATTACCTTTTTGTTTTTTTATTTTTCTTTGATCGTTTGTATAGAAACAAAGCGCATTTTATATTTTCTTTACAGTACTAAAAATGATTTTCATTTTGATTTATAAATGTTTTTTATGCTTATTAATAGCATAAAGAAACGCGTAGGTATATTTAATTGATTCATTATTTTTCAAGTAATTCTTTTTAAATAAAATAATGTGTTTTTAAGTACAGATAAAAGAAATGCTAGAATAAAAATTGAATCGATAATTGCGACGAAGTGAGGTAGGGAAATATTTAAACTCCTTTTCTACTTTATCAGCATGTAGTGTATGTACATTCTAAGAAACTGTTGGAACGTTGATATTTCATAGAATTCGAGGCCCTATTGCTATAGCGGAATATTGAGTGGATTGTCACAACCACATGTTTTCAATCAGTTAAGTGGTAATTTTATTAAAATTTGTATCGGCTCTTTCATTGGAAAAGTCGTATTCGAAGCACAAAGAACCTTATCCCAATTTCTAAAGAATTTAGGCAAATTTGCTCAAAAATGTACCTTTCTCATTTTCTTCATGACTATATATATATTTACTGTCAGAAGTTTCAAGCACTACAACATTTTATTCTAGAAAATTTATGTTTCTTTGCAAAAAATCTGGTATGTATGTTAGATTATTTGATGTATTTTTGAATCTAAGACTTCCCCTCTCGGTGAAGGCGTTAATTATGAAAATGTCCATTTTTATGTGTTAAGATTCTGGTCTATTGATTAATTCATCATATCATAATGCAATTTATTATCCCCGAAGGCCATTCCGGTTAAGAGGTAGCGCATATATCAGACGGCATAAGCCGCGATATTTGTTACTTAACAATTTCCAAAAATTATAACTTTACTAATGTAAAAAAGGAAATATTCAAAGTGATGATATTATGAATTATCTTATAAAATTTAGTGTTACAGAGATTTAATTACTTGCACATAAAGTCAAAAATAATTGAAAAAAAACTTAGATGATGTATTAAAATAGAACAATCTCAACTTAATATTGAAACGTCCACCTTGCATTCGTCTTTTTTGATGAAATACCCAATTTACCAGTTGTGATAGTAAACGTTCTGATAGTAAACAATTCATCAAATAATTCAAGTTACGTATTATACAGAGACCGCAGCAGATATCACCGTTACGTATTTTGCTATTGATTCAAAAGTAGTAAATCATTTACTATTTCACTGCAGTGAAGCAACAAGTGATTTAGTTACTGCGCTTGGAAACCGCGGGAACCTATCGGTTATTTCTGTCATGTCCCGTCTGGCACCGTGAAGAATAGTAATTGCCAGTAAGCCATGTTTCTTCAGCCTTTCAGATATTTTGGGGAATAATATCTTGTGATCTCTACTAGCCAGTTAGGCTACTGATCCCAGACCAAAATATAATTTCATATCTACTTGTTTTTTACATGACAATTAACATCCTACGTAGCAACGTGAGCGTCAAGACTTGCATATACTTATAATTAGGTAATAAACCTGTATTCCTCAATGTGAGTAGTAACGTCATAATCGTAAAATCACGTTTTAAATTATATAACCTAGATACAAATTTTAATATCATGAAAAATATTAATACAAACTCTATAAATCTGCATACGTCTCTAAATATTTGAAGAAGTAGAATCTGCAGTAAAATAACTTAATATCGTGGTCCACTAAACCATTCATAATTCCACACATTTATATAGAAGCAAAATAGGCCAGTCACACAAATATCCTAGTAAAAGGTGTTATAAAATATAATGGTATCTCCCATGTATGAGCTCTTATCAATCAGTCCAGTTCTGTGCTTAATATTCACTCCAAACCTTCTAACTCACGTATCTACCTCTACTTCCGATTACCCGGATTTTATGATGCTCTTGTTTTATCTTAAAGACCTTACCTCAGTTTCAGCTAATACACAGGCTCACCATAGACAATTTAAGGAATGGCTCGTAAATGAGAACTGAAATAAATCACGACAAGTTATATCCACCCTCAGAAGGTATAATTGTTGAGCCGATGGAGTTATATAATAAAGTAGTAGTACCACAGGCAGAACTCAAAATCTGTGGGAATTTACTTCGTTCGACAACTCACATAGCGTAAAAGAAATTGGAGCAAATGCAAACAGCATGAGAGTAAACTAAGAAACTTTTACTGATTGACAGAGAGAAAATGTCAACTTTCTTCGATAAGTAAAATGGCTATTTGTAAAACTATTCTAAAATCAATATGTAGGTAGTGTATTTAACTCCGGGTATTTAATTAAGTATTTCGAGTTGGTAGAACACCAACTCGAAATACTCTTGACTTATTTCAGCCATATAAATAACAAATAAGTATACACAGGCCTCAACATCAGAATTGTCAAACAAGAGACTGCTAAAAACTAAAAATAAAAAAAATATAAGTCCTAAATGAGGATACTGGACTACGCTAATAAGTTGGCGACACAATTTGAAGGTACAGGAAATATACGATACCAAAGACTGAAACGACAAAGTATTCCTGAAAAAATGACCAGAGTTATGGAAAATAGATGAAAAAAAAACATAGAAACTCAGAAGAATGAATTATTGCGGTACACATCGGATCGCCACGTTAGGATATAAAAAAAATAGTTTGATAAAATTAAGGCCTGGTTGCCCTTTACTGTGGCTTCGTACTAACATTTCCCTTACAAATAATGATGGAAATAGTCACTAAAAACAACCAAAAATCCTTACTGATCGATTACCCTTCTCTAGTGCTACTGTGCTGTAACATGTGCTAGCGTACAGCAGAAGATTTATTACCTTCTTAATATTGAAAAATATACAAATAAAAACCTTATGGCTGGACTTTGCGTAAAGAAATTTGGACTGTTTTTTTTTTAATTTTAATAATTTTTAAAGGATAAAAAATTAAACTGCAAAGGCGACGAAAAGTTCTGCCAAGAACATCATCATTTTCCTTTCGAAATACTTATCTCAGCATTCTAAATCTAGCTATAGTAAAAATATGCATACTTTTCTAAGATTTGTTTTACGTGAATAATACAATTTAGCCTCCCAATTAAATAAAACTCCGTGATGTAGTATTATTTCTACTTTCTATAATTCCTTTACCATGACCTAGGTTTCGTTGTATTGCAAAGATCTTTGCTAATATCCCACCTGAAGATGTTGTAACACCACGAAATCTAGGTCGTGGTAAAGAAATTATAGAAAGTAGAAATAATGCTACATCACGTAGTTTCATTTATTTGTGAATAATGAATTTCTACAAAATTTACGCCAAATATATTCAACAATTTAGCCTTTTAATTAATTAAGTACTTAATTATATAGATACACATTCAGAGCAAATATCGGTTATTACAATTATTTTAAATTAAATCAACAAATTCTAAACCAAAGAATAAACGTTGAGAAACATAAAATATTTACAAACTATTTAGTCTTTCGCATTCACAAATGTGATAAGGGATACCGTGTTCTTTTAAAGGTTATTTAATTAACGATTGAATGACCTTTATTTGTTGTAACATTTCTTTTCGAATTGATGTAATGTTCAAGACTAAGAAGTAATGGAATTCTAAAAAAAATCGTTAACCGATCTAGAAGAACATAACAGCTATTCATGAATATATCATTACCGTAATACACCCCGGAACTCAAAATACTTCACTTATGGAAGGATCTAAATACCGCGCCGAACCGTCTAATGGATCGTTTGTTATGCTAATGACACTTTTACGACATCAAAATGAACTTGGGTTTAGTCCACGGCCCCATCGGGGAGCGCTCAGACGAACATTTTTCATTCGTTTATGGAAGTTGTGTTCGATTAATTTGTAGTATTAAATTGATGTTTGATGTGAGTTCGACAAAACTCTCTGTTTAGATCTTTCCAAAATTTCAATATTTTATTTTACTCATGTACACAAGTTATTAATTATGTTCTAATAACCAAGATATGTTTTAAGAAAATAAATGAAAATTTTTTTCCAGCAATCATACAATAATACTGTAAGGCAGTAAAATTGAAACCGTTGGTCAAATCAAAAGTGGTGTCCAGTTTTATATACATTTTTTGTCTTTTCTTTATTTTATGAAAAAAACTTAAAATAATAAAGTTTAATACAACTAAAAAAGGCGCAAAAATTCCTTTTAAAACCTGATAGTATAGATCAGGCACCGAGCATAAAAAAGCAAATGTCATAGAAAAATTTTCATAAAAATTATTTTGATTTTGAAACTATTTTGATAGCCAACCAATTCAAAAAACTCAATAAAATCGGATAAGAATTACGACTTGTAATATATTCTCATACGTAAATATATACATTGTGTAAAGGTAAATCCCCTTTTTACAAAAACTAAGTTAAATAGTTTATTACAGTTGCTTATTTGCCAAATTTGCCATATTTATAACTACTTCTATCATCAAAACTAAAGGCTGGTATATTAGTCGATAATGAAGCACACACCTGCGATTAAATAAAGACAACGCCACAATATAGAAGAAAATATACTAGTCGCATTTAAGTTTTTATCACCCTCCAATCAATATTCAGCATTATATTATCTCAAATAATAATATTAATCGTAAATCTAATGGTAAACTTTCTTCGATTCGGTTGTGTCCAACAAAATATTTATTGACCATAGATAAACATAATAAGTAATGACATATTTATTTATGGAAATAGCTTGTGAACTGTAGGATGCTGTAACTGTAAAAGTAAATACTGGCGCATTTCAGCTTTATATTGAAGAGTAGATGCATTTCTCTCAGGTTAGCACAAAAACCGACACTGATGGTAAGGGTTATCAATTTAATTAAGAGTTATGGGGGCAGTATTTGTTAACTTAGAAGGAAATGGAATTCAAAAGTAGAATAAAAATAAGATTGACAAAGTTACTATCAAATTTACTGGACACGAATGTATTAAGCAGATATTTGATTCTGTCAATACTCATAAACATATCTTTAGTATAAATATTTGAGATAATTTTTCTGTTAATGGTTTCTTGCATGTGAGTCTGCACAATTTTCACTTTAAGAATCTATAAAAACTTTTGTGTGATTTTTCTAGAATCTTTTAATTATTAAAATAAAATAAAGTGAATATTTTAATTATTGATGGAGTTCATAAATTTGAGAAAAAAAAATCCTTAATTCTAGATTTTGTTGTTTCAAAGTTTAGCTTGGTCAGATAAATGGAGAAACAGAAGGACGACAATAATATGGGAATAAATAATAACTGCTCTAATCTATAAGAGGACTACTGTCGATTACCTGAATACCTGAATTTAAATTATTTTGCTTTTTGACATGCACTATTTATAAACATGAGCAGTTATTATTTATTCCCCTATTATTGTCGTCCTTCTATTTCTCCATATATCTTTGCTAATATCCCACCTGAAGATGTTGTAATACAACGAAACCTAGAGCGTGGTTAAGAAATTAAAGAAAGTAGAAATAATACTACATCACGTAGTTTCATTTAATTGTGAATAATAAATTTCTACAAAAATAACGCCAAATATATTCAGTAAATATTTATGATATCATTATTTATGTTCATCTAGTGAAAACCTTTAAAGTGAAATATTATTCTTAAAATTGTTACTGGGTACTACAATTTCCACATCTTCATAACTTCTTAAAATCCAGGGTTAAAAAATAATAAAATTTCTTATAATTAATTGGTTCATTTCTCTTCAGCGATTATTCTGCAATAGTACGACTTATTTAATTAACTAATTTGATCCATTAACATAAGAGAATAACGGCTTTGTCGCAAAGTTGTGTTTACATTACGGTTAAATCTATTATTGACAATAATACACATTATTCAAATTTTAAGAAATGGTTTTGCCTTTTAGGGTTCTATTATTTATTTTGTAAACTATGTAACATCTAAATTGAGATATGAAAGTTTTAGAGATAAAACACTTTGAAAGTTATTTTTATTAATACCTGAGAAAAAATTATAACTGATGTTGTATGCCTTAATAAGTAGAGTATGGTAAAAATACGATAAAATTTTGCAATTAAAATACCATCATTAGAAGCACAAAAATATATTTATTTGATCGAAAGAGATATAAGCTATAGAGGGATTATTGAAAAATAAACGATAGCACTTTATTTAGTTTTCTTTCATTTTGTATGAAAATTAGTCTAGAAAATATGTATTCATCATATTGAACAAAACGCTGAGATTCTATGATTCCATTCTATGTTCTAATATTTATATCTTTGACTCTATGTACTGAGTTTATTTC
Source organism: Druceiella hillmani (assembly GCA_039881145.1). Lineage (NCBI taxonomy): Eukaryota > Metazoa > Arthropoda > Insecta > Lepidoptera > Hepialidae > Druceiella > Druceiella hillmani. Next base: position 828,906 of record JAYKKI010000140.1, on the reverse strand, counting down.
ATTACTTATTCTCATGTTTCATTTTGTTTAATTCGCAATCCATAAATTTTGCCATTCTTTTTATTTTTATGAATATTTTTTTTTACATTTAAAAATAAAGTCGATAAATAAAGAGTGCAAAAAAAACTGTTCACTAAAAAGGTTTCTTTTATGCTTGTTTTAATCTTAAAACAACTTTAATAAAAGGTGTTTAATTTTTATTGCCCTGTAATTGAAATATTTTTCTCCTCATTTTCAGTAATAAATGTGGCCTGGTGGTCAAATAACTGACGCATGGAATGATTTAGATCTGACGACAAGTTAAGCTGACCAATTGTCTGGTTCATGTCTTAATTTATTTAAGCTATTTATTTTTCCTTTATACCTGTAATAATGTTATCCTGTAATAAAACTAATTTTCATGTTTTTGTAGCAATTTCAAATCTGACCCCAAACTAATATCACAGGAAAAATATGTGTTTTTCAAACGCTTATTTTTCATTCAATTCAAGCTTTTCTAAATGTTCTCGTTTGAGCCAAGAATTTTCAAAATTTTTTTCGTCTTATATATTACTTAGAAATCAAATTATGTCTAACATACCATTTAAATTTCAGTGAGCAAGAAAGTTTTTAAAATTATAGATTTCATGAAAAACTTCATGTATGTTAAACAGTATAACCCTTTTAGGATTACCGATATAAAAATACACTTTCATTTATAGTTCATCACCAAAAATGTATTTTCAAAAATTTCTGAAAACGGAGGATTGGTTTTGACAGATCAATATTTACACAAATTTGAATTAGGAGCAATATATAAGAAATAACTTCCGGATACTAGCACTCAGAAGAAATACTTATAATTTGTAAAGCATGAAGGCGGTAAAGGATGAGATACAAACATGGGGAATTCATGTCAACTATTATATTATTTAGAATTATTATAATGAAAACTTATTGTCTTTAGTTTAAAACATTAACGATTTCTAGAGGAAAAAACACAGTGCTTTCTATTTTTTTAACTTAATCGAATAAGTGGAAACGGACTGGGACTATTGAATTTTCTCAATTCTCTTTTATAAAGATATGTTATCTAAAATCATCCAAATATTTGGTTTTATTAACATATTGTACTACATCAAAAGCAACGTCGACAGGTAAATGTTATTGTACAATATTGGATGCAGTACAATAATATCGAGCTAATATAAAATATACATTTAGTGAAATGAAAACAGTTCAATATGTAATAAATTGCTTCGTCTATGAGCGATATTTGAAGTTACAATTATTTCCGTTTTGAAGCACATGGCTATTTCAATAGCAGTATGACATCATTTGACATGTTCCAGACTGATATATTGTTCATATCATAGAATAATAAATAAGCTAATAAAATAGAAAGTACCTAATAACATAAAAGAAATGCTAACGGATCCCCTCCAGTCACTTCATCACCACTCATTAATTATAAAATAATGAAGAACAAGACTGGAAGATCAAACTTTGGGAGGGCGAGCATAGGGCGGGTTAAGAAAATTTGGCAGCCCTTATAATGACATACAGCTTTCGATTATCCGCGGCTGGCGGGCGCCGAGCTCTCGAGCACCGCAAAGTTATTAAAGCGATCAGACTAATTTGAAATTTAATTCTCAAACAAATGTAATAATTTATCTTGGAATTTGGAGGCGATATATTTGGGACTGATTTGACATAAATGCTAATCCTTCTTGTATCGAAAGTTTTCGAATTTACGTTTAATTTTTTTCCGGTATTATTTTTTTACTTATTACTTTCGGCTGTATAATTATATGTTTAAAAAACGCTTCGATAAAATAGCTTTAGGTTCCTTCTCTAGCAAAATAACATTTTTTTCTCCAAGAGAAAGTTAATGAGGTTAGAATTAAAAGTCGATTATTTTTCATATCGATAAAGAAAGAAAAGCAATAGAGAAGTATGATAAAGGTCATTTTGAAACAGTATATTTTTCATATATGGGTATGAAAATACACGTAAACCTTTTTGTTTTCAAAACCTTACGAAATGAATGAGTGATTTTCTGGGTTATTTAAAGTAAAACGGAAAAAAATATGAAAAAATTAGGTAAAATGAACAAATGCTTACTTTGCAGAAAATTATATCAGGAAACCAAATACGTCGTACAAAATTAATTATTTTTCTATGAGATTGTTTGGATGATAAGGATTTTTTTTTATTTCTACTTGAACTGTTTTTAGGATGTCTCAAAATAAAAAAACTAGGTGTTTTTAAGGTTTCGCTCTCATGAAATCACCCCTGTGTTCATTCTGTTCGTCCGTCTATTACAACTGTTTTTCTCAAAAAATATTTGTTTTTTCCTGGTTCAAGTTGAAAATTTTGGAGTCCTCATCAGTTGTTCTCCATTTAGGTGGGACAACTGCGTCTGTGGTTTATTGAAAAGAAAAAAAGTTTCCGATTTGGCACTCCGATTATCTGGATGGAACCAAAAAATCATTATGTCGACTTTTAATGCTGCAATAAAAATTATTCAACGATTAAAATAAAAATGAAATTAAATATCCCAATATTCCATCTGCAACAAGACTCTGTCCTGATAAAACTACTGTTCCCTTGCCTAATGGTTTTTCAAAATCTAAAAATCGAAAGTAAACACACTGAAGGTTAGAACGATACGTCGTTTGAAGAAAGTAAAAATTAAAATTCGTTAATTCTCAGCACTACCGAAACACAATTTTTTACTCCAAGAGAATTAAATGACTTAGTATGAGATTTGGATCTTCTGAAAACTGCTACAGCACTCTTGTAATTAGGAAAAATGAATGCTAGTACCCCTATATCTTGATATTCTTTCTCCAAATATTTGACTAGCAAATATGGTGACGTTTCTATGATACAGAAACAGAAAGCGCTTGTTACAATTTTCTCTCAAGATGTCAATTTAGTATTCTACAAAACTATTAGTAGACTAGCTATCCCATTAAATGTATGCCAGTGAGAGGATTTCTTTCGCAGACTTCTAAAAAATAAATTTAAAAGCAATATTTGGACCTAATGTAAATTAATACATATCTTTACCTGTTCTCTGGAGAAATTATATTAGCCATAATTTAATATCATGGTTGAAAAACTCAACTATCAAAAAGACAAACGGATTATCTGTGGTAATTTGAAAAAGTTTGTCTATATTATTCGGACAATAGAGAGGTTCATCAAATTTCTTTGCTTTTTGTGTGAATAAGATAGCAAATATAAAGATCCGCATTGGAAAGAAATAATTGGACATGAAATAATTCTGTAAAACCCGGAATAAACGTTAATAATTGAAAATGTAGTTAATCCAAAAAAGTACTCCTTCTAATTTATGATGAAGCAATCTAACAATACATCACCGAAGCAAGGAATGTGTTTTAATACTGCCAAAAATCACTGTTAGAAGCCAAGCTGAAATGAGCATTTTTTGTAGACTCAGTATTCTAAGTTTAATGAAATATAATAACTTTAAAGCTACAAGGGATGAATGAGAAAAAAGAAATTTAATTTATTTTAGAAAAGTATTTCTAAATTTTCCTGGCAATAATAAAAGTCCGTATTAAGTCCAATGAGTGAAAGTTATGCTAGAAAATTTAAAATAAATATAGGCAGTCATGGGGACTGCCGTCAGAACTGCAAACTTAAAACTATGAAATAATTATACTAACATTTTGCATTAGTAACCGTATTATCAAAATTCAATGTATAAGTCTAAAATTATAAATTCCATTTTTTATTTATGTGAAGAATCTTGGAAAATGTAATGGGAGAAGGGGGAGAGACTCCACTAAGATATGGAGGATTAACACATTTGCGGATTGTTACTGGATATTGAAGCGAGAAAGTGCAACTAGTCATAATAACCAAAAATAAGTAAAAAAAAGCTCCACGACTTTGAAAGAATATAACTATAAAGATACACAGCATATTTAGTTAGTTAATTAGGTTCATTGCAACATTTTAACAACCAAGCCCTTTTCAGGTAAAAAATGTTGTTTTTTTAATATTTCTGTACATTTTTTTTACCTTTTCACAACTAAATGAAACTACGTGATCTATTATTATTTCTACATTACTTAAATTCTTTACCACGGCCTAGGTTTCATTGTATAACAACATGTTCAAAAAAATCTTCTCGGTAAAAAAGAGTATCTTGTGATAAAGAATTTAAATAATGTACTGCATCACGTAGTTTCGTATAGTTGTAAAAAATTAAATTATAATGAATTTCTAGAAAATTAACGAAAATTTATTATTAATTATCCTATAAAAACGACCATTTAAAGTTTTAACACTTCTTCTAACAACAAATAACTTAAAGTTATCACGGGCACTAACCATAGTAACTTTTAAGGTGCTAAGATTACCAGATAATCGACCTCAGAGTCAAATGTTTTATCTATTAACAAACAAACGTATAATAAATAATTGTCTTAAATGTTTTAAGATATAGTCGCAATGGTATGTAACTAAGTTTTAGAAAAGTAGTATTGTCCAGTTTGAATTCAATTATATATGATTTTGTTTGAGGTACCTAAAAATATCGTCCTATTTATTACTAACAGTCATCATCAGTCAACATCATCTGGAGCAGGAATTCCAACGTAAACATCCTTAATATGACAAAATATTTTTCTCCATGATAACACTCGTCCCCATATAGTAAATCAGACACGCCTTAAAGTTTTGGATTTTGGTTGGACGCAGATCCCCCACCCACCATATTCCCCAGACCTTGAACTCAATGTTTATTGTTGGTTTCGATCACTTAGCAACGCTTTATGCGAAGAAAATTTTGATGATGAAGACCGCCTACGACAGTTCAGACTATTTTTTTCATTCCAAGTCACCGGAGTTTTACAGAGATGCTTTCCACTCCCTGCCAGTGTGTTGGAGGCATGTAGTATAAAATGATGCTGATTATCGTATCAAACATTAATAATTTAAAATTGGAAATATAATAAAAAAATATAACTTTAATGGCCACTTATTACTTATTGCCAATCCAATATTATCCATGCAGTAAGAAGCGAAAAAATGTAATTACACTTAGCCCAGTTGTATTTTTATGAAACTATTATTTTAAATAATTTTCATTAAAACGATGTTGAAAACTTGTTAAAATTTAATTAAAGTTTATTGGCTTCCGCGTTCAGTTAATTAAATATCTGCAGGTGACGACAGTAATTTTTCTCTATTTTATTTGGGTAAATATAATACCTAAGGACGAAATTTGTGTTTTAAAACCATATTTAACAATTTGTAATTTCTAAAATATTGCATTATCGATGTATGACTGTAATATACACCTATATTCTATATGTGTTTACTTATATAGGTATATTTAAACCTGTGCTTAAAATAATTAAATATGTCAACAAGATTTAATTATATATCAGGAAACTAAGAAATTAGTCTTGATATATAAACAATGTGTTTTAAAACATAAAGATAAACGATCAAAATGTAGATGGAAAAGTAATAAATGTTGCTTTAGTAAATATAACCAGGATGGCTTTAAAGGAATAAAAATTAATTGATAGTTAAGAAAAATCATTACTTAATTCATGTAAACCTGCAGAAACACATTAGATAGAATATTTATTTGGAAGATATTTTATTCTGTAACACCTGGGGTATTACAAAATAAAAATGATACCCTTACATAAAAAAATTAAAAAAGTCGTTACAAGTTTTACTTAAATTACTAATTAGAAAATGAGAAATCTTTTATTTTTCATAAAACCTTAGTTTATTTTCCATAGCAGTTTGTGAATGATATTTTTACGGAATCTTTAAACCAGGAAGATGAAATTAATGCTAATCATGTGTCGTTGTATCCCCTATATATAGATATTACATATTAGTCCACGAAAATCGTAGGCTCTATAATATGGTCGAAATAAACACATGAACTCGAAAATTCACTCTTTTTGACAAAAACAGAAGGAATGTCGGTGTCAGTTAACAGTTTATTTATAATTAGTTTTGGCAATGGCTACAAAATAAATAAAGCAATCTGTATTCATTATTTTTAGGAATCATTACTAAAAAAATTGTTATTTATTTCCTTACATTTTTATTGTTTTGTTTATACATTATCAGCAATTCTTGATTTAAAAAGAAGTTAAGAAATATGCGTTTGTGAAGTTAACTATTTAATTTGGTTTATTATGTAATTTTTTGCTATTTTCTGATTGTCAATCGCTGAACTGTTCACTTTTTGCCTTCTAAAAAACGCCACTTATTTTTAAAAATATATTTTTTTTAGTTAATGCCAGGTCCATTATCGTCTATCTTCGTTGTACTTACCATGTTAAAATGAATTCCATAACACTTCACCTAATTAATATTTACAAAACCAATTGAGCTATTGAAGTACTACTAGTAGATACAATAACACACATAAAAACATAGTTAGCGATCAAAAATAGTAAATTTAGGCTTAGCCGTACTCGCGAAAATTTTGCACGGAAATTTATGTAACTTCATTGGACTGAAATTCACTTGATATTTTAGTTTATGTAATCAGATAATTGGGTCGATTATAACGTTAATTTTTAATAGAAAGATAATAAAAAAGATTGTTGGTAAATCAAAAGTGCGCACACCACTATCTTCATTATTTATTAAAAAGATTATTGTAGGAAAAAATTAAAAATAAGAAAGTTAAAAAAAATGAAAGTATAAGAAGATTTAAACAAAACGGGTTAAAATAACGGGGCCGGGCACGAAACAAGGGATTTTTTGATATAAGTAATTATTTATAAAGCAAACTATTTAATAACTCATTATGAAAATTAATAACTTTCTATCCTGATAATTAACCAATTTTTAAAAAAAAGAATCACCAAAATCAGTCACATAAGCATTCATCTAAGTCGCTATTGGATTAACGTGTAATACAAATATGTTAAAATAATACGAATAGATTAAAACAGTTAAATGACTTTAGATAACTTTAGCATGATTTTAAATTAGTAACTGCCCATTGTACTAACGAATTCAAAATGATAACAAAACATTTTCAAACCCTGATTACATAACATTAGAAATCCCTATTAACAATATTCAGATAAAATACGATATCTACCCGAAAGCTATAATTGGTTTTCTTGTTTTAATGAGACATCCCTTATTTGGACGAGCATTGGCCCTTGAATATTACTGTCAGAAACATGCAGGGCATATTTTTGACAATAATATTCAAGGGCCAATGCTCGTCCACCGTAGAGAATCAAAAGCTTCATGCCCTTATATGGATTGAGATGCTTTTAAAGCTTTTGCTAAGTCCGAGGTTTATATAATTTCCAGATCCCGTCACAATGTCACCTCTCTACTCGGTCTTCGTAAAATCGGATAGTAACTTAAAATTTATTACAAGAGATTTTTCTCTGAAATCAGTTAATCTTCCTCAAAGTACATTAGGACAAATATTGAAATAATTTACTATATTTAGTATATATATATAAATTCTATATGGTAAGTAAAAAGTAAAAGTTGTCTCTTTAGATGTTTATATTATGATGATAGATTTAGTAATAGTAGACAAAAATGTATTCAAAAAATTACAGCAAAGTATCGGAAAAAATTCGGATGAATGAGCAAAGATTGATAAGAAATATTTATTTAGTCAAAAGTGGTGGCACTCTAGCTAGAAGTAGACACTGTAAAATGTTTTATATAATAATTATATAAAATATTTTATAGTGTCTGATTGTAGAAGTATATATTTATAAGAAAATAATATTGGTGTAAAATTAATGGAATCAGATCATTAATTATGTCATTAATAATCTATTCATTAATTTATTGTTCACGAAATGAAGAATTAAATTTTAATTTCGAATTACTTGACCTTGTTACAACAGAAATGTTTCTTACATTCTGTAAGAAGTACATAGGTAACCAGCAATTAAAAGTTGAAATTTTTTGTGCTGCGTTCCTTGATAATTGCAAAACTGTTAACTTAAATTTTTTTTTAATCCTTTTTTCATGGCAGAAATTATCTTTAAATATTAAATTGTAATATTTGTTCAGTAACTAAAATTATTCTTTGGACCTAAAACACGTTCTACTCACATAACGTTTGGAAATTGAAATTCTTACCATAATACCTAACTTTCATACAAAAATCGACCAAAATAACACACGTAATTATTTTTAGAACATGGTTACCAAATGAAAGTAGAATTTACAAATATATTTTTTTGCTTTTATGTCAATGCTAGCAAAATAGATTGTAAATGGCGGCGATTGACGCAGAGTATTGTCAATATTAATATTTAAAAAAAAACGCTGTAAACGTCGACGATGGACGTGTGCGTCCACATGTGTAGCAAGAAAATATCATATAAAAATGTCGGCATAATAAAATAAAACAGCCATCTAGCTCACTTAATTATTTTTTGGAACTAAAAATTCATGTCTGATTCATTTTTGTTTTATTTTTAATACGTATGTAAATCTCAATAATACAATTTGAATCTTGAAAAATGAGTTCCGCAACTTACTCAAAACACGCAAAACTTTACTTCTAATATTTAGCTGATGAATATTAAATTTACTTTTTGTATTAAATAACGTATGAAACATTCATGTTTCTAGTATTAAATTAATGTTTCCATAGCATTTAAATAAAGGTTTTTTAAAAACGAAAAGGAAATCTAACAGCATACTTTACATTTGTAAATGGAAATGACCCGTATAATAAAAACACGCATATTACTCGCACAATCCTCATACTTATGGTTCCAGTACTTGAAAGATCGACGACACAAAATAATGATTAATTAGAATGATAAAATTGTTGTGTAATTAAAGCTATAAATGAATTTTATAATTACATATAAATTAAACGTGCTTGTTTCTTATCTAATCGACTGCGAATAATATCAAGACAAAGAGATTTCGTAAATTTTCCTGAAACCATGTAAACAACAAACATATAAAAACCCAAAATATTTTAACTTATAAAACGTGACCTAGTTTTGTGACCTAGAGGAACGACTGCGCTTGTTTCTGTTCTATTCAAAGGCACGAAGCCTCGATTTTCTCTGTAATAGCGAAAGTGAAGCTTGGAAGTTTAAATGAACTTTTTGTACGTTTCAAACAACGAGTTGGTTTTTTCTATACGGGTTTGCCAATGACATTTTTAAAATCGGGTTTTTGTGTAATAGCGTGCATCTTAATTAATTTTTGGTTTTCAAGCAAAAGTAATGTACAAATAAATAAAGACAAAAAAGGTAAAAAAAAACATTGAAATTTTTCTGGAGAAAATGAATTAAGTAGTTATTGATAAGCTAAATAACGAAATAAGTTATTTTTTTAAATATCGCATTTAGCTCCGTTTGACCACGCGTAAAAACTACTGGATCACGTAAAAACTACTGGTAATAACATGATATAAAAATAATTTTTCGGTTTTGTGTTAAAATATCGGAGAGATATTATGGAATCTTGATATGGCACTAAATTTAAAATGATTAACTAAATAACTATTGGCAACGTGTCTTACTGCCATCGAAACTTGGGTAGACGAAATAATGTACATTATTGTTGTTTTAGAGGGTATTGTAGTTTAATTTTGTTCATTAACATTTCAGTTTGTAAGATATATGTTTAATTCATTGTTGATTTAAGATGATAAGATATGATCTATGAAATATTTTGGATTTTACATAACCTTCGTAAAATTTCAATAAAATTTAATATCAGGCTTTTAAACGTCTAATCCTTAAAAAGAGATCAGCAAAATCCATGTTATGTCGGACCAGATATCACAAGGGTAAAAATATTATAAAACTTTTATACAGAATAAATGGAAAAAGAAACCACTTAAAATTTTTATTTAAATCGTCGATCAGACAAATGAGAAATACCTTACGAATTTATAAAAAGTCCGGTTATGTCTCATAATTATTTGTAAATGCTGTTTTTATGGAACTCACTATGTTATAAATTGTATAAAAGGATGTGATATACTAATCATAATGGTGAGGATAAGTGAAAACTAATTCAATATGAAAATTAATTGTACGGAGTAGGCCTCCAATTCTAAGAGTTTTAGTGAAACTTTCGAAAATATGTCAGGTAGATTAAGAAGTAACACCAAATTATACTATCACTAAAATAGCCCTTCAAGAGTATTAATACTAGGACCTAGAGACTCAGACCCCTTGACAATATACCATGAGTGGGAAAATGACGGGCACTTAAGATAGTGTTCATTTGGGAATCGGAAAGGAATCGCCCAGTAGAATTTATTGGCACGATGACGAGAGGTTGATCTCCGAAAGGTGGAGATGAAAAGTAATCAACAAGGCTCAGAATTTCATGAGTTGTAGCGTTGGATAATAAATTAATTAGACGTTAATCTTATTTGGATTTTTAAAAAATTTAAATTTGATAAAATTTTTAGATTAATGATTCTTTTGAAAAACCGACTAAAAATTAATTAATTGCAAAATTACTCCGAGTTTTAATTACTTTTACTTGAGGTTAGCGCGCTAGATAATAATAAATGATATCTACACCCGCGGATATTGCAATAGACCATTGATAAATAATTAAGTTATAGTGTCTTCAAAGTGTTAATGAAGAGTTAGGTATCGATTGACACGACATTATTGGTAGAGTTGGTAAAAAGGTTTCCAAAATATTGGAATTAAGGAAGAAATTATTTTCCTTCTTGAAGTTATGTTTATGTTATAGCGACCCAGTTCAAACAGCAATATTTAATCAAATCTGATCTTATCTATTATTTATTGATTACAGGCAAACTTTATTACAATTTGTGTTGCATTATATTGTTTGCGTTAAGCGTGCATGCATTTCCTAATATAAAACATGAAGGTTTCTATTATCACCTGCTCATATTCCGTAATCATGTCACCGTCACCCTGCTGACGGCAAATAATAATGTATACAAATAAGTAAAGATAACAATGACTCATTTATTGAATATATTCCGTATTAATTTTGTAAAAATTCATTATTAACACTTAATGAAACTACGTTACATAATATAATGTCTAAAGAAATACCTTAAAGAAAGTAGAAATAATACTATATCACGTAGTTTTATATAATTGTGAAGACTTATTTGTTGATCACAAAGCATACGACTTTTGAATGAGCGTAGCACCGCGTTGTAAAAGTTTTATTAGCAAAGTCACATGGAAAATAATAAAACTGACTAATCTAAATGAGACTAGAACATTTACTCACATATTCTTAGTGTTTTATATTGAATATTAAATTTTATTAAAAGAAAAGAATATTGAAAATCATAAATGTTTGTTGAAGTGCTCAGGTTGTTTAACACGTACAAAAAGTATATTTAGAATTCCAAGCTTCACGTTTCACTAATAAATTCCTGCCTCGGAATTGAATACATACAAGAACCATTTACCACACTAGGTCACAAAACCAGGTCAAATTTTACATGATGAGATATTTTCGGGGTTTACACGGTGTTTGTTGAATTGTAGCGTGGAAAGTAACAAATGCTTTTTGCCTTGACTTTATTCGCCTCTGGTTGAATAAGCAAGGAGTACCATTGATTATCTTTACAAAAATGATTTATTGTTTTAATTACACAATAATTTTATCATTTTAATTAGGTCCTTGTTTTATGTTATACATTCCTCCAAATACTATATGCGTTGCGTGTGGATGATGCCAAATCTATGCACGTATTTATTACACCATAGGCGTGCATTCATACAAGAGTCATTTTTGTTTACAAACGCAAAGTATGCTATTAGATTTCCTGTTTTTTTTAAATATGATGGATATTTTAATTCACTTTGAAAGCTTAAGTGCTTCATACGTTAATTAATACTAATATGAAATATGATATTCACAGGCAAAATATTAGGAGAAGTAAAGTTTTACTTGAAATGATTTACGAAACTTATTTTTCAAAGTTCTTATTACTTTACAAAAATGTGCTACTAAGATTTATATATGCATTAAAAATAAAAAAACATATTGATTTTTAATCCTAAAAAAATCGTTAAGTAGACTAGATGACTATTTTATTTTATTCCTACGCATGCGTCTACACATATCGGTCATCCGTATCTACAGCAGTTTTTTAATAAATACTAAAAATACTTTTTGCAAACTTCAATCGTCACCATTTTCAATATGATATTTTACTAGCATTCACGTAAATGCAAAAAATATATTTCTAATTGCTATCATAATGCGTCAAGATCGTGGCCATACTCTGAAAATAACAAAGTGTGGTATTTTGATCATTTTTGGTACAAAAATTAGGTGTTGCGGTAATAATTTATATTTCTAAATGTTACATGAATAGAACGTGTTTTAGATTAGAATTTTTACAAATGTCCTCTTCACAACAAACATTTAAATAACTACTTTTTTACAGTATTTTGCTGTTGAAATTATAGAATACTAAAATATGTTATTAAAGATATTTTCTGACGTAAAGGAAAGGAGTAAAACTGAATTGAAGATAATATTTTTGCAATTGTCGAAGAAAGCGGCAAAAAAAATTTTAAATTTCAATGGAACTAGTAGTCTTATCCCTAATTAATTACTTCTCCCGGTAAATAAAAAGAAAATAGTACTGTAACACGGTCAAATCATTCCCAGTTGAAATTTAAATAAAAACTTCTCCATTTCATGACGAGTATTGGTCATTCATTCGGATGGCTCATTCGAATTTTTTACGATACTTCACCATCATCTAATCTGTCATCATTATCTAAACACCTCAAAAGATCACCTTTTATGGTTTATCTACCATATAATGTTCACAATTATACAAAACATAATAAACTATTTCAATATCTTTCATATCGCACTTTGAAAAAAATTAAAGGAATTCAGAAAAAAATCATTTGTACTGCACCTCAGTTAATATCCGATATTAAGAAGACCGATCAATTACACTAGAGAATAAGGGTAGAGAGCTCAAGTTGGGACGGGATCTGGAAATAAAGTAAACCTTAGGCTTAGCAAAAGCTCTAAAAGCGCCTCGACGCTTATAACGGCGTGCAGTTTTTGCTTGTCTGTGGTGGACAAGTACTGACCCTTAAATATTCCTGCCAGAAACGTGCAGTGTCAGTAAAACTACAAAACCATTTAAAGGTTTCAAGCACATATCGTATTTTATCTGTATTTTGTTAATTGGTATTTCTAATGACATGTTATGTTAGCAGAGTTCGATAATACTTTGTCTTCATTTTACATTCGTAACTTTAATGCATAATTAGTAATTTAAAATCATATTGAAATTATTCAAATCCATTAACTGTTTTAATGAAGTTATATTATTTTAACATACTAGTGTTACATATTACTCATCCAATGATGTAGATAATTGCTTATTAATTTAGTGACATTAAATATCAATAAAATTACAAATTGATATCGGTGAAGACAATCTGAATATCAGCTCCTAGTATTTAAACATTTTGAAGACCCAAGATTTTAAGCCATCTTTGAATGCCGTAAATACTATAGTGGAACATTGGATGAGTTTAATTTTTCGTTTCGATGTCATGTTGAAATTAAAAATTTATTAAATAGTGGGCAATTAAATTTTGTACAACGGTGTACATTTTCTGGTATATTCAAACCTATCAACTGAACTTAAAAAAAGGGATGTAATTTAATTTTAACAAAAATTACAATAAATTTTTTAATCAGTATAAAAAGTAACATGGACTCATATAATAAGCTCATTCACACTTAATAAGTTGCAAAGTGTACATTAAGACAATACGGACTTTGAAAATATCAACATCAACTTTATAGAAGAGACTTGGTCAACTGCCAATTATATTTTAAGTGTCATTAAAATGTTGTGTAGTGTAATTAGAAATATATCGCATTAGAGAAAAATTACATTAAAAATAAAAATTTATTAAACTCCCTATATCTTTTATAAATACCTAAGACCAAATCAAGGTCTTTTCAACATTCCATCGCATTATATATATATATATATATATATATATACACATTTTAAATCATGTGAATCAAGAAAATTAAATCATTGTACTTTTGTACTTTTGACACTGAGTTTTCAAATAACAGTTTCGTTTCTACAAACTGAGAAATTACAAAATTAATAAAGTACTTTATGAAAATTACACACAAATCCTTTTTTCTCACTAATTTTTCAATCTTCCCACTTTTGAGTCGTTAACACTATAATTGGATTAAGTATGGCGTGACGGCACTTTAAAACCACATAAGATCTGCTATCGAAATATGATGTTGTTTAAGGTATATGAAAACATCAGCGTATTAATTTCTAACAACTTTTTAACTTAAATGTTTTTTATCCAAGCTGTAAAAAGTGAGAAAGGATATTGCAATAAGACCCGTGATATCTTTGTAAAATTATAATTTTCGTTAACACGGCGAAGACAATTCAGTAAAATTTGTTTGAAGCTTCTTCACGTCGAATTAATTAAATTTTTAAATGCAATGGTATTATAAAAAAATAACTAAAAGTGCCGTTCTTATTATTTATTAAATGTCATTTCTGACGCCAAATTTAGATATAACAACAATTTAAAAAACAACGAGAGGCGTCGTGGAATACCCGGTTGGAACGAACTTCTTTTCTCTAGATATTATGTATGAAATAAAAGTATTCCAGTAAAATAAAACATTGTTCATTTTAAGATATGAAATAATAATAAAAGAAATGAAGCGATCCGACCAATATCTTTTAATTAAACAAAACTTATATGATACGTGAGCAGTATTGTATGAATAATTTTAGTAATAGTTAATATTTTTGTAAACTTTTGTCGATGCAAATAAAAGATGATATCAAAATTTAATTTTAAAATAAATCATCCACTTATTGTCACTTTAACGCTGATACCTACCTGACTTCATCATCACCATCCTCATCTTCTACAGAATCACTTTCACAATTCATTTTTATTGATGAAAAAGACCATGTTTACTTATCTACGCGTTAGAAGTTATACTTGTTTGGCATAATGCAAGATAAACTTTATTCAGCACGGAAATTATTAACGGAAATAAAAAAATGAAAGGACTGGAGCGTCATTATAAATATGGCCGGTAAAATCTAAATTCAATCAAATAGTTAAATTAAAAAAAATTAAAATTTAAGATTCATATGACAGATGATAGGTACACCATTTTTTTTTCTGATGGCTTTCGATTATAAGCCAATCATCTGCCAGACCCTTTCCAAATTATTGCGTTTCAACTTTATTTTTTTCTCATACAGAATAGTAAAAAATTTGATCTTTTCATTTAAAATAAAAAAATTAAATTAAATTTAAAATTACTTTATCACTTTTTGTTACTTCATTATTTTATTTTCTTTAATAAATGAATCAAATTAAATCAAAAATAATTTTGAAATGAAATTTCATTATTTTATTTAATTTTTTTATTAAAATAATTAAATTATATTTTACATTTCTTTAAATATTTAATTACATTAAAAATTGAAAATGAATTATTCTGATTAATTTATTTTAATTTTAAATATTTTAAAAATTGACTGAAAATTTATTGTATTTTATTAATTTTAAATATTTAATAAATGACAAAGTAATAACTTATAACTCAAATAAATACATATTGAATTTGAAACGATCTGGCAGATGATGGGCGTACAATCGAAAGTCAGCAGAAAAAAATATTCACATACGCCTGTGCTTATACTGTAGCAAAAATATCGTTTTAAACTTTAGCAAAAGCAGCGTTGGAAATTTTAATTTTTTTTCGGGCCAACTCTAATCTTTAGTGAGCACATATAAGTAAGTCTGGCTTTTCTCAATCAGAGAGTCTCTGACTCCTCGTGATCAATTCAGCGGCTAAGATATCGCCTTCTACCATCAATTGGTCGTAATTTAAAGTGGATCAAGCACATCTCATAATTTTGACTTTTTTTCTCCTAGATTATTTAAAATAATATATATACATATATATATATATATATATATATATATATATATATATATATATCTATATATATATATATAAATATGTATATATATATATATATATATATATATATATATCTATATATATATATATATATATATATATGTATATATATATATATATATATATATATATATATATATATATATATATTTATTAGTTTTTTAATTAGCTCGCATTAATTATAGTATTAGGCAAAAGCCGGATATAAATAGATAAATAAGGAAGTGTTGATGTTTAACTTCACTTGGTAGTGTAAAATAATACGCAGAAATGAAACTTTACAATTATGTGGTCTAGTATAATTATGGTACAATTTACAATACAATTTATTTCGTGACGGATGAACATGAGCGTAGCATTTCCTCTCCATAAGATGTTATTCTAATATATTATATCCGTCAATTTATGTATGTATTAACAAAAATGTTTTAAAAAACACATTTTATTGCGTAAGACAATATTTAAGCGTGATGTGATGATTTGAGATATTTAAGCATTACTCTTTTGTGATGATTTGAGATATTTTTTAAAACGCCGCACAGAACAAAATGTAAACAAGTAATAAACACAAATTTTAAAGAACTCTGATTAAACAATATATTGAATATATTTGGCGTTAACTTTGTAAAAATTAATTATAATTAAGTTTTTCTCACCTAAAATTTTAAAATTGAATTTTTTTCAATTAAACCATACTATTTGGTAGTATTATTTCTATTTTATTTAAAATTTTTACTACGACCTTGGTGTCGTTGTATGACAACATCTTCAGATGGGCAATATTTAAAGATCTTTACAAATTGATGTTGTCATACAACGAAATCAAGGTTGTGGTAAAGAATTCAAATAAAATAATTCTACATCACGTAGTTTCATTTATTTGAGAAAAAATTAATTAAACATTATAATATATTATGAAGCATATTCACGCGCCGCTACTGTATATTTATATGTACGCTATTTTCTCAGTAAGTACTGAACATATTTTGTTTTTGAATGAACAAATTGATTATAGAGAAAAGATAAAATGTATAAATTATTGTATAAATGTATTGTTTATATTCACTAACATTCTCCTGCAATGACGGTAAAATTATATATTATTTATCTTTTAACCAGAATGTGTATGTTACTTATACAAACAATATGATTTCAATTTATTTGAACGTTGAAGCGTAAAACAAAGCAAAGAAACAAATAAACCGGCAAAGTGTTACTTGTATGATATCAGTAATGATACATTTCCAAATTAATATATAGTATTACTCCGTATATAAATTACTCTCACACAAAGATTAACAAATTCAATTAAATTCATAATAAACGTTTTATAAACCAATATACGTTAAATTAATTAAACGCTTATATCATAAAGGATAATTTCAGAGCTTTTTGTCTTAAGCTTAATGTAAATTCGAAACCTCGTTTACCCTTTAAATAATATTTCTTCGATTATCTATGCCCGAGGGGCGTTTTGCCTCCAAGGTTATCCTCAATAACGGACGTGGTGACTGAAACAAGGGGATCAATATCAGCTTCTAAACAAACATGATATTTCTTGTCAATGTAATTAATGGAAATATCTAAAATGGTTGGATATAATATTTCATACGGAATATGGGAATATATGGGAGTAACCGGGTTTGTCGTATTTCCACTTCGGGTGTGCGAGCGAGCAATGTATTATTAGCAATCTGATAATGAAATTATTTATGACCTAATTGGTGTTTGACCCTTTGTATAATACTGAACATATTCCGAATTAAACTATTTATATCTGATGAAATTTAAACAGCGTATGAGTATTTTGAAATCATTATAAGTGTAATTTGAAATTATAATAAACCCCAGTAACAAAAACAATTACTTGTCCAAATGAATGCAATATTCTTGTTTATTTATTTGACAGCTGGAAAAATTGTGGCACAAATTTTATTTATTTAACAGGTGTTAACTTTGACTTAATTGATATGGAGAAAATAATTTTCCTCTCCACGTGCAAATTAATTTAGAAGTCACTTGGCAGTCTGGCTTTTTTTATTTTACCTCGTTCATCGTCCCCTGGAAAATTTAAGTAATTGAAACAAAACCGGGACATGACATCATATATCTATGAATATCTTAAAAATACGGTAAAAGGACATATCTAAGGTAAAGGGCCGGATTATTAACGTCTACTTACTTATTTATATAGCGCTATAATCTATGAAATTTTTGAACCTTGTTTTCCAGTTCTGACATTTCAGTGAGCAAGGCTTTTACGAGCTTGTAAAATGACCAGGTTTGACCAAAAAAATATCTCTGGTAGTTCTTTGTTTATTCATTTGGATAATTCACCTGATTTTTTTTTTCAATTTTTTGCGGTAATTTTTTAGATGTAGTTTTTTTCAAAATACGTTTAGTGTTTACCTACAATACTAGGTTTAAATACATACCAAACACAAGAAGCTAATTCAACCTCCATCATAATATACGTTCACAAAAATAAACTTACTTAATAGAAACTCTCTTCTAATGAATGTTAGGTTAATATTCAATATTACGAAGACAGATTAATTACATTAGATAATAAGGGTAGAGAAGTCAAGTCGGAAAGGGATGTGGAAGTTATATAAACCTCAGGCTTAGTAAAAGTTATAAAAGCGCTTCTACACTTCTAATTGCTTTTGATTGTAGGGCTATTAGATCCGCACTGCTATTATTATTCTGCTCCCAATGCTACCTCCAAAGTAGTGCGACGAAATAGTTGGGTTCGTACACTTCTGCACGTACTGGCTATTATTGGCAACGTCGCATGCAACAAACTTATGGGTGCGTTCTAAGTATCTGAAAACAAAATGAATACTTTTTTGGAAACCGGACTTCAAACGAAAAATGGAACTCTTATAGGCTCATTCACATGTTCTTCCGCCCGTCTGTCACATTCATTTTAATTAGACACCACTTGACTTAAAAACTTAAAATTTAGCATATTAACACATACATAAAGCGTATTACCAAATATGTATCTCAATAGCTAGCATTCAAAAATATTTACATAATAATTTTTGGTGTTGGCGCAAATTTAGTACAGGAAAAAAATTTCAATCTTTTGAAAGAGCTAGTTATAAGAGTTTAAAATATTTTCCGTGACGTGCTGAAAAATCAACAAAAAATGTCCTGCTTCTCCTTTCTGTTTTCAAAACAAGTAAACATAAAATTGCCAAAAAATAGGGTTTTTGGAAACCTTGCGAACGTCACAAGAAAACGAAGATTTTTACATCGCCCCGTCTTAATTGTATTGGGTACTATTAAATATTTATTGCACTAGGAAGTCCACATCAGCTATGAGTTATGAAAAATAATTTTGTTTTTGATTTTGGTTTATATTTTATTATATTTGAAGAAAAAGAACTTCCAACTTTCAAATAATTCATATCAATATGAAATTTTTGAATATTGCAGTATATATGACATTTGAAATTAACTACATAATATTTTTAATGATTGATTTTATTAAATTTTACTCTTAATGTTTAACATGAATACGGTTCCGTAACTTTCAAATGATTATTATAAAATATACGATGTACCTAATTCGGAAATTAAAATGAAAAAGGACGTCGATTGTAAAAAAGCATCCACAACTGCTGAATACAAAAAATCGCACAAGTATGCGTTGGTTCATACTTGAATTAGGGTGTCATAATAATTTCACAGAATATTAAACTATAAGCTCTTAAGTTGGATTAATACGTGCTGATAAAGGTAAATTGTAGGCGAATATTAATTTATATCTTCCGGTAGTTGAGCCCGGAAAACTTTTAAAAACATTGTCTAATTGGGTACCACCCCTTAATTTTAAAATAAATAACGAAAAACATATGTTAATAATTCATCAAGATACATTCATCTTAAATACACTAGCAAGCTCAGTCGCCCAGTAATTTCCGTTTGCCTTATTTCCGCATAGTTAGGGTTTTTTTTATAATTCCAATAATAATTAAGTTGAATTACGCCAAATAATTTAAATGCAAAGTACTTATCAAAAACATTTTCAGTACATTTTTCTGATTTTTACATATTCTAATTGGAAATAAGACGAAATGGGGAAACAAATAATTTTGAAGATTTATATTTTCAATACCGTTCTTACAATTCCCCCATAATGTGATACGATTAAATTGTTTTCTTTTTTTTTCTCTATTTCTTAAAAAGGAGATGTAAATTAAAAATAGATATTTTGTCATATATTAATTGAGATTCATTATCGTAATCATTAAAATGCTACATATACGACAACATGACAAATGTTATCATACAACGAAACCTAAGTCGTGATTAATAATTTAAATGGAATAAATTTAATATTACATCACGTAGCTTCATTTAGTAGTAATTATAGAAGATTACAGAAATATAGAATTATAGAACGATATTAATTTTAATTTTATTTTTACTGTTTTTTCTTATATAATTTACCTAAAAATAAAAATAAAGGTGGAATTCAAACCACCATTGAACGTAACATCGGTCGGTAAGATCATGCTACATACAGCAACTGTCAATACCGAAACAATTCTCATACAACTTCAGGAAACATAATAATCTGAATAATATTCATTAATATACAATCCAAAACTCCGTATTTTTTAATGTACTGGAAACGTAACTCCATTTTCCAACTACTCAAAATAATTTGTGTGTGTGTGTATGTACATATGTAAATATATATTTATTTGTACATCCCATTCGTTAAATCAATGTAATATTATTAGTAACAAGGAAATAAAATGCATTGAAAATACCTCTGTGTTCTGCACACACACATAGCACATTCACACAGCTTATTTATAAACATCAAAATAAAGTGCTTTTATATTAAAAGGGATTTAAGACAATACATAAATGGGCATGTAAGTCTTGCCAAACTTGGCAATAGTTAATTAAAGTTCAAAAAGTTACAACAACCTTATAATAATGTTGCTATATAATATGTTCTATACGAGTTTTTTAAAAAGCTTATCTTATCTTAAAACGTAAACAAAACATCATCCTTTTATTAATTTGGACCCTTCAAACGGAAAGTTTTTTTTTCTCCCGAAAGTGGCCGGCCGCACAAAAACGGCTTAGCAACTTTGCGTCACGTTGTTATGAAAAAATGGCATAAATTGTCATTGGAAAGATCAGTTCAATGACCACGTAATTAGGCCGTTATTCTCTTTTTATGTCAACTGTGCGAATATTAGGTTTTAAATTTGGCATTTGTCAAAATACGTAAATACTTTTGAATGTCAAAAGTAACTTTTTAATCGTGTAATTAAATTTAGTTAGTAATATGATGAGAAAGTCCTTTTACTGTTTTTCTATTTAATTTTCCTTACCTTATGTTAAAGTTTTTAACACAAAGTCTGTAACACCGATATGTTTTATGTACATCTTGTCTTTGGATAAGTTCAATATTAAGTATCAATTATTCGTTTCTTCGATTTATTTCTATATCATGCAATAATAATATCTTGAGACCAACACTAATTTACGAAAACTCTTATGTAGACGACTTGCTTTTATTCGATAACTCCTTTAAGCACCTTTGTATATCGCCTGAGATAGATTGCCTTTAAGCGCAATGCCCGTATGGAATTTAATTTGAAAATTAGAGGAAAGCAAATAATAGTTTTTTATTTAACCTGGTTTGAAATCTTATTTTATGTGAAAATTTTCTATTTCATATGTTAGAAAATGTCAACTGTACATTATGAGTCTATTACTTTGCGGCAGGCATCAGTACAATTACATTTAGTTCCGATATTTTATTTTTGATCCGGAAAATTTAAAAAATTAAATGTACTCACAAATTTTCTACTAATAAACTCACAAGTTTTAGAATCCTAATGATCATGATATGAAGGTCATTCAGAAAAAAAAGATGTAGGAAATTAATAATTTTTCGTCTCAATCTTATTAATGTATTAACGTCAAACGCAAATATTCATAAATATAAATTACTCAAATACCACATGTATTTGGTTTCTTTGCATTTTTATCCGTCCGAATACTTTTTATTTTCCAAAACTCTCAAGGTTTGCCAAAGATATTTAAGCTGGTTCTTTATCTTAGCCATAGATTTTTGGAATATAACATTCTGAAGTAAACATTATTCTGATAAGTTTTAGAGAAGTGTGTTACAAAACATAAAAATTCTGTCGCTAACAGTCTGTAATTTAGAAATTTATAGCCAGTCTAAAAATGTTATCTACAATTAAAAACGTCAAATTAATACTACTAAGGTAACAAGCAAATACAATTTTTGATGAACTATTATCATTTCTTTTAAGCTAATCTTCAAATCGTTCTATTGATTGTAGATGTGCAATATGTAGATAAATAACTAACCTTTGGTGGTCATAACTGCAAAATAACTGCTTTTTATCTACGATTTGCGGTAATTCGTGGGAAATATGTATATGAGGTGATTGTAAGTTTGTTCATGGGACACCGACTCGATTTTGCTATGGAGTCTGAAAAACAAGCTTCGTTTTAATAAGTAAGTGCTGAGTTATGACCGCGAGCCAGGTTCACGTATATGATAATACGTGCATTAATGAACTCATGGTTCACGCGTATGTTTGTATATTATTGGGAGCCTCAGTATAGTTGAGGAGAGCCTGCTCTCATTTCACAATCAAGTTATTGATACTCTTAAGTCTGCAGTTAAAACAAACTTGTGAGATACTTGTAGTTAAACAAACCCTTCACCTCTTATTTTGAACATGACTGGATATAACTCTGTAAATGAAAAGGAAATTACTTCTAGCTCTGCATTTATTCGATACGTTAAAAACTGATTTAAACAACAGTCCAGTATTGAAATTGGAAAGTTTTTTTGTGCCGAAATGTTACTTGCGAGTAGGAAGTCGCTAATTATTTTATATTCCACATACATTCGCTTGCAATCCTCGGTTTTATAAGTACTTAATTTGTTTCCTTTGGCATTTGAGCATTTTCTTGTCTCTATTTAGTTTCCCGTTCCATTTAAGAATTTTATTTCTTATTATTTTATTTATTGTTTTTGTGCCTAATCTATAAATAATTCATATACATATATAATGTATATGTGTGAATATATGTTTGTTTCCTATTAACTTGCTCAATTATTGGCAATAAGCTTTAAGTTGAGAAATATTTTTATTAAGAAGTAAATAAACCATTCAATTAATTAATTCACCACCTTAATCCTAGGAAAATAATAAATTTAACTAAACTCTATGAAGATGAAACTATTGAAACAAAATAATACTTTTCTTATTGCAACTACGAATGTGACAAACAAAATCCGCAAATTTTATTAAAAATTATAACTGGTGATAAAATAATTCATCTTCAATTATACATTTCAAAATGCTTTACACTTTGAAAAGATGATTTTGTTTAAAACGTTAATTTAACCGTGATTTTTCCAGAGTGGCGAATAAACAGTAAAATAAACAGTTAAACCCGACGGCTTTACAACGGAATGGCATTTTTAATTCATTCGTACTTTCCGCTAAAATTGCATCTTACAAGAAAAAAAAGGTCCTTTCCTATGAATTATGAGACGCATGTTAATATTTAAAAGCTTCAATTAATGCTGCTATAGAAACAGTTACGTTATAATCCTTTTTATTTTAAACACGACATTTTCAGTTTTTCTTTCTGACAGTTCGCAATTTTGATTGGCGTTGAGATATTTCGTCAATTTGTGTATGTGAAAGAAGGTATATAGGATAAACATTAAGTACGAAGTGCTTAATTTTATTACATATAACTAAATTTTTATTATACTCAAAGTCTATATTAATGATGATTTACGATAAATACTAATAATAAATAATCTTTTTTCAAATGATGCTACTTATCATTTGAAAAAAGATACGAAACACCGGATGCGCGAGTCAAACTAGATTTTAACTTCTTTTTCTCCATGCTTTACGTCGCCTATGGGTATTAATTTATAAAAGCTGATAACTATAAAATTACATAGATAAATTTTGTCACAATAATTGGCTGAATTGTGTAGTCGAAGATTGTCATTTACCGTTATTTTATGACGTCCTTTCCTAATCTCGATATTTGCCTCGATCCGTCATTGTGTCCACGAGTTTAAGTTTTTCCGCAAGCTGTTATAGTTCTCCGTCGAAGAATTATCATAATAATGCAAGGCACGATGATGTGGTTAATTTGAAGTAGCGCTGAATAAGAAATTCTTTGAAAATAACTGATGGTAAGAAGTCGGATGGAAATTGATTGAAAATCACTTGTTGAAATTTTATCACGTCTACTATAAATGTAATATTTAATCTGAATGGACCCAATGGTTGGAGTTCAAACATTTAATGGGTATATTATTAATGGTAGTATTTGACAAATATACTTCAACCGTATCCTTACATAAAAATACATCAATTTGAATTTGGATGGGTTTGTGCCCTTAAATGTTGCTATCTCACATCGTGATAGATTAATCAAAATTAGGGGTGAGATAAGATAACATTGCTTCAGTGTACCTGACTGGCATTTCATTATCTAGCTGGTACCGTGCTTTACAAGATACAGTGGCTGACGAGTATCATTGCTATAATAACGGTTGTTTTATTTACAATAAATAATGTTATTTGGAGTTACATAAATCCAAAAACGCTTACAATTGAACCGAGTTTTTAACTCGATTATACCAATAACTGTTCGTTTTCTTCTAATTAAGCACAGCAATAAAATCTCAAATTTCAAAATATCTGATAATAAAAATGAAATATTAAATAACAATAGAGAAAGTCCTACTCAACTTAGGCCCTTTTAATTAAAATTTGCCATGTTTTCGTCGGAACGAATTTATATATATATATATATATATATATATATATATATATAATATAATAAGGTGAAATATTTCTTTTATTAATATTTTAGAATACTCGCCTTATTAATAATGTGTAACAAATATTGATTATATTTGGCGTTAATTTTGTAGAAATTCATTATCCACAATTAAATGAAACAACGTGATGTAGTATTATTTCTACTTTCTTTAATTTCTTTACCACAACCTAGGTTTCGTTGTATTACAACATCTTCCGGTGGGATATTAGCAAAGATCTTTGCTAGTATCCAACATGTGAATGTGTAACAAATTCCTCATTTTAATTGAAAGTTCTACACGGCGAGCTTTTACTTTTCTCAAGATAGCAAAGGATCGCTTAGCAGCTTCTTGCGACGCTAAGTATGTTGTTATGACGTAACACGATTCCAAAAAACGACTGATTTGTTATTTTATTATTTACTTTTACGATTCCGTAGTGAAATAAGGAACCTTTATAATTTTGTTACCTCTATCCGTCTATCACGCTCTCGCAGTTTCTATAGTTTAAACCTATTTGCACGAAAGGAGACCGGTGAAAATAGGCCTGACGTTACAAAAACATAATATAATTGATGTTTTTTGAAATATAAAGAAGCAAGTGAGTAATTAAAAAGCAGAAATTATTAGAAAATAAAATACAACTTATGACCATAATAAAAACGAAAAAGCTCTCTATAAACATAGATATATTATATTTCTATGTATCATGAATTTTGAGTACAATTTAAAGATCAAAATAAAAATTTCTTATAGCAAAATTAATTAAGATTAAGTGTTTTTTTCCTTTTTAGTAAAATAATCAAAATGAAGTTTTAACTGACATCAAGAATTATTTTGGATTGTCAAAGTAAACGTCTTTTTCACTTATTTTCAGTTTTACGTGTTTTTTTTTCATTTACCCTTTCAGGTCGGAGAGTTTCATGTCTTAGTATATTACCACTATACATAGAAATGAAGCGGGATACAACCCGCGATTTGTATACAACCCGCAAACTCGCAAACTCCTTTTTGCTAGTTTAAAGAGTTCCGTACAGAACTTCCGTAAGAGTTCCGTTGCAATTGTATGTATAACATTTACAAACCATTGCAAAAAATAACTCTGTATAAAATACAAGATTTCTCACAATTTTGATTATCGATTTGAATAAAACTTTTATCCTTAAAAGTCCTATTCTTATTAGGCTTTTCTTTTGAGGGGGTAGTTTTCATTTTCTCTGTTTAAAAGTAAATTTTTTATCTTTACAACACAAATATGATTTCTTATCAGTTTCCGTTTACAAGCCAATATTTCAAATGAGCTCTCAAAATAAAATTATTCCGATGAAGTTTCATTGACAATTTAAAGAATTTATAGTTAATTGCAACAGTCCTACTTGGAGCATGTTACGATATTGTTGGCCCGTTTTATTTTTCTGCAATTCCTCCGCTTGACTGCAAAGTAGTAAATTCGTGGGTTTTGAGAGTGTAACATCTATTAAGTCTTATCAATAAATGATAAATTACTCTACTCCTTCTCATCAAAATACATCGCCGCGAATATTTTATGTTGAAAATATTACTGACAACATTGTAACTATGTATAGAAAAAGAAAAACCTCCAAACATTTTACAAGATACGGAGTACAAATTGTTTCTCATCGATAAGCAGATTAGGCTTAATGAAGTCGTTCATCTTAACTAAATGCTGTAAGAAGTTTATGATCGAAAGCAATCTATGTGCAAAAATATATGTACACTTCTTTTTCTGTTTCAGGGTAAAATATACTAACGAAAGATACGTGTAATATGTCATAAGTTAGAACATTTAACTTTGGTGAAAAAAATATTTTCAAGTTGTTTCTTCACAACTCACTGACGAAGGACATTTCAGTTACACTTAAATGTCCTTCGTTAGTGAGTTGTGAAGAAAAATATAATTACCTATAGTGGAAATATTTTAGATTGAGCGCATAGAATAACAGGATTTAGAAAAACTTTTCTTAGAATGTATCCGTGTTAGTTTGAATGGGTATCACACAAAATATACTGGACGGATTTTGATAAAATGTGGTATGCTAATTATATATAACTAAGAACATCATATAAGAGGGGGAAAAATAATTATTTTCTCTAATTACAGGCGAACAAAGTCGTAGGCACAACTAGTACGTTTCTATTATTGCCAGCTTATTTTACAATGATCAATCCATTATTATATTGTTTACAGCATTGGTACCTACAAGATTATCTTACAAAAAAATTTGTTATTCAAAACAATTGTGAATATGTTAATTAATTGAATAAATTAAATCTTAAAGGAGATTATCTATACTAGTAATAAGGAGGAAAACATTTTTGTTTTTTTGTTCGCACTAATTTCTGTAACCACAGGTTCAATTTCAAACAAATTTCATTTATCCTAAGCGAATGCTTTGAAGACAATAGGTTAGTTATCAAGGTGCTATATTTCATAAAGGCAGAGCAATAATAAATAATGCAATAAAAGTTAGGGAACACAAGGTTGAGACAGGCCGGCTTGTTTATTGAATGATCATTCCGAGCAAGTCCCTCGATACTCTCTCGCCCTCGACGACCAGTGCCGGGTGACAAATGGAGCGGTCACTTTGAGTGACCCAAGGGGGGGGGGTTACAGCACAATTAAGATTATTCTACCCGGGTCAAACGAGGGATCTTAACTTTTTATATAATACGGGGTAATTGTTCGTATCAAAAGTTATAGTTAAAGTTAAAAAAGGAGCGTACAATGTATTAAATGATTTTAAAAAACAATTACCACTCTAAACTTTATTGAGCAGAGTAGGTGTTTTGATAATGTTTTATACATACTCGAAAATAATCGGACGAATTATTAAGACTTTTCTTAAAACAGACATGTATTGTAACTGAAACTATTCTCATACATTTATGTATTTGAAATAAATCGGATTATTTCCCCAAAAAAAATCAAAATATGCGTTTGAAAAACAAAATTTTAAGCGAGTTAAAAAACCTTGTTATAGCTAAGGGATTTGGATCAAAAATGGTAATATTATAAATACAGAGTAGGTATATTAACAGAAACGTATAGAATATCTAAATTGATTCTATGTACTTTTCCTAAATTTATTTTCCAAACGTTTTAAATACATTAAGTTTGATCGAGTTCTATTTTGGAAATTTCATGTATTTTTCTCAAAAAACTGTAACTGTAATTATATTCTAAATTATTTTGATTATTTCGTTTACCTTAAATCTTCTTACCTTTAGGTTTGTTCCTATTGGGGAAAAAAAAACTTTTATGGAATCACTACGTTGTCCATCTGTCAGGCTATCTGCTAAGACCGTGTGAAGTTATGAAGTTAAAACTAATATCAAATTCTTTAATTACGGTCCCTTGGATCTGTAAAAATCAAGCTTCTAAGTCAATGAAACAAAAAAAAACCTAATAATATAGCCATTTATGCCGCAATTTTTAACATACGTAAATAAATCAAATCCTATAGAATACTTCCCATTAACCTGAAACTTTGAAATTTGGCGAGAACCACGATTTCACAGCGCAAGTTAAAAAAAATCATAAAACTTAATTAAGAAGTTTTGAATCTCATACTTAATATGTATGAGCTTCAAAATTTAATAGAAGGAACGAAATAGGAAGAACATCCTGTCTCGAAAATACTATGCAATGAAATAAAGCATGCAATGAAATTTTTTGTCGGTGGAAAATTTTGTTACCAATTTGTCACCCATAATTCCATGTTTTTTGCATATTTTACATAGATATTTTTCAAATTTATTTTTAAAAACTTTTTTTTAGATTTTTAACGGTGGTTTTAAAAAAAAAATTTCAATTAAACAATATATTTTGAAGTAGTCTTTCCAAGCCCTCTCATTTTTCGGTGGAATAAATAATTCTTATCTCGATTTTTTCGGAACTCATTACGGAATTGTAACTAATAATTCAAATTGAAAACCAGATTTTGAGTACTATCGTTGACAAAACACCACAGAACAATTATTGGCAATTGGTCTTTGGTGTTACATAACAATTTACCTACTTCTGAAGAAATTTTATACTATTTTTCATTAAATATGATGTTTATCCGTACAACGTATTATCTTTTTTACATTTGCTCATCAAAGTCTTGGTATCCATTTTGATAGCCTCTTCAAATTTTTATTTTCTCATTGTTAAATTCAACAAAATGACGATTCTCAGTCATATGGCGTGAATTGTGATGTCACCCACTAAGGACACTCAGAAGATTAAGATGATTCTAAAGATATCACTTGTCTAAATCACACCATCCGTTCTGAATCTAGAGAGTAACATCTTAATACATCCACATACATAGGTAGCTAATTAGCAAAGTAGTCGTAGCGTCGTAGCGTCTTGGCATTCCGCAGTCAAGTAAACAGTTTTCTGACAGGACGGTAAAATTACTGAATACCATAATACATTCGATGCTATCTTTTGAAAGCTAATTAAAAAATCATTTTTTACCTTTTAGATAATATAACAAAAATATAATATCGTGACGGAAAAATCGAATTCTGACCTGCAAATATTCGCAGCAGGAAAGAGAAAAAATATTTCATAAATGAATATCCCACGATTGATGATGCAAAATTCTGATTTCCTTTCTTCAACTCGACAAATTGAATTCCAGAGGAGCATCGCCTCCAAAACTCCAAACGATCTCTCTCAGGTGACATTCGACGAAGCCCGAAGTTGTCAGTGACCTAAGGCAGCGCGTTTGCAA
Organism: Druceiella hillmani; assembly: GCA_039881145.1. Lineage (NCBI taxonomy): Eukaryota > Metazoa > Arthropoda > Insecta > Lepidoptera > Hepialidae > Druceiella > Druceiella hillmani. The sequence continues at coordinate 799,293 of JAYKKI010000140.1, read as the reverse complement.
AATTATAAGAGAAAATTCAGTGCCACTACTAATATACGTCTGCAGTTAGATGTTCAACCTGATATAAATTCTTCACAATAAAATTTTCTATTGTCAATTTCCCTGTATTCCATATATAAGTTAAATAAAATATTTTTATTTATACCCAAATAATCTCTGATCTCAAAGATCTCACCTCAAAGAGATAAATAAATTGTCTAAGTACTAACATATTTAAGGAAACTTGTTTGTAAAGGAAACAAAAAAATATATTAATCATGAATAGAACTCATACTGCGAGGGTTCCTTATACCATATGTACTTATAAATATAGTATTTCTTTCATTTAATAACAAATTCAAAATTTTTAAAATTACTGGAATGGCGGTTCTATTACTTCTATTATTTCTGGTGGGTCTATTACCGGAATACAACTTTTCGAATTTGATCCAAAAATGCTACAAAAAATGTCTATGCCAAATTTTGTCAAACTACTGCAAAGTAAGGCTTACACTACAAAATCCTTTCAATGCACAATATTAACGTTTCACTTCGCTCAGTCTAATAAACCATAATTCTAATATTAAAAAATTATCATGAATATATTGTTAGTAGGGTACAATTGATCGAATATTGATTTCCTCATACTTTGCAGGCTTTTAAATTCAATCGAGAAAGACAAACATTTATGACATTGAAATATTTTCGACTATTTATAAATAGCACCAAGAGAATCGATCTCACGGAATATTTCGTAAGTGATCATTAATAATTAAACGAGAAAAAAATTGGTGATCGCATTGGCTCAAAGTGTAAATCGACATTGGAATTATTCTCCCATTTTTAGTACTGCCAATTTAAACCCTCAAATTAAGTCAATGTCCCAATCAAACCGAAGTAATAAAACATCTTTAATGGGTAAACCTTAATTTACTGTCTTACTATTAATTTGATTTACAATTCAAAATAAACGTGTCTTAATATTGCCTATTATGAAGAGTTTTAATTTCGTTTCACTAATTTGGGGCTTGTTTTTTTGGGGATTATAATTTTTATTCGACTTACGATACTTAGATATTGGAACAACGTGTTATCATTTAAATTAGCATCATGTTGTTCCAATATTTAAGTAGCTATTTCGTGAGACTTGCGTTGTTTGAACTATTTTAACGACTATTCCGGTTCTTTTATATTTTAGCCTCACCTGTGTGATTAAAATATTTATTCTTTTTAACCAGGCTTTTCTTTGAGTTACTGATTTCTTATTAATGAGTTTGTGCTGTTTTTTATAAAATGTATGGTTTTACTCCGGCATATTAATTTGCAAATATTTGTTGACCCACAATTTTATTCTTCTCCAGTCAACTTTTTCTGCACGTTATTGTATTTTATGATTTTCCATTTTAATCCTACGTGCATTAGACAAACAGCGGATAATAACTTTTAATATTATAAACCTAAAAGTCCATCTAGCCCTCTGCATACAAGTATTCCAAATGACAAGTCGCGCATTAATATCCTGATGATATACGTCAGTGACACGTATTTTTAAAGTTCATAATTATTATTTGGTCAATTATTTTATTCTTTTTCTATCAATTTGTCAGAAAACAAATCAATAAAATGCGGCCAATTCTTAACCGCATTTCATTGATCTGTTTTCTGATAAATTGATAGAAAACAGATCAACGAAATGCGGTCCTGACAAATTGATAGAAAAAGAAAAAAATAATATAGCTTGTCCTCGTACAAGCAGACGTTGAATGACGACGTATGTGAGTTTCTCACAAAAAAATTAAATCAAAATAAATATAAAGTAATAGAAAAATATTATTCTATTTTAGAACACCTTTTCTTTCCAAAGAGTTACATTAAAAGTTTTTCCCTTGTTAAATTATATAAGTTACAATTAATTCTATTGCCCAATTTGAGGTTGTCGCACTAATCAATAATATAGAACACAGCCGCGAAGGTGCGCCGTGGGTAGAAGTGCAAAAAACCTAGAAACATGAACACACAGAATCAATCGATGCTTGTATAACTCACTGACAAAACGAATAAAACGCAACACAAATATTTGCATCCAGTTACTGGGTACCGAGCACATATTCATGCGTCAACTTTGCATATTGTGTGACAAAATAAATATTATAGCAAAGCATCGTACACACGGAGCTTTCGTGTGCTGTAGCTCTCTCCGTTTTCCCAGCCCATCTCGTCGCCTCTTCCCCTCCTTTGTCTGCCTCAAATAATCTGAAGCTGACATTCTGATGACGTCGGTGAAAACTTTTATGATTAAATTAAATATTTAATATATTTGTATTATTTATGTAATATTTTTTTGTATGGAAGCCGAACACGTTTGGTGACAAATTATTGACTGTCTGTCATAAATATCCACGTAATATTCAGTACATATACTTATAATTATAAAATATTAGTGTGCTTTTACGCTACATGGTTGATAAATACAACCACATAAGAAAGCATATTCATCATATCGCATTTGTGTCATATTTTATATCTTTATCTATTTCTTGTGGATAGAAAAAGTTATCTAGGCTGGATAATATTCGAATCTGCGCGGTTTGATTACCCAGAAAATATTAATACGTAAGCATAAATGGTAATAAGTCATTTAACTATAACGATGGGAACATTGTTTAATATATTCCCTTTAACTTATATTTCAACAACAGATTTTTTAAAAACTTTAATATATTTCAAATTCTGAACAAAAATAATTGAGGTTGAAACTATTTTTTATATAAAACTTATTCATAGAGCTAAAGTGAGTTAAGTGTTTCATTTTAATGCTCTGGTTATCAAAAGACTGACTTAAATGGGTCAACTTAATTAAGAAACTCAAACTGACGTGGAAGTTTTGTATTAATTTCATTTTCTAATTACTTTTCTGAACAAGCTGGAGTAATTAAAAAAAAATTCAGCAAACTTGTTAAAAAATTACTAGTCTACAATATACTTTACAATTTACTTATACTACATGCAATGCAAATTTACTATATTCGCTATTAGCAAATAAAAAAGTTGACTTTCTTGATTTGTGATAGTAAATCAATAAAAAATCGGCGGTTTAATGAACCAGTCATATTATGATTCACTGATTACGTCAAGGCTTTTTACTCTATGTAATAAATAAATAACTGGGAATACCGAATAATCCAATTAATCTCAACCTCAACTTATTCATTAAAATTATTTTATTTATTATGATCAATACTGATTTTATCTATGTATCTTAAACCGACAAGGTTATATATTATTGTCTCTCTTCTTTAATATATGACAAAAATATATAATTTATGTAATTTCGTTGTGTTGAAGTTTCATCTTTTCAATGTTTGAGACAAGAAACGTAAAGTCGTGGCGTAAGATAGAATAATGTTTTACGCCGACAATTGTGTATACCTTGTCCCAAATACTGACATCATGTTCTACCACACAAAAGTTACGTAGCGATAGAGAAAGAAGGCTGAGTCTGAGATTTTGACTTTAACAGAAATAATACCAATACTAACGTGACCCGTGCGAAGTCTTCGCATTATAAATTATTCAACTCAATTTAATAAATCAAAATTGATTGCAGGTATTCAATTCATTTCTAATTTTGCACGCTGCTTATTACGTTTTTATTCCATTATGAAGCTCAGATGACAGATCAAACAAATATTTTACTAAAATTGACATATAGAGGCGCAAGTATCAAAAGCATTGAGCTAAAGCGCCACTTTATTTATACGTGAGTGGATTTGAAATTAAACAAAAATTTTACCGACCGTCAATCATATTGACGTTGAGCAGCATTGCTGTTTTGTGTATATAATTTTAATAATTAATTAATTTGCAAAAACAATAGCAATAATAATTTTTTTAGTTGTGGATGCCGGTAGAGCAAGCAATTATCTATAAAATGATATATAATTTATGTGGATTAGTTGTGAGGTTTTTTCTAAAAAGGGAGAGTAACATCTTAACCTTAGCGTATTAATATATATGATGATGATGATGATGATGATGATATGATGATGATGATGCTTCAATAATATTAATAGCTTCGTAATATTAATTGCGAAGGCTTTTTCTAGGTTTCACAGTGGCCGCAATGCATGGTCGGTTTAAGAAATAAGATAACAGATGGCATTACGGAAACTCCTTACATACTTATTCACATATGAATATTTGTTTTTATTTAAATACCTGCAATGTTACAATTATTTTTCACCACTAAAATAAATTACTTGACATAGCTGCCATAGTCGTGAAGACATTGTGAATTTCTCAAATATGCTTAAGTTTTGTTTACCTACAACTTTTTTACTATTTCAAATTTAGTCCTCTTTAAAATGTGCAGCTTAAATACAGGATATGGAAAATTATATAGTGGAATTACAACTTCCTAGGTAACAGAATTTTTTAAAAAGACTTGGCCAAAATTTGGTTTTAAAATTGAATTATGATGGCCCACCGAAGTGTCGTTCTAAAGGAAAAGAAAGGGAAAAAACACAAACTTGTGCTCGATTCAAAGAGAGCTAGAAGACTTTTTTTAGAAGTATCTCACGTGTTTTTACTGAAATTTCTTTTGCCGCTTTTAGGGGATACGTGAGCGCCTTTTTTATACTATGTTGAGCTCTTTTAATTTCAACTTCTAGTTTTAAGTCAAGGTGTGTAATAATTTTAAGTTTCAAGTTGTGATAACATTGTCAACATAACAGGGTTTCGTTCTAATCATTCTGGTAAGGAACTCTATAAACCACGGAGTTACTTCTAAGTCCAAAATCCGTTTTTGAAATCAGGTTTTATCTGTTTTTCTATACAAAATGGAAGCGTGAATCAAACGAAATAAAAAAAATAAAAGATTAGGAGAATTATTATTGTGGTTGGGCTATTTCCCGACTCCAAGTGTTGAGACAGGTTTATCCTTCAAATCTCTACAATAGGTGCTATTCTATTTTAGCCATATAATTAAAAGCGGAGATTACAGTCTTGAAACATTTATTATATACAGAATACAGAAGTCATCAACAGACCAGTTGATCCGGTTATATAAGAATTACTCCATACACCAAGTGCCTTCACATTATGAGGGTAGTTATCGACAGAACTTGTTACAAACAGGTCGTCCTAGCAATCGTGAAATTAACCTATTACCTTTTAGAGTAATACAACATAGAATGATGAATATTTTCCACGAGATGTCTTTTATAAAAAAAATATTTAATGTAAATATCGCTTGTAACACGACTTACATTAAGTGACACCTGTAAATTTTTTAAATGTTATTTGATTATTTTTACACTTCAACTCTTTTCCACAAGCGTGATAATATAATCTTTCAAATTCATTTAGCCATAAAAAATAAAAAAAACTAAATATAAAACGAATCGAAAAATAAAGCAAATAATACAACCATTTTCACGTCGAGAAATATATAGTCACGTAAAAAGAATGTAATAATGAAGTTTATTCCACGACTTATTGAAATAAGTACACCTATGACCGCAACCGGTGCGGTATTAACAGTTCAAAAATAGTCTGCGTATTCATTTTGTGCCCATAGTTTAAAATTTAGTCAAATTGTTTTTAAATGCGTGTGTGAAATTTGAAACGTTGCAACATATATTTTCATTCTTGTGTGATGTAATATACACAAAAAGAAATAATTTGTCTTTGTAATAATGTACTCCCGTCTTGATTTTTCCTGTAAAGATAATTTAGTATATATATATATATATATTATATATATATATATATATATATATATATATATATATATATATATCCTGTTTAATGGAGTAACTGATTTTAAATGCATTGAAAAATAATATTTTCTTTTTAAGTCAGAATCGAGATAGAATAAATACCATTTATATTGGATTAAATTTTTATTAGGAAACTCTATTCGACTCCTTATAATACTCAATTGGAGCTCCTAAAACCTTCTCTTATTTAACATCTAAATGGAGATTGAATATATTTGGCGTTAAGTTTGTAGAAATTCATTATTCACAATTAAATGAAACTACGTGATGTAGTATTATTTCTACTTTCTTTAATTTCTTTAACCACGACCTAGGTTTCGTTGTATTACAACATCTTTAGGTGGGATATTAGCAAAGATTCAATAGACAAGAATCTTTGCTAATATCCCACCTGAAGATGTTGTAATACAACGAAACCTAGTTCGTGGTTAAAGAAATTAAAGAAAGTAGAAATAATACTACATCACGTAGTTTCATTTAATTGTATCTAAATGGAGCTTATAATGAGAATTGCTCTCAAAAACTGGACGGATAGAATTACAAGAGATGGCACTGGACGGACGAAATTACAAGATCTTGAATGTTCGTTACGACATCCCCTTAATCGCAACCAGTATTCATCATATGAAATGTATGCTGCAAAGGATGGAAAGCAAATGAAAATGGTAATTGTTGACCGTGCTAACGATAACTCGTCCGAAATCCACTATTAGTAAATTGTGAGAATATTAAGTAAAACGTTGGTCCAGGTGCACTAATTTTTATTGATGGTGGATATATTGACAAAAAGTTAATGATGCTATGGTAGAACATCAACATAACATAACTAAAACAACGACACCCCGAATCGTTCGGGCAATTAACGCTCTCTTATTTTCCTTTATAAGTGGAAGCAATAAAATATAAGACTGAAGCCTTGGAAATGTGGTGGTGGAGAAGAATGCTTATAGTAACGTAGTCTGAGTACCATACTAATGCGTGTGTACTCCCAAATGTCAGTATTAGGCAAAGTTTGTCCAATATTGTATAGACTTAACCACGATATTATTTGGACACGTGTAACAACTTCCCAACATTAGTATTGAACGCCTTACGGCACAGAATGGTAGGTACAATACTACTATATTTTTGTGGTCCATCGATGTTAACAAGCAGATTATTAACGTTATAGCTTGGCTTTAGATTTTGTCATACACTAAATTTTTTTCATAAATTTTCTGTCCACATTCAAAGTTATTATTGCAAAATTGTTTAAGATACTTTAGTGAACAAATATTTAGATGGATGAGCAGATATTAAAATGTAGCTCGTATTTACATAATAAAGTTTATCCCATTTCCACCGATTACGTTCTTTATCAGGTTATAAGGTTTACATTGCCTCTCATACATTGAACAATGTGTACCGAAGGCCATTCTGAGACCGCTTGTAATTTAAATTCTCTTTTATAAGAAGACGGCTCGAGTGCCCGATATATCGAGAGCGCATCTATTAAAACAAATTTCATAGTACTTATCTTGGGGATTTATCCGCATACACGTCTCTAACTTAATAGTGAGGGGTAAAGTACAGTGAGACGAATGTTCAAAAGAATTAAAAAAATATTATGTAGGTTTTTTTGAAAAGTTTTTAATAAATCAAATAAAAATAGAGTAATATTTAGATTACTCGAACCGTCATGCAGTACTCCCGGAAATTTCATGACACCAACTTTGACAAAGTAAGTGCCAGGGAATTTCTTACTTGATATCATATTCGTATTCATGAAAAGTGTATTCTGTAACCGGTAACTCTTACCCATATATTGGGGAAAATACAGAAAACAATTTTTGTCACTCCTTCATTTTAAAAATTACGGCTGCGTCCTCACAGATATCTTTTGCTCTCCATTTTGGGCATGTTTGAATATAACTCTCTGCAAGCAAGAAGAGAGTTGCTTCTAGCAACCCTGCATTTATTAAAAATTTTTACAATTTACATTGACAACCCATCCGTTTTAGGATTAACATTGTTATTGTAACGGATGGTTATATGTGAGTAGGAAGATATTCATTTTCTCAATTGTCACATCCGCCCATGTTCCCAAATTGTCCGCATAATTATTCCAACCCACACGATCGATATGGTTTTAACAAACAGAGCGGATGCGTATTATGACCGCAGGAGAGATAGCAGAATAAAGCAATTATACGCGAATGTAACATATTTCTGTTGAAATTCTGTGATTGATTTTGGAAGTTTGCCTACCATTTCAATACCGACGTTATCATATATATGCAATATTTTTTTCGAATAATGTTATATTTAACGAAAGGAGGTGGGATAATAAATTTGTTAACGTTTGTTTTAAAGAATTATTTTAATTCTGTACAGAAATATATTCAGGAAAACATTATAACCAATTCGACACGATAAAAAATTTATTATTTTTGATTCACTCAATTACCTTCGTTTTATCACATTACAAATTATATTTCTTCTTCTTTTCTTGAAATGAGTTATGTTAAATATAATTATACCGCTTTGAAGTTATGGCAAATTTCAGCTTTTTAAATTACACGGCTTTAGATGCCTGTGACTGACGGTTTGCGGAAAAACGAAGAGGGGAGGCCATGAGTATTCCATTGTCTGTGACAACGATACGTACGAAATAATACGTACGAAATAATGACAACGACGACGTACGAAATAATTTTCTTAAAATGATCCCAATTTATTACTTAACAATTTTAAATATTTAACAGTTTTTTCCAATATATGCATGATGCTGAAAATAATGTATGACCGTATTAGCATTTATGCCCTTGAAAATGAATCACCGTTTAACATCGCAACTGGTCCATGATTTTTTTTTACAAGTAGGCGATGAAGTTCATTAAACATCGACTTCAATTTACTTTTAACATCTTGATTAGATAATTGTTTTAAGGTCACCTTGGAAATTCTGTTTAAATATCATATTGATATTTTAGGCTGCCTTTTTTATGCCAATTTCTCGAATTTTCATTGTTAATTTTATTTTAAAGATCTTAAGCTCTATGACGTAGATAATAAATTCGTTTCGTTTCGATTGTAAATTGCTTGACGTTGAGACTTGAAATTTCACACAATAATAATGCTTGTTGACCCGAACATATTACAAAAATACGGGTTAATATGTTTTATGTCTAAAACAACAAAATATTTAATTTGGAAATATTTTAGGGAAGGTAAATTAAATACTTCAATTTTTTTTCAATTCCACGTATAGAGCTGGAGGTGTATGTATACATGTACATGTATATGTATATTTACACACACACATATAAATATACACATACACGCACACACAAATGCCCACGCACGTATGCATGAACGCACACGCACACTTACCAACACATGCGCACGCACACGCACACCCACGCGCTCAAGCACGCACGCACGCATGCTCGCACGCACGCGTGCGGTCACGCACGAACACACACATGTTACACAATAAGTTTATGTATTATATCCTTGGAGATTTTGTCGATACACAGAAAACTACGTAAAAAAATGTTCCCACTCCGCCAATTTCGAAACTATTCAATCTAAAATGCAAAAAATTAATATGATAAAAATTATTAAATTGCAAAAATTAACATTATGTAAACTAAGATGTTTATAAATTCCGAAATGTTTACGGAACAGATTATTTATTTTTCTATATTTCTACATTTGAAATGAGGGGCAACATGACAGCATGAACAAATGAGCATATCCTTGTTTTTGTATTTGCATGTGTAATATCCACAATACCTATAATACTTTGGAATATAATCTAGATTTTAAATAGAATTCAGTGATAATTTTTTATGCACAGTAGAAGAAAATGTCAAAATCCAACACAGAATAATAAGATGCTATATACATTTTTACTTCACTGCTTGTATTTTCACATACTTATGTTTACCAAAATAAAATATTGAATCGTGTACGTGTGATTTTATAACACGATTATAAATATCTTACTTTCATGTTATTCATTTTATGAAAACACTGTTTCCTTAAAAGGTTTCTTTTGTTGCAGTGGTAACATAACACAACGATAAGTGGCAAATAATAAACAGGTTATTTTTTTACAATCAGTTTCTAAGTATAAGTAATCATAGCGGGTTTGAGATGCTTCAGAACGACATCAGTTCAATTTTACGATCGAGTCATAAAAATATCAGTAAATACTCAATGATAAGAGTTCCGTATTTCCTTTTGAACTTTAACAAGAGTAAAATTAACGAGAGTTTGTAAATTATCAATGTAATTAATAAAAAGTTAAGGTCTAATCATCTTTTAGTATAGGTGACTGTACTCGAAATAGGGTAGTGGGATATAAATTTTATGCCTTCCGCTGTACGAGAGGGAGAAGAGCACATTCGATTTTATCATATTCTTTCATTGCCGATATTAAAACGTATCTTAAAGTTGAATATGCGATAAACTTGGAATTAAAACATCAAATGAAATATTGAATAACGGAGGTTCTTAAGGTCACAACCCGCGCGGATAGTGATTAACCTCCTCCCCCTCAGGTTTAATTCTGTTATTAACTGTCATAATAGTGGACAATCACGACTCCAGTCGAAAAGCTTGCAAGCTTTCAAGAGAGCTCAACGTAAAACTTGTACTTTAGCTCAGAAATCAAGTTTGAAACCTATTAACATTCAGCGGTGACCTTTACAGTGAAAATATAGAATCCTGTTATAGGTTTTTTAATTTTTTTTTAATTCACTCTTCTGATTATCGCAATGTTAAGTAGTTTATGGATGATCGTTTAATTAAAACTTTTATCATGAGTCTAAATATATTTTAGAAAGTTGTTAACTGTTCCAAAACGGATGCATATTTTTTGCAAATTCTAATAGTCGAGCCCATCAAAGTTTCATTACAGCGCCATTAAGTCATATGTAACCAACGGATGGCAAATGAATATAATACTTTTTAAGTGAATAAGTATGGGTTCAAATGACAATCGGAAATTTTTGTTATTATCAAAATTGATAAAAAAAGTTTATATGTTTACATTTTTAACAGAACAAATCGATCAGAATAATGTATATTAAATATTAATATTAGAATAAAGAATTTAGATCACGTGAAATGAACTAATTACAATTTAGTTGTAATTTAATATAAGGGGAAAACTTTATATTCTATTACAACGTGAGGATACTTAGTACTACTACGCAACTATTTCATTTTAAATAGATGTATATGTATGTATATGTAAATTTATATGTATGTGTATGTGTATATGTGTGGGTATATATATATATATATATATATATATATATATATATGTATGCGTATGCGTATGCGTATGCGTATGCGTATGTGTGTGTGTGTGTATGTGTATGTGTGTATGTGTATGTGTACATGTACTTGTATGTCTATGTCTATATCTGTATCTGTGTCTGTGTGTGTGTCTGTGTTTCTGGTATGTGTATGTGCATGTGCATATGCATGTGCATGTGCATGTCCATGCGCATATGTATATGTATGTGTGCGTGTGTTTGTATATATGTGTGTGTATGTGTACGTATACATATACGTATACGTATACGTATACGTATACGTATATGTATATGTATATGTATATGTATATGTATATGTATATGTATATGTATATGTATATGTATATGTATATGTATATGTATATGTATATGTATATGTATATGTATATGTATATGTATATGTATATGTATATGTATATGTATATGTATATGTATATGTATATGTATATGTATATGTATATGTATATGTATATTTATATGTATATGTATATGTATATGTATATGTATATGTATATGTATATGTATATGTATATGTATATGTATATGTATATGTATATGTATATGTATATGTATATGTATATGTATATGTATATGTATATGTATATGTATATTGTCATGTATATTTATATATATATGTATATATATATATATATATATATATATATATATATATATATGGTGTTTTCCGCCACTTTCTTAATATAACGTTTTATTTATTTTATTTTATTAGCTTATCTACTCGGCATGTTATCTAGTAATAAACTACATTATCGAGTAATAAACTGGCTTTAAAAAATATTAATTTTATTTTGGACACCCGTCTTGCATTAAAATTTTACAAAATCTATCAATTTATGCTCACTGGCACCCAGGTCTATATTTCCTTTTAGCGTATATGAGACATTCACGTGCATGGAAAGAGCGATTTGAATAAAAAGGGACGTTTCAAAAAGATATAAGAAATTTAAATGAAGCAAGCGAGCAGAGATAAGCGAGTTTCGAAATGGTATGCGATAGCATTTTTATGTTTCGAGACATGAATCTTGAAAAATCCTTCATTTTGGCACTCACTGACAGATTACCAAAACTTATCAACAAGTTTCAAATTATCTAGAACATTGAAATTTGGATAATAGATACTGTTACATATGTTCAAAGAAGGAAAAATAAGAAAATTAACAAAGATGTCGGAAGATATGAAAGTCGGAAAGTGACTATACTGCCTCTATCACATTTATATATACTGTCTATACATAAATATCATGGAGGTGAAATTCGTTGATAATTTATATTCTAATTTGTTTTAATCTAACTATAACTACGAATACGCAATGTTGAATCATTGGTCAAAGTCCGAGAAAATAGGAACATAATAAATAATAGAATCAAATTTCTTTATCACCGTGGTTCCCAATACATTTGATTCAAAAAGTGTTAGAAATGGTTAATGGCAGAAAGTAGGCTCTGTATACATTGTTATCACGGTGCAGAAACCATATGGACCTTACTTAAAAATAACATTCCAAGTGCGAATAGAACTCACACAACGGGATCTCGTGCACTTTTTTTACGATCATTTAAAAGTACATAGTATTTTATTAAATTATTAACTAGTATTAATTATTTACAACGTAAATATGTTGCATGCTTTATGTTTCGCAGGTGAAAAATTATGGTACGTATTTAAACAATTACAAAATCTGGGATAATTATAACAGTTTTCCTATAGTCTTTTATTCAGGTTTCACTAACATTGTTTTGTCTCATAGATTTTGGTTAAACAGTTTTTCTAGTATAATCACTTGTTTGGGTTATTACTAACTTTTTTGAATTTTATTTGGGGCTAGATTTATATATTTATTAAAATATATTTTAAAACATGGAATTCAAACTATTGAAAAAATATTTTTGTATTCTTCATAATAATAAGCTCCTTTAAATTATATCCTAAGTGATTAATCAAAAGTAAACTTAACATTGTTTCTGAGAATATCGGCTGTGGCAGACTGACTGAAACAGAGAAACGTGAGTAATCTTATAAAGTTTCGTTTTTCAATTTGATGTATGGAACTGTAAGAAAAATGCTCCGTAAAGTACACTGAGGTCCATGTTCAAGAAAAACAATAAAGTTTCCAAAAACGTAAGTCTTTAGTTCGTTTAAAAAAATTATTGAAATAACACCAAAACACTCCTGCAAAAAAATTAAACTTTTCCGTCATTAACAAGCTTGTAATTAGAAATTACATAAGAACTAAGTAAAAGATGTTTTCAATTTAACACCAATGTTTGAAATTGGCAAATTTTGAATGTAAAACAAGTGTTTATTTGAAGCCTAAAATTATTTTTAAGAACCTGAAATCTTATCGGGGGTATAAATATAACTTGATTTCAATTTAAAGATTTTTTACAATATCCTAGTTAAATACTACTAGTATTGAATTTAAAAAATTATATTTTCATAAAGATTAGAAATATTAATACCAATATCCGACATAACTGGAACAATGAAACAACGTCTTCATCGCGGGTATAGATGAGTAGTCACAAATATTTAAATAGGTAAATTTTAAAATCTTTTGAATGGATTATATTAACATTTTAATGGTATTTGCTTGGTACTGAAACAGTGCTTTTAATATTTACAAAAAATTGATGAATATATGCTGTATGATACAGTTCACTTTTTACGACTTCTCAATTTTGTTATGTTTAACATTTAACTATTTGTTTGTTTTAAATGTTTAGTGAGAAAAGGCGAATTATGTCGAAAAAGAAATAGATTGTTATTTTAAAAAAAAAAACCAATCATGCGCAGTTTTCTCAAGACAAAAATGCGAATAAATTAATTTCTAAATACATTAACTTATTTGGTTACGAATAAAATTAACCTGAAAGTTGCGTTGTGAATATACAATTTTTATTAAGCAATTTGGTTTTTAAACAAGTATTTCTTTCATATACTCTGGAATAAAGCTATGAATCTAATTATTTATACCCTACTCCTGAGCAAAAATCACTTACACATTAACTTTAATTTGCATACACAAGACGTCAATATGGTTTTAATCCCTGGATACCGGCCTGCTTACATGCGTTGGCCTATCGTAACAAGCTTATTATTCAGGGTGGAAACACGCGGATAATAACTTTTAAACTATGAACATCAATACCTGACGACATAACGTCAATGTGTTGGGGAACAACATTGAACACGTTAATGGAAAAATTATTTTTATTGTGCTATAATTACTATAAAATGACAAAAAAAATTAACTTCTTTGGGGTTTTGTGTCAAAGATAAAATGCTATAAACTTCTCATAAAATATAGCTAATCTGTTAAGGTCCATAGATATTACCATATCTTTTACGAGTAGTTTCACTAGAAAGCTAAATGACTTTTATATGAGTAGCCGTGAAATACTTGGCTTACAAAGTAAATAAAGATTTCAACAAAAGCGTAGGTAAATTTAAATGATATAAATCAAATAATATAACGTCAGTTTGTTTCCAACATTCACCGAAGAGACTCTTAATTCCAATTGAAGTTTAGGAGATTTGGTAAATGTTATAGCGACCTCACTTTGTCGTTTCCCACAATGTTTGGGGATTATTTGATAACAGATTTTTAAAGACATAGCTTTTTTTACTGTACTCCCTAAAACTAAACGCCAGAATTATATTTTAAATAAAAAATGTACTTCTTTGTAATCTAAAGATACACATCATATTAATTATAACATTTAGCTAAGCAATTACAAATATTTAAGCTATTCCATTTGCTATAATTAATATTGATCGTTCATAGATTGCATAATTTACAAAAAAATAGCTTAAATTATAATAAAGCTTAAAATTTTCCGCAAAATGCTTTCATCCAAAATGTTCTTTTAATTAATAAACGCATCAATCGTGCAGTCATGGTCTATTAAATCATGGAGACCGTTTGTTGACTGCTTTATTTGTTCGACAACAGAGTTCATCCGACAAAAGCTTGACGACCTTCAGTCAACGAATTTTACATATTTTACTAATAAATTAAACACCGCATGACGAGCAGTCTGGAACTGATTACACTTGCTGTATTAAAAATTGCATTTATTTTTCATTGGGGTGCGTTCAGAGAGAAGACATTACAGTGCTCCATCTCACTTGCTCAATATTATTTCACGGTAGATGAAACGGCGACGGTAACATGACGTTTCTGTTAATTAATGCCTTTCATATTTTAGTATTATGTTTGTCATTCGAGAATGGTTCGCTGTGTAGTTGATATACGTATTTATGAAAATATGAGTTTGAGCATTATTTCATGTGTCGAAGTATTGTACCAACAAGTAATAAAATATTAAAAGAAAATTTCTTATAGTTATGCGTTATCCTTAGTCTTGCGTTTCGGTAATAATTTTACGCAAAATATTAATAGTTACTGTGAATTTAAATGACATTTATCTAATCTGTTCAGTCTATTTGTTACAATAGAAATATTGTTGATGTACAGCATGTATAACATGCCTAGTAAATTACCTCTCTCCTCTGTCCGTTTGATCGTTAGGCAATAGACTTGCTTTACAAAATATTATTTTCATTTTGCACACCCATTATGCATTTAAACTTTTCAACTACTACTATTTTATTCTCATCAGCACATTTTATGCATATATTTCCTTTTATTATAATTGCGATAATACGTTGGTGCAGAACACAAACCACTTAACAAGTTTTGTTTGAATTTGTTTAGTAGTCTGTGGTGCAAAAAGAGAATTGAAAAAAAAATATCAAAAATTTAGAAAGACAGAGGTAAATTAAACTGTGGAAATTCTAAAGTAATTTTCTTATAAACTGCCAGAAAAAGGAAAAGAGTGTTTCAAAAGTATGTACGGTACTGATTGAAGCGAAACACATCTATTATTACGTCTTCCTTGCTTATTTGCTTATATTTCAAGGCAGAGATTTAGATGTAATTTCGTTAAGAGTGTGGTGAGGAGCGACTCTAATTAAGAAACAAGTATGGAAAAAAAGTGATCATGTACTGGATAATATTAGGAAAGATTTGATAAGAATCCAATTTTAAATATTACGAGCTTCTCAATGTTTCTGCATTACAACAATTTAAGCGCACGACAATACGCAGGCCAATTTTTCTCAAAAACCGTCCCGCGGATACTGTACTATTGATACGAACAGTTTCGAGCTACTTTTTACACTTTGCGTACCAAGTAATGACCAAAACATAGAGATGACATAGTATTTTTTGCATAACAAGGTAAATTTTTAGGTTCTAGGTAAATTGAAAGTTGTTGATAGGTATTGATAACCTGTCATTGAGAGCGAAAATGAACGATTTTTGTAGGTCCATATCTCGAAAAACAACAAATGGTGATTCGAAAAATTTGGCTTCTTCTTTAATGCTGAAATATGAAGAAAAAAGGAAAAATAAGAAAGCTGTCAGAAGATATGCAAAATAATTAGAGTTCCACAGAAGTGAAATATATTGACAATATATGTTCTAGTTCGTTTTAATCTAAGTATAACTACGAAAATGCAGTGTCGAATTAATGGTAAAATTTAAAAAAAAACGACCGTAGAAAATAGTGGAATCAAGTTTATTTACTAACATTGTGATTTCCAATATACTTAGTTCAAAAAGTTGTAAAAATTGTGCACGCTTTCATGTGTTACCACAGCCCAGAAGCCAGATGGACAATAATTAAATCAATTATTGACAATCTGCCAGATAAGGATAGAATTCGCACTGCGGGGTTTTGTATATGGTCAGGTATTTATGAACGTTAGGTGCTTATTATTCTATTAATCTATTAACTGATATTAATTTTAACAATATAAATGTATTATATACGTTTCACAGGCGTAATATCATGGTACATTTTAAAAAGATTATATAACCTAGACCAATAGCCATAGTTGTCCTATAATATTCTAGTGCGATTTTTTACCAACCCTGTCTTTTCAAATTTTTCACTTGAATATTTTCAGAAATAATCATTTATTTCGGTTATTACTACTCTTATTGATCTTTATATGGTAATGGACTAAATTTGTTTAAAAGTGTTTTTTTTTATCCGTTTCAAATTATTTTCCACATGATTAATAAAACTTAAATGTCACATAGTCTCTGAGAAAATGGATGTGACTTACAGACTGAAAGACGGATTGAGTGACGTGAGTGATCTTACAAGGGTTTCGCTTTTTAATTCGATGCATGGAATCCTAAAAAAATATTGCTCCATAAAGTACACAGAGGTCCACATTTAATAAAAACAATAAAGATTAAAAAAATGTAAATTTTCATTTGAATCTAAAAAGAGAATTGAATTCCCACTAAAATATCCATGTAAAAAAATAAAGCTTTGCGTAAAAAATAAAACGTGAAAGGAAAATAAACAGATAAACAAGGGATGTTTCGCTTTTAACACAAGAGTGGTAGTTAAATAAAGGGAAAGGGAAGAAATTTAAATTCTGCGAAAATTATCCTGTTCCCCTTCTGGTTTTATTTCACAATAAAGACTGTTCAGTTACCCTATTGGCTTATGCCAAAAAATAAATATATTAGTTATTTATTTATTTTTTAACTATGGATTGCGTACAAAACGTTTGTGATCTACGTGTTTCTGATCATTGACGAGCTATTAGGTATCACATTTCTTTTTATTTTCCTTACCCGTTTCTTAGTTTGTATAGAATAAACTAATAGGTTGTTTACTGACTTCCAGTCGTGTCGACAATCGACTTTTAAATGTTTTATATTGACGTCATTTTGATTGCATACTCGCGGTACATTGCGTCTTAGTTTCCTTCAATATTCCGATATAAAAGTGCAGCGTTTTAATGCGTTAAATTTATTTAGTTATATTAGACGCAAATAATTAGTTACACGACCCTAGTGCGAATCGATTTGCGGTCCCTACCTCCGTTCCTTCGAACGTTCCTCGCTTTCTTCCAGGATTCATTTTAATTGTCTACGTAACATTTCCATCATCATAACTTGAGAACCATTTAAGATATCACAATAAAACAAAAAACTAAAGTAGGTTACTGTCTATAACATATTTAATGGAGAAAAATGAAAACAAATGTAATTTTAACATTTATCTGGTTAATTTACATTATTCCTTAACAATGTGGAAGTATCTAAGACAGCAGTAGGTACATTGTCTTGTGCAAAAAATAAAAAATGGTTATAAGATAAATTTGAAACTCTGAAAATATTATACCGTGGGGGAGATTTTGTGAGCTCATTTACATGTACGTCTCTTACCGGTGTTTTCCCCAGAAACCAAAATAAGTGAAAAATAAGTAAATAACAGATTCGAAAAGTCATTCAGAGTATATTACCTGTATGGTTTTTAAACATTAAATTTACGTTATTTTGATGAAAGCCCGACGAACGGTCACATTTGATCTGGTCACGTATATTACAACTATAAAACAGTTAAATTACGGACATATCAATGACATTGTTGGGTATGGGGCAAAAATTATAGTTAATGCAAAGGGCATAATAATTTTTGAAGAGCTTTGCAAGACAAAAAATTAAGTAACGTTTATCAATATTTTTAGTCTTGCATCCCAGATTTTTGGCTACATTCATAACCGATTACGATATCAAAAATAAAAAAGTATTGATTAAATAAACAATATTATTATTTCGGAATGAAAATGGCCGTTTTGCATATAAAGAACTACATATTTGTTTAATGAATAGAAATTAATTAAAGATAAATATTATTTGTCTTGTCTCAATACATGGTGAGAAAACATTTTCGATGCATTTACAAGGCAGTCATTGCATGTAATTTCCTGGATATTTTTAAAATTTGTGCATAGCATGGGTTCTTAGACGTACCAGAAATATTGATAATATTATCAAAAGTGCACGTTTTTGGTATAAAATTAAATTTTATTCACTGTGGCTGTAAAGTGGATCTATCATCATCGAGGTCCTTTAAGATAAACAGTTTTTAAAACATCACTTAACTCAGTTGCAAAATTAAATAAAGTCGAGGAAAAGGAGAAATATTATTTTTAAAGGCATAACAGGTAAATATTTTTATTTAATCAGCTTTTTGTACTCTATTGAGCCTTTTTCTTATGTATTTAGATATTTAATCTTCGGAACAGGGTTCAAGTAACCGCTACTGCCTAATTAGTTTATGCTGCATATCTGTCTATTCATAAGTTGTAATTTTCAATGGAAAATAATTCCATTAGTCGAGGAGGAAAAACCATTCTTTTTCAAATTGTTTATTGAATGCAATCTTAAAACCTCTCGTTAAGCAAACAACGAAAAGAGCAGAAACGCAGAATCGCAATTACATTAAACCTTTCGACATAGGCTGCCATATCGATAAAATGTATCATTATACGCGAGTGTATCGTGGCCGATGCACTTACAGCGCACTGAAACCTCTTAACGGTAAATAAGGGTTTTCTCTCCTGCTTTCTAAAAAGCGCTAGGTGAAGATGGCGCTGAATGAAATATACAAAGAAAGCACAGGTTCGCGAGTTTTTACCGCCTGAATGCGGACTCCTCTGGGACTGTGAGTTTTGACGTTTGTATGTGTTTTTCTTGCTTCGCAAATTGTATCAATTTAAATTTTATGCTAACGGAATTATCTATCTGAATATATTTATTCCTGAACTATTTCCATGTCAATTTTTAATCTGTTTATATCTATTGTTAAATTGGTATTATTATTTTATATAAGATTATTATAACCATGGTTCTTAATTAATCTTTATATATGTCAAAACTCAAAGTAGATTATTGTATGGATATGGGAATATTAGGGTACAAGTCTGCTGAGTATGAACCTAATACAATGTTATAACGTCATTATTTGTATTTGTTTTTTCCTTATGAAATAAATAAAAACAAAATTCACGATGTGTGTTTTATTACAGATTAACGTCCCAAACTCGAGTTTTGAGGATGCAAGTAAATATAACTCGGATAATTTTATAAGCAATCAAATTAGATAAAGATTTTTGGGGACAAGAAATTTTCCTCTAAGAAATATTAATAACATTTTTTCGACCTAAATTTGTCTTTAAAAATGACTTACATATCCACTCTATACGTATCTGCATATATGTGTATATACGTATGCAACCTACGAATTGCGACAGGTAGCACACTCCACAGATCGCAAATTTTCAATCTGTCGATTGGTTAACTGTCAGAATAGAAGTTTGTTTACTTTTACAATCATTTGTCAAATAATTTAATTTTTATAAACAATTCTCTACAAAAATCTCCTTTTTTCGTACTCGGTGGCTGTTCTTGGCATTTGTTTTGTATATCTTCTTAAATCTTCTCTCTATACTCGGTTTTTTTGAATTTTTCTATTTTATATTAATTTTTCTCACATTTAAGAAAATTAATGCACGGTGTGCACTTTTAGATTAACTAATGAGTTATGCATGTCGGAAAAAAGTATAAGTAGAAAAGTTTGAGCAAAAATTTTATTTTTATCTTTTTTTTGTCGGCGTGTTGTTTATATGCATGTCGTGTAAAGATCACTATGTGAATTTCAATGGAGAAAGTACTGTTCAACTTAAGATGCAAATGGAAAAAGTGGTGCATAATAAAATTTTCAAAAGTAAAATGAGAAAGTAAACGTAATATGATGAGCTAAGGTGTGACAGGAAAAAAATGACACTCTTTAATTGTTAAATAAGAAAAATGAGGGATTTTGAATGTTTTTATGAAAAATCAGGTTATTTTTTGTAATAATTATTCTACTGTATTCTTTCCACTAGTAAGATGAAATAAAGTTCAAATCGTATGCCTTTGCATCCTCCATACATTGATGTAATACAAAAATCCATGAAAATTGCAGAACCACTTGGGTCCTTTATATAGCATACCTGGGTCTTTATATCGCATATTTCCCTGTGAAAATATAACCTTGTTACTTATTTGCATAACAAAACAAGCCGGACCAACAAGATTTTGAGGATATCATAAATTTAAAAGCACATTTTCAATGGTATATATAAAACGTTTCGAATTCTGTATACAGAATTATCCTGAACGAAGCACGTATTTTTATTTTATAACTTAAACTTTATTGTGGAGTTCGCTTTCTAGTAGTCCTGAATAAATATATCGCTTATGTTTTACTGACCATAGATTGATTATAAAAACAACAGGAACGTGAAACAATAAACCGCAGTGACATTTTCGATAGTTTCCATAAAATTAAAGATTGAGAATAATTGACAAACCTTTACAGGCTAATATTAATTTACTTAGCAATGATACATTATTTGACATTTTCTATGAAATAAGTTTTGGTATGGAAAAGAAACTTGTTTTTGTTTGTGTTTTTTATTTAGAAAGTGTTTATTTTTAAAATAGGCGTATATTAATTACTTCCGTGAAAATAATATGACGAAATAGAATTTTAAACAAAGTTTAAAACTCAGTAAGTGTTTCTTTTAAGCTTCAACGATCAATCTCAAATAAGACAACTGTAAAAAAAGTAGACAAATGATAAATTCTACATTAAATCAACAGTAAGAAATGAACTTCACCCAAAAGTATTATCTGAGACACGTTGCGACCGCGCGTTCGGCGTGGTGGCGTTCTACCTCACTGAACTGCTCGCCCTCGCTCTATCTTCACGGTCGTTAAACGCCTCCACTCTGTTCGCCAAAGGACGTCCATTGTCGGGTTCGACAGTATATCTGCGGGAATACTCAGTATGGATCAGTCAGTTAATTAACCGGTCTCTTTGTACCTTGCACCGTCTAAGCAATGTTCCCCGACTTCGGTTACATTTTTTATCGTTGCTCTCTAATATTCCTCAAAACGAGAGCTTTTTAATACAAAATAATGTTTTTGAAATTGGACATGTGGTTGTAGAATATAGTGTGAACAATGAAATGAGCACGCAAATTTTCCATTTTATGTGTTAGTGTAAATAAGGTACTAATTATTTAAAAAATTAAAAATATGACTGCAAAAAAGTTTTATTGCAATTTCATTAAAAGTTTATTTAAGTTACTGTAGATTTGTGATTAAGCATGCTAACAGTAGATTGATCTCTCAATTTCAAGATTATCTTATCGTAAAAATCACATAGAAATTTATGTTATTTGATTGACATGTGCATCACAACTGGCACGCTTTTCTTATAACGAACTATCAATCTACGTTATTAGTCATAACATTCTGTACTCTAAACATATATTTTTATTTTAAGGAAATCGTCCCAGCAGTCGTAGGCGTTGCCTTTTATATACTAAATTTATGTACGTCCATAACTTTCTATTTCCACACAAACAACACATCGCTGCCCCACTCCTCAGCGGACTTGTACCCGATCGATCGACTGAGCTGTATGTATTTACTGGTGAAAATTTATTAATAATTACTATTATTATAATCATTTATGAAATCGACTTTTCCATCTGAAACTACAAATGCCCCTACAAAGATTCTCCAGAGGAAGTATGTTATTATTCATTTATTCTTTCCATAGTCCCATAGTGGCGCTGAGAAAAGTGATATAAGAGTTTTGAGAATCGTTACAACTGAAAATTTAAGTGGATTGTGACACCGCAATAAAACTGTAATAATTTGAATATAATTTTGATGACATTTTTGCTTTGGAAAACGTTTAGAACTTATCTGTTAATATTCTAATTTAAGGTAGTATCTATGTGTATGTGAGTTAAGTTTCCTCGAACAACAATGTCAGAAGAATTGTTAACAAATAAAACCTGTCATACACTGGTAGAGTTTGCGCTATATGTATACATATAATATTTATTAAACTATTCATAAATAATATTATTTTTAATCATGTAAATGTGTTGCCTAGAATTTTAGAAACATCGCTATAACTTTTAAGCATAAATTTTAAGCAAATTTTTTAACATTTTATGATTATTATTTTATTGTTTTAGGTTTAGTGGTTTCTCACTCATAGTACATATAATATAACTGGAAATGTAAATTCAAGAAATAAGCTTTAAAACGAAGCGAATGTTGCTGTATTTTGCTTAAACAAATAATTAAATATTAAATAATTGCAACATTTACTTATCATAAAATGTCCTAAATAAGTTGAATTATTAAGGTGTCGGTTCCATTTTGGCTGAGTTTAAATTACGCTGAAATTAAGAATGACATTACAATATAATCTTAGTAATTCCACCAAAGTAAATGTTTGATGCCAATGAGATTAAACAGTAATATTTAAAAAAACAATTTAAAACAAATTAGTAGTAAGTAGAATATATTTTGCTCAGCGATTTTAGACAATTTGGAGATTTTGATTCTCAAGGAATTTTAGGGTGAGCGGCTTCCCGTGGAGACACGTGCTGACGTGAACTGAGTTATCAAAATAATGTTTGACGATACTTTGTTACTTAGGGATCAAAAACTCCTCTGCTTTCAAGGTTCTTATAAATTTTAGGTTTATATATTGTGGCCTTTTTGAAATTAAACGTGTCAGCTCGAGTGAGACGCTAATAAAAGTTCATTCGGGAATATTGATTATTATTCAATTATCTTTTTTAAGCAAGTGTCTTGCAACCAATTATATTACTTCAGTAATAAATGCGTTCATAAATATTTAAGATAAAGTAGCGTGTAGTGTATTATCTTACTTCTTTTTAATAGAGCGTTAAGTGAATATAACTTTGATATGTAAATAATGGATTGCATTGCCCATAATAATATCAAAAACAATAAAAGTATACATTCCATAATCAGAAGATCTTTACACGTTGTAAATATTTTTTTCTAGTATCATGTATTTATAATAACAAGCGGAACAAGAAGTCAGTGTAGTGATAGAAATAGACGTAAACCGAAAAAGGCTATTATTACAACCTTTTCATTACAAGTAGACCTCTTGCTATATTCCTTACACACTTGCACCTATATAAACACCTAAGTGTACATAGTATTTTTATTAAACTATTTGAAATTGCCTGTAACATATTTCACCATGTAAATACATTCCTTTAAAATTACGAGATTGAATATCGTTACAATTTTTCGACAAATTTTGAGGTAAATTCTAAGTAATCGTATTTTTTCGTAATTTTGGATTAAGCAGATTCGGAAAAAGGAAGCGGGAGAGGGCGATAAGTTTTTTATTCACATTTCCAGCAATGTCTCTAGAACCATCTTTTGCCCAAAATTCTGCAAAAAATAGTTTCGAAATCCTATTGTAATGCTCTTTCAAATGATTTGCCACACGATGTGTGAAGAAAATCCAATAACTTATTTTCTTTCTCTACAATTTCCATATGGATATATTTTAATGTTATCTTTTTAGATACCTAACTGTTAATATGTTGACTACAATGTTTTATTGCTTTTTTAAATTTTAGGTTTCTATTATAAACGTTTTCTGTGAAAAACGACTGATATCATATTCTGCAGTTATGTTAACACCTCAGCCCAACGTCCCCATGCTGCCTCGCTGGTCACGCTATAGTTTATTGTTATGTATTCAAAAACCAGTTATATCTTTCGTACGAAATGCAGTTAAGACAATTATTTAAGTACTTGGAATCTGATGCTGTATTTAGTTTATTTCAATGAAGACCAATTTTTAGTGACGAAATAGACCCGTAAAATCCCTAGTTATTATGATTACTTTTTGCTCATGAACAAAAATATTATTTTACTTAAAAGATGAACGAATAGTATTTTGTACATCTCGCTGAGATATACCATTGATCTTATATTACATTATTGTATCTATAAAGGTTTACCCAACTTTAGTCTTCAAAATAGTCAATCTGGTTGTTTTTCTCCAATATGAGTTACACATATTTTTATATTCTACGGAACCCTTAACTTCTAAAAATAAAATGTAGATTATATCCCTGGGGAATAATTCGGCTAATTAGAGAATTTTTGGAATCGACGCCCTAATTTTTTAAGCAGACAAAACAAACTCACATTCTCCCTTTATATAATACAGATAAATATTTGATAACATCTACATTGAAAAAATCAGGTATAACTTTCTCAATAAATGCTATGTTAATTATTTAGTCAATACAAAAATAGATTATTTAATATTGAATTGCAAGGATTGTAAATATTTGTTACCAATATCCATTACCAATATCAAATACATCGTCAGTACAAAATGAAAACCTATTATAATTACATTCTCAAGTGATGTTGCTAAAATTAATTTCAGTATTTAAACAAAAACTGACTGTAATTTGTTATGACTTAGGTAGATGCCTCTTTGATGTAATTTGTTACGGCTTAGCTAGATTGCGTCTAAATCTATGTTTTAGATCCAACACAGTATGGCATACCGTGTAACATTTGTTTCTGAAAATCTTCTTATATGAAATTCTTTATATCAAAGCAGATGATTGAATTAAAAGTAAATCTTTCGCAAACTACAAATGAAGAGTCATTCATGGAAGTGTACCTAATCGTTGTTAGCACACACGATATCGTGCACGTTGCTCATTACTCGTTAGTTTTCTTTTGAAACACCGTAGTATGTTTTGATGATATGAAATATGAATTCTAATGTGGCGGATTTAAACGGAATATTCGTATTGTACACATGCACATAGAAACGTTAATACGAATCGAGTAGTCACTAAATAAGCTTTTCGTGTCTGGAATTTATTTGCGAAGTTATTATCCGCAAATAAATTCCAGATACGAAAAGCTTATTTATTAATATCGTACTTTAAAAAGATAGTTTTTGTTGTTAATTTAGCAGTAATAAACATGTTCCAGCCTCAATGGCGATTGTTCAGGTTTAAATTGTAAAAAAATATTTTCTTTCTCAAAGTTAGTTATTGTGATATTTCTTTGAGGTATTCCCAATTAAAAGGAATTTTAATAAGTCTAGTCTATAAATTTCACCATCTGTTTCCAGGTCTGCATAAAATTAAACATTCCTCAAAGTTAATTTTGATTTTTGTGCAAGCAGCATGACTTATACGTAAGGGACGTATAAGTCATTCAGGATTATTAACATTAGTGCTGTTCAAGTTAGAGGGAGTAGTTTCGCAAGAAAACTAGGTTCTATCAAACCGAAGAGATGTTTGTTGGAAATACTACTTTGACGAAAGTATGTTGAAATTTTTAATGGAATGTATTGATGTTAACATAGGCAATTTGCATGTGATACAATACAATACGAACTAAATATCGACAAATGGTACGTTCAATTGAAATTATTTTTTTCGTTCCATTATGTATATAAAATGAACATTATTATATATATATATATATATATATATATATATATATATGTATATATAAATATATATATATATATGATAAAGATGATGATCACAAATAAGTAATTTAAATTTTTACTGCAATCTTCATTATATACAATAAAATTAGTAGTATTATTTCTACTTTATTTTAATAAGTAGAAGTAAAGTCTAAAGAAAGTAGAAATGTTACTATATTACGTAGTTTCATTTAATTGTGAATAATGAATTTCCACAAAATGAACGCCAAACATATTCAATTTTCATTATAAATTATTCAGTAGTCAAAAGAAAAAAAATTTAAAATGTTTGTCAACTCCAATTTCGATGTTAATTTCAAAGAATTAAATCAAGACATATATAGAGTGGAGCAGATAAGCCTTTGAAACCATTTCCAAAATAAATGATTAATAATGTGATAACATTGTATTTTTTATAAACAAAAATCTTTATACAATATTTTAATCCCTGAAAAGGAAAATATTAACCACTTAACCCCTTAAATGTTTTAATCTATGTTGTTTACAATTAAAATAGTTATTAGAAAGAGCTACTTCCTAAGTTTTTTTCAAGTTCTTGTTTTCTAAGTTAAAGTTCTTTTTAAAAAGACAATTCCTATTTCATTTTTCGAAAACTGGTAAACTATTATTGTAGCATGAATTGCTACAATAATTATTTTTCATGAAATCCCTTTCTCAAACTATACATCCATATTAAGCTTTACTCTTTTTACTGTATTCGAACAGTATAAAAGTAAAATGTTTTAAGTATAACGTGGTCATTTTACCCTTTTATCGGTCCCACGAGAATGAAGTTTTTAACATCCTAACTGCGCGAAGCTTCTGAAGTATTTAAATAGTTACGTCGTTTTGAAATAAATATAACAGATCGCTGTCTTTTAAAAAGCTGTCTTTTTTGTCTTTCTTTTGGAAATTTCCTGGTTTACATTTAAGCACTGATGTATATTGAGAACAGAATGTCGATTTAACGGGATATTGAGCTATGTGAGTGGCAAATAGACAGTAATTTGATTTGTGTCCTGCAACTAGCCTGCAACGTTATCCAAATGTTACACCGAAAGAGATTTTGTTTGGTGCATTTGTCATAGTGAAATTTTTAGAGCTTTAATAACAAATATTTGTGTTTTAGGGATTATAGTGAGTAAAGTAAGATATGATCGGAATATATATTATTGTAAACTTTTTTTAATTGTCACGTATGGAAAAACGTAATATTTGACAAAATTAAAGTTTGCAACGAATTTTTTTAAACAATAATTGAATAAACAGTTGTACGGAGAAATTAAAAATATATATACGTTAAAATAGCAGTTATCCGGCAAAAGGATCTAGAAGACACGCATAAAATGACGGTATTGACTGTCGCTGATCAAGAAACAAGGGGGTTTTTATAGAAAATTATGTATGAAAATTAAATTATTTTGCAAATCATTATAAAAATTAATAAGCTACATTTCTTTCGTCTAGTTAACATATTGATAGGAAAAAGAACAACCAAAAGCGGTCAACAATTCGTTATGTGTCCTCCTACGAATGGACGTTGGAAGATAAGCGCGTAATTCTCCAGAGGAAAATTTATACCGAAATGAATATTTAAAAAAATTAAAAAATGGTATTTTATTTTAGATCTTCTCTTAAAAAGACCCACCTGAAGATAAAGATAGTAGAAATAATACTACATAACGTAGTTTTATTTAATTGTTTAAATCTTCTCTTAAAAAAACTCTTCCTTTCCAAAAAGTTACATTAAAACTTGATTACTTGTAATATTATCCGAGTTACAATTACTTTTATTTCCAAATTTGACGCTGTCCCACTAATAGAAAATAAAAACAGAGCCGCGAAAGTGCGCAAAAAGTTATAGCTTGTTAGTGTGAGTTAGATGAACATTTAATTTTGTATTCGTTACTGACTGCAAAATAAAAATGTAAAAAACGAAAAAATATAAACGTCTGGAATCAAACAATATTTGTATCACTCGCTGACACAACGAATGAAAGGCAACACAAATATTTACATCCGGTTACTGGGTACCGAGTAAACGTTCGTACGTCAACTTCGCATCTGAGCGACAAGATAAATATTATTGCAGCACACCGTACGCACGAGTGCTACAATAATGTTCGTCATAAAGGGACGTTCGTGTGATGTAGCTCTTCCCGTTCTCCCGACCCGCCTCGTCGCCTCCGTCCCTCCTTTGCCTGCTTCAAATAATCTGAACCTGACATTCACAAAAGGTAGAGGACTTTGCCTAGCGCACTTATCTTGAAACTTTGAGTGAAAGCGGACGTCAAACCTCAAGATGACTTTGAATTTGACTTGATGTATCCTGACATTTTATAGCGGTCGTGACAAGTTTCGTAGAAGTGAAATGTCAACTTTTTTTGATCTTCCGCGGAATACTGAAGACCGCCGTCTAGATAATATTGCTATATGTTTTCGTATAATATTTGAAAATGTCTGAAGTTAAGTTGTTTTTATACATTTATTGATTTCATGCTGAAGCGTGTCTTTAATTACACCAAATAAATTATTCAATAAAGCTTTCATGGTCTCCTGAAAGTCACTCGGCAAGCTATGGAAGACGCTAACCTCTGGGATTCTCTACGAAAAATGATTCCTAATGAATGTCAGTAGGAAAATTATGTTTGTAGAATCAGCCAGTTAAAGTGGCAGTGGACAAGTCGCAAACCGCAAAACTGTCAACTCTTACGGAAGGAACCGTAACGAAAGACGCAAAGTGGAACAATCACTTATAAAGGTGACGTGTTGTGTAATATTAAGGTGGCGTCAAATATACATCTGCTATTATATATATATATATATATATATATACATGTATATATATACACGTCACCTCTGTATATTCGTCAGATATATTTAATTATTAAATATGTTAATAGTTTTACATAGAAAAAAGAATGACAAAAACGTAGCATTTATTTTGAAATAATTTCAATATTCGTATTAATATTTTCTTTTCAAAAATTGGTATTATTTATTCTTTACTTTTTTTTCAATATTTGATTTCTGCAATATATCACGCAATGAGTATTTCATAGAGGCTTAGAAGTTACCTTACTAGCGTGGTAAAACAGATTTAGAATTGTCAATAATATTTTGTCACGGATTTTAAAATTAAACATTCTATAAAATTTTATGATAATTTTAGATTTATATGCGGAATTTTTAAAATATGTTTACAATGAAAATTATGGTTTATTACCTTTTATTATTGAAATTATTGGTTGAGAACATTGTGGAAAAGGCTCGAATTTTCCTTTAGGGCAAAATTTAGTCTTCACAAAATTATTAAATAAATCCACTGTTATTTCACAGTTTTAATTTTTCACTTCTGTCGGCGGTCCGCATGACGGCCCCTTGTTTCTTGTTTCTATTAAATAACAAGTAAAAATGATAATTCAGACTTTTTTATTACCCTCAATAACTTTGCAAATTAACAAATATTTGAAATATACTTCAAATTAATACAGTTTTTAAATAAATAAACAAATATCCCGGTAATAAAAGTACCCTATCTTTATATGTATAATTTAATTTACAAATCTATAATAAATTATCTATAAATATGTTAAGTCTGCCACCAGCACCGACACTATCTAATTGAGAAAAATACTTCATTTTTCTCACAAGGCAATAGTCATAACTTGCACTGCTACATAAGTGGAGGGCTTCAATATTAAATATTTTGAGACAATTCTGTGGAGGGAAGAAAAATTATATCACGCTAATATTGGTTAATATTAGCCTGATATAATTTTTCTTCTCTATACAGAGACGGTTAGTATATCATGCAGAGAGGTTACGTATATCATGTAATCAGTACCATCTATACAATATTCCTTAAGTGCAAAACATAGAAAATTAAAAACTCATTATCTTTGACGCCCGCTTGTCATTCTCATGTTGATAAGATTCGATCCTTGATATTGAATATGTTTGGCGTTAATTTTGTAATTTTGTATTCATTATTGATAATTAAATGAAACTACGTGATGTAGTATTATTTCTACTTTCTATAAGTTCTTTACCACGACCTAGGTTTCGTTCTATAACAACATCTTCGTGGGCTATTGGCAAAGATCAGGTGGGCTATTATCAATTTTTGCTAATAGCCCACCTGAAGATGTTGAAACGAAACCTAGACGGTGATAAAGGACTTATAGAAAGTAGAAATGCTACCACATCACGTAGTTTCATTTAATTATCAAGATTCAATCCGATTCAACCGTTGCAATTATCATTCAATTATCTATTTTCATATTAAATGATGGCAGAGATATATGATAATGTCTGGTACAATTGACAAAACTTATAACAATTTTAAACAATTATAAAAGAGATAAATTAACCTTCATAGGTGGACGATTCATTTTGATATATAACATTTAAAAAAAATAATATTAGAGTATGGTATGAGCCTGTCTTAACAAATATTAACATAAATTAAATTGTGAAGTAGTGGATATTTTGTGGAGTTTTCAAGATATAAGTAAAGGAAAATAATTTTATGTACTAAAATTACTTAAAATATGGGAACAAAATTAGATACGTTTTGTATTTTATAAGTTGATGTAACATTCATAACTTGAAAATGTCAATAACCTGCTGACTACCGTAATGTAGTTGATAACCTGCTGTGTCCAACAATTAGATGAATAAAAGCGTTTACAAGAGTCGGAAGGAAATTATTTAATATAATATCATTTTAATTAACAGAACGGTTAATGGAATTTATATCATGTTGTTACCCATTCTTCTGTAAAGTCCTAAGAAACAATCTCACAGACTGAATTTTTTCACTTGGAGTCAGGCTGTATTTTTTATTATAGAAAAGAGCATAAAAGAAAGTTTGAAATGAGATATTGTGCATTCCTCCAAATTAATTATATGAACAACAAATGCAATTTTAACAAATGCCTATGGTACGTTGCCATGTCAACATAAGATTTTCTTATGTTTTTTATAACCATGCAATCATTTACGTTAACAAATTTAATTAAAATTGGAAGTAATGAGGTAAAATTAGTACCAAAATTTTGTTGATTTAACACAGAATAACCTAATACAACATTCTTTAACAAGACTCTCTTGTATAAATCAAGTCTGGCTTATATTGAAACAAATAAAAAATAAACAAGATCAAGTTCCTCACCACGAATGTGTTGACAAATAACTCGCGCATTTATGTTAAAGTTCAATCCGGCATGATCTGGATAATTCTCGTCTGCGACATTGTTTTGTGAACAAAGGCATCAGTCACCGACCTCGTACGCTTTCAAAAGTCACTTGAGTTACATAAAACATTACGTCAAGAGGCGATGCCTTTATCGAATTCAATCTCGAAGTCGAGTCGAAGAACGTAAATTAGATTTTGCTTACCAAATAATTCGTTGTGAGATACATTGTTCAAAGTCTTTTAACATTTCTTTTTGTATTTGATTAATAGATGTAAGCTTTTTTTTATTTTCATTAAAATTGCTTGTTTTCTTATAGTTAGACATTTGTATTAAGATATGATATAAAAAAAAATTAGCATAGACTGTATTGAAGTCAAAGCTGTAGGTTTTTTTCAGTGTTCCGTACCAAAATTGAAAAAAAGGAACACTTCTATAACAATCTATAACAATCAAAAATATATGTGATATTATACTTGCATGAATTTTTTGAACGTTCATCCAGAAATAGCTATAGAAATTGCCGTCCAACGACCAAATTAGAAACGATTTTACTGGAAAAAATTTGGAAAAACTGTTATGTCGAGTATAAATCATAAATTGAAAGAAAATTTTCACCTAGACCTTTGCATAACAGTTTTTTGTGACGTCATAAAACGCAGGATGCTAAAACTTTTCTTTGTAGTTTGGAACTATTTACTGGAAATACATCTACACTGTCAATAACAGCATGTGTCTAAAATTAGAAAATGCATTTTAAATAATGTGACCGTTAAATGTCGTATAGTAATGTATATATGGGCGTAAAGTTTACAAAGAATGCCAATAGGTGGCACTTGCAGAACTAATATTATAATACTCACCAAATCAGGGTTTTAAAGCAGTAACATCTAGATAAAGCGTATTCTGTATGATGTTCGAGAATATAAACGATTAAAACGCCAAATTTCATAAAAATCTCTGCAATATATTTCATAAGATGGAACAATAAATTAACAGAAAGACAAAAATTTCCAAAACAGGTTTTCTGGCTTTTATTATGATTCTGTACTCCAAATCAATCACATTTTTTAAATATTTTTCACATAAAAAATTAACTCTCTCAGTTTTATATATGTGTAGATTAAAACGATTATTACGTTTTATTTATTAATGAACGTGGTATGTCTTCGCAGACGGTTAATGCAGAGTTAGTAGCGCATGCAGTTATTCGTAGGCATGCATAACTTTTTAGCATTCATATTCATTACTCTTCTCTTGTTAATGGATGTTATTGTACGTATTCACTACTCTTCTCTTGCTAATGGATGTTATTGCATCTTTCCTTTCGTCCATTACATCTAGCCATCTAGAAGTTAAACTACTTATAAAAAAATCATTAAAATTCGTTAGTCTCTTTAACGAAAAAGAGAACGATCAGAAAAAATGAACAGACAATTTTTAATTTTGATGTATAAACACATTTCCATTTTCCTAAACCATATTATTCTGTGTGTTTATTACTATCACATTAAGAGTAATAAATTCTATAAAATTCTTTTTAACATAATAAAGGAAATTTCCGAATGAGTTTTTAATTTGGGTCTGTGCGCAAAAAAATATTTTATTGCAAATCTTGTATTGAAATTATTTATGGATTAATTGGTGTTTGATCCATTGCAAAGTATAAAAGGCATTTTGAATTAAATCTTTTAGATCTCATTAAATAACATAATTGTCAAATAACTGAACCTATTTCAAATTAAGTCTTTTCTATCTGATGAAATTACACAATTGCCAATTACTGAATGTATTTCGAATTAAACCTTTCATATCTGATGAAATCAAATAATTGCTTAATACTTAACGTATTTGGAATTGAACCTTTTATACCTGATGAAATTATGTAATTGCCAAATATTGAATGTTTTTCGAATTAAACCTTTCACATTGGATGATATTACATCATTCCCAAATACTGAACGTATTTCGAATTAAACGTTTAACACTTGACGAAATTATATAATTGCCAAATACTGAACGTATTTCGAATTGAACCTTTTATATTTGATGAAATTATGTAACTACCAAATACTGAACTTATTCTGAATAAAATTTTTTGTATATGACGAAATGATATCAGCCTCTGAAGAGCCGGATAATGTGAAATCAAAATAAAGTTTACTAAATACAACTATCGGTTAGTAAGGTATATTTCTATTAATTTGAAGGTTACATTAATATTTTCCTTATCTGCAACATCATTGCTATGATACTTCATATCTGATAAAATACTTTCCCTATTATATTTATTTGACGTATGGCAACTTTGATAATATTGATTGTTAAATGGAAAAAAGATAATTCTCCGCTCTCTGTATTTTTATTAATTTATTCGTCGCTCGAAACAATTGGTGTTCTGGCAGTTTTTCACATTTTTACTGTGTTATGTCGTGTCATGTCTGTATGTAATGTCGACAATATTCTTTGTAAGGTTAAAATGACACTATTTTCAATCTGTTATTTTGCTGGAATTGATATACAAACCAAAAATTATATTTACAATTTCTACTTTTATTTATTAAGGCTATCTTGACGCATTATGCGTCAAGAACATCGCCATTTAGGAAAATAATATAGTCTGATATTTTGGTCGACTTTTGTATGAAAGTTAGGTTAAAAATTTAAATTTTTGTTATGTTAGTGGATCGTGTTTTAAACTGGAAATATCACAAACGTCGTCTCCGCAAAGAAAATTAAATTAACGTTACTTCTTCCGTATGACAGTTTCCTTCAAAGAAGTCACTTTAATTACAAATATGAAAATATTTTTTTTCTGTTTTTTGGCGTAAAGAAAATGACATACAGTATACATACACATACTTACAGTATTTTTAAACTTATTAAGAATTGCAGGGTAAACAATTTAATGGTCTTGTTCAGTTCACTTATTTACTTCTCCCGTAATACGGAAGTGCGGGTTAATATGTTATATTATGATGCTAAATTTCAAGAATCAATTTCTGAGAAAAATAATTCTGATGTCATAGTTTTTTGGGGTTTTACAGATAATATGTTGTATCCCCCCTACTTAATTATACTAAGTATCATTACATATTTAATGCGGTAGATAGTTAGTGTTATTCATCTCTTTTAGGTAAATAAATTTAACTTCAAATTCGGTACGGAACTCCCGATATGCGACCCGGTCCCACACTAGGCTGGTTTTCCAAATTTAATCTTCAATCAAACTTTTCCTTTTTTTAATCTTGGGAACCAATAACTGACCGCGTTATAGGACAGCACAACTTTATTCCACTGTTGTGTTTTGTATTAGTATTGCTTCGTTTGGTTTTCGCTCTGAAGAGAATTCATACAGCAAAAGCAATCAAAGCTCTGTTCGTGAAATGTTAAGGACATTCGTTCTTTGCTCGCCGATACTCAGGTAACCGCCATCTTGACATTCTAAATGCATTGTACTTAAAATTATGGGTAATATGATTTTAATGATTTATAATCTCAATTTTTATACATACATATATATATATATATATATATATATATATATATATATACATGTACATATATATATACATATATATATACATACATGTATATATATATATATATATATATATATATTGTGTAAATGTGTGTGCATTAATAATTTATATGCGGAACACTTATAATGCTGATCCAAATAGGACTAAGCCGATTTTATTAACATCTAACCAGCTTTAGTCCGCGATTTCATCATCCATTTTGGGTTAAGATTCCTGTATTTGCTTCTCATCTGATGATTCGACACCTCTGTACAAATTATCACATTATTAAGAAAAAATGTAACGTATACCATAAAACGTAGATGCTGCTCTTCGGGATAAAATGTCCGGACTATAATCTATTCGTAAGCTAAATTTTGCATATCAGATATCCAAAAATTACGGAGTTATAGAACAATAAACATGCATTTGTCCAAACTTCAGAATTGATAATATTATTTACGATTTTCAATTTGTAATTGCAACGTGTAGGCAGTTACTTATTCGATTAATGAATGTATATTTTATGTAATATATTTAATTTAAAAACAGTATAAAAAATACTGACGTTAGTTGCTTGATAGACTATAAAGATGCCTATGGGACTTCGTGTAAAAAACACCAAACTTGCAGAAATGTGCTGAGTATCTCGTATTAAAATATTTACTGTAATCAAAATATAACTTCTTTTCTAATAATATGAAAATAAGTCATGAAATACTTTGCCCACAGCTTCATGATTATTTAACTTAACATATAAATATGACGTTTAATTTAATGACAGATTTGATTAATTTAGACCCTCATCAAAATTTTTGTAGCGACATCCATGTATACCTTTAACAGTTAAATAACATTTTATAAACAATTTATTGTAAGGAAGCCTTTGTTATTATTCGTGTTATCTCTAGATACATTAGCACCAGTCACTAAAGATATTGTCAACACCAATGATGAATATTGAATTACTCATAAAGTAAAATTATTAGATGCGCAGTAACACCCTCTATGGGAAAGGAAAAAATATTAATTCCTAATAAACTGTTCTGCTTTCAAGCATATATATATATATATATATATATATATATATATATATATATATATATATTGTATCGTAGTGCTAATATTATTACGGCTGACTAAGGTTGTCACAGTCACTTTCCAGTGGCTTACATTAAACACATCGAATTGAGGTTTGTTTAATTTATCTCAATGATTCCTTAGGTTATATATTGTAACCGGCAGAATTTGGTGGAAGGTAGAGTTAGTCATGTAAACTTTTCAAAGTAAACCGTTTAAATTTTCGCTCATTTGAATTGCCTTAATTAGCCCTTTACTTACGTACTTTAACCAAAGCCTATTGGTGGACAAGGGAGGTGTTCATGAGAATCTCTTAGCGGCCAACAGTGAACCTATCGAGTGTGGACTCATTTGACTGGTTAAAATACATAAAGCGTGTTTTTATGACTATTAAAGCTTATTTCTTATTCCTCCCCAAAATAGCTTAATAGACTTGGTAAAATAGCTTGCATGTCCGAAATACCAATAATTATATTATATGCGTACAACATTCGATAGTCTGATCTTCATTTATACAACTAGAGTAAAAATCAGTAAAGCATATGCCTTTACTGATTCTTTGTTTTAGTGTCGCATTCAACCAATATGTATATATAATACTTGTATTTGTAAACATGTCTGGACTTTATGTTAATTTCAATAAATAGTAAATAATTTACTACTTTTGAATCAGAAGCAAAATATGTAGCGGTGATATCTGATGCAGTCTCTGTACTATATTCTGCACTATACTATACTGTACTATATTTCTTCAGCAAAGACAATGTAGACGTGTCAATATTAAGTTGAGATTGTTCTATTTTAATACATCAGCTAAGTTTTTTTTATTTATTTTTGACTTTATGTAGAAGTAATTAAACCTCTGCAACACTAAATGTTATCAGGTAATTCCTAATAACATCACTTCGAAGATTTCCTTTATTACATTAGTAAAGTTATAATTTATAAAAATCGTTCGTTCAGTAACAAATACTGCAGCTTATGCCGTCTGATATGTCGTAATACCTCTTAACCGGAAATCTTCGGGAACATTTAATTATATCGTAATATGTAATATGTGACTTAATTAATAGACCATAATCTTAACACATACAAATGGACATTTTGATGATTAACGCCTTCATCAAGAGGGAAAGTCCCAAATATAAAAATACTTCGAATACATCAAATAATCTAATATACATACGAGATTTTTTGCAAAAGAAATATAAATTTTCGAAAATAAAATATTGTAGTGCTTGAAACTTCTGACGGTATATATATACAGTCATGAAGAGGATGGAAAAGGTACATTTAATCTCGATGTTGCTAATAAAGCAACTTTGCCTAAATTCTTTAGAAATTGGGATAAGGTTCTTGGTACTTCGAATACGGCTTTCCCAATGAAAGAGCCGATACAACTTTTAATAAAATTACCACTTAACTGATTGAAAAGATGTGGCTGTTACAAACCACTCAATATTCCGTTATAATAATGCGGCCTCGAATTCTATGAAACATCAAACTTCTAACGGTACATTACTCACAATGTACATTACTTTATCAGCATACACTCCATGCTGATAAAGTAAAAAGGATTCTAAATATTTTCCTACCTCACTTCATCGCAATTATAGATTCAATTTTTATTTCAGCATTTTTTTGTCTCTACTTGGGGACACATTATTTTATTTAAAAATAATTACTTCGAAAATAATGAATTAATTAAAGGTACCTATGCGTTTCTTTATGTTATTAATAAGCATAAAAAATGGTGATATTTCTAAATCAAAATATAAAATGCGCCTTTTTTCTATACGAACGATCAAAGAAAAATAAAAAAAAACGAGAACATAATGAACGGTAGGTAAGAATCGGGAAAACTAAAACAGCGTTTCGTAACTTATCATGCTTGGTCAAATTTTTTAGGCGAAGGGCCTCAAGTTGGTCATCCACTTCGTTAATTTTATACAATAGATGTTCATACATATTTTTTTCCACAATACATTTGAACCCATTAAATATATCCCGCTAAACAATTTTTACAAAATTATTTAATGATCGTAAGTTCCAAAATTCGAAACACGTTTTAAAATATATCGTAAAGATAATTAACGCAAAACAAAGTCTAATATAGTCTAAAACAGTGTATCCAGAATGAAATTTCATTATTTTTTCCGACACGGAAGAGATATTTGAATACGAGAAAACGCCAGAGTATATCTTTAAAAGTATCATTTGTTTTTTTAATGCTAACTACTTTAGCTAGAGGCATTGCTAACTGTCGCAATAATATTGGGCTGAGAATCAATTCGAAGACTTGCAAACCTAAGCAGTAACTAACTAATTTATGTAAAATCGATAAACATTACATAAATAACTACAGAATATATTTGTTTTGATCGAAACAGATATAAGCCCTAGAGGGAATATTAAAAAATAAACGATAGCACTTTATTTAGTTTTCTTTTATTTTGTATGAAAATTAATCTAGAAAATACGTATTCATCATATTGAACAAAATGCTGTTATTCTATGATTACATTCTATGTTCTAACATTTGTATCTTTGACTCAATGTACTGAGTATATTGTTGATTTAATTACCCATTCACATGTCTTATTGTGTTTAATTCGCAGTCCATAAATTTTGTCATTCTCTTTATTTTAATGAATACCACTTTTTACAAAAGGTGTTTAATTTTTATAGCCTTGTAATTGAAATATTTTTCTCCTTATTTTCAGTAATAAATGTGGCCTGGTAGTGAAATAATTAAAGACGAATATCTGACGACATGTTAAGCTGACTGATTGTTTGGTTCATGTCTAAATGTATCTAAGCTACTTATTTTTCCTTTATTCCTGTAATAAAGTTATCTTACAATAAAATAAATTTTCATGGAATTGTAGTAATTCTAAATCTGATACCATACACATACATCACAGGAAAAATATACATGTTTTCCAACCGCTTATTTTTCATTCAGTTCAAGCTTTTATAAAATGCTTTTGAACCAAGAATTTTCAACATTTTTTTCGTCTTACTTAGAAATCAAATAATATCTAACATATGATTTTGAAATTTCAGTAAGCAAGAAAGTTTTTAAAATTCTTCGCATTTGTAGTAAAACTTCATCAGATTTGTAGTTAGATGATGAAAAAGAAAGTAGGATCCAAATTTTGAAATTAAATTTTTTTTAATGTGCCATGTATATTTCATGAAAAACTTTATATATGTTAAATAGTACAACCCTTTTAGGATTACCGTTATAAAAATACACTTTCATTTATAGGTCATCACCATATATATATTTTCAAAAATTTTCCAAAAACGGAGTATTGGTTTTGACAGATCAATATTTACTCTAATACAAATTTGAATTTGGAGCAATATATACAAAATAACTTATGTATACAAACACTTAGAAGAAATAGTCGAATTTTTTATAGAATAAAGGATGTGAAAGATGAGATACAAACGTGAGGAATTCATGTCTGTATAACAAACTTTTCGTCATTTTTAGAAGAAAATAAGTCTCTTTAAAATTCATTGTAGCTCAATTTCCACGTATAACTTATTTAATTTGATTCATAATATTTAGAATAACTTTTCTGTCTGACTTAATTATTTTATAATTATCATATTATTTAGAACGATTATAATGAAAACTTCTTGTCTTTCGTTTAAATCATTAACGATTTTTAGAGGAAAAATACCGTGCTTTCTATTTTGTTAACTTAAACTAATAAGTGGAAAAGGACTGGAACTATTGAAACTAACTAGACGTATTGCCCAAAAGATCTAAATTTTTGGTATTATTAATATTTTGTACTGCATCAAAAGCAACACCGGTATATTGTACTGCATCCAACAATATTGGATTCAGTACAATATTATCGAGCTAATATAAAATATACATTTAGCAAGATGAAAACAGTTCGATATGTATTAAATTGTGAATTGTGTCTGTGAGCGATATTTAAATAGTAGTTATTTCTCTTTTGAAGCACATGGCTAGTTCAATAGTAGTATCAAGTGATGCCATCATTTGACATGTTCCAGACTGATATGTTGTTCATATCATGGAATAATAAATAGGCTAATATATAAAATAAATGCCAACGGATCCCCCCCAGTCACTTCATTACCACCCATTAATTATAAAATAACGAAGAATAAGAGTTTAAAATCAAACTTTGGGAGGGCGAGCATAGGGCGGGTTAAGAAAATTTGGCATGTCTTATAATGACATACAGCTTTCGATTATCTGTGGCTGGCGGGCGCCGAGTTCCCGAGCGCCGCAAAGTTATTAAAGCGAACAGACTAATTTGAAATTCCAGCTTTTAAACGAATGTAATAATTCATCTTGGAATCTGGAGGCGATATATTTGGGACTGATTTGACATAAATGCTAATTCTTGTTGAATCGAAAGTTTTCGAAGGTACGTTTAATTTCATCCTGTATTATTTTTTTACTTCTTATTTTCGACTGTATAATTATATGTTTTTTAAACATGCTTCCATAAAATAGTTTTATGTTCCTTCTCTAGCAAAAGAACATTTTTTTCTCCAAGGAAAAGTTAATGAGGTTAGAATTAAAAGTCAATTATTTTTCATACAGGTAAAGTAAGAAAGAAGTAAAAGAGAAGTATGATAAAGGTCATTTTAAAACAGAATATTTTTCATTTATGGGCATAAAAATACACGTAAACCTTTTTGTTTTCAAAACCTTATAAAACAAACGAATGATTTTCTGGGTTATTTAAAGTAAAACGGAAAACCCAAATACGTCTTACAAAATTAATTATTTTTGTATAAGATTACTTGCGTGATGACATTTTTTTTTATTTCTAATTGAACTGTTTTTAGGATGCCTCAGAAAGAAAAAAATACATGAAATCACCCACGTGTTCATTCTGTCCGTCCGTCTGTTACAACCGTTTTTCTTAGAAACTATTTATTTTTTCTCGTTCAAGAAATTTAAACAATTAAAAGAATTTAAATTTAATCTATAGAAACTTCATCGTGAAGAAAGAATGAAAAAACACAAGCTTTGTTGAAAATGTCCGTTATGCTTATTTAGGAACCGTCATTACAAAAGACGACCAAATCTTGGTGTCCTAATCAGGTATGCTCCATTAAGGTGGGAAAACTGCGTCTGTGGTTTACGGCAAAGAAAAAAGTTTTCGATTTGGCACTCCGATGATCTGGATGGAACCAAAAAATTATTAAGACGACTTTTAATGCTGCAATAGAAATTTTTCAACGATTAAAATAAAAATGAAATTAAACATCTTGTCTGCAACAAGACCCGATCCGTATAGACCTACCATTCTCTTACGTAATGGTTTTTCAAAATCTAAAAGTCTAAATTAAAAACACTAAAATTTAGAATGATACGTCGTTTGATGAGAGTAAAAATGAAAATTCGTTTATTTTCGACACTTTCGAAATAAAGTTTTTACTCCAAGAGAATTGAATGACTTAGTACGCGATTTGGATCTTCCGAAAATTGCTACAGTACTCTTGTAGTGGATGCTAGTACCCCTATATCTTGATATTCTTTTTCCTGATGGTTGACTAGCAAATAAAGTGACGTTTCTATGATACAGAAATAGATGCAAAGCGCTTGTTAAAATTTTCTCTCAAGATGTCAATTTAGTATTTTACAAAACTATTAGTAGACTAGCTATCCCATTAAATGTATGCCAGTGAGAGGAATTTTTTTGCAGACTTCTAAAAAGAAATTTAAAAGCAATATTTTGACATAATATAAATTAATACATATCTTTACCTGTTTAACGGAAATGATGTCGGGAGAAATTATATTAGCCATAATTCTCAACTATCAAAAAGACAAACGGATTATATGTGGTAATTTGAAAAGGTTTAATTATATATTATTTGAATAACAGAGAGGCTCATTAAATTTCTATACTTTTTGTATGAATAAGATAGCAGAAATAAAAATCCGCATAGGACAAGAAATAATTGATCTTGAAAGAAATCTATAAAGTTCGGAATAAAAGTTATTAATTGCAAAACGTAGTTGATCCAAAATAGGTGCTCCTTCTAATTTATGATAAAGCAATCTGCGAATAAATCACCGAAGCAAGGAATATATTTTAAATCTTTCTGCCAAAAATCACTGTTAGAAGCCAAGCTGAAATGAGCAATTTTTGTAGACTCTGTATTCTAAGTCTAATGAAATATAAGAACTTCAAAGCTACATGGAATGAATGAGTAAAGGAAATTTTAATTTATTTTAGAAAAGTATTTCAAAATTTTCTTGGGAATAATAAAAGTTGGTATTAAGTCCAATGAGTGTAAGTTACGCTAATTTTAAATAAATTTAATCAGTTAATTTTTTAATTAGTAATTTTAAGTTAGTTAATTTTAAGTAAATGTCATGGTGTCTGCCGTCAAAAGGACAAACTTTAAACTATGAAATAATTATACCATAATTTTGCATTAGTAACCGTATTATCGAAACGCAATGTATAATTCTAAAATTATAAATTCCATTTTTGATTCAGATTATTACCATGTGAAGAATCTTGGAAAATGTAACGGGAGCAGTAACATACAGAGGT
Organism: Druceiella hillmani; assembly: GCA_039881145.1. Taxonomy (NCBI): domain Eukaryota; kingdom Metazoa; phylum Arthropoda; class Insecta; order Lepidoptera; family Hepialidae; genus Druceiella; species Druceiella hillmani. Next base: position 756,587 of record JAYKKI010000140.1, on the reverse strand, counting down.
AACGAAACAACGATATCAAGACATGTAAGACGTTAACACATTTGTGGATTATTGCTGGATATTGAAGCGAGAAAGTCTAGCGGTAATAGCCAAAAATAATTAAATAGAAGCTCCACAAAAATAATTAAATAGAAATGATATAACTAAAATGATATAAAACACTTTTAATTAGTTAATTAGGTTTATTGTGACATTCTAAGAACCAAGCCCTTTCCAGGAAAAAAATGTTGTTTGTTAATATTTCTATATATTTTATTTAATTCTTCAAAATTAAATGAAATTACATGATGTAGTATTATTTCTACATAATTTAAATTCTTTACCACGACCTAGGTTACGTTGTATAACAACATCTTCAAAAAATCTTCCCCTCGAAAAAGAAGAACATCTTGTGATAAAGAATTTAAATAATGTACTACATCACGTAGTTTCATTTAGTTGTAAAAAATTAAATTATAATGAACTTCAAGGAAAATTAACGCCAAATATATTCAATGTTTCTATATATAAAGGACAAAACGTGATAAAAAGAATTGATATCAGAATTCAGCACCCCGAAATAACCTAGAATAAATACTTTTGAAAGAGAGTGAATTTTGCAGATTTTAGTTAGTCTTTATTTTATATAAACTAATTCATTGTAGAATTGAGATAGTCTATATTATAAGGACTATTCTTGCCTAACAATTTGTCAATACATTTTTGTAGATGTATTTGTGGTACATATTATGTCTACGTTTCTTAAAAAGCACACTATTCTGTAACGTAACTTTTCACCATAATTATTGTACAGTTAAATAAGGAAATGATAGAAACTCTGAAATGGTCTTAATGATTACACATTTTATTATTTTAATGCCAAAGGATATCATTACAAGTGTTTATTTGAGCTGAAGTAAATAAAGCAATCTGTATTAATTATTTTTTGAAAATCATTACTAAAAAAATTATTATTTATTTCCTTATATTTTTATTGTTTTGTTTATACATTATCAGAAATTCTTGATATAATAAGCAGATAAGAAATGCACGTTTGTAAAGTTAGCTATTTCATTTGGTTTATTAGTAATTTTTTGCACTTTTATGATTTCCAATCGCTGAGTTATAATTTTTTAGTTTTCTAAAAAACGCCAGTTATTTTCAAAATTATATTTTCTCTAGGTAATGCCAGGTCCATTAATGCCTATCTTTGTGATACTTAACAAGTTAAAACGAATTCAATAACACTTCACCTAATTAAAATTTACAAAACCAATTGAAGTATTACTAGTGGATAAAATAACAGACATAAATATATAGTTAGCGATCAAAAACAATAAATTTAGCCGTACTCGTGAAAATTCTGCACAGAGATGCGTGTAACTTTATCGCATTGAAATTCACGTGATATTTTGCTTTACATAATCAGATAATTGTGTCAATTATAATGATAACCTTTAACAGAAAGATAATAAAAAAGATCCTTGGTAAATCAAAAGTGCGCACACCACTATCTTCATTATTTATCAAAAAGATTATTGTAAGAAAAAATTTAAAATAATAAAGTTAAAAAAAATTAAAGTATAAGAAGATTCAAATGAAACGGGGTAAAAGAACAGCGCCGGGCACGAAACAAATGAATTTTTGATATAAGTAATTGTTTTATAAAGCAAACTATTTAATAACTCATCATGAAAATTAATAACCTTCTATTCTGGTAATTAGCCAATTGATAGAAAAAAGTATCACCTAAATCAGTCACATAAGCATTCATATACGTCATCATTGGAGTAACGTGTAATACAAATATGTTAAAATAATACGAATAGATTAAAACAGTTAATGACTTTGGATAAGTTTAGTATGCTTTTAAAATAGTCACTGCCCACTGAAGTAACGAATCAAAAATGAAAACCAAACATTTTCGAACCCTGATTACATAATATAACATAAGAAAACCCAATTAACAATATTCAGATAAAATACGATATCTACTCGAAAACTATAATTGGTATTCTTGTTTTAATGAGACGTCTCTAGCGGTGGACGTGCATTGACCCTTGAATATTACTGTCAGAAACATGCAGGGAAATTTTTTGACAGTAATATTCAAGGGCCAATACTCGTCCACCGCAGAGAATCGAAAGCTTCATGCCCTTACAAGGATTAGGGTGCCTTTAAAGCTTTTGCTAAGTCCGAGGTTTATATAATTTCCAGATCCTGTCACAATTTCACCTCTCTACTCGGTCTTCGTAAAATCGGATAGTAACTTAAAATTCATTACAAGAGATTTTTCTCTGAAATCAGTTTATCTTTCTCAAAGTACATTATGACAGATATTGAAATAATTTACTATATTTAGTACATATGTAAACTCTATATGGTGGGTAAAAAGTAAAAGTTGTCTTTTTAGATGTTTATATGATGAAGATAGATTTAATAGTAGTTTTTATATACAAAAACTACATTCAAAAAATTACAGCGAAGTATCGGAAAAAAATCGAATGAATGAATAAAGATAGATAAGGGATATTTATTAAATAAAAAGTGGTGGCACTCTAGCTAGAAGTAGACACTGTAAAATGTTTTATATAATAATTATATAAAATATTTTACAGTGTCTGATTCTAGAAGTATATATTTATAAGAATATAATATTTGTGTAAAATTGATGGAATCAGATCATTAATTATGTCATTAATAATCTATTCATTAATTTATTGTTCACGAAATGAAGAAGTATTATTTAAATTTAAATTTAGAATTATTTGATCTTTTTACAACAGAAATTTTTCTTACCTTCTCTTAAATCTTAAATCCTTTTTTTCACGTCAGAAAATGTCTTTAAATACTGAAACTTTAAATATTATATTGTAGTATTTGTTCAGTGACTAAAATTATTCTTTGGAGAGCAATAATTTTAATTCTCGTTGTGAAGAAGACTTTTGTGATAATTCTAACCTAAAACACGTTCTACTCACATAACGTTTGGAAATTCAAATTCTTACCACAATATTTAACTTTCATACAAAAATCTACTAAAATGACACACGTAATTATTTTCAGAATATGGTCACGGTCATGACGCGTTATGCTTTACCAAATGAAAGAGAATTTTTGTTTGTTTTTATGTCAATGCTAGCAAAATAAATTGTAAATGGCAGCGATTGAAGCAGAGTATTGTCAATATTAATATTAAAAAAAAAACGCTGTATATATTGGGGACGGACGTGTGCATGCGTAGCAAGAAAATGTCATTTAAAAATGTCGGCATAATAAAATAAAACAGCCATCTAGCTCACTTAATTATTTTTTTGGAACTAAAAATTCATGTCTGATTTATTTTTAATTTATTTTTAATACGTATGTAAACCTCAGTAATACAATTTGTTGTTAATTAATAAGAATCTTGAAAAATAAATTCCGCAACTTACTCAAAACACGCATAACTTTATTTCTCCTAATATTTTGTTGATGAATATTATATTTCCTTTTTGTATTAAATAACGTATGAAACATTCATCCTTCTAGGACTAAATTAAAGTTTCCACAACATTTAAATAAAGGTTTTTTAAAAAAAAAATGTAATCTTATAGCATATTTTATATTTCTAAATGAAAATGACCCCTGTAATAAAAACACGCATATTATTCGTACCATCCTCATACTTATGGTTTCAGTACTTGGAAGATCGACGACACAAAATAATAATTAATTAGAATAATAAAGTTAAAGCTATAAATAAATTTTATAAATACATATATGTTAACCATGCTTGTTTATTATTTAATTGAAGGCGAATAATAGCAAGGCAAAGAGATTTCAACAAGAAACATATAAAAACCCAAAATATTTTAACATATAAAACGTGACCTAGTTTTGTGACCTGGCGGGACGACCGCTCTTGTTTCTGTTCAATTCAAAGGCACGAAGCCTCGATTTGCTCTGTAATAGTGAAAGTGAAGCTTGGAAGTTTAAATGAACTTTTTTTACGTTTCAAACAACCCGGGCACTTTTATAAATGGTTGTGATTTTTTAAACGCTTCTCTCATAAATTAAACGTAAAATGCAATATAATATACTAAGTATAAATGAGTATAATTCTAGATTCTCTCAGAGTTGTTTTTTTAAATTGTCTGTATGGCTTTGCCAATTAAATTTTTAAAATCGTATTTTTGTGTAATAATGTGCATCTTAATTAATTTTCGGTTTTCAAGCAAAAGTAATGTACAAATAAATAAAGATAATAAAGAGAAATAAGGTAAAAAACATGAAAAATTTTCTGAAGAAAATGAATTAAGTGGTTATTGATAAGCTAAAGAAAGAAACACGTTATTTTTTTAAATATCTCCTTTTAGCTCCGCTTGACTACGTATAAAAACTACTGGATGTATTAACATGATATAAAAAGAATTTGACAGTTTTGTGTTAAAGTATTGGTAAGGTATTACGAAATCTTTACATGGCACTAAATTTAAAATGATTAACTAAATAACTATTGGCAACTAGTCTTACTGCCGTCGAAAATTTGGTAGACGAAATAATGTACACTATTGTTGTTTTACAGAGTATTGTTAGCGCATTTCATTGTAGTTTCATTTTCTTTATTAATATTTCAGTTTGTAAGATATGTATTTAATTCATTGTTGATCTAAGATGATGAGATATGATCTATGAATTATTTTGGATTTTACATTACCTTCATAAATTTTCAATAAAATTTAATATCGGGCATTTAAACGTCTGATCCTTAAAAATAGATCGAGACTCTCTAGTGTAGTGAGTAATTAGAAATATTTTTAAGCTAAATTTATTTCATGATAGACCGAACCCTGAGCCGTTAACTCCTATAGGCACGTAATGCTACACTAACGTTATCTATCCGTTAATTTGTACAAGTAGTAACAAAAATATTTTCAAAAGGCACATATTATAATGTAAGACAAAATTTTTATTTAAGTGTTACGCTTTTGTGTACAAACGTCTTATATTACGATAAGAATTTGAGGTATTTTTCAAAATATAACAGAAAAAATATATCCACGAAACAAATACAACTTTTTAAAGAATACTAATTAAACAACATGTGTTATAAAGAATAGTGCCGCGCCGCTTCTGTGTGTATATATGTGCACGATTTTCTTAGAGACTACTGAATTAATTTTGTTTCAGCTTTGATTAATGAACACATTGATTCACGAGAAAGATTTAAATGTATATTTTATAAAAATTTACAAAAATTGTGGAAAAAGATGAAAAAAGCATTCATCAGAGAGACATGTGCGCTACTTTAATCGTTAGAAATATGTATAAATAGTTTGCGAAAATATTGTTTTTTAGAAAGTTCTAAAATTAAATCTGCCACCAAATATTATAAGAAATACATAGGTACCGCGTAAACTTACTCAAGGATAAATGATGACATTTTCAATAATTAAACTGTAAATGATTAGTACATAATGTCGAAAGAATTTTTATAGCTAAATAGATTTACTTGCCAAGAGTGAATTTAGTTACATAAAGATTCAAAACTTTTCAAAATAAACATCCCTAAACATGATGTTAAATAATAAAAATATTATTTGTGTAAATCGCTGTGGACATTTCCTTCAGTGTTGACTGCAAACTCAATTTTTCGTACGCGTGCCTAATTTTTCTTACATTAATATTCTCTATTTTAAATAATTGAATAATTATGTATTACTTACTTTTTAACTTAAGGCATATGTTACTCATATAAATAACAGAATAGTGATTCATTTGACTGTTTAAGCGTAAAGGAAAGACAAATAAGCAAATGAACAGGCAACGTTTCCGTTGTGTTATTTTAGTAGTGATATACATATTTCCAAATTATTACGCTGCATTACTCTCAAATGAAGAGTAACAAATTTTATTAAATTCCTATTTAATGTTTTATGTATGAAAATAATTGAACCATAATATTATAAAGGAAAATTTCAGAGCTTTCTGTTTCAAACTTAAAGTTAATTCGAAACCTCGTTGACCCTTTAAATAACACATTCTCAATTATCTGTACCCGAAGGGCATTTTGGCTCCGATATTACTCTCAATGATGGACCAGCTGCCCAAAACAAGGAGATCGATATCAGCTTCTAAACAAACATGATATTTCATTTCAAGATGGTTAATGGAAATATTTAATGTGATTGGATATCATAGCTCATATGGAAATTGGCAATATAGGAGTGTTTATCATATTTCAATTTCTGGTCTGCCATGGGGCAATGCATTATTAGCAGTCCGACAGTGAATTTATTTATATATTTAGAGTTTGACCCTTTGTATTATACTGAACATATTTTGAATTAAACCTGTTATACCTGATGAAATTATAACAGCGGGTTATTACCTGGATAGTTTGAAATCCGAATAAATTCCATTAACAAAAACAACTATTTGTCCATAAGAATGCAATATTCTTGTATATTTACTTGGCAGCTGGTAACATTCGGGCCCCAAATTATATTTATTTGACGCGTACTAATTTTGACCCTATTAATACGGAGAAAATAATTCTCGTCCCTTTGTACTTTAATTAAATTATGAGTCGCTTCGCATTCTGGCTACTTTAGTTTTATACATAAATTTTACTTCGTTTATAGTGCTCTGGGAAATTTTTTTAATTGACGCTGAAAGTCGGATGTGATCGCATATATTTATGAGTGTTAAAAATACTGTAAAGGGACATATCTAAAGTAAAGGGACTATTAGCACCTAATCACTTATTTATCCAGCACTACAACCCATGAAGATTCTGAGCCTCGTTGATTCCTTTTCATCTCCACCTTTTGTAAATCAATCTCCTGTCATTGCATCACCGCTTTCTTGGCCATTACACGAAACGATTCCTTTCCGCTTCCTACCTGAAGACCATTTTGAGTGCCCTTAGTCTTACTTACGCGGTACATTGTCAAGTGATTTGAATCCCTGTATCTTGATATTCATCACTCTTGTAGAGTGGTTTTAATGGTTTCAAAATTTGGCGTCACTTCTTAATCTACATAAAATATTTTTGTAAGTTGCACAATAAGTTCTTACAATTTGCACAATGAATACAATACAATTAATTAGCTTATTTGGTTAGTTTGTGGGTATGTTTGGTTTGTTTTCATGTATCAATACCATTATAATTGATATGTCATATCCTTTCATGCAGATAATAACAGGACATATCTATATTTTCTTACACATCACTGGTTTAAAGTATTCCACACAAACCGCATTTATAAATAATTAAAAATATACAAGATTTCTTATTTGTCCGACCCACGATTTAAATAAAACTTTTAAGCCTATATCTAGATCCGACGTGATATGATTTTTGCGAATCTCTCTTTAAGGAAATTTTATGAATATTACGTAGAGTGCAAAATAACTCATATGTTACATACTCTGATATAATTGAAAGAGTGCATAAACCATTTATACGTACATTGCAATATCGCTACAATACCCCCAAAATAGACTATTGTAATGCTTTGTACTCATTCAAATACTGTACTCTCCACGAAAGGCGTACAGAATTCGGAGCACTTGTACTTTATAATATTTGTCATTGTCGTTACGATTGCACTGACTTTGTGATGATCGCGACAGATTGTTCCTTTCGTTAGAAATGTTCGCTAGCTCATTATTTCAATACAAATAGTCAATTAAACGGATACTATACAACCATTAGTCCTTTGAAAGCATTAACACTACATTTTCTTTTTTTTCTTTCTCAAATCCACATTATTATACATAAAATTATTATCGCTATTAATTATATAGTGATAATTATAATTATTATAGTGAATTTCGAATTTCAATAATTTAAAATATTTATTGTTTGTTTACCAATATTACATGTTTTATAATTTAATTTATTGTATTGTAGAATTTCTAAACATTTAATGTATCATACAAATATTTATATAAAATTGAAGGTATATGTACCTAGAATATTATTTTGACGTGGGAATGCTAGGATACAAGTTAAGCTAATACTTAAAAAACTTACTTATCGCATCTTATTATTACTTGTATCTGTTTTTCCCCATAGGTGATAAATAAATAAGTAAACTCATAGATCATATTTTACATCAACAGCAAAGTAAATATCTGTTTTAACCTGAAATGTTAAAAGAGAAAATTAAATTGTATTAAAATACACTGATGAAGGAACAATAATGTGCACTACTCTGTCTATCCAATTATCGATGGCAATAAGATACGTAGTAAATAGATATTTAGTCAGTCATTTTAAATTCAGTGCCATTTAAACATTTCTTAATGTTTTTCCAATACTTTAGTAAATACAAAACTGAAACTTTCTTAACAATACATCCAGCACTTTCTAGGTGCGGTCGAGAGGACCTGAAACACGATAATTAAAAAACTGAGACATACACTTCTCTAGCTTATTAACAGCCACTAGAAACATTTTCATCGTTTTTTGTCTTCGTTACCTTTATTCGAATACATTATATGTCGTCACCATGCTGACGACCAATAATAATGTATACAAATAAATAAAGATAACGAAAACTCATTTATTGAATATATTCTGCGTTAATTTTGTAGAAATGCATTATTAACAATTAAATGAAACTACGGATATAGCATAATGTCTAAAGAAATAACTTAAAGAAAGTAGAAATAATACTACATCACATAGTTTAATTTATTTATGAAGACTCATTTCTTGATCACAAAGCATACGACTTTTGACTGAGCGGCGCATCACGTTCTAACAGTCTTATTAGCAAGGCCGCATGGAGAGTAATAAAACTAACTAAATCTGAATGAGACTAGAACATTTACTCACACATACTTAGTGTTTTATATTGAATATTAAATTTAATTTAAGGAAAAGAATATTAAAAATCATAAATGTTTGTTGAAGTGCTTAGGTTGTTTAAAAAACACGAAGTGCTTAGGTTGTTACAAACAGTATATTTAGAATTCCAAGCTTTATGTTTCATTACCAAAATCCTGCCTTGGAAGTGAACACAAATAAGAACCACTCACCACACTAGGTCACAAAACCAAAAGGTCAAATTTTACATGATAAGATATTTTCGGGGTTTTTGTTGAAATGTAGCGGGGAAACTAACAAATGCTTTTTGCTTTGACAACATTCGCCGCTGGTTGAATAAGCAAGGAGTACGATTAACATTATATTTACAAAAATTATTATAGTTATAATTACACAATAATGTTATCATTCTAGTTTGATCATTATTTTCTGTTATCCATTCCTCCAAGTACAATATGCGTTGTATGTGGACGATGCCAAACCTATGCGTGTATTTATTACACCATATGCGTGCATTCATTTTTGTTTACAAACGCAATGTGTGCTCTCAGATTTCCTGTTTTTTTTTTAATATGATAGAAACTTTAATTAACTTTGAAAGCTTAAATGCTTCATACATTAATTAATACTAATATAAAATATGATATTTATCATCAAAATATTAGGAGAAGTAAAGTTTTACGTGAAATGATTTACGAAACTTATTTCTTATTATTTTACAAGAAATGTGGTACTAAAATTTATATATGCATTAAAAATAAATAATATACAGATTTTTAATCCCAAAAAAAATAGTTAAGTAGATTAGATGACTATTTTATTTTATTCCTGCGCATGTGTTTACACATATGGGTCATCTGTATCTACAGCAGTTTTTTAATAAATATTAAGAATAATCTTTGCAAACTTCAATCGTCGCTTTTTTCAATATGTTATTTTACTAGTATTCACATAAATGCAAAAAATATATTTCTAATTTCTACCTTTGTAAGGTATAATATATCAAGATCGTGGCCATACTCTGAAAATACTAAAATGTGGTATTTTGATCGTTTTTGGTACGAAAGTTAGGTGTTGCAGTAATAATTTAAATTTCTAAATGTTAAATGAATAGAACGTGCTTTAGATTAGAATTGTCACAAATATCGTCTTCACAATGAAAATCTAAATAACTACTTTTTTACAGTATCTCGCTCCAAACAAGCAATTTTAATTATTAAATACTACAATACTGTTTTAAAGATATTTTCTGACGTAAAGAAAATGAGTAAAAATGAAATGAAGATAATATTTTTGTTATTGTCGAAGAACGCGGCATAAAAAAATTTAAATTTTAATGGAACTAATAGTCTTATCCCTAATTAATTACTTCTTCCGGGAAATAAAAAGAAACTAGCACATAACACGGTCAAATCATTCCAAGTTAAAATTTAAATAAAACTTCTCTATTTCATGAAGAGTATTGGTTATTCATTCGGATGACTCATTCGAATTTTTTCCGACACTTCGCGATCATCTAATCTGTCATCATTATCTGTCATCATTATATAAATACTTCAAAAGACCACCTTTTATGGTTTATCTACCAAATAATGTTCACATTTATACAAAATATAGTAAACTATTTCAATATATTTCATATCGCACGTTGAAAAAAATTAACGGAATTCAGAGAAAAATCACCTATACTGAATCCTAAGTTAATATCCGATATTAAGAAGACCGATCAATTACATTATAGAATAAGGGTAGAGAGGTCAAGTTGGGACGGGATCTGGAAATAATGTAAACCTTAAGCCTAGCAAAAGCTCTAAAAGCCCCTCGACCCTTATAATGGCATGCAGCTTTTGATTGTCTGTGTTGGCAAGTACTGACCCTTAAATATTCCTGCCAGAAACGTGCAGGGATATTAAACTACAAAACCAATTAAAGCTTTCAAGCACATATCGTATTTTATCTGTATTTTGTTAATTGGGATTTCAAATGCCATGTTATGTTAGCAGAGTTCGATAATACTTTGTCTTCATTTTATATTCGTAACTTTAATGCGTAGTTAGTAATTTAGAAATATATTCATTAAATTATCCAAAGCCATTAATTGTTTTACTGAAGTTATATTATTTTTACATACTAGTGTTATGTTATGCTTATTGCTTTAGTAACATAAAATGTCGATAAAATTATAAATTGATATAAGTGAACACAATCTGAATATCAGCTCCTAGGACTACAACAATTTTAACACCAAAGAATTTACGGCATCTTTGAATGCCGTAAATAATATAGTGGAACGTTGCATGAGTTTAAATTTTTCGTTTTAATCTCATGATGAAATTAAAAATTTATTAAATAGTAGGCAATCAAATTTTGTACAATGGTGTACATTGTCTGGTATATTCAAACCTATCAACTGGACTTAAAAAAAGGGATGTAACTTAATTTGAAGAAAAATTACAATAATACTTATTAAAAAGTAACATGGGCTAATATAATTAGCTCATTCACACTTACCAAGTTGCAAAGTGTACATTAACACAATGCGGACTTAGAAAATATAAACATCAACTTTACAGAAGAGATTTAGTCAACTTCCAATTATTCTTTTTTTATTAATATGAAGGAGGACTTGCAGGAAAGCGTTTTAAGAGTAAAGAAAATACGAAAAGGGCTATAAATAAACATTCAGGGTCAAAGAATAAAGAATATTCTTAGTGTCATTAAAATGTTGTATAGTGTAATTAGAAATGTATCGCATTGGAGAAAAATTACATTAAAAATAAAAATTAAACTCCCTGTATCTTCTATAAATACTTAAGGCCAAATCAAGAATTTTCAACATTCAATTGCATATTATACACACACACACACATATATATATATATATATATATATATATATATATATATATATATATATATATATCATAAATCATGTGAGTAAAGAAAATAAAATCATTTTACATTTCTACTTTAGACACTGCTTATTCACACTAACTTTTCAATCTTCCCACTTTTGAGTCCTTAGCACTATAATTGGATTAAGTATGTCGTAAAGGGACGTTAAAACCACATAAGATCTGTTATCGAAATATGGTGTTGTTTATGGTATATGAAAACATCATCCTATTAATTGCTAACAACTTTTTAACTTAAATGTTTTTTGCAAAAAAGTAAAAAGTGAGAAAGGATATTACAATAACATTGTACAATAACTAATATTACAAATACTTTGTAAAATTATAATTTTTATTAACACGGCGAAGACAATTCAGTGAAATTTATTTGAAGCTTTTACGTCGAATTAATTAAATTTTGAAATGTAATATTGTCAAAAAATAACTAAAAGTGCCTTTCGTAACGACAAATTTAGATATAACAAAAATTTAAAAATAACAAGAGGTGTTGTGGGACACCCGGTTGTAACGAAGTTCCTTTCGCTAGATATTGTATATTAAACAATAGTATTCCAGTAAAATAAAACATTGTTCATTTTAAGATATGAAATAATAAGAATTTAAATAAAGCGATCCGACCACTATCTTTTAATTAAACAAAATTTGTATTATACGTGAACAGTATTGTATGATTGATTTTGGTATCAGTTATTATATTTGGAAACTTTTGTCGATGCAAATAAAAGATGATATCAAAATTTAATTTTAAAATAAATCATCCACTTATTGTCACTTTAACACTGGTACTTCATCATCACCATCTTGATCTTCTACAGAATCACTTTCACGATTCATTTTTATTGCTAAAAAAGACCATGTTTACTTATCTACGCGTTAGAAGTGTATTTAGCACGCAAATTATTAATGGAAATAAAAAAATAAAAGGACTGGAGCGTGATTATAAATACGGCCGGTAAAATCTAAATTCAATCAAATAGTTAAATTAAAAAAAATTAAAATGTAAGATTCATTTGACAGATTACAGGTACACCATTTTTTTTTCTGATGACTTTCTATAAACCTTTTTTTTTCATTTGCTTTGATTGACTTTTTATAAACCAATCATCTGCCAGAACCTTTCCAAATTATCGCTTTTCAACTTTATTTTCTCGTACAGAGTAGTAAAAAATTTGATCTTTTCATCAAAAATTAAAAAAATATATTAAATTTAGTATTATTAATAACATCAAATTTTATTACACTTTTTTATTTCATTATTTTATTTTGTTTAGTAAATAAATCAAATTAAATTAAAAATAATTTTAAACTTAAATTTCATTATTTTATTTTATTTTTTTAAATAAATTAATTAAATTAAATTTAAAATATATTTAAATATTACATTTAATTACATTCAAAATTTTAAATAAATTATTCCAATTCATTTGTTTTTAGTTTCATTATTTTAAAAATTTAAATAAATAAAATAGATTTTTAAATTTACTAAAACATTCTAAATAAAGTTTAATTAATATTAAAAATAAAATTATTGTATTTTATTAATTTTAAATATTTAATAAATGACAAAGTAATAACTTCTAACTCAAATAAATACATATTGAATTTGAAACGGTCTGGCAGACGATGGGCTTACAAAAGAAAGCCAGCAGAAAAAAAACATTCACCTACGCCTGTGCTTATACTGTAGCAAAAATGTCGTTTTAAACTTTAGCAAAAGCAGCGTTCGAAAATTTATCCTTTTTTTCGGACCAACTCTCATGTTTAGTTGTTATATCTAATTGGTCTTAATTTAAAGTTGATCGAGTATGGCTTTGTTGGCCATATCTCATAATTTTGACTTTTTTTCTTCTAGATGATTTATAATAATACATATATGTGTGTGTATATATATATATATATATATATATATATATATATATATATATATATATTGGTTTTTAAATTAGCTAGCATTAATTATAGTATTAGGCAAAACTTCACTTGGTAGTGTATACGAATACCCAGGAGTGAACCTTTACAATTATGTGATCTAGTATATCAGTAGTCAATTTATAATACAATTTATTTCGTGACCGTTGAAACCCTGAGCGTAGCTTTTTATCATCATAAGATGTTATCCTAACATAATCTATCCGTCAATTTATGTGAGTATTAAGAAATATGTTTTAAAAAACACATTTTATCGCATAAGACAATATTTAAGCGTTACGCTTTAGTGATTATTTGAGATATTTTTTAAAACTCGATACAAAAAAAATATAAGCAAGTAATAAATACACATTTTAAAGAACTCTGACTAAACCATATATTTAATATATTTGGCGTCAATTTTATACAAATTAATTATAATTAAGTTTTTCTCAACTAAAATTAATTAATTAAATTTTTTTAAACTAAACGAAACTACCTGATGTATTATTATTTCTACTTTATTTAAATTCTTTTGCCACGAACTAGGTTTCGTTTTATGACTACATCTTCACATGGACAATATTTAAAGATCTTTACAAATTGCCCACCTGAAGATGTTGTCATACAAGGAAACCAAGATTGTGGTAAAGAATTTAAACAAAATAGAAATAATACTACATTACGTAGTTTCATTTAGTTGAGAAAAAATTAATTAAACGTTATATATATTATGACGCATAGTCGCGCGCCTCTACTATCTGTCTATATATACGCTATTTTCTCAGTAACTACTGAACATATTTCGTTTAATTTTTTAATGAATAAATTGATTCTAGAGAAAAGTTAAAATGTATAATTTATGAATATTCACAAGGAAATGTCGATCAAATCTTTAAAAAACCTTCATCAGAAAGGTTTCTCGGTCTGATGTTCGGCGATTGTTCTTCTCAAAAAGTTATGAAATAAAATTTGCTACCCAACATGTGTTTATTATTTGTTGTAAGAAATACATGGGTACTGCATAAATATATTTAAGTAAATGACATTTTTAAAAACTATTTTTGTAGATAAATACATTTACTTGCCAAAAGTAAATTTATTTACATAAGATTCGTAAGTTTTCACAATAAACATTCTTGAATATAACGTTCAGCAATAATATTTTTATATGTATATATCGTCGTGAAAAATATAAATCGTCACGAACACTGTAGTTTTGGCAGCGCACCCAATTTTTCGCAAGAAAAATTATGCTCATGCATAAATTTTCTTGCGTTTGCATTCACTAATCTTCTCCTGAAATGATGGTATAATTATATATTATTTATCTTTTAACCTGAGTATATATGTTACTTAAACAAATAATTTAATTAATTTCATTTGTTTGAACGTCTAAGCGTAAAACAAAGACAAAGAAACAAATAAACTAAATTATTAGTAGTGATATTGTCGGTAGTGATTGTATCACTTTGTATATAAATCACTCTCGCACAAAGAGTAACGAATTCTGTTAAAATCATCATGAAGTAATTTGGAAATGTATCACTACTAATATAATTTCTTGTCAATATGATTAATAGAAATAGCTAATATGATTGGATATCATATTTCATATGGAATATGGCAATATACGGGAGTAACCCGGGGTTCAACTTTATTTTCTCGTACAGAGTAGTAAAAAATTTGATCTTTTCATCAAAAATTAAAAAAATATATTAAATTTAGTATTATTAATAACATCAAATTTTATTACACTTTTTTATTTCATTATTTTATTTTGTTTAGTAAATAAATCAAATTAAATTAAAAATAATTTTAAACTTAAATTTCATTATTTTATTTTATTTTTTTAAATAAATTAATTAAATTAAATTTAAAATATATTTAAATATTACATTTAATTACATTCAAAATTTTAAATAAATTATTCCAATTCATTTGTTTTTAGTTTCATTATTTTAAAAATTTAAATAAATAAAATAGATTTTTAAATTTACTAAAACATTCTAAATAAAGTTTAATTAATATTAAAAATAAAATTATTGTATTTTATTAATTTTAAATATTTAATAAATGACAAAGTAATAACTTCTAACTCAAATAAATACATATTGAATTTGAAACGGTCTGGCAGACGATGGGCTTACAAAAGAAAGCCAGCAGAAAAAAAACATTCACCTACGCCTGTGCTTATACTGTAGCAAAAATGTCGTTTTAAACTTTAGCAAAAGCAGCGTTCGAAAATTTATCCTTTTTTTCGGACCAACTCTCATGTTTAGTTGTTATATCTAATTGGTCTTAATTTAAAGTTGATCGAGTATGGCTTTGTTGGCCATATCTCATAATTTTGACTTTTTTTCTTCTAGATGATTTATAATAATACATATATGTGTGTGTATATATATATATATATATATATATATATATATATATATTGGTTTTTAAATTAGCTAGCATTAATTATAGTATTAGGCAAAACTTCACTTGGTAGTGTATACGAATACCCAGGAGTGAACCTTTACAATTATGTGATCTAGTATATCAGTAGTCAATTTATAATACAATTTATTTCGTGACCGTTGAAACCCTGAGCGTAGCTTTTCATCATCATAAGATGTTATCCTAACATAATCTATCCGTCAATTTATGTGAGTATTAAGAAATATGTTTTAAAAAACACATTTTATCGCATAAGACAATATTTAAGCGTTACGCTTTAGTGATTATTTGAGATATTTTTTAAAACTCGATACAAAAAAAATATAAGCAAGTAATAAATACACATTTTAAAGAACTCTGACTAAACCATATATTTAATATATTTGGCGTCAATTTTATATAAATTAATTATAATTAAGTTTTTCTCAACTAAAATTAATTAATTAAATTTTTTTAAACTAAACGAAACTACCTGATGTATTATTATTTCTACTTTATTTAAATTCTTTGCCACGAACTAGGTTTCGTTTTATGACTACATCTTCACATGGACAATATTTAAAGATCTTTACAAATTGCCCACCTGAAGATGTTGTCATACAAGGAAACCAAGATTGTGGTAAAGAATTTAAATAAAATAGAAATAATACTACATTACGTAGTTTCATTTAGTTGAGAAAAAATTAATTAAACGTTATATATATTATGACGCATAGTCGCGCGCCTCTACTATCTGTCTATATATACGCTATTTTCTCAGTAACTACTGAACATATTTCGTTTAATTTTTTAATGAATAAATTGATTCTAGAGAAAAGTTAAAATGTATAATTTATGAATATTCACAAGGAAATGTCGATCAAATCTTTAAAAAACCTTCATCAGAAAGGTTTCTCGGTCTGATGTTCGGCGATTGTTCTTCTCAAAAAGTTATGAAATAAAATTTGCTACCCAACATGTGTTTATTATTTGTTGTAAGAAATACATGGGTACTGCATAAATATATTTAAGTAAATGACATTTTTAAAAACTATTTTTGTAGATAAATACATTTACTTGCCAAAAGTAAATTTATTTACATAAGATTCGTAAGTTTTCACAATAAACATTCTTGAATATAACGTTCAGCAATAATATTTTTATATGTATATATCATCGTGAAAAAGTGTAAATCGTCACGAACACTGCAGTTTTGGCAGCGCACCCAATTTTTCGAAAGAAAAATTATGCTCATGCATAAATTTTCTTGCGTTTGTATTCACTAATCTTCTCCTGCAATGATGGTATAATTATATATTGTTTATCTTTTAACCTGAGTATGTCTTATACAAATAATTTAATTAACTTCATTTGTTTGAACGTCTAAGCGTAAAACAAAGGCAAAGAAACAAATAAACAGGCAATGTTTTACTTGTATTATATTAGTAGTGATATTGTAGGTAGTGATTGTATCACTTTGTATATAAATCACTCTTGCACAAAGAGTAACGAATTGTATTAAAATCATAATGAAATAATTTGGAAATGTATCACTACTAATATAATTTCTTGTCAATATGATTAATGGAAATATCTAATATGATTGGATATCATATTTCATATGGAATATGGCAATATACGGGAGTAACCCGGGTTTGTCGTATTTCCACTTCGGGTCTGCGAGCGAGCAATATATTATTAGCAATCTGATAATGAAATTATTTATGGCCTAATTGGTGTTTCACACTTTATATGATGCTGAACATATTACAAATTAAACCGGTTATATCTGATGAAATTTAAACAGCGTATGAGTATTTTGAAATCATTATAAGCGTAATTTGAAATTATAATAAACCCCATTAACAAAAACAACTACTTGTCCATATGAATGCAATATTTATTTATTTACTTGACAGCTGGAAAAATTGTGGCACTAATTTTATTTATTTGACACGTGCTAACGTTGATACAATTCATACGGAGAAACTAATTTTCCTCTCTCCATGTGCAAATTAATTTAGAAATCACTTGGCAGTCCGGTTTTTTCGATTATATTATATATGAATATATTATATTAAGAAATTGAAATGAAACAAGGACATGACATCGTATATCTATGAATATCTTAAAATGACGGTAAAGGGACATACTTAAAGTAAAAGGATGGATTATTAACGTCCACTTACTTATTTACCCAGCGCTACAATCCATGAAAATTTTGAACCTTGTTTTCCAGTTCAGACATTCCAGTGAGCAAAGGTTTTACAAGCTTGTAAAATCACTAGGTATGACCAAGGAAATATCTTTAGTAGTTCTTTCTTTATTCATTTGGATGATTCACCCGATTTTTACCAATTTTTTGTGGTAATTTTTTAGACATAGTTTTTGTTTCAAAATACCTTTACTGTTTACCTACAATACGAGGTTTAAATACATGCCAAACATAAAAACTAATTCAACCTCCATCATAATATACGTTAACAAAAATAATCTTACTTAATAGAAACTCTCTTGTAATGAATCCTAAGTTAATATCCGATATTATCAAGGCAGATCAATTACATTAGAGAATAAGGGTAGAGAGGTTCAGTTGGGAAGGGATCTGAAAGTTATATAATCCTCAGGCTTAGTAAAAGCTATGAAAATGCCTCTACCCTTCTAAAACCATGAAGCCTTCGATTGTATGCAGTCGGCGAGCATTGGTCCTGGAATATTATTCCCAGAAACGTATGGGGTTATTAAAACAACAAAACCAGAAAACAACAAAACCAAAAAGCTTTCAAAGAGATATCGTGTTTTATCTGGATGATGTTAATTGGGATTTCTATAGTGAAGTTATGTTAGCAGAGTTCAATAATGTTTTGTCTTCATTTTTAATTCATTACTTCAGTGGGCAATTAATATTTAAAGTCATGTTAAAAGTTTCCAAAGCTACTAACAATTTAAATTTAGTCGTATTATTTTAAAATAATTGTGTTACACAGTACTCAACTATGTGAATAAATGCTTATTGGCCCAGTTAATAATAATAAAGCTATTTTATTTATTCTTGCTTATTAATGTTGCATTAAATTTTCCAGTTAATGAATCACATCTTTTTATCTTAATTTTAATATTCTGTGTCAAGTAATTTATTATTATTTAAAATAATAATATTAAGACTATTCCCACCATTCCACCCGGTTTATTTCAGGGTCCCTCCTGGGGCCCGTAACGACCCACCTCATACAAAAAGGGGACCTTCGAAAGTCCTATAATAGTATCCCGTATCTACAATCACAGCGCTTCCTCCTACCGCTACCTCCATTTTTTCTAGAACGGTTTTAGCGAACGCTCTAAATGACTCAAAGATCGGCCCATTCTCAACCAAGTCTCGGTGACTAAAGATACCACGTTCTAAGTCTCCGCGTGATTCTACTTCAATATTCAGACGTATGCTCTCTAACAAAACTCTACGCGCATCGTCGTGCTCACTACAGTGGAATAGAATATGATTCATGTCCTATATCTCAAATCCCGGCGTCTAGCCGGGCTATCTCTTAAGGCAAACTTGAAACGACTGGCACGAAATGCGCCATGTCCCGTTAAAAATTGGGAAACATAGTAGTCAGAAACGAGCCACTTCTTACATCCGACATTTCTTACATCTTACATTCCGACATTAGACGAATGCGTTTCGTCGACACGACAACATTTAATAGTAAATTTAATTTCCTCGTTTTCTTCAATTTTAAGTCTTCTTCTTTGTTTAATTGTTCCTACATTAAATCCGTTTACAATAAGTGGACGCGAAAAGGGAGGTAAGGGTCTGGGCAAAGTAGGATTCAAGCGTCTTGCGTGATAACATCCAAGGAATCACGAAGCCGGCCATCAGGAGGTTGGCACGCATAGGTGGGGTCGAACGGATCTCCGAACTAATCTATGAAGAAACGCGTGGAGTTCTGCAGGTATTCTTGGCGAACGTAATCAGAGATGCTGTGACGTACACAGGGCACGCCAAGACGAAAATTGTCACTGTCATGGACGTGTTGTACACTTTGAAGTGCCAGGGCAGGACGCTGTTCGGTTTCGGCGGTTGAAAATTTTAGCTCCGTTAATTATTAAAAGATTGATTAAAATAATACTTAGACTATAGTAAGAAAACACTTGAAGGAGATCTACACACTTTCCAGGGTATAGACCTCCTCCAAGTCATTTCACCAGTCGTGGTCTTGCGCTGCCTCATACTGCGAGAGGATTACTTAATAAGATATAAAACCAATACATGTACAAAACCAATACACATACACACGTTTATGTATATATATATATATATATATATATGTGCGTCATATATTTATATATAGGAGAGATAAAGTTATTGAAGGGTATGACAAAATATTTATATTTCGACAGCAACATCAATGATCGCAACCAATTTAAAACTCGTATCAGCATTGATTGAAAAAGGACATGTTGTCCCACAAAAACAACAAAAATAGTCCACGGAAGCTATTTGGAATCCTAGGATGTCAAAAATCTTTAAACGATAGGTAAGAAACAAAGATATAAAATAAAGGAAGTGTATGTAAAGTTAAAAAAGTTTCATGTATTGTTTTGGTTATTTCATGTAAATAAATAATACGTCAGTAATAAATAATTCGCATTAAATTTGGCGGAACAAATAAAGTAGTTGCTTAAATCATATTAGAAGGCAGAAGCAAGCAACGATATTTCCACAAAAAATGGTTCGATGGAAGTCTGCCAGGGCTATTAGACGCGCACAGCTATTATTATTCCACTCGCAGTGCTACCTCCAAAGTAGTGCGACGAAATAGTTGGGTTGATACATTTCTAAACGTACTGGCAACGTCGCATGCAACAAACTTATGGGTGCGTTTTAAGTATCTGAAGAAAAAATATTTACTTTTTTGGAAACCGCACTTAAAACGAAAAATGTTCATATGTTCTTCTCATATTAATATCATTCATATGTTTAATTAGACACCACTCGACTTCGAAACTTAAAATTTAGCATATTAACACATACATAAAGCTTATTAACAAATTCGTATCTCAATGGCTAGCATTAAAAAATCTTAATATAGTAATTTTCGGTGTTGGCGCAAATTTAGTACGGGAAAAAAATGTCAATCCTTTGAAAGGCCTCGTCATAAGAATCTAAAATATTTTCCGAGACGTACTGAAAAATAATAAAAAAATGTGCTGCCTCTCTTTTCCATTTCCAAAATAACTGAACCTAAATTATCAATAAATATGGTTTTAGGAAGCCTTGCGAAAGTCACAAGAAAAAGATGACCTGTATGTCGCCCCGTCTTAATTGTATTGGATATTATTCAATATCTATTGCACTAGGAAGTCCACATCAGCTATGAGTTATAAAAAATTATTTTGTTTTTAATTATGGTTGATATTTTATTATATTTGAAGAAAAAGAACTTCCAACTCTCAGATCATTCATACCAATAAAAAAATTTTTATATTTAATAATTGGTAAAGTACTAAGTAAAAAATAAACAAACGTTTATTATATTCGTATTTATATTTATTATGTCCTACATTTATTTTATTCACCTGCTCCTACTAAATCGAATTATGCTTTCAGGACTTTTGTAAGAAAAATGACGAATGTTTATTTGACATTCAGACTCATTCAAAGTTGATATCTTTTGAACGAACAGATATATTAATTTCATCCTAATTACTGTGAAAAATTGTCTAAGATAGAAAATCATTAATTTTAAACTAGATACGAAATGAAAATCTACTTTTTTATTTAGCTTATTTAAAAAAATATTTGTAGTTTGTTAATCCAAAAACTAATTGGGTTTATCAGATAATATGCAAGTGGACGGTAATTAAACTTAACGTAGTTGTTATGTTTTCGCGGCTGTGACTAATAATATTCGCAATTTCACTAACACATGACGTTTCCAAATTTTTTTAAAACTTCGTGGTTTTTTGTTTTATTTTTGACGAGTAAAATATTTTTAAAGTCTCATACCACAAGTAGAAGACGGAAACCCCCATAAGATTTCTCATCTGTTCTTTCGTCCGTCCATCTACCCGTGTGTAGAACCGTCGTATGGATATGGCATATTAATTCGAACATACCTCAATGCTTAACACTAATAATATGCAAATCGATATTTTTAGGAAGTTTCAATAAAGCGCTCAATTAATTTTATTTTATCAAAGATATTTAAAAAAATATTATTAATTTACATATAAAAATGAATGGTACACTTAACGCAATCTGTATAGCAAAATGTTTTGTTTCAAATAAGTGCATCTTGTATAAATAATTGTAATTACTATATCTTTTCTTCTGATGTGTTGATTGCAATGAAACAATACGTTGTTTCATTGCAATCAAATTATATTAAATCATAAAGAATCTACGAATTAAAATCCTTTTACAATCCCTTTATTAGATCTTGTCCAATGTACGTACAAATAAAGAGACAACAATTCTAAATAGAATATTTTCGTATTCTATTATTTTTATTATCAGTCTCTAAATAATTTTTCGTAAATATCTTCAATGTACATACATACTAATTATGTTATTATTTTCTAGCTCTGCCTTGCAGTTTTAAACGTTTTCAAACTTCAATAAACGCCTCTGCTCCGTTCGCCAAAACAGGTCGGTCGTTAGGATTATTCTGTTTTAACTCTGGAATAAATTAACAGATAAAAGTTTCATTGGTGATAACAAATCGATTCAATATTTTTTGTGAATCAGATTCAAATAACTCCAAACAATCGTGCAAGTCAGCTGATTCTTTTCAGATTTGTTTTATAAATTCGTTTTAGGTTTAAGAAGTAATTAAAAAAAATTTCTAAAGGAAGTAAAGCGAGTCAAAATTTAAACAAAAATGAAATAATAGAAATGAGTAATCTGAATGAGAACAAACGCATGAGGCTCGGACATCGTTATCGGTGGTATTGTATGTATTAGTTCCTTAATTGGTTTAAATTTGGGTCTGTTGTTAATATTGAAACTTTAATTACTTATATTAAAACTATAGAATTGGGATTACATTAAACATATTTATGAGCAAAATATTTAGAAGAATATAAAAACTGTAATAAGAACACGGAAAAATATGGTTTTTGGAACGTTTTTTCTTCTATTTCAGAGCTTGTTTATTTTTTCGCTAGAAGTTCTAAAAGGATTTTGACGGAGTTTTACTGATGGATTCTGTTAGATCTAGGTAAATGTGTTTTATTTCAATCAACTAACTAAAAAAGAAGATTTGATAATTTGTTTTTTTTTATATGTAATATAACTTACGAAAGTATACTCATATTAAATATTATAAAGGTCCACACGAGAAGGAAGTTGCGAGCGCATCTAATATTTATTGTGCAATGTGAATAAATTTTATGAAAACAATTCTAAAACTGGCCGGTAATGTTGACCAGAACTTGGCTTTAAGGTAATCCATAACATTCGAATTAAAGGCCTGTAAATTCAAGCAAAAAAATTACTTTCACCAATGCTCCTTGTATATATTAAATGGCTTTGAAAGACAACTTAAAAAATATAAATGTCTTGTATAAAATTTAAAACTGGAATGAAATAATTTATCAAAAAATAAAATAAAGGTGGAATTGAAACCACCATTGAACTTAACGTCTGGCTGTGGAATCATATTGCAACTTAAAGCAACTTAAGCAACTGTCTATACCAAAACAATTTTCATACAACTTCAGGAAACATAATAATAATTATTAATATGTATTCCAAAGCCTGTATTTTTTAATGTACTGTAAAAATAACTCCATTTTCCAACTACTCAAAATAATATGTGTGTGTGTATATATGTAAATATATATTTATCTGTATATTGTGATCTAACCCCATTAGTTAAATCAATGTAATAATATTAGCAGCAGAAATGAAATGCATTAACGATTCCTCTGGGTTCTGCACACCTGTGAAATTCCTGTACAAATGCATAATTAGCACATTCACACAGCTTATTTATAAACGTCAAAATAAAATGATTTTATATTAAAAGGTGTTTAAGACAGTAAATAAATGAGCATGAAAGTCTTACTAAACTTGGCAATAATTAATTAAAGTTCAAAAAGTTACAACAAGCTTATAATAATGTTGCTAAATAATATGTTTTAAAACGTAAACAAAATATCGCCATTTTATTAATTTGGAACCTTTGAACGGAAAATTTTTTTTCTCTCGAAAGTGGCCGGCCGCACAAAAACGACTTAGCAACTTTGCGTAACGTTGTTATGAAAAGATGGCATAAATTGTCGTTGGAAAGATCAGTTCAATGATCAAGTAATTGGGCTGTTATTTATTTCCTTTCATATCAAATGTGCGAATATTAGATTTTAAATTTAGCATTTGTGAAAATACATAAATTCAGTTAGTAATATAACGAGAAAGTTCCTTTCAGTGTTTTTATATTTAATTTTCCTTATCTTTTGCTCAAACTTTTAACAGAAAGGCTGTAACACCGATCTTTGTATAAGTTCAATATTAAGTATAAATTATTCGTTTTTTGGATTTATTTCTATACCATGCAATAATATCTTACGTACGTTTCGTACTAAAATGTAAAAGATTTACCTTTTACATTTTAGTGGACTAACTTATACACTCCTCACAAATATTCTTTAGTCCGCCCGTCAATATCTCAAACTTTAAAAAGTATTATCTTCTTGTTTTCTCTGAAAACTTACTAAACTTACATATTTTAAATTTGATATCTCGCTGTTTCTTCTTTTCATTTAATAATTAATTAGATTCTATGTGTATTCATTCTCAGCCTATTTTAACCTTCCATTTATATCGTAGAAATCCGCATCTAAAATCTTAAGCTTTAAAAATTTCTAGTTAGGAGAACCGGCTGCAAAATCGCATATTTTATGGTTTTATCCTAAACACCATCATATTTAGGTTCATGTCGATATCGATTCACGAAAAATAGCGAATACATGATAATATTTCATTTTCCAGTGAAACACAGTTCATTAATATTTTCATACAATGACATTTCAAGAACATTATTATTTTAGCAACAGTAATAAATAATAGTAACATTAGTAATATTGTCTTGATGATTGTTCCCTTCCATTATAATTACACTACTACCTTCAGCCATTTTGTTCGTTATCGCAGTCATATTATCTGTAGTTCCTCGCAAAGAGCTGTTGGTTTAATTATTGTAAAAACTTTACAGAAGGGTTTGTATTTTGGCCCAGTCAGCACTCCAGTAGCTGCACAGGAACAATATTTCGGTTGAATTAATTTGTTTGCTGTTTTTCTATCGAATTACAGAATTTCCATTCAGTTTCTTCTGCATATTTTTTGCACTATTCATCATGTTATTAATTTATTGCTTCAATACATTTTGTATTAATTTTACAATAACTTGATTTCGTCTGTATTATGTGAGTCGTTTTCCATCTTTTTAATAAGACAGTTTTTTTAATAATTATAATTCTATTTTTTCTGTTCTAAGCGATTCCATTAGATCCCTCAAAGATGTTATTTTTGCGATATAGTCAACTAGTTTATTTCTCTATTCCACGATTAATCCTTTGTGAAATATTTTGCCATTATCTACATTACTTTCTACAATGGTCACATAACTGTTGTCAATACTGCATTTAAAACAGGCATTTTTAATTATATATCCGCCAAGTAATTGTTTTCATCTTGTTTATTTATTTAGTTTTAATTAGTATTAAGTATGCATTGACAGAATATGTCTTTACACTTGAATACATTTGCGGCAAATTTTTTTTCGAATCTGTATTTTGTAGTGTAGAATCCCGATAGTGTACAACTTTTGGCTGCGGCGGTTAACAGCAATATGGGGCAATATAAGCAATCCATATAGTTTACAATGTTTAATT
The DNA here is from genome assembly GCA_039881145.1 of Druceiella hillmani. Classification (NCBI taxonomy): domain Eukaryota; kingdom Metazoa; phylum Arthropoda; class Insecta; order Lepidoptera; family Hepialidae; genus Druceiella; species Druceiella hillmani. The sequence continues at coordinate 730,650 of JAYKKI010000140.1, read as the reverse complement.
TGATGCAGCGCTGTGACACCTTCAATTTTCTTTCCATCTTCAAGATGTGATGAAACACAACTCCACCATAACTCGGCATAACGCACAGCAAAACAGATTTATTTATTTAATTAAATTTATCACTTTAGAGTTTTAGAGTTTAGTGTTCGTCCTTGTCCCTGTATATCTGTAATATGTGATGAAATACAGCTCACGTACAAACCGATTAACGTATTTAAGTTAATTTGTTACTGTAATTTTGACTTCAGTGTTTAATTAACTGATCTACAGTAGAACTTTGTACCTAGCAATTGTAACTCATTAACAAAATAAAGTCCGCTGCATACATTAAAAAGTTATTAATATAGCAGCATTGATTAAATTTAGGAATGCAAAAATAATTTTAACACAACCCTCTCAATAATACGTTTTTTCGCCAGTACGGAGCACTCACAATACCTTGATCATTCACAATACCTTGATCATCAACCAATGAAAAAAACTTTCTGATTTTTATTTCTTTAAATAGTAAAAAGATTCCAAGAGTTTAAATGCTGATTTCAATTTAATAAAACTGTATTCAATATTAATACGGTTGTATTACAACTATGGTGTCAAACTTGAGTTAAATTTTTAGTTATTATAAATTTCAAAATTTTTGTATCACTTTCCTTATTGGTCCTGAAAGACATATCTTTTACTCAATTTTGCTTCACCCAAGTTTAACTCAAGTTCTTAATTTGAAATGAGAATAGAATATTGTTATACTTTACCTATGCATTAATTTCAAAATTGATATTTTATTAGGAAACAAAATGCTATTGGAAGTCTATTATCTGTTTTAGTGCTGAAAAAAAATTCCCGGTTCTTTCTTGATAAAGGGGGCAAAAAATATATCTAGACTTCTCACGGTGATTTATGGAAGAAAATTTTTTTGGATATTTCCGAAGTACCTGCTCAATTTTCCAGTATTACTATACGTTAGTGGTAAGCAACTACATGTTAGTGGAAAAGACAATCTATACGTAAATACAATTTGACAAAATGTGGCCAAATTGTTGCTAAATTATTGGATATGTTAGTAAATAGAATTCAAACAAAGAATTTGTCATCCTTTTGAAGTCAAGTTCTGAGTTAATGAAAATTATCCAGCAATTTCAAAGATCATGGATAATGAAACATATTATATGATAAAAAATAATGAAACAAATTTCCATCTCTCTATAGTGGTATAAATATCTCTGCTTTACTGCTTTTCTTGTCATATATACAGTTAAGCAGTTCCTTCTATCAGTAATACTAAATACATCGTTTGTAACAAATGAACACATTGACACTTCGAATAATTCACATGGAATAAAATATGTAATGCATATTTTTATGCACGTTTTTTGTGTGAAATATTTATGTTCGGATAAAAACAAGGAAGACCAGATTGTCTTATTTAATAAATTTTACGATTTCTCACACAAATTAAAAATGAATCCACAAACTTTCGATACACATTTTGCGTATTTTTTATACCAGTGCCACATTAAAATATTATGCCCTCATAAATATATAATTCGTATTTTCTTTTGGAATTATGTTATGAAATACATACATACTATAAATACATCAGGACTCTAACAAGACCATTATGGACTTAAGCCGTATCAGTTCAATATCTTTCTACATTACATTAGTACAACTGTTCTATTTTAATTCAATATGTAGTCACTCATCAGTGAAAATCCGGACGCAATATCGTTTTATCAAGGATCCGGAGCTCAATTAATTATTCTGGGCAAAAATAACCAGAAAGAGACCAGCTTTCCACGACAAAAAACAAGCTTTGTGCGGCGGTATTCATTGTTCTCGGTCATTATAGCCTCAAGTTTTTAAAGCTCAGTGTTCACTGGAGTTAAGCTTTTAAGTTAAAGTTATGGATTAGAAAGGATTAAGATATGCTATTGAAAGTGAATATTGCCTAAATTGTTTAAATCAATATAGAGATCTTGAATTCTACACGTACGTGTTGATTAATATTGGAAGAATTACTATATGTTTATCAGTTTTTAAAATCGAAACATTGAAAAGTGAACACATTCCTCATGTTCCATTTAGTTCCTTTTAAAACCGGTATAATTTTTCTTTGGTCCCTGAGTAGGGAGTTATAAAAGATATGAAGAAAATTAAAAAAATAAAACCAAAATTATTTTACCGTAAAACCATTGGAAGTGTGCAGTTTTCACGTGGAATCAGAAAATTCTTGGATTTGAGGATTCTTCAGAATTCAAAAAAAATTTTACGTAAAACGGAAAAAAAAATTTCCACACCCGTTACAGTTCAAAATTTTTAAAAAAGATTGTGTGAAGTTTGCTTACAATTTATCGGAAAACTGTGGCAATTGTTCTAAATCTTATAATTTAAAAAAAAAATTGTAATAATTTTACCTCTATGAAAGTTTTAGTAGGTAAATAATTTACGTGGTGCAAAAGTAATGTTATTATTTGCAAATAGTTTAATTATAATAATTAAATATTATAAGTGTCTAAGTGAGTGTAGAAACTTCTTAGTGCGACTCAACTCGCACATAACAGAAAATATTAAATTTAACAGTCTACAAAATAAACACGACCTATAAGAATTACCGTACCATAAAGGAGTTCGGCACTTTCTTTAGGGTGTTGGGCAAAAACTTGTACAGTAAAAAAAAATATACCAAATGAAAGATAAAAAAACAGAGAATACGAAAATAAAGGTCTTTTTACTGATAACTCCGTCAATAAATGTATATTATCTATTGAAAATCAATAATCTTGTAACACTCTTTTTGTATAGGCAATACAGTACCTGTCTGTAACATTATGAATCAGCTAGTATAATTAACATGTACATACATGGCTTTATATTTTTAAATAAAGCTAATTATTACTCAATATTCTTTTAGATTTAAGAATAATATATTATATTAATTAAACATCTTAAAAATGATTAGTTTTTTAATAATTTTGCTTAGAGAAAAGTAAATACATTGACAGCCAGAAAAAAAAGAAAAAAAACTATCGGTGTGACAGCCACGTGATGCCGCATCGGGTCGGTTGCGCGCATTCCGCTTCTATTGCTCATCTGTGAATGTTTATTTTGTTTTTACTTTGACTTGGCTATTTCTTTGGACCCCGCAACTTTCTTCTTGATACTGTACCTTGTGATTTACGTATCACGACGATATTTCACATTATTGTAAACTGGTAAGTCTAATAAATATTCAATACTTTTCGCTATGTTTTTAGTATCTATTGGTATTTTCATATGTTTTACCAATTTAATATTTATTCCATGTTAACTAGCTTTCAATATGAATAACTGTGTTTCTTGCAATACAAATATTATCAGTAACATTCAGTACTGCAGTCTCATGGATAGTTGCACGATTAACCAATCGTGAGGTAAATAAATTACTTTTTCATTGTAGTTTAAATAACGTAAAAGTATATATGGTAACGCTATGTTAGATAAATAGACGATTTAAACGTATTTATTGTTTCAGAGCATTAATACTGATACCATATGTCAAGACTGTTTCAATATTGTTACACAACAATTACAGTCCTATGAACATGAGAGTGCTCGACATTCAAGATTTAGTACTCGCCTAAACACACGCGTATGGTGTAGGCGATCCCTTTTGAGAAGACGTTCACACTCATTGCCAGAAGGATCTGAGAGAGATGAAATAACATCTAGAATTTTTCCATGACAGGTACTTATCCATATTTTATTGTGTGAAATAAAACAAGTGGGTGATCGAATGAAAAAATCAATACAGTGCACTGATTTAATATGCTAAATGACTCACTTGAAATCTTATTGATTCAGTTGACTCTTTGATTCCGGAATGTGTTCTCCTTAAACAATGGAGGGTTCCCGACTTGTGTCGGTTTGCCTCATTCTCATTAGTGATATGATTATTGACTTTTACAACACATTCATTTTTACATTTTTGGTTTTAAGTATATCGTATTCATAATTACACAGAAAGATTGATTAGGAATAAATTGTATTTATAAACACACTTGTACCTTATTTTATTAGGAACTAGTCTTAAAGCTAAGTTAATAGGATTATTTTAAGTAAATTATTATTTCGAATTAGTTTGTAAAATTGATATTAATATATCCATACTATTTTGTCATTATTCGTATCAAAATTATTTTTAATTGTAACTATTTAAATGATATGTATATCAAATATTCAGCACCAATATTTTTTAATTGATATTTAGTTTTTTCGCATTTATTTTGAATATATTTGATGTTCATTTAAAAAAAAAACTACGACTTGACTTTTTCTTATTTAGATCATAGTATATAATGTAATCTATTTTACTATTAATATTTTACATGAATGAGATATCTGTTGTATGACAACTTTGTTGTAAGTAAACTTCTAAATAGCAAGTGGATTTTCCACTTGACATGGTTAGGTTAATATTAGGGTGGCAATGTAATTTTACATATTTATTCCCTCAGCTAATACGTAAAAAGTTATACAATCTACATCGCTTAAGTATTTTCACATTATATCTTTATTACATCTTAGCTTGGACAATAACATACAAATTATATTGGTACTCATTAACTTATCCTTGTCCATTATTTAGAGGGAAAACCCACTAATAACCAACTTTCACAATTCATTATTGTTCCACTTGACAATTGACAAAGATCCACACTTAAATGAAACTACGTGATGTAGTATTATTTCTGCTTTCTTTAATTTCTTTACCACGATCTAGGTTTCGCTGTATTACAACATCTTCAGGTGGGATATTAGCAAAGATAAATTTGAATCTTTGCTAATATAATACTACATCACGTAGTTTCATTTAAGTGTGAATAACGAATTTCTACAAAATTAACGTCAAATATATTCAATAATTGACAAAGGATTAAGGATTTATTTATATTTTTGACAAAAAACTTGTACTTCATCCAAGGTTGCTCTAAACTCTTGAGAATATGTAGTACAATGATTGATGTGAAAAAAAATAGATTATACCTTCGTCTACATTTTGGTTTCGTTACATTTATTAATACCAAATAAATAAAACTAGTTACCAAAAAAATAAAGTACGTATTTTCATTTTAGTTGTAACATAATGTAAAAGATCAAACTTAAACACATAGTCTTTAGAAATAACAACTATTGTCAAGGAATGCGGGTATTAGTGAGTTTACAACGAGTAAATCTGTTCCAGAAAAAAACTAAAAGTATAATGTTATCATAAAACTACATGTGTTTGTTTGATAGTCATAGCCCTGCAAAGTATAAAGAAAAATCAGTGGGTTATAATAATTTTTTGAACGGAATGAATATGTAAAACGTAATGCAAAAGCTATAATGAATTGTCATTCTACTGATTCATGAAAGTGAATCTATTCTTTTTAATGATTCAGTTTCACTAAGTCATTTCACTTCGTTGAATTGAAATTACTTCCAATAGCACTGAAAAATGTAGTAAATAGACCACAAATATTATTGGAGATTACAGTGGCCATTAAATGAGTATACAGCAGCTAGTTTAGGACTTAATATTCAGTGCATTTAATTTATTCTTACTGGAACTATAACATATTAATACATTTTTTCAGATCTCTAATGAAAGTAGTGTTTTGCTTGTTAGATAAGTGCCAGAATAAATATTCACAGAAATCTGGAGCTGACAAATCCCACACAAGTTACCACTGGCCAAAGCTCTGGTCAGGATAGGCTCCTGTAATTAGACAATTATAGACGTACTTCAGATACATCTATACAATATTTTGTGTGTGGATGCATTAATCAAGAGAGGTTACGGTTACCAAATTATTTGAAAAAAGGGTACTTATTGAGTACCAGTTTTATGTTACTCCTAACGCTCGAGTGTGTCAACAACATTTAACAATTTATGATTGAGATATCTTAAATAATCATGAGTATATAGGTCAGTTTTCCAGTAGAGACATCGTGGCCATGCTCAGCTTGCTTAGTGAGCAAGGTAATTCCTATTTAAAGTTATGTTTTGATAATATTGATACCATGATTGATTCAGAATTTCATTACTGGACAGGTTTATCTAAGATTAATTTTTTAAATATAATAAATCAGACAACGCAATTGAATGTCTTTAAATTACATAAAACGCTCTCGGTATATATTTAATAAAATTAAGAACTGGAGAATCAAATACAAGGATAGGGCTACATTTTCTAATGTCTGAAGGAAAAGTTCGCAGATTGATGAATGTAGCCAGAAAATGTTTATACAAACAATTTCTTCCAATTCATTTAGGGATATATAATATAGACAGAGAGAACCTTGTAAACAGGAATCTTCTAATACCAGAGGGTTTATTTGGTAACAGGAATGAGTCTGAAGAAAACAGGAGAGCTATTACAATATGGGATGGAACGTATTTGTATGTACAAAAATCGTCTAATTATTTATTTCGAAAAAAGTCTTATAGTTTACACAAGTTTTGTAATTTAGTGAAACCGTTTTTGATGGTTGCAACAGATGGACATATTATAGATGTTTTTGGCCCATATGCAGCAACTGTGTTTGATGCAGAAATTATAAAGCGATTGTTTCGTGATGAAGATAATAACTTAAGACAGTATTTTCAACATAATGATGTTTTTATATTAGACAGAGGTTTTCGAGATGCTACAGGCTTCTTTGCATCTTTAAATTATTTAGTAAATAAACCGGAATCATTAGGACAAGGAGAGACATAGTTGTTGACAATAAAAGCTAATAAATCTAGATGTGTTACATTGTAAAGTGGTAAATGGACGATTTAAAAGGAACTTTAGTATATTTCGTAATACTCATTTCAACACTTCTACTGCTCATTTAATGGAAGATTTTAGGATTGAAAAAGCCGCGTCATTGATTTTAAACCGTGCCTTACAAAGGTTAAATATGCAGAATCATTTAGCTGATTATGTAATTGAAAATAATATTAATAAAAGGAGAGCAACATTTAGCCGTATAGACGGAAACATTCCATCACATGAGATCTTTCCTTTTCTAACTATGTCTGATTTGATTCTATTTGGATTAGGGATTTATCAAATCAAACAAGCACGGTCCTATTATGGTGAACACATTGGACAGAATGGTTCTTTTGATGTAGAAGTTTCTGATAATGTGGAAACTGCTTTTATTCCAAACATAACGACATCACAAGAGACGGCACTAGTACGAGGTAGGATAACATCGAGACATCATACTGGTAAAATATATTATACATACATTCTGTTCAATTTAAGTTATGACAACTGGGATAACAGAATTAATGGGTACTGTTGTAATTGTATTGTTGGGAAACGTACTGTCGGTTGCTGTGCGCATGTGATGACCATTGTTTGGTATTTAGGTTGGACTAGATATCAAGAAAATATTGAAGCACCGGCGTCTTTCCTTGATGGTATTTTAATTAGAGACGATGTAGAAAATGAAATGTGAGTTTGTTGTTTAAATTAATACATAATATTTTTAATTTATTCGTATTTGCTACAATCACTACACGTTATGTTACACTTATAGACTCAAGTTGTTTTTTAGTTGTAAATAATGGTTCATGGTTTTCATTCTTTACATCAATTTACATAGCAATATTGTCCATACGATTTATTTCATTAATGAATTATTAGACATGTCCGAATTTAACATAATTCAAAAAAAAGAATATTGAGAAAAAATTGTGTTGTTTATATATTAACCTCCATGTTATTATCGATATTAATAAATTAGTTATCCATAACTCCATGTTATATTTCAAATTCGTTCGTTCCCACTTACATTTTTATAAATTGTGTGTACCTATATATTAATCATTATTATTTATTGTTGAAGACTATAACTGACATTATCTCTTTTTGATTTATTGTCAATTTTATTTATACAGAGTTAAGTTAATTTCTTATTAATAAATAAAGGTTTTAATAATTTATTTTGTATCTTTTATTTGTTATCGCATAATTATCAGCCCACAAAGTATGATCGTTTGATATCACATTATTCCCGAACATTACTAAGTAACTTGGAAATTATTTATTTTTTGGCGTCTTTATAGTCTATTTCTGAACATAGAAGGATGCTTAAATTTTATACATATTTATCTGTATTAAATACTCAGCCAGCCCCAGTTTTTTTAATTCATTATGTTCCAAATAGTAACTACAGAACAGCCTTAGATTTGGTGTTTAGGCGCGATGTCCGTTCTATATCCGGTTACCTTAGTCACTCATTTTTAAAATATAATGTATATTCTAGTATTTTTACTATGAGTATCCTGTAATAATTTAAGTATTAATTTAATAAATCTGGTCTATACAATTGACAAACGGTTTAGCCGCGTGACATTTTTGTGACATTTCTCTTTTGTCTTTTTTATATTTTAAGCGATAATACTAATCAACGCGTTAATTACTCATAATTGCAATTTTATATTTTCTGATTCCTACAAACGAAAAAAATCTGAAATTACTTAAAATATAATTGGTTTTAGGTAAACTTTCTTTTAGAATTAAAATCTAGACTGTAAAATTTTTAGCCCATTTTGCCGATTGTCCTTTATTCATATTTTTAAAATAAAAGGATGGATTAAAAATAAAACTACGCCTTGACCATACTTTCCCACGTTTGATAAGTTACAAATTTTTATCAATTCTCAGCAACCACGGTAATAATATAATCTCATTTATATTAATTCAAAATGGGTAAAAACAGATAACAGATAAGGGCGATCTATTTCTATGTTTTCAACATTATTTTCGTTACATATTTTCTTCCTACTATGCGAAAGAGCGATATTAGAGACGTGCTGAAGTGATCTGAGAAAATTAATTTAGTATTAAAATTGATTGCACGTTAAAATAAAAATCACTAAAAAACTTACCGATCATACTTGTGAAACCATAAACCAAGTAAAGAAATTGTTTCAATTTAAGCCCTTAGTATATTCTATGTGAATATACTCACAGGAAAACAAAAACTAGAAATTAGTCAAATGTGCAAAGAGAATAATAATAAATTGTTGAAACTCCAAGTAAAACTAACATCGTAAAACACCATCAGGCAAGAGATTGAGGAATTACTAACACAAATACATAACCAGTGATTATATTTTATTAAAGAGCGTAGTAAAAGTTAAATTTACGTTTCAAAGAAACTAAAATCCAAAGTGCTAAATCTGAAGAGAAAATATCGAATAATGAAAAATGTTTTACATAAAAGGCGAAACTACTAACCTAACAATACCGAGATTACACATAGATCAATTCCGTGTAGCTTTATTTCAGCTTGTAACTGTACACAAAAGAGACTAGTAAGTGACAATATGATATCAATATCTATTTATGAAATGTGGAAATAGTGAATTGACATCACATAGTTTTTCCATCTGCAAGAAAATTTCAGACAAATGTCAAACGAAAGAAATCCAGCACTGTTATAAAGAAAGGAGTAATTTATTATAACGAAAAACAAAACAGGGTCTTTCTTGGCCGATTTACCAGGATCGGCTGATATAGGAACTAGGAATCAATTACATGAATCGAGTACGATATCGAGTCAATTTCCAATACCGAACTGTTACTGGTTAAGCATTAAAAGAAGAAAAGAAATGATAGTATTAATAATTTGATTAGGTAATATATTTTGTATGAAAGTTGTCTGAAAAATGATATCACTCCCTAGTATATATATATATATATATATATATATATATATATATATATAATTCAAAGTTAATTCTATCAACTATCAGCCACTGAAGCGAAGCAAATTAAAATGTTTTTTGATTAAATTAAATTCAAATTTAAATTAAAATGTGAAATTTATTTTTTAGAACTGAAAAAGGAGGATATTTATGGAAACTTTAAGGCAAATGGTTATGATTCTTAGAATAAAGAAAGTAATGAGTAAAAGAAATTAAAAATACTTTTCCGAATTTTTTACACAAATTATCTACAGTGACTTGATATGGCGACAATTTTGCCTTTATAAATCATTCATTGAATAATTACATTACCAATATTCATGTGTTGGATGAATTGGCATCAGTCCAGATAATAATTTCATACACTACACAATATCTTTATTTATCTCATTTATGGTATTTTATTATCAGTTATTAGTATTGATCTACCCCAACAGCGTGCAACCTGTGTTATTTGGAATGATTTTATAGAGCAATCGAATTCTAAGGAATGGTTCATTGTCTCAAAAAAGAAAACGATACCCATATAAAATTGCACACGTATTCGCCTAGAGAAGCCTAAACACCATATTACCCTAAATTTTTTCGCAAAAATGTCTTCAATGTACAGGTAGTACACTTTAGCTACAGATTTATACTAGAATAGATTCCTTGGTAATAGATTAGTTGTCATTTTCTTTTCTGTTTTTTTTTAATTTCGCTTTATCAATCTCCTATTTAACAACGAGTATTTTGATACATCATTAGTCATTCTTTGTAGTTTTTGGCCATGCAAACACACACATATTACGCCACAAACTAACACGAAATTGCAGTATTTCTCAAGAGCTTATTCGTTTAAAAAATATCTTTGCTCAGTTACACGAAACTAGGGTTAAAAGCCTCTGATTTTTTCATAAATAGCAAGCGAATACACCCATAAAACCTTAATAGTAACGAAGACGTAGTGAAAATGAATCATGTCTCTTTAACAACCAAACCATACTCAGTACAAAACAAATTAAGTAATGATGTTTTAAAACTCGTAAATTCTTGTTACATTAATTTTTCAAGCATTTGTGGACATTCATGTCAGTAAACTTTAAATTCAAAATAAATAAATAAATATTAAAATTGTTTCCACTAAATTATAGTCACTTATCTAACCATGCGTTCTTGGTTCTATTGTGACAGCAATCAACTCAACACACATCGCACCAATGAATATCTTTCGCAACAGTATAAATGTTAGGTAAACTCTAATAAAAATCAGAAGAAAACCATTATCGTTGCGTCGCTTTTAATTAAATTACGTAAAAAGCGACAATACAACAGCGAATCAATAAAGCCCGAAAGGTGGGTGAATCCAAAAGGTCAAAACTGGGCGTGGAACGTAATGAAAATCAATCAAGCCCGTTGATTGGATTAAAACGTGTTTTCAACAAAGCTCTCGCGTGTACTGCGATATTTGAGTATCCAGTTGGCTGAATAGAGTACCTACGTCCCTTATATCGTACATTTTCTTGTGTTTTTAAAGCATTTAAGAATTGAGTCCACATTATTATTATGAGTGATGCAAATATTTTCATTTCACAGTTTAACCCTTATTGCGCAGACCGCTACGAAAAAGTCCTAAACGTATATATCGCTTAAATTATTCAAACGTAAATCCATTGTGAGGAGACCAAGAAAGTGAAACATTAAGTTACAGTCACTTTATCGGTAGTTTTCTGGAAAATTAAACTAATAAAATATTGAAAATAAGCGACAAACATTTGCAGATTGATTTTTGTTTTACTTAGCAATGATACATTGTTTGACATATTCCATAAAATTTAATTTTAGTTCGAAAAATAAAAACTTAATATAAAAAAATTATTGGAGTGCTTTTATTTAGAAATTATTTTTAAAACTAAATTTAAAATGGGGATGTATTGACTACGCATGTGAATATTTTTTTTTTATATTTGGAAATATTATAGGTGAAAAATGTCAAAATTTATATGGCAAAATTTAACACCCAATATGTTAAAAAAAATATGCTAAAACGATTAATTTGATTTCCTATTTTTATTTACTAACGGTGAGTAGAAAAAACAGACAACAAAAATTTTTACATTTAATCAACACCAAGAAATAAATTACAATTCCCGATTTCTGTTACATTACTTATCACTGTTCTGTTATACACGTTGAAGCTTGTTTACCAATAGTCTAAAATCTTCAAAACGAAGCTTTTTAACAAAAACATTATTTTTGAAATAGGATTTGTGGTTACAAAGATTATTGCAAATAAACAAATTAGCAAGTAAATTTTCCGTTTTATGTGTTAGTATAAATAAGCTTTAAAATATTAAAAAAAAAAAAAAATTTAAAAATTTAAAATAAATATTCAAAAGAAAACACGACTGTGCAAAAAAATTTTTACGGAAAATCGAGGAGTTGCTGTAGACTTGTGACTAAATTTTTATATTGAGAGCATTCTACTCTTAATAGTAGAATGCTCTCAATTTTGAATAAAATTTGCATCACAATTAGGAGGATTGTAATTACAAAAAGGTGAAAATTGTTAAGCTTAAAATATTGTTCTCTATACAGGTATTTTTATTTTAATTAAATTATCATAGCAGTCATAGATTTTGCCTTAATATATAAAATATATTAAGGCAAAATCTATGCCTTAATATAATTAAAATTATCTAAATTCACGACTTTCTACTATCACATATGCCGCACGTCACTACCCCATTCCCCTATGGACTTATACTCGATCGATCGACTGAGCTCTAGATATTTATTGATGAAAATTTATTATTTATTGCCATTATTATAACTACTTTGAAGCCAAATATTCCATCTTAAACAATAAATGCTCCTAAAAAATTATGAACAGGTTAGTTCTTTTATCCATTACCCATTAATTCTCGCTTTTGATACCATAATGCCACTAAGAAAAGTGATACAAAAGTTTGGAAAATCGTTATAACTGAAGATTTAGTTAATTTTGAGGCAGTGGTATAATTATACTGATGTTAAAAATTGTATTAAACCTATTTAACGATTTATTTAAACCTATGGGAACTATTTACTTTCCGAAGGGATAAAAATCAAGGAGTGTTTTGTTGCTTAGTGAAAAATTAAATCTCTGTTAAATATTACTTTGCAGCACTATTGCACGATAACTTTTTACTTTGATAAAGTTCTAGCTCTAAGAAACGTTTAGGAGTTATCCCTTAGTATTCTAATCTAAGATAGTATTGACGTGCATTTAAATTTGGGTTTCCCGAATAATAATATTAGAAGAATTAATCATCAAATAAAACCTCTTAAATGCGAATAGAACTGCATAAAATTATAAACACATATGTATGCACGATACGTCCGCTAGGCTAACATGGATAATAATATTATTTTTAATCACAATTAAATGAAACTAGGTGATGTATTATTATTTCAACTTTCTTTAAGTTCTTTACCACAACCTAGGTTTCGTTGTATTATAACATCTTCAGGTGGGCTATTAGCAAAGAGCAAATCTTAAGATGGGCTATTAGCTTTGCTAATAGCCCACCTGAAGTAGAAATAATACTACATTACGTAGTTTCATTTAATTGTGAATAATGAATTTCTACAAAATTAACGCCAAATATAGTCAATATTATTTTTAATCATGCAAATACGTAGGCTAAAATTTTAGAGAAGGAAATTTTATAAACTTTGGTTATTGCATAATTTTTGGTATAGATGGGTTGTATATATGAAGGGGGAATTTATTTGGAGATGTATTATTTAAAATGAAAAGAATCCTGATGTATAGTTTGAAACAAAGTGAACATAGGTGTATTTTGCTTAACCTAGTAACGCGCAATCAAATGATTAAGAATTATAAAATGACCCAAATAAGATAAAATTTTAAGCTGTCGGTTACAATTTTGTTGAGTTTAAATAAGATCAGAAATTAAGAATCACATTTCAATAACATGTTAATAATTTCATCACACGTTAATTTTTAATGTTAAGATTAGAACAACCAATAATATTTTTATTAAACATGAAAACAAATTAAGTAAGTTATTCTACTTACAATGTAAAAAATTAAGGAATTTGCTCTACTTCTGTTTTCTTTAACGATTGTTGGTAATTCAGAGATTTTGATTTTCTGAGATTTTTGGGTCGAATGTCTTCATATGGAGACAAGTGCTGATGCAAATTAAGTTTGCAAAGTAATGTATGATGATTCTCGTTGTAAATGTAGCTTTTCTGCTTTCAAGGTGTTTTTAAATTTTGTGTTAATATCTTGCAGGCTTTTTAAAATTAGAAGCTTTAATTCGATTGACAATGAGATAGTAATGAAATTTTATTCGGGAAAATTTATTTTTATTATTCAATTATCTATTTTTAACACGTAGCTTACAACTTATATTACTTCGGAAATTATACATTCATCAATATTGAAAATAAAGTAGCGTGTATTGTATTGTGGAAAAAAATGTATATTATGCGAAGGTTTTATAAATAATTTAGCTAAGATAATAATAAAAGTAAAATATTCAAATTTGTTTTTCCTACTTTTTAAAGTCGAATGAAATTAAGTTCAAAGTATTCGTCCTAATTTTACTATAAATTGAGGAGTGACATAGTTAAAAAATGGATTCTAACATGACCACAAAAGCTTAGTTCTATAATGAATGTTACAGCTAAATTATTTATTGGAATAAATAGTAAAATAAGTCGGTGTCTAAGTTATTAACAAAGATAATGACTAACAAGGTCACGAATATAATTATAACTAAGAAATTTTTATGATGCTTAATCCACTTTTGGGTTTAACTTCAATGGATTCAATAATACAGAGATGTATATACAAAGAGATTTTGTAGCGAGAGGTTTCTTACGGGGAATGATGGAAGATAGAAAGAAAAAACGTTCTATCTTTCCAAATTAAGATGGATAGACTGCCTACAAAGTGTTTTCAACCCTCACAACAAACTGGAAACTCGTGGCACCCAGAAGGAGGGCTTGGAACAGTCTCTTGAGAAGGCCAGGGTCCACAGAGGACTGTCGAGCTATTGATGATGATGATGACGGATCTACAATAATTTCTTACCTAAAGATATTTAATTTCACCTCTTGTGACAGAAAACATCTGGCAAGATATGAAACAAAAATCTATTAAGCTTTACTGATTTTACGAAGGGAATTTTGTAACAATATCACTTTTTCGTCAGGTACTGAGCTGTGGAACTTGCTGGAACTTTTTTCTAACACGAGTCTCGATTTATGTAAAATAAGTAACATTCATTATAGCCTGATTCATTCTCCATCATATCTATTCATTGCCTTACAGGAGCAACTTATATATTTTCCGTTCTGCAACAATACAATAATTAAAATCATATATTTACTTAATTATATTACTTTAATTTGAAAAGCCGTTTTATTGGTTATTGAACCTCAGAAGAAAAAATGTAACCTCTATTATTTTAGATCCAATTTACATACCAAATGAAACACATAGGTTATTATTAGAAAAAATAGTTTTAAGAAACCAATGATATTGTCTGATTTCAATAATATTTTCAGTATTTTAAGTGTTATTACTCAGAGATTTACATCGAAGTATTCAAGAAAGTGGATTTTTTCCTTTTATTTCTAAAAATATTAAGCCGAATATAACGAGAAAATTGCATTGGTTTTCTTATTTTATTATCATTAAGAAATCCACTATAGTTTCAGGCGGGAGAAAAATATACTCGGAAATATATTAATACAGTGGAAATAAAATCAACATTTGTAAACAGTTCACAGTACATTTTTTACCCTGAAATATTTAAACATTAATAAATTCTTAGAGAGTATGTAACCCCAGTGATATAAGTTCTTCGGTAATTAACAGATTAATATACTATTTAAAAATAAACCAGTATCTTATATTCAAATGTGCTTAAATCTTATGCCGATTATACTGAAAATCGTCTAATGATATAAGACCGCCTTCCCAATCTGTTTGTCCGTTACTTTTTAATATCAAGGTATATGATTTTATTTCCGAACACAGGCTATATTATGATACTTTTAATTTTTTTAAATATTTTGAAAAATCTACATAAATGTTCCAACATATTTTGAAAGCGGATTTAATTACTTGTTTGGTCATAGTTTAGGGCTCTCAAAATTTACTTAACTTACTCTTTGTCAAATACGTATATTCTAATAAAATTTGCTTTAAAAAGTTCTTCTGTGCACGAGCTATTAAACTTTGGTATTAATTGGTTTTTGATACCAGATACTCGCCTATCTATAAATATTATTAAGCATCTTTTGAAAAAGCTCTACCTTTCGCAATCCGTAACTTGTACTAATCCTAAATTTCACCTTACAATAAAGTTAATAGTACTCCGTCAATATTCATAACGAAGATGCCAATCAATATAGGGACTTTTACTTTTATATTTAAGCTTTTAACTTTTCGTGCAGATCCGGTATAGGTGGTCGCATTTGTACTTGCAAAATTAAATACGATAATAAATCAAATGCCATGAAAACACACTTCAATATTATATAATTCGAAAGCATGTTTGAGACGAATTATTCATATTAAAATACAAAAAACATATTAAAATAATTTTGTGTATATTTTCATTGTGTATTAAGTTTTTCCAACGTTATCTTAACGAGAAGGATTTTACCTAACACAACACGAAAGCTGCAAAAATTAAAAATGATGTGCGCATCGCATGCGAGTCCATTGTATCCTCTTATATCTGTATATGTCTGGATAACGATGCAGAACACTATTCATGCCAATTGAACATGCATGTGATTTATTTTTAATTATCAGTTTTCATATGCATTTACCTCACAATAACTTTTTCTCAAAATATTAGCAGCAAGTTTTCATATTATAAATACAATATATTTTCATTCTATACTTCACACTATCATTGGCATTATTTCGTCGTATTAATAAGTAAAAGTCTTAGTCAATATTTGCAACTATGTAAAAAAACAGTAGTATGCGAAAAAGTAGTGTCGATATAAATGGTTTCGATGTTATAATCAGTTTTACAAAATATGAAAGGAAAATTACGAGGAAATAAAACTTTCGGTCGAAAAAGGTTATTAACAACATATACACGGTATTTCCTATAGTTTTAGTAACTATAGGAAATACCGTGCAGTTTAAAATGCTATACCTAAAAATTAAAGTAAAAAATGAAATATGAGTAACACCACACTTTCATTTACAAATAGCTAGTTATAACTTGACTTCCAATAAATTTATCCTAACATTAATAGGATAATTTTCTTGACATAACGTAAAAGTAGCCAAAAAAGAACAATAATTTAGAAATTTTTCCATTTGTTAAAACTTACAAATGCAAAAGTTAACACTTTATTTAAAGCTAATTAACAAACAAATTATTAAGGTTAAGAAAGTAAATGTATCTCAGTAGAAATATTTTCCAAATTATACACACGTAATGATGTAATATAAAATCTTTCGTTTTGTCAGGACATTCATTATTTAGTTGGTTTTTCATTCGTTTTAATCTTCGTAATTAATTATGTTACGGTACTAAGAAAGTAGCCTCTATGATCGAGATGCAGCATTAGTAGTAGTATAAAATAACAGTTGATCCTACTGATAATAAACAGGGCCGATAGAGTGTTAAGTGTATATAAGTTTGCTTTGTGGATAATGGGACATATTACTCCTAATAATATTAGAAAAAATAAATTATGCATTTTATAACCAGAAGTTATAAGTATTTTTCCTAGTATCATATACTAATAATACACAACCCAACGAGGAATCAGTATGGTGATGGAAATAGATGCAAGCTAAAAAAAAGACTCTCATCATAACCTTTTATTTACAAGTAGAACTTGCACTACGTGGATTCCATACACACGTATACATATTTAAGTGTACATGATATTCATATTAAGCTATTTGAAAATGCCAATATCATTTTTCACCATGCAATTAAAATCGTGGCTATAATTTTTCGATAAATTTTAGGTAAACTACTGGTAATAATTTTTTCCATAATTTTAAATTAAGCATTTTTGGAAAATATGGTGGGAGGGTGGAACAATTTATTTGTGCATTTTTCGCAATGTCTCTAGGAGTCTTCTGCATAAAATTTTGCTAGAAATGGCGTTGAATTCCTTATAACATTGTCTTGCTTTTAATAAATCGAATAAGTATTTTCTCTTTTTAAAATTTCCGTAGAGATATATCTTTATGTTGTCTAACTAGGTATTATAAGCGGATTAATACAGTTATCATTATGATTTTTGCTTTTCAAAATATTGAGTTTCTACGATATACAATTTCTGCGAAAAACGACTATTATTAACGAGCCGGAAAAGTGATTGATTTTCGAATTTGTATGGCATCGTATTCTGCAGTCGTGTTAACCTCTCAGCCCAACGTCTCCATACTACCAACGTCATCATCTCGCTGGCACCGCACTAATTTAGTGTTACGTATTCGAAAACTTGTTATAATCTTTTGAATAAATTTTTCGTATGACATGCAGTTAGGGCAATAATTTATGTACATGAAATTTGATGTTGTATTCAATTTACTTAAGAAATAGACCGTATAATCCCGAGTTAATATGATTACGTTTTTTACTCGTGAACATTAACTTTATTTTACATAAAAGATAGATGAATATTATTTTTAAAAAAAGTAAGAAAATTAGGAACTATTGAACTAAAGAAATGTTTGTTGGAAATACTACTTTAACTAAAGTATATTAAAGT
Organism: Druceiella hillmani; assembly: GCA_039881145.1. NCBI lineage: Eukaryota > Metazoa > Arthropoda > Insecta > Lepidoptera > Hepialidae > Druceiella > Druceiella hillmani. The sequence goes on along the minus strand of JAYKKI010000140.1, from coordinate 712,163 downwards.
TTTTAATTTAATGTATTACACCTAATACAATATAATATTGACTATTTTTCGACAGACTAGTTTTTCGGTCCATTACATATATATATATATATATATATATATATATATACATATATATACAAAATTAAAAAGTTAAATTTAAAATTTTGACGAATCCAATTTTGATGTTAATTTCAGGGAATGTAATTAACATTAGCTTGGCTAGTAAGTTTTTATCCACAACTTCGGACTTTTCTAGAAAGATTCTCAAAACTTCTAGAAGATTTAAATGTAGGGTATAAATAGGCCAACCAAAGTGTAGGCAGTTGACAACAGTCAGCACTGAAGCTTTCAATGAATTGCCTAAAAGGAATGGATTTAAATCGATATCAAAAAACGGATTCTATTACTTTACGAATTTCGTCTGGGTCACGATGCAAACACTATAAATGATATATATCATGCGATGGGCGAGTCCACCGTATCTTACGTAACGGCAAAGAGTTGGTTCAGAAAGTTCAAGAATGAAGACTACGATTTTAAGGACGAACCCCGTAACGGACGTTGAATTGGACGTTCAACGATTACGACGTTTAATTCAGGAGAATTCTCGACTGACGATTCGTCATTTGGCAGATGAGGTATACTGCAGTCATGGCACCATAGATGCACGCAAACGTCAATGTCTGGGTATCGGAGAAACAGGAGTATCCGTATCAAAACCTGAAATAACCCCCAAAAGGATGATGCTTCAGAACAGTTGATCTCACTGTTAACAAGAAGGGCCAATAGAGCGTTAAGTAATTGGACAGGAATGTCAAAGGCATTATTGATTGGGAGTTACTTCCAGAGGGATCTACCATTAATGCAGATATTTGCTGTGAACAATTGGACTGACTATCTAACAAATTGAGTATCAACAGGATCGAGTTTATTTTCCACATGATAACGCTAGATCACATATTGAAGATGGTACTCGTGATAAATTAGAGGACCTCGGCTGGGTTCTCTTCATTTAACCGTCATATATGCCGGAAATTACGCCCTCTGATTGCTATTCAAGACTCTAAGTAAATATTTACCTGAAAAAAAATTATTGCATGTTAAAAAAGATCTCCAAAACGACCACGCACAGTTTTTTAATCAAAGTCACCGGAATTTTACAAGAAAGGCCGAAATTAGTGATTAATACTGTGATGGCATTTCAGGTTTTAAGAACAAACATCATTATACAATATTTCGATGTCATGAAATTTCTGAAAAGGAAAAAATTAACCACTCAATCCCTTAAGTTGTTTTATATATATTATTTGCAATTATAATGGTTATTAACAAAACTATTTACTAGATTCTCATTAGGTTCTTTCTTCCTGAGTTAAGTTCCTAAATTCTTATTAAAAAAAAATTCTTATTTCTTCAGAAAGTAAAAAATGTATTCATTTTTATGTAATATCAGTATCTAACTTGGATTCATATTAATCTTTACTCGTTTTGCTGTATTTAACGGTGTAAAAGAAAAAGGTTTTAGGTATTAAGTGGTCGTTTTACCCTTTTAGCAGTCCCATGAGGCTATAGTTTAAAATGTCTTAACTTTTACGTGACGACGCTAACGCTTCTAAATGATGATATGGCAATTTTCTGGTTCATAGTTAAGCAAAATACTGACCACGGTATGCATCGGTTTAACGGGATACGGGGCTATGTGAGTGACAAATAGGCAGTATGCTGGTTAGCGTACTGCACCTAGCCTGCAGTATACTTTTTAGCGTACTGGAACATTAACCATCTGTTACAAAGAATGCAAAGTTTTGGTTGGCGCACTTGAACAGAAATATTTGTATTATAAGAGAATGGAGTGAGTAAAATAAATCATGATCAGGTTTGTGAGAGTGAGTGCTGCAATTTTTTTATATTTATCGTATGGGAAAAAACCTAAAATTAAAGTTCATACAGAATATTTTCTATTAATAATTAAATGTGAACAGTTGCAAGGAGAAGAAGAAACAACATTAAAAACAGCAGATATGAGAGAAAAGGGCGAAGAAGATTCGCATAAAATAATGGTGGATAATAGACACTGAGCATGAAAAAGGGAGTTTTTGTAGAAAATTACTTTTAAAAAATAAATTATTTTACAAATAATTGTAAAAATTAATACTACTGCTACTATTCTTACTAGTTAACAAATTGATAGAAAACAGATCAATGAAAAGCGATCAAGAATTGCGATACCATAGCGTGTCCTCGTACAAACAGACGTTGAATGATGACGTATGTAAGTCTGTGATGAAAGATTTAAATCAAAATAAATTATATAATACGCTAAGGTTAAGATGTTACACTCCCTTTTTAGAAAAAACCTCACAACTAATCCACATAAATTATATATCGTTTTATAGATAATTGCTTGCTCTACCGGCATCCACAACTAAAAAATGTATTATTGCTATTGTTTTTGCAAATTAATTAATTATTAAAATTATATACACAAAACAGCAATGCTGCCATCTAACGGCTCAACGTCAATATGATTGACGGTCGGTAAAATTTTTGTTTAATTTCAAATCCACTCACGTATAAATAAAGTGCCGCTTTAGCTCAATGCTTTTGATACTTGCGCCTCTATATGTCAATTTTAGTAAAATATTTGTTTGATCTGTCATCTGAGCTTCATAATGGAATAAATAATGCGAAGATTTCGCACGGGTCACGCTAGTGTAAAGTAATAGAAAAATTTTATTCTATTTTAGAAGACCTTATCTTTCCAAAATGTTACATTAAAAGTTGTTCACTTTTTAAATTTTGTAAGTCACAATTACTTCTGTTGTCCAATTTGAGGTTGTCGCACTAATCAATAATATAGAACACAGCCGCGAAGGTACGCCGTGTGTAGAAGTGCAAAAAACGTAGAAACATGAACATACAGAATCAATCGATACTTGTATAACTTACTGACAAAATGAACAAAACGCAACACAAATATTTGCATCCAGTTAGTGGGTACCGTGCAAATATTCATGCATCAACTTCAGTTCTTGTGTGACAAGATAAATATTATAGCAGCTCATCGTACACACGGAGCTTTCGTGTGCTGCAGCTCTCTCTGTTCTCCCGGCCCATCTCGTCGCTTCTTTCCCTCCTTTGTCTTCCTCATATAATCTGAAGCTGACATTCACAAAATGTAGAGTACAACGCCCGGCTTACTTATCTTAAAACTTTGAAGGGTGCCAAACCTTGAGACAACTCGAAATTTTACTTTATGTAATCTGACATTCCATAGCGGGTCATGACAAGTTTCGGAGATATGAAATGTCAACGTTTTTTTGATCTTTTGCGGAATACTAAAGAGCGACGATAATATATAGATAATATTCACATGTGTTTTCGCGTAAGAAATATTTGAAAATGTCTGCAATTAAATTGCTTTTTTATGTTTGTCGATTTCATGTTGAGGCGTGACATTGATTATGCCGAATAAATTATTCAGTATAGCTTTTATGGTCTTCCAAAAGGATTACAAGTCACTTAGCAGGATATGGTAGACGCTATGCTCTGGAGTTCTTTACAAAAAAATGATCCGTAATGGAATAACTTCCCTCCCCCCTCTTCACTATGAATATAGATGACTTGGTAAAGTCGAGTGAAACTGGTGAACGTGGGGTGGATGGATTTTATATGAATCTAGGGGATACCTCGTTTCATCAGTGCACCTCTTCTGGCTGATGATGTCAGTGAAAACTATTGTGAATAAATAAAATATTTAATTTATCTGTTTTATTTACTTAATTTTTTTTTTGTATTTAAGCCGAACACGTTTGGATTTAATTATTGACTGTCTGTTATACATATCAACGAAAGTTGCGATACATATACTTATAATTAAAAATTATTAGTGTGTTTTTACGCTACATGGTTGATAAATACAGCCACATAAGAAAGCATATTCATTATATCGCGTTTGGATCAAAATTTTATATCTTTATCTACTTCTTATGGATAGAAAATTAGAGTTATCTTGGCTGAATAATATTCGAAAATACGCGGTTTGATTACCAAGTATATATTAATACGTAAGCATAAATGGTAATAAGTCATTTAACTATAACGATGGGAACATTCTTTAATATATTCCATTTAAACTATATATTTCAACAATAGATTTTTTGAGGTCGAAACTATTTTTTATGTAAAACTGATTCATAGAATTAAAGTGAGTTAAGTGTTTCATTTTAATGCTATGGTTATCAAAATACGGACTTAAATGAGTCAACTTAACTAAGGAATTCAAACTGACGTGGAAGTTTTGAACGAATTTCATTATTTCTTATTACTTTTCTGAACAAACTGGAGTTAAAATTTAAATAATTATATTAAATTAATTGTAATACAATTCGGTAAATTTATTAAAAAAATTACTAGTCTATAGTTTACAATTTACTTATACTACATGCAATATAAGTTTAATATATTCGCTATTAGCAGTAAAAAAACTTGACTTTCTTGATTTGGGGTAGTATATCAATAAAAAATCTGCAGTTTAATAGACCAGTAATATGATTTACTGATTACATCAAGGCTTTTTACTTTGTGTAATCAATCAAACAATGAATGGAAGAGAACTGGGAATACCAAATAATCCAATTGACCTCTTCATTAAAACTATTTTATCCATTTTGCTACCTAGGTTTTTTTTATTACATCTTCAGGTGGGCTATTAGCAAAGATACCTAGGTCGTGGTAAAGAAATTAAAGAAAGTAGAAATAATACTACATCACGCAGTTTCATTTAATTATGAATAATGAATTTCTACAAAATTAAGGCCAAATATATTCAATATTTCAAATATAGTCCTCTTCAAAATTTATAGTTTAAATACAGGATAGGAAAAATAATTTGGTCGAATTACAACTTTCTAGATAACATAATTTTTGAGAAAGACTTGTCCAAAAATTAATTTAAAAATTAAATTTTGACGGTCCACCAAAGTGTCGTTCTAAAGAAAAAGATAGGGAAAAAAACATAAACTTGTGCTCATCTCAAAGAGAGCTAGAAGACTTTTTTCAGTGGTATCCCTCGTGTTTTTGCCGAAATTACTTTTGCCCCTTTTAGGGGTATGTGAGCGCCTTTTTTAAACAATTTTGAGCTCTTTTAAATTTAATTTCTAGTTTTTAGTCAAAGTATGATAATTTTAAGTTTCAAGTTCTAGTGACAACATTGCCACCATAACAGGGTATCGTTGTAATAATTCTGGTAAGGAACTCTATAAACCACGGAGTTACTGTTAAGTCCAAAATCCGTTGTTGAATTCAGGTTTCATGTGTTTTTCTACATGAAATAGAAACGTGAATTAAACGAAATAAAGAAAATCAAAGATTAGGCTCATTCTTATTGTAGTTGGGCTATTTCCCGACTCCAAGTGTTGCGACTGGTTTGTCCTTCAAATTTCTATAAAATAGATGCTAATCTATTTCAGCAACATAATTAGAAACTGGAATTACAGTCTCAAAACATTTATTACATACAGAATACAGAAGTAATCAAGATATCAGATGATCCGGTTATATGAGAATTACTCCATTCACCAAGTGTGGTCACATGATGAGGGTAGTCATCGATAGAACCTGTTAAAAAAAGGTCATCCAGGCGATCGTGAAATTATCCTATTACCTTTCAGAGTAATACAAGATAGAATGATATTTCCCATGAGATGTCTTTTATAAAAAAATTATTTAATGTAAATATCGCTTGTAAAACGACCCACATTAAGTAACCCCTGTAAATTGCTTAAGTGTAATTTGATTATTTTTATACTTCAACCCTGTTCCATAAACTTGATAATATAATCTTTCAAATCCATTTAGCCATAAAGAATAAAAAAAAAAATAAAAACGAATGGTAAAATAAAGCAGATAACACAACCATTTTCACGTCGGGAAATATATTGTGACCCAAAAAGTCTATAAATAGTCTGCGTATTTTTTTTTGTGCACGTCATTTCAAATTTATTTAAACTGTTTTTACATGCGTGTGAAATTTGAAACGTTGCACCATATATTTTCGTTTGTGTAATTTAATATATACAAAACGAAATAATTTATCTGTGTAATAATATACTCACGTCTTAATTTTTTCTGTAAAAATAATTTAGTATAGATATATATCTATATATATATATATATATATATATATATATGCATCGTGTACCAATGGATTTGGCTGCTCCGTGAATTTATGTCTTGAACTTTAAATATAGAGTTCTGTACAAGCATTCAAGTATCATCAAATAGCCTTGATCTCAAATATTTCACTATTTTACTGAAACTAAATTAAAGAAATAAACGAGAAGATGAAATATATTTTGGCAGCGATATTAAAACTATTACAAATGTATTATAATTTTTTTTAATTTTAGATATAAACAAATAAGTACGTACACGATATTTATGACCAGGTGTTTATTGCTAGTGGCAATTTCGAATTAAGGATGGTATGATATATATATTGTTGAATTAGACTTAAGTTTTGTTGCATTTCGTAAATAAATTGGTTTGTATTTTAAATTACACAAGCAAAAGACTGAATATATGTTACATCAGAGCAAAGAGAATCAATTTATAAACGACAAACGTTCAGTTTTTGACCATTTTAATAATATTTGTGGCTTGTGTGAAACCAATGGGATAAGGAAAATATTTGAAAAAAAAATAATTTCTTAAAAAGTAACATTTCGTGCAATAATTGATTTTAAATGCATTGAAAATATTTATTTTATCCCAGAATCGAGATAGAGTAAACAAACGGAACGTTGTTGTTAAGATCGTTCCCGCTGGCATAATTCATGGAAGCAAAGTTTTGATTTACTTTGAAAACTTCCTTCGTTTTGCCCGCGCAGACGTAAAATTGGCTATAAATTGGGTGTAACTTTTATGTAAAAACTGTTGTTAAAGAAATAAACCGTTACTCTAAATATCCGAGTTTCATGAAAAATATAATCTCAGCAAAAAGGGTGAGTAGTTAAAACAGCAAGTGAAAACAAGCTAAATAATCGTTCTCAAACATTTAGTTTTATGGCTGTCAACTAGAAATTAGATATTTACATGCAGTCGAGTGGAGTCAAATTAATAGGCAAATGTCAAACATTAATTAAAGTTGCATGTAAACTCATGAACATTCCTATTCTGTGGTCGAATTTTATAATTATTTATGAAAATGTGGAAATGAAACCGTTTCAAAATTACACAGGTATCTGCATGATTTTAAAACGAAAACAAATTATTTTGTTTATTTTTATTATTATTTTTTTATTTTGTTTATTTTTATTTAGATGCGTAGACTGGCTAAACAATTTTAAGTGTACTGCAGTATCAATGTTCTAACTATATTATAAGTCTAGAAGGTATTAAATGTGGGTGATGATATTGTATTTAGTATTTAATTGTTCATTTAATATATTAATGTTGGTGTCTCTTTTATGTCTGTTTATTTCTAATATTTCTAGGATATTAAGTTTATTGCCTTTCGTATTTACTTGTAATTTATAGGGAGCATTCTCGGTAAGAGGGTGATGGTTATTTTCAATGAGGTGTTTTGAAAAGTGACATGTGTCTGGTATGTCTTTTCGCCAGCTGGCAATGTGTTCTTTGTATATGATATTAAAATATTTTTCTGTTTGGCCTAGTTTATAGATACCACTCTTTTTATATTTATCAATTTTTTCTTTATTATTAATTAGGATTTTACCCAAGTTATTTAAATTATTATTTGCACATGTGGCATTATTTATATTTTTATTATTAGTTAAGGGTTTCACCAGTTTAATTGATACATTACCTACGTATGGAATGGATTTATAGTAAATTTTATTATTATTTGGTACGACCAAGAATATTTCTTGGTTTTGTGAAAATCGATGGGTTACAATTATTATTGACTGCGATTTGTTTTATAGTTTTTATTTTTTTACGTAAATTATGTTTTTCCAGTGGAATGGTTAACGTTCTATGAATCATCGAATGGAAGGCTGCTAACTTATTGGACCAAGGGTGTTGTGAATGACCATTAATTATGGAATCGGCAAATATGTCTTTTCTAAATATATTAAATTTATGTTAATTTTTTTGCATTCTAATGTGATATGTGTGAAAAGTTAAGTTTACTATCGGATTCTATTTTTAAAGTGAATTTTATATTATTGTGTATGGAGTTGACAAAATTAACAGACTGGTCTAATTGTCGTTGTGTACCTTTCCAGTAGATAAGGATGTCGCTTACGTAAATAGAATAATATACTACATTGGTCGCTCATTTACTGTTTAAGAGGCTGGTTTCTGGATTATTCATGAATAACTCGACTAACAGAGGATTGAGGGGGAGAGGCACTGCGAGGCCGTTGACTTGTTGAAAAAATTTATTATCGAATAAGAAATAATTTTGGTCCATGCATAATTTAAACAGATCTATAATTTCCGATGCTTCAATGGGGTTTAACAGTTTCTTTTCTAAGATATCTGAAATTATATTTAGGCAATCTTTTGGCGGTATATTAGAAAACAAGTTTATTATGACTAATTTACAATTGGGTGTTAGATGTATATTTTGAATTTTATCACAGAGATCAAGGGCGTTTTAAATGGTATATTTAGGTACAAATCTGGTTTTATTTCGAAACAGATTATTAAGGCGAATGGCTAATTTTTATAATTTATGAGTGTATTTTGATCATTTGAACATCGATGGGCCACAAAAATACAGTAGTATTTTACCTACGTTACGTACTGCGTTCAACACTATTGTTGCTCTGTTGTTACATGTGTCCAAAGAATATCATGGTATAAGTCTATACAATGTTGAACAAACTCTGCCTAATACTGACTTTTGGGAGTACACACGCATTAGTATGGTATTCAGTCTACGATACTTTAAGCATTCTTCTCCAACACTACATTTCCAAGGCTTCAGTCTTATATTATATTGCTTCCACTTATAAAGGAAAATAAGAGAGCGTAAATTGTCCGAACGATTCGGGGTTTCGTTGTTTTAGTTATATTATGTTGATGTTTTTGTCAATATATCCACCATCAATAAAAATTAGTACACCTGGACCAAACTATTACTTAATAATCTTCCAATTTACTAATAATGGATTTCGGACGAGTTATCGTTAGCACGGTCAACAATTATCATCATTATTTGCTTTCCATCCTTTGCAGCAAACTTTCCATATGATGAATACTGGTTGCGAATAAGAGGATGTCGTATCGAAGATTCAAGATTTTGTAATCCCGTCCGTCCAATGCCATCTTTTGTAATTCGGTCCATCCAGTTTTCGAGAGCAATTCTCATTATAAGCTCCGTTTAGATGTTAATTAAGAGAAACGAGATCAAGCATCTTTAACGAACATCGGCACTGGGGCTCAAATTGAGTATTATAAGGAGTCGAATATAGATTCCTAATAAAAGCTTAATCGAAGATAAATGGTATTTATTCTATCTCGATTCTGGGATAAAATAAATATTTTCAATGCATTTAAAATCAATTATTGCATGAAATGTTACTTTTTAAGAAATTATTTTTTTTTCAAATATTTTCCTTATCCCATTGGTTTCACACAAGCCACAAATATTATTAGAATGGTCAAAAACTGAACGTTTTTTCGTTTATAAATTGATTCTCTTTGTTCTGATGTAACATATATTCAGTCTTTTGCTTGTGTAATTTAAAATACAAACCAATTTATTTACGAAATGCAACAAAACTTAAGTCTAATTCAACAATATATATATCATACCATCCTTAATTCGAAAATGTCACTAGCAATAAACACCTGGTCATAAATATCGTGTACGTACTTATTTGTTTATATCTAAAATTAAAAAAAAATTATAATACATTTGTAATAGTTTTAATATCGCTGCCAAAATATATTTCATCTTCTCGTTTATTTCTTTAATTTAGTTTCAGTAAAATAGTGAAATATTTGAGATCAAGGCTATTTGATGATACTTGAATGCTTGTACAGAACTCTATATTTAAAGTTCAAGACATAAATTCACGGAGCAGCCAAATCCATTGGTACACGATGCATATATATATATATATATATATATATATATATATATATATCCTGTACCAATAATTTAAAATATGAATTATTAGTTATTCATGAATAATCCAGAAACCAGCCTCTTAAACAGTAAATGAGCGACCAATGTAGTATATTATTATATTTACATAAGCGCATAACATCCTTATCTACTGGTGTACCTTAAACAACGACAATTAGACCAGTCTGTTAATTTTGTCAACTCCATACACAATAATATAAAATTCACTTTAAAAATAGAATCCGATAGTAAACTTAACTTTTCACACATATCACATTAGAATGCAAAAAAATTAACATAAATTTAATATATTTAGAAAAGACATATTTGCCGATTCCATAATCAATAGTCATTTACAACACCCTTGGTCCAATAAGTTAGCAGTCTTCCATCCGATGATTCATAGAACGTTAACCATTCCACTGGAAAAACATAATTTACGTAAAAAAATAAAAACTATAAAACAAATCGCAGTCAATAATAATTGTAACCCATCGATTTTCACAAAACCAAGAAATATTCTTGGTCGTACCAAATAATAATAAAATTTACTATAAATCCATTCCATACGTAGGTAATGTATCAATTAAACTGGTGAAACCCTTAACTAATAATAAAAATATAAATAATGCCACATGTGCAAATAATAATTTAAATAACTTGGGTAAAATCCTAATTAATAATAAAGAAAAAATTGATAAATATAAAAAGAGTGGTATCTATAAACTAGGTCAAACAGGAAAATATTTTAATATCAGATACAAAGAACACATTGCCAGCTGGCGAAAAGACATACCAGACACATGTCACTTTTCAAAACACCTCATTGAAAATAACCATCACCCTCTTACCGAGAATGCTCCCTATAAATTATAAGTAAATACGAAAGGCAATAAACTTAATATCCTAGAAATATTAGAAATAAACAGACATAAAAGAGACACCAACATTAATATATTAAATGAACAATTAAATACTAAATACAATATCATCACCCACATTTAATACCTTCTAGACTTATAATATAGTTAGAACATTGATACTGCAGTACACTTAAAATTGTTTAGCCAGTCTACGCATCTAAATAAAAATAAACAAAATAAAAAAATAATAATAAAAATAAACAAAATAATTTGTTTTCGTTTTAAAATCATGCAGATACCTGTGTAATTTTGAAACGGTTTCATTTCCACATTTTCATAAATAATTATAAAATTCGACCACAGAATAGGAATGTTCATGAGTTTACATGCAACTTTAATTAATTTTTGACATTTGCCTATTAATTTGACTCCACTCGACTGCATGTAAATATCTAATTTCTAGTTGACAGCCATAAAACTAAATGTTTGAGAACGATTATTTAGCTTGTTTTCACTTGCTGTTTTAACTACTCACCCTTTAATATCGTCTGCTGAGCTTATATTTTTCATGAAACTCGGATATTTAGAGTGACGGTTTATTTCTTTAACAACAGTTTTTATATAAAAGTTACACCCAATTTATAGCTAATTTTATGTCTGCGGGGGCAGAACGAAGGAAGTTTTCAAAGTAAATTTAAACTTTGCTTCCATAAATTATGCCGGCGGGAACGATCTTAACAACAACGTTCCGTTTGTTTACTCCCTAAAATAAAATATTTATTTACGAAGGAGAAAGTTCTCTAAATCTGAAGCTACATCGTCGTATCTCTGATGTTGTCAATGCACACAATATATAACTCACAATTAAATGACACTACGTGATGTAACATTATTTCTACTTTCTTTAAGTTCTACAATCTTTTCTACTACTTCTACTTTCTACAATCTTTGCTAATAGCCCACCTGAAGATGTTGTAATACAACGAAACCTAGGTCGTGGTAAAGAACTTAAGAAAGTAGAAATAATACTACATCACGTAGTATCACTTAAGTTTGAAAAATGAATTTCTACAAAATTAATGCCAAATATATTCAAAATATAACTCTATAATATCGGCATACGACTTTAAATACCTTATTTATTAGTTTAAAAATGGATTACATATTGGAGATACTTACTATCAAAGGCTATATTTGGTTTCGTAAGTAATTAAAATTGAGTTAAAATGCTTTGTTTTGTGACGGAAATATTTTAGTGTAATACAGGGAACAAAAAGTTATAGGAATATTTATGAGTTATAACAAAAAATACAGATTTAAAAAAATCCAGAATATACCTAATTATAAATATTTATGTGCACTGGGATTACATAGCATGGCTAGCGAAAGGATTATAAATTAAGATAGAAATTTAAAGAAATAATTTAATATTTCGACGCATACATATTTTATACGATTTTAATAGATTTTTTTCTTTTTTTATTACAGTTTATTATGGGTATCGTTGGATATAATTTTCTGAAAGTGAAAAATAAGATGTGTCTAGACCTATATTTATTCGAAACATTAAATTGCCAATTTTTCAGTATTGGGATTGATATTGTTTTACGTACCCGACTGTTATGCGCAAGTGCGAAATCATCCACTACTTTATATTCCGCATGCACATACCAACATACGCTTACGAACCTCAATTATAATTCGAGTGCCAAATTTGCTTAACTTGGTATTGGAAGCATCGCTCAATGTCATGATTTGTTCACCTGTTCAATTTCCGATTCCGATAAGAAGGTGGAGTAGATACAGATCCTGACCATGTAGAAATGGCCATGGCTTTTTATCCATTGCATATTTTATTTGTGTTAAGAACATATAGTGCCTTTGGATGTAAAAACCACTCTTTCACAACGCATTTTATATAAACATTTACTAGTTTCTCCCCGTGGATTCATTTGCATAGATTTTTTAGGATTGCGTACCTTAAATTTAAAAAGAGAGGACTTATAAGATCGCTAACATGTTTGTATATCAGTCCGTCTGTCATAGTCGATTTTTTCAAAAACTATGCGAATTAGAAACTTAAAATTTAGAATAATAATATATCTTAATAACTTATTTATTTTCGCTGTACATTTTTTTTAAATATTCATATACTAATTAAAGGAGGTGTAAATAAATTAATCAAAAATTATTCTTTTCATTTAGGAATTAATACCTTTAGAACGGGTTTGTTACGTAAAATACAAAAATATTTCGCTCATCATTTTCAATTGCCTATTAAAAAAATATTCTGATGAATGTGCAAAAACAAAGCAATCTGTATCAATGAAATAAAATCTGACTACAGAGATTTAAAATTATAGCGATTTCCCGGATATTATTTCTGAAATATGCATCATGTTTATATGTGTGGTAGGCAGTAAATTAAGGTTCGTGGAAAGTTTTATAGATATACTAATTATATTTAAATGTTTGAAATTTCGTAAATGTTTACGGAACCCTTGTTTTGCTAGTTAAACTTGATTTGTTTTTTTTATTAATTCACTGATTTATTTTCCGGGAATAAAATATAAACTACTTTCGATAAGAGTAAGTTATATTTTTAAAAGTAAGTTATATTTTAACTCGAACTTTAAGTTGAATTACTGTAACTGTTTCGGAGGGATTATTCGTCAGTACTTACGCTTGAATTATGGGTTCTTACTGTGTGAGTGCCGATAATTTAAATCAATGTAGCTTAGCAAAAAAGAGAAAATTTCATGAATGAAAATAGTAGATTTTAAATTCCAAGTATCGTCTCAATGAAAGTCTTGTATCGATTAATTTAGTATTTTTTGCATGATATTCTAAAAAAAGATAAATAAATAAGAAAACAGACAGCTATAAAAGTTTTCAAATAATCTCAATTAGAAAAAACGACTAGATTTTAACCTGAATATTTAGCCTTATGTTGCATGGTGCTCTGAAAAACGACAACAAATTAAGACAGAATAGCACTCAGAGATATAAACCAGAAAAAAAAGTTATTTTTGTTTCTACACATATTCAATCCCAAAGGTGCTTTTAAAATAAAAAAGGAGAAAAAACTAGTCGATGCACAAAGTCAATTAATGTTTCTAAATAATTTTATTTATTACTTTAAATATATAAGGCAAAAATAAGAGGGACAGGATTTAGGTAAAAATTGCGGGAAGGAGATGACAGGGACGGAAGGAATGACGAATAGATTTTATAAAAGGAACTTTCTCAGAACTTTGCATGAACTGACGAATTCTGGATGTCAGGGTCTAATTTGTTCTATAGTTTTGGAGCATTAATTCTGAAGAAATATTCATAGAGTGAATTGGAGATGGTATGTTTAGAGATAAGTAAATTAAGGACATTTTCAGAGCGAAGTCCAAAACCACGTGATTCTATAACTGAGAATCTAAACCTAATATAATCCGTGCCATGAAAAATTCTATACTTCAACAAAACTCAAGAGGAGGTAGAACAGCAGCAGATGCTGACTGCACCTGCAACAAATGTATAACCAGTTAAGCTGTGCTCTGGAATCAGAAAAATGGTCAAATTTCTTAAGGTTAAAAATGTAGCGAATGCACAAATTTAAGTCAACTTTATTTATATAGATAGTAAGTAAAGCAATGTAATAATATTGATATTATTTTCACAAAATAAAGGAAACATCGAAGGTAGACTCCTTTGATAAATGGAAAGGACAGTAATAATTGGTTTATGAAATGTGATTCGACTTTAGATAAGTTGAAACATATAGATAAAATAAAAATATGAAAGCGCGCAAAATAAATTGAATAAAGTGAGCTTATAGTACTTGTATTCGACAGACAATTAACAACTGGACCTTCATAGAATGAGCATTTTTGAAATCTATTTTATATGTATATATATATATATATATATATATATATATATATATATAAATATATGTATACAAATATATATATATATATATATATATATATATATATATATATATATATATATCTACATATATGTGTGCGTGTATATTAGGTAATTAAATTTTGTACACCGTTTATGTTATCATGGAATTTTCTTCCATGACCAAGTGTCAGGAAAATATTCTCGTCTTTACGATGTTAGTGTTGGAAGACTGCATTGAATATATCTCGATTTTGTATGAAGAATATATAATTTCACAAATTGAAACGAAATAGACAGTAATGAATCTCCAATAAATCAAGTTGAGGATATTCAGGAATTTAGGCTCTTAGAGTTAAAAGTGATTTTAAGGTTTTTTTGGGGAAATTATTCCAAATAATTTGAAACATATACATACAGTTTGTAATAAAGGAGAGTAAAATTTGATAAAAGCAACTTTTGCCTCTTAGGAGATTTGTCTCTAAATACTGAAAATGAATGGCATCGACTTTTAAATGTTACAATACAAGTTTTCAAAATATTAATTCTTTTTTAAACATATTTATTTATTTATATACATAAACATTTATCGTTGGATTAAAATTAATTTGTTAAGATAAAAATGAACGATTAATGAAAGTTTAAAATTTTAGACTAAACATGAATATAAAAGTACACAAGAACTACGAAAGATAAGTAAGCATTTCGGCAAATTTATTTTCACTCATAAAAGAAATTACACTCTGGTATGACCACTATCAGATGGTTTTGCAATTGAATACCATGGGAAACCGCAGAGATCTGATATAATTCGGTTTTAGAGGGTTGTGTATCAAAAAGGTAAAGCTTCCCTGAGCGCAGAAAATTGTTGGGTACGAAGAGTGAAAGATTACTCACTAATATAGGGCATAGAATTTTTCTCTTTCATAGCTGAAAGATAAATTTTATGAACACAACGTCTGAGTGGCAAGGAATTGGAACCTAGCATACTCAATAGGAAATTGGTACCAAACAAAAAGTAAGAATACCGATATTGAAATTGGAGAAACGTCTTTTGCACACATTCAAACCTCAAGCTATGGTTGACTTCGTGTGGGTTTCAAATAATTGAGCAAGATTCTAATCGGCTTTGCAATAATGAAATATACGGCAGGCAAATTGATGACACGAATTGAAAATCTTTTGAATTATGCAACATGAATCTAAATTTTCAAAACGATTCTTATTATATTTACCATATGTTCACGAAACGTCAATCCTAAATCAAAGCTTACTCAAAAATAAATGACTATCGAAATGATGCAGTGTATCGTATATTCGTATTCAACAGGAGCCGGTGCTCGGCTGTAACACACTATTCAATATTTGTTTGGTTTAAGCGGTAAGCCGCTTGCTGTGCTGCACTCAACGATGGCGTTGATGTCAAACTACTACCGTTCGCCATCTGTTACATTCATGGCAACTACAAAAAGTTTCATGTCATTCACGAATAACCAATATTATTTACCAGAATGGTGAAAGTAGAGACCCGGGATTGGAACCCTGGCTCACTCCTGATCGTGTAAAGCAAATGTTGGATATAAAGTTACCCACTCGTACGTATTGCTTTCTATCCACAAGATATGAAGCCAAAAATCGTAAACCCTATCTCACTAAGAAGTTTTAGTAAGATATCGTCAGCACGGTAGCAAGAAGCCGCCGCCGTAACATCTAGCCGATATAAATGTATGTTCAAGAGTTTATTTCACTAAAATACACCGGTGATATAGTGATTTAAAAAAATATTAAATTAATATACATAACTCATAAATTCTTTGAGCAAAACAGCCAGGTATATTTGTAGAAAATGAATCTGTATTGGAAATTGAGCAATACATCGCCGCGTAAAGTGATATCGTGTTTAACCTTGTCAGAATAATTTGGATGGTTTCGTGAATAACTGCGTAATTAACATAACGCTTTAGCTTAAATCGAAAAGAGTCCAACTAATGTGGCAAATCTCTCTGACCAAGGAACATACCTTCATTTGTCAGAAAGTATAATTCATGGGTGAATATAAATTCTCACGCATATGAATTTCCGTTATGGGCGCTTTTACGTGTCATTGAATATTAACACATGAGTAAATCGGAAGCATAAAGAAATCCTGATGCTGATCCTGATCAGCCATTATTAAGTGTGCCCTCAATAATAAATTCACATGTATTATTAATTGCATTTTCTTCCTATTTTGCCATTTAATTATTTGCAAATTGGCAACTGAACTTTCTTTTTAGAGTACGAGATTATATACTTGTAAATATATATATACATATATCTATATATATATAGATATATATATATTTATATATATATATATACATATATATATATATATATATATATATATATATATATATATATATATAATTGATTTCCAAATGCTCTTTCTATGAAGGTACGGTTGTTAATTGTCTGTCGAACATAAGTACTATGAGCTCACTTTATGCTATTTATTTTGCGCACTTTCATATTTTTATTTTGTTTTTTTTATATAAGTTCCTCTTTATGTTTACAAATTCTGTACAGTGTTATTATGAATTGGCATTAAGTCAGTAAACTTATGATTAAAACTCCATTGACAAAGTATAATTTTGCATGGAAACTTTTTCTATTCACTTTTTTTTAATAAAATATTCGCGATCGAGCCCTATTTTGGTTCAAAATTTTGTGTTATTCCAATTTTATTTTATTTAAAACCAAAACAAATTGGAAATTTACATTTTTGCTGAACTAAACTTGTTCCATTAAATATTTTTGGAACATTTTTTTTTACAATACTGTAATACCTCTTGAAGTATATATATCAAATACTACAGTGCACATATTATTTTCTTATCTATACGAAATGTTGAACATGATCGCTAATTTCTGATTTCAATTAGTGGTGAGTTTTGTACAACAGAATCCAATTTTATGGGATACAGTTAAAATATATACTTACCATATAATATGTAGTTACACTTGCAATAACTCATATTGTAATATGAGCACATAGCATTATTAAGATGTGTTAAATGCATCCATTCATCTTTTTCATATATTTCTTACGTTGTTAACGTAAGTAAAGGAAACGATACAATTGCTGATTTGTATGAAAAAGATTTTTATATAAGAAAATAAATAAAAAAAGTCATTGCGAAAAACAAGGACTAAACTCCACATGTTGATAAATATAAATGCAAAGTTAAAAGTCCCAGTTATATCTTCATTTCTTTTGAAAGCTTCACGCAAAACTTATCTCAATGCAGACGAATCGAATGCAAACTTATGAATTATGCATCAACTGGTAAGTAAGTTTCCGAAATAACTGGCGCAGGATTTTGAAGAAAAATCACTTTGCTTTTGGCATAACCCTGATGTATATTTATATCCGCTTCCAGAACATTATTACTTTTGAAGAAGTCTTACCGTACGTAGGACTATTTATGAGAAAATACTTTAAAATGAATATATTGTTGGAAACATATTCTGGAGATTTTGAAATTGATTTTATTTACAGCGATGCGTGCGATGTAATCAAACAAGTTTTATAGTATTTTGTAAATATTCAGCTAATAAGAAAGTTCGATAATAAAGTCGTACAGTCTTCCCTTTTCTTTTTGTTTTGTATATCTATGCTTAGGAATTATGATTCAAGTTTTTAATAACATAGTGTTTAGCACATAACAAAATTAATTTAAATGTATATTGTGATAGGAATTATATATTTAATTGAGGGTCAGGTAAGAAGAGAGTTAATATTTTTTAATCCACACGTTTGTGTATATTATGTTTCATTGCAACTCAATATTTGAAGTTATTCTAATATAAAACCATTTTAAGACTTTTTCAATTCAAAATTAAAGAGTAAACCATAGACGTTTCTTTTAGAAGTCATGATTACGAATCAAGATATAGTAAGAATCACAAGTAATAGTATGAGCAACGTAAGTGAATAATTTTGTAATACTTATAGCAATATGGAAGCATATTTTGAATAGATGTAAAAAGCTTATGTGTATTCGAAGTTTTGATATTTAAAATAAAATAGCCAATTGGGGTGGCGATACGGTTTCGTATAATTTAAAGACCCATGCAATTTAAAACAATAGATTAGTACTTTTTAAAATTATGCTTGTGACAAAAGTGTGAAATTTACATATTTTCACTATTTATATTTTAACTATTTATATACACAAAGTAATGATGCAGAGGATCACGATATTTATTGGACAAGTTACGCAGTGGACAGGAAGAAAATCGATGCTTTTGGGATGTGAAAAATGCTACGTTAAACTAACTCAAAACAAGTTCAAATTATTAACGATCTACTACAAACGAGTTCTAGTTACTTTATCCGTATGACTCATAGAGTCAGATAATCTAGACAAACTGACGTACAGAAAGTAGAGGGCAGAAAATCTCGTATTCGACATCCCAGTAGCTGATGTGATCAAGTTCAAATCATCACTGAACTCCTTGTTACGCTGCTTAGTTACAGATCGCAGACACAGTAGCGTGGAAGAAGTTGGTCATCTTCTCAGGAATACCGGTTCCATATAGGCGTAAACTTCAGTAATGGGGATGCCGCAAAGAAGAAGAGAAGCAGAAGATTTAAACACAATCATAGTGTATGTTTCTTCAAAATAGGACACTTGAAATTTTGTCTAGAAATTACAGATATCTGGGTGCAACGATCATTAGGATATGTTCAGTAGCAAAATAATTTTGATGGTCTCGTAGTTAACTATGTAGTTATTTTGTATTTTATATTTGCACTTTAGTCAAAGAGCTTTAGTAAAAAGAAAAAAATAACCACGCCCACACATAAGCACCACCCCCCCCTTTAAATGAATTTTTATTTAAGTTTAAATATAATTTTCGGTTTTTATTTGAAGACTTACATAACTTATTTTGTTTAGGCTGACTGTATCACCTCAACAATAGAGCTCCGTTCGAACCCCTCGGTGAGGACCACTAATCTCACTCTGAATTAAAATATAATATTGCTCCAACCTTTTTATAAGATGATGACGAAGTAAAAAGTGAATGATTTTAACGTTTTTATATGTATATACGTCCAAAAATAAATACATATGCTTAGAAATGAGTTTTGGTAAATAATATACTGTAATATTTTTAACCGTACGTTATACATTGTACATATTATATAAAATGACAATAAATTAAAATAAAAAAGTATGTGTTAATGAAAAATGTTACATTTTTTAGGCTTTAATCTGACTAGATTTTGCTTACCAAGGTATATACTTTACTGGTTAAATGGAACTAAAACCTTCATTGAAAGTGTTACTATTTAAAATTTGTTTTCCTTCATTGTGACGAGTACGAGAGATAAATTTTTATAATGATTAAAAATCGATAATTTTTTATAGTGTCAACAAAAAAAACAAATTATTTTGGTCATTTTACATTAAATAGTAAAAATAAATTTAATCATCATATTTTCTAATAGTTTTGTAATTATGTGGGACTTTTCAGTGATGCCTAATCAGAGTCTTCCCCGTAATTTTAGAATGTTGGATCAAAATCTTAGGTCCAGTTAACCATTCAGTGGGATAAAAATAAGCAATAACAGAATCTCTTCTCTATTTGTTTTCTTTTTAAAATATTATAAAACTTTGATGTCAATTTTATTTTAATTTCGCACCCATTGCTTGATAATTAAAACAATTCTGAGTTACTTCTCAACCTCATAGTTAAAAATGGTCCCATTTCCTCTGAATATTCTTTCATCGTATATACAAACGGTAAAAAATACCGTGGTATTCGGAATGTATCCTTAATTTAAATTTTCGAAAATTACCAAAACTAACATTCCTACCTTAATTTTTTATATTTACGTTATTCTTATATCCCATCGTATAGACAATCTTATTCTGTCTGTTTGATGTACATCTTTACTTATTTACTTTCTCAGTATGTTCAATGTATTATTTTCTGAATTAAAATACTTTTGAACTTTTTTTATATTCACATTTAGTTTGTTATAATTTCAGTAAATCTATAACATTCTATTGAGCGAACGAGATTATTCATTTAATGATCTCGTATGATGACGACATCTCGTATGTAAATTATGATTCGCATAAAAGTGGGAATCTTAAATGAATGAAAAATGTCTAAAATCGGTTAAACCTTTATCTAATCTAACATAAACGGCTGTGAAACTTATTATTTTGATATTCAGATATACAATTTTTGAACTGTTTTACGTCTTACCAATGATTATGTCTTTACTAAAATACAATTCCTATCAAAAAATTAGTTCTAATAGTTAATATGACTTTCTGTTATATCGCTATTAAATATCATTACACGTATAAGTTTCTGCAGTGTACAAAGTCTACCCTTCTATGTGATAGACTAAGTGAAAATTCACATAGCCCTTTTTCCGGTTAGGTGCATCAGTTTCCGCTCTAATAAAGCTGAACGCCCAGTAAACTGGCCGAAAGATTAATTGCGCAGATTACCGTGCTCCAATTCTGTAAACAAATTATGAAGAGCTTTACTTAATTATAAAATATGATGTAATATATTCTATATTAATAGCTGTGTAATGAGTTTTTATCGCGTTAATTTTTGAATCTTTTCATTTCATTTAGAATAGAAATATTTACAGTGATATTTGAAGGTAAAAAGCACTTTTCTAATAAATTGTTTGCATGTTGAATTACACTTAGAAGGTGACTAATTTGTTTAATTTAATGAAGGTATAACTGAACCATATTTACCAGTTTTGTAGAGGCGGTTGTGTAAACAGATTTAAATGGAAGTAAACAAGTTTAAATGACTACAACATATTTTCAAGTAGTTTAATGCGTTTAATAATTAGCCGACAAGGCAAAATCGCGCGCTCGTGCTCACACATATACACAACAAACACCAATGTAAGTGCTTGCGCGTCCATAAATAAGAACACGTGTCTCTTTCTGTCTGTAGGTGGGTGGATATGTGCATATGGGGACATGTATGCATGCGTGTGCGTCTACATATGTGTGTGGTCTACCTGTGCGTTTTATATGCGTGTCTAAACTTCAGAAAAAGTGAAGCAGCTTAAACCGCTAAGGTGTAAATTGATTGATCTTAATCTTTTAATCCTCTGAAACCTATCCTTGTATTCACTTTCGAAGCTTTGAGAGCTATATAATTACAAATATTGAGTGTATTGGCGTGAATGAATGGATCAGCGGTCTAGCCGATGGGTTCTTAAAGCCAGCCATTTATTTAAAAAAATCATTAAAAATCATTATATTATATTTAGACATAAATATGAATAAATTTCACCGTATTTGTTTCACTGTCATAAGTGTATTTCTTTATTTTGTATCGTATCTTGATTAATACTGAAAATGAAAATTAATAAAATATTCAGAAAACATTGCCATAATTAATGTTTCATTGAATCGACATGCTCTCTGTAACGAAGTTTGGAGAGCTAAGAAAAACAATTCGCGTGCCTGTGATGTGATGGGATTGATTACTGAATCGCGACATCAGATTATAAATCTACATATCAATTCATTATGCAGTATATTTTGGGTTTCCTTGAATATTGGTGATGATATGTTGGGTTAGACATTAAGTGGCGGATGCCCTCTTTTAGGATCGTTTACACGTGTGAACATAAACTTTAGATGTTTTCACTAGAGCGGATTAAGCTATATGTATTTAAATGTTATTTCTACATAAACAATGATATCCAATGAATGATTATTAAAGCCTCAATTAATATTATAAAAATATTAATTGATAAGCTATCTTATATCACATCTTAAAAGAATCAAGATCTCTGCTCTAGATTTCTTTTTTAAAAGTGTTATTTGGTAACTTTTCAAATGAATATGGATATTTTTTCTTGCATTTTTTGCAATAAGTTACATATGGATAAATGTTTAAAATATGACATGATAAATTAGGAAATATAAAAGTAATTAAATAAGAATATGTTGGATGCGTACATAACTATTTACCACTTTTCTATATTGCCTCTTTTAAAATTAAAAGTGGTGTATTGTTCCACCGCATAAGTGCACGGTTGACGTGAAACTTCTATACAGACGGTGAAATTTTTCTTCTTCTATTTTATTACGTTAACCATTCAAAAGTAAGTCAATTTTGGTTTAATTACGTCAAAAAAGGGAACTTCTATGGTAAAGAAATTGAATTTCCTTAAAATATTTTTTAACCAAACGACGATCAGGTTGAAATTTTTAGGAATAGTTATTAACAATAAGGAATAGTTATTTACTTTTTCTTATTGTTAACTTTTCACATACACTATTTGTCCTTATCATTAACAAATATACATGAAATAAAATTAATTTCATCCGACATATTCTCTTTTTCATATTTTAATTGATACTTTTATTCATATATGCTCTTTGTGCTTATCGCTGCCTGCTGTATTCTTTTGGTCTTTATTAAGTTTTGTAAAAGCACATAAAGGCACAATATAAACGAAAGAGCGAAGAGTAAAGGCTTCATCCGAATATTCCTTTAGTTGGATATAATATGTTCCTTGTTAATTAAACCTATATCTAGTTTATTTTAAATTGGTGTTGCCTTGCGAATTCGTCGGCAAGTGCAGTGTCTTAAAGTTTATATTTATGGTCTTATATTAAACACAAATAATGGTGGTTGGAGTCAGTCTATCAATCGTCTGACTGAGATTTTTAAAATTTTCTAGATAAAATTTTTACCAACATAACTTCGGAACATCATGAGATACCACTATGAAACAAAGATTAAATTGGAGTTAAGGTTACCGTTTTCAATAGTTTTTAGGTTACATACTTTCATAGGGGCAGGTCGACAGATAATTTTTTTTAACTTTAGATTATTTCCCACGTCACGATATTTGAAATACGCGTATATATTTTGGATTTAACAAAATAAAAAAAATTCTTGTGTAGTCACACACGTATGTTTCTACGAAACGCTAGGTAAGTTTTCTTTTTGTAATGTTTGGATAAAAAATTGTTGTCTATAAATTTTTTGAGTGACAAGTTTAAGATTTTTTAAAGCAAATTTTAAAATTGTACAAATATGAAATATCATCAAAATTGATCCAGCAGCTTAGATACTTAATAATTGATTTGAAATTATAAAAGCTGAGCCATGCCCTATATTTCATTGAATGAAATTATAAAAGTTGAAAAATGCCCTAAATTTCATTGAACGGTTCTTGGACCATGTGAGGTTCTTGGACTATGTGAGGTTAAGCTGAAGTTTGAAGTCGTTTAAATAGATAAGTTAAATAAACTCATGAAACGTGAAATTATTATTCTAAATATAGAGGTGGCTTTAAGAGGGTAGTTTAAATGTTTTAAAAAAATTTATCGTGCATAATTTTATGTGTATTTCCAAAACGTGTAAAGGTAAATAACTTTCCACTTATATCATCCGAAAATTGAATCTGGGCTTACATAAACTACATAGGTAAATTTCTCGATAATTTACGCGCCGCGTGCTGCTGGCCGCGTTTACGACTTCTATGACTGTTCTTGGGCTAGCACGCGCAGCCGACGCACATATTCCGCGTATCCGAATGAATCAACCGACGTTTTCATTTTGATGCGTTACTGTCCTCGGTGAAAATGTAATTTATTTTCACAATAAATAAATCCCAGACGCTTTTAGAATGGCCAAATACAAATAAACCAGTGTTGGTAAGAAAAATAGATTTCTATATAGAATCAGAAAAATATTGATAAAACCGTTAGAGAAAATGTTTTAAAATATAACCGGTCGTTTTAAAATATAATAATTTCTTTTAACAGAAGTCACTTAACCTTACCCAACTCCGAGAGAATTTTTCTCCCTACGTGAACTCTTCTTTGTACATTCGTTTATTAATATAAAATAGCTACCAAAGTAATATTGTTATATTAATAGGTTTTTATATAATTTAGTCTTACCAAAGTAAGATTAATCTTACCAAAGTAAGATTGTTATATAATTTAGCATTGATTTTCATATTAATACTTGAATACTTGTCCTGTTTTGCTTAACTTATTTGATTTATAATTAACCATATGTCCGTATCTGTCATAATCTATTAATATTAACATTGCATATTTTGTTGAAGGGTATAATTTTAGAATATTATTAAAACAATGGCTTCCCTTAAAACAATGGCTTCCCTTTAATAGAGTATAAAAATATTTCTCATGGAAATGCATCCATTGGCGGATCCAATACGAGCATGTGTTTGCAATTGTGTTCCGAAACGCTGTTTGTCACCAATTGTTTTCGTTTTATATTAAGATATTCTAAGTAGCCTATACCTTGAAGAGTCTTATAAAATTTCCGAATATAACATTAAAGAGCTTATTTAACAAAAATAAAAAATTACTTTCTAGAAAAAATGTTTAAAATTCCATATAAATTATTGTTTGAAAGGATTATTTACAAGGGTGTAAATATTTTTTTATAATTTAAAAATTATGTAAGAAGCTTAAAATAAACTATAACGGTGATATTCGAAGTCACAGTTTTTGAGATGTTTACAATATTATATATATATATATATATATATATATATATATATATATATATATTATAAATAAAGTAATTTCACTGTTCATAAGACTCGCACTCGGCCAGTTTTGCTATTTGACTACGTAACCCTGAAAGAAGGTATTTCAAACGCACATCTGTTCTGAACTTTTGACTAAGTGCCACCCATCGTTCTCTCGTATTCAGTAATGCCGTATATTTATTGCAGGTCTGAACAAAATTGGCAAGCGGGTTATAACATTTCATTTGACATAAATTGTTACGTTCATACGCGAGTTGGCGACGATAAAACCGATGGCCGTACATCGCTCGCTATTAACTCCGTCATTAATCTTCCTTTTGGCTTCGCGAACTAGAGACACTGAAATGTTATATGCTTATATATTCTAAACACGTAAAACAATATTTTGAAACCTAAAAAGCGCTGGTACCAGAGATTATATTTGACTGTAATTTAAATCTACAAACAATTTACATTGATGTGTATTGTAACATATATATATATATATATATATATATATATATATATATATATATATATATATATATATATATATGTACATAGTAACTACATTTTGCTCGGTATTATAAATTATTATTAAATAATTGTTATTAAGTAAAACAAATAGGTTAAGTCGACTTTTTATACGTTTCTAGTAAAAAGATTAATTATATATGTGTAGTAAGTTTATTATTTCTAAAACTATTTAAAAAAAGCCGCCATCAAGTTATATTTCCGCATCCTGAAAGATTTAGAGCGTTCGACATTGCTTAATAAATGAAACAAGTACGAGTAGAAGTCCCACTTTGAGGGTTGTTAACAAGCACTAAGTCAAATAAAAATAATTAAGGGATTATGTTTGTTTATATAACCTTGAATATTTATGTTTTAGTGCCAGGTATTTTATTATTATATACCATTTCTACTAAATTATTTCCAATATTAACATCAATCTTCACCATCCCCAGTATAGCTTTCGGACGTGTAAAAATATCGTGAATGTCTCAATAACTATCGTTATAATTTTCCTAATTTTAAGTTCAGTAGTTTCTGAATTAAAGAAGTTGGTGTATATATTTTGTGGTATACTTTTCAGTTTATTACTGAAAGTATACAACCTAAACAAACAAAAATAATGTTTAGAGATTCCCATAACAAGCTCATTCAAATGATATTCCATAAGGTAAATGAATTAAAAAAAATTCCAATATTAAATTTGCAAACCTAAAATTTCCATATAAATATTCTTGAGTATTACTCATTGGGGTATGTGCGGATTAATGGGATATATTATTAAGCCAATTTTCAATCAAAGAAAATAGAGAATATTGGCTATCACAGGTGGGCGTGTATGTGGTCTTAGGGTTTGTACTTTAGAGATGCGGAGCCCTAAAAAGTGGAGGCCTCTGAATACAGTTATGCTAGAAAAAGAAAGAATTAGATTTGTTTAAAAAGCGGTATAACTGTAAATTATAAAATGAACACGCATTGGTAAAATAAGGGCGCTTGCTTTCAAAACATTTAGAGAAATTGTTTTATAAATTGGGATGTACCTAAACTTATATTTTTACATGAAACCACTCTTATAAATGTTTTTATTTCTTCAAAATAGAACGTCGAAATTTAGAAGAATAAAATATTGATAATAAGAATATTAAGTTTAAAAAATATTATGTATTAAGTATGCATAAATTCACGCAATACCAAAAAGAGACATGTTAGGTTAAATAAACAATAATAAAGCATACTAAATATTTTTGAATAAGCTTTTTCACAATATATTTTCAGTAGTTTGTTCAGTTTGCCACCACTTTCGATCAAAGAATTCATCAGATAACATAAATGAGAAAAAATGAAAAAAGTATTACTTGCCCTTTCGTGCACACCTTAAACTGGTTCCAAAAATAGAAACTTGTATTTTGCTTCCAAGTCACATATTGGGACAAAACTTCCTGCAACAAAGCAAAATTTCCACATTCTATGTTAAACTATATCTGAGAAAAGTACTAGCGGCTTGACACGGTTGGGCAGAAATTGAAGTGATTCTTTAAGCATTCCTTTTTTCTGAAAATTGAATAGCGTATCCATTAGCTTACGGAAGCAATTGACGAGTAGCTAAACTTTTTTTTATAATTTCATGTAAACATAATTTTAAATCAAGGCTAAAATTATATCAAGTTTCGAAGAAAATCAATTTTGAAAGGGTTTTATTCTCCCCTTGTAAACACAAAACATCGACTGTAACATTTCAGTTTATCTAAAATTGTCGATTATAATCGTATTGATACGTTGTGTACTCAAATTATCGGATGATTTCTTAGAGGTAATAGTAATGATGAATTCATAGCATCAAACAAATCTCGGTCATTCGATTTATACCCTGTTTAAATAATTAAAAAAACTGACAATATTTTAAATTACTGCGAGTATATATTTATGATAAATTAAAGTCGTAGAATTTCAATGCAGTATTCGTTCCTTTATTTCCGGCAATTTTACTAACATATTGCACTCTCATTACATATATTTAACATTTGAAATTTTTAAGAGAACACTATTAATGCTTTGGAATCGCACAAGTGAAATATTGTTCAAAAGTTCTTTAAAATCTGAATTTTTAATATAATCGATGATTTAGGTTGCAAATTAATTATATTCTTATTTAAACAAAATAAAAAAATGTGTCTTGGTTTCAATGATGATAAAACTAAGTCATAAATTAATAGATTAAAACACGTCAAAGATAAATTAAACTATTTATAATACACAATTAAATGAAACTACGTGATGTAGTATTATTTCTACTTTCTTTAAGTTCATTACCACGACCTGTATTACAACATCTTCAGGTGGGTGGGTGTAATACATAATAATTTTTGTAATTTATAATACAACGAAACCTAGGTCGTGGTAAAGAACTTAAAGAAAGTAGAAATATTACATCACTTAGTTTCATTTAATTGTGAATAATGAATTTCTACAAAATTAACGCCAAATTTATTCAATATTTATTATACCTTTTCATGAAAGTTAAAAATACGAATCTTAATTATTATATTAGCATATAAAAATCTTACAACATGAAAAAAGTTCAAACTGAAGTAATTATTTTCATACAATTATTCTTTGTTATGTTAAATTTAAGACATTTTGAAACAAATAATCATTGTTCTTCTACAGTATACCTGGTCAGCATTAAATCAAAGTCATGGAATCAAAATCCCCTTAGTAGGTGGTAAAATGAAGATAATTGCCATTTGTTTAATACGCTAAAAATAGTATTACATAAGTTACAGTTAATATAACTATATGAGTATATAACACTTTTCTATCCGCGTTCTGTAGCCAATTGGCAGAAAAGGTATCTCGTTCGTTTGTATATTCCAGAATCATAGCTCTTTCAGTTTAAAACATAATTTGAATTTACACAAAGATGTACTTTTGACGAACTACCTTCTAGTTAAAAGAAAAAAGGAAAAATAAAAGCACGTATTGAGGTCTTTTAAAATTCTCGATATTTGAGGAAAGCTTTAACGATTAAACGTCACTTCAAAAACCAGAATATTTGCATTTATTTTGAAGCAAATAAATTTCGGTAAAGTTCAATTAAAAAATTAATAGTCGAGTAATTTTTCCTGCAAAATATATATCTAATTTTTACAACACATTTGGACAGTGAAAAATAATATGAAAGTTTGTAAATCATATGATGTACAAAATTATTGTATGTATGTACAGAATTATCTTGGAGCGAGTTCCGCTCGAACTTCATTAATTTTATATCAATATTTTTACATAACAAACCAACATTCCTTTTTTAATTCACTCTTTTATAAAACTTGAGTGCATAGATGGATAAAAGAAGTATTATAATATTTGTTTAGGTCTTAAGATGCGTTACTTAATTTATAAATATTTAGATTGTTCGATATTTTCCAATGATACATATATTTTAATTTTGTTTTGCTGAAAACAATTGGACGAGTAAAATAATTTTAGTACAATAAATTATTTAAGTAAATATACATCGGAAATGCTGGAAATAAATTAGATTTTAATGTCAGTGTATTTTATGAATATACATATTCATAAAATACACTGAAAATGTTAAAATGCTTCCACCTAAGTCATATTCAGTTACTATCTTTTCGGTTATAGTCAGACAGTAAATAATTTCTAAGCGTCGTTTTCAGGCACGTTTTCTATTAGGTTTCGGTCTAAGCTGAAAATAGTTTTCAGATGTTGTAACTACTTTACACTGAATACATGCTAGTGACACTTTCTTTTTAACGCTTGACTAGATATTTTATCAGGTCTGAGATAGGTTAGCGTGGAGGTAAATTTAAGGGCACAATATTGTTTTCAGTTTTCTTGGTCGCGCAGAAATGGCAGTTAAGTTTTTTATGTGATCGAAACCCTTTCTAGGGGGATATTTATATTTTGTTTAGATAAATTTTTCATACACTTTTTGCATTGAGTTTACAAATGCAAACCAATAAATACAGAATTAAATCACGCAGACGTAATCCCTCATATATTAATTTCAGAATTATATAAAAAAAATTAGATTCTGGGAAAAAAATTTTAAAACTCAATTTAAGTTACTCTTTGAAAGCATTATTTAAAAGGTTTTTAATATTTTTTTTATAAGTTAACTTTCTTTTATAATTTAACTAGTATGTTTAAGTAGCAATAAATAAAATTCAACGGTGATTCTCGATGTCATAATATTTGAGATATTTACGATTATATATATATATATATATATATATATATGTATATATATATATATATATATATATATATATATGTATATATATATATATATATGTATGTATATATATATATATATATATATATATATATATATATATATAGGGAGTACATATACACTTGCTTCATTTTACAGTCACATCTTCAAATCGTTATTTGAATAGAAACTTTGCCAAAGTAGGTAATGTTGCTTAGTTACGATTCATCTTATTTTATTTTAGGTAATTAGGTTCTGTAATTTACTGTTCGTTGTCAACGACAATTAAATAACCCTTGAAGATCTTGATACCATTGTTATGATTGTGATTGTACATAAAGCACATAAGCGTAAAGCAAAATCGGAAGTTTTAAAATGAAATAAATTTTTTAAAAAATTTTAAATATTTTCGGACGGAATTAATTTAACTAAGGTAAATATAAATAATTAGAATTGAGTGCAATAAAATTTCTTTATTATTTTTTAACTTTCGAAACTGCTATAAAGATTTGTGTCAATTATCCAGAATTCACTGTTCAAACAGCACTTAAATGTATTGATGAATTGGAGCTATTTGTTATATTACACAATTCAATAAGGCCCCTAAACATTCAATATCCGCTGTCTTTCGTCTAAAGTTTTCTCGCAAAAATTTTATTGAAAAAAAATTAATCTGAAATTTGCATCGTTTTACAAATAATATTTCAACTCTCTGTAGTGCAAAAGTAATGTATAAAATCAAGTAAGGCTTAAACATGGGCACAACTTAATTATTTCATTTAACATAGTTTATTTTCTTTTATCTTAAATATTATATTTTTTTATTTATTTTATCTGTTCGTAACTACAACGAAGTCTGTTTTTTTCTAATTCCTAGGGTTTCATGCCTCAAATATGAAAAGCCATAACCTTTTACTCTGGGGTGCTCAGGTGTCCGGTATTCTCAGGCTTTTCTCAGAAACTGCTTGAAACATCGAATGAATAAAATTTCGAATGAATAAAATATTTTTGTGGAATAGGGTATAATAACAAAGCATATGAACATGCATATATTTCTTTCAAACATATTTATATAAATATTTTAGGGGGAAAATTTAATACTTTTTTGAAATTCTGTTAAAGTGTAGAGTATCGTTTGATAGGGATAATTATAAAGATGTCATAAATACAATTTCAATCATTTTTGATACTTTTAGAGATATCCTGAAAAATATTCGAGAATTAAATGTTTCGTCCCTTATTTTCAAACTATTTAACTTAAAATTACGAAAAACAAAGTTTTTTATGCGTACGTAAATATTGTATGAAAACTATAATAATGGTGACGGAATTTATATTCAAATATCACAGTTTTTTATATGTTCATAGCGATCACTAAGGATAAGCTAGAATTTATATTTCAAACGCAGTACGGATCCTTTAACGCACAAGCCAGAATTTTTTGGCTGACTTTTTTGAAATCGAATTTTTTCCGCCTATTTATTTTTCCACACCTCTTATTTCTCTACATGTTTGCTTCTCTACATTTCATATCCATCTCTCCACATGTCACATATGAACAGATTTATAGATATTTTCGACAATAATTCGACAATTTCCCACATTATTTTTGCTATATGCAACTAACATTGCGGTATTCGTTGATCAATGTTTGTATTTAAGAACTGTAATACGTAGAAATAACATTCGACATAAATACTTACATATATATATACATATATATATATATATATATATATATACATATATATATATATTTATATATGTATATATATATGTATATATATATATATATATATATATATATATATATCTTTAATGAGGATAGAATTTCAGTACATATAATTAGAGTCAAATATTTTTTTAATTCCATTTATCAATTTCAAATATTTGTATGAAATATTTTTTTTTTTAGATATGAAATTGTTATCCATGATATTAGTGAACGTAATACAAAGCATTTAGAATTAAAATGAGACACCCTCTAAGTCTATAAAAATCCTTTATAAGAATTATGATTTAGTTATTAACAGTATGAAATAACTAGATAAATACATTCAAAATCTTCAATTGTGCCGGAATCAGATAATGAAACTAGACAAAATAAATCCTTAATGTTAAAATACACTACTTGAGGAGAAGTATAATGTAAGAAAAACGGTAAAAGAGGATAAAATTGAATTCCTTGAAATATTATGTCATTGAAATTATTTACATGGTTATAATTTAATAATTATATTTTAGGGACTATTTAAGGGAACTTCTAATTACTGGCAAACTAATACAAGAAGGCCGTCGACCTCATTGACTTATCGACCTTGCCGACGTCCTCGCTCGTCGTGTCGATATTGTGAAAATGAAGATAAAATTAACAAAGAAAATTATTTGAAAACCACAGCTACCAAAAATATACCAACGAATCTGTAAAATAAACTAATTCATAACATAGCTGAAATTAAAACTGGTGGATAAATAACATAACTTAAATATTAAGACATGGAGTTCTAAATATGATGGAGATTAATTAAACTGATGTACGAAATAAATTATCTCTTATTTTATTTATTATATCAATATAATTAGTCCGTCAAATCACTAGACTGAATTTGTCTTCCAAGCTTACAGAATATCAAATTATTTAAGACTTGAAATTTTCCGTCGCAGGTAATGTCTAGTGCGCGTTTACGTCGGTGAAAATTTATTTCTAGCCAAAGAATGGTCATCTGTTTGAAATCAAATTTTGTACATTCAGTAAAAGTTTTGGAGCTGCGAATAGACTTTAAATTAAACTAATTCAGCATCTCGATTATCTTTTTCTTTAGTAGAAATAAAATCGTCGAAAGTGGAAAACAATCGTTTCGGAAACGATAATCTAGAATAATTTCCGTTCACAAATGGAAGGATAAAAAAACACGAAAACAATATATTTTTCAAAGGCCATACAAATTTAATATTTTTACAAGAAATACATCCAATACGATCGATCGTGATTGTTACACATAAAAGTTCGTTCATCTTGTGACTATTTAAACGTCACATTTAATTAATTCTCTATTATCAAATATTTACAAATTTAATTAATTCTTTAGTTTTAAGCTTATTAACAACATTTCTTTAACTGGGAAATAATTTACTTGTCAAGTTTTTATTAATTATTACAATAAAAAGTCAATATAGTAAAAATTACCATGATTTTTAGTCAGAAAGGTAAATTGAAATAAAATTGGTTAATGGAAACCGGGTGCGCAATAAGCTCGATACCTCCAAAAATATGGTTGTTGTGGAAAATTTAGAACACGAAACCACTCCGGATGGATGTGCTACTTAACGAAGCAAACAAATCAAAGAGACTTCTAGTTAATTAAAAAGGCAGTTTTTATTGTTGCAAACAGAAGTATGTATAAATATTCGTGTAACATTTAATGAAATATTAAGAAATTATAGAGGGTAATTTCTTAGTTCTCTGTAATACCTTTCTGAAATTTTAGGTCTTGCTATCGCCATATGCCCTGGGGTTATTATTAGGAATTTTGAATGAAAAAAAAAATATATTGTTGGTAAAGCTTGCAAATTATTTTATATGGTTTACACATCTTATTAAAGGTATAAGCCCTACCAGAAATATATACATATATGTATATATATATAGTTATATTTGAACTTATGTAAAAATAAGTAATTTAATAACAAATATAGAAATAATTAAAAAGGAAACGTAATTAAAACTAATGCCTAACCAATTAGCAAAGGTCAGATATAAATCAACGGTAATAAATTTAAAGAGAACATACGATCTGTTCAAATACGATCACAATTTTGACGTCTTCGATTAAAATGGAAAATAATTTAATAGTATATATAAAATTATAATGCCCTGATATTGCACATAAGAAATTAATTTTTCTTCAGAATTCCTGACATTAATATTTAATCTGTTCTCCCCGCAAAACGCGAGTCCAATGTATGCAGCACTTTGTATATGCCACGACGAATATCTTTAATTACAATATTCTTTCTTAGTTTTCTCAACCCTGATGAGAACTAAATATTTAGATCACACTTATATGTGCCTATGAATGACGTATTTTTTTTTCATTACTTGTATTCAGAAGCAAATATTGCAGTACGAAGATCGTCTCGAAAATTAATATCGAATTACGGAGAAAAATTTAGTAAAGAACGAAATTGAGATTTCTATATAAAGATGAAAATTACGGAAATATCAAGAAATAATTTAAATTGGGGTCTTTGATCAATTTAAGATACATTCCTTGCAATATCTTTTTGGCATTATTCATTAAATTTTGTGATACTGTCCACTGTCCTATTTTATTTAAATCGTTTTCACGAATGTAATATTAATATGAAATAAATATTTCGTAAGTTGACAGTAAACGAGGAGATCGATAATTAATTTCTAATTTAAAATTAAATAACTTAAATTTATTCTAATATAATTTATAATTTAAATTGATATTTTTTTACTAATGTCACGATTTGGGGCTATGAGCACTTTTCATGGTAAAGCTATTTTCTACAGTTTGTGATTTTGAATATAACTTGCAAGTTTAATTCTATGTTATAAAAAATGTTGGTTCCCAGAATAGATAAAGTTGACTTTTAACAAAATTAAATCGTTTCTCTAACCTAAAGAACAATTGTTTGGTTATTTTTAATGAAGATTCTTAGAGTACGATGACAATCAACACAAACTGGAGATTCTGGCAACCAAATTTATATAATAAGATTGACATACAATTGTTATTAGCATTAGCAATAGCAACAGCCCCTACTTGAAATAAAACAATAAAAATATAATTGAGATAATTTTTACCATATTTTTAGTTAATTTGGTATAATTTCAAATATAGCAAAGATATAAAGAAATTATTCTCCATAATCCAGTTTTATCCGTATAATGAAAATATAGTGGAGAAGTGCATGAAAAGGTAATATAGTAGAAATTTAAAATGTTTTCACAGTATATATTTAATCTTTATTCTGCAAGCATGCTTTGCCGAGATAAATTTATTAATCGAGTTTTTCAAACCGCAACATATAAAAAGAATATGTCGAATGCTACATACGCTGAAGTCTTCAAACTCACTGCTTCTATGCATGTCATAACATTTGACGAAATACAAATTGTTAAACATTATGTGCTGAAAGATCAACTCCGCGTTCTATATCCACGGCGAAATACCTTAAGCTGCGGCCGCACATCGTAAGGCACGATTAATTTAATCGTTAACCTTCTATTTGTTATACGCTGGTATCTGAGACTATTTTATTGTATTTCAATAAATGTTTCTTATGAAATTGACTCCAATGCAGAAGATAAATATTAATATTGTTAAAAAAATAATTTTGCTCTACTTAATTGCTACAATAAATTTATACATTTTGAAATGAGTTTAATTTCGAAGTTTGGCTCTTTCTTATTTCGTTATTGAATGGATTAGTTAAAGAATTGTCATAGTAATAACGACTTTAAAACCATAAGACCTTTCACCTTATGCTCCTCTAGTACACACAGAAGTGTCTTGTGTTACCGTTATGTTGAGTGTAGTGTCGTGGGTGGAGAGCGGTTTTAGCTGGACAACAAAACCATCGTAGTGAAACCAGACAAGAATTCAAAATTCACTTTGTCGCCAATGAGGAAATAAAAAAAAATTAATTAAAAACATTTCAAGCTTCAATGTAAGTTAAGATATATGTAGGACAAAACCATTATTAATGTAGGAACTACTATTCAGTCTATGATAATACACGTAGATTTAATGGGGTTAGAATGTAAGGAGGTAGGGAATTTTTATGAAATTATTTAATGTCTGTTTTTACAAGTGATATCTTAATTATTGCGGGTCAACATAGGTAGTATAGGGAAAGTACAAAAATATCATAGCTTTTGCCAATATTTTAGTATTTGAACTGTCATCAAGATTGTCTGTCATCGCAGACTTGGATTTAAATTTCTCTACATATTTGACAGATTTTAAACAAGATCCACTCAAATAATTTACAGTAAAGGAAACCATTTTATTGTAAAATGTAAACTGTCATTTCGTTTAAAACTAGACCTGTATCAGTCGAGACCACATGATGTGTGTGCTTCGTACACTCTCGGTAATGAATACGTCAACATTATTGAATTATGAACGACATAGTGACGAATTTCCCAAGTGCATATTGCGTCTTAAAATCGAGTTCAAACGTAAACAAACTTCGTTGCTGTAACCAGGGCGATTGGGTAGATGGTTAATATGATTTAATTGAACTCTAGATACAAGCATGTCATGGGTACTAACAGAATTTAGTTCGAAGTAGTCGTTCTCTACTTTTGTTCATATGTACATGAACTTTCAGTTGAACGTCAGCTCAGTGAATATGAGAAAACTTTGATATAAGGAAAGTTCGTGTGGGATGTTCTTGTTTTTTTTAATAATCTCAAGGAGTATTGAAATAATACGACTCAAGTTTTATTTAAAATTAAAAGCATTCCATTCAAAGATTAAAAATATCAGACTATTTTTCTCCATGTGAATATAGTATAGTTTTTACAAGTCTAAGGAAAAGGACAGTTTGCTTATACTTCTTCAATTTATTATAACAGGTTGACAAGGATAATTTTGCATTTTACATTCTTATTTATTTAAATTAAATAATTAAATTTGAATTTCGGAACTGAGAAGATAAAATGTATTATGTATTTTCGCTTGAATTTTAGAAGACCTCTTCAGTAATATACTATTCGATGGGTTAGATGAGAAAACAATGTTTAGATATTCATCAAACAGGAATTATAAGCTATTGGTTCTATTAAATTTTATAAAAGTAATTTAATTACATTTTTATGTAAAATTAAACTGAAAAAGTGTTTATACGCTGCAATATAGAAATTTACATATTAACGGACAAAACAGAAAAGTTCTTTTAATTTTAAGTCGAAATTTTATGCCTAAAGATTAAAAAAACATGCCACACCTGCTTTTTCCTATTTTCAAAATTTTCAGTCAAAACTCTTACTCAAAACACTCAAAAATTGCAAGTAAAAAGCTTTCCAAAAGATCTGAAATAATTGAGATAATACAAAATCTTATTTAAATTACAGGACAAATAAAAGATTATCCCTGACATTTACACTTTCTAAGAAAAATAACATGTTTTCTCTATGCTTCGTACATTTCTTTATTGTAAAGATATGGATATGTATGTATTGATAGTATTGTGTTTTTATTATTGCAATTCATAATAACCTGTGTACGAAACATTCGGCGCGCGAGTTCTTCTTGCACTTGGCGGGTTTTATTTTTAAAATATATTTTATAAATATTTATAATCCACATTTTAAGTGACTATTTAAATAATTAGTATCGTTTATTATAATATATATATATATATAATATATAATTTTCTAGCTGATGTATATGAAATGTATGGGATATAAGCTTTCGTCTGCGGCCTTAACCGTGTGGCATTGGAAAATGAAAAAAAAATTGCCATATTGCTGCATATAATGATACAAATATTGTAAGTATATTTAACAAAGATTTGCTTATAGGTGAAAAAGTGTGGTTATAACGAACGGTTGTAATGCAGTTACGGGGAAAATAGTGATTCATTTATATAAATATTGCAAGATAAAAAGACGTCCTATAAAAGCAATAACTCCGGTACATGATTAGTAAATGAAAAAAAAATTATGAATGGAATGACTTTTGGATGATAAAAATGGAAAGACAAGCAAATTATATATATATTCTGATTTTTGACAAGAATTCAATACAAATTTAATAGATTTTTGAAGATCAACGAAATTAAAAAAATACTTCCTACTTTTGTCGCAAAAAACTTCATAAAAATGAGACAACACATGCCTCACACTAATAAAAGTACGATACGGTTACAGTTCAATCAACCCAACTTCGTATTGTGTCATAAATCTGGTTGGACTATTTTCGGTCAAGAGTAGCAGACTCTCACAATGATAACAAAAAAGAATCATCTCTAGATTCTTAGCTTTCAAGTAAATAACCATACGAATAGCATCAACGCTTGGTCGTGTCTAACCGTTAACCATTCAAACTTTTTTGGCCATATCTTACAACTTTAACAACAATAACAAAAAATATACATACAAAAGAAAAAAGCCTGAAATTCATAAGTTTGGAATTTAATAAGTCCTTATGTAGTTTTTTAAAACTTAGATCTATGATATATGGATAAGCTAATGGTTTTATGAAATATACTATTATATACGTACTACCAAGTACTGTGAAAAAAATTTGAATGCATGTGGACTTAAAAATTTTGGTATTAGATGAATTTTGTTGGTCCAAAAAAGTTTCCGTTTTATTAACTGCCAGTCCTTCTGCATTTTTGTTTTTTCTCTTCCCATACAAATAATTTCAAAATTTTGTATTGTAAATCAATCAGTATGTAAATTTTTAACATGAAATAATTATGAAATCCTTTTTAAGACGAGACTGCGTTAAATTTTCCCACTAAAATAATTGTTTTCATTAAATATGTTTTTTAACGTACTTTATTTCTTTGAAATAATAATTTTCTTCTATCATATACCAATATTTTGCAAAATATTTCAAAGAAAATTTTTATT
This sequence comes from Druceiella hillmani, assembly GCA_039881145.1. Taxonomy (NCBI): domain Eukaryota; kingdom Metazoa; phylum Arthropoda; class Insecta; order Lepidoptera; family Hepialidae; genus Druceiella; species Druceiella hillmani. Next base: position 673,382 of record JAYKKI010000140.1, on the reverse strand, counting down.
ATTTTAAAAGTAATTTGGTTATTCTGACGAGATCATTTTTTTTAAATTAGCTTTTGTTCTCAATCTTTATAATTTGTATTAAAATTTTAGTGTAACATACACTGTAATCTTAAGTCTTATATAACAAGCACTTCAATATTTAACTTATGGCGAGTAACGTGCAGCTAGTCATAGGTTAAAATAACGAAGTGAAATATATTATGTTCATGTTCATATTTTCAATTTACCTTACCGTAGGCAGATTGATCACTTTAAACGATGATGAAACTTGTATACAAATAGTGAAGTGTCTCACAGAAAACAAACTTGTATGCATTTTAAATAAACGAGATGGCTGATGGCTGGCGCTCACTTATGAGCAAAACAAAAATAAGGGAAATGAAAACATTTTCTGATTCAATGATTTGATTATCATAAAATTTAATGCTTATGATTATTGCTATGATTATTTCTGTCAATTTTTGCTTATCTGCTGCACAGGTTACAAATACAATATTATATATTCCTTTATAGCACGATGAGCTATTAATATATTTTATATCTACTCCTTATTATATCTTTTGAAATATATCTCTATTTATTTGTTCTTGCTCGACAAAACAGCATCATGTCACTCTCGCCAATCTGTTATTTATTGGCATAAAAATGAGTATAATTTTGTATGACTTTTAAATCGTTGTATCTATAATGGAATAGTCTTTATTTTTAATAGCATGTCACTTTTTGTGCTAATATTTCAGTCAGGAATTCTTGTCAAAGTCGTCGTGATTCTTATAGATGATGGAAAGGAGGTGTATGGCGAACCTTTCGAAATGGCACTATTACAATGCTTCTACATTTCTGGCGGTTGACAGAATTGCGTTATTGTGAATTCCGTCATTATTTTAATATGACCTGCTGAATGTGTTGGTGCTTGGTTTTGGGATATTTTTCCATCCAATCGGCATTGTATTACAAGTTCATCCAAGGAGTTTTATTTATCAGATTTGAGGTTGAAGAAATTCGTGTGTCTGCTTTCTATCATTTTCGGCCCATTTAATAAAGATACATAAGGGCGAAGCGCCTTCCAGAAGATCTTCTAAAGAACGCTCTGTATCATAACTTCAATACATCCATCTTCCTGCGGCTTTGCAACTTCAATGATTAGCTCTCTGCTCCACAGAGGAAAATTGGGAAGACGAGAAACTTCATCAAACGAACCTTGTTCTTACTCCAATTCGAGCCTTTTTACCAAAAATATTTTTATAGCAGACTATTATCATTATTATAATTGCTTTTGAATATTGTTTATGTTTTAAACTGTGCCTGTTATATGTATACTGTAGTAATATACATATAACAAATATGTAGCGATTAAAAAGTCCATATTAAAACATTTTTTAATAGCAATGAATGTTAAAAATAAAGTACAGAGAAGAAATAGACCGCTTTTAAAATGTTTGTCTAATCATTTTTCCATTTGTATATTTTCGTAAAAATTATGACGTACATTGTTGTAGGGTGCAACGTATATTAATATATCATGAGATTCTGGGAATAAAATATGGTATTGATTATTTTTCACTGTTGCTCTTATTGGCACATAAAAAAATATTCTATATTTTATACATATGAGACATAAACACATTTATTTTTCACATTTATAATATGTATATATCTACCGACTTTATAACGATGTTGCGAAAATTCGATATTTATAAGTTAATTTTAAAAACGTTAATTTTCAAAAAATATACTTCTTTATAAAATACACTTTAAGCCATAAAACAATTATGGTCGAGATTATACAAGAATCAAAAAAGTTTCATTCCAAAACTTATTCAATTTTACATTGTGTGTATTTATAGTCCTGATTGTGTTGAACAAGCAACATTAGAAATAAACTGTTTTTTGAAATACTGCTGATGAACCATGTAACTAAATATGGGTCGCATTGCGGTGTTGAATCAATTATGATATGGGTTAAATTAACCATTATTACATTAATATCTACTGTCAATAAAAATAAATCAGGCGATTGTTTTCAAACTTCGTTTCATGTGGAAGCCGAGGACACTCTTCCTCTCTATTTTTTTTTAAGGTTTAATTTTTCGGGGAACAAAAATTGATTTAACTATTAATCAAAAAAGCATTTGAACCACAAAACTATTTACTTCTAATTTAATTTATCAAACTATTTTTAAAATTATCTTACTTAATCTAGTTATAAATAATAAAAATAAATTCATAATTCAGATATATACGAGTGTGTAAAATGTTAGTGAAAAATTAATATAAGGATAGCACTGACAAACCAAAAGGAACTCACACGTGTTACTTAGTCCGCCAAAAAAAAAATGAGAAAATATATCTCCCTATAGCCCAATTCAAAATTTTTATACACAGTTACATATTTATCCTAATGATGATAGTCTGATTATGCGTCAATAGACTCTATTTCTACGTAAAACAACGATATGTATACATATTAAAACATATACTTTCTCGTAAAAGAACAAGCAACGACACAACAAAAATTATTTATACCATCTTTACGCTACGGAGAATAAAGGTAATAAAAATTACTTGCCTCAAATCGTTGTTTGAGAGCCTTAAGTCAGTTTCGGAATAAAAGAAAAACCATTTGGACTTTCGAAACAAAAACTTTCGTCATTTCGAACGGCGACCTTTAAATTTCAATTTTGTTGGCCGTGAATTATTTTAACAAGCTTTCTAAAATTTCTCACAATGGATCAAATACAAATTTGAGACGGAAATAATTGAATAATTTAAAAAAAAATGTTGTAAAGGGCATAATGAAAGTGATCTACTCTACGTTATTATTAAGTCCACTTCTTGATTAATTTAATTTCCTTTCCAGTACTAAATTTAATAACATATTTTAATTATTTTGGGGGCTTACTTTAATAATTTTTTAATAAGAATTTTATTCTCGAGTTCCTGCCGATATAGAAAAAAAATTACAAAATTACATTTCCTTTGAAGAGAATTTTCTTGGAGAAATTTTAATACTTAAAACGTGTTCCTTTTAGTCAGTTTAAGTAAGCAGACACGCATGAACATATGTATACACATACACATTAAAATTTGACTGAATTAACGCTGCCCTAGATTTCCACTGGACAAACCGGATCCTAGAAATACTTTGACCCTCTTTTTGAATGATGCCTTACCTAGCTCCGAGAAGAGGAAATTATGGCAGAACGTCATATAAGAAAAGGTATCAACAAAGGGAAAATATGATGCCCCGCAGTAAAGGACGACTTTAAAAGAAATAGGACGAGTTTTGGGTAGTGATAATAGCCAGTTAGACTATTAATGGATTACATGATTGATATGCTGTAGATGTGGAAGTTTAACAATTGCACATCATAATAAAATTGGCAAATGATATAGGCTGCACATTGAACAGTATTCGATCATGTCGAGTAAAGTAGGACTCAAACCTTAAAAACAGAAATAATAGTCTTTAATTACTTATCTATAAATTTACATTATGAACGAATGGATGGATTAAGATAAATGAAAATCGGTGAATTTCAAGTCCGACTCACATACCGAGCCATGTAAAATAACCTGTGTGCATATAAAATAACAAATCCTATCAATATTATAAGTGCGTAAATTTAGATATCGATACTCGATCACACCTAAAGAGATGGATAAACTTAAATAATTCATAAGAATGGAACTAGATGTCTCGACTTTAATAATAATTATTTACTACGGCAAGGTGTCGATAGATGGAATGGATGACAACGTGTCAGTAGATATTGAAAAATAAACATCTCAAATTTTGTTGATCATTTTTACGAATAAATACAATTGTTAGAACATTAAGTTGAGATTACATTGTATGTGGATGTCTTATTTTTGGGATTGCGTACCTCAGAAGAGAGAAAATGAAACCCTTAAAACATCACTCACGTATTTATCCGTTTGTGTGTCTGTCTTGCAATTTTTGTGGATTTTATACTTCGGTTTTTGTGGCTCTTATGGATTCGACGTCAAACGGTTCCTAGGAAAACATCGAATCTTAACATTTGAAAATATATCTATATTTTTCAGTATATATCTGAACATAGGTTACCAAAAAATATATTTGGAGCCCGTACAACCAAGCCTTTAAAAATATCCCACGATCTTTACTTTGAAACGATATTTCACGAACTTTAACTTTTTTTTTTTAATGCTAGATCCTCTAAAATTTCCACGTAACTATAAAAATATTATATAAGATTTATATAGCATATATGCGGTGCTTTATTATTTTGCTAAATTTCAAGTTTCTACATCGACAGTAATATTTTATAATATTCAGATGTACTTTATAATATTAATAGACTACTTTTAATTAGGTTGGATATCAATAGACATCTACTAGTTTTAATTAGAGTCGACACACGGAATTCTAGGTAACATCTCCCATTTGCACGCTATTTAAATACTGTAAGGGACTTATTATTTGTTTTAGATGTTCATAATTAAAAAAATAATTAATGAAAGGTTCACTGAGCAACTTCAAAAAATGTCCAAATCGAGAGCATAATGAAATGCTGATGCCGATCTCGATCAGCCATTATAGAGTGTATCACCCGATGATCAATTCACGTGAATATATGGTTAATTATACTTTTTAACTATTTTGCAATTTAATTAATATATATATATATATATATATATATATATATACATACATATATATATATATATATATATATATATATATATATATATATATATATATATATTATATTAGCAATTAAATGGGTATCAAAAATGGTTACCAATCAAATGGGTATCAAAATTCAGGTAGGCAAAAATGTAAATCTCACTTTTTTTGGGTTTCAATCAAATACGTATTTTTTTATGTATATTCTATGCATAAGAAACGATGTATTTAAGAATTAGGGCTCGAACACGATTATTTCGTTATAAAAATTGATTTCAACAATGCTCTTTTTATGAAGGTACGGTTCTTAATTTGCTGTCAAACATAAACTATAAACACACTTTATGTAATCTATTGCGCGCAATTTAAAATTTTTATTTTTTGTTTTTTTTTTATATTAATTCCTCTTTGGGTTTACAAATTCTGTGTTTAGTGTTATTAAGAATGGCAATTAAGTTGATAAACTTATAACTAAAACTTCAAAAAATTGACAAAGTGTAGTTTTGTAAGGAAATCACTTTTTTTTAATAAAATGATCGCGATCCAGCCCTCTTTTTTGTTTAAAATTTCGTTTTTTCCCCATTTTCTTTTATTTAAAACAAAAACAAATTGGAAATTCACATTTTTGCTAAACTAAACTTGTTCCATTATATGTTTTTGGAACATTTTTTTTATAATACTGCAATACCTCTAGAAGTATATTTATCAAATAACATAGTGCACAGGTTCTTTTCCTATCCATATGCAATGTTAAACATGATCGCTAATTTCTGATTTCAATAAGTGATGAATTTTGTATAACAAAATCCAATTTTATGGGCTACGCTTAAAATATATTATAAGTATTATAATGTACAAATACACTTGCAATAATTCATATTGTAATATGAACATACAGCATTATTAAGATATGTTCAATATGTCTATTCAAAGTTTTCATATATTTCTAGCGTTGTTAACGTAAGTCAAGAAAAGGCTCAAATTGCTGCTTTTTTCCAAGTTGAATCATAAATATTTCATTTTTCCAAGAGAAAGCTCTATTTTAATCCTTTTTTTTTTAAATTAAATCTGGTGCATTTCCATTTTAATTTATTGAATCTTATAACATAAAAGGAAATCGAAATGTATTTAATAGTTTCCAAGATTACTTCTCACTTTTAAATAAAAAAATTAATTAACACTCCTTTGCTTTGTAATATTAGCATAAATGAAAATGAAGTTTTTATTAAAGTAAATTAAAAAAAACTTATTGTGAAAAACAGAGATCGAACTCCACATATTGGTAAATATAAACGCAAAGTTAAAGCTCCCAGTTATATCTTTATTTGTTTTGAAAGCTCCAGGAAAAATCTATCTCAATGCAGAAGAATCGAATAAAAACTTATGAATTATGCATGAACTTGTAAGTGAGTCTCCGAAATAATAGGGGCAGGATATTGAAGGAAAGTCACTTTGCTTTTGCCAGAACCTTAATATATATTTATATCCACATGCAGACCAGTATTACATCTGAAGAAGTTTTACCGTGCGTAGGACTATTTATGAGAAAATACTTTCAAATGAAGATATTTGTGGAAACAGATTCTGGAGCGTTTGAAATCAATTTTATTTACAGCAATGTGTACAATGTAATCAGAAAAGTCTTACTGTATTTACCGAACTTTCTTATTGGCTGAATTTTTAAATATTCAGCCAATAAGAAAGTTCGGTAATTAAAGTATTTTTTTTGCTTTGACTATCTATGTTTAGAAATTATGATTCAGGTTTTCAATAATGTAGTGTTTAGTAAATAATATAAAAAAATTAATTTAAATGTTTGTTGCGAAAAGAATTACATATTTAATTGAGGGTGAGGTAAGAAGACAGTTAATATTTATATAATTTACACATTTTTGTATATTGCACTTCATTAAAACTCAATATTTGAAGTTATTCTAATATAAAACCATTTTAAGGCTTTTTTAATTCAAAATTACTGCAGAAGTTTTTTACTGAAACTGTAGAAGTTTCTTTGAGTTATGTTTACTAAATAAATTATAGTAAAAATCCCAAGTAATAGGATGAGTAACGTAAGTAAATAACTCTGTAATACCTATAGCTAATATATAGTTACATATGTATATTTGGCATGTATAAAGTTTATATATATTCAAAATTTTAATATTTAAAGTAAAATAACCGTATAATTATAATAGCCGTATATTCCGTATAATTTAAAGACCAATAAAATTTAAAACAATAGACTAGTATATCTTAAATTATGCTCGTGACACAAGTGTGAAATTTACATATTTTCACCATATCACTATGTATAACACTATACACTAAGAAATACTACAGAGGATCATGATACCTAAAAATAATTATTTTTGTATTACACAACTTGCAAATTAATTATTGTAATCAAATGTACAACAGCGCAATTAGGCAAGTCACGCAGTGGACAGGAAAAAAATGGATGGTTTTTGGGATACGGTATTGCAGAAAAATGCTTCGTAAAACTAATCTAAAATCAGTCAAAATTATTAACTATCTACTACAAACGAGTTCCAGTTACTTTATCCATATGACTCATAAACAGCCAAATAAATTAGACAAACTGAAATAGAGAAAGCAGAGAGTAAAATATAAGATAGTAAAGAAGTAGAAGAATTAGACGCAAACGTAGTATTTGTTTTTTCAAAATAGGATATTTGAAATATTGACTAGAAATTATAGATATCTTAATGCAAAGGTCATTAAGATATACTCAGTAACAAAATAACTTTGACGGTCTCCCACATATTTATTGTGTATTTCATATTAGCACTTCAGTGAAAAAGCTCTTTTAAACCAAAGGCATACAGAGGAAAAAAATAACCACTCGCATATATAAGCGCCCCATGTAAATTAATTTTTATTTAAGTTTAAACATAATTTTCGGTTTTCATTTGATGAATTACATAAAGTATATAAAATTCAGGTATACCATAGCTTCGTATTTCGTTTAGGCGAACTGTATCGCCTCAACAATGGGGATTCGTTCGAACCCTTCGGTGCAGAATACTAAATAATTAGATTTTTTGAACTGTGTCGTGGTTTGAGTAATAAGAAAAAATCTTTTTAGGTAGAGATTGGAAAAGAACGAGTTCAATTAGTTATTGGAAAACTAACAAACTAAGTATACAAACTTCAGAAAACATTCTGTGCTACTTAAAAAGACATGAAATTTAGGCATAAAAATCAATTGATTCTAGTTTGTCATTTTTTTTAATAAAAAGAGGAAAATAAAAAAACAACCGTAATGTCTTGTATACATGTAAATTTATAATATATTTCATACAGGTCCGATTACATTGATAGTGGTCTTTGTTTCATGTTGAATCAATACTTTGAAGCTGTGTTCTAATCTTGATAAATACAGTAGGCACTAATGAAGTTTGAAATAAACGAGTGATGTCACGCATCGACAATCTCATGTCACGAAATACAAAGCCGGGCATTATTTATGTTTATGAGATTGTTTGGCGGCGAATATATTTTTTGTTTGAATGTTTGTGAACTTTGAACTTTTCCTCGTTAGGTGGAGTTATAAAGTTATAGAATTATTCGCGGCATCTTGAACTTTTTACTAGACATCGTGTTTATTTAAACAGTTTCACTTATAAAAATCAGAATACTGACAGATAGATTTCCCAAGGGTTTTTAATTTTCGTTACAAAATTGGAAAAACTAAACTAATTTCAGTGTATGTCGGTTTTATGTCATAGACAATTTTCTTGAAGGTCATTTGACATAAAAAAGTTAGAACAGATCTAGGCAGCAATAACAAGTAAGAATCGGGTATTCGAAAATCATCGAAATAAAAATGTGGTTTCCGCCATTAAATTTTCGGTAATCAATTCCAGTAGAAGCGAAAAAAAATCCTTTCATCGATTCCTCCAAATTCAAAAATATCTATTGCAATCAGAAACTATAAAATTTGTTGGTAGAAAATAGAACAAGGTAAGGAAAATAGTCAAGGGGTTAAATACTTTTCAAGTGGACAGATAGATAGATGCAACGAGAAAAGTATTTACAGGCTAATATTTCTAAAATCGCAGATAGATACTTAATATTTATATATCTGCATGATTTAAATAAATACATCACTAGAACATAGTAACCATCAGTATTTTTTCTTTTGATATAAATTGTTAAATTATGAGTTCATTTTTGACCTTATGACTTGGAGAGTTTTAATCACACACATAAAGGTAAAATATACTTTATTTTATTTGTATACTTCCGAATAATGTAAATTTTACTACGATTTATTATGTATGTCCTATGTGGTAATATAGATATTTTTCACCCTCCGTGAACTCTTCCTATGAACATTCGTTTATTGATATAAATTTGCTACTAAAGTAGCAAATAATGAAAATTAACAGAAATAAGGGATTCATTGCTGCAATGGAAATCTTTTACATTCGATATCAATGTAATAAACATTAATTAGTCTAACGTTTGGTGTATAATTACTTTGTATGACTACATTGTAGAATTAAATAAATCTTATACTACATGTATAAAAGTAGAAAGACCTAAAGTATCGAATCACAGTCATACTTAAAAAGAATTATTTTATGCAGTTTTTCATTCAGTTGTAGATTTCCTTATAAAAAAAAATAAATGTATTTTGAAAAACATAACTACTACATAAAATAAATGTTATTATTATAAGAAATGTTATTTAGACAGATTACTATAAAATTTCTTTAATAATAAAATGCAGATGATGTCAATGGTGTGAAAAAAGGTTATTGCAAATAATGTACTATTAAAATTGAGCCTATTAGAACATCAACTTCAATTAGCTAATTGATTAAAATAGAAGTAATATGCAATACGTATTGTGAAAGTGTTATATGCGCATTCATTATAAGTCGACGATGAGTATTCAAATATTAATCTCAAAAGCCATCTCTTGTTCTTTGAAACTGAAAATTAATCATCCCTTAGAAACATTGTAACTAAACTATTTGCCACTAAGCTCGAATTAACATAAAGATAATCGTGTTTGCAACGAAAACAGTTAATTGTGGTTCAATCCCACCATATTGCCAATTCTACGGATATATAAATGACCGTAATACATCTAACTTCACATTATAGAATAGAAGTAATGATAGTATTCGAATCCTTACTTTCGAAAATATCGTAATAATTGTTCCATCCGACTTCAGATCCATTCGATATCGTAATAATTGTTCCACCTTGATTTCAGATCCATTCGATATCGTAATAATTGTTCCATCTCGAGTTCAGATCCATTCGATATCGTAATAATTGTTCCATCTCGACTTCAAATCCATTCGAGTTTAATGTGAAAAACACAATTAAAGAACAATTGCTAGCTACTTTCCGTACCGTATTTCATCAATGACTGAACATTTAAAAGCATAAATAAATAAGGAGAGAGATATTGTAACTGATAAGAAACACTAATTAATTTTTGAAACTTTGCAGATGTTGCCAATATCGATTCGCCTTCGGCGTAATTTGAAGTGTGTGTTTGTTTGCAAAAAAAATAAATAATGTTTATGCTGCAACTAATTTATGAAGCACATTTACTAAGTTATGAGAACAAGTTAACTCATTTACATAATTGAGTGGTATCGATTATTTCCTGGGTGATACTAGAATATGAAAACCGTCATAAATTTTTCCCTTTTACTTAGTGTGTATCAATAACAGTTTGCTATATAATATTTATAATTTCGATAAAACAGAAAAAGTTTGAAATTTGTTATTGATTTAATTAAAAAATATATACAAACACATACACACACACACACACACACACACACATATATATATATATATATATATATACAGGTCTCGTTTAATATTTTTAATTAATTTTATAGATTACAACCAGTCGCAGCTGCGATATAATATCGACGAGTCGAATTGTTCTAATTTTCACAGATGTTCATACCTCAAAATGGAAAACGGGACCATTATGGTTTCAATTTTTTGCCAGTCCAACTGTCGGTGCATTTTACTCAGGAACGGCCACATATAAAAATACCAGAATAAAAATACTAATTACTAAGTTCCTGGCTCTATTATCTTGTACTAATTACTAAGTTCCTGGCTCTATTATCTTGTAAACAATTTAAGCTTCTAACTCAGAGAAATATATACTTTTCAAATACCAATTTTTTTGGTTCTGACTCACTTATCAAAACTGCTGAGGATACTTCCGGTTGTCCCAGAATCTTGAAACTGGGTAACCGTCAAGTTCCTATGGCACAAAAGAAAGTGATTAATTAGTAATTCCGTGTGAGATTATGACGTGATGACAAACTTTTTGGTTTTTCGATTTTTCTTTTTTTTTGTACATTTATAAATTGTATATTTAGTAAGGTTAACGTGATATAATGACACGGAACCATATAGCCATGTTTTTCAATAAATTTGACAGAACTTCAAATTCGATCATATATCAAGTTCCGATTCTAGCTTTAATTATTAGATGGCCACGAATATCATTTCTGATACCAGAAATATTTCCTCATATCTCAATATTATACGAATGCCATCTGCTTGTCATCTGAAATCAAATGGATAGCAAATGAGATTCATTTTAATTAATGTGTCCATAGTGTTTCATTTGTTGTCTGAAAGAATTATCTTTATGGAATAGTTTTACAAGTCTCTTGTAAATTGGCGATAAATATCCCTTTTACGTATTCTTTTATTTCTACCTCCTTATACATCTTTGTTGCTAATATGACTTTTTTGTGTTTGTCTCAGTTTATATCAAAGATTCCCAGAAAATTTTGTTTTAATTTTTTTTTTCCTTTATCATTAACAACACATTATTTATAATTTTTGTGATTGTAAGAAAATTTGTTTATTGTAATAAGTTCGATATCAATGTATTTAGATTTTCAAAACCATTTTTCTCACAGATAAATTAATAATGGTATCTTTCTGTTAGCAATGATTTATTTATAATCGTATGTTACAAACATACGATTATAAATAAATCATTATATACCACAATCTAGTAATATTAGCATTATATATTTTATTTCGGTATGCAGTTACATAACATAAGTACAACTTTATACAGTGGCTTCCCTTTAACAGAGTATACAAATATTTCACGGAAACAAAATCCATTGATCGTTCCAATACGAGCGTGCATTTGCAATTTTGTACCAAAATGCTATTTATTTTCAATTTTGGACCAAAATGCTATTTATATGCAATTTTATACGAAAATGCTATTACGTAGCATATACGTTGAAGGGTCTTGTAAAGTTTCCCGATATAAAATGTTATGTTAATTTATTTAGGAATGTTAACGTGATCGAGTGACAAACAGAAATGCAAATATAACTGTTAAGTACGAGTAAAAATCATAAGGGTGTGCGGATTAAAAATTTAATCATTTAAAAGTACATTATACTTTTATAAAACTGTTAATAAATATTGATAGTACTCGTATTTTCTCTCTATAAGTATATTGTATGGTGTGCTTTCCACAGGTGTAAATGGAATAACCTGGCCAGCTACACCTCTTTAATCTTTGTAAAGTGGTACAGCTATTACCACTTTGCAAAGAGTAAGGAGGTACAACTAACCAGAAATTGAAATAATTACCAAAATTCCGTTATCCTCATTTTTTTAGATTTTAAACTTCTACAGTTATAAAGCTACATGACGCAGGTACTAAAAATTAATTTGTGACACATATCTCGTAGGATACGCTGGGTTCAAAATATTTCTACATATTTTCAATTTTATTTTAAAATACTATTTCCGTAATATCCCACTCTATGATTTATGAAAAAAAATTAAACAAATTAACAAATTGAAAAAATGAATTTTTAGGAAAAATATTTTAAACTCCATATAAGTTATCGTTTGTAAGGTTTATTTAAAAGGGTGTAAATATTTTTATATAATTCGAGTAATATGTGAGTAGCATAAAATGAATTACAACGGTGATTATCGATGTCAAAGTTATCGAGATATTTACGGTAATAAACATATAAACATTACTTAATTATATTATGAATCATTAAATATTTATTGGGCTAGGAAGTCCATATTAGTAATTATCTGCGATAAGAAAATAATTTCACTGCTAGTCGGACTTGCACTTGACCGGTTTTGCTATTTCACTACGGAACTATGAAAGAACAAAGGACGAACACATCGGTTTTGCCTAAGTGCCACACATCGTTCTTTTGTATCCAGTAATGACGTATATATGTCACAGGTTTCAACAAAATTGGCATGCAGATCATAATATTTTATGTGACACAAATTGTTAAGTTCATACGCGTGTTGCGGGCAATAAACCCGATGGTCCATTACTCGTTCATCGCTCGCCATTAGCTTCGTCGTTAACCTTCCTTTTGGCTTCGCGAACCGGAGACACTGAAATATATATTATATGTATATTCTATACACTTACCAAAATATTTTAAAAGTTAAGAAGCCATTGGTACCTGAATATTACTCTTGACTGTGACTTAAATCTTAAAAATATATAAAAAATCCAGTGATACTTTTGATAAAATTTTCAGTGATACTTGTACATAGTAACTATACTTGGCATCGTTGAAACGATGTGAATTGTTACTAAATTATAAATTAATTAGAACTAAGTATAAAAAATAGGTTAAGTCGACTTATTGAAAATACGTTCCTGGTAAAAACATTAATTATGTATGTGTAGTGAGTTTACTGTTTCTAAAACTATTTGACAAAAAGCTATTATTATCAGTATTTTCGTATCATAAAATATTTAGAACACCCACCTTTATTTAATAAATCGGGTACGCACAAATATAAACACTCATGAGTTTATGTTTCTGTATAGTTGCTTGGTGCTAGGTATTTTGTTTATTACATACCACTTCTATTAAACTATTTGTAGTATTAATATAAATTTACACAGTAACTAGTATATTTTTCTGGGGTGCAAAAATATCTCAAAATATACGATATACTATATATACTATATGGATAGTTATCCAACTATAACTATAAGTTTATTTTTCATAATTTAAGTTTCAGTAGTTTCTGGAATAAAGAAGTTGGTGTATAATTTCTAGCATATTTTTCAGTATATTTCTAAAGGTATAAAACCTAAGATTATAAAGATAATATTTTGAGATTCTCGTAACAAGCCCTTTCAAATAATATCCGATTAGGTAAATGAATTAAAAAATGAATCCAATATTTAATTTCCCTTCAAAAATTTGGATATTAATATTCTTGACAATTGCCTATTGGGGTATATGCGGGTTAATGCTTTGTTAGTAAATCGATTTTCAGTTAAAGAAAATAGAGAAAATCAGCTATCACAGGTGGGCATGTAAATTATTTTAGGGTTTTGCTTTTCATTTTGAGGAAAGGAGCCTTAAAAGGGGGAGGCCTTTGAACACATTCATACAAGTTTAAAAACAAAGAGACTTGTTTTAAAATTGGTATAACTATAAATTAATTAAATGAACACGTATTTATGAAATAAGGGCATTTACTTTTCAAAATACTTAAGGAACTTATTTTAAAAATTGAGATATAAGCTTATATTTAATAATAAAGCCGCTGCCATGATTAAGTGCTAGCGTAGCCTATTGGATACGCTATTTAGATTTAATTCTGTGACATGAAACCACCCTCATTTGTATTTGTATTACTTCAAAAGAAACGTAGAACTTTAGAATAATAAAATATTGATAATAAAAATATTAAATTTTAAAAATATTACATACTAAGAATGGATAAATTCACGCAATACCAAATCTAAACATGTTACATTAAATAAACAATAACAAAACATACTAGGTATTTTTGAATAAGATTTTTAACAATATATTTTTAAAGCGTTAGTATTTGTAATTTTTGCAACCACTTTTGATTGCAGAATTCGTCACAGGAGTCAAATGAGAAAACAATATTAAAAGTATTTCTTGCCCTTCCGTGCGTCCCCAAAATTGGCTACACAAATAACGACTTGCATTTCGTTTATATGATTGTACCACCCTCCTCGCAACGATGCAAAATCTCAACATTCCATGCTAAATGATATAAAAAATATAATGTTACGTACCTGAGAAAAGTGTGACCAGTAACCTAACACAGGCGGACAGAAATTGATGTGATTCTTTATGAGTTCCTTTTTTCTGAGATCAAACAGCGGATCTATTAACCTACAGAAGCACTTGATCAGTATCTTTACTTTTTTATTAAATAAGGCATTTTATGATTTTGTGTATAGATAATGTTAAATCTAGTCTAAAATTGTGCCAGTATCGAAGAAAATCGATTTTGAAAGGATTTTATCCTCCTCTGTACTTAACTTACTAGACGACTTTCTTAGAGATTACATTAATGATGAACTCATGACGTCAAACAAATCTTGGCCATTCGATTCAGATCCTGTTTAAAGAAATTTAATTAAAAAAAACTGTTAATATTCTAAATTGCTGCCAGTGTATAGCGATGATAAATTAAAGGTATATAATTTTGAAGCCGTTTTCATTCCTTTATATATATGGCAATTTTACTTCCTATAGATACTAAAATATTTCAATCTCATAACAGACATTCAATATTGGATATTTTTAAGGATACACTATTAATAGTGCTTTGAAATTGCGCAAATGAACCGTTATTCAAAAGTTCCTTATGAATAGATCTGAATATTTAATATAACTGAAGATTTAGGTTGCAAATTAATTATATTCCTATTTTCAAAAAAGTAAAAAAATATGTGTTTGGGTCTCAGTGATGATAAAATTAAATGCTAAATTAGTAGACTGATACATGTCGAAGAAAAAATAAACTATTTACAATATCATTGTATCAAAGTTAACATACAAATTTTAATTAATAAATAAGCATTTAAAAAAATTACAGCATGCATATTTGATCAATATATGCTGCAAGCTAAAGCTTTCGTTAAATAGTTCGAACTGAAGTTATTTTTTTTTTCATACAAATATTCTTTGTGATGTTAAATTTAAGACATTTTAAAACAAATAATCATTTCTATTTTACAGTATACCTGGTCAGTATTAAATCAAAATAATGGAATCAAAATCCACTTAATGGGCGGTAAAATGATAATAATTGTCATTTATTTACTAGGTTGAAAATAGTTGTAATCTTTCAATATAACTATATGAGTATATCAATATTTTCTATCAGCATTCTGTAGCTAAATGGCAGAAAAGCCATCTCGTTCGTTTGTATATTTCAGCATCATAGCTTTTTCAGTTCAAAACACCATTTAAATTTACACAAAGGTGTACTTTGACGAAATTTTACAAGAGAACGTTGTTTAAGGAAAACAGGAAAAATATACACACATCTTGATGTTCTTTAAAATTGAATCAAAAACGCTTGGTAATATTTTTTTAAAACGATATTTCTTCTCGTATTTTGAGAAAAACGTCAATGACAAAACGTTACGTCAAAAATTGGGATATTTGCATTTATTATAAAGCAAATAAATTTCGGTCAAGTTGAATTAAGAAATTAGTAGTCAAGTTATTTTTCTTGCAAAATATACACCGAACAATACATTTACGCAGCAAAAAATAAGGTCAATGTTTATCAATCACATATCGTTTAAAATTGTTTATATTAATATATTTACATAATAAACTAGCATTCCTTCTTTAATTCACTGTGTTATAAAACTGGAGTGCGTAGATGGATAAAAATATTATTATAATGTTTGATTATGTCTTGAGGCGCGTTACTAAATTTATAAATATTTAGGTTATCCAATACTTTCCAGTAATACTTATATTTTCATTTTATTTTGCTGAAAACAATTGAAAAAGTAACATGATTTAGGTACAATAATTCATTTGAGTAACTATACACTGGAAATTCTGGAAATAAATTAGATTGTTAAGCCAATTTTATATTCGTAAAATATACTGAAAGTGTTAAAATGATTCCACCTAAGTCATATTCAGTTACTATCTTATCGGTTATAGTCAGGCAGTAAATAATTTCCAGGCGTCTTTTTCAGGTACGTTTTCTATTAGGTTTTTGGTCTGAACTGAAAATTGTTTTCAGATGTTGTAACTACTTAACATCGAATACATTTTAGTGGCACTTTTTTACGCTTGACTAGGTATTTTATCAGGTTTGAGACAGATTACCGTGAAGGTCATATTAAGGGCACAACATAATTTTTAGTTTTCTTGGTTACACAAAAATGGCAGAATCAAGTTGTTTTTATGCGATCCAAATACTTTCTTAGCTTCCTGTTTTTGGTAAATTTTTCCCATTATTTTTCATTAAGTTTGCCAATGGAAAACAATAAATACAAAATTATATCACGCAGAAACAATCGCAGACATATTCATTTTAGAGTGTAGATCACATTTTAAAGACTGTATTTTAATAGAAACTTCGCCAAAGTAGGTAATGTTATTTAATTACGATTCATCTTATTTTATTCAGGTAATTAAGTTAGAGCGTTGTGCATTTTTGTTCGGTGTCAAAGACGAAATATTTGAAGATCGTAATACCATTCTCAAGATTGTAATTGTACACAAATAAGAGTAAAGCAAAATCGGAAATTTTAAAAAGAAATAAATTTAAAAAAATTTAATAAATTTTCGGACGGAATTGGTTTAAATAAGGTAAGTAAATAAATAATAAGAATTTATTGCAATTAAATTTAATTATTATTGTCTTCATTTCTTTTGAAAACTTTGTAAAGGCGAATCGAATTCATACTTATGAATTATACATGAAAAGTGTGGCTTCAAAATAACAGGGCAAGATATTGAAGATTAATATTAATTTTAGTACATTTATTTCTGTGCTCAGGACGTTATTACTTTTGACAAGCTGTGCTCTCCTCAAATGTAATTGTTTTCTTTCAAGTTTTTTTAAATGCATATTTTTTGCAGGGCTGTGTAGAAATTTATTTGTTTAACACAAATTTTATGAATAGAAAACTATATTATTTCCGGTCAACATATTTATAAGTATATTGTATTGCATACTCTAGTTTGTAAATTTCGACATTTTCCGATTAGTTTTTCAAACACTACAAGGACTTAAATTTTTTAATAGTATTTTCAACATTGGCTTTCTTGCTTTAAAAATCACTATGATTTTTAGTCAAAAGGGTAAATCAAAATAACTCTGAATACAATTTAATGGTTGTTAATGGACACTGAGTGCGCAACAACCTCCATATTAGTTTATTGTAAACGTATCTTCAGATACAAATACTTTGGATGCTTCCAAATATCTGGTTGTTTTGGAAAATTTAGGATACGAAACAATTCCGGGCGGCTGTGCTATTTAACGAAGCTGATAAATCAAACAGGCTTCTAGTCAATTTTAAAAGCAGTTTTTTATTAATGTAACAGCACTTTGTATAAATATTCATGTCAAATTTAAAAATTACGGAAAAGTATTTTCTTAATTGACTGTAATACCTTCTGTAATTTATTTAAGACTGAAATCTTAAGTATTTTTATCACCATATGCTCTGGGTTATTGTTAGGAACTTTGATTGAAATGTAATTATATATTTCGTGAAGTTTGCAAATTATTTATATACACTACACATTTTATTAAGATTATAAATACTACCAGATATATATACACACCTGTGTACGATGAAATAAAAATGATTTTTTTTCTTTAGTTAATGCATTATTTTGTTTCTAAATGATACATTAACTAAAGAATGTATTGCTTAATAATTAAGAGTCATAATCTACGACGGACCTGAAAATGGTTTAGTTATGATTTTATTTTGAAATGAAGATTTAAGGTATGCATTAAATTATATTTATGATTTATTATTGCCATAATAATGTCATGAATTGTTTATATCACTAATATTAATTTACTTTCGTGTTTTTTATTAAAAGTTTCATATTTATATCGACATTAGTGAAATTCCACTGTACAAAGTTATTTGTGAAATGTAAAAATTTAATTTTCGAAAAAGATTTAATTTCTCTCAAACAACATTAATACTCATCCCCTATGTTGAATATCCCCTTATATAACCTTTTTATAGTCCCCTTACTATTTCTAAAATTTAAATAATATTAGAAATAGTAAGGGGATTTTCATTTTCTCATGACGAATGTTATAAAATAAAAACGAAATATTATCCGTCATAAGCAATATTTTACTATAAAGATGCGTGTATATTTTATACCGTTAGAAAATTTAGTCTAATATTTGAATGTGTGAAATAATTTAAAACGAAACGCAATTAAAAGTAATGCCTAACAAATTAGCACAGGTCAGATATTTAAATTCAAAGAAAACCTACGATCTATTAAAAAACTGTCGCAGTTTTGACGTCTTCGATTAAATGGGATGATAATTTAATACTATATATGAAATTATAATGCACATATATTCCACTTAAGAAATGAATTTACTGACTATTTAATGATTTTAATGACTATTTAATGACTTTTTAACATTTATATTTGACCTGTTGTCCCTACAAAACATAAGTCCAATGAATGCATTTTATATGTGCCATAACAAATATATTTAATTACAATATTCGTTAACTGTGTTAATCGTTGCCATTTTTCTCAACCCTGATGAGAACTAAATATTTGATTGACACTTACATGTACATATGATTATGGTAACGTTCCAACAAAATTTGTAATTTAATTTAATATTTTTTATTAAACTCACGCTTTCGGGCCAAGAACAGCTTTAAAGGTAAAGCTATTTTATATAGTTTGTGATATTAATTATAAATTGTAAGTTTAATTCTGTATTACTCGCTGGTTTCTAGCAAGTATAAAGATGATTTCTAATACTAAATACAAAATTAAATCGTTTCTCTAATCCATAGAACAGTTGTGTGTTTATAATTTATGATGGCTCTTAGAGCATGATGACAATCAACATATACTGAAGGTTTTGACAACCAAATTTATATGTTATGATTGATGTAAAATTGTTGTTACTATTAGCGATACAAACAGCCTACAATAGCAATTAAAAAATATAACTAAGATAATCTTCACATATATTTCTTCTTAACTATTTTAGTATAATTTCAAATAAAGCAAACATATAACCAATTTATTCTATATAATCCATTTACGAGAATATACTGAAAAGGAGCTTAAATTGACAATGTATTAGAAATTTTAAATAAATTCACAGCATACATTTAAATTAATCTTTGCCCTGAAACCTTACTTTGCCAAGAAAAATTATTAATCGAGTTTTTAAAATCGCAATATAAATAAAATTGTACGTAATGTTACATACACTGAAGTCTTTGAACTCACTACTTGTAAACATGTCATAACAGTTTATGAGGTACAAATTGTTAAATGTTTTATGCTGAAATAGCAGCTTCGTGTCCTAAATCCGGGGCGAAAACCCTCTCAAGCCACGGCCATCGCCCATCGTCAGGAACGATTAAGTTAGTCGTTAACCTTCTGTTGGTCGTATGCTGGTCTCGGAGACTATAAAATTGTATTTCCATAAATGTCCATTATAAAATTAAGTCCAATGAGAAGATAAATGTTAAGTGTTAAAAACCAGTTTTGCTTTATGTAATTGTTACAACAAATTTTACACTTTTGGACCAGAGTTAAATTTCGAAATTTGGGTCTTTCTTATTTGGTATATTAAATGCGTTGGAGGAATTAATTAAAGAATATATATAATATACACAGAAGTGTCTTGCTTTATCGTTGCTTTGAGTGTAGTGTGATAGAGGGCGGTTTTACCATTAATAATATAACTACTTTTCTCTCTATGAAAATACGCGGAGGAAATTTTTATGAAGGTATTTCATGTCTAGTTTTACAGTTAAAATATTACCTATTGCGGGTCAATATAGGTTGTATAGGTAAAGCATAAAAATATTATAGCTTTTAACGATACTCTAGCATTTGAACTGTTTAAAGGTGTGATCAAGATTGTCTGTCATCGTAGGTTCGGATTTAGATTTCCTTATAATTTTGGCAAAGATTTTAAAGAAGACTCACTCAAATAATTGACAGTAATGGAACTCATTTCATTATTAACGGTAAACTTTCATTTCGTTTGAAACTAGACCTGTATCAGTCGAAAGTACATGGTTTGTGTGCGTCGTACACTCTCGAGAATTAATACGTCGACATTATTGCATTAGGAGTGAGACTGTGAAGTACTGCATCCTGAAATAGAGTACATGCATCAGACAAACTTAGTTGCTGCCCCGGGGCGATTAAATATATGGCTATAATGAAGGCTATAATGGAAGTATGGATGGCATGTCACATATAGTAACACAGGAATTTGTTTCGAAGTTGTCATTTTTTACTCTTGTACATGTCGTTCTTTACTTTGGTAAATGAACTTTCATTTGAACGTGAGCTTACGTCAATATGAGAAAATCTCGATATATGGAGAGTTCCTGTCGGAAGTATTTATTTTAAATAATTTTAGGGAGAATTGAAATAATAAGACTCAAATTGCAATTTAAAATCAAACGTATTTCATTAAATGTTTAAAAATATAAGTACTATTTTTTATACAAATACACTATTTATTACAGTTTTAACAATTTGATGAATAATTGCAGTTTACCCAGACTTTTTCAATTTATTAACACATGTTGACAAGGATAATTTTGATATGTATAATTTTTTGAACACAATGTAATGCAGCATACAATAGTTGGGATCTTATTACTTAAAAAGAGACCACATAATAAAAATACTAGATATTATATGTGATTTTTTTATATTTAATTTTATTAATATCCTTTAATTACAATTTTATGTAAAATTAAACTGAATTTGTGCACTGCAATATACAAATATACACACGAACGGACAAAAACGAAAAGTTTTTGCTTTTCATTTATGAAATCTTTAAAATCGACGATCGTCCAATATTATATATATATATATATATATATATATATATATATATATATATATATATATATATATATATATATATATATATATATATATATATATATATATATAGTTCTAATATTCTTGTCTTCCAATGAGTTGATAGACCCAAAATCTAGCATCAATTTAGCACAGGAATTTGCTTGTCCGCGCCTATTTTAGGAATGTATGACTTAATTTTGGTTATTGATGATTAATAGTGGGGTCCGAAACGGAGCTTATTAAATGAAGTTTGAATTGAGTTGATTTGAATGAGAATTTTTAAAAGCAGTAATGAGATCATGGGTTACATGAAACAGTTTTTTACGCATTCGAAGTTCAATTTTCTTTTAATTTTAAATCAAAAATTGTTTTCGCTTAAAATCAAAAAGATTTGCGACGGCTATTTTCTCTATTTCCAAAGTTGTCAGTAAGAAAGCTTCCTCAAGCAGCTCATAAATTGTAAGCAAAAAGTTTAGCAAATATTTTGAAATAATTAAGCTAATGTGAAATCTTGTGTAAATTACAGAAAAAAAAAGAATATTCCAGACATTTATAGTTTTTGAGAAAAATAACTTTTAACTTTTTTTCCTCCCTGCTATATTTCTACAACGTCATCATACGGATATGTTACGTAGAAATATCCTGGGTATGGAATATTCGGCCAGCGAGTGCTTCTCGCAGTTGGTGGGTTTTATTTTTCATATGAAAGTAATATGGTTTCCATAAATATTTATATTTTATACAATAATCACGTACAGTGTGGTATGTGATTATGTAAATTAATTTTATTGTTGAACAGAAAATTTATACTTTTCTGACTGATTTATATTAAAAACATAAGATATTAGTTTCCACTTGCGGCCTTGTCTGTATGGTATTGGAAAATTCATGAAAATATGTATAAATTTCTGTAAGACTAATTCTAAATTTACGACGTAAAAAATGTTTTGAAAATAATTTGCTTAAACAGGTTTTATGGTATAGTAGTCTGGAGTAACATCCCCAGCAATAATTAATCCATGAATTCGGCATGTATTCATTGTATTTTTTAGCTTTTTGGTCACTGTGCTGCTCCTGTAAAAGATAAAAAAAAGTCAGACAGTTTCAAAAGAAAGACAAACAAATAAACAGAAAATGTTTTACTTATATAAGATTAGTATTGATAAATAAAAGGGGAAATAATAAATAGGAAGCTTTACGTGGATTGCAATAATCTCCGAGCTCTGTACTAATTAAAATCAATCACGACGCTGGCCGACTGATGATTAAATTGCGTAATTGGAATAGGTCTCAATTGCAATTCAATTAAACGCCTTCCAAATTATGCTAACTCGGTAGTACAGAGATCTATATCGGAAATTACCGTATATTAGTGTTAATTACATATTCATCGTATATTATATATCAATAATGAACTTTAGAAGTAATCTATGCATTTTACTCGTAGAACTGTAGATTATTTAAATTATATACTTTTTAATCAAACGTAAAAATTTGTCACATTATTGTATATATAATAAAGATTTGCTTACGTGAATGCCTTTTGGATAATACGGGAAGGAAAGAGAATCAAATTAAACATGGTTGAAGTAACATTATTACGCGGTATCTGTATACCATTTATGTTGCAAAAGAAGAAATTTTGATATTTGACAAGGATTCCATATAAATTCAATGGATTCATGAAAATAAACGAGCATAAACAAACTTTTTTAGTATTGTCGCAAAAAACTTCATAAAAATTCGGTCACGCATGAATCATACTGATAAAGTGCGACACAGTTACAATTTAATACTAAATAATTCGTATTATATCATAAATCTGTTTGGACTATTTCGGATCAAGAGTAGGAGACGTATCACAAGTATAACATAAAATAATAATCTCTAAATTATTTGGTTCTCCGCTGTACTCATGCTGCTGGCCTGTTATATTATCATATACGCCAAAAATACTATTTTGACCAGATCTTCAAAACTGCTGTTGTGACTTTGACGAAAATCACAGGTGACATATATATATATATATATATATATATATATATATATATATACATATGTATATATATATATATATATACACAAAAGAAGAGTCTGAAATTCATTAGTTTGGAATCCAATAAGTTTTTCTGTAGTTTTTGAGAACTTAGATTTAAGAGATTTAATATATCTGGATAATCTATTGTTTTTATGAAATATAATGTTATACACGTAAAATTAAGTACTGTGAAAAAAAAATCTGAATGCTGGATCTAAAATTTTAGACTTTTAGAAATTTAGACTTTGAGTAGTCCAAAAAAGTGCCACTTTTATTAACTGCCAATCCTTCTGCACTTTAATCGATTCTCTTTCCACACCAATCAAAATGTTGTATTTAAAATCTATGTGTGTATACATTTTTAAAACGAAATAATTATTAAATTCTATTTAACACGAGACTGTTATTAAATTTTCTCACTGATTTGTATAAAACACTGGCCTTTGATTAAGTTTTTTAACGTGATTTATTCCTTGTAATAATAATTTTCTTGTATAATAAACTAATATTCTGTAAAATATTCCAAACAAAATTGTTATTTCGAAATTGACTTGTCCTTTCTAGCGAGATAATTTTTTTTTAAACACCTTTCGATCGCAATCTTTATAATTTGTATTCAAATTGCAGTGTAATATACACTGTAATTTTTAGACCTGTATAAAAAGCACGTAAAGTGGAGAGTTTACTTATAACGAGTAACAAACAGCTAGCCAGCGGCTAGATATAGTCTAAAATAGTGAAGTAAATTCTATCATGTTCAGGATTTATACATATTTTAAATTTATCTTGCGGTAGGCGGATTGGTTATTGTGAGCGATATTGTGATGAAACTTGTATGCAAATACTGAAGTGTCTCATAGAGTACAAACTTGTATGCAATTTTATTTTATAAGTTTTAATTTGTACACTGATGGCTGGTGCTCACTTATGAGCGAAAAAAAAGGAAAAAAAGCGTTTCCATTTATTGAACACTTATGTATATTCACTGCTATAATTATTTCTATTCGTTTTCACTCAAATGCTGCACGGAGTACAAATATATTTCCATGTAGTCTTTTGTAATATGATGACATATTACTATATTTTATACTTACTCCTTGTTATATGTCTTGAAATTAACGCTATTTATTAGTTCTTGCACGACAAAACAGCATTACGTTTCTCTCGTCAACTTATTCCCTATTGACATAAACATAAATATAATTTTGAATATATTTGGCGTTAATTTTGTAGAAATTCATTATTCACAATTAAATGAAATCACGTGATGTAGTATTATTTTTACTTTCTTTAATTTCTTTACCACGACCTAGGTTTCGTTGTATTACAATATCTTCAGGTGGGATATCTGGGAATATGGGAATCTTTGCTAATATCCCACCTGAAGATGTTGTAATACAACGAAACCTAGGTCGTGGTAAAGAAATTAAAGAAAGTAGAAATAATACTACATCACGTAGTTTCATTTAATTGTGAATAAATATAATTTTTTATTGTCTTTAAATCTTCATATCTATAATGAAATAATCTTTATTTTTAATTGTATGCAACATTTTTTTCATTTTTGCGCTAATATTTCAACCGAACACTCTTGCCAAAGTGGTCGTGATTCTTATAGATAATAGAGAGGGGGTATCTGGCGGATCTTTATTTTGATAACTATTGCCACTATTGCGATGCTTCTACATTTCTGGCGGTTGACAGCATCGTGCGTGCATTGCGCTATCGTGGATTTTGTCATTGCCTTGATCTGACCGGCTGAATATGTCGGTGCTTGGGCTAAGGTTCTTATGTCTTTCAATTGGCATTGTGCTACAAGCTCTCCCAAGGAGTTTTCTTTAGCAGAATTGTGGTTGAAGGAATTTGTGTTCCTTGCTACGCTGTTTATTATAGCCTTTATGTCATTTTTGGCCATTTAATAAGAATACATTAGAGCGAAGCGCCTTCCACGAAATCTTAGATATGGTAAAAATTTAGCGACAAAAAATTAATTATAAAACGATTATTTTTCATAAAAATATACTGTCAATGCGAGAAAGCGATACAGGGGATGGCGAAATCATTCCACATCATTCAAACCATAAAAAAATGATGATTGAAAGTTTCAAAACTTATTCAATCTTACATTGCGTATATTTATAGCATGATTAAAACACACAGCAGAAGAAATAAATTGTTTTTGAACATACTGCTCATAAACCAATTAACTACACATGGATTGTGTTGTGATGTTGGTTCAGTTATGATATGGGTTAGGATAGCTATGATACATTAACATTTATTGTCAACTACAATAAATCAATAAAAAATAAAATTATTTTAATGGCGCAAACCGGGTATCAAATTAGGAATAAAATATAAATAAAAAATTAAACAAAAAAAAACACTTTTTAATAATGATACTTTTGAAAAAAACAAATTAGTCAATGTTCGAAAAAACGTATTACCAAATATTATAACTTCGGCTTAAATAATCGCATCTAGAGCTTTTAAAACAATGATATGTTATCTAATGAATTTCTCAGTCATCTTCATTATCTTTGACATTATTGTCTGAATTATAATTATACAAGCAAAATATTAAAATTTTCAACCGAACATCATATAAAAGTAAACATATGGCATTTATTACATGATATCCTATCATTTCCCTGTAAACTTATAGAATAAAGCTTTCACAGACGAGACAACCCGTTTTCTGTTTCTTCGGGTGATGAATAGTTCAGAAACCCAAAACGTTTAGGTGTTTGTTTCTGTTTGCCTTTTTCATACTGTAAATTTTTTTAACTTTACTCCTGTAGAAACTATGCATTTCTTGATTTCTTTTTCAAAAAAAGCTTTTTCAGCTTTCGAAAGCAGTCTTATTTGCGCCGAAACATATCTTCGTAACGTAGATGAATGCTTTCTTAAATTACAAAAAAGACGAACTTGAGATGCTGTTCGAATTATTTCCTAGGCATCTTATAATTATTTTCACTTGAAGATAATGACAATAGTAGACTTTTATATTACTTTAATTTGTTACAAAAAATATAACACTTGTATGGGTACGAATCTAATTATTAATGTATGTGTATAAATATATATGTGTAAGTCCATATCGTTTTTGGTCTACGAAGCCAAATTGTTTTGTTAGGTTTATAATTACGCCAGGGGACAAGGATATAGCAAATATCATAAACTGAATATGTGTATTAGCAGCGCTAAGGTAATTAATTAAATTAGAGTATAAAGAAATGAAGTCAATTGGTTTAATTATTAGATTCTACACTAATTTACAATAAAGCGCAAATCCACGGAGGAGTTTGTGCTTTATTATAGATTAGCGATAGCATCGGTTAAGTAATTATAATTTGAGTAATTTCACAAGATATTAACGTTTAGTATAGCTTTTTCGAAAGTAGAGGTCTTTCTCTAAAGATAAAATATATTTTTAAAATTTTTTTTAACATGTAATATGGCCTTTAAAAATGGCATGAATTTCCATCCTTTGCTCTAAAAGAGTATACATGTAAAGACTCGCTACCCATTTCATGACCGATTTTTGTGTTTCTTCTTTCTTTCGATAGGTTATCTATTCTACGCGTATTGATTTCCACGACTAATTCTAAAATAATTTAATTTTGATTCTTTCCTTCCTAAAAATAACTAAAAACTTCCTTTTTCCATGCTCAGTGACTCTTTTCAGAATTCATTTTATGCGGAAGAAGAGAATATCCCTCCTTTCTGCTTTATTTTTAACTTTTTTAATTTTTAATTTTCAGTGAAATAACAATTAATTCAATTAAATGAAAAAAATATATTTGAACCTCACAAATATTTAGTTCTTATTAATTTATTTAATAATTTTGACCGGTTATTTATATTATCAAACTATAACTATTTATAAGCCATAACAAGTATACAGCAATTAAAATATATATGAATATGCAGAACATTTGCATTATTGAGGGAAAAATTAATATAAGAAACGAACAAATGAGAAGCTATATCTAACCATAAAATGTATATACGCAATTACGTGTTTTTCCCAATGATGAAAATCTTATGCGTCATTCGACTCTATTTCACGAAAACCAACGATATACATACATATTAAAACATATACTTTCACGGAAAAGCAATTACGCAATATAAATTACTTATATCTTCTTCAGGCTGCAGAGAATAAAGGTAATCAAAATTAGATTCCCAAATAATAATTTGAAGAGCGTAAGTTGGTTTCGCAATAAAATAAGAGAAATTGGACTTTCAAAACAGAAATTTTCGTCAGCTCGAGTCTCGACTTTGAAATTCAACTGCAGTTCACATCTCAATTTCGTTTGCCGTGAATAATTTTAACAAGCTTTTTAGAATTATTTTCAGTGGATCAAAAGAAAATTTGAGACTCAGGAATCTGAGTTCAGGAATCTAAGCTATTATTAAATCCACTAGCTGTTACATTTAATTTTCTTTCCAGTACTTAATTTAATAACATATTTAATAATTTTATTTCAGGGCTTGTTTCATAAATTTTCCAATAAGAATCTTATTGCGTTATGAGACTAACGATATGGAAAAAAGTAAAGTTAAATTTACCTTTGTTTTAAAGAGAATTTAATTATAGGAATTTTAAATCTTGCAATTTTTTCGTTTTAGCCTGGTTAAGTATTTCGATATGCTCGCACAGATGTGCGCACATACACATACTGGACAAACTAGATCCTAAAAGCTCTTTGCACTTTTTTAAATGATGTCCTACCTAGTTACGTGAATAGGAAGTTATGGCGGAACATCATATAAGAAAAAATATCAGCAAAAGAAAAATACGATCTCCGCAGTGACGTACCGACTCAAAACGAAGTGGGACAAGTCTTGATAGCGACGATAGCCAATTATACCAAAAATGATTTATATGACTAATATGTTAGATATGGAAGTTAAACAATGCATATCACCATAAAATAGCCACTTACCTAGATTGTATATAAAACAGTTTTCGAACATGTCGAGTGAAGTAGTACACAAACCATAAAAAGCGGAAATGAAGACCTTCAATTACCGAATATATTTGGCGTTAATTTTGAAGAAATTCATTATTCACAATTAAATGAAACTAAGTAATAAAGTATTATTCCTACATTCTTTAATTTTTTACCACGACCTAGGTTTCGTTGTATTACAATATCTTCAGGTGGGCAAATGGCAAAGAATGTCTTCAATTACTTAGTTATAAACTCATGTTACGAAGAAATGGATGATAGTGAATTAAAATAAATGAAAACCGGAGAAGTACAAGTGGGACTTATTGCCGAGTCATCTAAATCTACATGTAGATGACGACAATTTGGTATACACTCTGTGGGTAGATCGAGTGTTTGTGTGGGACCACCGCTCTCTGCGCCCGAGACATTTATTGCGACACTTGGTTTAGTTTCGTGGCACCGAAACCGCCTTATGTGTGAACGTCACCGACATCAATGTCAAACATTTGTGTCGCAATGATTGTCGTAGTCTATACGAGTCTTAAAACCATTTGTGTGCATTTAAAGTGATAAATTCAACCAATGTTTTAATTTCGAAAATTTAAATATCGCTACTCGATCGCGCCTAAACGGGGGCCAGATTTAATGATTCCTTTAGAATGGAACACTGTGTCTCAAACTCAATAATGAATATATACTGCTGCAATATTTCAATGGACAACATCGTGTCAGTAGATATTATAAAATAAAAACCTCAAATTTAATTGATCGTTCTTATGAATAAATATAAATATTAGAGCATAAGATTGAAATTGAATCGTGTAAAGATGAATTATTTTTGAGATTACGTACTTCAAAAGGAAGAAAATGGAATTCTTAAAAGATCACTTAGGTGTACGTCCGTCTGTACATCTGTCTTGTGATTTTTGTGACTTCCATGTCTCTCGTGGATTCGATGCCAAACGGTTTCTCAGAAAATATTTTGCAACGAATCTTGAAATCTGAGAACATGTTTTCATTTTTCAGTGTATATCTATGCCATCAAAAAATATTTTTAGAGCCCGTATAACTAAACTTTTTAAACGGTATCCCACGCTGTACATTTAAACGCTGTACTAAAATTTCCATATAAATATTTTTGAGGTATTAACTATACAGATATGCATATATCTGGTTTATATGCTTTATTACTTTACCAGATTTCAGAGTTCTGTGTCACGGAGCTTCTGAGAGAAACGACCGTGACAGACGGATAGCCGGAAAAGAAAGGTATTTAGAGGCTTACCACAATACGATACATTCATACTATTCATATTTTAGAATATTCAGATATACATTATAGAGATACTTCATTAAATCACAAAATTATTTGACATGATTTATCTAATCAATAATCAGGCACTTTTATGTGATTGTTAAAAATCTTCGTATCTTCCGTACATTACTAATGTATATTTTTTTAATGGAGACAATATCAATATTAAGTATCTTTTTGGAACTGCTTTTAATAAGAGTGGACATCAAACACTAGAAATTCGAGAGGATATCTCATATTTGCACGCTATTTACATACTGTAAGGGTGTCCTAATTTGATTTTTATGTCAAATAATTTATGAAAGATTTACTGATAAACTTGAAAAACCTGTGAAGCACGAGCAAAACTGGCATTACGAGGATTCTGTAAATATTTAGGCATTATAAGTATTTAATAGTACGTAATATTCCTATTAAACTATTTATAAAATTTAAGTTTTTTGGAATGAAAATATATTGCCTACTGTATCTTTCATAGGCGCATATTTATAAAAAAATGTTTGTTTATGCGATGTAACTACAAATTAACGTAACAATGTAACTAAAATTACCATTCACCCGGAATCGAGAGATTCTGGGTGAACGGGAAATGTCCTATAAGATTTGATTTATTTGCAAATGACAAATATACGGCAAAAATAGTCGTATTTTTAGTGTTTTTCTTGATTCCGTTAACTTAGAGGCTTCATTTTTTTACAGCTCTATGGGAGCGTAGACCTAAGTATTTGATAATTTCAACTTAACACTTCCACACCTTCCTGAGAAAAAGGGTCTTGACCGACCGACAGCCGGACAACAAAGAGATCTTATAACGGTTCCTTTTTTTTCTTTTGAGTTGCGGAACACAAAAAGGTCCCTTTTTATTGAAAATTGTGTAAATTGCTCCTGTTAGTATTTGGACCATTTTATTGCAATTTAAATTGATCAATTTTAAATATATATATATATATATATATATATATATATATATATACATATTTCTTTTCTTTTTTTTAATCTTATTAAAGATTTTGGTATCGTATTTATATTAAGAACTCTAGGTAGCCTCAGGCATATCAATTAACTTATTGTCAATTCTTACTTTCAATAAGAGCTTAGAATTTTATATTATATACGTCATTATCTGTACTCATCTAACTGAAAATGTAAAACACTAATCTTGAGGTAATTTACTATAGCATGTAAATTAATATTCACAAAAAGTTCTGAATTATAAGAAAGTACATCGATATTAACAAAATTTGAGAATTAACATTCTTATTCTCAAAGTTGTATCAGATAATTTACGCAGCCCAGAAATATGTTTTGAACTTTTTGTGATTATTTGTATTTACTGGAATATGGCCATTAGTTAAAATATATGCTGTAATTTTTTGAAACTTACACATATGTACGAAGAGAAAAATTATACCATTATCATAAGCAAGTACGTCATGAATAAGAAAGAAAATTTTGTTCTGTCGGTCTATCAGGCTATGTTAAGAGTACGTGAAGGTTAACGAAACAACTAACAGAATTTTGGCCATAATAATTATTGAAAACCTAAAATGGTGGTCAAACTTGCTTCTTGAATATTACAAGAAATTACATTTACTCAACTTATTAAAACATGAAGTATGTCTGTCCGAAACTCTTCACCACTATGTCGGAAGGTGTCTTTAAAATTTTGGACAGGAACGGATTTTTTATCAATATCAATGGCGAATACATCACTCACCTTACCGACGATAGAGTGATTGTGGGAGATATGTTTCAAAATAAATATGGAAAAATTAAAGATCATATTTAATATCTATGTCACACCTATACCAGTACAAGTCGCTAACTGTTGTATATCCTAAGACAAATTGTCCAATCAGGTAAATCTAACTTCGAGAGAGACCACTTGAATATATCTTCTCGTCCAAAATATTCCAGTGTTGGAAGACAAAATGCGTCAACTATTGCATATTTCCCGTGATGACATGTGGAAGTGAGACATGACCCCTTAATATTGTTCTTATAAACAATTCCAAGCCGCGTTTCACATCGCGAGCTTATGCTTTGCTAGGCTTTGTCTTACAAACTACCAAACCCTTTAAGCAAATGAGAACGTATCGAATCCTCTACACAAGTCTTGTGCGATCTCAACTTGAATATGCTGTTGCCATCTGGAATCTATAGTATCTTACATACTCTCATATGACCGAAAGAGTGCAAAAACGATTTATACGTACAGTGCAATATCGCTTCAATACACCCAAAATAGACTATTATCATGCATTGTACACATTCAAATACCGTACTCTCCACGAAAGGCGCATCGAACTCGGAGCAGTTGTACTTTATAGTATTTGTCATAGTTGTTACAATTGCCCGATATTGTGAATCAGTTGCAGTTTCCTGTGCCAGGGAGAGCTATATACCTACCGCTCGCACGAGTGCCGGTGCTCGTGTACCACTATGCAGGCTTTGTGATGATTGCGACGGAAAATTTCATTCTCTGGATATATTTGCTAGCTCAGTACTACAATACAAACAGTCAGTTAAACGGATACTATACAACCATTAGTCCTTTGAAAGCATTGAAACTACATTTTCATTTTATTCAAATCGATATGATGTTTTTTTTCTTTTTATTTAATCGATATTGTTGTAAATGGGATGGTTATAACTATTAATTCTATTACTGATAACTATTATAGTGAATTTTAAATAAAAGGCGTATTCTAATAATTTCAATATTTATTGCTTGTTTGTTAACAATATTACTTTACAATTAAATGAAACTACGTAATGTAGTATAACTTATACTTTATTTAATTTCTTTACCACGTCCTAGGTTTCGTTATATTACATCTTTAGGTGGGATATTAGCAAAGATTCAATCGAATGTTTGCTAATATCCCACCTGAAGATGTTGTAATACAACGAAACCTAGGTCGTGGTAACGAAATTAAAGAAAGTAGAAATTATATTGCAACACGTAGTTTCATTTAATTGTGAATAATGAATTCCTACAAAATTAACGCCAAATATATTCAATATTACTTTATTTAAAATTTAACTTAATATTTTATAAAATTTCTCAATATTTAAGGTATTATAGAAATATTTAGAAAAGACTCAGGGTATATGTATGTAGAATATTACTTTCATGTGGGAATGTTAGGATATAAGTTAACCTCATTGTTAAAAAACTCTTATTTTGTATATCACTATGACTTGTAACTGTTTTTCTCCATAAGCGATAAATAAGCAAATAAATAAAAGCCACGGAAACTCGCTAAGTGAACGGATAAATGGATAATGATGACGATGGTACAAAAACTAAAAACATTTACTTGCTTCTATGCTAGAAACTCATC
Organism: Druceiella hillmani; assembly: GCA_039881145.1. Classification (NCBI taxonomy): domain Eukaryota; kingdom Metazoa; phylum Arthropoda; class Insecta; order Lepidoptera; family Hepialidae; genus Druceiella; species Druceiella hillmani. The sequence continues at coordinate 640,127 of JAYKKI010000140.1, read as the reverse complement.
GATATACCAAAAAATAGATTACTCATTTTAAGTATAAATTATATAATTAGCTTTATTTAATTTACTGTAACTATAGTTGCAACAGTACTTAGAATAATTGATAATACAGCATATTATATAAATAAGGAATATACTGCCAAAATTCATAGCGTGAAGGCATAGGAATAGTGTATTAAAAATATTTTGAAAGTTAATAGCTGCTTCATTCTTATTAATTTATAAACGAATGAAAGTAGATCAAGTGCGATCTTGAGTCATGCATTGGGTATTCCGAACCTCATTTAAAGTGATTTTTTAGTTATGATGATATAATGAGAGATATGATAGATGAGATATTAAAATATTACCCATTTTAAATGAAATCAAGCAACAGCGCGAGGGTAAGGAAGAAATAATATTTTACAGGTCTACGAATGTTATTTTTGTTATCTCACTGTATAATACCAGCTTCAAGTTGCCGATGATTCATTTTAAAATTTACGCTAATTACTTCAGGACTTTTTGCTGCGACTGTAATTATAATAGACTGGGGGTCGACCAAGCTGTAACGTTTAATAAAACTTGAATTTTTAATTTTACCAAAAATGTGCTCCTTCATAACAAGTAAATAAGTTAAAATAACTAGTGCAAACTGTACACCTCATTGGAAAATCATATTTTTTGTCTATCATCATTAAGCAAGTATCAACAGGGCTTTAAGTATTAACCAACATATAATCAATAGCCCACTACATTTAAACAATTAAATCATATGAAGAGTCGACTAACAGTATTAAGATGAGTATGGGCTGAGTGCACATTTTGATTTATACACTGAAGGAAATGGTTTGGAAGTTTATAGATCTGTAGAAGCTAAATTTACGTTTCTCATTTTAAAATTATATTGAAAATGAAAACTTCAAGATTTTCCGTTCTAAATAAATATGTATCCTTTTATTCATAGTCTCACCATATTTATAATTATTTAGCTATATTACAAAGCGTCTAAAGGGATATTTTGATATATTTTTTGCAATGGAATACTTTTAGGAATAATAGAAGGCATTGGAAATATAAACACTATTATGTTAGCTGTAAATTAAGCTCAATTCATCATTTTAATTTAACGAAATTTATATTTGTGTTTTATTTCATAATATATAGAAATTATATTTCTATTATGCGAATTGAAATTTAAAAAAAATACTAAAATTGAATCATAATAATGTTAGATAAATATTAACGATCATTCAAATCCAATTCTTTTCATACAATTGCGAAGTTTATCTCATAAATAAATTTCTTAAGTACGAGTAGAAAGTACTACGAGGGTTCTGCAAATACATAGGCACATACAAGAAATTAAGGTATATAGTATTTCTATTAAACTGTTGACAATCACTAATATTAAATTCCACCATATGAATTCATATAAATTTTCCACTCTTCACCAAATAAACTATGTATACTACAGACTTCAAAACCTTGGGATTTTTATAGAGCAGTTAACAAACATTTTAGTCAACATTTTGTGACCCTCATTTTTACAATTTAGTCTTTGGCAGCAATTTTAAGGACAGAGATGGAGGGACATATTTTTTTAGATATTATATAAAATATATGTCGAACAACCGCACATAACGTTCAAAAAATTGTTTGTAAATTCTCGTATATTGTTCCTTTAGTTAATACTGCACGACGTTAAAAACGAAGTTCAAGAAAATATTTCCATTATTTCATCTGGTTTCCTTAACATTTGTACATAAATATTTTTGATTAGTAACTATTGAAATATATGCAATTTAATAATTAAAATTAAAAAATAAAAGTTTCAACATCAAATGGCTTCTGAAAAAAAAACTGCGTGGGTGTGGGCATTTTCAACAATATTTCCAGAAAAATCTTGCACACAATTCTGTAAATATATCACTGTAATTTTCTTTCCAATTGACACGACACCATATGACCAATTTTATTTCTTAATTTATGTCCCAGAATATGTATTTTCTTCTCATTTAAAGTAACTTAAACTAACTATAGTTTAAATCCATTAAAAAAATGTTTCGGTCCCAATATACGACTCTAGGTAAATAAAGACTAAGATGTTTCCATTGAGTCACACAGTGTTTACTTTCTAACAAGTTCAAATGGTTTGTTCTGCTTGAGTAGTTTAGTTATATTAGGCACGTTGAGAAATCTGCACGCTTTTAGAGGAATTCAGCATTAAAGGTTGCATCCATTTAGTTCAAGACTGTTACAAACGCAATGACAATATATTTTAGCACTTTGTCACACATGGCATATAAAGTCGAAAAAGGTTTTTCTGTTTCTTTATTTGTCTCTTCTAAAATGTCTAAATAATTTTTATCGATTTCACCAATGAGACATGCATCTTTATTACAAGAGCATATTTCAAGAAAAACACCTGTGACAGATAGATAAGCAGACATACAAAAATATGAGTGAATTTATATGAGTTCCGTTTACTTCCCTTTGAAATATGGAATCTTTAAAGTAAATTGATGATTTTTTAGATTAAGTGTTATAATACCTATATTTATATTATATATAATTAGAAAAATTACTTAATTAGAAGAATTACTGTAACAATAAAAAAACGAATAGTTGTGATAGGTAACGTTCACGAAATCTATGACGATTTAATAGATAACAATGATACACTTCAGGAAACTAATTTTCACCCCTCATCTCAAACTTGAATAGTACAGGGATCAGTAGATGTCTTGAGCAGTTGAACACCATGGAGAAAGAGATAAATTCGACATACCAGATGTTTGCAAAAAGATCATAACGCAAGACACAGATTCTTTCCATCCAAATTGTTAAAAGGCTAAAAGGACCACTTCCGTTTAACCAAAAATTTACTCTCTTTATATGCCACTTGTTTTCATTTATCATAAAACTTTGTTTGGGTACTTTCGAACATCAAACTATTTGTATTATATGGGTTACAACTATATGGGTATTTTGTGGGTTACAACTTCGCATCTCGTTTGTGACAATATCATAAAATTAAATTTATTTCTCATAGACCAATGAGAAATAAATTTCATTCATGTGGTTCATTAGTATTTAGTAGTATTTTTAATTAAAATGTAATTAAAAGAAGAGATTAAACTTAATATAGAATTTTTTTTGATCATGAAATTACCATAATAATACATATAAATTTAAAACAACACTAAACCTATGCCAATTACTTACGGGATAAATTGCCATAATATTTTGGGTCAATAATGGTGTATATAAACTAACAGGAATCAGTTAGTTGTACTGCGATTAATTGCAAATGGTTTTGGAAGAGCTGAAAACGCGAAACTGCTTACCAAAACACAATGCAATAAAAAATGGAAAACGTACATAACGTCGCCACGATAAGTACCGGGTACATCTACTAACTGATATGAAAGGATACTTTTTAAAATTTAATATGACGTGGATGAGCATCTTGATAAATTTGTTTAACTACTACGAAATATCGATTGGTAGTTTTGACGAGTCGGAAAACACAACCTTTCTGCATATAGGACTGCAAACACAACTCCAAGCTGATAGCAAATGCAGTGACGCTTTTAAAACCAGTCACTGAGAAAATTTAAAAATGCGTGATCGTATATAGAAATACATATGTAACATTTTTTGGTAATTCGAAACCGCGTGCGTTTAATTGCAATGCTTGTTAGACCTAATAGAAAATTTGGAGAAGATTTACGTCAATGTCTGTAATTTATATATTGTTCATAAAACGATCAAAGTGAACTTTAGCATAGATTTTATTACATCGGAGCTGTAATTGGAGATATATATTATAAGCGGTTCAAGGCGACTAATTGTTTCATTGAGTTTGGCTGTTTGTTTCTGTAGTGTTATATAGATTTTGTAATAATACCGACATTTTTTATTTAAATAATTAGTATCAAATCCTTGCCTAATAATAAATGATGTTAAACTCGGTATTACTTTATAATATAAACTTGATTCTATCGAAGGATCATTCGAATTATGAATAAAATAAATATATTACATACTATCAAAATTCATATAAACCTTACTAAATTTTGTCATGCATATTGCATAAATATATGCAATATTATTATAGGTAGTTGTCAACTAATACTTGAGTTTTTATACTTTTTACTTCGTCGTTCCAGAAATATGGAGGTTTTGATTATGGTCTGTATAATTTAAAATAGTTTTCGATGAAATATGAATTTCAGTACATTAGGGTCAGACATCGAGATTTACATGCACAGTAATTATTTTAGTAAAGTTTGACATTATTGCTTATGTATGTTTCAAGTGGATTTACGGCCAAAATAGGATTCGGTTTAGTGTTTCTTGCTTTTCGTGTTTTAATCCATATTTTTTTATATTTAAACTCGACATTAGTGAAAGTAATGAATAAAAGCCCTACATGAAACATATCACATTAAGATGGCTTCAAAATTTATTTGGCTTCAGTTGTTGGATAAAAAACGTTTGTTATTTCATTGTTGATATAGTTCCATACATAGAAATAAACTAAGATACTCATTTAAGCCTAAATTGCTGACGAATCTGCACTTTTTCATTCCAATATAAAATGCCCCATTTCCATCTAAATTTTTCATTTCATCGTGTCGAAATTGTCATTCAGATGTGTCTGATACTAATTCGAACCTTACTACGTTCAAATGTATCTCTGAAAGTGATGTTCCGTAACTCTCGATTAGAAAGAGACTCACAAATATTTATAGTGAATAATTTTTACGAACTAATTTAAACAAAAGATTATTATAGGGAATTCGGTCTATCTTACTTTATTTTAATGGGATGAGAATCGTTTGATAATACAAGATAACGCTTGATTGAAAGTGTATTTTTGTAATGATTTAATTATATATATATATATATATATATATATATATATATATATATATATATATATATATATATACACATAATATTACCAAAGTTTAATTATGCAAGCATCGTTTATAAATCGTTCTCCATAAAATTCTTTGAATTTTTAAAAATTACAATCTTAAGACGATTCACTTCTATTGCGTAAATAATTTACCGGCGGACAAAACTGATGATATTCGGATGGCTAAAGGAGATTGGTGATGAAGCACATTCCACCACAAGTGGAAGTATTTTTCTGCACGTCATGTTTGCTACCCGTGTTTGGAAAATATCTTGTAAAAATAATGAGCGATTTGTGGGAAAAAACAAATTATTTGTAGGAAATTCTCTTGTAGTCTCCATTTATTCGCTTGAAATACAAGAATGCTTAGCGGGGGTTTCATTATGATTGATGAATCTAAAATCATTTATGGCATATAAACTAAGTTGTAATTTTCTTTTAATCTTAATTTCAACAGAATTTTATTAACTTTCATACATGCTTCTTTTAATCTTAAACAACGGCAGTAATTAATTAAGTACTCTTTTTTCTCGATGCCTTTTACCAAAAATGATTTTCCTATCGAACAGTAATGAAGAATATTATACTGAAAACCAATAAAATGCATGTTAAATTTACGATCTGAAAGTTTCTTTATTAAAGTGTCTATTTAGGAGGTAAAAAATTTAAATCGATATTGAAAGCAGCAGACAGAAGGACAATGAGAGTCATAATGTTATATTGATTTCGTTATTTCTACCTAAAAGCAGAATAAATTTGCTTAAAATTCTCATTCATGAAAGAACTAGTGATAATGCCACTGCTAGAGTAGAAAGACCATTGCGAGAGAAAAATTGAGCATGTATTTAATAGTAATGCCGATAAAACATGAAGATATTATAATAAAACCGATCAAGTGCGCATCGGTATAGAAGCAATGTACGTTTTCCTAAATGATTAATGTGAGTCAACGGAAATAATTTATGAGGAAAGTCTAATCAAATGTTTGTATTTTGAATTTTTTTCCACTTTCTACCACTTTGGTTTGAAAATTAAAAGGGAGGGAGAAACGTTATACGTCGTATTGAAGCCTCATATTTCGCAACCGCGGTTTGAAAATATTTAGTCAATGATATCTTATTCATATATATATATGTGGAAAAAAACTTCGTTCCCGCTTTAGATGTGTGCAATGTTGCAATGTTTTGTAACATATTAAGTGATATTTATGTTTGAAGCACATACTTGCAAAATTTAATTCACATAAATCGGAAAGTGTATGGACTGCAGTGCCTAATAGACTACGATGAATTGATAAGGTTGACAAGAAAAAACTGAAAATTTATGGAAATTTAATTTAACCTTTACCCAAAAAAAACCTTTGAAAAACGAGTGCTGCAGTTTTTCACTCAAATTCATGGATATTTGTGTATTTTGTTTGATATCTGGGTTTAAACTGAATGTTATCAATAATTAGTACTTTTATACTTCTGAAGAACTTGAACTACTTCTGTTGTGTTACGCGTATAATAACATCAGTACTGAAGTACTTCTGTTGTGTTACACGTATAATAATATCAGTACTGAAGTACTTCTTTTGTGTTACACGTATAATAACATCAGTACTGAAGTACTTCTGTTGTGTTACAGGTATAATAACATCAGTACTGAAGTACTTCTTTTGTGTTACACTTATAATTACATCAGAAAAATTAAGTGGCAAAAATGTCAAATTTCATAATATTTCAAAGAGACGATTTCCCTTTTATATTTCAAATTTCTATTCCACATAAAGCTGCATTTTGATCATTTATTTAACAGGTCTTATACGCAATAGAAATATTTTTAATAAATCTTCGAAAGTTTATTGATAGCTGTAATTACCTTTATCGATGTAACGATCATTAAGACAAGGCTTGACGACGGCTTTCTTTGGTCTTTCTCATTAGGGTAAAAGTTATGCAGATAAAAGTCGCAATGAACTGATTTCAAAATTAAGTAGACACAAAAGCTGTTTAGGTTTTGCGGTGACTCAATTAAGTGGAACAATTTTCATGAGCTAACACGATCCTATTCCGCCGCTGAAATGTAATTTACTTAGTAAACGCATACGAGATTAAGTGCTTGTTGGGAATCTGCAGTTATGATGAAAGATTTTGTCTTCTGAGGATACTGCAGATATTAAAGATGAAATGGATATTTTAGGCGTAAAAACTTTAGATAGACGAGGAAACACTAAAACTTTTTATCAATCTCATTTAACGTTTATGAAAAAATGTGTATGTTGCTGCTTTCCTTTCCGTGTTTTACTCGGGAAAAGCAAAGAAAAATTGCTTTCCTACTTCTGAAAGCATTAAAATCGATGTATCTGTTTATTCTTTCAAAAAAAATTTGTTTTAGTTTTTAATATTGTAAATAGGAAAGAAGTGTATGCATTTCATTTATATTCGTGATATGCATTTCGAACTATTTAGCTATTTCCTATTTTAAGATCTGATATTTTTTCAAAAACATTATTTTCATATTCAGCACAAGGACAATTTCATTATGATACTGAGTGGTCCGTCGATCTGTTACCACAGTTTTATCAGTAGGTTATCAATTTTTTTCAGTTTCTACAAAGCATAGTTTTACAGTTTTAGGTACATTGGCATGAAGTTTTGCAAATTCGTATTTCAGAAGATGACTTCAATTAATTTGTGATTTGTGTCTCACCCTTCTACTCCCGAATAAGATTATATAGAGATATATAATAAATGTCAATAATACGTTTTGATGAATAATGTCGTTGTAAGAGTTGTCAGAGTTAAATCACCAAAGATATATTTCAATATACAGGAAAAGTATATAATATTAATGTCATCTAAAGAACTTAACAAAACAAAACACGTTATTATTATAGAATTTTTTAAATTTTCTAGGCATTGCAAAGTACTTTTATTATAATTATTTACAAATTTTTATGGTTCATTATGGTCGAAACCGCAAAATTGCATAAATTTTTAAGTATATGCCTAGATAAACACTCGACAAATATGTTGATAAAAAGTTTGCAAAAATTTTGAATTATTTCATTCTACTAAATTATTTTTAAAATTATATTCGTGATCAAGATTAAATTCGAAATTGTACATTCGTTCTTGTTTAAAAAAAAATGAACACTCCAATTTGCCTAGCTAATTTGTTTAATTTTGTAACAAGTACGATATACTCGTATATTTTACTTTACATTTTAAATATCTATCGTTAGTTTACAATTCCCTTCTAAATCGCATGTAATTCATAAATGACTCTCTGCCGCAAAAGAAGCTTTTATTATTGCAAAAATAAATTCGGAAACAGGTCAATTTAACTTTACATATGGCTTTTGACTGAAGATACAGCCACAACACCCATGCCAGTTATGCCAGTTGTAATAAAAACTATAACGAACCAATTTAGGACATTAATTTACTAGTCTCAAAGCTAAAATATTTACTTACGTAATTAGTTCCATGGTACACCGATTTCATGAAAGCGAGTAGTGATTCCATATTTCCCAATTTATGCTGAATATACTACGACTGTCCTAATTCAATGAGGTACAAACCTTTTAAACCAGACATACTTTAAAAAATAAATGTGAGAAAACACTATTCTCGAAGTCGTAAATATTTGAATAAATTAATACCATGGATCCTAGAAATTCAAATGTATTAGTCAAATTGAAGTTCTTGATATTTTCTATGACTTTTCAGGAATATAGTTTAAAAAAATTAAGTCTTTTCTTTGTAATCGCAAATTCACAAACTTTCATGCTGTTCAGTCTTTTGTATATTATTTTTTTTAATACTAATGAAAAACTTTCCGGAATATTTTCCATTGCTATGTATTTTATTGTGTTTGTAATAACTGATGTGATTTATTGTATTTAATCTTTATCGCTAATAATAATTGAAAAAATTACATTGCATGCAACGCAATATAAAATAAATTTGCTTACATATTAAGTTTAATATTAACCTTAGATTTGTTAATTTCCTAAATTCATTCAGTGAGGCATTCGATTTTAGCGTCTTTACTCGTATCTAATGAGAAATTATTGACTTCGCTAATTGTAATAAGTATTATTAAATAATTTTTTTTTATTCCTGAATCCACGAATGTCTCATTCATATTAGCAGTATATAGTAATATAGATCCAGTATCCCTTTTGAACAGGATCCTAAATACAAGGCTAAGAGAAAGTTTAGAGGAAGAGAATAAGGGGAAAGTGGCAAAAAATTTGACGGTATTCAGTTTCAAATGAGAGGTTGGCAGTGGATATTGAAAGATGGATTTATACATATGTCATCAATTTATTTCTGCTTCGAATGGAGACGCACTATCTCTTATTATTCATACTTAACCTCAACTAAAAGAAATTTCCTATAATATATTTGAACATACGAGTAAAGAGTTATAACAGCTAAAATAGCTTTTTTGTGTTGTATTTGGTTTACAATAATGTATGAAAATGACAATGCAATGTTTACATTTGATTTTCCGAAAATTTTAAAACGAAAATGAAATGGTTTTTGTTAATGGAACAATTTTATTGATTGATTTTTGCTTCTTCAAAAAGTTTATCACTCAAAAAGGATTATACTTTAACTTTTTATAAATTCCTAAAATAATCTATGAACGTTATTCTAAATTGGATTAGTTATTTTTTGTTAATTATAAAATTCATTTAATATCGTTTTCAATGAATTTCCTTAACAATTTTATTTACCAAATAAATTTCTTTGCTCCTTGCCCTATTTTAATATTTAGTGCATGTCGTTATATATAAATCTCGGAAATCATAATGCATCTGATACAAAATCGTGGCTAAACTATTGCTGACATATATCTAGGTTAATATAATAAAGTTACGTCATATCGGAAAATCAAGCAGTTAATATGTCTAGTCTATGACTTGGTGAACTTCACTCTAAACTATAATGTACACTGTTAGATTTCGCTGTTTAAATACAATCCTAAGCATTTGTAACAATTTTTATTATTTATGACGTAATTATTATGTGCCTAATTTGGTTAATTTTTCTACATTTATTCATTTTAGGATGAAAATAAGTTAGTAGACACGTATATGTGTAAACATTTTTTTTATAAAACTACTAACATTCTAAATAAAATCCTGATATAGTAGAAAATAAAGATAATAACATACAATTAAGGTTGAAAATAACTAAATTAAATTAGGAAAACACTGAAAATAGTGAAAAGATCTATTATAATAACATGTAGTATCGCAATAAAAAATAACTCGATTCAAAAACCATGTTACATTTAAGCATCCAAGACAATCAAGAAAAACTACTTTGCAACAATAATCGGCAACAAATTCTACCCTCGCGCGTCTACTCGATGACATTGTCGCGCCTCCCACTCACGTGCAATTGAAGTGTCTCCACCACCATACTCTGGCTACAGTTACAGTAACATGTCACTTTCACCCGAACGGAATAAATAATTCTTATTGTAATAATTATTTTATTTATAAGATATATTCTTTCAATGCTTTATCCATATGTACAAATATGTCTCGAACTTTACTTTATTATCTCAAAATTAAATGAAACTTCGTGATGTAGTATTATTTATACTTATAGATACCATACTCGCTTTAAGTTCTTTACCACGGCCTAGGTTCCGTTGTATTACAATGTCTTCAGGTGGGTTATTAGCAAAGATTACTTAAAGAAAGTAGAAATAATATTACATTATGTAGTTTCATTTAATTGAGAATAATGAATTTCTATAAAATTAACGCCAAATTTTTTATCTCTTTAATAATTTGTAACGAAGTCTATATCTTTTCAGATTTTTTGACCGGCAAATTTTACAGATGAAAGAAGGAAATGGATTGGATGATGAAAGAGGGAAATGGATTTCCTTGATGTGTTTGATAATGGGTAAAATAATCTACGGTTTAAACTTAAAAAAAAAAATATCATTCATAGATATATAAATTTTCGGAATCCACTCTGAATGATAATGTTTGAAAAACGTTTCTTGAAATTAATTCATTTAAGCAAATGCTACTACCACTGTAAAGTTTTAAATCAATAGCAAAAGTGGTTGAAAACGAGAAACATTCGTGATACACAGACATATACCATACTCTTATCATAAGTGTGCCTTTTCGACATGTTAAACGCAGAATCTCGAAAGTGGAAACAAAATAACAATTTATAAAAAAAGTTATAACGAAAATTTAAAACTTCACAAAATTTCTTATCCTAGTCCATTATTTTCCAATTTTATATTTAAAAAAAATGTACAAAATATACAAGGTAACAAAATATACATATGTACAAAGTATACGGTTGAAAAACAAATAAAAAAAATTTTCGTTTGACGTTAACTATAGGTAATTCTTTTAAAGGAACTTTTATTAAAATGCCCTGATACCAGTATGGGATAAAATCTTTGAATTATAAATTTTGAAACCTTTCTCATACATTTGCATTATTTATCAAATAATTAAAACGTTAGTTAGCAAAACTCTTTTTGTTTGTACATTTTGCGGGCAATGCAGATGACCGACAATAATTGGAGAAAATAGGATGTATGATATAATATCAATCGACTCTGAACGACTCCGAATTAGTGACGGAACATACGACTGAACATACGCTAGTACAGAACATACGCTAGTACCGAAAATGTTTTTGAAAGTTTTATTTTTCTTAATTTCAAGATGCCAATTCAATATTTTTTCATTTAAATAAAAATTTAAATTTAATATACTTTCCTAAAAATATCATTACCAAAATGTGTTATTTTTCCTTTCATTGATATTTTAAAAATCATATAACTTATTTAGCTTAAAATTTTCTTATCTCTTAATGACTCTTCCGTTCAGCTATTTTTTACAATTTCATCTGCCCATCACTGCTGTAGTCTTAGTTTAAGTAGGAAAATTAATTATTATATATATTTGAGACAATATAGCTTCTTTCATTCACAAAACTTTCGCAAATATAACTTCAGTTGTCATTTTATTTGAAAATATTCAATCAGAGTACTACATACGAATTGAAAAGTTTTTGGTAACAACTGAAGCGAAATATTTGTTAACGCAACCGCACATCTTTAAATAAACATTCATAAAGTTCAAGACGCTATTATAACTTTCCCACATTTTCTCTTACCGACTTGATGTCTCATAGTCGTACGAAGTATCGCTCTAGACGTCAAGAAAAGTTTCACATATCGCTTAAGTTAATTTCGGCGTGTTCTCGTAAATAAATTTTCAGCGGCTTCTTATCCAACTAAATAGCGGAATAAACAGACGAAGTTCTGTGGCTTAAGTTTCTTGTACATGAACTACAAAATTTTGTTTTTATTTATCCTACTGCTAACGTGCATGTATGCGCTAGAATATACATAGGCATTATAAATAAAGTAAAAAAAATAATGTGCATAATTTTTATATTTAATCAAATATGAATAAGTGTAATGTTTAGAAACTGACCTATTTACATTTTGGTCAGGTTTGTTTAGGCATGATTTTCATTCAATCCATTCAATAAATTCTAACTTATTGTATTTTGCAGCAAGTACTTCTGTGCTAATATGGTTGTAATATTTTATACCATACGCTTTTCATATAATGAAAATACTAACACTAACAATAATTATTTTGTCCGATGTTGATATTTGTTCAATATATTAAACACAAATTTATATTATTATAAAATATTTTTCTCTTTCTAAGTTTATAATTATGAATGTGGATTATATGACAATGCATGTGATTTGAAGTTGGAAACAATTTAAACACACTTTTTACAATACTCTTTTTAAATTAAAGGTTGGCCTGGCTTGAGATTATAAACATTATCATTTTGTCACTTATATCGTTGTTAAAAATTCCTTCAAGTAATTATGTTTTCTATTTATTTTTTCCTATTTCGAACTTTTGAAAATTTTTTGAAAAATATGGCAGGATTTCTTTAACTTTCTTGATAATCTTGCATGAAAATTTTTTCAACAAAAAATTAATTTCATGTATTTGATTGTTTCACATTTAATTACGCTTTACTTGATACTTGATACAATAGGTTTTCATATAAAAAGAACATATCTGGTTACTCATTAGGTCCATTACCAACGTTTATTTCTAAAACGTCGAAGAAATGATTTGTACTTTACACTTACATTTGGGTAATTATTAATTTATCAAATATCTGCTTAATGTGAAAAGGTCTTTGAGTATGATGACAACAATATAGAGGTAGACTGATGACCAGCTATTAAATTGATTCTGTTTTCCCCATTTTCCTACGGAATACTTAGTACAATCAGCTGAAAACTGAAATTATAATTTAGTGCTCTGACAAACAATATATATTATGAAACAAAGTTCGCCGTCTCGTATCTCTCAAGACATGCGATTTTCTCAGCATTGAACCCTTTCTTTTATTTTTGTTCTGATTTCTATTATCGGATACATCGATTCGCGAGGAAACTTTAAATGTACAATTTATGAAAATTTTGTAAGAATTAAATCATTCACGAGAGAGTTATCTTAGTCAGAATTGCTTAAATCGATAGAGTTACATGGGAACTTTTTTCTCCTCAAATCGTTCTATAGTCAATTATGTGACAGTATATACGTGTATATTTAATAAAATCTAAAATAAACGTTTTACTATATAAACCAACAATTTTCTGTTTAATTTTTGGGATGAATTGTGTAAAATCGTCCTGATCCTTATCGATTTAAATTTAATGGTGATCTTCCTCAAGTAGCGGAGTGTTTTTGACGAGTATTTTAAGTCAGAACGTTTTTTTATGTAACTAAATTACAAGTGCGGGCTTTAACACGTCGATCATTGTACTGGCATAGCAACAAGAGTACCTATACCAAGTCGTGGCCCAATATTTCACACATAGATTATGTTAGTTTTTTTTCAATTCTCCAACTAACTATTTGACGCCTTCTTTAATAGATTTAAAAAAAATTTAAAAATATTTTTTATTCATTATTTTAATTTAAGCTTATGTTTTGTGGCGTTAACGGTTATGCAACGATTTAAGTTATTAAAATATGTACGATCATTATTGTGGAACCATGTTGACTCTATGTAAAACATATAATGGTGAAGACAACTATACTGAATTGCGATGGGAGTAAATATCGGAAGAGGTTGCCGTCATTAGGAAGTTGCGAGGCCTTTGTGTCGTTATTTGCATATTCACGGCTCCTTCGCGCGGAAGTTATTAATTAATCGCGCGTATTGTGTCTATGTTGTGCAAGCGAAGAAATTTAATACACGTTTATACATCTATGTTAAAGGAACAAAACATACAATAATGGTATATTGTTATAATGATATCACGTAAGTTAAACTTATTAGACTATAACGTGGAAAGATTTTCATAATTAGTTTTCGTAAGTTGAATGTCTCACGTGCCAAATATTTTATAAGATTGTCTATAAAATTAAAATATTTTGAACAAAATTATCATATTAAATAAGTAAAACTCGTGCTACGAGTTTTTCTTACAACTTGGGTATGTATAAAAATGTACACACATGAGTTTGCACGTTTTTTTTTTAAATGTTTAAAGATATTAATATTACTATTAAAAATTTACATATCCATTTATCATGTCTTTTACAGGTGTGAAATTATTAATTTCTCTTAAACCATATAACCTGGGATTGCCGCTAACTTTAACGAAACTTATGAAAACGGGATTATTTCTAAAGCCCTAGTTGGGGAAATGGAAATATACGGAAATATGCTTCACAAAATTATAAAAACATTTTTTAAATTCCTTATAACTAGCTTCTTCCAACAAAATTTTAAATGACACATGAAATAATGAAATGAGTACTTAATTTTGCTTCAATTTTTATATAGACGTTTCTGAGTGTTACATAATTTATTGCTAATACCTTCATTACTATGTCAAAATATAAAATTTCTAGATCAAGGAGTTTCGGAGAAAAACGACAGTTACAACCAGATGACCGAACAAGTGAGTACTATAATAATCGTTCCGATTTTCCTTTTAAGCCACCTAATCCCAAACATGATAGCTAGAGTAATGTATTTCAGTAAACTTTTGAAATTAATAACCGGAGATGAGTTTTTTATGTATATCAACAGTAAAAAGAGATGACAAATTGATCTATAAAATAATAACATTTCACTTGTTAACAATTTAAATAGTTGACATCATTAAAGGATATTTGGGAACTTCATAATAATTTAAATGTGAACATGGGCCCAGGCAACTCCATTATTATTCAAAATGAATAGTCATAAGAAATTTTTAAAGTAAATATTGCTATATTTAATATTATATTTACGTCAAGGGTTAGAAAAATATGTCGAAAATATCTTTAGAATGAAAGCAATTAATTTAAAAAAAATTGATTTTATTTGGTTTTTTCGTATTTTTTTATTGTTTAGTAACTACAAAGTGGCGGAGAGGTATGTTATTTTTACAAAAAATACCTATTTTTGCGGTATTT
Organism: Druceiella hillmani; assembly: GCA_039881145.1. Taxonomy (NCBI): domain Eukaryota; kingdom Metazoa; phylum Arthropoda; class Insecta; order Lepidoptera; family Hepialidae; genus Druceiella; species Druceiella hillmani. The sequence goes on along the minus strand of JAYKKI010000140.1, from coordinate 624,723 downwards.
TGTATAATAAAAACTTCTTTTGACCTCGGGCACGATTTGAAATTGTTATTTCTTTACAAAATTTAGAAGCTGAAGATTATCAAAATTTGAGAAATTCGGCATAGTTTGGCTATTATCATAGTTTAAGTAACTTCTTGATTTGTTCAAAATAAAATCAAGACTTTCACAGTGCTTATTTTTGTCATTTTAAAAGAATGCAAATCTATGTTTTTAATAAATAACAATACAAAATGGCGCAAAGTATAGAATAACGCTGTGAAGCATTAACTTATTGAAGACAAAACGCTAAACATCTACGACTAGAATATAAAACGAACCGAAATGCAGTACTGTAGAGGCAATAAAATGTTTATTGATTAATTTTATGAAATGCGTTTAAAGGATAACTTTCACCTAAGAAAAGAAAAAAAAGACATTTAAATCCCAGAACCCTGACAATGAAATCATCTTTAAATTGATAGTAACTTCAAATCTTAAGAAAAACGTTTAAACCATTTTTATGCAGGTCCCAATATTCAGAGATATATGTTTAATTTCTCCGGTTAACAAGTTCTTTGTAGAGTCACTTGGTATCATTTCAAGTGAGCGAATTAATATATCTTCACATTTTATATATGATATTGATAGACTGTACATAAATGCATTTTCATGATTTTTCTTGAACACCCAACAAAAGAAGAAGGATCGATGCTTAAGTCTGCTTCATTTTCATGATGACAAGGAAAGTATATATTGAAAATTTAAATATATCAAGAAATTTACTTGGCTTTATATAAAATAGTATCCTGATTTTTATTAAACTGACCTCTGCTACAAAAATTAATTTTTGCACGTTATTTTGTTCGAAGTGTGGTCGCTGAATCTCCATACAGATATTACATACACACACACGCACACACACACACACACATACATATATATATATATATATATATATATATATATATATATATATATATATCTAATAAATAAAATTCTCGTGTCACAGTTTTAGTTACCATACTCCTCCGAAACGGTTTGACCGATTTTGATGAAATTAAATATGTATATTCGGTAGGCCTGAGAATAGGTTGTTATCTATTATTTATACCCCTAAATGATAAGGGTGGTCCGTCCCCAATGATTTTTTTGTTTTTTTTATTTATAATGCGGTATTGAAAAATATTTATAACCCTGAATTTTCACTCTTCTACCATGAACCGTTATGTTTTAATAGCGATATTCCTAATTAAATAATTTTAAACCCCGATATTTTTATTAGCGATTTTAGCAATTCAATAATTTTCAACCCAGGTATTTTTTAATAGCGGTATTAGTAATTCAATCATTTTCAATCCAGGTCGATAATTGATTATCAGTTGATCAGTTATCTCTACCAGGCGTCTACCGGTGTCACTTCTGACCCAGTAAACAGCACGAAGTAGGGATGAGATATATTTTTTTACTTCACACAGTTTTCGGCCATTATTATTGTTTGTGATTCAATCATAATAGTAACGTTTTTAATTTAGTAGACATTTGTTAATTAGTTAACTTATTTTTTTTTATTTTTAAAATTAATCATTGTTTACTAGATGTATATCAGTACGTTTAATCTAAATTAAATCAATATAAATAATAAATCCTAAAATCACGGCCAATTATTGTTGAATCTATCAAAAGAAAGAATAATTATTTTAAATTGTATTATACATTAACTTCAATTAGAATAAGTCTTTTTATTCAATCACTTTATTAATAAAATATTATTTTTGACATAGCTACTGAATTTTGGTAAAGAAAATGGCGCGTATCTGACAAAAAGTGACTATTATTTTAATATTGCTATAAAATTTCTCTCATACATCGATAAAGTAGTATTACTATAAATAGGAGTTATAATTTTTTTCATCATAAAATAATTCAATTTTTTCTATTTATGTGTGTTATGAACAATGAACAATGCCACAAAGACGCAAAGGGGCTTCTTTGGACCGTCACATACATAGAGCTGCAAGTATGCGAAATAGAATAGCTCAAAGAACAGAAGAAATAGAAGAGCTCAAAGAACAGAAGACCTTCTATTAAATGAGCACAATGAATTATTGAAAGTATTCAAATCACACATGCATAAGTTATAAAGTAATAATCAAGCTATTGTCATCAATCCTGATAAAACACCTGCTGGAGAATACATTCGCAGATTGAACGTACCTGTTGTTAACGACGTTGCTGGGATCATGGTTGGCGATCGTACGGCTACACGAAAAATCGTGATTCGTAGAAGAAATAATATTCTCCAGTTCATTGCTGATATACACATATGACGCTCTCCAATATCCACTAATATTCTGGAAGGAACAAGACAGATATTTCATAAATATTAAACCGCGAGATCCCGCAACAGGTACTATATTTATTATGAACTTGATCATTACTCATTTAACGAAAACTTAATTCATTAATCTTAATTCATTAAACTTAGCTACTGTTAACTAATATTTATTAACACATTATTAAAGGAGCCGAAACAAACAAGAACGTTAGTTCGAAGGATTATTATTCGTATCAGTTGATGATAAGACGTGGTCAAGACAACGGCATTTTACAATGTCGTGAGCTTTGTCAACAATTCATGGTCGACATGTACGTGAATATAGAGAGCGAACGACTACGATACTTGCAATATAATCAACAAAAGCTGCGTGCGGAATAATACATTCACTTGCGAGATGCTATTGTCATAATGCCAATGCCGCCGAAATTGGTAACTCTGTCATTCTACCATCATCGTATATAGGCAGTCCACGTCATATGCAAGAATACATACAGGATGCTATTGACTTTCGTGCGCGAACATGGACAACCATGTTTATTTATTAGGTTCATATTTAATCCGAAATGGCCAGAGATTACATCGTTGCTATTACCTTGAAAAAATCCAATACAGTCATGACATTACAGCACGTGTTACAGGACGTTCAGACAAAAATTAAAGTCTTTAATAACTTTTATTACAAAATTAAACGTTTTAGGTTGAATGGTAAAAGCGGGGCGAACATCATGCACACATTTTGGTTTTAACCTCATGCACACATCTTGGTTTGGTTTATCGACAAAATCCGTCTTGAAGAAAACGATTGTATAATTTCTGCGGAAATTCCAAATCCGTCTACTGGTCAATTGGTGCTTGATATTGTTACGGCAAATATGATTTATGGCCCATGCATGGCAGATGGAAAATGTATCACCTTGCATGGCAGATGGAAAATGTACCAAAAGTTTTCCTAAGAATTTCGCCAACGATACGATTACAAATATTGACGGATATCCAATATATCATCAAAGAAGTTCCGATAATAGCGAATAAGCATTTATAAAAATATAAATTGACATAGACAATCGTTGGGTGGTGCCATATTCGCCTCTGCTGAGCAAAACGTACAATGCTCATATCAACGTTAAGTTCTGCAGTTCAGTGAAGAGCATAAATTTGCAAGTATGAGAATAAAGGCAGTGATATGGCTGTATTTCGTGTTGAAAATACCAATGAGAATGCTCCTCCAGTGAATAAAAATGATGAAATAACGCTCTACCAGATTGGCCGGTACATTAACTCCAATGAAGCTGTTTGGCGTATTTTTGGTTTCCCAATTCATGAACGGGATCCAGCAGTTATTCATTTAGCCGTTCATCTTGAGAACAGCCAGCGTGTATAGTTTACAAACGAGACAGCGAGTGATCGTACTATAAGTCCACCGAAAAGTACAAACACAGAATTTTTTGAATTGTGTAATCGTGCGGATGCTTTTGGTGCCTTTGCACGGATGTTACTCTATTCAGAAGTACCGCACTATTTCACATGAATTCAAACAAAAAAATGGATGCCCCGAAAGAAAGGCACACCCATTGATGCACTTCCCGGCTTATTTAAATCGAACACCTTGGGACGAGTATTTACTTCTTCGACTATTGTTAGTTAATGTCACCGGCCCATTGTCATTTCAAGATATACGTAAAGTGAACGGACGACAGTATCCAAGGTATAAAGATGCATGCCTTGCATTCGGCTTGCTGAAAGACGACAACCAGTGGGAATGTATGTTTGCTGAAGCAGCATTGAATTGTACAGCAAAACAAATTCGTCTCCTATTTGCTATAGTGTTGACTAATGTTTCCCGGCCCGAGCAGAGACATTGTGGGACAATCACAAAGATTCACTGAGTGATGATATTTTGCATTAACATCGTACACGGTGCAACGATTTAACGATACGATTCTGCTACGCTTTGTACAATGAAGCATTGATTGCTATTGAGGATCTGTGCATTATCATTGCTAACTTACCACTAAGTAATTTTGGTATTGTTGGTACAGTTGAAACATTCTCAAAATAAATGTTAGGTATCGGCGATGGAAAAGTTACTGTAGATGAAACTGGATGCATGAAATTACCGACCGATTTCTGCACAATCATTGAATCACAAGATGCTCTTATTGTCCAGATATCCCCTGATGTACATACACAATACATTAATCATGAGGCATGGCTGGCAGAAAGAGCAATTTCAGTAGCAAAAGATGTGGACATCAATGAAATAAATTTCAAAATACAATATTTATTGCCAGGGGACTTGGTGACATACAAATATATTGATACAGTTTGCGATGACATCGAAGCTGTGAATTATCCAGCAGAGTTTTTAAACTCATTAGATTTACCCAGGGATGTCGCCACATAATTTACAACTAAAGGTTGGAACTCCGGTTATTTTTTTTCGAAATTTTAACCCACTACGATTGTGCAATGGCACGCGATTAGTTATTAAAAAATTAATGAAAAACGTTGTAGAAGCCATCATTTTAAATATATTACTATCACGGATCCCAATTATACCCACAGATGTGCCAATTCAATTTAAAGGTTTTCAATTTCCAATAAGATTGGCATTTGCGATGACTATCAATAAGTCTCAAGGTCAAACGATAGCTGGCTTAGATTTGAGCACGTCATGTTTATCACACGGACAATTATACGTAGCATTCTCTCGAGTGGGCAAATCATCCAGTTTGTTTGTGCTAGCTAAAGATGGGAAAACTAAAAATATTCTACACTCGATCGCGTTAAGAAATTAATATTGTTTGTTAATAAAATTGTTATAATTAGTAATAATATGCATATATACATGTTATATACATATAGTATGTTTATATATTTTTTATATGTATAAAACAACGTTTGTCGGGTCAGCTAGTATATATATATATATATATATATATATATATATATATATATATATATATATACATCCAAATGCCAGTGACATAAGCTTGATTTAATTAGCTTGAAAAATTAATTAAAGAAGTTTAGAATATGACATTTGCCATCAATCTAATAGTAACAAGAATAAATTAAATCTATTTATTTTTATTAAAATATTTGCAAATGGCAATTATTTTTTATTGTTTACATTCGATTGAATATATTTGGCGTTAATTTTATAGAAATTCATTATTCACAACTAAATGAAACTACGTGTTGTATTATTATTTCTACTTTATTTAAATATTTATTTACTGCGACCTAAGTTTTGTTGTATGACCTCTTCAGGTGGGCAATTAGCAAAGATTGCTAAGATTAGAATCTATCATTTAATGGTGCATTTACATCTTTTTATTTAAAGAACAGAACGTTGCTATAAAGAACGAACAAAAAATTGACAATTATTAAATGAAAATTCTTTCATTTTATAAGACAACAAAATCTCACAAAATTTTGGTGCGCTAAAAATTGTTTTCATGCCCACTTCTTAATTTTTTAAAAACATTCTTGGTACTTATTGACATATCTTCATATAAAGCACTTAATATTAATTCGAACCACTCACTTTCAAAAATTCATGCACTTAAGTCTAAAATCGAAGAAACTACGGGGGTGTGATAGGCGGACGAACACAACCGAATTATAAGTGGTTCGTACTTGATTACGGAGCCATAAACCGTTATGAAGAACATTGCAGTGTCGGTTGGTTATTTACATATAACTTTGTAAATAATCAAATACAGTGGACAAGAAAGTGGCATTAGTGTAGGGTTATAGATTGATAACATTTTATGAGCTTTATCTTTCTATCATCTTACCCCTTAGCGTTTCATTTATTAAAATAAAAATAAATATCACTTTAAGAAAACATTAATATACGGAGCTTTTCACGAAAACACATTTTTTTAGAATTACGTCAATAGATCTACATCATCCAAACTAGATTACGAACCTGTATTGTATATTATCAAGGCATTCTATAGTATGCCCTCTATTTTTAGAGGTAAGTGTAATGAGATAGTTCAGAATCGTTTTCATGTTATCGAGAGGTGTTAAATAAATACCTCTAGATATAATATCCACATTTCCGAAAGTAAGAAATGTACAAGATAAAGTAAATTAATGTAACTGTACTTTCTATTTGATGCAATATCATAGTTTTCTCCAAAACTCCCAAAATTGTTTTTGTCTTTTTGTGTTTAATTAATTTTTTTATTATATCTCATAAAATATTCTAAATCGATAGTCTTGAAATTTTCTAAAATGTAAATTTTATATCAAATATTTTCAGAATCTCCTTGTAAAGAAATCTAATAGTAATTTAACAGCTTTTCAAGTTTCATTTTCTATATTAATAAAAGTTCACATCAATTTTTGGTTTACTAGGTTTTTAATTATATTAAATACTTCAATAGAAGTGGTATTTATATTTCTCTTAAAAATATTACTATCCTAACTCAAAAGTAAAAATTTTGTCCTTGTTCGCACATAGATGTGAATATTTTAATATTACCGAATTAATTTTTATGAAACATTTATAACGTTATACAATAAAATAACAATATGCAGATCATAGTACTTGTATGTTTCAAATAATTTTATTATGGCTGATAAGCCCAAGTTTAGGCCACGATCAATAAAAATTTCTCGGATGCCAGAATTAGTGAAAGTTGTATACTTGGACGAATAATATTTAATTTTTGTTAGTTGCATTTTATAATATAGTAATCATTAAAAATATAATTTAATGCAAATATCCACAAAAGAAATGTAATGATAATAGTAAAATTAAATATAAAAAGGTAATGGTAAAATTAAATACGTGTCAAGGCTTGAGGTTGAAGTAAGGTTATATACGTAACCAAACATATTTGTAGTAAATCGATTAGCTACTTAGAAAATACAAAAGAAGATTAAAGTAAATTGTATTGAAATATTTAAATATTATATTATATATATTTTATATATTTTAAATATTTAAATATTAAATAATATAATGTAAAATAATGTGTTCGTTAAGAAAAAACCTAAATTGCGTGATCAACTTAGCTCTTAGTGCTAATTTATAATTTGTTGGCATTAATTTTCGAAGTAAAAGTTTTTGTCAATCAAATCAACGAGGAACCTCGTATTTCTTTTATAAAAATTGGGTGTAAATTAGGTTGTTTATAAATTATGTTACTACAAAACTCTTTTAACCGGTATAATGAAACAAAGTACATATTGAATAAAAGAATTGAAAGTGGACAGACAGAGTCGTCGGAAAAAGTCACGTAAAATTCCAAAAGAATTCAAAAGACTTCATTTTGACAACACAGAACGAATCCGTTGCTATTCGTTTTGTTATTTAACCGTTTATGTTTAATATACATTAAAAAAACATTCCATATGAATTATTTTTGTACGAGTTTCAAAAAATTGCTTTACAAAAATTAGTTTCACAAAAAATTAGTTTTTGTATATTTTTTAGACTCTTACCGTCATTTTTATTTCTTTAGAACAATTTTTGATGTATTAAACATGTAGTATATACACGTTCCCCAATATTACTTTTTTGTTATATATTATGGTTACAAATTTTGTTTTAATTTGTTGCTCTTTTCTATGTTTCAATTGTTGATTTGTTTACTTCCTTAAATATAAAAAATATCGGTTTTTTATAAGTTATTTTTTGTTTCAGGTTTATTTTTGCTAATCTCCTTTATATCCTAAAATGAATCGCACTTTATCTAGAGTTACTAAAATTCAATCTTATCGTAACCTTGACAATGAAACTACAGCTATCTTTCTACTGTGCGGCCTAAATATTTTCCTAAATACTTGTTATTTCTCTGCAAATAGGTACTATCGCTCACACATAATTTCTACATTAATTATTGTGCATTTTAGTGCATTTAAGTAAAGATATCAAATATTAAATAAATATAAAATTTTTGTAACGTAACCTTATACTTGAATTCGGCATACCGAAGCATATCGTTGTTAATGTCAATTGGCATTAAAATAACACAATTATCTGTCGATATGAAATTAGACGGCGGCTTTTGGAAAATTATTATTTTGGTATTGAAGAAAGCTGCATTAGAAAGATGTACTTTAGCCGCTTATTGCAAAAAAGATGCCAATTGTTTATAAGTATTGAACTTAAAAACAGTGCGTCATACATATCATGGCTCATGGAGCGGAGACCTAGATACTCACCCGCCAGTAAATTAACTAAATGTCAATCACCCAAAGGAAGATAGAGAGGATCGCGATATTACACAAAGTGATGGCGTATTACTTGTACTACAGAATTAAAGACAAGCGGATAGAAAGGTTGAGGAGCAGAGACAGCGGATTAACGACTGGAATGAGCTGGCTACTAAAAGTCCAACATCGGCAGGATCTGCTAATAATACTTCCTTAATTATTTAGTAGAGTATAAACAAAACAGGTTTTTTTTTGTCTTTAAAACCGTCTTTACAATCAAACACGCCCCAAATGAATGACAGTTTCTATTGAAGTAATTTTAAACTTCAATAACTCGTCCAAAAATAGACTGAGAGCCTTAATATTAGCCTCTTTTTTGGGAAAATTTGTAAAAATTGTAAAGTCATATATAATATATATATATATTATATATATATATATACATATATATATATATATATATATATATGTATATATATATATATATATATATATATATATACAAATAAACAGGATGCGTAACTAAAGATGGCAGCACACTTTTAAAACTACTTCAAAATGTTTATCTTATCTGTAAAAGAAAACTTTGCAGGGTTAATGGAACAAAGGTGTATATTTAAACATGTAAAATTTTATAGTATAAGTAAACTTTTCAACACGCATCCCATTGATACATTTTTCAGACATTGCTGGAACAAAAATTACGAAAGAACTTATTTAGTTAATTTAATATTTAATGTCTTAAGTCATATAATTATTTTACTATATTTACACAATAAGCTATAATTAATGGACACCACGGTCACCGCATCGTCAAATGATTCCTCCGTGTGCGCCGCCTTTGCCGGCTGTTTCTAGTCATTGAAGTGTAATTACCATTGTCAAAGCGTATTGACTCTACGAGGGCGTATAGAGATTACGAATGTGCTGTTTGCTATCGACTCGCAATCAGAGTGAGGTTGTTCGGGTTGAGAATGTCAGCTGTGGGGAACAGAACCCTTTAATCTTGTCATACGGCTACTGCACCCTCGCGTGGAACTAATTAATTGGCTACATATATTGAGGTAAAATTCAAGTTTTAATTGTTTTAACTCTCAATCCATAATATCATTATATCTATCAATATAATAATTTGTTTTAAATTTCGGATTGTTTAATATATTAGGGTTACCCTTAATATTTAAGGGTCGCTACCGCCTCATAAGATTTTTAAGAATTACCTTAAAATTTGCACTTATTGCGATGCTGGCAATGGTTTACTCATACAACTTTGATGACGGTATTTAGTTGCTAACGTAAACAGTTCTTTGTTTACTCACTTCGTCGGCGCCTCAGTGCTCTCTATAAATACCCACAATTTAGTTAATATTAACAATTCGTTGCTCTTTTATACACTGATACAGTGACGCCATCGTTGCGAGTCATAGTGATTGTATATGGTTATAAATGTGATTACTTTAGCTTTATTCTCGTATTGGTATTTCTAAAGACATCGAATATTATAAATACGCAAAAAAGGACTGAAATATGGTTAATTGGACAATCTCATTCCGAATTGGTGCAAACAAAATTACCGTCAGTAAAAGAAATTGTATGTTTATTTTTTCATCATAAAAACGTAATGAACGACACAAATAGATAATCGGCGTCATTAACAGCAAGTGATGTGATGACACTATGGCAAAAAGTAACTATTCCTACTAAAGAAAAACAACAAGTTATGACAATATACTCAAATATTTCAAAGAATGGCAGAATTTAAAAAAAGTAAAGAAAAAAAAAGTAAAAAGCTCAGCAGCAATAAAAGAAAAAAAAAGAAATGGCAATCATATTTAAATGTTTTGTTTGATATTGCTCACTCAAATGCCGTTAATTTATTTATTTATTTATTTATTTATTTATTTATTTATCACCTATGGAGAAAAAACAGATACAAGTCATAGTGAAATACAAAATAAGAGTTTTTTGACAATAAGGTTAACTTATATCCTAACATTCCCACATGAAAGTAATATTCTACGTACATATATCCTCAGTCCCTTCTAGATATTTCCATGATACATTAAATATTAAAAATTTTATAATATATCAAATTACATTTTAATAAAGTAATATTTTTAACAATCAAGCAATAACTATTGAAATGATTGAAATCAGCCTTTCCTTTAAAGTTCACTGTAACAGTTATCAATAATAGAATTAATAGTAATCACTATCCCACCCATAATAATATCGATTAAATAAAAAGAAAAAAAAAACAGAATATCACGTCGATTTGAATAAATGAAAATGTAGTGTCAATGCTTTCAAAGGACTAATGGTTGTATAGTATCCGTTTAACTGACTGTTTGTATTGAAATACTGAACTGGCAAATATATCTAGAGAATGAAATTTTCCGTCGCAATCATCACAAAGCCTGCGTAGTGGTACACGAGCACCAGCATTAGTGCGAGCGGTAGGTAGATGGAACAGTGCGATGCTACGGGTCGCTCTCCCTGGCACACGAAACTGCAACTGATTCACTATATCGGCGCAATCATAACAACTATGGCAAATATTATAAAGTACAATTGCTCCGAGTTCGATACGCCTTTCGTGGAGAGCACGGTATTTGAATGTATACAATGCATTATAATAGTCTATTTGGGTGTATTGAAGCGATATTGCAATGTACGTATAAAACTCTTTCGATCATATCAGAATATGTAAGATAGTAAGGATTCCAGACGGCAACAGCATATTCAAGTTGAGATCGCACAAGACTTGTGTAGAGGATGCGATACGTTCTCATTTGCTTAAAGGGTTTGGTAGTTCGTAAAACAAAGCCTAGCAAAGCATAAGCTCGCGATGTGATCTGCTTTACGTGAACATCAAAATGTAGCTTTTGATCAAACATTACACCAAGGTCACGTATGCAATTAATAGATTCCAAAGAATGACCACCTATGTCATAGGTATGAAAATAGATTGTCTTATTTTTAGAAAAGGTGATCGATTTACACTTACTATGACTTAATTGTATCTTGTTTATTCTGCAATACGCATCTAGTCTTTTAAGATCTTCTTGTAACTTCGAATGATCAGAAGAATCTCTTATTTTGGAGAAAATCTTTAGGTCGTCAGCATATAACAGGAACTGCTGTGTTTAAAACAATTGCTGATGTCATTTATAAAGATGATAAACAAAAAGGGACCCAATATGGAACCTTGAGGTACCCCTGAAGTGACGGGAACATGAGGTGATATAAAACCGTTAATTTTTACTGCTACTGCTGCTGTTGCTGAGATAGGAGACGAACCAACGAAGTAAATTGCCCTTTATACCGTTAAAAGAGAGTTTTTTCAGCAAGATGAGATGATCAACCTTGTCGAAAGCTTTTTTAAAATCTGTGTAGATGGAATCAACCTGTGTCCTGCAATCCATAGATTTAAAGAGATATTGCGTGTACAATAACAGGTTGGTTAATGTTGACCGGTTCCGTACGAATCCATGCTGCTCCTCAATAATATGCCGATGCAATGTCGGATAAATCCTATTGTGAACCACTTTTTCAAATACCTTAGACACTGCTGACAAAATGGATATAGGCCGATAATTTTCGACAGATTGTTTACTCCCAGATTTATATACTGGTATTATATGTGCATCTTTCCAGCACCCGGGAAACGTACCCTGCGCGATACACATATTAAATATTATAGTGAGTGGAGCAGAAATCGTATCGTGTGTGTTTTTGAGAAATATAGGTTCAATGTTGTCTGGACCTGCTCCCTTATTGGGATTGATTTTCTTGAGGGCATTAGTTATTTCATCTCTTTGGAAGCGGATGGAGGTGATATTAATATCCATCTGAAGTGCTAAATTGTGATGAGGAGGTAGGTTTTGTTCGAAGGATTCACAAATATTATTTGGATCTAGAGGTGGGTTCCGTTCAAATGTAGATTTGAAGAACTCAGAAAACATTTGGCATATCATTTGAATGTCATTCGATTCATAACCTTCGAAATTCATCGACGATGGGTATCCTTCCGACTTCTTTAGTGATGACACGTATGACCAGAAACCTTTTACGTTGTTATTAATAAGTTTCTCAGTATTGTGTACGTAGTCACGAAAACAAGACCGAGATATTTTCTTAAATTGACTTCTTAACTTAGAGAAATTTAAGTAATCGGAGAAGTTACCGTATAATTTCCATTTTACCCAAAATTTTTCTTTTCGTTTACTTATCTGTATCAATTTAGGAGTGTACCAAGTTGGATGTTTCCTAGATTTTTGTGGTTTCTTTGTAACTAATTTATTGATAATATCAAAAATAATAATATAAAATCTATCCACAGCGCAGGTAGCTGAAAGCTGGTGGAACTCCTTTTCCCAGTTTATGGATTCTAGCTCTTTATTGATTGCAGCATAATCGCACTTGCGGAAATTGTACTTTGAATTGTCAGCCTTTTTCATCGCGACCTCTGGACAGCAATCAATTGTGAGGAGGAAAGTAGGATGATGGCGGTCCTCACGAAGTAATGGTTCCGCAGAAGAGAGTTTACATTTACAATTACTCAGTGCGAGATCGAGAGTCCTGTTATTACAATTTTTAAGGTAATTAAGCTGTTCCAATTTCATGAACGAGGTGACACCAGTAACAAGGCAACTAAGGGGTCAGAGCTGTCATTTATGATGCCATAGGGACAATTTTCCATAAACTGATAATTTAGGGTTGGAATATTGTAATCACCAACAATTAATATGTGGTTACTAAAATTATCAGTATATAAATTTTGTAAATTGCAGAAATGTTTTTTATAGATATTTTGCGAAAATTTCGGTGGAATATAAACAGCACATAATATAAGGGAGAAATTCTTCATTCGCAAAGAAATAAATAGTTCCTCCAAATCCTCGTTTTCCCATTGACGGCAACGCTTTGCAATAAGGTTTGTCATGACCGCAACAACAATTCCACCTCCATACGATTTAATGCTACTGGATAGATTTCGATCACGTCGAAACACCGTATATAATAACTATGAAGAATATAAGTAATTTCTTTTAAAACAAAGAGAAATAAGTCGTCCAGGGAATATTGGTAATATCGATAGAAACCATGCGAGAAAACATAATAGGACATGAAATAGTAGATCGTCTACCAATCTTGGTATCTGGAAAAGGAGTCGACCAGCTCTTGGCTGGTCCCAAGCTTAATAATGGCTTCTGCTATTTTCGAGACTATTTTATCATGGAATTTACATGATAAAATAAAATGTATGTGTTTTGATACAACAGTATCGAATACAGGATGATTAAACGGAGTATGTGTTCTTCGAGAACAGAAAATGCAATAGGAACTGATTTGGTTTGCATGCCGGCATCACATACTAGAAATTTTACTCGAAAGTGTTGTTGTAACAGCTGTAGGGCCTTCGAGATTTTTATAAGATTTAAAAGCTACTGGCAAAAAATAAATCAAAAAGACTTAAAAACCGCAATGTCCGAACCACCTACATGGAATTGTTTTCAAACTATTACGAAAGATATCATCGCTTTTGCTGAGAATCAACTGGAACAATTTCAGCCTCGTGACGATTATAAAGAGGTCCTTCATTTGATAATTATCTTTTTGGGACGGATTCCTGAAAAGGGTATCTCATTCAAAGCCCCTGCTGGAATGCACCGTGCGCGATGGATGAAAAAGCTATATACGCACTGAAAATGTTTTTGTTTAAGCATCAGCTTAAAATCACAATTAAGTAAGCAAAAGTTACAAATATTTGTATATTTGTTATAGTTTTCTACGCAAAATACTGGTTTACAGCGCCAGTGGCTGATATGACCTGTTTTCCTGAACGCGCCTATATTATTATTTTTAAAATACGCATGTACCAACAATTTTTAATAAGCAGTAAAAATAACACTGAAAATTTATCGAAGTACATAGTGACTATTAAGAAATGATTCGAAAAATTACCAGTATTGATTGTTTTTTCACCGCGGTGGGTTGGTATGATCACTGGCTTACAGCCTTTGTCGTCACAGGGCACTACGGAAGCTCGGGTTCCATCCCTACTCATCAAGCGGGCTCGATTGAAGTTTGTGATTGCGAAGAGAAACGTCACTGACAAGGGATGAGCAGCAGCAATGGGTAACGAACCTAATTACTTGATTATTGTTATAGAACGGTCATTGGGCTTTGCAGGACACTGCATTTCAGAGAGTTTCACAGATTTAATAATATATAACAATGAACGTTGATAATTGTATTTATTTGTTTGTTTTATGTTTATGATCATTTTTCATGATATTGTTTTTATGACAGTAAACATGTAATTTTAATATACTTTCTTTTAGGGCTTTTTTTATTCATTTAATCTTAGGAAAATCTAAAACTATCTATTTACACTTAATCGTTTTCATATCGCTAATTAATGTGAAATTGCAAAGACATATTTAACAACGAATACATAATCATAACAATTAGCTTCAAAATTTTCTTCTACTTTTAGAATTCCATTAATATTCGTCAGAAAACTAAACGAATGAAAAAAATGACGACTAGTTTAGAAATGTTCAGTAGAAAAAAATTGAATATTAAAATTAAATTATTAATTTCAGGAAAAATCCAGACTTTTGTTATTTTTACCTTTACAAGTAAGATAGATATGAATGCTCTATGGGGTATGAAAGATGCTAAATAAGGGCCGAGAAAACATTTGTTCAGGCTACCATACTTCAGGCTGTTTAAGTGAAAGCACAGCTCAATTAAAAAAATGAATACATTATCATCGCAAACAATTTATTTGTAAATTTTTATTTAATGGAACATTAAGAAATGGTCAAAAATGAAGTATACGGATTATTGTACAAAATCATATATAGACACGAATTCGGGTGAAATTGACTAATAGATTGTAAAGTGAGTCACACATCGTTAAATTCATATTTTTTATTTTCCGAGTAAAATATTAATTAATCAATTTTCGTAAGCAATTGGTATAGACGTAAGAATATATACTTGCGGAATACAGCTTTGTAAGAACATTCGGTTATTTATGAGATCAATAACCTTGAAGTTGACTACATTTATCCCAAAACGCACAAATATTGTTTTAGTAATAAAGGACGCTATGTCAAAGAGAATTGCCAAACCTAATCCCATTATTAATTAATAACTCTGCGCACGAGGACAAAAGCTCTCTGTGCTTGTTTGATTCAATATTAATCGTATCATTAATTATGTACCAGAATCGATACTATAAGATGTGTATTACATTACGAAAAGGCAAACTATTGAAGCAAATTATTCGACTCAGAATACCTATTTGGGACTTGAAAGGAAATTGGTCTAATTTAATTTATTACTGAAATTTATAATAGAAATATATTTATTTCACATCAGTAAGAACTTAACAAATACTCGTTCTAGGAGAAAGGGCAAGTTGTAAGGGTTACAAAACTAATTTCTTTCAGAATGTTATACAAAGTTTTAGAGACATTGCTAAGAAGGTCCGTGTAAAGTAACTTCTTTATCTGCCTAAGTATACAAATGTGTCTCATATTAGCACTGTCTTTTTACGATATTTTACTTAATGGCGAGAGAAAAAGGTGAGACTCGTTTTCCTTATTTTACGAAAAATACGTAATGTACGCTCTGTCCACCTAATAAATTCAGCATTTTTATTTTAATAACACAACAGTTACTTTCACATCTGCATTATATTACAAAAAATAGAGAACAAAATTAGAAACGGATAATTTTTAGAAACATGATTTCATGAAAAAAGGATTGAAAATTATTGCCTCATCAATTGATCTTCGATTACTGCTGTAGTTACTGACATACTATTAGGATCCAATATTAAATTAACGAACATTTATTACAAATTAAGAAATACCATTAGGGGTGGAGAATTTCAGATCTACGTTTTAAGGTACTGAGACCACAAGTTGCTTTAACTTTATATGTATGTGACTGTTGCTAAAAAAAGAAACAAATGTCGCTGTTAGTTAATCAAATAGCTTTATTGAGTTATAATCTGAATAATGCACACTTCTCATAATCTGAATAATACTCGCTTTACTTCAATCATCAGTAGCCTTCGTACCGTAATATTCCTCTATCCGCTGAGGAGATAGCATAGCCGTACATATACGTATACAGAAAATGGATTATTTATATTTGCAATTTGTGAGCACCAGTGATATCATTCCTAAGTGCCAATTTCTCGGATCAAATATATTTTTTTGGAGTGGTTTGCAATTCTTCTGTGAAAATATTTCGATTTTTAGTAAAATAATTTCATGAAATAAATTAAGATAAGACTTCTGTTACTTTCATCGGATCCACTGATAAGCCATCGACGAACTCAATCTACTTGGTTACATTAATTAATTATTTATATTAATTAGCGTCTAGTCATCTACATCGTAACAACTATAAAGTAAATAGTGGATACACACCTTGTATTGTATACATATTAGTGTATACGTTAGTTTTATTTAAAAATAGTTATTTGTAGATAATTATAAAGGTGCGATGTGAAAGGAGATTATTGCGCCATTGTGAATGTAAGTCATACTGAACATTTTACATTTAAAAATATGTGTTCTATTCAACTTTATTAAATAACTTTCCTTCATAAAGTGTATATACAAAAATAAAAGGAAATCAGTAGTTAGAATTGAATTATATGTAATGTAATAAGTTTTTAGGACGATGATAATCCATTATAGATATATTTAAATGCAAGCAAACATGATTATTTTGTATATATATGCCGTATTTCAATGTAACAAGAACATTGAAATACGGCATCTAATCTCTGTTTAATTGTATTAATTATTTAAAAAATATTTTTTTCTGGTACCAGAGTAATTTGGTGCCAATAGCGACGTAATAAAATAAATTTACTATTTTTTTGCCGACTAATTTTTATTAGCAGTAGCGTAGCATCTGCGGAAAAAAACAAAAAAAACGGTTGAGTTAGGTCAACGTTATTATTTTGATCTCTTAAACTTAACAAGGCGGCACGGCATCGCGTTATGGAACAATGTCGAAATTAAGAAAGAAGAGTTAAAATGAGTATATGAAATATATTGATGTTTCGTCAATAGCGTTTATTTATTTTAAATGTTCATATTAGACGGACATTTCATTGAATCTACACATACTGACAATAACAGAAATAGTTATAATGAATTTAAACGCTACATACACTTAGGTGTGTTCCCAGCCCAGGCAGAGAGTTATGAAGTCGCCCCAATGATATGTAAAAATAAATTTTATGTGTGTTGGTCGGTTACCGTTTTCCACCATATTCTAACGTAGTCTATTCGGATATTTTTATATGCAAAATTTTCATGTTTTGCTTCTTATCTAATAACTTAGCCATTACACGACCAATCATTACCAAATTTTGTATAAATACACACTAATATATTGACGTTAAAAATGGGACAATTTCCTACGAAATATTTTTTTTGCATGATATGTTGGCATTTGTCTAATTATTTTATTAAAAATAAAATTCAGTATCAAGAAATTCACCCAATTAATTTCTTAAGTAATTTTCTAACAATTAATGTTTTCAACAGTCCCAATTCAAAAATTAAACGAGGAAATACGCGTACGTACAAAATGGGCTTTTATATATTTACGTTGACAAGGATTAAATTTTAACTGGGTGTATTACGTCACTCCCTGTTTTGAACATTATAATTATACATCGCGATTCACAATAATGTAATCAAAGATTATTCTGTGAATTAGCCTAACAGCTTTCTTTTCCCATTAAGTAAAGTAAATACAACAAAAAGTAAAGTATGTTTTTTTCAAATTTTCAACAGATCTCCATAAATTTATTTTGTACAAGCAAAAGGTAAAAATGTGATTGACTTTTACTTGTAAAAGTCAGTTACACTTTTTACATGTTGAATTCTTCTAATGTTGATTGATAAATGTTCTACTGTTTATGTTATGTCAAAAGAAGTGAAAAGCTATTTATAAATATATTTTTAATGTTTGCCTTCATTTAAGCAATATGCATTTAAACGGCCTTTTATGAATACGTTAAAACTAGGAATCGTGACTCTCTTAAAAATATTTGTAAATTATGCAGTAAAAATAGTGTTTTACTATTTGCAAATTAAAATAAACATGTTTTTGTTTTAAAAGTATAGCAAGTTGCGAGTCACTATGAATGAAATGTTACTCTTTTTGTATAAAACGTAGCGAGCGCTTAAAATTTCAATGCGATCAAAAGTACGGTTATAAATAACGGTAATGCGCGAGTATCGAATACGGATACATCGTTAATGAGACGCCTTTACACTTACTTAAAATGATCATCGATTTGAAGGTTAGATTCGACTAACATCTAGCTTTTCGTATTTATGCGTCTCTAAAGCGAAGCAAGTTAGAAATAAGTTTAAATATTTAGAACCCTCTATTAAACACAGTTTGACGATGAAATACGCCTAAAGGGACTTCTTAAATGTTGTACTTAAACGGTCGGGTTTACTTCCTTCCTTTCTTGTTTATTTTTCTTATAACTAGGTCTAATTATGAAATAGGAATATTGAAATTGATTCTTCTGAGTTTTTGGGTTCTACCAACTTTCTCAAGTGTTTTAACACTTAATTTTCTTATATTATATCTCAAATAAAATAAATTAAAATTATTATCACGTGGACCTAAAACAAAGTATTTACAGAACCATAGTGCCTCTGAGCCTTGTAAAGCAACTAAAAACTGTATATTGTCTTACAATTAAAATAAATAAGAGAACTAACGATCCACCCCGTATTCGCACGGATCGGCAGACATTTTTTCAAAGCACTATCTATTATACACTATGTTAAAAATTTATGAAACTTCACCTTCATATGGGTATTGATCTGATCTGGTCTATACATGAGACATGGTATGAATAATTTTGCTCACTTGAAAATACAGTTATAGCATTTAAACTATTCATTAAAACACACAATACAATAAGGAAAATATAATGTGCGCAAATTAAAGAAGATCACTTTATCAATTTAATTTGATACAGATTACGACCGTTTTGCATAATAAGCTATGGAAAAATGGGATGAAAAAATTATATTTTTAAAACGACTGCTCTCTCATGCTCTATTGCAGAAGTTTTTGGAAATAACACTGTTTTCATATAAATCGAAGGATGTAAGCAGTGCACATCAAGGTACCTCTCCGATGTATGATTTTTCCAGTATCATCGATATTCATCATAACAGGTTAGATAATTTTGACAAAATGTTACATATTTCAACCTTTTTCTCAAAAAACATATCCATAATGAACACCGTAATGAAATATGTTTAACTACTTTAATAAAATAATATTGAATACTTTTGTAAAATGTACAATGACGTATGAGAACATATCAATAAATTTTTGGAAGTTATACATTCTTAAGCACGTTATAAAAATATAAAGAGAGTGAAATTTTACGATGGCCGCGCACGATGCAATAAAAATGGAAACCAAACATATATTTATATGCATGTAGTAGCTGATATTATGCTTATGATATTTTTTAAGGTATTTGTAAATAGAAGCGTGTTTTATATTCGTACAAATCTAAGTTATATGTTTTTAAATAATATTTTTAAAAAATTGAAACTTAATAAAGTTCCATGTAATAAAAAAAAATTTAATTTATTGTGATTATTCATGATAGCGATAGTATGAACACTATGTAAAATATATTAAAAATTATAAAATAAGCTGTATTTTATAATTTTTTATATAACTGTAAAATATAACTTACTTTAATATTTTGATTATTTGTTCATCGACGCACGAAAGAAATCGTTGACGTGAGTAGTATAGCCCTCGTATAATTTAAAGCATAAACCTTTCAGTATTTTTTTTGGAGTAGCAATACTTGTACAAACATGTTTAATTTGTAAAGTAATATCAAATGAAATACAGGTAATATCAAATGAAATATTATAAACGTGGTATTAATTACTCGTAATATATACTTAAAAATCAGTTGCTTAGTATCGTGGTCACAATTGCGATTTGATATTATTAAAAAAAAGTGGGTGGTCTGTGATTTTAAATCGGTGCCCGGTATGAAGGCAAAATGGATTTATAAACTTTTTTTGTTGACAACCGCAAGTTGCGTACAAACGCTAACCATTTTTCGTGGCTCCTCGCAGCAAGTTGGTGGCGTAGCATGTGACCCTTGCGCCTGCGTTGCTCTGTAGAACAGCGGGCCGCGTGAGCTCCCTGGGTTCGGACCAGTTAGTAGCACGCCTTGTTTTGTGTTTTGTATTCACTTGGTTTAAAGTCAAACAACACTACTGTCGCCATCTAGCATCGTGCATTTGAAATCACATTGGAATGCAATGTAAAATGCATTTATAATGCTACGCAAGTGATATTGGGCAGCTTGTGAATGAGCATGGACAGCTGGAATTCAAAGGCACAATCACAGACAGTGATTACGCAGTATTATGTTTCTACAGTTAATGAGGCCCAATTGCTTCAATCAAATAATATACTCGTCGCTGAAAATAGGCAAAGGACACACAATTAGCTAAATTGAGCAATAACTTTATTCTGTTTGATACCAAGCCAGACGGAATGAAGAGAATATGAAAAAAATATCTTCGATCTTAAGGAGATTAGAAATCGAAAAGGTAAAACTAAATCGGAACTTGAATGAATCAAACTCACAAGGAACATATGAGTTAAGCGGTGATGACCTTGCGGTCGACACAGGATGGATAAGAGTTAAAAATAACAAGAAAAAAGGAAGTTGGTTGATATTAAATCCTCGAAACGTGACTGGCAAATGATAAACAAAGAACGTGACAATAATAAACCTGCTATGCAGTCAGAACCAAAACAAACCTATTATGGTAACTGGCGTTGAAAATATTAATAAATTAACTGCAATATTAAACCAAGCAATTGGTAGTGATCATTTTAAACTAAATTAGTGAACAATAACGTAAGTAAAATAAATGTTTCGAGTGATTATTCATAAAGAGCCTTGACTAACGAATTGAAAAAAACATAAAATTTCATTGCATTCTTACGAAAACAAACAAGATAGGCATATTAAAGTAATGATCAAAAATATACATCATTCTTTCAGCCCAATATACATTATAAATAGCCTCAAAGATCAGGGATTGGAAGCACTGAATGCTACAGCTATATTGAAATGGAAAATGAAAGAACCATTCGATATATTTATTGTCGCGTTTAAGAAGAATACGGACGTAAATAAAATATACAACATTTAAAAAGTCTCTAATGAGTTTATTACTGTCGAAATAATTAAAAGCAATGGATTGTAAAACAGGTCAATCAGTTGTTCAGGAATGTCCATTCAGAATTACGCCACTCAGATTGAGGCCACAAAACCAGAAAATTCCGGAAGAACATACAACCAAACTGTTTCTGATAATGTCCCTGTAAACTGGCAATGACAAGCCTAAGAATTATGGAATGGATTGCGACAGTACCGACATGAACTGCAAGCAATCCTGTGTAGTTCAATGTGTGGATATACTCTGCTTTGTTTCTATGTAATTGCAAGAATCGAGAAAGTTAACTCTGTAATAAAACTACTTGTAAACTGTGAACTCTGCGTTTTAGCAACTATTCGGTATATGCTGAGGTGTTAAATTCATATGAATTTCTTTGGACAAAAAATAAAACGATATATCCCTTATTTTTGAAGTCTTATTTTAATTTCGATACTATCTAAATAAAACACACATCTCTGTTTATGAAGACATAATATTTTTGTTACAAAAAATATTCTATTAAAATTTTCGAAATGTTCACTAACGGAGTGATGAAAAATATACAGACAAAAACATGAAACACGTATGCGTCAATAATTTAAATTACCTAATCAAAATTGTACAAATTTTTATATAATTTCAAGATGTTGATAAACAGAATTGAGGTCACGGAGAGAAATTTATTTACGCGAGGGATCTCGCGCTCCTGAAGTCGTTTCGTATTCCAAAAGTTTGATACGGGCAAGCCGCCCCCTGATCCATTTTACAGACTGAGCCTTTGTCTGGAGGGAATACATAAACAAACTTCACAATATTTTATGCACAAACAAACTTTTACTTGAGCTTGTTTCTGGGTCGGGGATGTTCTTATTTAATAAAATCATCCCGTCTTCACTTGATCGCTTGAGATACAAAAATATATTATTATGGTTTATGAATTTCGAATAATTTATGACATATAAGAAATTTTCTTATCATAATTTCAATAGAATTACATTTATTTTCATACGTCTTGCTTTTAATCTTAAACAATATAATGAAGTATCCTTTTTTTGTGTATGATTTTTTACCGAGAATAAAGAATACTATGTAAATAAAACCAATCAAGTACGTATACAATTTATGACCCGATGGTTCCTTAATTAATCTTTTGACGAAGTATGAGATATGACACGACTCAAGGGTTCATTTTTTTAGTCCTTCTGGTGATGATGATAGTTATGCCAACAGAAGCGGGAATGAAATGATTTAAAAACCAGGTATACATAAAAGTTGTTTAAGTTTTGCGGTGATACAGCTAAGCGAAACGAATTTCGTGAGCTGACACCATCCTATTCTACCGCTGAAATATAATTCGCTGAGCAAATGCTTACGCGAGCAGGTGCTTATCATGAATCTGCAGATAAGATAAGATAGCCTAGTTTACAAAGATGAAACGGATATTCGAGGTGTAGAAATTTTACATTGACGAGAAAACACTTAAACCTTTTAATTGACGAAAAGTTGTCCTGTGAGGTTTATAAGAAATTGTGTATGCTGCTTACTTTTATTTCCGTGTATTACTAAGGGAAAGCAAAAAAAGATTGCTTTCCTAGTTCTAAACGCATTAAAATCAATACATTAGGTGATTCTGTAAGTATTTAAAAAAAATGTTACCTTGTTGTTCATTGTTTTGAAGATACAAAGGCCCATAAAAAAGATTTATTTATTTGATAACATTAGTTTGGAAATGAAGTGGTGATGGCAGTTCTAGTCAAGAATATACAAATAATAAATAAGCAGCGTGGAAAGCGTAGATTTTTTTTAATGTTTATGCCAAAATGGATGATAATAATTAAAAATTTATATATATATATATATATATATATATATATATATATATATATATTGATAATTCTTTAGTTTGATGTAATTGACAATTGTAAAAAAGGTTTAAGCCGAGTCAAAATTTATTTTATTTAAGACATCTAAAACGCGTCATTGTGTGTTAGGATTATACCATAAATTTCTATAAAATTTTGCAAAAACTCACTCTAATTTTTGCATATAATTTGCTTAATTTTGTGACAAGTACGTTAGATATTTTACTATAAAGTTAAAATTTCTAGTTTGTTTATAAATTCCATTCTAAATCGCATATAATTAATGATTGACTCTACCGCAAAAGCAGCTATTAATATTGCAGAAACAAATTCAGAAAGAGGAAAATTTAACTTTGTATTGGCTTTCGTCTGAAGATAAAGCCACAAAACAATTAGCCGTACCGTAATCAACAAATATAATGAACGAATTTAGGACATTCATTTACTAGACTCTATATATATAAAGCTATAATATTTAGTTACGTATTTAGTTTTTTGTTACACTGTTTTAATGAATTCGAGGGGTGGTTTACTATTTCCTAATTTATGCCGAATATATTGCGACTGATCTGTTAACCTAATCCAATGAGGTAGAAAGGTTTTAAACTAGATATACTTTGAAAGTAAATGTGGGGAAACACTATTCTCGACACCGTACATATTCGAATATATTAATGAATGCAGTTATATTAGTATTGATTAATTAATTGAAATATATAAGCTAAATTAAAGTTTTTGTTGTTTTATTATGAGTTTTCGGGACAATCGTTCTTAAAAATTAAGTTTGCGTTTTACGATTTAAAATTTACAAATTTTTACTCTGTTCACTCTTTAGCACATCCTTTTTTTTACTACTAATAAAAAAAATGTTCACCATTACGTAATCTTCTCCTTTGCTTTCGGTGTTGCTAATAATAATTGAAAAAATTAATGTTAAGCGCAACGTGTATTGCGTCACATTTAAAAAGAAATTTGTTCACATGTCAAATTTAATATTAATCTTAAATTTGTTAACTTCCTAAATTGAAGAAGTTAGGCGTTACATTGCAGCGTTTTGGCTATTGAAAAATAACTATCACTAAAAAAAATATGATTTAATTTAGCTACCAATTTTTAAACTGAAAAACCATCAAAATTTGAGCTGCGATCATAAATAACTTAATTTACAATTGTAGATATTTTTTGTATGAAACGAAATTTTGTACCACAACGTGTTTGCTTCTTGTAAATTTCTTGAACAAAATATTTTAAATTTAAAACGTAATCTCAAATTTTAGGCTGCCTAAACCCAAATACTTGCATATAAAGATTATTCTTGGAGTTAGACGACTTTGTATTTTTTATGCCGTACTCGGCAACTTCTCATTCACAGTAAACGTAAACTGACATGGAATGAGTTTTAGAGCCAAAGGTTTCTGATATATGCTTATGTTACTTGTTCAAATTATCTTGCTTCTGCCGGAGGTATGTACGTATAGAAGAAAAACATATTTCCTGCGTAGCTCGGTCAATGAGATTATCTAACTTTAAACCATAGGATTATAACTCGATTGCCGACAAGAGTAATATTGATGTAGAAGTCATGTTTCCTACATATTATAGATTGTTAAAATTGATTTTTTTTTCAGAATCCACGAACGTGTCATTTGTACTTGCAATATATGGTAATATAGGTGCAGTATTGTTTTTGAACAGAATCCTAAATATAATACTAAGAGGAAGATAAGGGGAAGAGACTAAGAAGAAGGTGGGAAAAAATTGGGCAGTATTTAGTTTCCATGAGAGGATATCTGTGAATATTACATGATTATATCATTCATTAATTTCTGTCCCGAATGGACACATGATAACTATTATTATTCGTTCAAAATTCTTAACCTCAATCCGAAGAAAGTTCCTGGCACATCTACTTATAAAAATGTTCATATTTAAACAAACGAGTAAAGATATATAACAGATATAATAGCTTTTTGCTTTTTGTAAATAATACAGTAGACTGACAATGCAGCATTAATAATGCAAAGCACATTTTATTTTCTGAAAATTTTAATGTGAAAGTGAAATAGTTTTAGTGAATGAAAAAATGTTATCGATTAATTTTTGCTTCTTCAAAAAGTCTATTACTTAACAAGGATGTCACATTTAATAAATTTCTTAAATTAGTTACATGCGTTGTTCTAAATTGTATTACTCGTTTCCTGATAATTATACAATTCTTTTAATATCGTTTACACTTATTATGAGAATAAAATATATTCCTTAATAATTTTATTTATATCAATAATTTTTCTTGGTCTTTACTCTATTTAAATATTTATTGCATTTCCTTACATACAAATCTCGAAAATCATAATGCATCTTATATGAAATCGTGGCTAAACTGTGGCCGACTTATTGTTAGGTTACTACAATATAAGTTACGTTATATTGGAAAATCAAGCAGTTAATATGACTAACATATGACTCGATCAACTTCACTTTAAACTCTATACCGTTACTTTGCTGTTTAAATACAATTCTAAGTATTAGTAGCATGTTTCATTATTTATGACTATTATGAGACTAATTTGGTTGAACGCATATCAGAGATTTTTTTTATATTTATTTTATTAAGAAAAAATAAGTTAGTGGACACGTATTTTATTAAAATTTAGTTTGAAGCTTTACTAACATGAAATTACACTTGAGTATACAATAGAAATAATGACATACGTTTAAGATTGGAAATAACTCTATTAGATTAGAAAGGTATTCCAAATAGCGAGAAGATCAATTATATTAACATGTGCGATTGCAACAAAAAATAACTTGGCTCGACCTCCATCATAATTCAAGTAAACCACTTTACAAAAATAATCGACAACTAATTCTAGAGTCACACGGCTATCCGGTGACATTATCGCGCCTCCCTCTCACGCACATTGGAAGCCGCTCCGACCCCATACTCTTTGGCTACAGTTAGAGTACCATGTCACTTTCGGCCAAAGGAAATTAATAATTGTTATTTTAATAATCAATTTATTTAGAGTTTATACTCCCTTATTCTTACAATACTTTATCTGTATGTACCTATACAAATATTTTCCTCAAAAAATGGTTGTCTGAAATTTTATTTTATTGTTTCTTTAATACTTTGTAACAGAGTTTTTATTATTTCAGATTTTTTGACTTTCAAATTTCGGAGATGAAAGGAGGAGGGGACAATGGAAATGCATATGTTTGGTGATAAGTAAAATAATCTAAGACTTAAACTTAAAAAAAATTATGTTTTATACATATTCAAAACTTTCCATTCTGGAATAAAAATTAAAATATTTCAAAAATACTTTCCTGGAATAAATTCTATCAAGCAAATGCTACCGTGGTGCAATTTTCAAGTCGATGGTAAAAGTAGTTGCTAATAAGTAACCACCGTGATATTCAGACAGATACTATACTCAAAAAGTGAAAACGAAACTAATAATTTTCAAAAAAAATTCATAAGGAGAATTTAAAAACTTTACGAAATTTCTTGTTCTATTTTTTTTATAATTGGAAAAAAATCTACAAAATATATTGGAAATATAAATAAAACAAAAAAAACTAATAAAAAGTTTTTGCTAGACGTTAATCATAGGTAAA
Organism: Druceiella hillmani; assembly: GCA_039881145.1. Lineage (NCBI taxonomy): Eukaryota > Metazoa > Arthropoda > Insecta > Lepidoptera > Hepialidae > Druceiella > Druceiella hillmani. The sequence continues at coordinate 597,460 of JAYKKI010000140.1, read as the reverse complement.
TAATTTAAAGAAACTAATGTTAAAATGTCCCTGTTGCCAGTAAATAGTATAAAATCTTTGAAGTAAAAACATTAAAATCTTTCTTCTATATTTTAATTATCTATGAAATAATTAAAATGTTATCAAACATTTTACGCGCAACGCAGACGACCGACAATAGTTGGAGAAAATAGAATGTATGACATAAAATCAATCCTACAAAAAATCGAAGCGATTCTGACCGACTCCAAATAAGAAATAGAACATATGAGTACAAATGTATTAGTGCAGGTGGCGGATATTCGGTTTGCGGCCCGCACGTCTTTACTTGGTACATCGGTGGAAGATCGATCACCAAGTTTTTCCGTCTAAAGTAAGCAGTTGTCCGCCGCCAATTCGAAACCTATAGAAATCGGCCGTCTGCTTTATGCCAGTATTTAATCTGTAAGAATTGCGTTGATAATATATACCAGGTACATGCATTACATATGCATAGAACTTTTCTTATGAGAGTTGAATTAGTAAAGCAAAAAAATTATCCTAAAAATTATTTGCACATTGAATACTCGTTACGCGAAATATTGAGCGATTTTTAATTTCCTTAGGAAAAAAAGGCTCGAAAATGTTTATTGAAGGTTTATTTTTCTTAATTTCAAGATAAAAATTTAATATATTTTCAATTAAATATATATTTATCCTATTTTTATAAGTTTATCTGCCCATCTTTCTATTGGTCTTTAACTGAGTAGAAAAATTTATTATTAATTATTAAATATATCTGAGACAATATGTTTTTTACTTTCACAATATTTTCGCAAATATAATTTCACTCGTTATTTTATTTAAAAATGTTCAATCAGAGTACTAGATACGAATTAAAAAGTTTTTTGGTAACGATTGAAGCCAAATGTTCGTTAACGCAAACGCACACCTTTGAATAAACATTCATAAAGTTCAAAAGTATATTATAACTTTCCCACATTTTTTTATCAACCTGGTCATACGAGTCATACAGAGTATTGCTGTAGACGTCTATAAAAGTTTCACATATCGCTAAAGTTAATTTCGACGTGTTCTCGTAAATAAATCTTCAGCTGCTTAAATAATGAAATAAACAGGCTAGAATGGAAGTTTTATGGCTGTAAGTTTCTTGTACGTGAACTACCAAATTTTATATTTTTATTTATCCTACTGCTAACGTACATACATACGCTACAATGTACATAGGTATAATAGATAAGGTAAAAAAGTAATGTACATAATTTTTCTCTTCAATAAAACATGAATAAGTTTAATGTTTGGAAACTGACCTATTTGCAAAATGCAAATGGTTAGGTTTGTTCAGACATAATTTTCATTTAGTCCATTCTTCAGGTGAGCATGTACACAATTTTTTTAGCGTTCCAAATTGAGTGGGATATTGTTACAAAGGTCTTTTAAAATAAAGGAAATGTTTTATTTAATACTTTTCAATTTTTAATTCCATTTACGAACTATTACACTTAAAGATGGGCATGTGTTGCCACTACTAGTCTCATTTTTAAGCTATGAATCCGAAAAATCTGAAATTCCAGATAAAATTCTTCTGGTTATTTTTATACTATAATGTGTTTATTCCAATATCGTTCAATAGCACAATCTTTGCTCCAATCATAACATATTATGCTTGTTATTATGCTGAGTTATTTAATTTAGTTAATATGCTCAGTTATTTAATTTAATTTTAATATGAAAAAATAATGTTAATGTAAAAAATATTTTAATATGACAAAATATTATTTTGTATTCAATTAAAAGAAAATATTCTTTTTAATTGGAATAAAATATTAGTTGTAAACTTTAGACCATTTTTGTCAAATATATAATCATAAAAATTTCAGTTTATGATTTAAGAATAAAATTTCTGAATGACCAGCTTATTGTTTCTTTTACGGCGTATTTTGAAAATATCAACCTTCTAAAATGTTTTATGAACGCAAATTTCACTTGAAAATTACCTATATTATTACCTGATTTACCTCTACTCAACACATGAATCAAGATTTCTTACCTTTTCCGTCTTTCCACTTTTTTTTTAATTTTTCACTGAAAATACAGTAAAAAAAATATTGACTAAAAATAAGAGTTAATCTACATTATTTTTACTTTCATATTAAATAATAATTTTGGTGGCCACCAGTAATGGTGTTCTTAGTTTTATATTATTTATAGATAAAATGTGACGTTTTGCGCTCAATTTGTGCAAAGTGGAAGTTTCTCTCCTTACCGACATTCACAATCGTTTTTAATTTTCTCTCTTTTATTCACGATACATATCAACTATATTTATCGATATTGTATCCTAAAAGTTCGAAGTGAGTACTCGCATTTTTATTTTATTTTTTTAATGCACTTCGTATTATATATTTCACCGTAGTGAATGTTTCAAGCCTCTACACACGTTTATATACCATTTATCTGCTTAATAACATTCAAGTTAATATAGAAGTTGCGAAATGTCTTTATATATACCAATATATACTCATCTACCCATGTACTTTTTTATTTTATTACTTACATCAAAATAAGTGAAAAAAGTCCATACCCGACTAATCTACTCCACATCAGAGAAAACTTCACGCGACTGCCTGGTTCCACCGTTGTGCCCCGATTTTGCTAAAGGATCGATTTATGTTACCCTTGTCAAAACTTAACAGATTTTATTGTTACATTATCATAAGACCTATATCATCCGAACTAGATTTGTTTTGTACTGTACATTATCAAGGTATTCTATAGTGCGCCCTCCATTTCATGGTTGAATATAGACAATTTTTTATTCTAGTGCATTTGGGTAATTCACAAAAAAAAGAAGTCATCCAAATTGGTTGATTAATGCTGGAAACTTTACTTGATATACACGAAACAGTCATTAGTTAACATACAATCAAAGTTGAGATAGATAAAATCCCCTGAAGAAACAGATTTGAGAAATTAGAATGTGGAGTCCAATAATAGGGTCTTTGTCAAAGATCCAGAATACTAATTTGAAAACAACAAATCTACAAATCTCATTATTTAAGTACGCAGTATTCCTACAGCTTTAAAATAATAAAAAAAATGGTTTCGAAATATAATGACAGTTGTCCGAGATCCAGAATAATAACTTGAAAAAAAAAGATCTTTGAGTCTTAAAATTTAAGCAGGCAGTATCTCACAACGTTAAGACTGAGGAATTGGAAGTCGAAGTTTGATAGAAAACTTTCTGTTTGATACGCATAATAGTAACTTGAAACAACAGATCCTCAAATTTCATGTTTTAAATGAGTAGTACTTCTTCATCATCAAGTTTGAGGAGTTGGAAACCAGAATTTATGCTTCAGACCCAAAAGACTATTCTAAAAATAGGATATCCTCAAGTCTCACAGTTTAAGCAAGTAGTAGTCATGCAGCATTAGGACTAATGAGTTAGAACCTTAAGTTCCATGACAGTCTCTGTTTGAAACCGACACCACTAATTTAAATACAGCAGATCATCAAGTTTCACGATATAGACACAGAGTCTCAGCTTAAGGCCTTATGACAGAATCTCAACTTAAGACATAAATACTAATTTAAAGCAAAAGATCCTCAAGTCTCACGATTTAAGTAGGTTATACCATTATAGTGCTAAATATTGAGGAGTTGAGACCCTAAGTTAAGTCGCAAAATCTGCTTGAATGCCGCAATACTAATTTAAAGCGGCATATCTCAAATTCTTATAGTTCAGGTACGCAGTAATCATGCTTCATCACGACTGAGCAAAATTTTTAATGAAAAATATTTCTTATTTTCAACATTCCTCAAACATAATTATATTTATGGGCTTCATTATCATAAACATAATTTATATGAATAGAAAACGTCAAAAATGAAATATAAGCAACATTGAAATTTTGTCTGTAAAGTAATATTTTTATTGTTAATATGAAAATGTTTATTTGTAAAACGACGCGTCGCACACATTGCCATTTGATTAAAAAATTAATCACTAACACGAAATTGTTTTATAAACATTTTCTTTCTACACTTTTGAAAAATTTACATTACCAATGGGAACTCTTTGTATCTAACAAAATTTAATATTTAAAACCAAGTTTCCCAAATAACGGCTAATAGACGTTTGTTAAGAAAATACCTAAATTGTATGATCAACTTTGCTTTTAGTGCTAATTTGTAATTTGTTGGTATTTATTTTCGAAGTAAAAGTTTTTGTCAATCAAATCAATGAGGAACCTCGTATTACTTTTATAAAATTTAGGTTGTTTTTCATAGTAGTTTATAAACGTTGTTTTTACATGGCTCTTAAACCAGGAAAATGTAAGAAAGTACATATTATGACTCGTTGTATTCTTCATACACTGCTGTGACATATTAATATATGAGACTTGAAGGTCAACAAACAGAGTCGTTGGAAAAAGCCACCTCTTATTGGAAAAGAATTCAAAAGACTTCACTTTGACAACACAGAACGAATGCATTACTATACGCTCTGTTAGTTAATATTTTGTGTCTAATACACATAAAAAAAACAATCCATATGAATTATTTTTTGTACGAGTTTCAAAAAATTACTTTATGAAAATTAGTTTCACAACAAATTAGGTTTTGTATAATTTTTTAGACCCTTATCGTCATTTTTATTTATTTTGAACAATCCTTGAAATATTAAACATGTGGTATATGCGCGTTCCCCAAGATTAATTTTTTGTTATGTATTATGGTTACAAATTTTATTTCATTTCTTGCTCTTTCCTATGTGGCAATTGTTGAATTGTTTACTACTTTAAATAAAAAAAATATTGGTTTTTTCATAAATTATTTTCTGTTTCGGCAATGTCAGGTTTATTTTTGCGGGTCTCCTTTATATCCTAAAAGGAACCGCACATACGAATCTAGAGTTAATAAATATCAATCTTATTTTGAAAGTGACCGTTAAAATAAAATCGTGGGGCTACTTCATTATGTTCATAAATGTTTTTAGATAATTTTTCAGCACAGCAAGTGTATTGAATTATGTTACTGAATAACGTAAATGATGAATTTTTTTCTTACATTTTTCACGATCGTTAATTTCACTGTTTTTTTTAATTAAAGCAGCATATTTATGGAACTGTATCGAAATGTTTGTTTTGTCTGTAAAAGGAAACGTTGCAGAGTTAATAGAACAAAGGTGTACATTTAGGAATTTAAAATTTTACAGTATAAGTAATCTTTTCTACAAGCATCGCATTGACACATATTTCAGACGTCATTGTAACCGAAATTAGGAACGTACTTATTTGGTTAATTTAATATCTCATAAGTTATGGTCATGTAATTCTAATACAATATTTTGACTTAAGTCCATAATTATAGTATTATATTTACACAATACATACTATGATTTATGGACACCAAGGTCACCATATCGTCAAATGACTCCTCCACGTGCGCTGCCTTTGCCGGCTTTTTCTAGTCATTGAGGTGTGATTACCATTGTTAAAGCGTATTGACTATACGAGGGTGCATGGAAATTACAAATGTACTTTTCGTTACCGGCTTGCAATCAGAGTGAGGTCGTTCGTGTTGTGAATATCAGCTGCGGGAACAGAACCCATTAATCTTATTGAGCCGCTACTGCACCCTTGCGTGGAAGTGATTAATTGACTACATGTATTGAGACGAGAGTAGTATAATTGAATTTAAAATTAAATCATAAAGTAATACACTTTGATTTTGAGAATACACATACTGTAAAGTTCTAATTATGACTTGGTTTATTTTAATTTAAGATCTTGTTTGTTCTTTTGTCAGTGTATATATATTTGATAAATTGTGATAATAATGCGAGTTCGATGCATTTCAATGGTCAAAGCGAACTCGGTGAATATTTTATTCGGCTATGGATATTGAGTCATGGGAGCATTATTAAAAAATATTTTGTTTCTGAAAAATAAGTAATTTTTCCGTGATAAAGGCTCAAATCAAAGAATATATGTTGTTTCCTCTTTTATGGTTTAGAGGAACACGAAAAATAAATTTTACTTTACTAAATAATTTACAACTTAGTTTTTAAGCAAAAAAATTTTGTATCTCAGACAGACGTGTTTTTACAATTTTTCTTTCAAAGTTAGTTTTATAAATAAATTTTTAACATAGGTAAAACATTACGTAGAATTTGTTAACTATTATCTGCTTGAGTGTATTAGCTTAAAATATATAATTGTGGTTTTAATGTATTAACACTATTCGTGTTTTCTTGTAATATAGTGAATATTTCATACTGATCTAATTGTATTACTAGTTACGAGTCCTAAAATCTGTCTATGTCGATTGGCAATGTGGTTAATTTATGTTGGCAAATAATTGATTTTCTTCTCAGCATTTTGAGAGTTTTCATGATCTACATTTTTCGTTATAGTTTTTTTTTATATTGCCCGATTCGTTTAGCAAACCTCTTTTGAGTCTTAAATTTGCGGGGACACAATATTGACATTTTGATTTAATCGTGTCTATTCTCTCTATCTGTTCCGTATGGACTTAATTTTCGTTATAATGTCATCAATTTTGTTCATGTGTCGCTGCTGTAAGATAAAGTAAGTGTGTGTGTTTAGAAATGTCTTATTATATTATGTTATATAAGCATATAAGATTCTATTTGTCTCTTCATATATGAATTTGGGTTACTTTATGATGATGATGATAATACCGTGAATTGCTTTAATATTCTGTAGTGTACTCCTATGGTTTCGGCACTCATGTGTTTACCCACTATTTCGGTTACGTCAGTTTTGGATGTAAGTGTATGATTTTATAAAAGCCATTAAATACGCGCTGCGATTTTGCTTTACGCGGTGTTTTTGCTAACACTTTAAATACTATTTCTAAGTTTGGGAGTTCTTGCCCTTGTTCAATTTCGATATATTGTTTTTTTATTACGCGGCCCACGCTATTATTTATTGTCTCTGTTCCAATCTATTTTTGTGTTTAATTACATGGTCTTGATGGTATTCCTGTATGTAAAGCATTTTAAAAAGTTTGCGTGAATTTGTGTATCCAAATAAGAATTCGTGAAATGAATAACTTGTTTCGTAGGGTATCGTATAGATATGGGCTATGAGTGTACGGTCCATAAAGTGTGTCTTATAATCATTTTTTTTAGTTGTTGTAATCTAATTAGTTTGCTAATTGTCGAACGAAGTTGTTAATGAGGAGAATTTGACTTTGGATTTTATGGTGTGGTAAAATGTATATGTATTTTGTATAGATTTCTTTGTTAATCTCATTAGGGAGTTTAGTGTTTGAGTCTGTAGTAATTTTGTCAGCTAATCCTAATATATAAAATGCTTGTACTAGTGCTTGCCGTCAATCAATCATGTTCCCCGCATCGTGGTTGCCTTTCACCACGAAGCCTTGAAATTGACCGTGTCTTGGTTTTCGTACACTAATTTTAGTTGTGTTGAAATCTTTATATTTAACATATAATATGATTGGCGATTTCTTTCCATTTTCTGACTATAAAATACAGTGGGTACCTTTGGCCAAAAATATGTCATTAAAAGTAGGCCACTTTTTCTACTCGTTTGCACTCTAAGGCACGAAGCAATATATCTGGTTAAGTAGTCGTAGTAGACCATAATTTTAACTGTCTATCAGTTTGAGTATAAAAATCAGTGAGGTTTATCTGGCACCTAGTATTCATTTGAGAATGTAAAATTGACTTAGAAACTGACTTCCCTTTCCCTTCGCCTTTTTTCTTGACATGTTACCCAGATGCATAAATATATGATAATCATCTAGTTAGTTACATAGCAAGTTTTAAAAATATTCCAGCCAGCAATCTCTCACATCCACCATGGTTGATAGTTTTATGAACTGTACCATTAACGTCATACAATTCCTTAGTTCGGATATATTATTCTATGTTCTCTTCTCTATGTACTATAAGTTTTTAACAGAACCAGTATTTGAAATTACAAGCCTTTTCAATCGCCCGTCTTAAAATGGTGTTTCGATTTGAGATTTTTCAGCTTCTTCTACTTGTAATATAATATCTATATATTTATCCATTGATAAAATATTGACATAAGATAGTTTTATGTGTTCATTTTGTAACTGATCAATTTGAACACTAGACGATGGCTCATCCATAATGACAATGAATACTATTAGGTCATGAAGGAATGGGTAACGAAAGCATGAAAGAAAAAGTTGCTGAAGAGAGATTCCCGCGTTAGCAGGTTCCAACGTGTTTATTTTTTTGCAATGATTCAGTCAGTTCGGCCAGGGCCAAACTAGTTAAGTCAAAATTTTTAAGTCAAATTAATTAGTCCTAGAAGAAATTAGGTCGTCCTGATACGCGTAGGATAAACCTACTTGGCCTAGAACAAATTAATTTGGCCCGAAATCGGCTGTGGCCGCATACGTATTTACAGTCTGGAACTATCATGCAAAATTTCATTTTGTCTAATAGTGTGTAGTACGAGGAACCTACAAACGATTTTTTTCCAAGGCGGCCGGCAAAAATGATCTTGGCGTTAGAGAAATAGAATACCATTTTTAAAAAAAGCTAATATTTTTTAGTCAATTCACACTCAGGAGAAAGAAAACCAAAACTATTTGTGACTATAATGCAAAAAAAGATGTATTTTCCTATATGCAAACATGTAAAGTTATTTAAAATATAAATGTATCAAGAATTGTTAGTAAGCTGTAAAAATAACACTGAAAATCTATCAAAATACGTAATGACTATTTAGAAATAATTCCAAAAATTACAAATATCGATGGTTTTGTTCACCGCGGTGGGTTAGTTTGATCACAGGCTTACGGCATTTGACATCATTACGTACCACGGAATCCCAGTTTTGAGGGACGAGCAGCAGTAATGGGTAATGAAGTGTTTCTAATTACATGATTAATGTTATAGAATAGACATTGGAAATTACAGAATTGCAGAGTATTTCATAGATTTAATATTCTATGCGATGAACGTTAAATATTGCAATTATTTATTTATGTTTTTCATGGTCTTGTGTTTATGCCGCTACACACGTAATTTTAATTTAATTTATTTCAGAACTTTCCTTATTCATTTAATCTCAGCAATGTCTAAAATTACTTATTTACACTTAGTCGTTTTCATATCGCTAATTAAAGTTAAATTTCAAAAATAGACATAACATTTTTTCTCCTGTTATTATTCGGATAATATTCGTCATAAAACTGAACAAATAAAATAAATTTCACGACGAGGTTAGAGATGTTCTGTAGAAAAAAATTAAATATTAAAATCGATTTATTAATATCAGGAAAAATGCAGATTTTTGGTATTCCAGCTTTAAAAGTAAAATACCTATATGCAAGTATAAAAGACATTCCATACGAGACAAGAAAACCTTTTTTCATGCAAAATTTAATTTTTCCCTATTTCAGATCTTTTAAGTGATAGCACGGCTCAATTAAACAAATGAATACATTATAATCGCAGATAATTAAGTTGAAAAATTTCGATTTGACGGAATATTAAGAAATGGGAAAGAACTGAGTTTACAGATTTTCGTACATACATAATCATGAATACGGGTGGAATTGAATAATAGGTCATAAAGTGGGTTGCACATCTTTGAACTTAGTGTCTTCTTTTATAATCTTAAGTAATCAACTTTTGTGATAAATTTTGAGTATATACACGTGCAGAATACATCGCTCTAAGAACAATAATTTTTTTAAAAGATCAATAATCTTAAAGTTTATCATTTATCTCCAAAACGCCCAAATATTATTTTAGTTACAAAGGCTACGTCAACGAAAATTGCTAAACTTAATTCCATTATTAATTAACAATTCTGCGCAGAAGGACAAAAGCTCTCAGTTTGTCTGATTCGATATTATCCGCATCATTCATTATGTACGGTACTATTCCGTAAATGTAATACCATTACGAAAAGGCAAACTATTGCTGCGAATTATTCAATTCTGAATACAGATTTTGTGACTTCAAAGGAAATTGATCTAATTTAATTTATTATAGAAATAGACTTTATTAACCGACTTATTTTGCATACGTAAGAACTTAATAAACACTCGTTCTAGGATTTTGGAAGGAATAAATTTAAAATAAAAAAAAATATTTACTTTCGATATTTTTGGGTATCAATTCAAAGGGCGAGTCAAAAGGATTACACAACTAATTTATTTTAGAAATTTATTTATAGTTAATAGAGATATTGATAAGCAGGTCCGTGAAAAATTACTTTTGTACGTGCCTGAGTGTGCAAGTTTCTCTCATAATAACGTTGTCCTTTACGATATTTTAATTAATGACGAGAGATAGAGGTGAGACTAGCCCTGCTTTTCCCAACTAAAAAATACGTAATGTACGCTCTGTCCACGCTATAAGTTCAGCATTTCTCTTTTATTAACACAAAAATTACTTTCACATCTGCATTATTTTATAAAAAATAGGGAATACTATTAGAAACGGATAAGTTTTGAAAACGTAATTTTATGAAAAAGATTGAAAATGATTGCCTGATCAATTATTTTTCGGTTTTTGTTGTAGTTACTAACATGTTATTAGAATTCAAGGTCAAATTAACATACATTTATTACAAATTAAGAAATGCTATTATCTGGTATTGAATTTAGAAGTACGTTTTAACGTACTGAGATCACAAGTTGTTTTAACTTTTGTATGCATATGATTGTTGTTCATAAAAGGAACATATGTTCCTGTTACTTAATCAAATAGCGGTATTAAGTTATACTCTGAATGGTACAAAACTTTATTTGGATCATCAGCAGCCTTCGTATCGACCAACTTTACTAGGATCATCAACAACCTTCTATAGCCACTGAGAAGATGGCAAAATACATATACGTACACGAACACTGGATTTTTAGTAAAATATTTTCATGAAATAAATTAAAATAAGACTTCTGTTACGTTCACCGGATTAATTCATAAATCATGAGATCAACGGACCTAATCTACTTCGTTACATTCATTTTAGCGTCAAGTGACTTAAATCGATACAACTATAACGTAAATGGTGGACGTAAACATAATGGTAGTTATCTTTAAGAAAGTTTATTTGTAGAAAATTATAAAGGTGCAAAGTGACAGGAGATTACTACGCCATTGTGAATGCAAGTGGTACTGAAGATTTTACATTTAAAAATATATATTCTCTTCAACTTCTTTGAATAATTAACAATCATAAATTTCATATACAAAAATTAAGGGAAATCAATGTTTAGAATTGAATTATATGTAATATAATAAGTTTTGAGAACGATGATAATTCATTAAAGATATATTTAAATGTAAGCACACAAGATTATTTTTTTATAAATGTGCCTTGTAGTACTGAAGTATTGCATCTGCTTTCCGTTTGATCATATTTATTACTAGGAAAAATTATTTTCTTTCTTGTAGCAAAGATTTTTGGTGTCAGTAGCGACGTAATAAAATATATTTAATATTTCTTTAAAGTAATTTTTTCTGAATGATATATTAGTATGTCTCTAAATATTTTATTATATTGTTTATTTTCCATATCCAGAGGTTCAGATAACTAATCTTCACCTAATATTCCTAACAATTAATATTTTCAACAAATTCAATTTAAAAATGAAACGCAGAAATACCTGTTCGCTAAAAATGGGCTTTTATATAATTTGAAAAGTATTAAATTTTAACTGGGAATTCACAATAATATAATAAAAAGTTATTTTTCATTCTATAATTAGGCTAAGAGATTTCTTTTTTAGTAAATACGAATAAATACAAAGTCATTTTTGCCTTTAAATTCTTAGCAGATCTCTATAAATTTATTTTCCACCAGTAAAGCTGCGAGTAAAAGCCAATTACACTTGACATATTGAGTTTTTCTAGTGTATATTGACGAAAAACAAACATAATACTGTTTATGTTACGTCAAAAGAAGTGAAAAGTTATTTAAAAATCGACTTTTAACATTTGCCTTCATTTTAACAACATGCATTTAAAGATCCGTTTATGAGCACATTAAAACTTCAAGAATAGTGACTCTTTTCAAAGATATTTATTATTTAGACAATAAAAATAGCTTTAAAACAGGTTACTTATAAAGCGCAGCGAGCGCTTAAAGTTTCAAGCAATCAAAAGTACGGTTATAGGTAATGGTCAAATACGGGCTAGTATCGATTACGAATACATTATTGAGACGACATTATTCATATTTAAAAAGGTCATCGATTTGGAGGTCAGATTTGACTAGCTTTCATTTTTTGTACATATGTGACGGGTTTAACAAAAAAGTTTTCCACAATGCTTGATTCTGTATTAGGTAATATCAAAGATATATGATCCTTCAATTGACTTGTATGCGTTTCTAAGGCAAAACGAGTAGGGAATTAGTTTAAATATTTAGAGCTCATTATTAAGCGCAGTTCGACGATGAAATACGTCTAAAGAAACTTCTTAACTTTTGTACTTAAATGGTTAGGTTTATTTGCTTCCTGTATTTTTATCGAATTTATCTTAAATATGGCTAGGTCTAATTATTTTCAGTTTAGAAAAGATATTTCAATTAGAAAAATGAACCATCAAAGTTTATATGGAAGAAATTGCATTCTTTTTTTTAGTATAATCTCATTTTTAATTTCTACTAACCTTATCGTGTAAAGTACATAACATACATTTCCTATGTGATTTATCAAATAAAGTAAATGAAAATTATTATCAGGAGGACCTAAAACCAAGTATGGACAGAGGCACTATACGTTCTACAACAATCATAATACTACAACAATTAACTTACTAACGAAATACCCTGTCTTCGCACGGGCAGGCAGACGTTTCTTTCCAAACTGTTATCTATTTATACGCTACATTAGAAATGTGATAACTTCAGTTTCATACGTGTATTAATCTGGTACAGTGGTCAATGCGTGAGACCCGGTGCGAATAATTTTGCTCACTTGAAAATACCGTCGTAACTTTTAAACTATTCTTTTAAAAGACACGATACATAAAATTTGACATACGCAAATTAAAGAAGATCATTTTCAAAATTTGATAAAGATTAAGACCGTTTTGCACAATAATCTATAGAAAATTATGTCGAAAAATTACGTTCTTCAAAATTTCTGTTCTCCAGACTTTATTGCAGAGTTTTCTAGGAAAAGAACTGTTTCCATATAAATCCAAGGATGTAAGCAGTGCACAGTAATATACCTCTTCGATGTATGCTTTTTCCAGTTTCATCGATATTCATTCACATAAGTTAGACAATTTTCATAAAATCTGTTTTCCTAAATTACATATTTCCACCTCAATCTCAAAAAACATATCCATAAATGAACACGTAATCGCGTACTTTTATTACATACACCGGAACTTTGGCATTGGATAACCTCATGGAATAACATCAATTTAATTTATCACCCTCACTAAAATACTAGTTTATTGTATAACTTTCAAAAGTGTAATAAAACCTATACTGCTCCCCAACAATAAACTCACTAACGTAAGCTGTGGGAAAACCCACAGAAACCCGGCTTCCGCTATTTTTTTTTGTAATATGTAAATGCTGTGGGATGTTCTTAAGAATTAATCTTAGCTAATAGCTCACCTGAAGATGTAATACAATGAAACCTTGGTTGTGGTAAAGAAGTTAAATAGAAATAATAATGTAGATTCATTTAGTTGCGGAAATAATAAATTATTACGCAAGCTTCTCAAAACTGATGTAAATTTTCCTAAATATTCTGAACTTTACTTCTGATCTTTAAGATTCTTAAAAAGTTTATGAATAATTCATAAGTTTGCATTATGATTTTGTTTGTTGTAAAATTATTTGAGTCCAAAACTTTTCAAACAAATGAAAATTTAACTTCAATTTAACTTCAAGTTTCAAAGTACTTTCGCATTTCGACTGAACCGTGGAACTGTAGTCGCCAAATGGAAGGATTTCGTTGTAACTATTATTACACATTCGTTGTAACAATTATTACACATTTAGGTTTAAATATCTAACTGAATAATAAATAACATTTCGCTAAAATATTAAATGATTTATTTAGTTTCCAAACCAGTATACTCATTTTTGACGAAGAAATTTTTTTCTGTTCTATATCTGCTTTTTGCCCAAGTTAATAAAGTAACTTCAAATCCAGCTCAATCCTAGTACAAACCATTCTACAAAATTAATTATAGCTTCGGGAATATATTATAAAAACCAACAAAGTTCACATAAACCACTAAAATATTTTCTATCTCTACAATTTGAAAACTGAATGAGCTGGTTTTGAAAAATAAAGCCTTAAATAAAGTTTACTTAGTCATCCTAATATAATTATTGTAATATAACATTTAATATGAACATATTTTGATAATACAAAGTAATTGCATTGTGGAGATATGAGAATAAGAGGAACAGTGACAAATAGAAAAGCTTTGAAAAAAGTCTATTAAAAAGTATTTTGAAGCATGAGTTTCTGAATCAATCTTAGCTCCTTATAATATTCAGAAGGTATATTGACTGAATTAATTAGTTCAGATCCCTTGACCAAATATATTTATGAACATTGAATTTTTTGTTTGCTACTTCTGCATCACGTTACATACATAAAGACGCAAACGTCTACGCCAATGCACGTGCGCGTTTTCTTTCTACGCATACATACGCACATTTATACATCAATGTGAATTTTTGCCAATTAGTGTAATAGTTTTAGTACTAATTTGTTTTATGGATATGTATATTCTTCCAAAAACATTTTTTCTTGTTTTGCACGTCCTTTTTCATGAAATTTTCAGTTTCTCGTAGTAAAATTTATTTTTTGCTAAAGACATTGTAGCAAATAGCTTAAAATTTCGTGTAGAGAAATTTAAAAATTTTCATTCGGCCCTCTTTCAGGTCACAGATATCCGATGAGAGAGGATTTTGTAGTTTCACAGGAACTTAACAATTGCCAATGATACTACCCAAATAACATCCCGACATCTATCTTTGAGATTCCGAGAAATGTGAGCTTTAGAGATTTGAAAGTAAAAATACTCAAAAATTTCCAGAAGTATCCACAAGAACGCACACAAAGTGTTTTGTTGGGTTTATATACCCATAGTACATTTTTTTTCATTATAATTATTTTTCAATAATAATAACGTACCCAAGTTTAAGTTTCTATCTCCTTTTAAACTTTCATTCGAATGTGGACCAAACGTGACTCACGTTGTCTTTCGTAATAGGTTTATAACAAAAAGACGTTCCAAATTTTCAACTAAATGACTTGAAAAATATTACCCCAAGGTCATAACATGATAAATACGATGCTGCAAAAACTATGTCATTTCTCGAATTGAACGGGACTACGGGCTACAAGTCGTGAGTCGTGAGATATTTTTTCGACCTTAACAAAAAAATGAGTAAATATTTATCTTCCTTGTATATTTAAATATCTGGCCGGTTTACCTTAGCTGACGGATCAAATATATTTTGTTGTATTTACTACTTTTGTGCTACGGTATCTACAGTTTTTATGGAACAGCTATCGTAAATCTGGTTACTGGTAGATGGCAAGTGTATTACATATATCACGCTCAAGATTGTTGGGTTTGTTTAAAAATGATTATATATTAAAATTTTTATCATTGCTTTATATCAAAAATCTTAGGTGGTAAGAAACTAAATTTCAAAATATCAAAATTTAATACTACAAAATTACGCTACTCATATCAAAATTTAATACTACAAAATTACGTACAATACAAATTTTTAGGTAAAATAATTTTAAAATGATCAATATCCCAAACCTGTGGCAAATTTTATATAGCCAATTTCTTAAAAGCTAAGTTAAACACTTCATCAGAAAATATTGTGGTTGAAAACTAACATTTTCCAAAGTCTTATTAGGACTTTCTTAAAGTATGGATGCTTAAAAATAGATAAGGATACATTTTTTAACAAAATTAATTTAAATTTTGAAATTACTAATTAACATTTGTGTTCCTCTTAGATTTAAATTTGCAGAGGGTGACTATGGACGATATACACACGTAACAACGCTATCAGCATCAAGACGCTACGGCATTATGTTTGAACTCGTACGAAGGTTTCTATACTGTGCGAATAACGACATGAAACTTATTGTTCATCGATTCGTCGGTTATAATTGAAATGCAAGTGACAACGATACTTTATAGTCTCGAAGTCATTGCATACTCAATAAGTTCGTCGAGTGTTTTTTTTTCAGGTATCGCGCTTACTAAATATGTTGATAGTTAAATAGTAAAAAAATTGTAAATATATTAAGTTAAAATATCTTAAGTAAACAAATTATAATCCGCAGCTAATAAAAATAAAATTGGGTAGAGAATCGTACAAGAAATCGTGTGCTCAGTCAATTTTTTACGTGCTGTGATTGTATTATCCAATTATTTTGAAACAACATAGATGCTTAATAAAAATAATTGGCTCAAATTATGAATTAAAAATTGGTTATTTGAAACCAGTCTTTGTCCATAATTTCAAAAGTATGTTTTGTTGTAATTGTTTACTTTTTAACCACTGACAGGGAAACAATCGATAAAAATAATTTTAATATAATAATTTTAATAACATCAAAAACATGTGGAAGTAACATTAAATTTTTCATCGTATTTGTTTACATTAAAAAATATTAAAATAGATTTTAATCAAATCAGTCACCATATAAACTATATTTTTAATTTTTCGGACCTGTTTTACCTTACTATTTAGACTAGGTAGAAATTGGCCATGTCTCCTTTCCGGGTAAAACTTGCCGGTGCTTTCAATGGGTCTTCTGACATTGTGAAGTTCTGCTGAACAGTGATGAGTCGAATTTTCAGGTCTTTCGATTTGTGGTAAATGTTTGTTATTCTACTCGTATTAAAATGATGCGCAAGCGGGACATGTTTTCATAATTTCTTTTATCAACTAGGTTGTGGAAATACGTAAATTATGTTACTAATTAGGTGTATGATTTTTGATATGGGCAGTTAGTTCCATTAGTTTAGCTGGAATTGTAAGTACCAACGGTCAATTTTTTTAAGGACGCATGAAATTCAGAAGCTTAAAATGTGTGAATGACAATCTAATTACCCACGAATGTCATGACACAAATTATATTGAAAATATGTCTCTGGGTCGCTAATCTTGTCATCCTGCTGGAACTTTTGCCGTAACCAATCTTAGAAATTAAGAGTATGTTACCACTGGTAAGTGGGTAGGAAACAGATCTTAGCACGGTGTAATAAATTAATTGTAAGTGACGCGCTGATAAAACCTTTCTATATAATCTTCAAATATCTTTCTATAATTGATTTCACATTACACATGCAAAGTAATAAACTTCTAAGGAAGTCTACAATATACTAAAAAATGGTTTGCGATTTTTGCATGGCACTTTGTGATATATTTTTGAATTTTCATTTAATGTTTCAGTTTTTTTTCTAAGTTTGTAAGTTAAATTCAATAACTTCCGTCATTGTCTTCAGTGACTTAATTTTAATGCATATATTTTTATCTGAATATATGTATTTACTTTGTCCGAATAACTTCAGGTACTTTTTTTAATATCACGGTAATATTTACTCAAATTTCTTTTAATTTTTTTACATTTTTATTTATTTTAGTAATTTTTGTGTGTTGTGATATTGTAATATGAATTTGTCGTAATATATTTGCCGTGATTAATGTTTATGCGTTGGATTCCTATTGACCCAACGACTATCTTCTTAGTAACACGATCTCCTTATTGCCCAAAAAATGCCACTTTCTACTTGTTACGGAGAATTATTCTTTGTTTAAAATACTAAACGTTGGTACTATGACGTTATGATCTTCGATAGTTCACAATTTATTTTCCAATTTTTTTCCAGAAATATCTACCATTTATAATACCTTATCATTCTCAGTTCTAACTCTTCCTAAACTGACTGTGTCAACATGTGATACTATTATGTCAAACAAATTAAGTCGACTGACATAAATATTTCATGCGTAAAGTTGTCCTACATTTGAACCCACGATTCACGCAACCGCCCTAGAGCTTCGTGCTTGCTCATATTTCAGGACACTTCTCACAGTTCCGTAAAGTAACTTTCTAAGCTAATATTTATGTATAAAAAATTTTCATGATTAATCCATTTTATAAACAAATACACAGAGGGACATTGGCTTTTTATTTTATATAAGAATAAAGGCTTCCAGAATTAAACAAATAAATGCGTCATAGTTTTTTGTTTTACAGGTACATAAAAATGCGTCAATATCAAAGAAATGAGGGAGAATTATTTATTTTGATATATGGTGAATAAAAATAGAGACATTTAAATTAGAAACGAAATAACGAAAAAAGGAGAGGTGTGCATGTAAATTGACAATTTAAGGGAGAAAAATCTTGACAATAAAATATATAATTTTACCAAAGGATTGATTTGTGCTATATTTGTTGCAGAATTGACTGCATGGTGAAAAGAGTGGTTCAAACTTTGACAGCATTTCAGAGAGGAATATATCGTTTAATCTTTACTCTTCCAAAGTTAACTTTCAAAGGTCCGCAACCGTGAAATTAGTTGATATTTATACCTCCGATATTTAATCTCAGAGTAAGTTATATTTTACAAGTATTGGGAAAAGACAATCATTTCAGTTATTAAGGAGTAGTTCTAATTTGGTATATATTTTATTTTCATTCATTTCTCATATATCTTAATGATCTATTCACTTTATCCAAAATTAAAAGTAAGATATTAGAGGAGTGCACAAAAAAACATCGATGTAAAGAATGATCAAAAAGGTACAATGTTATATACCAAATTATAAGTTATAAAAGAATATTATTAATTTGGCAGTCTGAAAGGTTTGTAAACACTTTGGCATTGTATGGAAAGCAGAAAGGCCTCTTTTCCAAAACATATAAATTGTATAAGTTTGGCGTTCTGAAACTAAGCAAAAGGATTATAACTTTGACAGTTACGTCTTTTATTGTTAAGAGCGTTAATGTCATAGATGAAAATTATATTCATACATATCACAGCCCTCAAAATTTGTAATCTCTACTTTATAGAAAATTAATAACTGATGCTGCAGAGGTGGATTTACATCTAAAAGCAAAAACTCAATCACTTACGAGATAATGAAATAATGAGTACCAATAATATCTAATTAAGAAAGTATTGAATTTCATTTAATATACGACATTGACCTTTATGTAAGAAACATACTATTAAATAAAATCTCGAGAAGGCAAGGAGAGTGATACTCGTAAATTTAATAATTAAGTGATATTTGGAAATATTTAATTTGAAATATATTCATGTGTAATTCGATACGCACTTGGCCACTATTATAAATTAAATATATAATTTGAAATATAAATATTTAATTTATAATAGTGGCCAAGTGCGTATCGAATTACACATGAATAAGATTCAGTAGTCCGTAGTCTTGTATGTTTTATAAGTTCGTGTCCGTACACGACATAAGATTTTATAAAGTCGCAGCAATGTTTACTTAACTTTCTTTTAGCTTTAATATCAGTCTTTTTGGCTAAAAAGTTTGACGGCAGCAGAATAAGGATTATAGTATTCGGACAGTTGGACTTATTATTGCGATACGTCTTCTGTATTTTTTAATTAAATGTTACAAACTATGTTTTTACAATTCATATGACTTTTTCTTCATTTCATTGATACGATTTGGAGTAATTTTCGGGTGCTTCCATTGAATATCTCAAATGTGATATAAATTGGTGACTGAATTTTTTTTAATACTAAGCAAAATATTCTGACATTAATCACATTTTAGTTACCAAATAGCGCGCACCATTTTATAACCAAAATCAATTATGAGATAAATAAATTAAGAATAATTAGAATAAATTATTAAAAAAATTGTAACATTCTAAAATATATACCCATATTGTATGATTTTATTATTTTGTTTTGTTATTCCATTTTCACTTAGAATTTTAAAAGCTTATAGTATGCTAAAACACAGTATAGAATGATAAAAAGACATTTAATATCCTTTATTGAAGATAAAATTGGTCAATTTTTTTACTTTTTAGTTTCTTCGCAACAATCAAGATAGGATTAAATCAAAGTTAGCCTTTTTATAGGTTCTTCTTTTAAAAAATAATTACATTATGCTATGCATCCTGACGATTTCTGCTACTCTTTATTATTGCAGGAACTCTTTTCGTTAATTTTGCATAGTCTATTTATTCTATCCCAAATCAAAATAAACATCTCCTTCCAAAAGTCCATATAAACAGTAAAAGTTATATAAGACCGCGAAGTGTCTGCATCCTGAGGGTGTAATGTTCGCAATACATCACGTTTAACCACTTTAATGCCATACAGATCAGCGCGCTTGAAACTTTCTTTTGAGTGAGGAGGGAGGACTATAGTCACTATCGAACAGAAAGTCCATTTCGAGAGACGTATAAAATGAGACCAAACACGAGCGTCCTACCACAATTCATTTAGGAGTTTCCTCCACCGGCTTCTGTCTCTATCATGAGATCAACTCCGTGTTATCAAAATAGTGTATTGTCGTCGTAATTAGATACCTGAGCCATATTTCAACTCAATCAATTAACGGGTAGAAATTCGATTGCATTATATGATTG
Organism: Druceiella hillmani; assembly: GCA_039881145.1. Taxonomy (NCBI): domain Eukaryota; kingdom Metazoa; phylum Arthropoda; class Insecta; order Lepidoptera; family Hepialidae; genus Druceiella; species Druceiella hillmani. The sequence continues at coordinate 576,835 of JAYKKI010000140.1, read as the reverse complement.
TTTGTCAAAGATCTGTGAAATCAAAAAGAGTAGTTTAATATTTTATGAAATTGAAAACTTAGATGTACATAAATTTTAATCATTATCAAGGCAGGAGGGATGCTGTCAAAAAATATTTTATCTCATAGATATGAATCAATATCACGTATATCATATTTATGTTCGTATATGTATATACACCTAATTCAGTCCCTTGTGTATCTAACATAGATTACGAAATTATATATAGGCGTATGGGTTCATCGATGAAAATAATTACTTCGTGTTTTTTCATAGCATTTTATCAAATGAATAATTTATTAAGTAATTTATTTTTATATTCAGTCCACAAGGGAGTTTTGAGTTTTATTTTATTGAATTTTGTTCGATTAAAATCACGGGAAAACAGCTACCTACCTTTCCTACCTAAATTATATATTGATCCTATGTCGACCATATTCAGACTACTTCCACTATTCTTTTGTGTAATTGAAGCTATACTTAAATATTTGATTATCAACATAATCACGCAATATATGATTGCTTCGGTTTATGTACATCTCTTCTTTGGCGCTATGAACTTCAAACTAAAGTACACTTGGTTCCTTCTCTGATACTTTTAGAAAATAATCATGCTGTCTTCTAACATCATAAAAAAATTGATAAAGCAATGAACATCACCTAAAGGACAAAATACCTTTTACTAAGTGTATAAAGTTGAGGTCATCGCTAACCTCAGAACATTTAAGTGTAACAGTGTCGCCGTTAGTAGTCACGAGGTCAACAGCGACTTCCTTAACATTTAACGAGTTCTCCGACACCCTCAAAACCCAGCAACGCAGTTTTGGAGCCGCAAGTATTCTCATGATACTCAATATATTGATATCATAAGAATATCATTTATTTCTACAATTACTCATATTATCTACTTGTCTTAATATCACATCCTGTTTTCTTTTTTCATTTCCTCCATCCCCACATTTTTGTGTAAGACTCCTTTCATATGCGTCATTCTTTCAACGACCATGTTTTATAAATATTATCATTGAATAACGAATACTCATTCCATCATACTTAATATAATGGGTCTGGTTTTATGAATATTGGATACGTCGATATATGTTTTGAATTATGCAAAACACATTTAATGATTTCAAACCGATCTCCTAACTCTTGACGAACGAAAATATTGATATTAAAATAATAATAATTTCAATTATTTGTCAAACTCATGTATAGTCTATGTTAAGGTCTATTTATTCATACTTGATTTTTACAGAATCATATAAATATTACCAGCGAGGAAGTGAAGGATAAAGTTCCTGTTTCTACTTTGACTTCTTTGTATACAAATGGGTTGTTTAAAACTAAATTCTTTTCAAGGAATATTTTTTATTTTTTATTATAAAAGAAAACTTGAATTTGAGTTTTGTTTACATAATTGTTAATTATTTTTAAGTAACTCTACTGGATTAATATTCTATAATTTGAGAATTTTATATCGTAACAGCTTGTTATTTATAAACTTGTACATAAATAAATAAAATATTTAATCGTTTTTATTTTTATGAACAAAATTTTGCTTTTCAGGGTTTGTTTTATTTTAATCTTCATGATAAATCTTAATTTATTTCTATTACAGCCGTAATTATGACGAGGAAATGTATTTTAACTTAAAGATGTATGGGATATAATAATTAAAAAATTCGATTCTATTAACGTTAACGAAAGTTTATCGACCTCTGGACTTTAATCTTGATCAAGTCTATTATCTTCCACACATTGTTTTATCTTGTTTAGATTCATTAATTGTTAGTTCCGAATTTCTTAAAAGTTATAAGAAAAAGTTAAAATTTAAAAGTTATAAGTTAAAAGATATTTGAAAATTTCCAGCATGTATTTAAAGACATTTACATGTTTAAGGTATGTCCAATCTTAAACATTATTTTTTGTAATTTTACCACACTTCTGATAAAGTTTAATGGAAAATGAGTTAGTGAAGCCAAAGCCAAAAGCCTATGACACACAGACAGGCGGATGGGGAAACTATATGGGTATGTAATTATAACGCATCCCTGAAAATGAGAGTTAATAAGTAGAAAAATATGGAGAGAAACTCAGAAAGGAGAACAGGGAAAGTCAATTTAAAAGGAACGGTCCTCCACAGGCCTTTGGATGCGTATACTGATGATGAGTTCTAGATATTGGAGTTTAATTAAATTCACAGAGAATTTATTTGTAAAATTGTTTATCAAAGAACGTATTATATTCAGGAATGAGTTTTTCAAAGTAGAGTCTAAGACAATGCAAAATATTTTAACATATTTTCAGATTGATAATATATAGATTACAATTTATATTGATATAAAGAATTGAGCTACGACATTTATTTTAGTTTTACTTGGTAAACTTTTGAAGAATATAGTGTACAATATAATTTACCGAAGCGATTAAATTAATATACTATCTAATTTAAGTCAGGTTTTAGAATTTGTTATTCATGACCTGAAAGGTTCATTTTATTTTATCGAACAAAACAATTCCTTCAACGAGACAATAATTTGTGGTTACTGTCATTATGGAACATAAGTAAGTTCCATTAATTATTACGGCCATATTCGTAATAATTAATGTATATGCATATATTTGCGTATGCGGAATATGTCAATTCAGCCAAAATTACAGGAAGAACCAGTACCTTCTCCACTTCTTTACATGAGAAAAGAAGCTAATTGCTATTGACTATTGCTCTTAAATTTACAGTAAACATGTTAGATCGAGGGATCAAAATCAAACAGCAAAATTAGATATAGCGTTCCATATCAAACATTGAGGTGTAAAATTTTGTTTATCTGATAACATTTAGAAAGGTGAAAATACCTTAGAAATAGAGGTAATTTGAAAATATTTCAAAGACAGATGTTGCTTTATCTCTTGTCAACTTAATTTTACAGAAAAAATTCAAGCTATACAAAAACACAACTTCACAATAAAAACATAACTTACTTTTTTGACCTTTTGCCCTTTTTCACTGGAAACTTAACAAACCAAATTTTTACTGAAGTCATTGGCATAATTCATGAACCGCTATATGCTCTTGACGATAAGGTGAATTCATGTTAAAGTTGATAAAATAAAATATGTGGCAGTCGATCTCTTGACTTATATATATGCGCAGTCGACGTAGCAAAGGCCATCCCTATTTAAAAAGAATGTCTACTACCTTTTGGCGCTGAGGGACAGCGAGGATGGTACGTGTTAGTGTATGTATTTACGCTATTTAAAAGTAGGGTTCTAAACATAAGATTTTACGGGATTGTAGACATGATCGCTACATAGATGGGTTTACGTGAAAATTATTTGTTATTAAATTGTTACACTATATTTTATATATTAGAAGAGTTTTATGATTTTTCCTTTATTTTGTTAATAAATAATAAAGTTGTAAAAATATGGCTTATACAATATTTTTATTGTAATTGTTCCTCTCTTACTCTTAATGTGTATCTAACATTCTTAACATATGTTTAAATTAAAGTTTCACCGTTAGAGCAAAATTGGAGACTTGAAAATTTCAAATCTAAAGTATTCAACTGTAACCTAGACATGATTTTTATTTTAAATAGTCGGATCAGTAATATAAGACGGATCCAATCCATATTTTATTGCTGGTAACCCATTACTACCCTTTTTAATTTCCTCTGTTCAGAACAATAAAAGTTACATATTTTATTTAGTTATATTCATATTTGCATTTTTTCTTTTCTAAGCATCATTTAGTTAATGACTGAGAAACGTTGTTTATTCGTTTTGAGTTATTGAGATGTAATATTTTTGATCAGTGTCCATTAATTATTAGGCAAACCATATTGCTATCTATTACTTAGTATAATTTTGAGGATATAGTATACGATACGATTTACTGAAGTGAATAAATTTATACAGGACATAATTTAAGTCAGGTTTTAGAATTGGTATTCGCGACCTGAGAGGTTTATTGAACTCTATGGAGTAATTACGTAACGTTTTACGGGTATGTTAAAATATTTTAGCGTCATCTACTGCTCAAAGTGTCTATTGATCCAAAGAACTCTGGAATCTCAAGAAGAAGAAGACGTAGATATCCGGATCAGAATAGGAAAGTGCATATAGATTAGACACATTCTCGGAAAGAGGTGATTATAGAGAAAGAAGTAATCTTCTGATACCTTAAGGGGTGGAAGAAAGAGGCAGATCAAAACATCCGTGAGGTGGGTTATGGAGGAAGATGTCAAGAAAGTGAGAAAGTTTTTGGAAAGCTGAAAGTCCTAGTTCATAACAGATGTTGCCAGCGAAGCTTCGTTGACGCCCTATGTGCTCTATTTAAAAGTGACATAACTTCTGTCATATAAGAGATCGGTCAATGTTAGATACATTGACTCCGTTAAATTTTAGATAAACTTTTTGCACCCTGTTTTTCTTTATAACTGATACTTTAGTAGTTTTGGAGATGTGGTGGTATGCTTTATATTTTAAGTGGACCTTTTAAAAGATATCTCCATATTAATTCAAATAAAATTAAAAAAAAAAATTATATTGGAATCGAAATAACATGTTCTCAATTTATACGCCTCTAAATACATAGAAAAAAAATTATACTTTATTTGCTTTTTGAAAAATTTTCCTATGAATATTTTTTATAGTTTATTTTTGCAATGTATGCGGCTTAGTGTGTCGAAATTGAAGTTTCGACATAAAATTATTTCGATGAAATTTTTCGTGAACTTTTTAGCAATATCTTCAGAATTATTTTATGTAAGATTCTAAAATAAAAAAGTTTTGGCATATTAATAAGTAGACAGAAGGGCTCGTGGATAGGCGAAAAGATGCGTGAGTGAGTGATCTTTTGAGGATTGTATTTTTTCTTTATAAAATATTAAACCCTAAAGAAGAATGGAAAGTGAAAATACAAAGGATGTTGTTTATAGGAAGGAATTAGGAGAGGGTTTTGTAGCATTTTGGACATTGCGGTGGTATATTATTAACATAGATAAATACATCAAATTTCAAAATATAAAATGTTGACTTCCGTTCTCAATGTAAAATATATTATTTAATGTAATCTGTTGGATGGAAAAACACATTATTGATTTATACACTTGCCAGTTGTGCCAAGGCACAACTATGAAAGCATTCATAGTTGTGCCTTGTACGACAGAAATTAATCATTATAAAAAGCACTCGCTGGGATAAGTCTGATACGTCTGTTGTGTGGAAAGTGCACATTAGGTTATGACTGTATTTTTTGAAATAAAATATGAAGAGAATAGGTAATTTAATTTAAATGTTAAAATACATAAAGGTTAAAATAAATATGTACCTAGGTACGACATATTTATTTTAACCGTAGGACTTTTCATCAAAAACTTATAACAACTTTAAAACTGGCGAACTATGTGCGAAAACGCCCCATACAAAACACAACTGGTTTATGACGTCACTGGCCAGTTATTAAGCATTAAATATAAGGAAGTTGATTAAATATTTCTAGCATAAAATATTTCTACCTAGGTACGACATATTTATTTTAACCGTAGGACTTTCCATCAAAAAGTTATAACAACTTTAAAACTGGCGAACTATGCGCGAAAACGCCCCATACAAAACACAACTGGTTTATGACGTCACTGGCCAGTTATTAAGCATTAATTATAAGGGAGTTTATTAAATATTTCTAGCATTTCATTAAAAGCTATATATTGCATATTATAATTTTCTAATTTGTTTATGGACATTAAATACGTAATAAATTTTTCAATTTAATGAAATAAAAATTTACGCCTTTTCCTATTTAGAAGTTTTGATTGTTTGTTATATTCGTTATATTTTTCAGCATAGTTTATTTGAAACTACTCTAGAGTTTTAAAACATTTTTGAAAAAAATATCGACTTAAGTCAAATGCCCGATTGCGCGCGCGAAAACAACTGCGCGCAACATTAAAATTGTTTGTTAAATTACTCATACATTTTTAAAAAGCTTGTAAAGATTTGTCCATATAAGAAATTAACTTTTGTAAAAGTTAATAAGTTACATATATTGTGTATAAGACCAAATTTTAGAGGTTTTATACTTAGGATATTTCTACGGAGTAAGCTTGAGTTTCATATATTTTCTAAATCTACGTGACTTAGAAAATATATGAAGCTAAACTTAGCCAAGTTACGTCTGAATGCGTAAGATATTTTATGCAGAGGGTAAGAGTCACGTAGTGTTGGTTCTATATCTTATTGCAAAAATGATACCGTACACCACTTGCTTGTAATAAAAAAAATTGTAATTAATTTCTTACTAGATTTTACAGAAGATTTTTTCTTAAAAATAAGTTTTTGTGAATTTTCACTTATTGCCACTAATTTTCGACATTTTGCGAAATTATTTACCAATGTTAAATATCTCACAAATGTCTTTCATATGCAATTGTAAAAACCCCGCGATTTAATTAAATTTTTCAAGAAAATTAAAAGTATAATTAATAATTGATATGTATGTAAAATATAGTTTTTAAGAATTAAGTTTGATTGTAGTGAAATTATATACAATTTTTAGCGGTATAAAAGTTTCCAATTTTAGTACAAATGTCGAACGTCAAGAATTGTAAACTCCACAGAAAGCTAGTCTCTCAAATATTTTTTTGATCTCTGTGTAATAACTCGTAATAGTACTTTTTTGTCAATGACTAGAGGATTCATTACAAATTTTGTGTGTCCGCTTCAAGCTATTTGTCCGTATTTGATAGTTAAGTGTCCTAGCGCATAGTAAATTAATTTGAAGGTCATCCGGTATGAAATGTTTTGCGTGTGTTTAAAAATGCACATTAATTATTATAATTTTCCATTTTTTATATTAACATTTACCTCTCAGCGTATTTTTTGGACTGCTTTTCATATTAGAAAAGGTAATAATGATTTTTTCGGCCAATAGTTTGATTATCATACTGACTTTATCGTAGACATCGTCGGTGTGATTTCTCCTCGTTAAATTGTTATGTTTGATTTGATTTTGTTGTATGGTAAGCCTTAATTTTAAAATTAGTTATAATATTTATTAATATTTATTTATTCATTTACTTCTATAAATATGAACAGTACATTCTAATTTTACCAGGCAGATAGATGAAAAAGATATAAGTAAATTTAGGGAAAAACTGAAAGAAAATACAGAAAATATATACTTTCGACAAGGGGGTGGTTTGGGCCAATATTAGCAAATAGGAGACGAAAGATGAAATATTAAGGGAGACGGATAGGGAATACAATTATCATATGCTGTTATTTTTTCAGGATTTTTAGTAATTAAGTGAACTAAACAACGATTCAATCATGGACGGTGTCTTAATTGTGAATGTGAACTTGGCAGCATGAACAACGAATGAATAATTATAGAAAGATTCACTACATTTGGACATGTGAAACGTGAGACCATTCTCAGAACCTAGGCCCAGGCAATGGACAGCGAAGGCCGTAGATATAGTGGCAAAATAAGCGGGATTGTAAGAATTTTTAAGATTTATTTTAAAGGAGAGAAAGAATGTAAACATTACAACGATCATCAATTTCCATCCAGCTGAGTAGCGACGTGTCAGCCTGAATTCAAAAATGTCACCAAATTTTCTAATGCTAAAAATATTATCATAGCGAGGAAATAGAGCGTTTATAAAATTGCTTGTTTAACTATTTATTTTACTGCATATATCTAGAGCGAAAAAAACTAAATTAAGTGAGACAAATTTTAAAAAAATGTGTTTTTTTCACATTTCTGGCTATTGTGTTACTTTCATTGCTGATATTTTGAGCGCAAAATTTCAAACACATATCCGTGTATGTTCACTTCAATATTTCTTACTGGTACCATAAGATATAAAACACATATAAAAAAGCAGACTGATAAGTCTGGGATAATTTACGAAATACCGAATACGAATTATTTCCTAATGTATTCTTAAAAATGTATTTTCCTTATTTCTTAAGAAAAATAAGTTGGTTTAAAACTTTTCCAAGTAAAAGAACAACAGTTTTTACCTTCGCAAGCGTCTTCAAGACAAAGTTATTTCCCATTAGTCCAAAATAACGATCTCTCCGCTATCTTCAACACCAGACGCCTTTGTTTTGCTCTCAGTGTAAATACCAATTTAATACATATTTCATAAGTACGCATTTCGGTTGTCCCGTTATGAAAAAGTTACGGCTCGAAGCTTATCAAAAAGAAAAGAAAGTTTTACTACGGGCTGTAATGGTATTTCTTATTAGACACAAAGTTTAGATTAAATAGAGCAAAAAATGTATTTTTTCAAGGATATAAAAAACTAAGTGGAAAAACATGCTACCACTATTCTTGCAGCAGAGAATGAAAAAGAAATAAAAAAAGTATTAAGCATTATTCTTGAGTGAATATGTTACTCGGAAGAAAGCGGAGAAGAAAAGGCTAAATGATATATACACAATGCTAGTAATGTTCATGTAATAGTGAATGAAGAAGCAAGGAATAGTTTTAAGGTACATGCAAAAACTATTAAGTTTAGAATCTGACTTAATACCACAAATTTTTTAAGTATTTACCTTATTTAATTAGTTACTTACATCATTTGTGTGTGGAGCAAAATATGCAATAAAATGAACTGGTTTTGTCCTAGAAGCGCTAATATTGAACTTACATCAAAAAAGTTACTTATTTGGTCATTCAGTTCTCGAGCAAATGTTCGTTGAATTATAATTTTTAGAATACCTAAGCACAATTAAATGAAACTACGTGATGTAGTGTTATTACTACTTTCTTTAATTTCTTTACCACGACCTAGGTTTCGTTGTATTACAACATCTTCAGGTGGGATATTAGCAAAGATCTTTGCTAATATCCCACCTGAAGATGTTGTAATACAACGAAACCTGGGTCATGGTTAAAGAAATTAAAGAAAGTAGAAATAATACTACATCACGTAGTTTCATTTAATTGTGAATAATGAATGTCTACAAAATTAACGCCAAATATATTTAATATTAGAATACCTAAGATTGAATTGGACTAAAATATTTGTCCTAGTTCTTAGAGTTACTCTGAAAATAATTTCAATAAATTTTTTGATATATAGTTTCAGAGAAAATACCTCTTCCCAATTAAATATTGTGAATTTCTATCTAAATGTTGGAAACTTGAGACAAAAGGTAGTTATGATCATTTTTTCACTTTTCTTGAGACAATATTTCATTTAATCATATGAATATTATTATATTACATAATAATACGCACGCGAATATACATACTCATATATATATATATATATATATATATATATATATATATATATATATATATATATATATATAAATATAAATATATATTGCTGATTTTCCTCTTGAAAGATTGTTAAATTTAGTACATTTTTCAATTTTACATTTAAAAATTTTAAAAACTATCAAAATGCAGGAGAAGTTATCACATCTTGCTGTGATACTTTGTCATTTGTCGCAGAAAGAATCGAAAAAAGCACTTTCCTGGAGCCTTACGCACAATTTATCGTCTGCCGCCCGTTTGTTAAATGCTAAAATCAAAAAAATCTAAATATAGCAGTCGATTGTATGATTTAGTCGCAGGTTCAGATACTATAGCAAGATCTGTTCTTTATTTACTCTGGCATAACATTTTTATTTGTTTTTAACATTTGTGGTTGATTTGTCCGCAAGGGTGGTTCACTTGATTCATTTAATTCGTGAGTGATGATAAATTTTATTTTGCTGTTATGGGATTTACAAAAACCCATGTGAATATAACAGATTTTTAATACGCGGCAAGTAATAAAGACCATTCTACACAGTTTGAACGGTTTGTGAAATTTGTGCAAAGAAATAAGTAAATGAAAAACAAAACAACATTTTCATATTTTTAATATTAAGTATTATTAATACAATTTTTTCCACAAAGATAATAGCAAAAAAAGTGATCTCTTGGAAGTTGTGAAAGCTTTTCAAAGGCAGTAAGTTTTTAATACAAGTAAAACTTAATTACTTCATTTAACATTTTTTAGGCTTTTTTTTTTTATTTAGGCTTTAGAAATTATGTTATATAATTGCTAAAATGATTACTATTGACTCCTATGATGCCAGTGATAACATATAAATATCTTAAACACGATAATCAGTTTGAATTACCACACAGACGCTCTGTTATAAATCGGCTTTGAAGTTAAAGAAAAGCCGCGTTTTTGGACATGTATCAGTCTTTTGACCGTGAATGGTTATGTCCCCATTTGTATATGCCACTGTCATAGCCTTCCTAACAGATAGAATCCTTATGGTTCAATGTAAAGTATGAAGTGACCAACTTGTTCTCTATTTCAATAGTTGTCCCGCAGTGATTCGGTCCAATTCACTACTTACTTTACACCTCAGACTTTCCCACACAGCGAGCCAAAAATTGTTGCAAAAATGCGAGAAGACGGGCCAGAGAGTGTAGCTATTTGAATAAAGAAGAGGCAGATTAAGGAAAAACTAATTAATCAACGTTACATTCAAGCTTGGACGAGACACCTGTTGGTCTATACCAGGACAAAAGACTAACTTGACAAAAGCATGTATTCACCAAACGAAAACAACTTTGACTTCAGCACAGAAAGTTCGATTGACTCCATTGGTAGTAAACTCCAACTATCATTGGAAAATAAACCACTACTCGTAATAAATATCATATTTTAGTAAATATCATTGGAAAATAAACCACTACACATAATAAATATAATTTTTAGTAAATATAATTGGAAAATAAACCACTACACGTAATAAATGTCATATTTTAGTGAATATCATTGGAAAATTAACCACTACACGTAATAAATATAAAATTTTAGGAAATATCACTGGAAAATAAACCACTACTCGTAATAAATATCACATTTTAGTAAATATCATTGGAAACTAAACCACTACACGTAATAAATATCATATTTTAGTAAATATCATACTTATAAAGTTTTGATTTTTAATATTATATAAAGCATTGGAAAAACAGAGTATTTCTGTAATTTTCATCAGTTAAACTTTTTCAGTAAATGAAGACTCGTTCTTGAATTCTCAAATAACACACATTTTTGTGTGTTTATAAACAAAATAAAAGTGTTTCAGACAATTTTATTTGAAGTTTCAGGCAATTTTATGTGTAATTTTAAACAAAATAAAAGGGATAATTTCTCCGAAATTTCCTAAGTGTTGCTTATATGAAGCAGGCACAAAGAAAACTTTCCGAATCAAATGGTAATACGTGTCACAAATTACCCCGGAACTGTGAAGATTTTTAAATTACTCTAAATCAATTAATTTTGCATGATACACTGATATATATATATATATATATATATATATATATATATATATAAATATATATATACACATATTCACTTAGTATTTTTAGAACTCCGTACGATTGCTCACTTGTATATCCGTACGTTGGTCACAGCCATTTCCTTCAGAAAATGTTTTAAATAGAATATTGAAATTTGAGAAAGTAACAAGACATATTTCTATACATACTTTAATACTATTTTGGTGTAGTGTAAATGAAATACCCGAAAAATTGTTTAATGCCTATGAAAGATGTAACAGGCAACATATTTAAGTTTTTTATATTCACAGCCGATTTCGATAAGACGTTGAAACTTAATAAATCTTTAATGTACTCCGTAAATTTACTAAATTTTTTACCTCGCAATTTGCGCTTACTGCAAAATACTGGGCTTGCTTTTTTTTATTTTTATATTATGAATGCAAAAAAATGAAATATTTAAGAGGAAATGAAATATTTACGCCGTTGCAAGCTTTTTATAGAGGATTGCGTGACGCATTATCTCAAAGCAATGAAGTTTTCATAAAGTACAGGTATCCTTGGTTAGTTTGGATGAATTTAATATTATACATGCCTTACATAAGTGGGCATTTAGCTTTAAAAGTTACTGTAATTTTTTTAGAGAATAAATTAACTTTGTGTACTTTTAATTAAAATATTCTTTGCCATGTAGAAAACTTTAATACTTGCATGCTGTTGTTACTACAGTTTCCCAAAATTTGGTACTTTCACAAACTCATAAAAATTCAAACCACAGCATAGCCTTAATGATGTGATGATATTTATTACGAAATTTAATTGCTCACTTTTTTTGGGCAATATTATATTCATTTAATAATTTATTTGTAGTCCGGGAAATTATTGAATTATTTTTAGTTTTAAAAATTTATCAAACTGGTTACGTAACTAAACAATTCAAGTCTTATTTATTTGTCGTCTGAGATATTGCTGCATTGTTGGTAGCTGATAAAACATATAATTCTGGTTACATAACTCGAGCAAAATTCTTATTTGGTTCATTGATTTTTATAATAAGGTTAGCAGTTACTTTTTTTCCTCAGATCCAGTTACAGCTTCCCTGATACTCACCTTCATTTTATCTCCTTTTCAAATTATTGATTGTCCGATTTAATTAAAGAATAAAAATACAAAGACTTTTCTTGCATTAATCATCGCTGCTTAACACTCTTTCAATATAATGGATAATGGTAACCTAAAAGATCAAGGCAAATACCAGCAAAAGTTTCATTTATATTGGTCCAGTAATAATAAAATTTATCATTGTGTACAGGCAAATAAGCAAATTGTCCTGTTTTTAAAATAGTATAGATGTTAAAATAAAAATAGGCAAATAAACGTCCCAAAATGGAAATAAATTGTTAACTTTTTAATGAACATCGAATGGTCTCTAATTTCTTGCCTCGATGAAGTCCGAAACGAAAATAAAACCTGCCGTCACTTCTAAAAAAAAATAAAGAAACTATCGGAAACTGCTAAAAAAATTGGAAAATATTCTCTTAATATAATTTTTAGTTGAAAACAATAGTAGCGAAGGAGACCATAATTAAATCCATTTTTGTGTTAAAACATGAAATCCATTTGTTTCCTTTAACTATTGTATTACCTAACTGCTAAATTTTGTTCTTTAACTGGGTAACATATAAATTAACTAGCAGAATTAATGATAAGTTATTAAACTAGATGTGACTTTTTACATTAAAAAATACAATATTTTTCATCCAGAAAAACTTTACTTCTTTTATATTCTACTAACGAAAATAGTACATTTAATACTATTCATCAGTAACTCTTTACTTATCAGGCTAATAAGGAAGAGAATAAAATATTGTGATAATTTCAGTGTAATTTAATTTCATGATTTTTTCATAAAAACCCGAATACTTTTCAAAATTGTTCATAATTAAAAAAATATTTACAGATAACCGGTTAAAAATAATTAAAATGCTTTTTCTAAATGACGGCTCAATCCATTTTATTCAAATATTTCCTATTGTTAATAGTATCTCATGAATTCTTATTGGTCAAACGATATTCCATGACGAGTTCTCACAATAGTGATGTGACGATTAATGCTTTATTAACTGGGTAATATGTGCATAATCTCCAAAAAATGACATGATCTGCAACATGGCAAATATAAACATTGAAAATAAGTTTTATTTTTAAATAAATATAACTGTGTGAAAATTATCAGTAATAATACAGAACTGCATCGTGTCGAAAACAAAAAATTTAAAAGTTAAAACCATGTGACGAGAGGTCAGAGAGCAGTTAACGAGCAGACTTAGTAAGTAGTTAAAAAACAACGGTACGACAACTGTTCTATTTAAACTGGGAAGTTACTTCAGAATGTAGCTCGTTAGATTTTGCATAATGCAATGCAATGATGTTACGTAATAGGGCTATGGACGGGGTGGGTTTCTTTGTTACTACAATGAATATATTTGTGAGAAATTTCATCTTTAAATGTGTACATGTCAGGAGTTACTGTATGAGCTGATACTTCAAAAGCTTATGTAGTTTAAACAAGTCATTATTTTCGGTCTGTTTGCAGTTGAATTAACCTTTTCCCTATTTAACAATTTGAATATTTTTTGTTGAGCCATTTGGCCTATGACTGTTACTATGCTCTAAATAATACGAACAAATGCATATATATACTGGATATTGTAATGGTTATTGGAGGTATGATGCTAAATAACGGAGCACACGCGTACGCACGCACTTGCACACACTTGCACACACAAACACACACACACACACATGTGCATGTATGCATTATGTGTGTGTGTGTGTTTGTGTGTGTGTGTGCGTATGACTTTCTGAAAAATGTGAATGAAAATTTTCGGAAAATGAATATAATTACAAAAGTTAACAATTTATTTCCATTTAGAAATAAAAATAAGTCACAAATAAGTATATAGAACAGTATATTATGATCTGCAGACTAAAATGGTTCAAGCATGCATAAAAGTCGAAAGCGATGATTGAGGCTATCATTTTAATACTTCTGGTTTAATTAAAGAAAAGGAAAAGAAAAATAAGAAATATTTACAAACATTACAGAATTAAATACTTCTTCGTTACCATCAGTTCTCCGCTATTTGAGCTACATGGTTGTTAGATAATATTAATTTGATAATATATATATATATATATATATATATATATATATATATATATATGTACTTACATCCCGACTGAACACTATTACCACAAAAGTTTTGTACTTCTCGTGAAAATATCTGAATTATAGTATCCATATATATGTATTTGTAATTTCATAAAACAATTTTTTTTAGTATTCAACAATTCATATAATTAAATATGAATTGCTACTGCTTTTAATTACTTTTAATATAATTAATATGTCAACCCTAGGTTATTCTAAATAAATGACAAAGTAATTTTGAACGTTCATCGAAATATAATTTCTTTCTCAAAGTGCTCAAACGGCAATTGCTCAGGCAGTTAGCCACTCTCATATCCAGTGATATAAGTGGTATGGTAGTACACCAGAAAATTCCAAGCCGCCCTACCGGAGACTGTAGCTTTTTCCCAAAATACTCCGCATCTATTTTACCCTTCCGTAATTCATCGCTGGTAAATGTTGGAAGTTTTACTTTTAGGTTATTTAGACCAAATTCTAATCTATTTCAAAGTATATAGCGCTCCTTTGCTTAATGACGATTGATTGTGACCATTTGACTGATTTAGATCCTAATTATAAATCGGCCATTATTAAACACAACCGACAAAGAAGAACTTGTCTCCCAAAAGAATTTAAAGCGTGACTTCTCAAAAATAATATAATCAACTTTTTTTAAATTTATAAAGGATACAAAGATTAAAAAAAAATTTTTTGTAAAAGTATAACATTATCTTATTTGTACATGTTTTGATATACTGAAGAAAATTAACAAAAATAATATGAAATATCATCAAAAGCAATACAGTATAAAAGGAATTGAGTTATATTTGCATTGCATATATTAACAATGTATGAAAGCTTTGCAATTGGCATATTTTGTACAATGAAAAATCTGCAAAAATTAGTTACTATAAAAAGTTTTTTCATGATGTCGTTTAGACTCGTGATTATACATAAAATTTTTGTAACGAAAATAGCCTCGTCACGACCATAATATTTTCATAATTTTAGTCTAAATTTTATCAAAATACATGAATTAAATATATAACATAAAACCCGAAAGAGTGACTCTCTTCCTGAAACTATTTGGTTCTTCAAATGAAATGTGTAAAATTTGCCGTAGTCTACGAGTTCACACAAATTGTTGAATAAACATCGTTTGAATCGAAATTAATAGATTTGATAACGATGGATATTATTAAAATGCTAATTCGTAATTTGGAAGAGATGAATGTTAACACGATTTGGATATATATTTTTCCATGCCAAAAGTAATTGTAATGCTGAGATAATAACGAATCAGTTTATTTCGTTATATGTCGCGTAATATTCTATACAAAACTGGTATTAATAATTACAACGCCGCTTAAATATAACATACAACATTCATTATATTTGGAATTAGGATTATGAATTTAATTTTAACATAATAATGTTTTCGATAATATTACTGCTACCATATAAAGTAACACACAGACAAATACCAAATTTCATGAAAGTTACTGTCACGGACCCTTCCAGATCTTAAGGACTTATTTTATAGGACGGCTTATAGGGAAATGTAATTATATTATACATGTTGTTACATCTAAAATGACTGAAGGTTGCAAATTGCTTTATATGTTAGTTTAATATTTTTTTATTTTTTTTTACTCTTACTAGCGTATAATTTAATATTTTGCTGCAACTTCAGACTTCATTCGTTTGTAAAAATAATATTCATTATCAAGAGAGAAACGTTGTTTTTAATCGAGAAATAAATCGTTAAAGAGAATTCAGTGCAAAAAAGCGTTTCGTATAACCGGAAGACGCATGGAATCATAGATTTTTTGTATGACTGAAATTGCATATTATTGGTATTTCGTAAGTAAACCTGTATACACAAGTAAAATAAATACCAGTTACGCGTGATGCACGTGCAATATTTTCGGTTATTAATATTTTAACTGCAATTTTTATATATGAAATTTCAAAAGACGTTAAAATTGAAGAGATGGCATAAAGGTTTTATATAGGTTTTATTCACCGATTATTTCATTATGCAATAGTTTTTCCAACTTTTTTCAATTAATAATTTAAGAGAAAAGAGCTGGAATAGCCAATATCTTAGAGATTTTTAAGTTTTTTTAAAAGATTACCTTATTATTTATTTATATAATAATGAAAACAGATTTACCGCGTATTTTCACAGAAGCTAGTTCAAAATGCAATTGATAGCAGTCCACTACTTCAAGACTTTAAATTTACATTTCCCACGGATACAGTACGTTATACATCTATTGTCCCTTCTTTCGTTTTCGATGTCACATAAACACATGATTATTTGTCACAATATATATATATATATATATATATATATATATATATATATATATATATATGTATATATCCTTTTTTTTCTGTTTAATATAAATGTTAAAATTTGGACATTATTGTTCGCATACTAAATAAAAATTCGATTAGTACACGAATTTTGAGAGATAAGAGGGAATGGTTTGTTAAGAAAAATGATGATGCCACGATTTAACTTAAAATTTTTTTAGCATGTATATATGATGATTTTATTCATTAAAATATATTAATAAAATCACGAAGATAAAATTAAAATATTATTATATATATTGGACTGATTAAGTCCAAAAAAATTATTGAATAAACAGGTTAATTCATTAAGTGTTCCGCGCAAAAACCCAAAATTTTCTTACAAAGCGTATATTTTTTGTAACAGTCTTTTAAATCCTTTAATTTGACATCCATCATCATGAATCTTGAAAAGGAATAGCTATCAGTAACGCAGGGGAACTCCTGGCCAACATATTATTTTTTTTTATATTGCACTATAAGGTTTAAGAGTCTATTTTACTTAAGCTATTAAAACAAATTAAAAAAGACACCTTATTTCTGAAAACAGGCTAAGAATTAGATATTAATGTAAATTCGTAACAATTTATTTTAGCTTTGTAATAGTTGAGTAAACACGCATTTGAAAACTGTGTAAAAAGTGGTAATCCAATGTCAAAATTCGACCGTAGTTAATTAAGTTTTTAAGTTTAAACGTTATTGAGATTCTTTTGTCAAAGAGTATAACTTTGTAAACATTGCATTTAATTTTTTTTTATTTATTCATCAGCTGGTAGCATGTATAAAATATGTCATTAGACTGTGTTGTTTATGTTACTTCCCTGCAATACCTATGATATTTAAAATGTATATAGTTTGAAAAAACATAATTACAGCGTGAATTAGTATTTATTTTTTGATAAAATTCATTGTCAATTTTAAGTTTTTCATGTTATAATCGAATCAAATAAACGCTAATAAAAAGTTCATGATACATGGTTAATTTAAATAAAGAAATGAACTTGTTTACTCACTTTGCTGAAAATACTAATAGGTAGGCCTCTTGCCTACCTATTCAGATTGCTGCCACAAATTTTTAATCGATTCAGCCACAAAATTGTTTTTTGTGACAGGTGTCTATTAAGCAAACTGTGTTTTACTCAAACTATCTGTTACAGTATATTAAAATAAATATTTTTTTCTTAACGTATACTCCACAGACTATTGAAAAAAGAACACTTGAAATCACACAAAACTCACAGTTCGAAATTCATTCAGTCAATCTAAAATTTTGAAATTCTTTGGCGGCAATCTCTATTCTGTACAATTGTTTGACCGCAGAATATTATGTGTTTAAAATTGACAATATGAATGTAAACAATGAATCATTTATTATTGAATCTTTTAATATATTTGTAATATATAATTAATGTATTTGTAATACATGTTATATATAAATTGTAACTCCCTACACTCCTTCTCCATATAAATTATAAATGTACTAACTCTCACTCCTCTGTGTACGCAATGTGCTTAAAAAGGGGTACAAAATTTTTCTCTTCACGTAATAATATATAGATGTGTATTGTGTAACAGTCTAAATTAATAATGAAATATAAGGGAGGCAGCAAAATTGAAATTAAAAAAATTAAAGCGGACTACACGACAACTAAATTGACATAAATCTTAAATGATGTATTTATAAATTTTATACACACGTCGATTATATGACAAAAAAATAGAAAAAGAATTTAGAATTTAATTGAAATAAAAAGATTTAGAAGATGACGACAATAATAAATAAATTTGAAATTATGTAATCTAAGCATCCATTTCAAAGTTAAAAACGAACTAAAGAGAAAATAAACTTGGTAACAAACTTTATATATATATATATATATATATATATATATATATATATATATATATATATATACATATATACATATATATATATATATATATATATATATGTATATATATATATATATATATTTATATATATATATATATATATACATATATATATATATATATATACGACCTTCGCTTCATTTTAAGAATTTTAAAATAACTGCAGGAAATATGTATTAAGCCAGAGCAAAGTGTTGACGAGACTAGGAAATTAAACATAATTAGAAAAGGGTAAATAACTATTATTTTAAGGAAATAACACCAGAGGAGGATTTGATAGAGGAAATATACATTTCAATTGGTTTTTTCGATCCTCTTTTCTTTTCCTTACACTAGTCTCTTTCATTAATTACAGGGAAAGCATTTCTTTTTATCAATTTTTAGTGCAGTTAACAACCACATAATTCAGTCGAAAAATTATTGTCTTCTTTATCAACTCTTTCTGTATTATGTAAATATGCATATATATATATATATATATATATATATATACGTACATAAAAATAACAAAAGAAGGCCTCTGATAATTTTCGAAGAGTTATATTATAAGTAAATGAATAACTAGGGATATAAAGATTTATTTTAACAATAAGATAAAAGGAAGTCTTCCAGTGCAATTATTAATAAAAAAATTGTATATGCTTTTATAACATAGTTACAGCTGAATGTGTTGATTTCTACGCGTAAAAATTGAATTCTTCTATATGTTTAAATAAATCATAGTCTGAAAACAAATCAGCTCTGCTATAAATTTGCTACGAAATTTGAATCAGCTTACATCATACTTTGAATCGCAACTTTAGTTATAGTGTTTTAGTTAAATATCATAGAAATCCTCTGAAGGTTTTGAAGGGAAGAAATATTTTGAAGGAAAATATGCCTGAAAGTTTATGTGAAAAAATAAACGTTATAATGCTTAAATAGCATGCCGTTGTCAATGCTTCTTTAATATGTATTTTAAATTTTATTATTTATATTTTTTACAACAAATTAACATTAATTTTCTTTTAAAATTAATTCTATTTGCGATTTATATCTTGATCTTCGAGAATTATTATATCCCGTAAAATATTTTAAGACTAAAACCTATATTTGATAATGTTTTCACGTCAGTAAAATGAAAAATATAATATTTTTTTAAACGTTTATTTTTAAAGATGATTATATTACAATCAGCAACACACTGATAAGTTCCCGGTTTCGTGGCTGTTACTTACGGCTAGGGTTATTTAAGGGTACAATATGAAAATTAAAGCAAGTAGAAAAAAATACAAAATATCGTAATTACCTATTTGTCAAACTTTAAATTTTTAATCTAAGAAATACTCAGTCGCTGTATTAAATCATTCCTACCACCTACCGATAGTTTTCCCTGTTGAGAGAAACCAATACAAAAGTGGGAAATTTTGAACAAAAAATGCAGCCTAGCCAAGAATTTTATTAAATATTTTGTTTTATTTTTTTTTTATTACTATCATGTTTCCGTTTTCCTTAACCGAAGTTTATTTATTAAGTTTCTATTATCTGAATAATCGATACTTCCAGTTGATGAGTTCATAAGGGACATTTTCAAAGTAAGGAACTATTAAATTATTGCGATTATTAAAAATACTTCACGATTTTACTTTAATAAAAAAATTTCGAAATTCTATTCGATAAACGAGTTTCTTTTCTTTATTAAAAATGTTTACCGGATATATATATATATATATATATATATATATATATATATATATATATATATATATATATATATATATATATATATATATGTATATATATATATATATATATACACATATATATATATGTATATATATATATATATATATATATGATTAATCGTTATCTTCGGTTTTGCTAGCGTGGAATTAGAAATTAGATACAAAACAAATTCCTGCAATTACAAATTTTGTTAGAGAAGTGTATAGGACCGAAATTAAGTTTCGGTTGGAAGTTTATTGAATATAATATTTGTTATATTAATAAACTTAATAGCAGTCGATAATTTTCAGACTTTACCGGTTTAATATACGGAGTTAGGTAGAGAAATATTTTCAATAATTTCGTAAATCCTATCATATAACAAAGAGGTAGAGAGAGAATACAAAAACAAAACAATTATACTTTGAAGGCAAAATCCATCCAATGAAAACAAAATAATTGTTTATAGGTTTCAAATCAAACATATAACACTATCAATTACTTGTAAAATGAAATTCGTTTTTAAAAGCAAGTTCTTTAAAATCAAAATATTTTTCATGTCCTGTCATCATCTTTATGGTGCAAAGCTATCCAGGATACTTCGACAAGACGATGGAATCTGGTCATCGCTTTTAATCTCACAGATATATTTTAATTCAATCAAGATATTTGTTGCTAGGAAAGCAACTTGGTATATATTGTAAGTGGTACTAAAGATTACTTTTGCATCATTCCTCAGCTACACTCACCTTTCGTTTCTTCATATTAACTCCGAAATCAACCTGTGAATATCTCATGAACCCGGTTTACCCAACGTCAGTTTCAATTATTCCAAATTCACCCTGAGGGTTCAGTTAAAACAAAAGTGTGAATGGACCGAGTACTTATTGGCATACAATTATTATAATAACTGTCACGGTTGAAATTGATTTGGGTAGAACGCTGTCGGAATTGAAATCCTCGGTTAAATGATGCTCCATATCATAAACTTTCTAGAAAATGAAGAGTGATTTATACCTAAAGTATTTGTAGTTTAGAAGACGAATTAAGAATTTTATTATAGATATATATTATTCATGTAATAAATGTTTACGTGCAATTTGTAATATTTGCAGCCATATTTCTTGTCAAACAAATGTTTGGTGTAATAATTATAAGACATAATACATTACTTAAGAGTAATGTAAAGTTTTAAGTATTTAAAATCTAAGTAAGTTTTATATAATCTGTTTAATTACTCGCAATATATACTTTGTAATTACTATTTTTTAAATGAAGTCAATCTTGCGCACATAATTGCCTTTCAACAGCGACACTGTAATTATAACTATATGATGCACACAACAACAATATGCTAAATACCAATATTCGACCGATTATTCTATTTAAGATGTACCGAACCGAATATTCAGCAGAACCTTTTGGTTTTTTTTGGTGCGCTTTGCTTAAATAAACCGGTTAAAACATGTCCGCGAAGTTCACGACCAGTAACGGCATTTGCCCGGGCCCACAGATTATAAACAAAGAAGTAGGGCAGTTTCCATGTACTTTCATACAAAAAAGCGGTGGAATTTTGTACAGAATCCATATGATGGAAGTACCAAATGGCGCTCGTAACATTATGGCGTTATGTAGTAGGATACTTCGTAAAATTTTTTTAATATATCACGTGTCACCCTTTTATTTTGTTCTAAGGCATACAAAACTATTACATTAAATTTACACGTTTTTATATTAATATTTGGGGGTGACTTACTAGTCGTTATTATGAATGAAGATGAAAAAAATATATATTTTAGATTTTTTTTTCCATTTTTCGTAAATTCCATTCCGAAATTACAAATATTTTACAGTCTCAAGGTGTTGCTGGATACAAAATCCTCGATATTTTTTTCATCAGTGTGGCTTATACCCGAGGTAAAATATTTTGGGCTACGATCTAAACCTTCCTCATTAAGTGTGATCATAATTTTTTCTTTGCTTTCCACAATGCATAGCTTTTTTTATATTTCCAAACTTTTAGAATATTGTAGCAGCCATTGAAATCAATATTTTATGTAAATTATAACAACGAAAACGCAACTTTCAATAATAGTTAAAGTTTCCTTTTGTCAATATAAACTAGTCTTTAAACATGAAAAGCTTAAAGCAATAAATTTGTTTTGACATCCATCGTGCACGATGAAGACCTGCTGTAGCTTTGAATGTTATTCTCTTGTTAGAAACATCTCCCAGAAATAGTTTTTCTAGTTTTAATAACTTCTTGTAATCGTCCCTAGGTTGAAAATCATTGAGCTGTTTCTCAGCGAATAAAATTATACTACTTGCTACATTTTTACGCATCTTAAAGCGTCAGAGTTCGAACAAACTGGTGTGAACTTATTTTGATCCATATTAGGTCAAACAGTTCTAAAACGTTTAAAAACCAATATTTATGCACGATTGCTTCTAGTATTAGCTCCATTATATATTGACGACATGCGAACCAGAGAACATCTTTTGCTCCAATAGGATGCAAGCTCCATCTCTGAACCCACTGTTTACCGCAGTGGTGTGAAAGTGTATTTATTTTATTGTATCACCTAAGTTCCAGGAAAGAATAGTGTCATAAACAACTGAATTACACGCCTCTCCATTTCCATGGCTAACTTTAAGGTTGATTCACATCCTGTCCTAAGGTTAAAATGGGCAAAGATTTGTGTCCTATTGTTTGTGTCCTATTATTTATATGTCTTCGATTAATTTACCATCCCAATGAATAGTAAAAGGAATATTTCGTTTTAATTCTTCCTTTGAAGGTTCTTCTGCGTTTTTCTTTGCATCTTGCGCTGATGACAAATTGAGGATGAAGTAATATTGAACTCTGAGGGATCGGTTCCTGCACTTTTGAGCGTTGGTGTCAAAACAGCAACTTTCCTGCCACTCAATTTAGCAAAATCGAGGCTTGTGGATAAGCGTTTATCTACGAGGTTTTTCGCGCGGTGTTTATGTTTTGAGGGTGGTAAATCGGCTGTCGAAGGTCTCGCCCTCATTGAAATTTCCGACATCAAACTTTTATTTCCATTTTCACTGCTGGTAGTCGAAAAAAAAAAGTATGCAACTTTGGCGCATGGATTCAGAAAAGCTTTGTTCTTCATCTAAAAGACGTTGATGACGAGCTTCTTTTTGCTCTTTATTAGTTTTTTTTAAATCAATTTGGTCCAAATCGCTTATTTTATAAGAGCGACCTCTTTTTCTCTGCTCAATTGAAAATTGTCTGTCTCCCTCAATGGTGATCTTGTTTACAGCAGCAACGTGAGCTAAATCAAAGAGGCCATCCAAGTTACCTTGCCATGTCTTTTCTTTATAGGCTTTCCGAAAGTTTGGCTTTGTTTTCTTTATTTCTTTTAATTTTTATCATTTAATAAACTTGTTTTCTATCTTTTTTATGACATTCCTTTTTAATTTAATCGGTATGCTCACTCGTTTTCACAATGCCATGACGTTACAAGTAGTAGAATTGGTCTAATCGTGATTGGTTGGTTTCATTCTGATTTTAAATTGAAAAAATAAGCTCAGGACTTTTTTGTCGTCGGAAATTTGCTTTGTGATTTAATATTTGTCCTACTAACCAAATGCGTGTTTTGTTTTTAATCAATAAAAGCAAACTAGACGAGGAGGCCATGACGTCACAATACGTAATGGGCGCCAATATAAAAGCGTCGTGCACTCCGTATCACAGCGCGTAGGCCATTAGTTTGCGAGGGCATGACAGATGCCTTCCACAGACTGTGGGGGAAGAGGAAGAATGGGGTAAGAGCATACAGTCTCGAAATCATACGACGACGAATTGAATATGAATTTAACTGTTTTCTTTACATTGAGTTGTTACTTGTCATATTGAACGTTTTTTAAACTTTGTCATGCAGTAGCGACCCCTAAAACTCTATCCAAAAAAAAGAAAGAATCTTAAGTTGGTTTTTTATCTGATAGAAGCGAATGGCGGGTTGACGCGGTAACTTTTCAAAAAACGAAAAATAAGAAGCACCGCACTATGTAGGGAACATCGTGATGACATTATAATAGAACGTTTTATTTACGTTCATTTAATAATTTAGAAAGCTCAAATATTTTTATTTCCACAAATTTCATTACAATTATTAAATGACATTAACATTCCTAAAATCATAAATACGTTTGACAATAATATTGTCTATAATAATATTGTCTTAAACGTATATATTTCCAAAATATATCTTCAAAATTTCAATACAGTTCAAATGAATTATTTCGCCAAATGAATTTTCTGACGGGGCTGACGGCTGCAACATTAAATTTGATAATCGATTTCAAATCAAACTAATTTCAATAAAGTGATAGTGGCAATCCACTTTCAACATCCCATTCCCTAAGTCTATAAAGCATATAGTAAACCTTAGATGATAGATTTAATAGGATATGGGAGATCAATGACGCAAGGTCATTTGTAATTCTCTATGCTTTAGCTGAAATGATCGCATTTTATAATTATCCTATGTACATAAAAGGACACCGCATTTAATAGACTGAGTAATTTATTGTTATCGAAATACATAAGTGAAATCATTTTACCACAACTTTATGAAAAATTAAAAGAGATTATTAAATAAAACTTCTTAAGGCTAAAGCAATATATTTAACCACTGACATGTTGACTTGTGTGAACAATTTAAATAGCTTTTTGAGCTTCACTGCTCACTGGCTTATTAAATAATTTTCTGTCCCAAACAGTATTTTTTCGAATGAAACATCTTACTGTGCAGGATACAGTGGTCAACTTATAAATTCATAGGGGAGATATGACAAATATGTCACATAGGGAAAGCAGGTAACACAAGTATGGGAGTCGCTTAATTTGTTTTATACATACATTAATATTATCGATAAATACTTCATTGAAAGTCCATGAAAATATTAGTGAACTTTTAACATCAGCAAAAAGAATTGTAACTCATTTCCGTCGCTTAATTTGCTGAAACGTAAACTTATACACGATGTGAGTGCTATGTGGAATAGTACGTTTTACATATGCAAACGCCTTCAAGAACAATAAAGAGCAGTGTCATCATTATACGTTTCCGAAAACTGTGGCACAATGAATCTCCATACTTAAGTGAGCGTCTATGCCTAGTTCTGAAAGAGGTTTTGACCTTATTAAAACTCTTTTAAGAAATAAAGAATATTAGAAGTTCCACATTTCCTTAAATTTCGGAACTTATACCGTATGTTTACCTTTTTAAAGTATTACATATACAACAGATTTGCCCTAAAAAAGTCAAAATGAGACTTACTTTAGAGAGAGACCTTAGTCACGAATTGGAAAGCATAGATATTGGCAAATAATATGCACGGGCAACATTGTTAGATCTGAGATTTTGATTGAATTTTGTCTGTTTAAAAAAATCGGACTAATAAAAATATAATTTTTGAGAGAACAAGTCAAAAGGAGCGAGGCTTTGGAAAGCAGTAGCAGTGACAATGAGGAAGACAGAATTGCTAAATTTTATGCAACATTTTAGACCTGCTATGAAGGGATTACTTCCTTTAAACAGGCAGCAGTGTCTGAAGAAATTGGTAAAAACCTGATTCCAATGGAATGACAAAGTTATTTAAACAAACAATTATGGAAACGCAAACGTCTTGCGTCTCAGTATGTTCGGATGGTGAACAAGAAACGAAGAAAAGTATGGACACATGACCAATTTAACTAATTTTTTTTTCTTCTCCTGTGTGCAGCGGACGTTTGTTTTTCGTAGCAAGAAAAGTTCATGGAAACCGTAACAAACTTTTTTCAAAGAGAGCAGGTTGTCTGATTTTCCTTGCTTATAATTTATCTCACATTATTTTTAAGTATTGATATTGTATATCTGGAACATTCTGTTGTGGTTTAAGATATGCTATATACTATTATTTCTATTAATATAAGGTTGATCTTATAGTTGGGATAAATTCCTTTTTAATTTCAAGTTTCTCATTTTGTTCCTCTTTAAGTTATCCTACCTTTCATATTATTAAGTCCCTCTGCCCACAAGAGCCAATATTGGTAATTCATTTCTTTTTGACTAAAGTATTATACTTTGAAGTTTACGCCTATGGTTAGTTCAATAATCACGTTTATATTATTGCAAAGTAATATATAATTAAAAAACATAAAAGGAATGTTTTTTTTATTTGGCAATAATTCGACAATTGAACCGAATATTCGGCCGAATATAACCAAAGAAAAGTATGCCGAACATGCCAAATACCGAATATTTACCGAATATCTAGGCAACCGTTAATTCAATACTTAAAAAATCACCATTCGTATTTAGATTTATTAATAGCAAAAAATAAAACCGGCGAAATATAGTTTATTTATATTGACAATGTGGAATTTTATTAATAAATATCATTACTATATTTTTGGAAATGATATCTGTCTGTAATAAGATTTATAGCTTAGCGTCCATGGATAATTTATTTTAACCAGCTAATACTTTATCCACCATTATTTCTTCTTTGTTTCAAATTCCTTAATTGCCAGTGTTTCCTGAGAACTTAATTTTGGCAGAAACTTGTTTAAATCAATTTCAACTATGACGGTTATTATAGTTGTATATTCGTAAGTACTCTGTTTATTTGCATATGCACTAACAGTATTTATGGAAAGTTCCGGATTACTTTTAGATACTATTATTTGACTTTGGGTAATTTGCACTGATATTTGAGTAACATTCTTTGTAATTTCCTACACTCAGGCAATCATAATCTCTGTGCCGTACCGCCATCGAGAAACGAATTATACCAAAACATTTTAGTTTTCCACGATATTCAACTAATCAGACATCTCGTTACAATTATTTCTTTAATATGAATAAAACTAAATTTTCAGAAATATGTCGTCGTTATCTCACAAAATTCTAGATCAATTATATAAAATTAATCTTTACCTGGAAATAATAAAATTATATTTACGTTTCCGTAAATTAATCACTTTAAATAAAATAATTTTGAAGGATCATTAAAAAAAGAGAATTTAATTTAGCTCATTGTTTTCTTTAATCACTATTCTTCTTCTCGTTTATGATATTTCTTGAAAATAAAACCAAGGTGATCGAAAACTCCACAAAATAAACTTTGTAGTTTTTAGCTTTGCAGTTGCAATCAGCGTTATTCCATGATATAAAAATTAATTAAGATTTATACTACCTGGATATATAAAGAAATGTATTTTTTTATAGATTTACTTGTCTTCTTACTACAGGATTTTGAAACTCAAACGATGCAGGTTAAGACATGAAAATAAAAGTAATAAATAATTATGATACATATTATAATTCATGCTCTCTGCCAAAATTATTATATAGTATTCTAACTTTAATTTGAACGCTGGCAATAAAAAAATTATTTAATTTTAATGTGATAAAAACGGTTACACGATGTTCCATATAAATAGAAAGAAAAAGAAGAACGATAAGTTAATTATAATTATTACTAAATTCATGAATGTATGTGTGGCTTGGGAAAATTCAAATAAGAACCGCTTCTGATTGAAGAGAGCGAATAGCCGTAGCTAATCTGACCAACTTCTAAATATCGATAAACAACAATATGGATGCAGGTATCAGGATCACAAAGACACATTATAAACAATGAACTCGTTAATTATTTTGTTGTATGCAAGATTATAAAGGGAATATGGTATTGACGCGCCAAAACCCAAGTTTTATCCAAATTCGTAATAACGTTTTCAATACACAAAAGTAAACACCATTTATTAGATAAACAAGATTAGTATTTGAAAGTATAATTAATCTTATTTCAAGTTACGGGAATGATAAGAAACCAAATTTTTAGACAAAAATTTAATTAGGGTTAAATATTTTTTTTCCTACAGCAACACTGGAATATAAAGGACAATTTTCAATGTATTCACAAACCGATTATAATGTGACATATCACGTTTATAAGAAATAGTTTTTGCAAATATTATGAATATTCCATGAGTTCCGGATGTCCCACGATATTAACAATATGATATAAATGTGAGGATTTTTTGGTATGGAAATAAATTCTATCCACTTTGTTGTAAAAAGTGGGTCATTCTTCGTTGGCATTCTTTATCGAATGAACGACTTATGATTTAAATATTTTCTAAAAAAGAGTTTAAAATAATGTAGAAGAAAATTTCGTATCTCATTACACCGTATTATCAAAAAGAGCAGCCACGTTTCTTGCACGAAATACAGGGCAAGAAGAGCAAGGGCAGTACACTGTACACTGCAGTTCATTACGCGATCCAATGGTAATTAATTTTCATTACGTGTGTCCTCAACCTGACTATTCCATTAACTAAGAACAAATGGGTTTTGTGTGTGTGCGGTATCCAATTACTGGCAATAGCGGTTTGCAGAGTTGAAAAATGATAAGAATATAGATAATATATATATATATATATATATATATATATATATATATATATATATATATAATTTTTTTTTAATGTAGAAATAAATTTAAAATTCTTAATTGAGATATTTTTAGACTAATATGACTATAACTACAACTACGTTTCAATATCGTTTACTATTACACTTTTATTATTGTTGATACACTTTTAATTAAAATATGATACGAAAACAAAAGCTGGCGAAAGCTTTGAACTTAACACCTTTAAGTTGCGTTGTGCGATTTGTAGAAGGGAAGATTGCAAGAAATGGTCGAATTATGGGAAAAGCAAGGAGTAATTTTTATAAGTTTAATTATTTTATCCACGCTTATCTTACGTAAATAGGTATTAGTATGAGAGAAACGACTTCAGTAACGTTGGACAAATGTCTGAATAATATATTTATACATTTTCAACATCCAGTACATACTGCTTAAAATAAAATTAAAATCGATTTTAATGAAGTTCATACAATTTAAGTACGTATGATCAAGCTTAAAACGTTTTATTATTGCATTTAAATTAGCCACGTTATTTTATAATACAGCAGATACAGAATTAATTTTGGCCAAGGTATAGTTTGGATCAATCAGGAGAAAATGGGTGTTTATGTTCTATACCCCTCCACTCCAGTTCCTTCCCTCAAGCGATGGAAGGAACGTGAAGTCACGAGAAGTAATTTTATAAATATTAAAAATTAGATAAAGAATAACAAGTATATGAACCGATACTACATTTAAACTAATAAACTTATCGTTTATGGAATTACATGTAAATTCTAAATTCATTCATATTTAAATATTACCTTGTTGTGAATTTTTATATTTATGTAGTAATATTATTTAAAATATTTATTATCCGAATTGTACTTATTATAATTTTTCATATATTTGCCCAAAATATTCGGTAGTTATAGATTAGTAACTATGAAGATTTTGGTCGAAATATGTCATTGAATGAGAACTTCGACAAAATGTTTTTCTCAGTTTTTACTTTGAATATTATTTTTTATTGCAAAACTGCAGGTTAATTTCATTTAATTAATTTTATTACATATTTAATTATTAAAATATGTGTTGAATTATTAATAATACAGTTGTTATTGCACAAACTCTACACTACAACGAAGTAAATCTTAGAAAGGATTCTTTAAAAATAACGTTATGTCCTAATTCCTAATTCTAAAAACACGATACATAATGTTTTATCATTGCCATGGAAATATTTCTTGAAATTTTCAAAGCTATACTTGTGTTCTCATTCCATAACGACACAAAATACAATATAAAAATTGTCAAAAATTACAATAAAAATTATTGTTAGCTTCTGTTAAGTTTCAATTATTACTCTTTTCATCACCGTCGAAGCAAAACACAGACTTGTGAAATATGCATTAGACTACAATAATGTCCTTACTGAAGCATAAAAGCTCGCTATCGTAGGAAAAAACGAGTTTGCTGTGAAATATTGCGGCACGTAATGGTCTATGAAGTAGCTGTAATGCCGTAAACTTTTCACTTCAAACGAGAAAAAGCTTTTAAAACAACTTAAACATAATAAAATACTCCATTAAAATGTTCCACGGGGTTAAACGAAGTATATATAAATAGGTCAACAATATCACAGGCTTTTGGTACAAAACATTATTATTGTGTTATTTTTTCAAATTTCATTTATTAAGAATATTTTTAGACTTAATTCCAAAAGTTAATATAGTTTTATTTTTTAAAACGTCTTTACATAGGTACCTTGACAAAGGTATATAGGTTGGAGACAGTAAATTTTTGGTATTTTCTTATAATATTAAATACACTCCCATTAATGGAGATAGGAAATTACTACGTATATGAAAACAAATACATCGAAAGAGCCAATCGATTAGCTCACATAATTCACTTTCTCAATAATAAAATTGATTATATATTAAAAAAGAACAACAAAAATTAGGAATTAAATATTTTTCATAAGATTTGTTTTTGTTTTAGATATTAACATATTGAAAGATTCGTCAGCCCATTAATCTGTTTATGTAAAACTTCTATTTGTAAATAAATATTTTTATAAATTGAGTTAAATTACTATGTCTTTTAGTTAGGGTGATAATAATAATTAATATAAAATATAAATAAAATTTGTCTTTCGATGCGATCATTTATAGTTATCGTGTACAATTGAATAATATTTTTAAACTCAAATTTTTCCTTATACTCTCAAGAGTTGCTTTATCTGCTATTGTAATTAAAAATACCACAAATCCATAATGACTTCAGTTCTCTTTATTTGAAAGTGACGTCGATCAGTGTTAAGTTCTATCGAATCTCTTTTTCTACACAATTTTGGTTTTCATTATTCCTATTCAGGTTTCCATCAACGACTATCATGATATTGTGGTAAAGGATAATCCCTCTAACTAGGGTTATATTGCTACAGAGTAAAATTAAGCTCTTCATATATCGATCCGCCAACAGAGCTTTTGGACTATTTTGCAAATTCAATAAAAAAGAGCAATGAAACGTTTGCCTTGATAATATTCATATAGTATTTTGTTTCAATTAAATTATATCATCGGTCAACTGTGAAGTACATGCTGATTCGCACGCGATTCGGAAACGCGGAATATTAGCTGGTAGTTATAATAAAACATCATTTGTCACATTCACTTTTCCAATTAAAAGCGAAAAAAAAATAATAAAAAAACCTTTACGCACTTAAACAGTTAATGTTTTAATTTCGAAACCGTATCATTATTTATTTAGTTTTTATTAATGGATGACGTTGAGTAAATTGAAAAAAATTCTCTATACAAACTATGGATTTTTGCATGAGAATGTCGCCAAAAGTAAATTTGATTCATATATTGGAATTGCGGGAAATTGTATGTTTATGGTATGTGTAATTGACGCATGTAAAGGTGGAACAAAATGGTGTCCATTCCTATACAATTGGTAATGGATATAAAGTATAAGATTTGAAAAGTTTGACATGACAAATATTTAATTTATAGACCAGTGAAGAATACCTAGCATAGTCATTGCAATCATGAAATTTTAACGATTCTAAATTTTCTGTCATCATTAAGGCTGCTAATGCTATAGAAAATACAAAATCACGTAAAGAATAAAGAATAACAATAAAACTTAAAAAAATTGAGGATAGTTGATATTTGTGTTTTTTATAGTTTATTCAAGACCTTTATCGACGATGAATTCTCGATATTAAATCTTGTAGATTTTTATATTATACAGCTAGAAAAGATAAATATTGAAGAAAGTTATGAAATGGGTAAAGGAATCAAGTTTTATAAAAAAGACTGTGCCATGAGCATACAAGTAGATTAATTTGTATTTAAAGATGTTGAAATATTTGAATTACTCAAAATATGAAAACTAAGCCTAAATGAATGCGAACAGCGTTAATCACGAATTAGTAGCGATCTAGTAAAATATGATGATATTTTTTAAAACGGAAATTACAATAGATGAAAAGAATTTTAAAAGTATTTCTGTTTTTTAAAATGATCAGCACTAAGATCCAGATAACACATATCCCACGATATTTTTTTATTGGTTTAAGTTTGGGATTAGGTTGTGGTGGAAAGTATTTACTTAGTAAAGAAGAAAATGAAATGGCCAGAAAGTTCAAACAACTTGAACAATACTTCCACCAATTTTTCATTTAATTAGATAATTTAAGTTTATTCTATTTGAAATTTTTGTTTCCTTAGAGTCATATTATCAGTTTGTCAAACGACGTTTGCATGTCCACTATACTCATCTTCGTCCGTAATTTGTCTGACAAAAATAAAATCTCTGCGTATCAAAACCGAATCGACAAAAGAGAAGGTCAATTTTTTTTGTGTCAATTTCAATGCAAGAATCTTTTTATTTTTCACTCTTCATTATTAAGAATACATCTCGATAAGTCCTCAAAACTTTGATGACTGTAAGATGCTTAAAATGTTTCCAATGTAGGAATAAAATGTTTGACGTCCTAGACACAAAACCAATAATTGGCTGGAACTTATAGCTGCGGCGTTCTTTAAGCACTGCTAATATTTTATGTGATGTACCTAGGCTTGTGGGGGAAAATTAGTTATCTTCTAACTTATTCTTTTCTTTTCCAATATCTAAACTAGAAAAGAAAGTTATTTAGTTTTTACTCATGATTAAATCCAAAAAATATATTAAATTATGTTATACAAAAATATAATAACACAACACATCTTCGAATTCAAAAACAATCTGCTACTATAAAATTGCAAAAGAACGTTGTTGTTATCTACGTCTGATGAGTTATCTGATAGTGAACTATGTTTGATTCATTTTTATATATGCTGTAATTAGAAGAATTTCCAAATTAAGTGATGACATTTAGCAACAATAACTTACATAGTTTCTATTTCTTTTAAATACTATCGTTTAAAGAAAATACCAGGGATAATTTATTGGTAAATAGCATATTTTCTATTGGTAAATTTTTAAGACCATCGAAAAATCAATAATTAAAAGTAATTATAAAAGGCCATACCTTTTACTTACCTTATTTAGATCTCTTTCTCTGTAACGATTCCACTACATACTGTCAAACCTGGTTTTTAATTTTTATGGCATAATCATCACCACTTTTTCAATTGTTCGAATTTCCTGAATATAGGTCACTTTTCAAATGGCTGAAGATCCGTGATCGACACCTACTTAACATACTTACACTTCTTTTTAATATATTAAAAAAACTTCCATAGCCAAACTTATCTTAGTGTCAAATTGGAAGATTTACCTGCTCATGGCCTTGGGCTACGATCTAAAAGTTTACTTACCTTACTTATTTTTAAACATACCTCTACCATATTCAGAGATGTAAATTTTGTTTAGTTACTTAATAAGACAAGGCAAGACGCGACGAAACTAAGTTGCAATTCTAGTTGCTTCAATCTCGCCAAACGTACAAACATCCGTATTTATGGGACGCTATATTCGTATTTTTCATATGAAATATATTAGATAATCGATTAAAGTTAATCGGGGCTCCAAAGTGTTTTCCAGAGATCTCTCCATTGGGCAGAGCCAAATAACAAAAGCTGAAGACCGATAATGGCGACGTAGTTTCATCTCCATCGGAGATCTTGAAGGAGACCAAGAAATTATACAGTTACACCTCATCACAATAACCATGAATAGGGTATTGTGATGAGGTCATGCTGACTCTACATTATTCTGAAGATATTTTGGACATCAGCATAGATGAGATTAGAATAGTTCTCAGACAATCAAAGAATAACAAAGCGTCGGGTAAAGATGGAATTATCTCCGAACTTCTAAAGGTAGGTGTAATACCACTAATAAAATTCTTCAGAAACTCTTTCATTTCGTCGTACTCGAAGGCATTGGACCAGAATCGTAGACCAGGAGCATGGTAGTACTTTCTTCAAAAAGGGCTATAACACCATAATGAAGGGTTATAAACCATTACTCCATTGAGGCACGTTTATAAGTTGTGTTCGAAGGTCATCACAAATCGACTCACGAGCAGTTTTAACAACCTTCACCATCCCGAACAAATCGGTTTCCGCAAAGGTTGTAATACCACACTCTACTGGTCACATTCAAAAACTACGCTCAATTATGCAGATGTTCGAGTAGTGCAATCGGCTAGTATATCTAGTACTTGTGGACTGTGAGAAAGTCTTCGATTCCATCAAAATCTGGGAACTACTTTAGTTTCCATAATGATACCATATTAACCACGAGTATATTTATTAAGTACAGAAATCGATACAACTGCAAAAACATTTAAAGTTAACAAACATAACCTCTGGATTTAGCAACAATACATTACTCTCCTTGGATTGCCAATCTTACAGAAGTTTTTAAAGAATCGCTAGAGGATCTTGGTATAATACTCGGGAACCTAAGCAGAATTCCCTAAAACATAAGTCTAAAAATGAGCATAGACATAACAAAGATAATATATAACGCCCTATAATCTATAGGTACATGTGCACGTTGATATACCATTCTTGAAATTGCTGATGATTATATATATACTTAGAACAGATTGTTCAATTATTAAATTCGGAAATATGTTTGGGAATATTCATCATATCTTTTTGTTCAAAATATCTCAGTATATGAAAAAAGGAAGTTTTCAGTCAATATGTGCTGCCAGTATATGATATATTGACGTGAAACGTAGCCGCTTGCTGTTGCCTGGTAATAAGACTTCAAATCTATCAGCGAGTTATGGAAAAGGTTTAGGGTTTCTCTATGAGATATGATCCATAATGGGAAGATCCATAAATGAACTAAGGTCACCGTCACAGTTTGTAGGATTCGCAGACTGAAGTATAGTAGGTCATATAGCGCCACCAACAACCGCAGGAGAAGAAAAGTTTTCAAACAGTTACCACAAGCCGCAAGACATGAAGTAGGATAATCACTGGCTAGATAGACAGATTATCTGATAACGATTTTGACAAGCCGTTGAATGCAGGCAACACGGGATCGATCTCTGCATATCTTAGATATTGGTCTATGAAGAAAGTGTTCAGTAATGGACTTCTTCCGGTGGATGATGATGAGAAAATGAAGAATTAACATGTTAGGGTGGTAGCAGGGTGAATTTAACCCACTTAAGCTCCTAACATAACCTAACCTACCCCTACCCCCTCGTACGGTTTTTCTCTTCCCCACTTCCAAAGTCTCACTTGATCTCAGATAACCGAATCGAAAGACCACCTTAGTCTATCATTGTAGCCGATGAATTTTCGGAATAAAATACATATATTGCAGGCAGATATTTATTATTTCTTGCATTTATTCCGTTACATGTGGCCTTCATACAGCGATTGTATTCGACCAGAACAGATCTTGGGCAAGTATTAAATATTTGTATTAAAGATATTAATTCTGTATTAAATATTCTGTATCAAGGATTCTGATTAGGTACGTTAGTGGAAACCTATTTGCGTTATACTTCGTTGTTCTTACCTTTAATCATTTCTGACCTGTAATCGATATGGGTCGAATATATTTTATAACCCTTGGTCCCGTATTGCATGTCCACGCATTTTCACTGGTGATGCTGGGATATTCGATGTTGATTTATTGAGATATTCGTTACAGATGCCGGGATATTCTTTATTGATTACCCAGCTCTTGTTCGGAGCTGACGATTGCCTATTTCGTGATGCCTATTCGACGATTGCCTATTTCGTGATGCATACATCCATGTATTTTCTCTTTAGTGTCTTTAAACCAAACACATAAATGTTAGGTTGTGGATAGGCATTTTTACCCATGAGGACGTTAGTTTTATGGAACGCCGTCTTGATGTATATTGCGTCTCCACAAAAAAATTGGATAGCACCATTTTAAAGTATTGTCTTGATTCGAAAGCAGGACCATGTATTACTTCCAAAAACGACATTAACTTTTGGCCGTTTGTTGGACAAACGAAGAGAACATTACATGGTCTGTTTGATTTGTTATGCACTTATGGTTAAATTTGTACTGGCATAACCCAGTCTGTACGCTGACGTGACGAACTATAATGTCCGTCCGACTTATTGGTACAGAAGTTATCTCTTTCGGTCAACAATAATAAGAAGTTTAAAAAATTGGTAAGTAGTGTGGTGTCAGAGGTATCACAATTTTAAATAATAATAGTAAATTTAATAAAATCGAAATAATTATGGTAATTTTTTTACCATGTTCATAATTGTTTTTCTTGTTGCTGATGACAACGGGAAGTTATATTTATTTTTTTAATTTTTAAATTTGGAAGTGTTTTACATAATGAATTTCTGCTGCAGACACTTTAACCAGATAAGAGACAATTTTTTATTAAATATGGGACAATTAAATTTTCCACTCATGGCCTTAACGGTTTTGACTAACAATTTGTTTGCACAATTTTTAACATAAAACAATTAATTTATTTATGGTTATTCTGCAGCGGCCTTTCTAAATCCCAATTCTCAACACAAATATTTAAGCATTTTTGATATTAACATAAAAAAATGATGGCCAAAAATACTGGCTTATTAATTTAATCATCTTATATTTTACAAGCATGTTAAAGAAAAACATGGTACTTTAAACGTGGAAAATTTTTAATATCTAAGCGGCTTCATTTGAGCAAAAAATTTCACTTGGCTAAGCGTGCGGAATTCACAATCTCGGAATATTATATGAACAAAGGAATTTCATAAGAGTCTTTTTAAAATATAATTTAATAAGTATCGTGCGTGGTTTTCCTCAAATGAAAATTTTATTTTTAATTTTCGTATGCTTTATTTTCTGCATTTTGTCACTCTTTTCCTTTTCCAGGCCTCCAAAGAATGTTATTGTAAAGGATTTTTAAATTGTTGAATTTTACATGTGATCTTTCTTTATAAAGAAGATATATTTTTTTCAAGTTCAATTAATGTTCAATAATTGTAGATACTTAGGTTTTTAGGGTTCCGTATACAAATACGGAAGCCTCATTATTTCGTCATATCCGTATACATGTGTTCGTCTGTTTGTCACACCCACGTAGTTTCTACAGTTTCAGATTTACGTTACTTGGTAGTTTTAGATGTACGATGAAGATCTCATTTAATAAGCTGATATGGCGAAAAAAAATTTTGGTGCAACTCATTCTGCGGAGTATTGTTAGAAAAGGATTTTAAACGAAGTTTAAATTTTGTTTATTTCCAAAATTTATGTGTGCGGAAATAGCATAAATGGAATTACTGAATTTACTAGTGTAAATAAAATAAATTAATACGAATAATTAAAATAACTTCACGTAATATTTAATATGAAAAAACACATAAAATGAACTGCAATAGCCGGTCCAACTGTTCAATTATAATCCTTACTCAATTACCATACGTTACATCTGTGAAATTATAAGAATAATTAGTTTTTAATTTTCCAATGTGTTGTTCATATATATATATATATATATATATATATATATATATATATATATATATATATATATATATATATATATATATATATATATATTTATATATATATATGCCGATATAGATACAGTTTGCCGTAAAATATTTGTGATTCATTGGCAGTGCTTCTTAGATAATTGTTATGGTGATTACTCACCAATGGGCGCCACAATAAACATTTTGTTGCAAATAAATGTCCCCATTTATCTCCCGAACGATTTGACTGATTAAGATGCAGTTTTCTAGAAAATGTGATTCATTGGCAATGTTTCTTAGATAGTTGTAATGATGATTACTTACCAGGGGTCACCGCGATAAACATTTAGTTGCACACGAACTTTCTCATTTGTCTCCCAAACCATTTGACCGATTTAAATACAGTTTCCTGCAAAATATTTACAACTATTTGGCGATGGCTTTTAGATAAATGTTATGGTGATTACTTGCCGCAATAAAAAAAATTTTGCAGACGAATGTTTCCATTTATCTCCAAAAGGGTTTGAGAGATTTAGACATGGTTTTCCGCAAAATATTTGGAACTAATCGGCTATAGTTCTCAGGTAGGTGTTATGGTGTTAGCTGACCAGGGAGTACTGCAACATTTTGTTGCAAATGAATGCTTCCATTATTATCCAAACAGTTTGACTGATTTAGATACGGTTTTCGGTAAAAAGTTTGTGATTTAACGGCGAAGTTTCATAGTCAGATGTTAGGTTTTTAATTTGTCAGGGAACGTTGCAATAAATATGTTTGATTGATCTTAATTAAATACTTTATGACCTTTCTTCGGTTTTGTCGATGTATGAACTACGTGACGTGTTTCCCCTCTCTAATTCTTTCAATGCTATGCTATTGTATGGATTGTTGAAGAGTTTTCTTTCATTTAGATCAGTTATTACAATGCCGTCCAAAGATCGTACTCTACTAAGAGCCACAAAAGCTTGCTCTTTGGTGAATGTTTTTTTGGAAGCTGAATTATTAAAACTTTTAATAAAACGGAAAACTGAAAGTTTGATTTTGATTAAGTCCTCGATAAATGTAAATGTTTTAATGAAAAAAGTATGAAATGCAAAATCTAAATTTTGAAAAAAGCCAGTCGTTTTAATTAAAAAATGATTAAATAATTTTTTGAAATCCC
Source organism: Druceiella hillmani (assembly GCA_039881145.1). Lineage (NCBI taxonomy): Eukaryota > Metazoa > Arthropoda > Insecta > Lepidoptera > Hepialidae > Druceiella > Druceiella hillmani. Next base: position 537,818 of record JAYKKI010000140.1, on the reverse strand, counting down.
ACTCCCCTCCACTAAAAGAATTTATGAACCTATTAAAATAATTACAAACCCAAGGAAATTCATCTGGGCTGCCGTACCCCGCCTACGCCTAAAAATTTGTAATTTTATCAGTTCGTGACTAATTGAAATTCTCTTGGCTGCACAAATAGCTTTTCTATGCTGCTACAATTTAATTGATATTGGGAACGGAAATGGCAACGGCAGGTCCGATGGATTTTTTTGGTTCTGTAATTATATTAATAGGTTCTTACTTTCTTTTAGTCGGGGGGTTTAAAAAAAAAATATTAAATTGTTTTTCAATTACAACGACTTGTTTTTTCAATTGCATCTGTCGTGGGTTATTTTAAAATTTTTTAAATTGATTTTTATCTCACTCTGTCTCTAATTCAGAACTGTTCTGAATTAATATTCCTAATATAAGGAGGGAATATTTCGAATTATCAAAATGGTATATACTCTTTAATTAAATATTATTGTGGTATGTTTAACGACTAAATAAAGGCGACCATTATGCAGTAATACTGTTTTCAAACTGTCGCCGAAAAATTAATTTGCAAAAATCTTTGATTTTTGCTTTAATTTTTGCAATTATTTGGATAAATATGAAACATTTCGAGAAGGAAACAGATATTTAAAAAATCTTGAGACTTTCATGTTTTTAAAGCTCAATGTTTGATAGAGCTAAGCTATCCCAACTTCTTTTCGTTTTTCCTGTGACGTTACTTAAACCAATTAACATTATATGCAGTTTATGTACAAAAGTTTCCTTCGTTAAAAAGCGACTCATCAAATGCAACTTTTGAGGCAAAATTAAGGTAAGAATATTATAAGGGGTTGCTTTATTAGTAGGGTAATCATATTTATAAATTATGAATGAATTATAATAGAATAAATGGGCAATAGATGGAAATTAATCGTGGAGTTTCTATTTTTTCGAACAACGCAAAAATTTAATTATTTCTCAAACTAAAACTAAGCTGTATCTGTCAAATTTAACATTAAAATTAACGTAAGAGAACATTATCTGAAGGCCTTGTAGATACGTATTATCCAGTCATTGAGATTTTTAGATTGACAGGGTTTTGAGATGTTTGCTATTTAAATCAACAGAAAATACCAAAACTAAGGTTTAATGGCACGCTTCCCATTTGTGTTTTAATAAACAATACGATAAAACAACTTCTAAAAGTGAAATTAACCTGATATAAACAATTTTAATTTTTATTTTATTATTTCAATATTAATTTTTCAATTTTTAACCATTGAAATGTCAATAAGTTTCACCTGTCCTGTTATTTGAGTAATGTTATTATTCATGTATTAATAAATTAGATGTTGCATTTATTTTACTCTACTTTAATCTAAATCACATTAGAAATACATACATATGAATATCGATGTAGGAATCCAGCGCGATCCAAATTTATAATCACAAGTATATATGATTTACAATAATTATTACCTTACAAGGAACACCTTTGTCCTCAAAGTTTGTTTTGTGAAATATGTTCAGTATTCAGCGTAGGGTTTTTATAATATTAAAAGATATTTGGAGGCCAATATTCCATCAAGTTAACCTTCTTTCATAAAACTTTTCTTTTCAAACAAGTAACATGAGGAAATAATAGGGGAAATTTTTTAAGAAATAAATTACATTTATTTCCCATATTTTTTAAGTAGTATGATATGAAAGTGCAGAAATTTTATTTCTGGTTCAGTTATTAGCATTTATTCTCAAATAAAATCCATAAAAACAATAATTTGTGGTACTTAAATAATAATTTGTGGTCTTTAACATTTTTCGTAGCAACTTTATAAACTACTGAAATTGTACATAATTAAATAAGAAATACCTCCTCTTTAAAAAAATTATAGTACTTAAAATACTTGTGCTAAAAGTCTTATTATCATTACCACAAATCCCTATTCATTTTAGATAAGCGATGGTTTATTTACCAGAATTTAATTTATTATGTTACACAAAAATATTTAAAAATCCTGTGTATTCATTTATAAATATTTTCAATAAAGTTTTAATTATTATGAAGACGACATGTAAGTAAAAAATCCTGAGACGACATGTAAGTGATATTCCTGTGGTAAAAAAATTACAGAAAATGGATGAAAAAGTGCTATGTTATAGACCATTAATAATTACCAATCTCGAATGTTATTAGGAAAATTTGACTGTAAAATGATTGTGATAAGAATTTATCACACAGGCTTAAATACTTGCAAAGGAAATGTTCAATGCTAATATCGTGAATATTAATATTAATCATGATTGTGTGCACTGAGTATTAAACGTAGTCCGTTACAAACGTAACAAGTTAAGAAAAACATACTATTGCATTGACGATGTAAAATATATACGAAAAACGTATAATGACATGACAGAGCTGTAATAATAAAAAGAAAAAAGTTAAGAGCATTATTTTCAGTTAATACTAAGCTAATTTTTGTCTGCGGTTTTGCTCGCATTTTTTTGCACTAATACATTCAAGCTTTTCTATTGTCACAAACGACGCAAAAACCTATTTGGAATCTTCTAAAATATATTTACTGGAAATTCGCCTCTGCTTTTGGAGTGAGTAGACGGGAAACTAGTCGAGTTGCGTAAATCTTTTTCACGACCAATTCATTGTGCAAAGTGGAAACAAATGTAGGTGAAATCCTGTTATCCAATATTGATAAAAATCTCTCACTAATTCCCTTCGTTATTTTCTCTTCAAACAAACATTTTAAATACGCCAAGAATATTAATTTTATCCATTATTTCGCTATTAAACGAAATACTTCTGTTAAACACATTCCGTGAAATAAAAAAAACATCAATAGAGATATACTCGAGGCCATAGAATATCATAGGAGTATCCTATTCATAAGAAGGCAACTTTGTGACTATATACACAGATTATAATCTGGTGTTATCTATTATTGTGGAAACTAAATTTCTTCATCCCTAGCTACAGAACCACTTTTTAGTGGACGTCGCTAATATAACCTGGGTGTACACGACTTCGTGAGTATGAACCCACTGTTAGTCCAATATTCGCGTTGATCAAGTATGGAAAATCATGGAATATTTTTATTAAATTTGTACATTTGACTCTACATTGCATAGGTTAAAGAGTGTATAAAAGCTGAAGGGCGCATAAGATGTAATTGTCCAAAACATCTTTGTTTCAATATTTCTTCACCAACATGACAGTTCGTAACAAAATGTATTTCCCTAAAATTTAATTTTTATCTGTGATAAATTATTCTTGCATTCTTCTCTCAAATATTTTTTATTTAATGTTCATATGAAGGAGGACCCCCGAATAAATAAAAAATCCATCGTTTTAGAGTATTGGCCGTAGATAATTTATGGTATCCTATCATATTTTGTATGTTTCCACAGGTTTGAAGATATTTTCTTATTCAATTTCAATAAAAAAAAATTGCCAAAAAGACCCAACGCTCATGTTGCGCTTCGAACATGAACTTTTTTCATGTGTTGATTTGTTTGGATAATCTACCTGTACAAAAATACACCTAAAATGCCTTACTTCCATAAAAATAAATAACAAATATATAAGCCGGCATACAAACTCACTTTTACGTTTGTGATATTACTGCACTGCTATAAAATTTATCTTAATTCTAAGACAAGGGCATATATAGTCTATTAAAATCAATGCAGTGGTTTTTGCAGGATTCTCAGTTAGGCGTACAGAGGAAGGAGAAAGAGAGAGAGAGTAAGACAGGAAAAATTTAAAAAAACGCTTCAGCTTTATTCACTTTTCGGGATTAAATAAATGCAAGGCTCATGTTGCACAAAGCATTTTCATAAAAATAAAGTGAGGGAAGAAGATGATTTGAAAAGTAGTATTAGTAGATACCCACGGACCATATTAGGGTATGTATGGCGTGTGTGCTTTTAAAGATTTATGGCTTTTAAAGACTTAAAGCATTCAGTTGATTATGAACTTTTTTACTGGGTAGCACTTAGCTGAAGGAACAAAATTATAGGATCTGGGCTGAACACAGAACAGGATTCAGCCTTAAGATAAATTTAAATGTAGGTCCTATAAAAACGGAAGAAATGTTGAGTGTGTTGGAATGGAATAAATCACAGGCTATTTGTGTTGATTCAAAGACCTATATTTATGTATCATTTCTAGAAGAAAAGGCAAAATACAACGTTATCCCCCCTCACACTAGAATATTACTATAGGGATGTACACATGCATTAGGGAAATATGACTACCGCGTTTATATCGTTGCTGTGGTTACATTGTTTAACAACACAGATTCTAAAGGATAGTCTTTGTTAGATATGCTATTCCTTCAAATTATCCAAATTGTTTGTGTCATATTACGAGGTTTGTTGACTTAGTATTTAATTGGGGCTGTATCATATTTTTATTAGCATAATTCACATGTTGCTTCATTTATATGATAGTTTTGTTTGGAGGAATTTTTACCACACTGCTCGTTCAAATAAATATTTTGTGCGGTTAGCGATTTTCCAAGAATGCTGAAGTAGGTGTTTGTTCATTTTTATCTAAAATTCTATATATAAATTTTAACGCGTGTGACTTTAATTATTTTGAAATTGCCACAAAACTTTTAGGCCACCACTTTTCTATCTTTTTAGGTAATATAAATATAATAAACGTGAAATCATGCCTGCTCATTTATTGGTCTCCCTTTTAGGTCTATATGACTCTACCGATTTTAAACAAATTTTGCTAGCCATATATCTTATATTAAAAGATACGTACTTATGCTATCATTTACATAGCAAGAGCGGCAAGTGTAAATGCTAAGTAAATAATGCCCGCGCACGGAGAACTTAATAGGCTGCCAAATTATAAGATACGTTTGTGATGACATGTACGTATATTCAATAGGTGATACAAGAAAAAGGGTTTTAATTATAAATAAATAATTATAAATAAAATTGTTGAAACTTTATGTTTATAATGAAACTTTACGAATTTTTTACAGAAATAAATTTTGCTCTGAGCTACAAAGATCCCTTTGACCCTCTACCTATCGTTATTAGTTTAGTAGTTATGGAGGTAAATATTTATCCTTGTGTATATTTAATTAGGTGCCGTGTATTTCAACCGAGCAGTATATGCTGTCACTTAATACAATCAAAAATTTAAAAAAAAAATAAAAAAAAGAAAAATATTACGTCAAAATTGAATACATCTAAGATTATATATGTTCTTAATTGTGCAAATAATATCGTTATAATACAATGTTAATCAATAGCCGCCGAATAGTATGAGATCTGTCCTAATTTATGCTCTCATTAATAAGTATATATTGACATGTTGTTATAAGGTAATCGCCTTTACATAAATCGTTATCTGATATTCTCCCATAGTTATCCGTCAAATTAAACACATGCCACAATCTGACACAAAGCTCAGACGTACTAAGTGCTTTTTGTTTGAATGGCTAGTAATAACTTAGTTTTTGTCTACTCTTCAAACATATGAAGGACGAACATCACTGATCAGATCTTCTATGTGAACTAGTAATGTGTCACAGTAATTATCTAATTTGTTGTTTTCTAAGAAATTTATATCTTTACATAAGTTTATGTTTTATAGCACAGTGTTTTCAAGAGGTGAGATTAACTTGTTATTGCCTGAGAAGCAATGTTAAGACGCTAGGGGACAAAAATGGTAATTCACTTTTCGTTATAATATGTTTTAATGAATTCATAAAATTAGTATCTAAGTGATGATACCAGAAAAGAATTAATGAAAAGAGCAAAAATTAGCTACGCTGAGTAATTATTTAATAAAATGTATATTGTTATTTAATAAAGTATGTAAAAGGTCTGTCTAAAGATTTTCATTTCACAAATAATTGAATCTCGATTTTAGATTAATAATAAAACATAAAAAATGATGTAAAGTGTATTTTTCTCCAAGGATGTCATTTATTAATCCTTTTTATTCAGTCAAATAAAGCTTTATATTTCATACCAAGTCATATTAAATTTGTCCAGTATTTTATTAAATACATGCATAAACGTAAAAATATTAATTTTGGTGCAAGAAAATTGTTAACAAATTTAACGTAATTATATTAATAATTTTAGATTTATTTAAAAGAAAATTTACTTTTTCTTTTCTTCTTCTAAATTAATGTACGTTTAAGAATTCATTTTTATGATTCAAATAAGTTTTGAAGCCTTATATAGTAAATATCGTTATTTACTATTTGATATTACATTATTACATTACTTTGTAAATAACTCGATAAGTAGTTCCCTAAGACGTGTCTAGAACTTGCTTATAAATTTGAAATCAACACTCAGCAAAGCCCCGAAATGGCTGATATATGCTTAACGTAACAAGCGAAGCGAACTCATTAACCGATTTGTCAGAGCGTGCTTTAGATAAATCCGAGCTTAATTCAAATTAGTATTATGTGGGCGCTATTTACATTACTGAGGTAAATAGTACTTATGTGTTCCTGACGTGTTGAATATAAAACGAAAAAGAGAAAAAAATCGAAGAGAGGAAAGCCAGTAAATTTCATCTTAGTTTAGAATACTTGTTTAGTTCAGAAATGGAATATTGCATTTTTGTTAACTTAATAAAAAAATAGTAAAAATGATATTCCCTTTACTTTTGGGCAGTTGAATTAAAAATGAGTAATTAAATCTTCCAAAAGCCAAACTTTTCTTAACTTTTATAAACCATAAACAAGCAATATTGAGGAGAAAATAAAATATTAAATTGTAAATTTTATGGCGATTCATAGTTTGAAACATAAGACGTCTCTGAAATGACGCAGAAATTCCTTGAACTCGAGTCGAATATTCATGGCTCTTATAATAAGGTCAAAATTAATTATTTGATATAAACTGCTGAAATCAGACAGGCGTTTAAGTATTATTTTGTCTCGTTTCCCAATGAAGATGGGCAAGTGATAACGTTTACAATAAAAGTAGTGATGATATATTTTCAATGATATTCGCAGACGTCGAGGTAATGAGTGTTGGATTAAATATTCAAAATCTAATTTTTATTTATCTATATATTGAAGTTAACGCGTACGTACCCATATATGTATACTTGTATATGTGTGTGTTACGTTACGTTAACCTATTATCAGTTTATAACTGCAAACTAGCTCTTAAGGGGATGTACGAGCATGTGGCAAAACCTCACAAGCCGAGCCGGCCGCCTTTTATGGGTAATAAAATAAACAATTAAGTTTAGTTTAGATAATTAACTTTTCCGTTATTCTTTCTGCTTTTCTGGAATTTCGTCTAATTCAATTTCAAGGTGACAATAAACTAAAATATTAATTGAATTGTCTTTTGGTTATATTAACAATAATAATGTGAATGCTTGTTCTATAAACCTAAAAGGTACATTATTTTTATATAATCGATGAATATAAACATTTATATAATTAATATATCTACTATGACCATGTTTGTTTTATAAAAATAGGCATTTTCAGCACCTACAAAAACAAATAAATTTAAGTATTTGTACATTAGAAGAGGCATAAAGGAAAATTGTATAAATACAAAGTAAGATAAAAGATGAAATGTAATACGAGTTCATTTATTCGTATGGCTTTAGTTAGTAATTTGCACAAGTTTATATATTGAAAGCGGTATCTATCGGTATGAACTGAACTTATACGTTTGTTATATAAAACTAACCATAAATCCCTATGAAACTCGGAACGCTGAGCTTTTCGTGTGCGTGAAATCGGTAACAACGATCCAATCAGCACATGTCCCCTCTTCCAGCACGCGGGAGAAATATATGCCTAATCAGACCTTCGTTATAGGCTGAAGGGAATATTTGAGGCAGTGAATAATTAATTCGTTCGTGCGAAACTCATTTTTCTGTTTAAAAGTGGGTTTTTCATTATTTATGGCGGTGTGCGGAATTCTATTAAAGGTTCTAATTTTAATCTTCTATAATTTAGCCAAATGAAAATTTCAAACTTATCATATTAAGAACGAATACTAGGTAAAAACTAAAGAAAATTCTGTCACAATAAATCAAAATGTGTTTGTAGGAAGCTGATGATAAAAGCTAGTACACAATAAATATGTTTAAATTTAGGATATGCTATTCTGAGTTACTCCTACCGAGTTAAATTTGATAAAAGTCAGAATAGTCCAGAACATCGTCAGGTAATTTGAAGATAAGTATGTAAATATGAATGGCGCCACAAAATGCTTATATGGCATAATATAACAAGAAATGCACTTTCAATATGCGCGTGCATATAATAAATATTTGCTAGAATCCTCGCTCCCACCAGGGTTTATATACCATATAAAATAAATTTATCTGCTACATGTCACTGAATATAAATTATTTGTAACATTATGTAATTTCCTATTGATCCCGTGGGAGCATCATTTCCATAACACTACATACATTTTATATTTAGTTTATTATTAACACTTTAATTATCTAAAAGGTAAATGTGATTCAAACACAAGGTTATGTGGACCACACATTAAATTTATTGTGAAAATGTATAAATCGTTATATTAAATAATAACCCTTTTGGTAAGTAAACATATTTAGCTACAACAATTCTTTCCATAATATACACGTGTCATTCATAGTTTAAATATTATTCGAAGGGGAATTCTGGCAGATGGAACGCGCATGTACATGAGGTAAGGAAACAGAGAAGGACATGCGCATATACTAAAAGCTACTTAAATATACGAATAGATATAAAAAAATACAATATAATCGTAAATCAACATTTTATACTTTTAATTTGGGAAAGGAAAAAAGCATACAGAACTTGTAAAAGGCATAAGGTGTAGTGACTATAACTCGGAAAAAAAGCTTTCTTCCATTTTACAAAATTTGTAACGTATTTTGTTGTTTTCTTTCTAGGAAAAGAAGGTTGTATATAAATAACTAATATGTATATATTTGTGGTTTATCGAAATTTCAGTTCTGTATTAGGGACCCATATAATCTACATTTAAATTTTAAAGGAACATGATAATTGCCTTTTTCCATTATTTTTCTGTGGTAATATAACATTAAAAGAAATATTATACGAAACAATTGTTATTGGGCGTATAAGCTAGTAATAGTATTGGGCGTATAAGTTAACAATGATATTATTATTTCAGGAACAAAATTTTGTTCCACTGTAAATATAACGGTCTTATTTTTGCATAAAGTCGAGAAGAATACAAATAGCACGAACGTCATCTTATAGACAAATGGACTATCAATTTGGTTCAAAATTATGTTTACTACATTTGCTCTTTAGTATGAACCGAAAAAATAAAAGATAACACCAACGAATTTTATCAGAAAATGGATTTTAAACCATAAATTTAAAAAAATGTCCATTGATTTGACTAATCTAAATTCATTATAAATTATTGATGTAAAATTGTCAATTTTAGTACATTAGTGATTTATATAAATATATTTTAATGTAATACTAAGTCGCAATGTGAATAATTCAAGAAATAATAAGAATGGCACGCACGGATGTTCCAGAATCTGCAAAAGTTCGTAGAGCTAATTTGTATGGTCTAAAGTAGAGATCCGTATAAACTTTATCTTTTACTAGAGTGTACATCATCCTGAGTTCAAGAATTTTAAATTTCCTATATTATAATTTTCTACCTAAGTATACGAGTCTATCAAAAGGTTAAAACGTTTTATTTTAATAAATTTCTCAACGTAATTAGTCTTCGATTTGGTAATGGGATTTCCTTTTAATGTTACTTTTTTCAATTCTATTAACTTTTAGAAATTTATGGGAAAACTTCAAAGGAAGAACTTCCCAAGATTTTATACAAAATTTAGTTAAAAATTGGTTGATAAGACCTCCGAATCTATTTTGTTGTGAAGTAGATTCATATATTTGCAAAAAACCCATAGTTTTTTAGAGAAAACAAACCGAGTTCAGTTTAGTCTTGTTTTATACATTGTTACAAAATGTACAAGAACTAATCCAATGATTTTAAATATAAATGTATGTTAATCTTTCACGTTCTGCTAGTTATATCAACATTCCACAAAATTATACTTCAATATGAGGTAGCTTTTTAGATAGAAAGAAAAAATATTGTCTCTCTAGAGTTAAACTCATCACTTCACTCTCTTAACCGATTACTTATTGGCATCTTACAATATTTAAAAAACTTGAAGCATATATTTCCAATTACATCGATAAACGATGATAATCTCATAAATAAGCTCTATTTCAAAACATATTCCATACTTTGAAATACCGTAACTAAATTTCAAAATACATTAAATAAAAAATATTATTTGACTTCCGACTTCCGCACTCTATCCCTTACAGGTAATTAAATGTATAATTAAAATTTCCATTTAGAAAAATCAAAGCTTCCTTCGGTTTTTTACACGGTTATTGTCTGTAATGTGTTTTAAATATTATAAAGAAATAAAATGTGAAGAGGGAGAACTACCCAAAACATTTGTAAAATTCAACCATTCTATCACATCTTAAAAATTAAATAAACGAAAATATTTTTTCGCGGATCAGCTATTATAAGCTCATCGTGTAAAATAATGTAGGCATTTTGTTACCATTCCGGTCTTTGTAATAAAACTAGTTCTTATGTAGAAAATCTACAAGATTTAAACCCATTCTTAAATACTTAACTTACTGTCGAAAAATTGTGGCACTAGAAAATCCTTTGAAAAAAAATTTGGCAACACATGGTTGTGGAGTAGTCTATCATCAAGCACGTTTTATTCACATCATAACCATATATCAAATTTAAATTCGGAAAAATGGTATTAGATTTTGGTTTAGAATGTATTAAACTAACTAGTACCATACAACTTTCAAATTTCAAAATTTTTCCATTATAGGAAACAGGTTCCTTCTAAACACATGTGAGTTAGCAAAGATGACGCAGTTACTAAGGTTGGAATTTATATTAGATACGAGTATCATCTATTTGTATAGTCATAGTTGAAGCTCGATGAATTTATTATTTTAATTGCATTTTCATTCATTTTATGGCACTCAGAAAGCAAAGCGTTCTAGAAATTACATGGAGAATGCTATTACCAATATCGTATTTGTTCCGAATGAGGCTTTTATCGTTTGACACGTTTAAATCACTGGTATTTAGCTCTTAAATAAAAACGCTTTTGTAACAATGTAACATATGCCTGGCATTGTTATTAAAGCGATTGAATTTAAGAGCCTGTTTGTGTGTGTCTCGATAAAATAAGTGATCCCATTTGGTACTTTAAACTATAATATGAATAAGTGAATCCTAGAGCCAGGTCAAATTTTTTACTTTTAAAATTATCTATAAAGCATATGGCAACTATTTTTATTTCATGTATCCATTTGTAAAAATTTTTCTCTTAATCGCCTCAGTCACTTATGGCCTTTTCTCAATTTGGTATATTTTGATTTAAAATACATTTTTCTTTAACGAAAAGAAGTTTCAACTTGAGAATATATGGGAAAATATTCTTATGCACAAAAGTATGAAACGATATATTTGTGAAAAAAAATAATACAAAGGAAGAAGCTGTATATTTTTTCATTATTATAATAAAGAATTAAATATTTCGTTGATGGCAAATAAAGATGAAAAAAAATAGTTATGTTTAATGTGTCTCTTTTCCTGCGTGTAATAAAATGAAAGTTTTACCCAAAATGTAAATATAATTATATTTAAATGATTTTAATTAATACTTTTGCTTCTTAATTTAAATTTAATAACGAGGCATTTATTTTTATATGATCTAATAAGCTTGAGAATTATTTACAAAACTTATCTGTTGATATAATAATATTTTGTTATCAGATTAATCATGTCTGACTTACTATAATACAACTTTAAGAGCTCAAAGTTCCAAAGCATTAAATAGTCGTTTTTCTTTTTAGGTATTACGAACGATTTCTTTATCGAAAAATACTTTTATTTACACACTGGAGAAACTGGAACTATATTTTTGCCCCTGTTGATTTGCAAGCAATATAAATGCTTTTTTCATTTAAATATTTCAAATAAATTATGCATGTTCATACATGTTTGAAATACAGAATTTTCGATAAAAGTGGGAATTTGAATCATATGTTCTTTATTAATATTAATAATATTATATTCTTTAATAATACTATATTATCTATTTTATTTCTAAAAATATCCACGGGTATTATTAAATAGAATTTTCTTTTTGTTTTAATGAAAGAATATGAATACTTATCTATAGTCACGATTTAACCACTGTTCCACACTTCTCGCGTAAGAAAATTTTATCGTAAAAATATATTTAAATGAAACATATCATATTAAAATAAAAGCGCCTCCCTAAAACTAATATGAAAATACATGACACCCTATTAATATTGTATTCTGATTCCGTTTCATTTATTTCGATCACAACAGAATCGTCTCTACTTGTTTCGATTGCTCATAAAATTAGCTAATTTGTCAATTTTTTTAACGATTTATTTATTTTCGTAATGAATTTTCCGAAACTGCATTTTAAATGAAAATTGTATTTTGTTATTTACATTTCTTGTACGAATAGTGAATTTAAATTAAAATAATTTTATTGTGAAAATCAGGAACGTTTTTCTGTTAATAAAGGAGCGCGACTTTAGCATTTGGCTTATGTAATTAAGCATACGTTGAATTTTCTAATCATCATACAAATTAAATTATAATTTTTTTTGTTTACCATTGTACTCTTTCCCTCCTTTCTTTCTGTTTGTTTACGTACTAATTAAACTTGACGACAAGTAGTTAAGAACATATATATCAATAACATAACTGTACCACCTGTATTTGAAGTTTGTACTGAAAGTTTTTATGAAAATATGGTAGAAAAATAAATCGTAATGATAAATACCATCTCGATTTATTTTTCTGTCATATTCTCATAAAAACTTACAGTACAAATTTCTAATAGTAATTTATTATGTATCTTAAGTTAACAGCAGGATTACATATAATAGCTTTTGATTGGATAAAAAAATTATCAATTTTGACTTTTCTGACTATGTATTATAAAACACCTTAACAAAAATAATTTTCTTTTACTTTTCTTTTAAAAACTTTCCCTTTTATCTCAAAAATATAAACCTAAATAGAAATAAAATATATTACGAAATAGTCAGTTATAATTATTATAATTACATATATTAAACTTATAAAGTGTCTGAGAGAGTATTTTTATATCTAATGTTTTCATGAACGAACGTATCATTAGATAAAAATAAAATGATTGTAGATGGTTTACCTGCGCTGTGTAGTCCCCTGAGTAAAGAAAATAAATTGTAAAGACGAATAACTTAATCCTCTGAGCACAACCTTACTATTTACATCGACTCAGAAAAATATATTTTGTACAGATATTTATCGATATTTTTATCAAGTATTTAAAAAAAATAATACATAATATTTATGAGATATTACTATTGTGCTGTCTGGCGAACTCGGAAATTAGCCATCGGTAGCATTTTTAAATTAACATACAATATTTTTCGGTAATCATACTGCAAACTTCTAAGCGTAAGTAGTTTTTTATACTGCCATATTTTATTTGGGTCAGATTAAATTGTACGTTTTATTATTATATGAGTTACACAGTTTTTCTACGCATTTTTTTCCCTTAATGCCTTTCCAAACACTGTTTCTTTGCCCGATATTTTGATTTATTTAATGGAATTTTAACATCTAACCAACAATAACTAAATTTCTTGTGATTACTGGCTATATATTTGAATATCGTAAACGACTTTATGAGCTGTATATAAGGAGAGAAAATAAACTTACGATATCTGCACAATATATAACACCACGTTCGCTTGTGATAATATTGTAATATATTTCAAGAAATATGACATAAAATGTTAAAACCGAACAATAACTATGAAAAGCTCTTAAAGCCATCAATTTTCTTTTCACTCTGCCATTATCTGATTGTTTCATTAATCTAATAAGTGTAAAATTATATTGTGATATGAATGCAAAATATTTTTCATGGTTTACTGGTTAAATATAATATGGTTTCCGAAATATATAATTTTATAAATTGAGATAGTCGGTAATCTATCGTAAATATGAAATAATAATGGGTTTTTGAGATATTCGATAACAACCTGTTTTTCGTAAATAAACACATTTTTATATTTTTAACATAAAATTATTTTATTTTTTATGGATTTTGGGGAACTCAAAATCAACATTATGAATCATGAATGCCCAAATTAACAAAATTATTTCACTACCGTAATGATGATTACAAAATATCTTAACGTAGATAATAAAACTAGTTCTGTTGAAAAAAATATATGAAATAAGTATCTACGTATATATTATTGCAACACTGAGAAATTATTAAGAACTAACAAATTTTTGAGAGCCTCATTGCACAATCTGTTCAACAAGTTAAATTTTGAAATTTCCACTTTTAATGGAGGCTAGTAAAAAGCGTGTATTAAATTATATGTTCCTTTAAATTCACTTTTACATTATATGCAGCATAATTTAGATTAAGCTTAATGTACCATTTCCGTTCAATTCAGATGTTTTCCAGGTAGAAAAATACATAAAATATCAACGATGAAAGATTTCTTGCACTGAAAATAAGTAAAAGTTTGGAAAAATTGTTAGATAAACATAGGCGGGCTTATTTGTTTTCACCGAAATTTGATAAATTAGATTTGACTCACTCATACTTTTTAAAGAAGCCAACTATTTTAATTGGAGAAATGTATTATGGCCTATGCAGCAGAAAACGGGCTGACCTTACGTGCTGACACTACGTTCTATCATCTTATCATCCTGTGACCATTTACTTTTCTATAAAACGTAATATAACATTACCAATATTATGAAATCACACAACCTATATTAATGCAATATATTTTAAATATCATATATGTAAAACGAATACATAAAAATGTTTGTGTCCTCTTTAAAGTATCGAAGAAAATTTTCAGAATCGAAACTTTGATGCTAGAGTATATTTAAAGTCTTGACGTACGTACTTAACGTTAAATGTTGTACTCAAAGTCACTGAAGGTTAGTTCTTTCAAAAAATAATTTTTTGTATAATGTGAAGCAAAATAAATGAAAATGTTAATACTAAAATGAATGAAAATTTCACTATTTTTAATAAATTTGACATTGAGTAATGTTTCTCCGTAGGACTATTGATAGTAGCTTTTGATTGTATCACTATAGAAGCTAGTAGTAACTTTTGATGGTACACTCGTCTCTCGCGAATATACCAAATACATTCCTATGTAGAGGATACTTTGCGTAGAAAGTCACTTTATCAAGTTACTTGAAACACAAGGCAAGTAGTTTTCTTTCCCGTAATCAATTGCATCGTTTTCTTTTGCATACAAATAAAATAAGTTTCCCTTTTACATTAATACATTTCAGGGCAGGTCATATTTTTAATGAAATACTAATAAATATTACGTATGATATAGCAAAATGTTTCACCATGTTAATATATTGCCTGAATTGTTAAGTACACGAATATTTTTTGGGGAGTAAAAAGTATGATTATTTTTTGAAAAACTGTTACATATAGAATTTTTCCTAGAACTTTTTAATAAACGTAGTAAGAAAATTACCCGTAATCTTAGTAGCTAAAGTTATAAGCAGTAAAATTAGTAGCGTAGCTAAAGTTATCGTTATGGAAAATAATTTCCATAACGATAATTTTAGCATTTTTGTCATGGAAAGATCGTGCTTTCTAGACATATCGATATGTATAGAATTCACACAATATGGTGCGACAATCAATATGTGTAGAACTCACGTCAAAACATATCTCAGATACAATTCTGGAAAATTTCCTTACGTACTTACTCCCTTTAAAATTTACATAATAATATATCTACGTATAAACAGATATAATAAATTTACGAGAAAAAATTAATCTTAAATTTTTCACTAGAAGCCCATATTACAATGCAAAATTCTTAAAATAAAAATGTTGAAACTTTTAATGAACGGACATTAATAATGTCGATATTTTTAAAATCTGGGATCTCTGAGCTTAACCTCTCGAGTTGTCTAATGATGTTGAATACGACTCCCGGTGACTTGAAAATGAATATTCTACTTTGAAATTCGAAAGAATTCCCAAAAACACTTTTTGGCGTATCTAATTGTTTCTATTGAAACCGTTTCTACTAAACGCTCTGCGTACCATGAATACGGCGAAATACGTGTTATACTAACGGCGTTAATAAAAGTTATTTTATTTTTACTGTAATAATTTTTTAAAAATTATTTTATATACAAACAAATACATAAGCTTTTTAGAAACGAAATCGCGCGTTTGTAAATGTGTTTTTAAATTTAAATGAATTTATTTGTACGAACTAAATAAATTCAGTTTAATGTAAAACTGATGTGTAGATTGAAAATTCCAAATATTTTATATTAATTGTGAATAAAATAAATTATATCATAAAAAGTAATGAAAAATATGTATTGAAAATTACATTTTCCAAGTTTTCTTCTTCGAATTTTCAAAAGAAATTGGACTTTAAAATAATTACGAGAAAACTTGCATATTTTGAAGTAATTAGTTTTTCTCAAAATTTTAATAACTAATGTAAAACAAAGGAAGACACAAGGAAGAAAGCGATGGAGAGAAAAAGTGATGAAAGATATGGATTGGAGAGGAGACAGATGTATAAATAATGACCGACATAAGACCTAGAATAAAAATAGCATCACACAATAAGATCACAAGATAGAACAGAAACGTAACAGAACGTTACCAAAGAGAATACAAAACAATATCATACAAAGGGAACAAAAGATTTCAGTTGCGTGCTACAAGGCTGCCATGCACTCCTTACTTATTTTCATTAAGCATTTCATATCAATCATTTCTGCTTGGAAAACGGTATCTAATATTTCTTGCTTGTCGCACTGTTGGCTGTGAGTAATTCCCTTTAAAAAGTAAGTTTGTCAAATGTATGTTTGACTTTCAAATTGGCTATAAATTTTCATAAATAAATGAATAAATATTTTTGATAAAATACAGGTACTCACAATATTGTAATTACCAAATTAAAATTTAAGCATAAATATTTTATTGAGTATTTGTACCATTCAATGCTAAATATTGAATAAATAACAAAAATCGGATAGGTGATTCAATATTTTTCTAAATCAAAAATATTTAATTCTTCTTGACTTACTCTATTTTTTTATAGTTTCGGGTTTGGTATTAAACATATTATCAATTAGTAGTTCTGCTTTACATCTGACATGAATAAAAGTGTACTTTTGTCGAACTTTATACAATTTTAACGATACATTGCGATTAGAGCATCCAATTTCGCACATTTTAGATGTCTAAATTTTGTCGTCTCGTTTAATTTTTGCAATGATCTGGAATTCGAATTAAATTCATGTAATTTTAAGATTTTCACGAAGTAAACTTAAAGAATCCTAAAAATGTATTATTTTACTTTATTTCATTTACATTCTATTAATATCGTCATACCTAGACGCATGACCTTCCCATAAAATGTTGTATCTTTTTATTAGTCTAGTTTTTTATTAGTTTATGTAGCTAAATTTTTCATTACATTTAATGTTAAGATTCTGTCAAAAGGCAGAGTGCATATTCCAGAAATGCTGTTTTATAAGGAACAAATCTCTAAATTTTAATGGAGCTTTGAATTGAATTTAGAATTGAATTAGAGCTATATATATATATAAATTAATGAAAACGTTCACTTATTTTTATATTTATTTTTCCAATAACAATATAAGTCACGTTGATAGATAAATTTCTCGAATAATAATCACGCTGTCAACAGTAACCGAGATTTAGAATTTCGTTAACTAAAATGATATTAACGTGCAAATGTATAATGTAAAGCACTTACTGCAGAGGAAAAGTTCTAATCTAATTGTTGATAGATGATGCATTTTTGACAGATAATGAAAAGTATTTTAGATGATGCTTATGTTTAAGAGTGAGCTTGATCTTGATTAATAGAATATGACAGAGTGAAGGACAAGCTGTGGAGAGATTTGACTTATTGTAACAGACGATGTATCATCGTGTTGAAAAAAGTTTATATAATTATTTTTCGTATTTTTCCCATGATTTGGGACGAAATTATAGTTGCATATTAGATGACGCCCATTCACATATGAAGGCTCAATACATCAATATTTGTCAGGTCCAGTGAAGTGGCGGTAAGGACTAGTTACGAGTAATATGGAGTAAAATTTTAGAGAATTTTTTTAACGTACCATACAAATAAAATTTAAGCAGTTTCTTTTAGTGTTGGTTAGATGGGACCCTATTTGTTAGATCTTTTAAAGTGGCACTGTTTTCTATTTACTATTATTCGTTTAACTAGAACTTCTAAATTAGACTATTTTGCTTAATTTGTATCAACGTTTCATTATTCTTAATTAAATATTCACAAAAGGCAGAATACACAAACCTTTAGGTTTTTTTAGACCCTTTAATAAATAGCTACATTTTTCCATATCCAGATCTCGAATTCGTTGCACATTATCTTCTTAAAGATACTGACATTTTTGACAAAAAGAAATTACTCCACATGTTTAGGGAAAAAATAAAAAAGAATGTAGTTTAATTTTACAAAAGACGACACCGGGGACAATTTTTTCTATACAAGTTAAACCTTCACAATACAATTCATAAAGATGGTCAATAATTATATCGATATCCCTTATATCGAGGTGTTGGGATTGATTTCATCCGAATATAACATCCACAAATATAACATGCTTATCAGTATTTTATAATTATAGATCTTAAATTCAACTCGTAAGGCTGCTAGGGTTTTGCATCCCTTAACAAAAAACTTAGCTTTTTGAATTCGTTGATGAATACAGTCTCGAATTGTTATATTTCCAATATATACCTTGAAAATAAATATAGAGGTTTGACATAGAAACTTAAAATTTGCCATATAACATATTATATTAACCCACGTGTTTTGCTGTAACTAATATTTCAAAATTTTTGTTTAGTAATTTAATAGGTAACAAATTTGATAACGGAAATATATTTTATTTTCGCTTGAAATGGTTAATTATGAGGAATACGAAAGTAACTACTTCTTCATTTTAAGCAGCCTGTCCTCTTAGATGACACACCTGTCCATCCACTCATCGTGCAAAAAGGGCATCCAGCTTAATTTCTGAAACTTCTGAACCAAAACCTTGAATGTGAGAGACTTGAATGAGTCTGATTATAATATTAAGAGAAAGCTTCAGCAAAATTATTATCGTAGATCTAATGTATTTTGAGAAGATTCTGATGTTTTACGCCTATGAAAGGCAAACTACGAATCATACTTAAAATAAATGAAATATTTAAAAAAATAAAAAAATAAAATCATTTTTAAAAGAAATCCCCTCACTCTGAAAGACCATATTAAAAGTGATTACTTGTAAAATTATCTGAGTTACAATTACTTGTGTCATCAAAACTCGAGACTGCACACTAGTCGATAAAAGAGGAATTGTACCCACGGCGCGTGCAATTAAATGAATTTTACATAAGTTAATTTGATTTTATCAACGTATGCGCTGTGGTAATAACGAAAGAGCACGAAAAGATAGCACGAACACGAGCAACGAAGAAGAGCACGAGCAACGAAGAGAAGAAACCATTGAAAAGTTTTAATTATATTTCAAATAATTCCCTTAATGCAAATAAGTGATAGCTTGTAAAGACAATAGAATTCCACTGATTACTGAGATAGAGTGACAAAATCAAACAAATAAAATAATGTAAAAAATCTCACCCTTTCTTTATTTCAGTGTTTCTATTTTACAAGTATGCATGGAACAAACCACATTAGGTTTAAATAAGTTATTCTGAAGAAAATAAATATCAATAAAGGCCAAATCACAGATAAAATGCTATTCATACCTTTTAAAAATGGAGTTTTTTTTAATACCCACGTGATATTAAATCTTTATAATTTTGTTTATTTATAGAGTTTATAGTTACTTTGGAAATTTGTAATAAAGAAATTTTAATTGATTTTTAATTGTGTAACTCAACAAAAAAATGTCATAATTTTCAAATATTCACTTTTGAAAATTTTCGGTAAATTTTAAAACATTATTCATTACTTTCATGCAACGGCGACTATAAACGAAGCAAACGCTTACTCGAGTGTACAAATTACGGTCGTACGAGACTTATAAACTTGAACGTCTCTCGAGGTTATTTCGGACACCCATAAACCTTAACTAGAGACTTACACGATGCTCCCTGAAAATTGGGTAGAGTTGTTTTGCTGGAAATTTGATAGAGAAGTTTTGCAGCTTGAAGTTTCGCCTACGAAGTACATAGTCTTATGACGTTATGTTGCGCATTTTACGCCTCTAGAAAATATATACTAATTGTAAATCATGATTTTTATCGTGTTACTGTAAAATGGTCTTTATTTTCATATCATGGGAATTTTAAACCAACTGATTACCTTAAAGTAGTAGTTTATAAATTTAGAATAATGGAACCAGGTTAAATTTCAATATAACTTTCGCTTGAGTAGTAGTTATCTTAAAACTTTACTCTACAATTATATGCTAGGAAAGGTACTATTAATATTCTACCTAGTATTTCGTAAACATATTTAAGAAAAAAGAAAATATAATAATAAGATATTAGGTTTAATATTAATGAATAGTTCGTTTAACTAGAAAACAACAGTTTTGAAGCGAATACTTTGCTTTATGAAAGAGGACCATGCGCATGGTTGGTGTTCACTTTATTCTTTTTTATTAATTAATAAAATTGAAAAAAATATACTATGTGGGTGCACGGTTAAGCTCCCCCTTGTTACTTTGGCAGATACCAGTATATGCAGATATGACGTAGAGACGTTCACGGTGTAAACACATTTCGGTATGAGCTGATTAATAATTAGAGAGATAAAAAGTGTTTTTTGTAACTAGGTTTTAACTGAGCTGTTCTTTGGATTGATTTAAGAATGGAAAAAAATAATTTTTGCACTTTGAAAGTGTCCCTAACTTAGTACCGGTAGATGATAGGTCGAGAGGACGCTTTCATAATAGAATGTGACATTATTCACAATTAAATAAAACTACGTGATGTATTATTTCTACTTCCTTTAAGTTCTTTACCACGACGTAGGTTTCGTTGTATTACAACATCTTCAGGTGGGCTGTTAGCAAAGATGTGATATTATTTTAACGCGATCTGTCTGTCGGTTTTGATAACAGTATTTTCAAATAACAAATCATATTAAACATGATAAATTTTGAATTCTTATTAACGTTTTAAATAACTAGAATGAGTCGTGGTGTATTTTGTGGATAGACCTGGGTGACATACCAGTATATTTTACCATATTTTATCGCAATCGACCAACTAAAGAGAGAATTTTAGGGTTCAATTCAAAGTGTACTTGCGTGAAACAATTTTATTATAATGATTTTTATTTAATTTTTTTAGGGACTAAATGAAACTATATGATGTAGTATTTTATCTACTTTATTCAAACTCTTAACTACGACCTAGTTTTTGTTGTATAACATCTTCAGGTGGGCAATTTGAAGCGATAACAGCGGAAGTGGGATTTGAGCGGTTTACATTAGTGAGTTTATGGCAGGGCTACCCCGGAGTTTATATTTTAAAATTCAAAGTATTCTGGTGTATGTAATAAACTAAATGGATGTTATTCTTAATGATATATTTATAAAATTCTATTAGTATCTAGTGGTTGGAACAAGGTTATATAACTAACTATATAATATTATATAATATTTAACGGCTGAAACTTTGGTCGTGGTTAAGAATTTAAATAAAGTAGAAATAATACTATATCACGAGGTTTCATTTAGTCGTTAATAAAAATTACTGAAAACGAGTTTCTATCAACCTAACGCCAAATATAATCAATTAATTATATTCATTAACGATGACGTACGTGTATTAATCTTACAGTTAATTTAACAATATTTTATAAAGGTCCAAATGCAAGCTAACGTGTAAGAAACTATTTGTACGTAATTAGTTTTTATACAAGTACAAATAATTTTAAAAATTAAAATAATGGAGTACAGGCAGGAAATAGGCTAATAATTATTTCACCTACCGCTTCCGTATGACAACAATCTAGCACATTTTATTACTCTCTTATTCGCCTGGATTATGTACCAATAGCCGTAAAGTGCTATTAAAAGCGTTAATATTTTTCTTACAAATTCGTGATTTGCAACTTCTGATATATGTCCTTTTGTTCAAATTTTATTTATGTTATTAATATAATTAAAAATTATATTATTTCTATTCGGAAATAAACAAAATATATACATTTTAACGTAGACAATGAAAACATATTTATTTACCGTAACGGATTTATTTATGTTATAAATTAAAGTCTTTTTTATTTTTGGCAGTAATTTTTCATAAGGAATTTTTCATAATTTCATAAGGATGGTTGGGACACTTTATTTTGCATTATTAATTTTTTTAAGTAATTCATTCGTAATATTCATATATTAATGCAATTTTTACACGTGTGTTGAACAAACAATTATTTTTTATTAAAATTTCAGTCGCTGTGTAACTAAAAGGAGCAACCCCTTATAGTTTCCGAGTTGTCCATCGCATTCCGTTTTTTATATTTTTTCATAAAAGTAAAATTTATGACATTACCGTTTTATTTCGTGAAAACTACGATCTATGTTTTTTTTTATTTTATTTGCAAAATACATTTCAAACTTAAATAACTGACACGGCTAAATTTCTGTTTTTATCGAGATTTGAACTCCAGCTTAACTGTAACATTAAAAAATAAGCTTTACGTAAATTTTGATTAGTTGATCATCACTCACATTTTTTAAAGAAAACGATACGATGTGGTTCATTTAACAGCACCGTCAGGTCAATGTGACACTTATAAGTCTGGGTTGCGCACCATTCCGCTATTTTTGGAAATCAAGCAGGCCATGTGTAGTGTCTACCTATGTTTACGAGTATAGCCAGTAGTAGGATACTTATACGAGTATATCTCTATATTCGTGGTATAAATGTCGATAGCAGAATACTATGCTAATTTATTCTATCCTTATAAAGGCATCATTTTTCTCCTGGAACTAATTGGTTTATTTTGTTAGGGTTCTAATAACTATTGTTATTCTTTATGTTAGGAATAATTTATCATTAACCACATTGCTATATTACATTGGCATTTATTAAATTCTAAATTAAATAAAGCTATATTTATTTACAAATTACATGGAACAACTCAACAATACTAACATTTCTTTTATTTATTTACTTTTTCTTAATAGACATGAAATTTTCGCATTTGTTTACCTTTTCTTTCCAAACTAGATTCACCTAAAATAGTACGGAAAAAGGAAGTACTCAAATTACTGAAATAGTCTTGAAGTATTACATTAAATACGAACTGATTAGTAAAATATAATTGTTCGTTATTCATAAGTTCGTTATTCTAAAGCAGCCAATACAGCTTATTTTTTATTGATAAAGCCTTTTTATTTCATTGGCCAATCGTAATGCACGAAAAACAAATGAGCTCTAAAAGATATCACACCAAGAGGTTAATAGCTTAATTTGCGAAAAAAATGTGTAACCACAAGAGATTTTCTTTGAAGTTGAAAGGGTTTTTATTCGACTATGCCCATTGTATTATACAATTACAATCTAAGGCGAACAAATAATCCTAATATTATTCGATTGTGCAATGCAAAAGTACAATTTTCTACGTGTAGTTTTTTTTAAAATTTTTCTCGAATATGAGAAAATATGTCGTTACAAAACAAATATCGATTGGTATGAATAAATTCTCAGCTTTTGCTGTGTTATAGGTATAACTGGAATTTTGTGAGTTGAGTTTCCTTATATCGCAAGTCTGTTGAGAGAATAAATATCACACTTATGATATAGTAAATAATAAACACAAGTTAACGAAATTAATATGTATTATGCATTAAAATATAAGTTGCATAAAACTTGGAGGTAATACAATTGTTTAATGTGGAGAGATTGGTGAAAAATATTGTTAAACCAGGTTCAAACAAATTTGAAGA
Organism: Druceiella hillmani; assembly: GCA_039881145.1. Classification (NCBI taxonomy): domain Eukaryota; kingdom Metazoa; phylum Arthropoda; class Insecta; order Lepidoptera; family Hepialidae; genus Druceiella; species Druceiella hillmani. The sequence continues at coordinate 513,718 of JAYKKI010000140.1, read as the reverse complement.
CGCAAGATTGATGGAGCATAGGATTTTCCATCTTGGCTAAATTTTTCTGGTTTCTCAAAAACAATATTTACGCTGATAATTCTCAGATTTAGTTTCAGGAATATCATTAAAAGAACTTTTCTGAAGCAAGTAGATATTTTTTTTTCAAATAGATATTGTAGTTGTGTCGATTGTATGGTAATAGTTTTCCTAAATTTATTTTTTGATGGCTCGTAATTAATGAAGAACAGTAATAAATATATAAAACGACTGCGCTCTTTCATTATCGCCGAAACAACTGTGGTTGGGAATGCTCTCTATAGTCGCGTGCATGCGTCTGTTTGTGTACTTGTGCGTGCGTGGGGGTAGGCGTGTGCGTGCATGCCTGCATGCTTACGTGCCTGCGTGGGTGTATGTATGCGGCATGCGTATATTTGTGTGTGGGTGGCTGTGTGCGCATGCGAGTGTCTTTGAGTCGGTAAGTGTGTAACTAATTTTAATTAATCGCTTAAATTTCCCCTTTTAATTAATCTCACAATCTATTACACTCTACCACAATATTAATTATCGTGGTTCAATCTTAACCATAAAAATTATTGAAGGCGATAGGAAGAGTAAATATTGCGGTAAATATACTTCTGGAATTAACTCATCGATTAGAAATTGAGAAACCTGTTGGCTCCTATTTTCATTGGATGCAACCGATGATGAGACCAGGTTTCAGCAATTATTGGACAACTATACTTAATCTAGATTTTAAATTTTTTTATTGTCAAAATTTTTTACAAATAAGGAGACGTATATGTCGGTATCATTCGTTATTAGAGCAATTTTTTTTTTGCAAAATTCTGATGTTTACCAATGTAACGTAGCCATAATAACAGTCAAAGAGAAGTTACAGTTAAATCAAATAATGCACGTAAATATTTGTGGCTCGATTTGGAAATAATAAAATAATTGTAAGATGCATATTTTTTTCTATTCGTTAGTTATTATATGGTATATCTTCTTAGGTATATATTACTCATAAAAATTTATGAAAATTGCTAATTTTTTTTTTATTTTTATAAAATTAAATGTAAAATAATAAGTTTAGATTATGCTCAAGCAAAGTTAAGCTCAACTATTAGTTGTCGGTAATTAACGTAGATTTAATACTTTACTCAATACCACGAACGCAATTCGCACTCGGCTGGTTTTATTTTAATATAAACATATATTTTTCTACATTTTCAATATTTTTCTGATCAAAATATTTTTCTTTCACTTTTAAGGGGATATTATTTTCAGTAATGTTAAATTTATTCTTAAAAAAAGGTGGGAAAAATTGCAGTCTTTACCGTAATGTTTAAATGTAAGTGTTTAAATATATTCATTGTGACACAATGGGAAAACTCGCTAAATAAACTTTTCATTTTCAATATTTTTGGACTAATCCAGTATTATCATGAGGAAATCTGCTAACATGCACAAAACAGAGTCACGAAACAGCGTTCTAAGTGCGTTTCATCATACCGAAGATGTTTACACATTTATTTGACAACTTATCCAATGTTCTAAATAACACAACACGAAAATGATTTTCATCATCATTTCTCTCAGCGGTTTATAAAACAGAATTTCTTTTAAATAATTCATTTGTTCGATATATCAAACTATGGAACTTTCATGATATTTGTATCGTTGTTCAAAAATTCTTACATAGTTTATATAAAAATCCGTGATAATTTCACTTAATATAACTATGTAAAATGTGGTTATTGAATTGAATAATTTATAAAACGAAGATGCTTACAGAATAAGTTGAAAAATGTTTTTTTAAGTTTCCTTTGAGTGTCGAACAAATTAAATATTCATATATAATTTGTTCGACACTCACTAATAACATGATTACCTTTATTGCCGACTTTGTAGGCGTAAACTTCTAATATGAAGACAATGTTTTGATTCAATGTAAATAAGATTAAAATGTTAGAAAACAAAACTTGTTAACTAGAACTCGTATTAAGATGTTCCGCACACATTGGAAATTTGGGGATACAAAGTACACTGTATATGAATATTGATATTTTCGTCATCGTATCCATACATTACGTTTTTTATATTTCACACGCATGAAAATATCTTGATTTTCTCTGACAATTAGAAGTAGTAAATCGGCTGCCATTTTCCTGTAAACTTCTACTTAGGTCCTGCCAAATTTGTTTTTTTTTTAGATTTAAAATTACGTAATTTCAGCAATAAGGGCACTTTTTCCATACGGTTGCATATCTCTGAGGATACGTCGCTGACTATTCTGAAACAAATATCTTTGGGTTTCCGTTTTGTTCTATTCTTCTTCCTTCTACCTTATGGTCTCTTAAAGCCATTTCTGACGATTAATAGAACTATAAAAACAAATTGTGATTTTTTTCTGCCCTCAAAATTAACATTTAATATTTTAAAGTGTTTAATGTAAAATATATGGATAAATGTGATGTATTACTTAGACAAATTTCTAGGTCTTCTTCATCGTATTCAATACAATAAATGTATCTATGACCGATGTAAGTTATGATTAGTTTAGTTCTTATTTTTCATATTTTTTGAATAAAGGTATTTTGGTAATATTGCAGCCAGTCTTGACTTCAAAGAAATGGTGGACTGAAATATGTGATAAATAAATATTTTAGTCATAGTATTTTTGCAACTTTCGACATATGTAAATAACTTTTTAACCATAGTTCATGTAAGGGTTCATGTAAGTTCATGTAAGTATATCAAGTATTAATGATTTTTACAATACTTATTTATGTAATATTTGTATATTCATTAAATATGAAAATTTAATGTATGTAACATGTACATATTACGTTTCCAATTACGTGTTCTAATTACTTCGATCTTTGATCCAGAAATCTACGTATCTACGTGAAAATCAAATATTACTCGGTGACTTCACAAAATCTCCAGACCTACAAAGCCTTCCGAATTAAAATTTGATAAGAAGATTTTTCAGACTATTGCAACATCACTTACGAGAAAAAAGTGAAAGTTATTCAAATTAAATATTCACATTGCGATATCCATTGGTATGCTCTAGTACTATAGTTCTGCTCTTTTGTGAAAACACAGAGTTTTGTCATACCGGAGTAAAACAATTTCTGAGATTAAAAAATATCCTACAAAGTAACTCTAATTATAAGCTATATCTAAATATAATCATTTTTCATATAAATTTGTATTAACGCTTAGACGAGGTTTAATAAGAGAAATCAACATTTCTGGATTGATATTAATATATAAAGTAAAAAAGTTTGTACTTACGCGCTAATTTCTTAAAGAATGAGTATGTTTTCAAAGATTTCCGTTGAATTAGAAATTGTATAATTTGAGGAAGTTTATAAATTATACGTCATTACGGTACAAATTATAAGGAAAAAAGAGGCGAAATTTTTATTTGGTTTGGTCGTTTTTTTTCATATTAATCTCCGGAGCTACACATTTCATTTTAAAAGCTATTTTTAAGAAATTAAAGGTTATACCATAAATTAAGAGCATTGATAGAGAATATAAGAAACATTGGGATAAATTGTTTAAACGATGTGAGATAGGAGAGAATGGCTTATTTATCGACTGATTATCGCTAGATTTCCAACCGACGTGCACCCGGTTCCGAAGGTCGATGTCGTTTGGTCAACGAAACATATATAACGAAGCACATATATATATATATATATATATATATATTTATATATATATATATATATATATATATATATATATATATATATATATTTAAATATATATATATATATGGGATATGCTAACAAAAGCTATTATATTTTGAAGTGAATTTTCTTTTAATACGATAGCGCACCTATATATGATACTAAATCAGACCGTAACTAAAAAGTGAAACACATCGATTATAGAGAAAGGAATCAATGATTATAGTTTCAATCGGTGCGTAAATAGACAACGAATTATTTGCATCTATCTGGTCTCAGTTCTGTATGTTCTTTCAGCCTTAACGTAAGGTATATTCATTTTTATTTGAAATAATCAATGAAAATTTTTCATTTGTATTAGTGCGTTATGTTCTATTTTAAATGTTCAGCTGTTCTTACCTGATTATTTTAGATTTACTTTTTTCTATTCAAAATTGTAATACACAAAGAAACTACAAACGGAGGTTTATAGTGCGTTATGTCCATCCGTCTGTCTCACTCACGTAGTTCGTGTAAATTTATACCTACGTGCATGGAATATGCAAGTAAATGCTTCAGATATAGATTTTAATTTATGTCAATATGAAATCCAAAAAAATAATTTTCCTGTTTTTTAAGGTTCGCGACACTCGCCTGAACGTATTTACACCCTACGATACAATGAGAATTATCGATTCTAATTCGCCCCAAAAAATTTACACCCTATAGTATTATAAGAAGTATCAATTGAAATATTTGCTTCGACATTTTCCAACTCATAATCCTTTTAACATTATGTTCTAATGGTACTGGTTACACTTATATAGTCTATTTTTTAAGCGTACGCTGCACATACAGCGGATGCTCTCTATGTGCGGATGCTAACAAGCTATTTACAAGCGAACAAAGACATTTCCGCAGTCGTTCGTAAAACATGACCCATTTAACCGTTCACGACCGTCCATGTTTATATTATCATTCTTCATATAGAGAGGATTTCGTTGTTAACAAAGTTTGTCTGGAATGAAGTGTATTTACAGATTAAGTTGCAACCCTGAAATATCTTCCTTTAAGTCTTTTTTCATGTGATGTCAATTATTGTGTTAATATAAGAAAATAAGTTACCAGTAAGATTGGTGACATGTCGAAACGATTATATAATTATATTATTGTTCCTTTAATGTATTCCGTTAATATACCTAGGTTGGATTTAAGATTGGAAAGTAATAATCAGTTGGGTAGTTCAATTTGGTTGAGTAATCGAGAGGATACGTAAAAGAAAGTTTATGAAATTTGTTACTTAAAACACGGATAACTGCTTAAATAAATTAAATTTCACGTTGATATTTTTAGAAATATTTTTTTACAGTAACTTGTCATATTATTTATTTAAATAAAATACTAAAACTTTATTTTCCATCCATTGCTGTTCAAAAAAATAAAAGACATTTAGTCACTAAAAAATAGTTTTTAATAGGATATAAAAATATTCTATTATTTCTAAATGATTATATTTTCATAAGAAAGGTTTAAAAAACTCTCCTTAAATAAATTTAGAAATATTTTATGACAAGATGCAACTTCTATAATTTTATTTTAATACACATTTTCGAACAATATATTTTAAAACAAAAATCTAAACAAAATTTTTGAAAATATTTCATGATATGATATGTAATCAGAAAGTATCTCCGAAAATTTTATGTGAATGAAAAATATATGATTTTAGCATAGAAGATGAGGGAGAAGATGCATTAAAGATATACATTTCCTAGTGCTAGGATCAAATGGAATCCAAAGTTCGAATAAGTATTCATATCCAGTATATGCCTCTTAAGTACTAATAATATTTTTGCGTATAAAAAGGCCGAGTGAGCTTTTATAAACTAATAGATGAATTTGATGTAACCCTAAAATAAATGATTAACAATCGAATCTTTAACGGAAATTAAATAATAAAACTTGTTATAATATTAACTGTAACATAACATTTACCATGTAATCCGTCGATTTTACTCGCTCAAACTTTATGAACTATTTGCTGTTACCGTCCCAACTTGATGGTGATTCGTGTTACAATTCTTTAAAAATTTAACAATTAAAATATTAGAGACAATGATAATTAAAACATTAGAGAATCTTCTGAATTTATACGCGTTACTATAGATCACCACCAACTTAGTTGTGAGGAAATATGTGCTGCGTGGTCTTACCGTGAGAACGAGGAAAATAAAATGACAATAAAGATGCACACATTTTAGAATTGTTTTTCATATCCTTAATGCAATCCAGATATATTGGTTCAATTTCTTCAATGGCTTTACAACATCTTTTAATATTAACACCTTTATTCATTAAAGGTGTTATGACATTTTGAACAATAATTTTATTAAATGAATAACTCAGCCGAGTATACCGAATATACAAATTGAATGTTATAAAGTAACGATTCTTGAATATTTTAAAATATTGTTTGTAGTTTATCTTGGTAACATATAAGTAGATTTTGTTAGAAATTACTGGCAGATTTAGCCCTAAACAAAGATATGTTGTCATTTTTATGTAGTATTGTGAATTTCCGAATTTAGAATCGTACGTAATAATTTATTATGCAAACTTTTTATAGAACCTTATTCTCTGCAATTAATTGTTATTATCAAATTCATTAATAAATAATATAATGTTTTATTTTTAAAACAGACGTCATTTAGAAAGTCTCAATAGGCAACGAACTTCCAACAAGCATAGTTAGGAATTGCTTTCAACTTATGTTTTAAAATATTTAATATATTTGACGTTAAGTTTGTAAAAAATTATTCACTCCATTTTTATTAACAAGCAAATAAAACTACGTGGAGTAGTACTCTACTTTATTTAAATTCCTAACCACGACCTGGGTTTCGATACGACCACGACCACCGTCATTTTTCGACCACGACCACGACCGTTGTTTGACAAGATCTTCAGGTGGGCAACTTGAAGAGATATTCAATTTGCGTACCTAAAGATCTCTTCAAATTACCCACCCTACGATATTATCATATAGCCTAGGTCGTGGTTGATAATTTAAGTAAAGTAGAGATAAAATACTACATTACGCAATCTTATTTACTTGTTAATAAAAATTAAGTGACTTAGGTATTGAGTTAGGTAATAATAATATACAATGTTAAATTTCAATATTTTTATAAGTTACCCTAACTGCAAAATTATTACAACGCTTTGTTTAAAATTAACTTGAAATAATTCGGAAATCTCAAGTTCTATATAGATTTTAATGAAATCGTCCATCTGAGAAAACCATTACAGACTTGACTATTCCATTTCAACTTTGTCAAAGTTAAATTGAAATGCTGAGAAGAGTTATATTTAATAAAAAGTTGTCGGACTACATTTCTAGTAGCAAGCTCTCATTTTGTCGTATACTGATAAAGAAATTAAGTTTTATGAATTACATTTTAACTAGTTGCTCTGAAGGTTTAGTGGTATCAACATTATAAAGTTTCTTGTATACCGTGGTTCAAGTTCTAACAGCGAATTATAGTAAGGGTATAATTATAAAGAAAATTATATTGAAAAGTCGAGAAAGGGATAGATGTACAATATAACCTCGAAAGGGAAAATATAATTCCCTTACACTTTTCGGAAAGAACGTATTAAAATTTATAACGTTATTTATATCAAAATAAGTTTGCACACGATTTATTTAGATTTTCTTTTAACTTATCTCTACGCATTTCCATTCACGAGCCACAAGACCGTTATGATTGATCATGGTGTTTCGTCCTTTATAAACTTTATATGTTTTTCTAAATTTTTAACAAATACGGTGAGACTACACAGCACATATCGCCTGAGACACTAAATTTTGTCTAGAGTAGCGCATACAAAATTAAGAAGATTCTTTAATATTTTAATTATCATTGTATCTAATATTTTAGTTGTAAAATGTTTAAATAATTCTAATACGAATCTCCACGAAGTTGGGACGGTAACCGTACAAAACTCGTAAAGTCTAAGCGAGGGAAAGCGGTGGTCTATACGGTAAACGTTATGTTACCGTTAATATTACAAATAGTTTTACTGTTTAGTTTCCGTGAAAGACTTAATTATTAATATTTCATTTTACGGTTACATACAATTTATCAATCAGCTTATAAAAGCTCACCCAGCCTTTTTATACGCAGATATATTATTAGTACCTAAGAGGCATATACTGGGCAAGAAGACATTTTGAAACTTTGGATTACGTTTGATATTAGCACCGAGAAACCTATATCCTTAATATATCTTGTTCCTCATCTTCTGGGCTATAATCCTATATTTTTTATTCACGTAAAATTTTCGGAGAGATTTCTTAAATTACTGAACTACCCCGAAATTCCTAAAATAACCTGAAAAGTAAATTTTTAGATTTTAGTTTTAAAATATATTGTTTGAAAATATTTATGAAAATAAAATTATTGAAGCTGTAACTAAAATATTTCTAAAATAATATGAGGAGTGTTCCTTAATTTTTTTCTTAGACATCTTATTTAATAATCGATTATTCCTCGTAAAAAAATTCGTTTAAAAATAACCGAATATTATTTGTATTATTATAGAAAAAAAATTTAATGACTACATGCCTTTTCTTTTATTGACCAGCAATAGATAGAAAATAAAGTTATAGTTTTTTACTAAATGAATAATTTGACCATTTTTTATAAAAAAAATATTTTCAAAAATAATAATGTGAAATCGAATTTATTTAAGAAGTTGTCTGTGTTAATAAATTTCATGAGTTTTTTTTACGTATTCTCTTGATTACTCAATACAATTTAACTACCCAATTGATTATCACTTTCCAATCTTTAAACCAACGAAGATTCTCATCTTGATAGAACGAGAGTTACAAAATAATTGAATATGACATCAATCTTACCAATAACTTTATTATTTTATTCTCACAATGTAAATAAAAGAAAACATTGACATCATATCAAATAAGACTTAAAGAAAGATATTTCATGGTTGCAAGTACACTTCATTGCTAACAAACATAGTTAATAACGAAATTCATTCTACATGTAGAAAGATAACATTAACATGAACGGTCGTGGAAGATTAAATGGGTCATGTTTTATGAACGACTGCGACTGCTACATGACGCTTAAAACAAATAGACTATACAAATGCAGCAACCCAGTATCGTTAGAATATGATGTTAAAACAATTGTTAGTTGGAAAATGTTGCAGCAAATCTTTCAATTGAAACTTCCTATGATACTCTAGGTTGTAAATTCGTTTGGGTTAATTAGAATTGGTATTTGTCATTTATTTAAGTCATTCAGGCGAGTGTCACGAACCTTAAAAAAGAGAACAATATTTTTCGATTTTATATTGACATATTAATTTAAATCTATATCTGAAACCATAGGAACTACGTGGGTGGGACAGACGTACGGACGAACACACGAACATGACGCACTATAAACTTCGGTTTGAAATGTTTTTGCGTATTATATTTCTGAATATAAATAACAAGAATTAAAGTATGTAAGAACGTTAAAGAAGTTTATGTGAGAACAGCTAAAAAATATTGTTGACATAAAGATTGGATTGTGATTCATTGAATAAAACATTACGCTTATTTATTCAATGTTATTAACAAATAAAAATGAATATACTTTTTGCTAACGCTGGAAGAGGACAAGCAGAACTGAAACCAGTTAGACGTGAATAATTCGTCTGCTATTTACGGCCGCGCTGAAACTATATTCGCTCCGCTACACTCCGTTTTTTCTTCATAATTCCTATTTGAAACCTATTTGCTTGGCTATAAAAGTGGGTATATATATATATATATATATATATATATATATATATATATATATATATGTGTGTGTGTGTGTGTGTGTGTATACATATATATATATATATATATATATATATATATCACACGCGTGGAGTAGAAAGGTTTTGTGGGCAGATTGGAACATTTTGTATTTTCCTTTCCTTTTAATTTCCATACTGGACATACTCTGCATATAACATGAAACTTCTGAAATAAGTAAATAAATCAATTCATTTGACTTCCTCAATTCGTACCCGTTATATGATCTAATTTCAGGCAATATGTAGATGAGGTAATTGTAAGATTTACTGCAAATAATATTTATAAACTCTTACTTATTTTTCTCTTTAAGCAATTTTGAAAATTATCTAAAACCCCAAGAAATTAAAACTGCTGTTTTCTATTCAAAATAATATTTATATAAATAATAAATATTTGTCATAAAGGTCATGTAATATTTCAAAAACAAAATTTATAAAATTACTTTATTTGTTTCAAATATATTAGGTATTTACGACGTGTGTATTGTAGTGACAATCAGTCGCTTACTTATGCCCATCAAAAATGTAACGTAAAGAGCCAAACACCTTTTTGTAATTTTTTTCCAAAAGCGACTTGCAAAATTCAAGCACTATTGATGGTCATAAAACTTATCAAAATATATTTCTTTACTTTGAGCATACTTCTTTAGTATGAAAGAAGTTATAATCCAGATTAATTGTTTGAAAATTACATGAAACCAAAAATAGCCTGTCGATTGAATGAGTCCAAAAAAATGAGGCAGTATGATCACTTCTCTTTTATATTCGATCTCCTGGCCCATCTAGCATAACTTTATATTAATTGTAAAAGACGCTGTAATTTATTGTTTTGTAGTTTACTGGAAAAATTCTCCATTAGTGCCACAAATAAATTCGTATGCTCGTAATCACCGTGTCACCGTATTTTTTCACAACTTTTAGGCAAATGCCTATTGAATCAAATTACTTTCGTCCCAAAAATATTATTAATTTATGGCTAGTTACAATAAATTTCTTGTAATATGTAGTCATTATCAATCAATGACTATCATTGATTTTCAATTTTTGTGTGATTGCTAGGATCAGTTTTCTTATAATTCCTGAAATATTAATAGGTAAAATATATAGATTAATAAATGTATATTTTTTATATTGAATAATTCTATAAATGGCAATGGTCTAATTATAAGCTAAATGAAAATAAATTCCAAATTTTAATCCGAATGCCTCAATAATCATCTATCACTTAGAATGCTGGTAGCTTTTGACCATTTCTTAACATGTGGTCACTCGTTGTAGTTAAGTAACCCCATTGCAGGCTATTAAAAGAATTCATGTCAATGCTCTTGAGGGGATAGTTAGTCTTGTAGCTTGTAATAATAGGTTACCAAGCAACCAAGCATAGTGACGTGATCCAAGATTGAAGATATGAAGCTACTGTGTTGAAGAATTGTGTTGCAGCCTTTTCTAATTTTGTTTTTCAATTATTTATATATAATATATTTATGGGTAATAATTTTTATTCGTGTTTCTCGTAAAAGATTTTTCCTAATATTTATTTACTTTAAATATGTAAATAAAATATGGCAGTCGGACGCAAACGCGAGTCTCCAGTGCGGTGGCAAACGCAAATCTCCAGTGCGATGGTCCTTAATATCTTCGCATTACTATGAAGTTTGCATGTCAACTTTAAAAAAAAAGGTTCCCTTTCCATCCAAATGATTTAAAAATTAACAACAACATATACGAAATAATCTACAGGTACAACATATTACGAAATAATCTGTATGGTAAAAAACTTTTATTACAATATCTGAAAGTCTCCTTATTATATTATTAACATTACTTTTTAAAAGGGATAAAAATGGTCATAGTATTAATATTGACACCAGAAATTAACTACTAATATTGTCTGAATAAAAATGTTTAATTGAATTGAAAATGTTGGCCACAAGTTGACTTTCATCTTATTTTAATTCGAATTCTCGCAATTACTTTCTTAAACTTTTCCACCACGTTCGTAACAGGGTTGTCTAATTACTTTTTCATAATCATTAATATTCAAAGCGTATTCATGAATAAGATATAATATTAATTTGGTAAACAATATTATCAAAATAACTCATTTTAACTTATTTTTATAATGTTAAACGTCTTTTTATAATGTTAAACGTCATTTTTATAATGTTAAAATTTACAACCTCACCGCTACTTTCCATTCCTGCCTCTTTAAAACAATACTTGCCGTAAATCGTCTCTAATGGCTCTTTGAACCTTATTGGTTTATTTTACCACTTTCATTACTTCTTTCATTTTTTTTATTGACTTTTAATTTTTTATTATTGGCAAGAGCCATTTTTACAAGTAAATCAACAACAAAAGTCATATTTGCTACGAATTTTCAATTATAGTAACCGATTTTAGAAATTTCACTATTCAATATTCTAAAACGACTGCGTGATGATATTGTTCTTAAGTTGCCATTCCTTAGACATTAGACGAAGGTCAATTTCAGTGAATATGTAATCAGAAACTGATAAGATAGCAATAAGAATATGTCATTAGATGGATTTTATAATCTTTAAAATAACAGTCAAGTTAGAACTCTGTATTTTTATATTTTCCATAAAGTACCTTTATAGAGTTTAGTTAAATTTTGCACGATTTCCTATGGTGTGGTTTTCAGTTTAAGTTGGCCTCAAATCCATTTCGAAAAATAAAAAAAATATTATTGGCCTTACGTACCATGAAAAAAGGAGTTTTTATAAAACAACTCACATTTATGACTGCATGTGTGTCACTCACAGTTGATTTTCTTAGAAAGCGTTTAATGTGGCAACTTGAAATTTGATATAGTAACATATCGTGTCAATCCGCATATTTTTTCAATAGCTAACGCTAAGACGCTTATGTGATAATTTTAGAGGCAGTAAATTAAGAACCCAAAAATATTTTTTCGGCTTCATACATTTTTTAGCTAAAATTAAGCATTTATTCAACGAATATTTCATTTCTACAAACCATCATGCTCAAAGGCAAAGTAATGTTTTGCTTGGTGCTGATTTAAGTTCCCTGCCCCAATTAAAGTACATTTGGGCTGAAATAGTTTGGTATTAAATATATTAAGTATAATTTACAAGTTAAAAAAATTAAAATATACGCTTTTGTGAGGACCTATTAAAACCAATGAAACAAGGACCTATTTAGACTAATGAAACAAACACACGCTCGAAGAAACTGATTATTTATGGTTATCCAATGAGAAATTCTCATGATCATTCTTCTCTTCTATCTTTGGACCCCTTATTTACGAGATGTAAACAAAGAGTTTATTCAAACAAATGAAACGAGCCCAAACTCGATGGGTTTACTGTGAGCCATTACATGGGAGTTTATTATGTGAGTATATTACGTGAGGTGTTATACAAAAAGGTTAATAAGAGGAAATTGAAAATAGTCTTTTCAGAATTTTTTTAATCTCCAAGGATACGGCATTTAAATTTCGAAATTTTCAAAAAATTCTCCCCTTATTTTCGAAATTTTTGAATAAAAATCGTTTTACCATAACGACTGAAACTAACGTTGAACGAGACTTCTACTGAATCTGAATAGAAGATTACGGGAAAACTATGACGGTTATCCCAGGTTTTAAAAAAGAAAAACCATACAATGAGACATAAAAAACTTATCCATTGCCAAAAATATAGAAATACATTTTTGAATGCAAAAACGATTTACTGATTTATTTGATGAAATTGACTTGAAACTTGTTAACTTGCATGATTGTTTAGCATTATATTCGAAATGAATATGCTCTGACATTTATTTTAAAACTAACTCATTAACTTTTCTTAAGTCGAAAAAATAATAAGCAAGGGTTCGACCTTAAACGATTACACATATTAAATATATATACTAAGAGTGACATCCCTTTTCAGGAGCCAAATTTAACATAGGCCACATAATACGTAAGGAAAATATGTTAGTGAAGGAGAACAATACGAGTAAATTGTCTACCACAGCCTACCCACACATTTAGCACTTGATGAATGTTCCGCGTCACGCTTTACGGTGTTCGTCTTAGCTTTTGCTCCGCACAATAGGGTATTAATTAGTAAGACAAAGAGACAACAAAAGCTCTGGCTCAGAACTTCGTAACAGATTAAATCATTGTATTCTGGTAGAAGTGATACGAACAATTAGCTTTGTTTCATGTTAGGTGAACTTAAGAAATTGTAAGGTTTGAAATTGGAACGTCAACTAAATAAATGTTTTGTTGATTCACACACACTTAACTTTTATATATTAAATAATTTATTTGTGAATTTCAGACCCAAAAATTGTGGTAAATAAAATGTAAGGCTCGTCTACGCAAGTAACTGAGACCAATCGCTGTAATTCTTTATTACATTCTGATCAGGAACGTTTTCTTATTTTCTAATACATAAAATGGTAATTCGTTTTAAGGATTTCACTTAGAATCCAATATTTGGGCACAATTTCATCACCCAGTGTGTTTCTCCCAGATACGAAAATGAACAATTATGTGAAGATGTTATACGTCAAAATGCTGCATTTAATTGAATATGTGTAAAATTTTCAAACATGTTTAAGTCTCAATCAGCAATGTAAAATGTTTTATCCTGTGCTTTGTTTGTTATGGATTTACGAATGTCTGAATTGTTCAAGAAAATGGTTAGATATTAATAAAAATGTTTGTCAAAATTAAGTGCACACAAAGAAGAACGCATTGAATTTAAAATAATTTAATATCTCCAATCTAAACTACTATTGTAATTTAAAGCATTTCGTCACTCCTATTTTTTGACCTGTTTTTGGGTAATACAAGTTAACCTTAGTAGATGGATATGCACTATTGCAGACATTTCTGTCACATTGTTTTTAAATATGTCTAATTGTTTACACAGCGTACGTCAAGAAATTTCCACCACTGGTTGTTTCTTCGATGTTTCATCATCATAGGCCCGTTAATGTACACAACTAATTTATAAATTATACATCTATCCCATTTTGGCATTATACAACATATTATACGTATTATATAATATTCTTTTAGTAGTGCGAAATTAACCAGCTTGGACAAATAGTCTGTAATCTTAAGTAGCTTACCCTTGAAAATGGCCACGGAATTTGCAAAAAAGTAATCCACTCTCATATTTCATATCAAGTCATGATATGACAGGGTATACTGAGATATATAGCCGTGACAAAAGACTAGCGATATATTTTATTTATTGTGTTTAATGTTAAAATATATTAGGTGAGCGTTTAAAGCATTAAGTGATAAAATATATAATAGGATATAGATAACTGTAATAGATTATGAATGCAAAAAAAATTAAATAATAAATAATGAAACTTAAAATCATAACAAAAATACAGGCAAACTACAAAAAAGAATAATGAATACCAACTAATTAATAAAAAAAAAAATTTTAAAATAAGAAAAAAATGTGGTCTTCTCTATATAAAAAACCATTTGGTACATTTTTTTGGAAAGGATAATTTGACCTTTCATTTTTTTGCTCTATTTCACTTGTTGATAATAAAAAAGGAAAAAAACTATAGAAAATGTTTATCAATCTTAAAATGTTTCCTTGCTTTCATGTAACATTAATAATATTAAAATAAAAGTAAATAAATTAACTCCTAGATAAATTATTTACTTTAGGGCATATGCAATCGTTTGTTATTACAATTAATACGTAACAACCATTTTCATTTGCTGTGTATATTAATTAACGTTATGAATGCCACATTATGATCCGATTTTAACAGATATTCAGTTTAATGATTATACTGTCTGTAAACTGACGTGAACATTTACGATATTGGAAAATTATATATTATTTTATTTCGAATTATATTCGTGACGATACATTGCAGTTTATCTCACGCACGCAATAGTTGTGAGTGAATTATCTAAACAATCATTCGACGTATATGAGAACAAAACAATAATGAAGAATTTTACAATATCTCTTACTTATTTATCTTTAACGAGAGAGTCACTATTCCACCATCAACGTAACCACAAGACTGATCGTTGACATGCACGCCACGGAACAACATAAATCAACTGGTGACAAGATGGAACCAATCCCGTTGATGCAACCTGACGCCGCACCTTATATCCTCCACAATAACTTCATTACGATGATTACTCCGGTTTGCATAATTCCCCAAAGACCCTCTTATTTTATGGGAGAGTAATAGCTAAAAGAAAATATTAACGCATAACCTGTGCCAAAATAATTGATTAGTTACTGAAGATATTGCGAAGTGAATTTATGTAAAATTGAATATATATTTATAATTTTGATTGTTTAATTGCGTCTAGAGTATTTAAATACAAATTATTTTTTTTTTAATTTTTATCTTGAATACTGCACACAATACAATACAGGAAATGAAATCAGACCCAATAACATTTATTATTTAAGTATAATGGTGCAACCATTGTATTTCCATGCATATTACAAACATTAAAGGAAAAGATATTATTATTTAAGTGCCGTTCCTTATTGGTTCATATATATCTTGAAAATATATATATATATATATATATATATATATATATATATATATATATATTTACATATATCTTTCAATAAATACTACATTGGACAATTCGTGGTTTACCCTAGAAATTTTTTTTTTAAATAAAAATGGTGTTTCTTCTTTCACATTGACTTAAGTGTTCTTTAGAAAAATAAAACTTTTTCGGTTTTTATTTATTCTTTAGTATAAAAAATACTAATTTCTTGGAAAAATTCATTTCAAAAGTTCTTCACTGCTAACAATCCTCTGTAATTTAACATTTAGACTTTAACATTTAGTTAAAGTCCAAATGACTTTTCACGCAATTTTTTAATTTTTATTTCTATTTGCCTATTAAGATACTTTTTATGTGAATATGCTTAATGACAAATAATTTTATAGAAAAAAAAACTAAAAGCACCTTAACAACTTTAAAATAAGATTAAATTTTCTTCCAATTAAACAAAAAAAAGTAAGAATAATAATTTTTGCTAAATGTACTTGAACTCCGAGATCAACAGGCTGCTCAACACATAAAGGTAAAACAAAAATGAAACTGGAAGTTCACCAATACTGCGGACTGAAAGATCTGTGAAGCTAACATCGAGCTAAAAAGCTCCAGGCAGATTGCTGATATGATAAAGTAAAGAAATGGTAAAAAAATTTTGGGATATATATATCCACTAAGTTGTGCCGTAATCTAATTATAAAATTTGGTCGTATTTTTGAGACTAAATATGTAATAATAGATAATAGATAGAAGATAGAAGAGAAATAATAGACTAAATATGTAATGTGTATCTTACTGTATATATATGTAAATGAGTCATCTTATTTTATATATGTAAATCTTTATTTTATATATTACATACCTTACTTAAAAAATGTATAAATAATTACAGTTTGGTTGAAGGCTCATAATGAAACATCGAAATTTTGTGCAAAAAGCGGCATCGTTTCTTTACCCCTAAACTTCACGGATCTTCATTGTTTTTACGATATATTCGATATTATCTATTTCTAGTATTTTACGACTTTTCTTTTTATCCTATTTACAAAATTAGCTCCGAAAACTTAAGTGCCTAATCCAGCCCGGACTATTGCAGACTAAGCTTCGAATGAAACATTCATCCCAATAACCCGCTTCTACAGCGTAACCATTTCCATCTAACGGTGTTATGTAGAAGCGGTACTAATATTAAAGTTTACCTACATTGAAATCGATTCCCAACTATCGATCTTAAATAAATTTCTGACTGCGTACAAACACGAACTCTGGGATAGGAATTCAGTCACGTGTCTCGCTCCACGACCCCGATATAACTTAATTGTATATTGTAATATTTCACTTGCAATTATTGAAGACACTGGCGTGGATTTATTCTGAATATATTATAATATTTTAATATAACTTGAATGAAGTATTGCCGAAAGATATCAAAAGGTTCAATTGCAATTTTAAAAAGGCGAGGGACTAAGTGATGTAAGAGTGCTCAAAATGAAATTGTAAGTGTGATAATACGTAATGAAGTACCTTTTACTACTTTCATTATTTGATCCAATAAAAAATATTATCAGACAATAGGAATATCAAAATTTGTAATTAACCATAAATTCACACTTTGGAGAAATATTTAATAAACATTTAAGTTTTTCTTATTCGTGTTAATATTAATTTTATAGTAGGTCACCTTTTATAAATAAGATAGGTCGTTTACTTCATGTGAAAGTTAAGACTATCTATTAGAATCATTTTCGAGAAAATTCAAAAGAATTATGTGACTTTTTTTAATAAACTTAACATGAGAGATAAAATAAAACAATTGAAATCGGAAACTGCAAAATAAAAAGTTTAGCAAATTTTTAAATTTTTTTTGCTATTTTGAATGATTCAAGCAAGTGCAAAATTGCAGTATTTTAAGTTTTATTTTCTTTTCAATATGTTTATTTCCCTCTGTATATGAATATCCATTGTTTCGAATTTCGAAGAGGGTTTATAACCGTTAACTGCAGACATTTTCTACCCCATATTGTTATATTACATATGCTTTTTGACCCCAAATTAATATATGGAAGCTCGCGAGTACAATTTGTTCACAGTACCTCCGTTACGTACCGATCTATATTAAAGCACAGCACTGTAAACCGTCTGTCGCATAAACTGTCTCCTTGCGAGCATACAAATAAACAAAAATATTGTCTTTATTATATTATTGTGATTGTTGCTTATATTCTTTATCGTTGCTAATTGGGAAACTCTAATGTATCGATAAATGTAGAGTAAATAAATAAACGAATAAATATTAACTTCACCGTTATTGTTCTTATAACGTTATTCAGAATTCTTGGAAAAAAAATTAACTCATATTAATTTACAGATGGAAGTTTTGCTAATAACAATATAAATTGCTTGTATATTCCCTTGGATTTGAACTTTGAAAAATATCATTGGTCTATATCAATTCACATTGAATCACACAATTAGCTTCAAATTTTACATTTTAATAATTGCCTTTCTATGTTCAAAAAAGGAAAAACTTTTAATGAAAATATAATGTTGTTATGTTATTCGTGAATTTATTTGAAGTAAGTTACCATATGGAAACCCCCTCGAAATTTGTTCACTAAATTTTACCTGGTATGTGCCACGAAAAGAGTCATGCGAACAATTATAAATGGTAGAGTTCTTTTCTATATAACCACTCGTATTAATAAATACTAATACTCGCTCGAACTCATTCTAGCAAAAATATATTTTACATAAATTTAAAATCTCCTCCAAACGTACACCTACAATAATCCAAATTGTAAATAATTTTTTATAAGCATATATTTATTGAAATATTTCTTATCGATAAAAAGCAAAAAAATTAATTAATCTCCCAAGTACAACAAAAAGTAAAACCTATTGTGCAGCACGCTAGAAATTCGAGGAAATCAGGGTAGACTTTTTGTTATGAAAATATTTTGTTTAAAACAATTTTATATTTTAAACCCTTTGTCCAAAAACGCGAGTAATAAAATAAAGTTATCAATGTACCCAATGACATCGTTAAACGTAATATTTGAATCAAAACAATCATAATATCTTCTTCAAAATGTATAAAAATGGAAATACGATCGTGCCGTCGACACTCGGGCACAAATAAATTTTTAAGGATATCAAGTATTTCGTTAAATATTTACAAATATTAATGTTTCAATATATAAATATATCGCATAGTACATATTTCACAGACGTAAAAATTCCGTCAATTTGTCTAAAACTATGAGATTCAGAATAATTTCTGTAGTTTTTCTTGTAAATATCAGGTACACAATAAGACAATAATATCAAATGTCGTTATAATAATAAAGTTTTGTAAATACAAAATATCTTATTATCATGCTATAATAAATATTAAATGTACAAAAAATTGACGTCACGACCTCAATAATGCTTTAAACAGGAAACAAGTGAAAGCTCGATAGAGACAATTTGGAAAACGGAGCGTGTAATAATTAACGATTTACCATTCGTAGGTATAGCGGTAATATATTCCATTTAATACAATGTCAATTTGGTAGCTTTGTAAAGAGCCTTGGAATAAAATGTTTTCGCAAAAATTGACATCAGAAGGACGCCAATTGTAACGAGCGTATATTTATTGGAAAACATTTATTTTAACTGTCTATTCTGTTAAATGTACTTGAAGTCTGATGAATACAATGAAACGTTTTGGTAAAATTGATTTCATGTTTTTACGATGGATTATTTTAATCACAATATTCTAAAGAGCAGAACCATTCTTGTTTTTTAATAAAAGGGAAATTCATGAAATTAATCTCTTGGAGGCCGTTGCTAAATATATATAAGCAGTTTTCATTATGCAACAGCCACTTGTACAAATTGACAGAATGTTTGTAGCATAAAAATAGTGAACTCTTTATTTAATTACTTTTGATGGCTGATTTCTTTGCTGAACCTAAATGAAATAATTATGGAGGTATTTGAAAAAAATATTGAAAACAGGTAATTTTCACATAGTTTTTTTGTAAAATAACTAATAATCTTCCTAAGATGTCATAAAAGTGAGTAAAATTGGTTGAAATAAATAATGTTTATAATATCTTTTATTTTCTCTAGCCATTTAATCGATAAAATAGTATTGTAAAAATTGTGGTTTTACAGGTTTATTCAGAGCGATCACAAAACAAATTATATTAGAATAAAATAAATGTAGCTTCAGTTTTATAACTTATTATATTATTTCATTGACTATATAAATAAAGGGAAATCGATATATAATTTCTTTGCCTTGTCAATTTAATATTAAGGGGAAATTGAATTAAGTGGTATTTTCCACGAAAATAACCCTTAATTCGATTTAAATTTTAATGTAAAGCTTCTCATAATTCCTGAAATGTTATCAATAGTTACAATTGGTAAACAAACTTTTACCACTCTTGATTTTGACGATCCTTATTTTCGATTTGTTAATTATGAGAAGAAAAGTAATTTTGTGCGTGCGTACTTTCTTTATTGAAATTTCATACTTTATATTTCCGCGAAAATCAGTGTTGCAAAAAGCATGAGACATGTGATACGTCGCTTATCTGTCAAGATATTTATTTATATGTATTTTGTGAATTATTGGTTAATGTATTTCAACACAGAGATAGATATTTTTAATGCGTAAATTAGGTTAAATGACAAATGAAAAAACATTTTTGATTCAAAATGGAAGTGGGATTTTTGCGTTTCTTTAATGACAATGTATTTAGAATTACTATATATAATAACTTACTGTGCATTACCATTAATTTTAAAATAACATTAATATTTATGTTTGAATTAAATAGTCAAAACAATGAAAAATATTTCTTTATGTGGAGACAAATTATGGAGGAACAGAAGTTACATTAACAAATATTTTATAGCATTTAATTGATAAAGGAATAATTAGTTATAAAGGAATGATATTATACAAATTGTTCGCATTAATTTAGTTTATATTTTCCATATTTAGAGGCAAATAATAAAGAAAAATAAGGAGTACAGGAATTCAAGGACAATAGACCCTTTTTACTAAATCTGTACTATGTATTATGAATTTAGGATTATTTCCCTGGTATCTTTCCATGTACGCTCTTAAAAAAATAAAAATGATCTTATTATTCTGCGTATTCTTACTTTTGGTTCATAATGAATTTAAAATATTTCTCAGATTTTTTAAATAATTTTTAAGATTTCTAGCAATTCATTTGGTTTATCAATACAATTAATTTCAAATAACGATTATTTTTTCGATAACATCTTTTTTATCATAAATTACTTATATTCATTTTATCATTGATTTTTTAGTCGTTAATATTCTTTAATAATCTACTAAGAAAAATTATTTTAATTATTTTTTTTTATTTTTAATCCAGGCCTATCGAGTCTGAATATTGTCTGATCAAGATATTCTTTTCGCCTACTAGAATGTAATGATCCATTGCAATAGTTCCGAAGAGAAACGAGAGAGACATTTTTTATTTGTAGTAATTATATAAATTTACTTCAAATGAGGTCGTTTTACCGTATTTACATCCAAATACAAATGGTTTTTCAATAAATGTCATGATCGTTTGGAGAACAATATAAATTATTATTTCAATAAGAAAAAAACTGGCCAACTAAGATACTCGCTTGCGAATCAGTAATCTCGTACTTCGCATAAAGGGAAATTATTATATTCAAGATGAGTCGCCACTAGCATAGACTTTTAAAGCAATGTATATTTAATGAACCTCGTATAATTAAATAGGAGTATAAGTCCATAAATGTTATTGTAAATATCTACCACGATCATTAAAGTTTACCCAAAACTCAGGTTCAGTATTTCGGAAATAGCGCAGAGGGATATTTTCTTGCATATTTTTCAGTATATTGTAGAGATATACTAATTAAAGTAATTATAAATTTTTGAGACCCACGTAAATAGAGTTTTTAAATTGTATCCCACATTACACGTGTAATTTAATTTTTTTAGAAATATCCATTAAAATATTATTTATGGAGGCGAGAGTATTGGTATGATGCATACAAATCTCTTATGTAACGAAATACCTTATGTGAGCGCTGAAGTACATACTACAATCTCTCTCCATTTATCCGCGATAAGTTCCCGTAGAATACAAGTATTGACGTGGAGATTGACGTCTACGTGGGGTAGAGAGTTTTTCGCGAGACACCTACCATTTAGGGTTAACACTACCGTATATACTTTATTGACATCTGCAGTAGCAAACGAGTTACATGAAAAAAAGTAATCTCAGTAACAATAGTTATAACTTAGTTGTTTTGTCGATTTTATGGACCAAATTAAAATTAAATTTAAAAAAAAACCAAAAGGTAATTTTATCTAAAGAAACCATTTAAAATAAAAAATGTTGATCGGATTATTCGCGGATCTAAACAACGGGAGGGATTATGTCGGGACACACGGCCATTAGTTTAGCGTGAAATATTTACACAGCGAGTGGCTTACATTGTGATCGATTGAAATGAAAACGAGATATCGACTGTGTACTAGATTTACGTGCGACTCAATGATGTGCATGGTCGAGGGGTATACACGTAAATAATGAAATGAATGAAACCAAATGGCATATAGGTATTAAGTCGATTCATTGTATAAATCTTACGAAACTAGGCTTACAATGTAAGCTGGTTAAGTCATTTTATAGGGCAGCGCTACAACGAGTTGGGCGGTGACTCCAGTAGCGCAGGGGCGTGTGTTGATTCTGGTAGGGGCAGGTGATCGATGGCCAGCCTGGCCAGCGGCAGTGCTCTGTCGGCAACGTTTCGCATGCTTACCTAATTGAAGACCGGGTAGTGGTGTAATAAGCGGGTCACGTATGCCCTGCACACGATGTTCATGATACTGGCGAATGTCAAATCTAGACATGAGCCGCTGAGCATGGTCTGTTGGCATGTATGTCGCCTGGCCAATCCGCTTTGTCCAGCAGCATCGAGGTAAGGGCGGGGCCCTTGCACTTGCCTCAGTCTGGTGTACTCTCGTAGTTTTTGGGAACATTCAATCGTGGTGGCTGGCGGTGGTCGGGGCCCTCGATCTCCCCTCTTCTCTTTCTATCTGCTATTCGCTATCTTCGACGCATAATTGTACATCTAGGAGGCGTCGTAGTTGATGTAGATTGAAATTTTTGAAAAAGTCGTTTCATTTCTCCTTAATTCAAGGAAATTAAGGTAATTTTAATTAAAATAAAATACTCCTTCTGTGGTTCAATAAATACACAATCATACTAAACAAGTAAAATATTTAATATAGTATGTGATACCAAAGACGAGGAGATGTTTTGCAAACAAAAAAAAAGAAATTGTGAAATAACTCAAAGCAAACGCGGTGTCTATAAAATGAGTTACAGCAAGCAATTAGAAGCAAACCATCAAAATAAAACTAAGATAAACCGTCGAAAATAACTGCATTTGCATAAAACCATGTCAGTATTTCGACGCAACAGCATGTTGTAAGAGCTCATAAACCAACATAGATTACGTTTCGTATTCGTTTTATTAATATCTAGTAAATTAAATTTAGTTACGTTTTACCAAGCTTTAGTGGTAAAGAAAGCTTTGCTGGCAAAACTTCGCTTAGTAAGGAAAACAAGGCAAAGATATCGCTGCAGTACCTTTATTATTAAATTTGAAAGCTCGTAACTCATTCCTTTTACGAGATGTTACTAGAAGTAGTAAACCTAGGAGTAGACATCTACTTAAATGTCGAGTATGTAAACTTCATTTTTGATTTACTAATTTAATCTGTTAATTAACACTTTATTAACTTTCTTTCTAATTCAAAAAATTCTTGAGGTTACTAAAATTATTCTTAGAGATAAAAACAAATATAAAATATTACCCCCATTGAACTTCTGATGAGAGCGATTTTTTTCATAAATATATGTAATGTGCAGTAATTGCATTTTAATTAAATTTTTAAATTTGTGGTTTATTTTAAATTTGTAACATATTTAAAGCTGTTTTACTTATATTTAACATTTATGACAAAGTTGAGAAAAAAGTGCCAAAAATGGAAAAGGGTGCTGAAAGTTAGATTCAACCAATTATAATTTTACAATTTTCTACTTCAATAACATTTTACCTAATAAAAACATATTCACTAATTAATTAAAAATAAGAAGCTGTCAGTGATTTGATATAATATTAACTGAAATAAATTTTGTAATCTGTTAATTTTGGGCCCATCTGTAGAACCATAATTAAAGTTTCACGCTTGAAATGATTATCATAAATACAAAAATCTTATCATAAATTCAAATTTTCAAACTTGTAATCACAAATTTGAAAAATTTATTTTGATTCATATTTCGTATGTGCCCTGGTTTTTAATTACTATGTTATTTACGTTTACCATTTCCTGAAGTGATACCAAAGAATATTGTATCGATGTGTAGACTTACATCAAATTAAAAAAAAGTTATGTGAAAATATTGACACCCTATATTTTTATTTCCAATGTGTAATTAGTTTATATTAATGAATGACTACGATATTAATATAACCACATAAATCTACATAGCCTTATGTGATAATAAATACCAACCTATTCTGATAATAAGTATTGGATGAGCTATTAATAAAAATCCGTAACCTCAAAATAATCGAATTATAAATCCGCCAAGAAATGCTGCATGGAAGCAAGAATATTACTTTAGGCATCTTCTCTATCTATGTGAAACTAGTTTTTTGAAGAAGGTATTGAAGTTATGAAAAGTTTTTTCTGGTGTCAATAACATTTAAAACATGGCTTTTATGATTGTTTAAATGTTTAAACAAAGTTGTAATGGCCCTCTGATACCGTCACAAATGGGATAAATTTTCAATATTATTTGGTTATTGTAATTACGTACTTATATTTAATAAGTACTTTTAAGCGAGATACTTTTGAAAGTATATTTTTAAAAACATATTCTAAGACTAACATTTCACATATACATACATTATGGTTACTATAATATTACATATATAATACATTATGGTTACTATAATATTACGATATCGTCATTTAAAAGATTGGGATAGCATCAAGCAAATGGCACTTATTACACATTAGTGCATGAAACATGTCAGTCACAGAAATTATGTTCTCAGGGATTTGTCCTAAAGAATGTCGTATGATATATTTATACGACGGATACAAACGACATATTCGTATGTAAATCTAGGTCGTATTCGTTTTTTTCGCACATTATTCGGAGTATTGCGCATTGAAAGAAATGCATTCCATCGTCTATCACGGAATATTGTCCATCAAAACTTATTGTAATTTGACTGTCACGTAAGATATGTAAAGAACAAATAAATAAAATTAATGACTGAAATTCTATTTTTATTGTCTATTATTAAAAAAAAAAACAATAAAGAACAACGATGCGACGAGTTAAAAAAAGTATTATATATATTGGATATTTTCTCGCATTTCTATATTTCAAAAAAGTATTTGTAAATATTTATCTGATTATTTTCAATAATTAAGTAAGTACCATAACAGCCAGCTAAGTGATAGCCTGACTTTTGCATCAAGGGTTTCGTACTTCGCGCTAAGTGAACATATATATATATATATATATATATATATATATACATACATATATATATATATATATATATATATACATATATATATATATATATATATATATATATATATATATATATATATATATGTATATATAGGTCCGTGTGTTTGTGCGTGTATACGTATATTTATATTTTGGTAAATATCTCAATAACTATCATTATAGTTTTCTTACAACCTGTACGTAGGCTTATATAAACCGTTGTTATAACCTTAGTTTCAGTAGATACGGGAATACATTTTTACATTTCGACAGAGTATTTCTTACTTCTGCATCTAAAAATCGTATGGTGTATTAGATCATTTATAAACAATATTGTATGGATTATAATGTCCAGAGACTATATATCCAAAAACAATATTAGTGTAGATTCTTACATTACAAAATATTAGATCAGATACTTAAGTTATAGATCTAGATCCATGTTTGTAAGGCGAGTCTTTAAAAGCGGATAGGCATGAAGAGCTATTGGTGACACGACGACGGCATCGATACTGCGAAAAGAGACAAGTCATTTTGTGAGAGGGATGCTCATCTTGATTGTAAATATTGGAAGTTATACATATCACAACTTCTACGAAAGCGAAAAAGCTTGCAGTAAAATAATTGAAATATCTTTTTTCTTTGCCAAGACGCGGAAAAAACTAAGTCAATAAGTGCAATTTTTTTCTTGTGAGTGAAGTCGCGGAAAATTGCAGGACAAAACTTGCAACAATTTATCGTATGCAGATCCGCGGAAGAAAGCTAGCAGCGTAATAATTTTAATATTTTTTTTCATGCAAAACCGCAGGAAATGCTAGCAATACAATAATTGCGACATTTTTTGTGTAGGCGGAGCCGCGGGACTAAAGTTAGCAGTACAAAAATTGCAGTACTTTTTTATATGAAATATTGTTCTGGTATATACATGACTTTCAATTTCTAATTTCGAACTTTTAATTTTCAATATCTAATTTGGGATTACTTTCCTTTAAAAATAACGACTGCAAATAGAATGATACCGATCATACATAAATTTATTAAAAAATATTTTCTCAAATGAAGTTAAAAATTCCTATTTGAAAATAAACCTAGCGAATTAAAAGCAAAAATTAAAAAAAAACCATATTGTAAACGTTAACAAGAGACAAAGATGTAGTTCATATTCAAAACGTATCACTTTATAACGACTACCTCTGCTTCGAAGGAAGATGGTTTGTTGGCAACAGTAAAAAAAAACGTTTGAAAACATTTACAAAACGATCAAACCTCACAGCCCGACTAAGGCAGTAGCTGCTGTGTGAAATAATTTTAATATCAATATTGTGTATAATCGTGGGATTTGAATTGAAAGCGAATAAGTAATTGTTCTATCTATAAAACCAATTATCACACCATACCAGTTGATATATATTATACATCAACTGGTGGGGTGTGATAATTGGTTTTATACAGGTTTCAGCTAGAGGTTATTTTTTACTCAAGAGATATATATATATATATATATATATATATATATATATATATATATATATATATATATATATTGAGTAAAAAATAACCTCTAGCTGAAGCCTGTTAACTCTTTGCACATAGAGACCAGAGAATTTGTTATAAAATATACAGTTACTATCATAGATACTTTGTATTGAGTTTGTTTCGGATTTACAGGTTACAAATCCTTTGAGCTTCAGCGGGCTTTAAATGCCGGCAATATCCTTGCGCCTTAAAGTCGTTTACTGACGAAAGGTAATATCTTTTATCTTATTTGCTACCTTAACATCTTCGATCCGCATCAATGACTCTACGTCACATTTGACCTGAATTTGAAACCTAACTTTTGATCTTTGATTTTAATTTGTTTCTGTTCATGGTATTAGATTATTTAAATTACTGAAATTGTTCTCAAAAATATTCGGTACATGTTGAAGTTCGGACGGGTTCTTATTTTTATTTATATCTGCATCTGGAATTGTTTTTTGAAACTAAAAGGTTTTTCTTTAAACTCGGAGAATATTTTTTAATTTACTAAAAAAGCCTCTTGAATTCAAATTTTGATCGTGAAAATTATTTCATGAATAAAAATCAGTATTTCTCTGAAACGATACAGCATTCTTTTTAGTGGTTAGTGGTTAGTTTTGTAGTAGGAAGTTACCAACATATTGAGTTTCAACGTCCTGTTTTTGTATATTATACGAGAAAAGATAAATGTAATACAAATTTATTTAGTAACAATTTCGTTAGAAAATGCACTAAATATAGGATGAAACATATTATTTCTCAAACAAATATTTAGGAAAAATGTTATTTCGTTTTATAAAGATGCCGTAAGTAACACGGGCGTATGATTAGAAAAGATAAATTTATATGGGCTTTTTATTTTTTCTAATAATTGTAAAAACAATTTTCGAGTGAAAGTTTTAGTACTTTTAATAATTTATTTCATAATTTTATTTTATAATTGTGAATTTGTTGAGCGATTTTTATTTATTCACGAACTGAACTTAGATTTTGTCCTAAAGTCTTTTCGTGCCAAGATTCATCTCAATGGCATAAGAAATATCTTCGAATTTGTATGTGTGCATGTATACGTAAATATATATATATATATATATATATATATGTATGTGTATATATATATATATATATATATATATATATATATATATATATATATATGTATGTATGTATAGTCATGGTGGGGCAGGGTGGGTCGCTTCCCCCCACCCTAATTGGCCCTTTCATTAATCCTGGAGTTGTCGACCGAGTCGCATTTTTAAATTCACATTATAGGTTGAATTCATAGGTTGGATTTACTTTCCTTTTTTCAAATTATTTATATTCATGGAGCCTAAAGCATGAATGTGTTGTCGATACCTACGTTTTTGTGAATTAACAAAAAACAACACTCGGTCCATAACATAACTGGCATTAATGGTTCTGAATAATTAACTACACAAAAATAAAAGCCGACTTCAAAAAGTACGCCTTAGCTTGGTTTAAGAAAAATTGGCACCTACTTCTTGAACTGTTTCTCACGGATTATTTTGTACTTTTTGAAGTTTGTTTTTCCTTTTTTGGTTTTTGTTTTTTTCTATTTGGAGTAGCCTAAAGATATTTTTCTATTTGGACCAGATGAAGAGTTTCATCCCCCATCTCCAAAGAACTTCATTAGATCTTTACAAAATTTAAATAAAGTCACCTTAAAATAATTTAATTTTAAACAAAAAAAATATTGCTATCGGTTAACGATCGGAGAAAATATCGCGCAGCACACGTTCAAAAAAAATAATAGTCTCTCTCTGTTTTAGAACGTTTTCATTTTACCCATGTCGGTCCTAGTCCAGTCGCGCACGTCAGTCCCAGTCCAGACGTGACCAGTCCATGCACGATGTGTTGTAAAGATTTATCGATGTCCGGAAATATTTTGTCACGAAGTTTGCACAAATTTTAAGTGCATTGACATTTTTTAATACTGGAAATGGCTATTAGATTTCATTTTATGGACGATCAAATATATATTCGTATTATTTAATAAATATTTATTTTCTGTATTTTTGTTTGTGAACAAACTTTAATAACTTCATGCATTTTTCATATTAGTGCTTAAATTATTATACCTACTGCTAATAGGGTCTTCTTTTATGTTTATTATTGTTATTTTGTGTCATAGAAAACCTATAAGTCGTTTCTGTAAATCCGGTAAGTCTTCATGTCTTGTATCATGACTCTTCTCTCATTGAAATAGCGACACGCGTTGCGATTGTGATACGCATTATATGATGCTTCTCTGCTGATACGCAATGAATCGACTACAAGATCGATTAGGGTACCCTAACATAAGATTGCTTTCACCTCATCGTATAGTTAATAAAAATATTTGAGTAAAATGTTTTTGTTATAACCTGTAAGCATTAAAAATCACTCATTATATATATGCGGATATATGTTTTTGAACAGGCCGCATATATTCATTAAATATATGCGGCCTGTTCACAAACACTCTTTAACAAATTACATGTTTACATTATGTTTTGAGGCGAATAAACGAACGCAGTCATCTAGCTACTGTAGACATATTTAGTTGATTTCTGTCATGTGTTTTATTTTTGTTCATTTATTATTTTTTTATTCTAGTGAGATTGAAGAAGAAACAACCATATAGAAGTAGTGGCGAAAGTGATAGTGTCGGAGAAGAAAAATGGAAGCAGATTCTAGCACTAACGTAAGCGTAACTGCCCCTACATCTGTAACCATAGACTGTTTTGCGACATTAAGTGTATCATCCATACGATCTGGATCTGGCACATAAGCTGAAATTTATTGTGATAATGACGTAAGTGGCTTGACCGTTTATTTAGCATAACCCCATCGCAAAAAAAAAATTAGGAAATGTTGGTAACCAACTACAAATTATTATTTCGCACAAGATGCTGTGAGATTAAAAAACAATTGGAATAGAGCTGGGTGACCGATTATGCTCTTTATCTTACGTAATCTAAGAAATTTAAGGGCGCTTTGTGTATTTACTGTGTGTTGTTTCCACCAACTAGTGTGCACTAGGTTCGTTTATAATGCGACCTTTTACTCGCTATAAAGATATTCACGAATTTACGAAAATTCATGTCACCTTGGCTACACAAATCAGCAACTACAGTTTTAAAATGTTTCTGAAAAATAAGCCTCTCGATGTACAGCTATATTCTGGCCATCAAAAAGAAATAGAAGTCAACAACTTTGACAGTGATGTTTTATTATATTTATAATCTACCATTGAGGGGCAAAAACAAAATGAATGTGTTTTAGAAGACTTGGTCATATAAAAATGTGAAGATGGTGACTTAAATTTTGAAAGAGCATGTCGAAAACTATCTTAAAGATACCACTTACCTATCGCCACAAATTCAAAATGAAATAATTGATCTATATGATGATGTTACCGGAGATGACATCTTTACTGACGTCAAAGGCGCATATGCCTATAGTATCTTGACAGAAGAGAGTAGTAACATATCAGGATAATACAACACTACAGAAGAACAACTTACCATTGAAGTCAGATTTTATGATGAAGAAAAAGTTATAGTTCGTGAGGAATTCTTAGGCAATGGATGTAAAATGTGTGGACTCACGAATTGACAAATTTGTGGAAAACGTAGGCTTTGATCCAGAAAAGTGCGTCGGATATGGATACGACGTATGCTCCGCCATGGGAGGATAGGACGGTAGATTCCAAAAAGTTCTAGGGAAAATGTACTACACCTAATGGTAAATTATGTTATTAAACTTAGTGGTAAACTATGCAAACCAAATACCGGTGATACGATATACTTTTTCCATAATTAAAGGAATAATAAAATTTTCCATTGTGCATACCACGCAAATTTTCCAATGTTCCGCGTAACTGGTTGGTTGAAAAAATATAAAAGTAATGGCAAATTGTAATTGTATTTGAGAAATTCCCAAGTGATGATAACACTGGGACAAGAAAAGCTGTTTTCCAACTCCGTTGCGCCCCACAAGTTTAGAATTCATGGTTAGTATTTGTCTTACAACCAAATATTCGCCACAACTGCAGTTGGTAGTTAATGCCCTACAGTCAAAAAGTATTGATTACCTGTAATGTGCAAATCATATAAAAGAAGACACGAAGATGTTAAAAAGAAACCAAAAATGTTGACGTTGGAAGCTAAACTTTAATAGCTGAGGCCGAAACAATGGCGGAGAATGTAGGAACTGGTTTTAGAATGTCACACTGGCGGGTCACTAATTAGCAAGAACATACAGAACAACACACCAGAAACGGATAAAAATTCTTCAATCTTATACGGTTATTTTTATTTTGATAGCAGATATTTATTTTTCTCCAATTTACTAATATTTCAATCTTTAGAATACATTTATATTCATTCCTGTGGCGCTTCATTTGCAATCCAGTATTTTAAACATATTTTTTCAAATATCAAAGATCCACAATATTACCGTTTTTGGCTCGTTGTGCTATTACCTTGACCTTTATCACTTTTCGGTTGACGCGTAAAGAAATTTCGCACACTAGTCTTGGAAAGTTTTCCCTACACTAGTCTTAGAAAGTTTTATGTTATTGTTATGTGAAGTCCCCGGGTCTCTCTGTGATCGTGTGAAAGCTTTATTGTGCTTATTTTGTGTTGCGAATTTCGGCCAAATCGAACAAAAGAATTCTTAAGTCAGCGAGAGTATTTCATTGCCAAAGTACTTGTGTTGATAAAATTCATCGGTTTCGTAGAGGAAAACATGTATTGCAAGGAAAAGCACTGGAACGAAAGTTCCGAGTTTTTTTTACAACATATTGCAATATAATGTTCTCTATTATAACAACTTAATTTTACTATGAAATTATCTTACTGCTTTTTAACGTATGTTTAAGAAAAAGGAAATTTTGTATTATTAATTCACTAAAAGTTCATTCGGAATTATTATTTTAAAGATTGATTGCGTAGCTTTCATACTTATGCAATGAACTTATAATTCGTTCTTAATTTTGTCCCCAAAATGTAGAAACTGTGATGTCTAAATTTCGTTATTCGATTGTTTATCACAGTTTGATACTTCTTTTTAATAATTTTCCGCAGATGTTTGAAATATACTTCAGGCATCCGTCTTGTAAATACCTTCAGTATAAAAATCTAAGAAATAGGAACATGACGGTCTTTGTTCCAAATATTTTTGAAGTTCTTAAATAAGTGTCAGTTATATTGAATTACGGATTTGAAAGGAAAAACAGGATTGTTATAAGCGTTATTAGCTTTCTGTATCGGAAAAATAAAGAAAGGAAATTTCTTTTCTCTCACTCACATGTCTATCATTATGCTTATTACTAACTCATACTTATGAAACCATTCGATATAGAATCTTCATTTAGTTGTAAAGTATACTAAGCCTCATAAATCTGAATAGTTAAAACTAAAATATATCCATGTGGAAATATTACAGGGATCAAATTAAGTATTGAATTAGATTTAAAAATCTATATGTAAAGATTGTTTAACAACTTTTTTTGTGCATTTTATATAATATAATTTTATACTTGTACCCACAAAAATATTATTGATACCTGTAGAGTACGTATTCTTAAATATTTATGTACCTATCACCTAGTATCTATTGAGTTTTATTCATACTTAAATCGTGTTTCATATTTGATACGCGAGGTGCATACCAGCGCGCATCACATGCGATTGGTAAACACGTATGCATGCAATTTTAGTTTCGAAAATTGTATAACATACAGTTACAGTAATGATGCAAATCTGTAATTGTATACTTTGGAAAGGAACACGAAATAAAAATTTACTTTCTTTCGAATATCAATAGCTCAGTTCTTAAAAAGTGACCCAATTATAAAGATTTAAACTTAGTCTTAACGCAACGATGGCAATATCGAATTGTAATGAGCTTTTTAATGTGTATTGTATTTTACGCTCTATTGATAAATTTGCATGTTCATTACTCGCTTATTTTTTAGTAATTTTTTGTAATATTTTACTGCTGGTTTTTAATTAACCCATATTTTCATGTAATTTCAATAAGAAAAGAAATTTTAGGAGTAGTCAACTACCTTTTTTTCAAAAAGTATTGAAAATTCTTTCCTAAAATTTAGAGTATCTAGACTCATCAGTTATTCTTAATGAATAATAATTTATATTAACTTTAAGAATATATATGAAATTAAAAAAAAAACGAATGCATAACAATTTCTATAGCTATTAAAAATCGGCATAAAATTCTACGTCCTTTATATCAAAGTGCCAACAGAAATTGTCTCGTCAAAGAACGATATTCGTATTAGCAATACCAGAGAAAGTTATTGCATAAAAAATTACATAAAGTTTGTATCCTTTTATTATCACCTTTTATTATATTTCAACAAGTACGACAATGTTGGTTGCTAATTGCGATAACAGTTAGTGTTGTTGTTATTTTTTATTGTAATTTAAATGTTAAAAAATTAAAGGGTCATGCTGCTGACATACACTAGTTAAAGCACAAAAATAAAATCATGTCGTTATTTATTTGCAAATTGAAAATAAATAAATTATTATATCAACGCTAATGTTGTAATTGCGAAATTTAGTTTGTCTTTATATAGATGAATAATTTTCATAATGATAAATTAATTCTTATGTAAGTGAATAATGTATATTTTATAATAATGTAAAACATAAAACCGTTATTACATCTGTTATATTTTCTTCTCTTCTACACTCTTTGCAATGCGCATAGTTGCTACAAATAAATAAATAATTTTCGGTTAAGTTCTACAATTGAACGATACGGGAACAGCGCAATGAACCTATCAAAAGATTCACACTCGTAAAGTTGCATCATAGCATTGCGAGGCAAAGATGAATTATAATTTGAAAGAAGGCATTAACTATGATCGCACAATATCACCGACATTCTATAGACGCCCAACATTCATCTTCTTCGCCGATTCGTTTTTAGATTGATCTTATTCCGATAAGTCATCAGACAAATTGCTGTCGCATATATTTTTCAAGCATTGTACTGGTTTCTTTTATTACACAGTTTTGTCGTTTCATTCCGAGTACAAATACGGATCACATTCTCGAACGCATCAGTGCATTGCAAGTGCCAGACAATTTATTAAATAATGTATTTTACGAAGGGAATGATGCAATAAAAAAATTAATGTATTAATACAATATTCATACACATTAAAATAAATTTTTAGAATATATTTAATATTTATGTCTGAATCTTGGATAACAACAAAGAAAGTGGCAAACAACAAAAACAATATTTTGTAACCGTAGTAGTTTCTGAACGACGCGAAAGCTTTTAAGTAAAATTTAAAATACATATATATATATATATATATGTATATATATATATACATATATATATATATATATATATATATATATATATAAATATATATATATATATATATATAAATATATATAAACTTCATTAAAATGCGTATAACCAGAATGGAATATATTTTAATCAACTATTTCAATTTACGTGTTAAAATGAAATATTTTTTTTATTTTATGTCATTTAATATATTATCTCGGACGGAAATTTTTTCTTACCTTAAAATATTTATTTTTGTCCTATTCAAGGTTTTGTTTTATTATTCAACTATCTGTGGCCTGCAGTTTCCCTCGCATAGACTTATTTTATTTCTATTAGTTTCTGGTAAAGTGGATCATGCCGAATTTTGCGTAGTCATTTTACAGAATATCACTTTATTTACTTATATTTTATAAGTTCTTACGTCATGTTCATGCCTACCCCTAAAGGTCTGTGTATATATGTATATATATATATATATATATATATATATATATATATATGAATGGTAAACAGGAACTAAATTCATCATAGACAAACAATTTTTAATGAAATCCTACATCATCAAATTCTCTTTTTAAAAAGTTAGTTCAAGTTAGTTTTTTTAAAAGCCAAATGTTAATAAGGGGAAATGCTTTTAATTCTTTTTTTCTTCACATATAATGAGATATTTATATGAAGTATATATTTGAATTTCATGCACGTAGTGTATAAAACTATAGAAACTACGAATGTGTGACCGAAGGATGAAAATACGTACGAAACTATAAATGTGGCGTGTTTGACTACATTACCCTAAACAAATAAGATTGCTACTCTATACGAATACGTGACATATTAAAATTTTCATTGCTTATTGGAGCTAATGTCAATATAATTTTCAAAAGACCCTAGGCTATAACTTAAACTAATATCTTAAGTCTTAGCAACAACCTTTCATTGTCAGGGATTTTATTTATGCAAAGAAATTACGCGATATATAAAACGCAAGTTCATTTATAAATACTCTATTATTGTTCCCAGAACTATTATTAAAGTTACTTCAGAAACGGAAATCCTTTTAGCAAAGCAATTTTTCGAAACATAGCACGCTGTGCATTTCTATTGTAAGTGGCTTAAACCTCGCACAAACATGTGCCCCAGTTTATTTCAAAGTTTGCTACTAGGAAATATGAAAATAGGAAACGACTATTGAAATTTTCACCACACTCCAGAAGTTCCACGCTCATGTCGCCTAACACTTGGAAGTGTAGAATACATATTCTAGCCTCGAACGATCTACCTTTATTTTAATATATTATACCAGAGCCAAATGCTATACGGAGTTATATTTTTAAATTGCAATGACGGTAATTAGTTTTCTATTTAGATTTATTACAGTATGTCGCATACTAGTTCCAGAAAGGAAAGTTAAAAAAAAATTAATACTTATTTGTAACAAACCTGGTGAATATTTTCTTCTATTAAATTTATGTTAATTGCAATACTTTTATTTTCTACCTGTGATGTTACGACGGCTTGATAATCAAAATTTATCCTGAGTTACTTAGTTGCGTATGTAAATAATAACAGCAAGGCTGAAAAAATTTAATATTTGGTCAATATTTCACATTTTTTTCATTAGTTAATTTACTAAAGCACCGTGTTTTATCATATTTTCTCAATCTTTTGCAATTGATGTTGCCTTGGCTTTATTACATTTTTTATAAAACAAACAAAATCGAGCATATTTCATTGTCAAATGGCTCAATCCACAACCATCGAGTTGGGAATTATTTTCAGAAGGAAAACAAAACATATAAAATTATGGAATAAAAATAAGAAAAGAGAATCTTTTAGATTACATTCTGGTAATTAATTAGCGTAAATATATAAAATCAGGCAACTTGCTAAAATAAATCGACAATGACATTATTGAATTACCGCTCAAACGTGAACTTGTTAATTAGGTCAATGAGGTCATAATTTTTGTTTAAGTTGTATAACCAGTGTTAATAACATTGCTATGTATTAGTTAAAAAATGGCATTTTGAAACTGTGAATAATCTGAAAACCTGTATACATATTATTTTATTTATTAAAGTATCTTTTTCTATTCGTAGGAACACCAAATCATTGAAAGAATGGGAAATGTATTGTTACTTATTAGGAATATTTTATGTATACAAATGTATATTGAAGAATTTAATAATAATTTCTGTTCGAATTAATAAGCTCAAAAAATAACTCTTCACGGTGATCACATCGACTCAGTGGCGACGAATAAAGCCATATCTAATTCAATTTCAAACAAGAAAATTTCTCACAACATGATATACGAGTACGGTTAGGTGACATCAACGCGAAACGTTTTCATTTTCCTTACCCCCATATTGCCTTCCATTACTCAAGAAATGTTCCGTTACTAAGTGAAATCCTGCTCACTGCCAGCTCTTTATATGTACATCAATATGTGACGTACTCTTCGCCTTCAATGTGAAATTGTTTAATGTGCCCAAAATAACCGTGAGCCCGTTCGGATAACGCAATTCTTCTGTGTCTTTTTGGATATCATACGAGTGGTGATGATAAACAAATTTTGTTTGACGATATTTTTTTTTCATCTTCAATGTTCTTTTTTCAAGCTCAAATATCTTTTGATATCATCACTGTAAGAAGCGCCACATTTTTATTTATGCTCGTAATCAAAACTTTCGTAAACCCCTTATAATTTATATATTAATTTAAAAGGACGCAACTCGAGTGATATTTTCTTCAAACATTTTCTCTGCTGCTATAAGTATCTTCTCAAATATGCAATGAGGACATTAATTACATACTTTTAATATTAGCATAGGAGCGATTACCCTGCCTATGCCTAAAATTTTAGAACTTTATCAGTTCTTGACTAATTGAAATTATCTTAGGTGCGCAAATAGCTTTTTTATGCTGCTACAACGGAATTGATATGGGGAACGGAAATGGCAATGGCAGTCCCGACGGATTTTCTTGGGTTTGTAATTATATTAATAGGTTCTTACTTTCTTTTAGAAGGGGATTTAAAAAAAATATATTTAATTGTTTTTCAATTATAACGACTACATGCGTCGTGCGATTTCATAAAATTTTAACTTTGCTTTGATTCTAGAATTAATTCGAGATAGAATTATGAAATCTGATATAAATTAAGAATATTGGACATTAAATCTATTTCGTCTAATTATCATTAATATAACACTTTAGTATATCTTAATTTAAACAGAAATTCTAGCAATAGCGAAACAATAATTATTTATGTAAATTTGCATCGGGAACATGTATAAGATGTGTGAAAAAAATATATTATATATTTTTTATATTTTACCAATTTATAGTTTTTATCCTGAAAATATCACAGTGTTACCGTTGCAGCCGTTATTCTCAGAAACCGGTTGACATAGTAACTTGAAATTTGGCGTAATAATAAATGAAATAATTAGACTTTTCAATATATTTGTAAAAATTGACATCAGAAAGTCATTAAACATTAAAATCCATGAAGTCTTCAGTATATTTGGTTCCCTTTTAAATTGATAATAATTTATCACTAACTTTATTGAATATAACTTATTACAATATAATCTTTAATTTGATTACTTGTAAATATATACAACGAGTAAAACGTATAGACTCGTTTTGTCGATACGTTTTACTCGTTATATATATGACATACCTACATATTACTCGCATATATTACTCATCTTATATATATATATATATATATATATATATATATATATATATACCTTTAGTAAAATAATTACGCTGACAATAACCAACTAAATATATTCAAAGTTCAGCAAAAATAACGTTAAATTACCCGAGGCCCCGAGCTTACTAGAAAAACCTTATTGGAATTTTAATTGTTTTCACAGTCACAGGGACGTTTTAGTATTTATAAAATTCCAAATTTACATTTAACAATGCTTTACGTTTCAAAATCAGATCATTTCAGCTCGAATAATATTTACGTGGCAATATGTGACTCAGAAATTAGTTTACAAATTGCGTTGCCAATGCCTTCTTCCATTCATCCACTGATGCATATAATCATTTCTTTTTCAAATATTGAATATATTTGGCGTTAATTTTGTAGAAATTCATTATTCACAATTAAATGAAACTGCGTGATGTAGTATTATTTCTACTTTCTTTAAGTTCTTTACCACGACCTAGGTTTCCTTGTATTACAACATCTTCAAGTGGGCTGTTAGCAAAGATCTTTATCAATCTTTCCCAATCTTTGCTAACAGCCCACCTAAAGATGTTGTAATACAACGAAACTTAGGTCGTGGTAAAGAACTTAAAGAAAGTAGAAATAATACTACATCATGTAGTTTCATTTGATTGTGAATTTCTTTTTATCTTTCTTAGAAACTTGTATCGTTTAATCACAATTAGCATGGGAATATACATGGGTCTTTTGTGATTTTGTACTCTAATTGCTAATGGTGTGAATTCTTTAGAATATGGCGGTTTTAGAAATTAGTTGTTTAGTAGCTTATTTAGAAACCTAATTGCATATATTTTCATAATTTCAAATAGTTGGAGATCTCTTAAATATACTCTGGTTAATTATCTCACGTTTTAACGCGTCATTTGAAGATGATTAATGTAATGGTGCTGAAAGTGTGACCACGAGATGGATAGCCATTTCGTAGTCGCACTTTCAGCAACTCTTCACTGGTTTATAATCAGTATAACTAACTCCTTACGGAAGTAAAAGTCAGCCTTAAAAATCCGAGGATAAACTTTACGAAATCCGTGGTTAAATATAATTTTATGATATTAATTTTGCTCCCAATTTAATTATAATTGGTGAAAACAAATCAAATATTTATATCTGTATGCTACCAATTTCATTTAATACGGTGAATCATTTAGATTATGGATTTTAGAACCAGATTAAGTTTTAAAATGTGCGACTAATTATTGAGAATTAAAAAAAATACACTTTTTGTTCAAATTATTCATAATAATGTTAACATATTCGTTCATTCATAAAATATATTTTATTTATGCTTCACTGATGATTTTAATTTCCATTAGGGGCACAGGACAAGATTTTAGTTCAATGTGTCACCTTGCTCTTAGTTATGTGAATTTATAATATAGGTGTTGTTTA
Source organism: Druceiella hillmani (assembly GCA_039881145.1). Taxonomy (NCBI): domain Eukaryota; kingdom Metazoa; phylum Arthropoda; class Insecta; order Lepidoptera; family Hepialidae; genus Druceiella; species Druceiella hillmani. The sequence goes on along the minus strand of JAYKKI010000140.1, from coordinate 474,010 downwards.
ACAATATCAGGTAATGCAATATCAGTTGTCGCCCGAACAACATGGGTTTATGACTTGGTTTACGAACTTCGCCCATAATCATTACTTTTAAGTTCTTGTCTTCCTAAACAAGTGCAAGTAGCGAAGACGTTATAATATACTTCACCTTTCTTACTATTCTCCTACAGTAGTCTTGTAGATATGCCATAAGTATTCTTATTTCTGGGTCTTTCTGTTACTCACATTTCTCAAATGACAAAATTAAATGCATTATATTTTCCTTCTATATTTAGACCCTGTTAGTTTATAATTGTAACGATATACAACGATGATCGCTAAAATAATTTTAACTTGAACAATAAAGCAAAGAAAGCTTTTTTGCACAATTTGGAGTGCAAAATTAACGTCGAAATGAGTTATTTGGCTGTCGCAATATGCTGGACGACTGATTGATGTGGTTGAGAAAAGGCGCGTATTTGTACTCGAAACCAAACGACGACCGACATAATAAGCAAAACCGGGACAATGCCTGACAAATGGATGCGATAGCAATTTGCTAGACGGCTTACCGGAATGAGATCAATCTGGGAACGAGTAGGTAAAGGCAACGGAAGCATGACCTTTGTGGCGACATTGTGCTACGATCATTTATTACTTTCTCCTTTATTTGTCATTTCGTTCCAGTTCACAATCGATTGCGCGGTATTTCAGAAACAGTCTCGAGAAATGGTTATTAGTAACACAAAATTAATTTTTAGTTTATTGACATCTTTGTAAATACTAAAGATTACCAATATTGCTGAGATGCTATTTTTATTTGCGCATGTAACTGTAACCTATTTCATTACATACAATGAAATACTTAGGTGATATCTTTAACATTTACGTGCTAATAGAGAAAGAAGGAAGTTTGTATGTTTGTATGTAGTTCCAAATAAAATTATATGTTAACTCAATTTCAACAAAACCTTTATAATTTTACTTCTTTCTACTAAGCTACATTAAATTAACGGAGGCTGGTTAGCGACAGTATAATTGATATAAAAGAAGAGATCATCCACATTAATTCATATTAAAAATGCAAAAGTTCGAATGGATGGAGGCATAGATGTATGTTCATTACTTTAAAACTCCGTAATTCATAAAGGTTTTCTATACGAAAATTAGCTTAGGAATATACTGTAACTTGCATAAACATTTGTTTTTTCCCGAAATTTGAAGCGATATAGTTTTCATCTTCTATGATGTTCATCGGTTTCCTGTTTGATCACGTAGAACTATCTCTAGGGAAAGTTTGTAAATTTCTATTGTAGCATTTATTTACTTACTCTGTATATCTCAAATTCCCAAATCCGGTCGTCATTCTCGTGGGAAGGCAAGCAACATTTTTTCCCGTTCAAAACGCAATCACGGTCTTACTAATTAACGCGACTGGATTTTGGAAAAAAAAATAGAACGAAAATAAATTATAGCCTGAAAATACATAAGCTACATTAATGTCACCTGTTAAATAAGTTTTTAAAAACGTAATTGAGTTTGATAATTTTTTGCTGAGAAAATATTTTTTAAACCTCTAGCTTCTTAATTTAATTTCTTCGTTTGGTCGAGCGTCACGCAAAAACAACCAAAGGTATTTTAATCATGTTTACCCTACTTAAAGGATTTAGGTCGAGTTTAAAAAATAAAATGTGCTATGACATTTTCTTTTAATTATTAATTCCTAATCAATTAATTACCGCTCACAGCACAGTGACTGCATTTTTTTTTTGTGTTATGGGTCCCTTACCCTTTTCCAAAAATTTGGTTTTCTCTAACGATAACTGCATTACTGATAATTCATTTGACTGTGCTGAAAAGTTGGATAACATACTACAGTAATAGCTATAATATAGTTGTAATATAATAAAATAATAACTAAATAAATAGGAAAATACAACAATGAAACAAGTGAGGACTTTGATGTTTTCGGAAAGAAAAATGAAATTGGCAATTATTAAGTTTATAATAATAATACTTTTTCTAAATATATTAAATATTAATTCAAATTTCCCATTGAAGTATATTGCATAGAACACAAAATTTCATGCATTCTGAGCATAAATATATAGAAACTGCGAGGCTGCGACCGACGACGAACAGATCGGCATGACATATTTCCACTCGAAACTCTGAAATTGTTAAAAATAAAAAAAAACATTAAATTATTTAGAAAGTTTCATTCATAATATGATAATTTAACGGTAACTCGTCGATTGTGAGATTGAGAAGCAGTAACAAAAATGCAAATTTCACACTTTGCATAAGTACGTTTATTGCATGTCATTCTGGGTGATTCCAAGTAGCAAGATTATACTTAATTTATTTCCCCAAGATATCATCTAATATAATATACCATCATTTAATAAAACGTAAACAGCAGAAAATTGCCAAAATTGTGTATTTCAATGCGTATAGGTCCATTTACGGATGGAAATAAGAATACAAATAACTTCTACGCCCGACTTCTTACATGTGCGTCGGAAGAGTTTAAGAAAATTGAAGGCGACTAGGGAAAAGAAATATGCTTGGAAAAATATGTACGGTCTTCCATTCTTGCTACTTAAATTTTTAGTTATAAGAGACTTGATCAGATTAGTGTATTTATTGCATCAAACATATATATCCAATATTCACAATCCATAAAAACAAACAGATAATCCTGTGCGTAAATATTTGGTGACGGCGAAAATTAAGCAGGTATAAGGCGCTAAAATAATATTTAAACTTAAGTAATGTTTGTATGAAAGTTGAGTATTTTATCTTCCTTTAAAAAAATACACCATTAGTGATTAATTTATTTGAGTATCTTTGCTAATAGCCCACCTAAAGATGTTGTTATATAACAAAGCCTAGGTGTTGGTAAAGAACTTAAATAAAATAGAAATAATACTACTTCACGTAGTTTCATTTAACTGTATTTAACCCCAACGTAGTCAGTAACCGTATGATATAAGCACTCTAAATTTCACTGGAAAGCTTCGGATCCAAGCAACGAAAATAAGAGTTGAAATCTGTCGATACATAAATAATAATGGATATATGTACTGCTCACGTCAATTAATGTAGATTCTATCAAATATTTTTTCCCGATTTTTCTTCCTTTTGTTTTGGTAAAAGATAGAGTTGAAGAAGGGGAAAACGCTTTTAGTAGTTTTTATTGTACATTCATTTGAACGTTTTGCGCGATGATGCGGTCAAATTTTATCACCTCAAATTTTACTGCTTCTAGTTGAACTAAGTTCCAGAAACCTGGCCTTTGGACCCGAAAATATTGGAAAAGAACAATTAAATATAAACTGTAATATACATAGTAAATATACTTTTGTTAAGATTCTTTTCCACATGAAGGATTGACGTAGCGGGAAAATATTGAACTATTAACTCTATTTTGGTAAAAAATTTCAAAAATAGTTTTTAGAATAAAATAATAAACAAAAAAAAAGAAAAAGTTGTTTTTTTTAATATCCATGCCAATTTTTTTTTAGTATTAAGCCATATATAGCTTTTCCAAAGTTAGTTATCGGATATATATATATATATATATACATGTATATATATATATATATATATGTATATATATATATATATATATATATATATATATATTTATATATTTATATATATATATATATGTATGTGTGTGTATATGCACACACACATACTATTTTGTTTGAGGAAGTTTTGATACGTACGTATAATGTAGGTTGTTTATATTTTTATTTATATCTAAACGATTCGAGGTGTTGCTCTGAAAACTTCAAACTGTTTTAGTACATTTAAACTTTTTTTACAATAATTATTTTGCACTTAAAGAATCCTTTGGTGGTTTTAAAAAAAACACTTGTAAAAATATGTGAGATTAGGCACATTCAGTATGCCCATTTATCAAGGATACATTTTTATCTTCATATACCCGAATGTCCCATTCTTCAACTGTTTTCGTCTCTTCTTGAGTCTTTGTCCTCTTGTTATGAGTTATTATTCTTGCAATTGTTTTAAATGTATTCATATGTTACTTAATATTTCCTCCTGCCAGTAATCGTAAATGATTTTGTTTTCATCTTTTGGCGATATTAGATTTAATTTCACTTCAGATAGAAACTTATGTGGTTTTATAGTGCTAACTTCGTCGAATAAATTAAGACCGGCGTAATGAATAATACTAAACGAAATATTATAACGTGTAGCTATGTTATTGGGTCAATGGAGTGAACGACGTGACTGAATTCACTTCAGAGTTAGTCGAAAACATGTTTCTCCGTTGGCATTTCGTATTTGTACATGGCCGAAGCTTAATTCGAGATTGATCGTTCAGGGTCGACTACGGGTTGGCAAACTGTGATATCGGTGACATGGGACAATGTCACGTGGAGCGGAATGTTGCCCTGAATATTTAAGTTTTGTCTTTGCCATTTGATTTTTACCGTAGTTGGAACTCCATTAGGTACGCTGCCAATTGAATACCCGCCAAATCTAATTACTGACCTGAAGTTTTCGCCGGAGGATATAATAATATTTTTAAATTCTGATGGACCGGTTTCCTTTTTGGGAGGTTTGCCGTAAAGAGTAACAAGACAGAAAAAGCCAACAGATTTATCCACGATTTTGTAAATATTCTCTGAAAGAACATGGCTGCTTTCATTTCTACATGATGGATTCAAATTTATTTCTTATACCATTATTTAGATGAAAGTATTAGCACATATCTAAGACAGAAAATAATCATAAAAAATTATATTCCGTCTCGAATCTGGAGTAGTAGGGAGTTTGCTAGACATTTATATTTTATCACATCAGAATAGCTATAAAGGCTTTTTGTATGATCCATACCTGAAAACGAAAAAAACGGCAACCTAATAAAATTATTCCCGTACCCTTTCAAATATTTGTGGGTCACATGCCTTTTCTTCAGAAACGGTTTATTATCTAAATATAAAATTTTACATGGTCATATAGCATATTAACCGGTATATACTAAAATAATTAACACTTAAAAATATTTATATAAAAATTGTGGAGTAGATTTATATAAGCTCGCCCAATCTTTAAAAATGTTAAAATGAAGAAATAATGGCGATACATTAAATCTACATCGGAAATTATAGCAGTGATTCTGAATCTTCTAGTTTTCCTGGAAATCCCTTGTATCGTTTATACACTATTAAATGTCAAATAAAAAATATTATTTTCTGTAAATAGTTTAAGAGAAATACTACTTTCATCGAATTCTCTGTGTGCTTAACAGATTTGTTTTTAATTTCATTGAATTTTTCTTTTTGCAAAGTTAAAAGCTATTTTAAATTATGACACATCACTACATTTATATATTACCAGCAGCCCGTAGGAAGAAGATTGATTAACGACAATAATATTTAAGGCGAAAAGATACTGAAGGGGGATTGAAAATGTTTTTTTTAAATCTTGTCGGCCAGATATTTTTTGTTTTGTTGCATCTTTCGTATTCGATACCATATTAAGTTATTTCGCATTAAATTTATAGCTTCTCTTCTCAATATAAAAGATTAAATTACCTCATTATTTAGTAGATTTCACTTTCTTTTTTTTTAAAGATGATGTGCTAGATGTTGATATTCATGTAATCACCTTAGCAGTAAAAGCATCAAGAAAATTAAAATGATTTCCGCTAAATAATTTTCTATTTAAAGTGTTTGGGAGAAAAGGAAGCCTGATTGCTCTAAAGCTTGTATAGTTTAATTATAAAGAGGAAAAACAATTATATTTAAAACGATTTGTTCATTCTCAACAAAGATTTGAAAATTTTATCGATCGATTTTTTTTCATAGAATAATTAATTAGCATTTGCAACAATTTTTGCAATATGGTTCATAATATTTAATATTCTTAAATACAATAAATTTTATAATATTTACTGTTTAATCCCGCCATATATTTAGAAATAGTCGTGTAATAAACATACACACAAACAAACATACGTGTCTTGTTTATTCCTTTGGATACAAATGCGTGCATATTAGTTATAGGACGTATACGTTTAATGTACACCACATTAAATGATACATTAATATTTATAAAAAATAATTTTTGTATCATTTATCTTTTAACTTGGTTTAGCATTTTTTACGTATTTAAATAAGAAATTAACAAAAAAGAATGCCGTGGCACCATTTTATCTGTTTTAAACTCAAATGGCAGCTACTAACAGATATTAGAAACTGGAATCTTTCGAAGTTTAATGTCAATAACTCGGGAAATAGTGACGTTTTTGGATAACTGTGGCATTCGAAATAAATATTCTCTAATAACGGAGGTTGATAAATATAAAAATAATGAATATGTCATAATGCGCAAACGCAAGATGAATATATGAACGAATTGACATACTTATATTTAATTGATATATTTCTTTACGTACGAAAAGTATCAACATTATTTGAAATACTAATTGTCGCAAATAATATGCATTATAATACAAAGAATACTCGTATGCAATAATTGTTTTAACAAGAATTCATTTATTTAATTTTTGTACGATACCGCTTCCGCATAGATTTTCCAGTACAGTTATCATTATGTGGTTTCCAAATATGTATATTGATTTTCGGAAATCACATAATGCTAATTGTTAATGATATAACTTTCCTCTCCTGGCTTAAAAGAGCGTGAATACAGAGCCATAAAACTTACTAGAGTAAAAATGTATATATATCCACGAATGGAACTCGTGGCTGAAGGCCGGCTCATTGTATCTACCACATTATAAGCATCACAAGACGCAATAAGATTAGAAAAAGATGACAAGAATTGACCATCACTTTAATTCAGTTGTAATTCGCAAAGTTGAGAATCTCGAATATGAAAGTGTGCCAAAAATTGTTTCGTGAAAAGTAAATTGATATAGTTGCAGTTTTCATTAAATCATATATTGCACAGTCAAAGAGTTGTTACCAAGAAATCGGATACACATTAAGGGTAAATAGTATTTCTAATTTAACTATTTAAAAGTATTGATTTTTCACTATGCAAATATATTGCCTACTATATCTACTAAAACTGATCATGCAAATGTCTATTTCCACATAGAGTTATAAATCATTTATTTTTGGATTTTTTCCCTTTCTTGTGCAATAAGACCGTTCAATATACCAATTTTCAAAATTGTAAGCCGACCGGAAGTATACTTTACGTTTTGATGATAGGTAAGTAAAACTACTGACGAAAGAAAAAAAAGAAAATTATAACTTAAAGGGCCATAAAACGATAAATAGTTGTTTTTTTGTGTAAATTAAAAACTTAAATAGTTTTTTAGTGTTAATTAAATATTTCCAATGCTTACAACAATGTAATGCTGTAGACTTCTGGTACCTTGTACTAATTCAACTTAAGGCCCCAGGCACTTTCTGAGAAAAAAATCCTAAACGTACTGATTGAATCAATAAAGTTTAAATAATCTTATTTATAACACCCGTATAAATTCGGAGAAGAGTGGTCGAACTACTTTATTATTTATTAATTGGAAAGTACATTGAATATATTTTAAATAATATAAAAAATAATATTTATAAACCATAACATTAAATTTGGGAAATGAGGTATTCAGTAAGTGCCATTTAACAAATACGTTCTGTTCTTAATGAAACTATCTAAACAATTATCATGCGTCGATTTGGGATTTTGAATTTATATTATTCTAATTAAATAGTCTTCGATATAGATTCAAAATTTTTAGTTAAATTTCATTAAAAATTTAATTAATTTTTCTAGAACTTAATAACCGGCTATTTTTAAACTTTGAAAACGGTTCAATGAAGAAAAACGGTGCATCGTTCCTGTCCTCATTATTAATTCGTGTAAATGAAGGTTCATTTATATTTTTTTGTATCAATATGAATAAGTGAATTTAGCCACCAATGATATTCTTTTTACGAACTAACACTGTTTTTGGATAAAAAAATAATAGTTTAGTTTATAGCTTAAAAAAATTACGATGACTGAATTTTCAGCAACAGCCCAGTTAATAAATGATCAAGAGAAAGATGGAAAATTCCCTTAATGGAAATTTAAAATAATTAATACCAAAAATCTCTATTCATCCGAATCAAGGCCTTTTTTGACGATGTCAGCTTGTATTTGAGTTGTAATAAGCCGTATATGCTTGATAACTCCTATTGCATAACAGAATAATTTCATGAATTTACTCTCGGTTTATAAAAAAAATATTTAAAAATGAAAAATATACTGGGTATCATAAAAATTTTAAAGTACTTTTCTCACATTTTCATTATACAGAGGTAAATTTAAATATGGTCTTGAACGTCAGTTCATTTTCCAATAACGGTATGTCGATAATAATGAACACATTTCTGACGTCAATTTGAGCGAAAACGTTTTATTTCGACGCCCATACTTTCAAATTTACATTTCAACGAATGAAATACATTATCGTTATACGTTTATCATTATACTTTAATCGTTGTTTGTCAAACTTTTTTATTAAATTTTTGCTATAGAACATTCCAGTTGTTTTCTGAACAAATTCATCATTCCAGGTATTTGGTAAATAATTTAATAAAGTATTAAGGCAAGATGTTTCACATAGAAAATTTAAGTTGCATTATGTGACCCTTCACATAAGTTACTATTATATATATCTGATGATGTATATATAATTTAATGATGATGTATAGATGATGTATACATAATTTTTATGAAACTATGCTATTTCTAATACGGAAAGCATTTTCTAAATCTAATTAGTGATTCTAGAGATTATAGAGGACAAAGAAATAAACAAACTTTTGGTTTATAAATTAGTATTAATAGGAGACAGAAATATTTTTTTCATAACGCATGGTTGTATCAAGATCTACTAAAGACAATGTAAAAAAAAATTAAAATCGTAAAAACGAGTTATATTCCTAAAACAGTTTTGGTCTTTGTTGCCTAATTACTTTCATTACGTAAATCAACAATAGAACACTTTTGGTTTTTGTCACTACTTTAAAATTTTCGATAGATATCTGAGTTCGAAAATTATTTAATTTTACTTGTGCATTTTGAGACGAAAGACTAAAAATTAGTGGGAACGCCATTGACAATTTATTAAATTTTAGTAGATTACTTCAAATTTCTTCAAAAATTTTATTAGAGTAATTTTGACAAAAATTTTTCTGAATAGATTTTAGAAGAAATTTATAAACAATATAAGCAAATGGAATTATTAAAGGAAGAGTATAGTCATAAATGTAATTGTTAGCTTTTTTTGAAGATTTTATTCTGTATTATCAACAATCGGAATAGATTCTTTCAATAAATCTAATAATTCTTACTTATGCCTTTTTATCAATCGTAAATACAAAATGTCCTATTACATCACACAGAGTTGCTCTGGCTTTGTATAGCCGCATATATATATATATATATATATATATATATATATATATATATATTAACAGCCGGCCATATATTTTTAATAGAAATTACTTTGATGTAAAAATAATCTCTATCCTTTAGGTCTTCGATTTTGTTTCAAATATATCCTTACTTCACTTATCGCCAAATATGATGTCTCCTCCTATAAATGTTCCATCACTATTCATGCTGTTAAACCTTAAAATAAGTTACACCCTGATTACCGGCACGCATCGTCACTTCACGTATTTATTCATTCATTTTATAGAAAAGGCCATGTAAATAAATTTCCTCCATATTACTTGCAAGGGTCTTGTGAAAAAAATCCTTTCAAACAGGCCAAACTCAACAAAAAAACTAACCTTTTGTAAATCCCTTCATAAGTTTTTGCTCCTGAAATATTTCTTTCCTTTTTGCCAACACATTTTTCAAAATAATTTTGTTCCATAAATTTTGTTAACTTTTCATTTTATTTATTACTCTTTTAACTGTTTTTTCTTCTGTTAATGCTTGCAATGTGTAGGAGTCAACCAAAACACACTATATATTTTATTTGGAGCTTTTGTTAACTTGAAGAAATGGCTCCTGTAACAATAAGTTTTCTTTTTGTATTTGAACGTAAAGTGTAAAAATAACTAAATAAATAAAAGATTATTTCATGTACTTGTTTTAAGGTAATATTTAACTACAGTAAAAAAATATTGAAGCATAATTTGTTACGGTTACAGCATTGCCGATCTATGATCTTACGATGAATGCGCTACCTTGGTAATTTTTTTAATAATTAAGATGATTACAGCAGTGTATATACTTGCGTTAGTATATTTATTTCTTTTTCCTTTGGAACATGAATACAAAATTAAGTTCCAAGAGTTAAATTGTGTCATAATATTGAATTTAAAATAATAGAAAATAATAAACATTTTACTGTTATATATTACGAAATAAGCGAGCTCTATTGATTACAGTAAAATGAAAAGTTATTCTCTTCAACCTCCCAGTACTTGCGTAGACGACATTTAAATTTTGCTGGCAACGGTCTCGAAATCTAAAACAAATGGACCAATTATTTTTAGTGTACCCGTATTATTTTATAATAGCTTTAACATGGTACAAAATTCAAAACTAAACGGCATATAAATTGTTCGTAACGTCTATCCAAACATTTATCTCGTTAGTAGGAAAATCGAAGATCTTAAAAATCTTTAAATCCGTGTAATGTAATGTAAATCTAATTGTTCCTATTATTTTGAACGGCGCAAAGCTTTCAATGGTTACGAAGTTCTGAGCCAGAGCTTTTGTTGTTTCTTTGTCTTACTAATTAATACCCTATTGTACGGAATAGAAGCTAAGACGGTAATTGTGGAACCAGACGTGGAACATTCGTCAAGTGTTTAGTGTTTGGGTAGGCTACGATGGACAATTTACGCGTATTGTTCATGTTCTCACATCCGCTAATACGATTAACTCGCGTATTATGTAATATGAACTTATCTATGAAAACTATATATATGAATGTATATCCACCATGTTTATTTCGTGGTTTGTGTAAGTCTTAAATTTTTTTATAACTCTAGCAGGCACAAAGCATAAAAGAAAAGGGGTGAATATTTATTAATTATTACTCTTAAGAGGTTTATTTTAATACAAGCTAATGATGAGCTGCTATTTCTTACATCCTTATTCAAATAAATATACTTTTAACTATTATAACTTTGCTTCTTTTTATTTAAAAATTTACTTATATTTTCCAAGTACATAATTAGAATATGTCAGGTTTAGACTATTGATATATAACGCTGACTACCGCAAGGGGAATAAAGTACTTCGAGAAAAAAATTTAATTTAAATCCAACGGATGAAGTTTAAATTAGAAACGAGGAAAATGTTGAGACAAGTGTAAATTAAAATTTTTATTTCTTGAATGAGATAATGCAAAATTTTATAAAAAATAATTTCAAATGCTATAGTTTCTTTAAAAATGTAGTACTTGCTGTATTTCCTCTTATTTCAATAAAATACAATGATTCTGCCATTTATTTGCGTATTTTTGTTGGCATTATTTTGTTCCAAAATACAATCCTGTAAATGTAATTTTTCATTTCGTACATAAATTTATATTATGCAGCACCATATATAATAGTTTACCAATAAGACAGCAGACGCCATATTATAAAAAGACTACTCCTGAAGACGTATTAACATTTAACATGTTTACATTTAGCTGTTGTATTTTCCTTACATCTTATTCCATTGAATTAACGATGCAATGTGAATCGATGTTTTGCTCTAAAGGCTTCTTTCGGTAGTAAAATAAAAAGATTTACTCATTTGTTGAATACGTCGCTTCTCGTTCAATATTGGGTTTATCTCATCTAAATCGTCCAAAATTTCATGAGACACTTCTTGCTGTTCAGTCAATATAAAAATGCAAACTGTTCATTTGAACAAAGTGAACGTATGACAGAAAATGTCAATTTTTCGACTTATATGCATCAGATTTTCATCCATAGTCCACGCTTAAATATACTACTTTGGAAAATTAGCGACGGATTAACGTTTCTACAACCATTTAGTTGTAGACTAACTTTATTGCCAAGGACGTACGCACTGTTAACTGTAATGGAACCTCTCGAATATGATTGCATTATACTATTGTGAGATTCCTTACATCGTAATATAAAACCGAGAAAAATAATGACAAATTTACCATAAGAATCAAACATAGTATTTTATTCAGAATTATACATTTTTCATTACATTTTTATGGATATTTAAAAATTAGTGTATTTTTTGCAAATATTTGAAAAAATATTTTTCTCTTGATCTTCCGAATTGAAGCTTTATTACTCGTAATTTTTGAGTTATTGTGAAATAATATAAAAAAAACAAATGACAGCGTGGGCTAGCCAGGAGTTAAGGTTACCAGAAAATAAATGGTAAGAAAAAAAACAAGATTTCTCAATTGAATACTGTAAAAAACAAAACAAGGAAATCCATATAAATTTTTAAACATAAAGGGTAGTTTTTTGCATTATTTAATGTAACTAATGTCATAATTACTATTATTATTGAAATAGGGATCCATTTCGGAGAGGACACTAACGACGCTAATTTTTTGCTTTCGTTCATCAGAGGTACGACGCAGGCTCTCTTTGTACGTGTGCTGTCTTGTTTACTATGGATTATGGAAATACAAACAGTTGTTTTCCCGATAGTTATTCAAAATATATCTAAAAATACGAGATAACCCGGAAATACGTAACATCTGGCAATATTACTTATAGACTGCACAGAATAAATAAAACTTTCGTATAGTTGGAAACAAGTAAACCTGTCAACCCAATTCATTGGTGTTAGTTCATATTCCGCTTCTTTCCAAAAGCTTGTAGTTATTTTTGGTGTATTAGATCATAAGAATAGCTATGCCAGATAACACGAACTTAACCTTGAATTGCTTTCAATAAGCCTGTTTAATATTTTAAAGTTTAATGTTACCCTATAGAATATAAATCAAAATTTCTTTCTTCGAAGCTTTGGAGTCAGTGGCTGACTAGGCAATATGAGAGACTGATTTGCTTGCATTTAATACTAAGTTGAATTCATAAAGTAAAAGTCCTAACACCTAACTTAACATTATTCTTCAAAATTCTGTTTTTTTAAGGTTCCGTGGTCAAACACGGAACTCTCATAATATCATCATGACCGTTTGTGTCTGTCCATCCTTCTGCTGCATTTTTGCAATTTCTGTAGTTGTAAACATTAAATTTTACAACTGTATACTCTTGATAAAGATTTAATAAATTTCAAGGTGCATCCCATTATTAAGAAGTGGGAGTAGGAAATAAATTTCAGTATTCGGCCTTTTCGGAAAATTTGTTAAGAAATACTTTTGAAAGGAACTTTAGAATCCATTGATCACTTAATTTTTTGTCTCCGCTTATTTAAACCAGACTGTACAAAAATCTGGTAAGAATCTCCTAAATGAGTGTTGATGAGAATTTCCAAATGGTGTTATTTTAAGCGATCCAAATTTATTAGGTTTAAACCTATCCAACAAAATTTGAATAAGGATCAAATAAATCATAATGACCTATGGGCACTACGTAAGAATTTATAAAATGTAGATAGTTTGATATTTTCTGAACAAATTAGTCATTGTTTATAGTTCGATACACATTTGACCCTTTCTTTTATTTGCTGTTATTCAATTTCTAAATAAACAGAAGATTGATCGTCATGTTCTTTATACATTCGAGCTCTTTACATTTACGAGAAATTTCTATAAACTCCAGGAATCGCTGAAAATATTGCGGCTATATTAGTGTATTCCTACTTCATATTATTATAATAAACGTAGTTACAAAATATTCGATACAATAAAATAAGCTGCCCATGAAAAGTTAACAATTACAATTTCACATAATCGTTATTGCAGTATCATGATTACAAACGTATTTTAGAGAACATGAATTCAAATATTTATGCTGTAATTACAATAGAATATAATTTTATTAGTTGCAGACAGTTAAATATTACCACCACTTCTAATTATAAACGGATATCCGTCGTCTCCTTAAGCTAGCTCGGCGTGTGTATCTTACCTAAAAGAATTTTTCAAAAGGGGCTAAAATAAATGTCTTTTTCACTTTGAATGTTTAATTGAATTCTCTACCTGCAATTTCTCAAGAGCATTTCCGTGTCTGACATGCAAAGTGATTGCCTTATCCTCTTTAATTTATCTAAACCTATATGATATATGTAGAAGTCGTGCATTCAGTACGGCCGCACAAAAGCTTGAGAGAGCACGGGGAAGAAATAAAGCTATATTATACTTATTCCAAGTCTCGTATTACGTAAAATCGTACGACAATTTCCCCGCCAGTTATCGAGTATTCAGGAATATTTTTCCCCGTTGAAAGGCAAAAAGGTATTGAAAAATACATATTTTATATTACAATTGCCTATTTACGTGTATTTTCAACGTATTTTACAACATATTAGCTTAATATTATTGTATTATCATAATTGTACCTATTTCAGATAAGAAAACTGTACTATATAATATTAACGAATTTTAAGATGCAGCCAAAGAGAGTCAAAAACTTTATATTATTTACAGATTATTAACAGCTTCCGTTAAGATGTCATCTGATATAAATTAATTTTTAAGAAAGAGCAAGGAAAAGTATCGTGATCTGGTCTAGATTTCAGAAAATCTTGTCTATATATATGTTTGCGTTATTTTAACGATGAGTACAGGAAACAAACTGCTTGGTATTTCTAAAATTATCATTCCGTTAAATCACTAAATAACTACGGCTTTACTCTCTATATATATAAAGGGAAAAATATAGGGGTAGAAGAACTTCTATCTACTTTGCCAAAGCTTTCAGTAAAATGACATTATCTACACGACAGAAAGATTTCAGGTAGTCGAAATATAGCAGTAGCAAGTAGAGCTGTAAAGATATGACTAAACATGTTTGTGACAAAGTATATATATAATCTATAAAAAATATTACTGCTGGATACAATTTTGGCGGATGTTCATTATGAATATTTATAAATCCTTATTTAAATCAATTTGACTGTTGGCAAGAAAATATACTTTAGTGCGAAAGTTCCTTTGATACTATATACTTATCATTTATACTTTAGTAGTTGTGAAGATCAACATTTATCGTTCTGTATACAAAAATTTATACCATCTAAACCATGACCAATATCATGCAAATGTTAGTCAATTGTTTGTATCGCCAATAACATAAAAATAATTTGGGTCGCAAATAGTTCCAATCGCACAATTTTGTTTTTCAATAAAATTCAACATGATCGTAAAATATTTAGTTCATATATAGCAAAAAAGCCAATACGCGTATCCAACGTCAGGTAAGATATCAATTAAGTAGTAAATTATTGCAACACCGAAAAGTTTTCACATTACAAATATTGTTTTAGAGGACATTCGTCTTCAAAGAATGGAACTGATTAATTAATTGATTAAAATACTCATGTATCAGTATACTTTTTGTGACAAATTTGGTAATATACAATTTGATTATATAAACCCACAAAAAGAGCTTGATGGATTTTTCTTTTGATAAGAATGATTTTACGGAAATATTATATTGTACTCATCGGACTTTAAACATACACACATATATATATATATATATATATATATATATATATATATATATATATATATATTTATATTTATATATATGTAATTAAATTTGCCAGCTAAATTTAAATGTGAACTTAAAATGACCACCCTTTTGATGCCAATTTGTGGTAAACATTTTGTTTCTACCCTCATTTACAAGGCTTCTAAATTGACGTTAAATAAATGTTAAGCGAATGATTATCGCACGTTTATGTCAGCTTGCGTTCATTGAGCTCTTTAGTCGCTTCCTGTGAATTTCGTTATTCATTGTATTTTGTAACGTTTGAATGTGATTTTAAATAATTATCGTAGTTTGAAATTCTATTTCACATCGTAGGTATATTTACGAACGAGGTCTTCATGTGTGTTATGTAAATATGTTTTTCGTGCTCTTGTCGATCACGTGAAATATTGTACGAATATTTAAAATATTTGTCGTATTTTATGTGGGTCATTCGCACAAGTGATCGAACATTGTTAATGTGCGATCGCTTTCGTGAGATGAAAAATCTTTATTTATCATTACACTCTATCTCTGAGTATTAAGTGTAAGTGCGCTTTTAAAAATATCGATTATCGGTATTTGATCTCAATTTTTGAATGAAAGTGTTATTCATAGTTAAATTTGATTCTCCATTTTATGGGAAACTGATAGGATCTCACAAAGGATTGGAACGTTTCTGCGTTTTTAATAATTTTCATAAAAACGTTCTAACTTCAATATATTGTGCACTAAGAATGTATATTTATAATTTGGATCGATTTTGCCGTTCCCATTGTTGTAGAAGCCGCTGTTATTTTTCACAACAAATTTCGAGTGTGTAACTAGAGAATGTTCGAAGTATAGAAAATTCCACATCATTTTTCATTTGATATGTAACACTCATTTTGTATATTTATATTAATTTCTTTAATATTTATACATTTCATGATTTATTTCTTTCATCGTTACGTTAATATTTTAAATATGGTTTAATTTGTAACATAGACGATAGTTTTCCTAATAGCGTTGCTTCGTATATTCACTTTATTTTCTCATTCGCACTTTTAATGACAAGAGCAAGAGTTAAAGTTAAAAAATAATTTTTTTATCAAAATATTTCCGCAATATAAATTTCTTCGATTTTTGCATGTGTGTGACTATGTGTTACTTCTCACGTCACTTGGAACTCTATAAATGATCATAAAAAATGGTTGGTTCCTTACAAAGTCTCTTTTATATATTTCCTTCAAAACGTAATTTTTTTATCTTCGTATATATATGTGTATTTGTATGTATATATTTACATGTATATACACACACGCATAAAACAATGAAGATATGTAGGTATGTATAATTTTCATATACTGCTATAATTTTGAATCGAATTCCCTCCAGTTTTTTTACATTTACTCTCCATCCCTTAGTAACAAATTTTAATTAGCTGAATATTTCTATCTTATCCCGTAAAAGCTAGTATAATATAAATAGCACAGCAACAAATTAAACCTGTGGCCCTGGTTCCTTATAAATATATTTTTGCTCTAAATATGAAGTAAGTAGTTCTATTCATGAAAATGATATTTATTATTTTTTACAAAATTAATTCAATAAATTATGATAAAGGTTACTAAGATATTTCGTTAAAAAAGTACAGAGTTTTGAATCACTATAATTGACAGGAAATAGTTTACGAATATTTTTAAAATTCGTACAATGTATATATATATTTATATATATATATATATATATATATATATATAATATATATATATATATATATATATATATTTACAGATTAAGATTCCAATAGGTAACTTATGAGTGTACCTTAAGTATAAACTCAAGTTGGTGTTGCAAGAGGGACTTGCTCACATCGCGATACAGTTCGCGGTATTAATATTTAGAAATACGCTAAAATAGTTTAGTTAAGAGCCTACCAACCTAATAAAAATCCGTCTAAATAATTTGATTCTGTGTTAGTCATTGCTTTGCTAACATAATAAAAAAAATGAAATAATGCAATATAATATCGTTTATAACTGCGTCAGAAATAAATTTAAAAATATTTTTTTTCAATTTAGTTAAGGGAAATAAATACCTAAATGTCCAGGAAACCCTGGCAGTGCAAGTTCCATTTGTGATTAACAGGTATTGTTTTCAATAATTATTTTATGATAAATGACATTTTGTCGTAACATTATGGTAACAGAATAGATAAAAACATCGACAAAATTATAATTTTCAACAATTTTTTTTTACTTTCAACTAACAAACCTATCTGATTGTGCTTAAAATGTAAGTTAAAACGAAATTAACAATTTATGCAAAATACCGATCAATCAGATTTTTGCTTAAGTAAAAATTGATTGTGTTTGAAACTGACGGTCTGTAAGTCAGGAAAGTTGTTGTAATTAGGTAAGTGATTAATCTCCTTCACCAGCTGCTAATGATGAAGCGAGCAACAACTCCGTTAATATAAACATAATTGAAAACCGTAAACTTAATCTGAATCGCTTTATAAATTATGTTACACTAGTTATTTTGAATTTCATTGCTTGTCACTAACTGCGAAGGCGACGGTGAAGTTCATTAATATCCGTAACTAGAAATATTTCAGTTATTTTATATACATTCTTATAACAGTTTCATTTATTTAACAATATTTAAAATGAAATTAAATGTAAACTGGTATTCGAAGTGTTAAGGTTTCTTTTAATGAAATATTCAGTGAAATATTTGTCATATTGATATACATCTGTTTATACATTTACATTTTATTAGAAATTTGTATAGTAGACGAAAATTGGTTTTATTTTTCTATTTAACACTCAGTAAGTTTAGAAATAATTGTGAGAACTAAATGATTACGCAAAAAATTATTCATAATTATAGCCTATTTAGATCGAATGGCGACTTTCAAACTTTCCATCGATTAAAACTAAACTTCACTTCACAACCAAATGTCTCGGCTTGTTATTCTGTTTCGCTATAGAAAGCAGTATTATGTAATATTCCCCGAAGATTATTTGAATAAAGTTAGATTTTTTAAAATATTTGCGCTCCGCTACATATTCCGCCTCAGAATGACCTTATTTCTGAGTTTGGGATCTAGCGTAAATTGGCTTTTTACCCAACGAAACTAAATTAATATTTGTTCATATTTACTTTTGCTTAATATATAAAGCAAATCGTTTCAACTCTTGTTTAAGTGTACTGCCTAACTTCTTTCGAATTATAATTTGATCGGTTCCTGTTCTTCCTCATAAGACAAGTTGCGTAGTAGTTAAAGCAATAGAGGACCGAGGAGATAATGAGCATGTCGCTGAATAATAGAAGTTAAAATCCAGTAGAAAAGGTAATTGATTCAATCATTAATTTAAATTTGATTTATTGATATACAAAGTTTTCACTTAGATATATATAGACAAAGTCAGAGTGTTTGTCATAAAACAGAGCTGAGCATGTATACATATACTGAGCTCGAGGTTTCTAGAAACTTTGAAAGTCATAAATAGAAATTCATAAAGATTAATTCATTTTGAAAAATATTTGATTTCAAAGTAATTAATTTACTGCATGCTGCAATAGAACGTTTTTAGTGTCCTCCTTTAAAATTATAAGCATCTTTAGGGAATTGTATGGAATTAAATAGAACAATCGCCATAATGAAGTTGCTCCGTAGTGATTAATCATGGCGCGTTGTCGAGTCGCGATGACATGACGATAGCATCCAAACTTTGCTAATATACGTTGTACACTGTCCCCAGTGATTCAGTTGATTTATATCCTTTAAAGGAGTGTTTAGAGAGTTGGAATATTGTTATTACTGTGACAGTAGAACATTCAACAAGAACTGTAAAGTACAATATTATTCAAAATTGTTTGCCATTTCTTTATCAAAAAATTATATTACTTAATTTGTCTTTTATATAAAAAAAAGTATTTTGCTTCTTTGGCAGTGTGAATTATATTGAAAATTATAGTAAAATGTAATTAAAATAAATTTTTCAAATTAGATAAATATGGTATTTTCAAACAAGGTAAATAAATAATTTTACCCAGCTTATGTAATACTACGTACAAGGGAGAGTTTAATATTTTTTTCTACAGTATCATGTTTGAAAAATTAAAATGTGGTAGGGCATTAGCTGAATATAAACAAAATTTTAATTAAACTATTATTTATTCATCACCAAAGATATTACCGTTGATGAACTACAAAGTAAATGACTTGCGTAGAAGGCGAAATTATAAATTTACCTAAATGAGAATCTAAATATTATCTGATCAAATCACATGAAAATAAGAGAAATATAAAGTTTATCTTAAGATTTCGTACAATAATTTTTCTCCAGTGACTAAATTTTTTACATTTTTTAATTACAAAAAAGAAACTTTTTTCACTTCTTCGTAGCTTAATATGACTATATTAACAGACATCATATTGAATTGTCTTCGTATTTTATATAAAAATTGAATGTTACGAAATGTATATATATTTTCGGGCCAAAAAAATATGGAAAACACCATAATATCGTCCAATAATTTTACTAGGAGAATGCTATTTTTGACTCGGGTAATTTTTTGAAATGATTTAGATATTTGGAAGCTGTCTTTAAATATTTGAATACTTCAGACAAGTTCAGGAAGTCTTGCAATTAACGATTTTTAATTAAGCAATTGAAATTGATTGCTGAAATATGTAGAAGACATAATTAACTTTAAAATTATATTTTGTTCCTGCCATTTGATGCTTGCTTTTAAAAAATCTTATTTTAATTTGAAAGGTATTTATTCATGTACAGGACATGAATAAATCACGTCAATTAATTTACTACACGGTAATCGAAACCTATTGAGTTACTAAAGATTTTAAGCGTCTAAGGTTTGGGCAATCGTAAGTAAATTGATGACTAGAATAAAAAGCAAAGGGGCACTTGGTAAAGGTGAAGACATTTATGGCTAAAAATATAACTTAGTTACCAAATGAAAATTTTCAGAACATTAAATATTTATTATTTTAAAGTATACAATAATTTTCTTATAAGACTAAAACAAAGAATTACCTTGGCTTCCAATTTTTTGAGTCACTCCAATATTAAACGACAAATTATTAAACAAATTATTTCGGCCGACACAAAGGTTTCAATGGTTACAAAGTTCTGAGTTAAAGCTGTATGCAACAACAGCCCTGCTTTATTAATTAATATTTTGTGTATGGATCAGAAACTAAGAAGATAGTTGTAAAACATAACGCGGAACATCTATGAAGTGTTCAGTTTTTGGGTTTCTCAGGTTCATCAAGCGCTTGTGGTAGAATGTAGGCAGATTGTTTCCTTATTGGATCCCCTAATATTTTATCTGATCATTATGTAATCTGGGGCATCATGTCTTCTAAAGTGGTTTGACTTTTTTCTTGAGTTCAACGTCTACATTTTAATATAACGTATATTAAATTTTAAATAATTTTTTCCGTTTCTTCGACTAAGGTAAATAATAATCCGCAATTAGACAAATTTAATTTGCCACATACTTTAAACTTGTTTTACGACTTTTCTAGATTACTGTTTCTTATTGGTTTTTTTTCAAAAATTCTTGCGTTGAAAATATCAAAGTCAACTAAAATTATCATGATTTACAAAATGTGAAGACTAGCTATTTTGATGGATTATTTTAGATTTAGAAAGTCGAAATATTATATTTTAAAAAATTAAATTTCCAGGATACATAATATTTACTGAACATTAATTTCATAGGCAAAAGAACCGAACCGCTATCCTGCTTTTTGAAATAGCCCTGTTAAAAATCGGTTCCAAAATTCTCTAATATTCCTTGTACACTCTTTCTACTCGAACACGATGCACGAAATCGTTTTATTTAAAGAGCATACGCACCTATGCAAGATACACTATTTTTGAACGTAGGGAAGCCCTTAAAATACTTTGGTTCCTGCAGCAGCTGTGTGAATAATTATTTAAGCTCTGTTCCAGAGGCAGCGCAGGCAGGGGTATTTAAATTAGAAGTACTTCCTCAGTTTAGTAAATCGTAAACGTTTTTCCTGGTGAATATTTTAATTACATCTTATTGTTGAAACATGTTACATGAAAATTTTGATGAAAGAAATTGTGACGGTGTGAACCGTCTACAAATATGAATAGGAATACAAAAATGAACCGTAAATTTTCCTCAAATGTACGGTTCATTTTTGTATTCCTCTTATTTCATTTTTTTTATTAACATCATTATAAAAAAATTAGGTTGTCTTTGAATACAATTGAGTATTGAAATATGTTGGATTAGGGCTGTGTCTATTATCGATTTAAAGCCAAAATAATTTTTATATTTTTTTTATTTGTCTCTGGGTCTATAGGCCTATTACACTCAACAGCACACAAAAACTATAGCAACGATCTACATGCAATAGTAGTCGGTGCTGTAGTTTTTGTCATCAATATACATCTATTTGTTTGATTGTTTATTATAGCATCGGGCAAAAATTACTGGAATGGTGCCTTGATTTAATCATTGAAAATGCATTTTGATGGAATATTTTTTAACAAACTGAAATCACTTAATTTTTATTAACAAGTAAACGAAACTACGTGATGTATTAACAAGTAAATGAAACTATGTATATCTATTTTATTTAAATTATTAACCACGACCTAGGTTTCGTTGTATGACATTATCTTCATGTGGGCGATTCGAAGAGATTGATTTCAGGTCGTGGTTAAGAATTTAAACAAAGCACATATAATACTACATCACCTAGTACTTGTTAATAAAAACTAAGTGGTAATGAATTTCTACAAATGTAACGGTAAATATATTCGATATTTGAAATTATTTTATTAGTACTAACAGAGTAAGAAAATTAAGAGGGTAGGTTTAAAAATTTATGAACATAAATTGTCGAGACTTTCACAGCGATCTAGTTCAAACTATTTTGTAACTTACTTTTACCCTCATCAAGGATAATTTAGAAGTAGAAATTTTAATATTGAAGAAACATTCAGTCGTAATAATGAAAATATACGCGCACGAAAGGACGGCCATAATTAGTTACTACGCATGTAAAATTTAAAAACCATGCCATTGTCTAATATAAAATGGTCAACGATTTAAACATTACTTATAAAGTAATACACACGAGTAGTTAAAGAAAAAAAAATTATATTAACGTATACATGTTTTTAATAATCCATGAACTTGACAACCGACTCTCACAGCTCTATAAATTACGATAAAAAATGATCAGTTTCTCCAAAGTCTCTTTCAGATATTTCTTTCAATATGTAAATCTTTTTATCTCTATGTATATGTATATATATATATATATATATATACATATAACACAATCAAAGTGTACACGTATGTATAATTTTTATATACTGCTATAATTTTGAACCGAATTCCCTCAAGTTTTCCACACTTACTCTACACTGCCTAGTTACAAATTTGAAAAGGCTGGTTATTTCTATCTCATCCTTTAAAAATTAGTATAATATAAACACACAACAGCACAGAAACAAATTTAATCTATGACCCTGATTCGTTATAACACTATATGCTCTAAATGTAAAGTGCGTAGTCTCGTTCATGAAAATATTTATTATTTTTTGCAAAATTATTTCGGTTAAGACATTTAATTTAAAAAGAATAGAGTTCTGACCCCAGTACCGTAGTTAGGGAGTAGTTTACGAATGTCCTTAATATTCTTACAGTTTATTCAGAATAAGGTTTTCCAATGGGGTAAGTTGTAAGTGTACCTTGTATGTAAACTTAAGTTGATAATGTAATTGGGACTTGCTTCGGTCGCGGTTTTGGAAACTAATTTTTATAAGAAAAAAGCATCTCGGAATCAGCTGGACTAAAGTTCTTCACAAATTTAAATAAAATAATTTCTCTAAAAGTACTGCGCATTAAAATGTTTTGTTTATAGTTTATGGGCAGCTTACGGGCATTATATATTTTTGGCGATATGCTATGGAATTTTATGTTTTAAAAAAGGCTTACTATATTTAATGCAAATCCCCCTATTTCCAAGACATGTAATAAAACTCATTTTTAAAAATTGTGGTTGAACCGGTGACTGAAACGAACTTCCCTCCTCCCGCTCGCCGTACCATTTGTTTTACAATTTTATCAATTTATAACTTCACTAGTTTGAATATTTGTCAAAATATTATTGTTACTATTTATATGTTTTGGTTCATTTTGCATGGTTTATCAGATATAATACTTTACTTGATCTTGGTTCATTTATTACCGTCATGCTTTGTCATTTTGCTTCTCCAGTGATAGGATAGCAAGCGATTGTGAGATGCCTTCCTTTGCCGAAACCCTCTAGATTCCAAATTAGCCGAAGTGCGTGTTCGTTCTACCACCATGTTATGTTTTTCGTGTCCATAATGAATGGTTTACAATTCATCCATATTTCCACGTTAGTGTTAATTGGCTTCGCATATATGTTTATTCGAAACATATTTTATTTTTGAGCCAATTATCGTTGCTGACCTGTAAGTGTCTTTATCCTATATATTAAAATATTGTAAGAAAATGGTGAGGGAATTAGAGATCCTTAAAAAAGAAGCTTCTAAAAATTAAATAGAATATCAACAAGGGGCAGATCACTTTGAAAGTTTTTCCATATTTTGTTTTTAAAGTTTATATGCGCATAACATAAAAATCATCTTAGATGATATTTTGAGTTTAGAACTCGCAGACTATGAGCGTTGCACAATAAGAAAAAAATAAGGATTGCTCTAAGTAATTAAATATTATAAACAAAACCTGAGTTTCCTCCGATGCTGATTATTTAATTTTTAATTATGACAAAATAAACTTTACTCCATAATTAATTACTTTTTAATATTCAATTCACATTAGATTTTATGAAGCAATTGCACAAAGAAAATATATGTATAAATATGTAAATATATATATATATATATATATACATATATATATGTGTATATATATATATATGTATATATACATATATATATATATATATATATATATATATATATATATATATATATATATATATATATACATATGTTATATCAAAAACACAAACTAATTATTTATAACCCTTACTTTCTCATGTAAGTCCTAACTCCCAATTATATAATAACATTGATTTTGGTAAATTGTAGTTATATGCAATCCTTAATCATCACTATAATACTATGGTTTTTTTCGAGATATTTTTTGGCTTATTATCGCAGCAAATTATATACACTTTTCCTAAACTATTGGCTTTGTTTGAAAATTAATATATCGCCGACATTACAAAACAAACTTAGGGCTTACAAATAAGTATTCGTTTCAAATAGGATAAAAGATGTTACGCGAATACGAGAGATTTTGTAATAGGTTGAACTGTACTGTGATAACACTTTTATGTCTCATAATATTGGGATAACAATTTTATATGGTATAACACTATGGTAACTCTTTAATATACATAGGGATAAGCACGAACTGATATCAATCTGCACTACTCAATAACAATTGTATTCTAGTCCCCGCAACGATTGTATACTTTATTACACGTCACACTAATATACGTTTTGTCAAGCATTCCTCTAACTCGACCTCTAGTTAATAATTAGACTAATATATCTACTGATCATTATAATAGTATTAATACAGGTGATTGGCACGGAACGCCGTTAGTCTATTAATCCTATTACTTTCAATACGTTTGTATGTAAATTAAAGAAAATTAAAGAACGTTATTGTAATCTTCTATTATTCCAACAATTGGATGCAAATCATTTCTTTAAAATATGTTAGCGGAAAGCTTCACGCGTAATATTTTCTATACTAAAGTATATTTTAACGAAAATATACTGAACAAAAACCGACGACACACATAATCACTCCAACCTAAAGATTATATTTTATAAAGCTCTTTGCATTCTTATCTAAACTACACTCTTTATTTTTATCCGCAAATTTATTTTAGAAAATATAAACGATATTGAATGTGAACTTAAGTGTGTATGTGTTATTTAATGAACATATATCTATTTTGATATATGTTCTTTGTATAATTTCCAAGCAATACTTTTTCATTTGCTCACGGAGAGGATCTCATCCAAGTAAAGTCGTGACAAGTGAATGTTATTGAATGTAAGTCACTTAGCATAACAGAATAAAATGGCGACTAGCCCAACTAAATTTTCTGCTGATATATTTTGTGATATAATATTATAATGTTTTGGCATACATTTTGGGTGAGTTGTTTGGATATTTTAATATTATTTAGGAACAAAGAGGCAAGAGTATAATCTAACCATACTATTATATGACTTGTATCACTACACACACACATATGTATTTATATGTCCTATAAACGTTAATATTTAACAAATTCAGAAAACATTATATTTAAAAAATGACATTAGAATTCTAAAAAATACGGCCTGTGTAGAAGACGTAGCTAGATAATTCACCGGCTTCAAGGGCCTTGTGGCTATTTTGTTTTAAGGGCATACCGGGGTTTCTTACGGGTCTTTTTTTATTTGGTGCTACACCAAACAGTCGAATAATCAGTTGGCTAAAGAATCACAGGATTCATTTTATTTGTTGGTTTTATTCATTGTATTTTATGTGTTTTAATACAATCATTCTTTTTTTAATTTAATTAAAATACATAGTTTTTGCTATTTGCTAGCTGATGCTAGCTGATGGATATATCCTAATCCATCAGAATTTATATTAAATTTTCTGAAAAAGGAAATTTTGTTTATTGTATTTTTATGGAATTCCAAGGCTAACACTTTAATTCACCTCAGATAATATGTGGTATTCCGATCAATCAAAGGTTTATTTCATTTAATTTTACATTGGATTGACACGTTTCCATATTTTCTCGAAAAGATAAAAGAGATGTCATTCAAAACATACACGATAGCTCCTGTCCTTGAAATCGCTTTAAAATACTTTCGCGGAATAATGAAGACACATATAACGACAGGCTGCCGTATCCAATCAACGTATAGTTTAATACCGTCTCTCTCATTAAAATTACTAAGAGCATTAACCTAAAACTATAAAAATAAGAGTTTTTGGATAATTACGTAAAGATGATATAAAAACTATAACGCTGATCCTAGATAAAATTGATTTGGAAATTGACAACATTTTTACAAAAGTGAGAGTTAAACCGGCAATATATTCATGAAGTAAAGTATAATATTTGTATTTCAAATAGTTTAATGGAGATATGTAACTAACAATATGTAAAATTTTGTAGCAATCTAAACTTTCAGAACTCCCGTGACGTGAGTTCTAATGATATTTAATAAAAGTGGTTTATTGTTCTGAACCGAAAAGAAATATTTCGTATAAACCTGGGACACTTGTCAAAATTGTTAAATTTGTGCCTTGTCTATATGTTATGTAGTCAGACATATTATACACATACATACTGTTTATATTCACTTATAAGTACGTTGTCACCAACAGAGATGAATAACTTTTCTTTACATAGCGAACCGTTGAAAGCTCATCGAGCTTAACAAGTTGTTCAAGTTCAAACTTTACGAAAAAGCTTTCGCTTTATTCGAAAACTGCTTTTGTGACAATATAAAGATGTTAATTTCGGAAAACTCCACACTAGTGAATGCAATTTAAATGGTCTAGAGTTATAACCCAAACTGAAAACTGTTTTTTTTTGTTACAACCTGCGAATAAAGTTTAGAGAACTTTTCGATATTGCTGGAGAATGAAAGTTTTTTCTTATGCGTTAAATGTTTTAGAAGAGATAAAGTTTGGACTTAAATTTTTACTACAGTTTGTAGTTGTATTGAGTCGCTCATTAAGTATAATGTGAATTATAACAGGTCGTCAAATGACACGCGTTCCAAATGGTTTTTTCTCTCGTTCTTGTCTCTCCAGTCGCATTTTGTAATTCCTTGGCTCAGAAATAATAAACTTATTTTAATTTATATTTTATTCTTTCTTTTCAAAACGCTTGACTTAGAGGTTAGACGTAATTATAAGGAAATTGACGATTAATTTAACTTTTTTCTTATGTAAACATATATATATATATATATATATATATATATTATTTAAAATTAATAAAAAAATATTTTTCGTGTCTATAACTATCTCTTTTGGATGAATGTACATGAATAAGAGAGATAGGTATTTAACTTATCATTCTCCTCAAATTTCCGTATAAAGTTTTTGATTATTATTCACATATTTATGGGTAAATATGCTTTATTGCTAAGCCACATTTAAAATTTCTGCCTCAAGCAGTTTCCGAGAAAAATTCCTGTGATAGACGGTCAGGTAAGTGATTGTAAAAGGCTCGACCTTATTTATGGTTCCTTTTTTACTTTTAAAGCACATAACCTTATAAATTTTGAGTGCTATGCGTAATGAACACCTTCGTTTAAAATTATTGTAAATTATTTAAAATATTTTTAAACACGCATACACGTACTCCCGCGTGCGCACGCACACGAACACGCACATGAATACGCACACACACATATACACTCACACATGCATATAAATATATATACATATATATATATATATATATATATGTTTGTGTGTATGTACGTATTATATATGATATACATTATATATGTCTATTCAGTAAAACGCCTTTCTTTTCCAAAATATTATTTTTAGTTTTACTTCCGTCTTTCTGCTATGAAACTGTAACTTTTTAAACGTATAAGTGAAAACCTTCAATTATACATTTATATTACATATTCACTGTATATTTATCTACATACCTTATCACCCGTAAATGTTCATTAGATTAAATAATCATATTCAAATCCTTTTTCTGTTCCGACAAACATTTCTTTGTCATTTGTTGTAGCAGGACGAAGGTCCACTTTATAAGTTTATATTAACTTTTACTTTTAAGAGTAAGAGTACTAGAAATTAAAAATAACTATGCAAAACAACTAGTGAAAATTCTTTTTAAGAACTGGAGCGCTGCATTCAATTAATTTTCTGCTTCTTCCATGAGTTTTTTATGATTTTTACTTTAATATCCAACTTTGTGTATATACGTGACCAAAGGCTGAATTAAAATACAATAATATGTGTACATTACAATGTAATGCCATTAAGCTTTTATGTTTTTAAAGGCGCAAAGGAAATTATGGAGCTGCAATATCAAAGAGATTATACGTATACAGGTAATACGATTTACGTAACAATAAATGATATCAGTTAAGAACTTTCCCAAATTTTTCAATTTTGTTTACTTCGATTTTCTCCACACTAGTAGAGTAGAAAAAGGCGCATTGTTATAGTGTATACTAGAATACGGCACGTATGCGGCGGGAATGATGCAAGTAACCTACGCTCTGATAACATTGATTAATGGAAGGCTACATCCGTCCCATCCAGCGACGTGTCCCGACCAACCATCCATCTTAATCATTCCGAGAGAGTATTAGGAAATTGTTTCGGGAACAGAGAATATGCGTCGGGTGACATATTTTCTTTTTAACTTTATATTTGAACAGATATAAATTCGAAAGTATGGAAATGCGGAAAATTAATTTTCTATAATGTTAAGGAGCAAAATGTTTTGATAAAATTTAAATTTGACGTTCAAACGAGGACCACAATACCGAATAATTATGATGTTATTTCCAGTAATACTCGCTTTATTCTACGACGATAAATGAAACATTGAGGTATCCCAACTGAATCCTTTCCGTTAAATTTAAAAATTTTACATTTAGAAAATACATTCTAAAAAAAAATTAAGGATAGGTCAACTATTTTTATTAAATAATTTACTAATATTTTATATTTTTTAAAGGATTTTTAATATAATAATGGATCTGATTTTGGGGCATGCTTTGCCTCGAAAATCGCTTACGGACTAAAACCAATAAACTACCAAAAATGTTAATATAAAACAATAAACGTAAAATTTTAATAAATCGTCAAACTAAAAGTGCGTCTCAATTTATATCTAGAAAAAAAGGATGATACCAAAATCCACCAAGATGTATCGTAAAAAATTTCCTTGGCTTTTGAATTTTGAGAAAGCACAGAATTCGTAATATGCTCCTTGATTATGCGGTCAGAAAAATACTATTAGAAGGAGAGTGATAGAAGAGAAAAAATTTTCAAACAATAAAATTAATTGTAACCGTAATATACTTGCGAACGGCAAGAGGTATTTATGTTTATTTCTTTTGAACTCGTTTTCTCTACAATTAAATGAAAGCTATTTTATAAATTAAATTGTTCAATAATACACCTGTAAAAACCGATTACCACTCACTCACTATTGTATTCACCGCAAAATTTCCAGAAAAATGGAATGTAGAAACTTAAAATTTGGTATGTATTCTCGATGAATAAGAAATATTTTTTTAAGAATTAACCTCTAAAGGTACGAAAATAGGGATAAAAAATTTTGTCTGAAATTACATTTAATTAAAAATTGAGACATGAATATTGTTATAAACTTTCCAATATATTAATACATTATAAAACCGGTCAAGTACGAGCCCACATCTTGGTTTCATAATTCGTTTATGGTGGAATTACTTTATTGATAAGGAATTACTTTATACGTAAGTCGTCAATAATATGGATTTTGTCACAAAATACATAATCCTTTCCAACAATGCCCCAAACTAAAGATAGAATTTAAATTTCTTTTCGAGTACCAATTGGGCCCTCTCTCTAAAATTTCTAATAAATATTTTTGAATAATAATTATAGATTTGTATATGTTGAGTATATAGATATACCATATATATAATTATATATATATATATACATATATACGTGTTCGTATTCGTATTCGGAATTAAGTGGCTATGAGTAATGATGAAAAACTGGTATAATCTACTATACATTTTACATTTCTTCTATTATTTTCTAAACTATTTTAAAAACTAAAAATGTGAAAAAATCTTAAAAATATGTACGTTGAGAAAGGCAGCTTTTAATTTATATAAAACGCTTATATCATGTAAAATATATTTGCTGTGAAATAATTTGATTTTTGATAAATTCACTTTTATAAATCTTTTTTTTAGTAGTATCACTTAAACAAATCCGTAAACCGATACTCTTTTATGATATTTGTAAGATAGCTTTTTAATATATTAAAAGTTCTAATATAAGGAAGGTTCTGTATCTACTAAGGAAAAAAACGTAACACCCGTAAGGACACTCACTTGTGCGTTCGTCTGTTAGTGTGTCAAGATGTTATCTTCGGAAACTGTTTGAAGTAGAAAATTGAAATTTTGGTATAATGACAAAGCATTTTAAGCCATATATATGTGAATAATATATTATACGTGAATAATTAGTACTTAGAAATATTTATGCTGAAATTTTAGAGCACGCAAAAACATCCTTAACGTTTACTATTTATTTTAGAATTTTGTGTGAAACATTTCTAGAAATACTGTGGTAGATATTAACAAACATTTCTCAGAAATTTTAAATTTAATGTAATTATAAAGTTCATTAACCAGTTTATGTCTCAATAGTTAACAAATTCAAATTTTCATATGGAAATTTGAGGGGGGCAGAAAAACTATTTTTGCATTGCATGCTTCTTTTGGAATATTAATTGGAAAGTTTACCGGAAAATAGGGTGATGATTCCAAATTTTCTAGTTTTTCAGAAATACATCATATTTTGACGACTGTAAAATATACCGAGTACTTGACAATATTCTTTCAGAATAAAAATTAGTATTAATATTTCATGGAAATACTATACATTCTCAAACATATTATATGCCCAAATGTGTGGGAAACTATAGCAGTGAGAGTGCTATTTATGTTTAAGAGGGGTTTTCATATTTTTTACACTACTTAAAGCGAATAGTTACTGGTATTTGTAAATTTTCCGGACTTGGTCGTATATTCTTACATATTTTCATATAAAACTAGAAAAACCGTGCACTTATAGAATACCATCGGAGTCTATATGTTTATCGGATGATTTTTTCAATGAATATTTGACACACAAGTTTTCTTTTTGTTTTTAAGAACTTAATATCGTCAACATTTGGAACAAAGGTTATAATTAATGACAAGCAAATTAAAACGCGATATTATTCTATAGAGCGCCATCTCGTATGAGAATGTGCAAAAGTGTTAATATCTAACATAACCAGTATTATTAAATATGCCTAAAAAATTATACTAATTTTTTCATATTTTTTCTACCCGAAAAGAAAGGCATTTGAAATCTATTAAGAAATGTTCTCATCCAGTATATGAAAAATTGTCACGTAGGAATAATTCCTTCTTTTCATCTTTCAACTTACTAATGTCCAAAATTCATATAAAATAACGCTTCAGCCACCATTTTAGCTTAAATTACGATCCTCCAGGCATTAACATCTTCAAGTGCACGCGATCTTCCATTACAGATTATTTCATAATCGCATTTCCAATTTAAATTCCCATATTTCGCTTATGGGGGATCCCGAGCAGCTCGTCCGGTTTAAAATTTATTATACATGCATGGAAAAACATTTCTATGTGTTTACTATAAATGTGGACGTTATAGTTCTTTAATTTTTCGCTACAAAATTCCAGGTGTTGCCAGTACGACGAACTTCTAGTTTCTCATTTATAGCTTTCAACCAAAACTTACATTCCTCACCATTGACTGCTTAACATAAGTCATATGTACTTTTAGTGGCAATATATTTTCCTCAACAAATTTCTTTTATCCACGTCGTAGAGTGATATTTGAAATTTCTATGTAAGTAAAATCAATTTCTTGCGAAGGTTCATGGGTCTCATTAGTTCCATCGTAGGTATTGTATGTGCTGTCATCACTTTCACGGTCCTAGTCACTTGTTTTCCTCTCGCTATTGTCTGCCTCTCTGCTTCTTCAGATACCTAATCTTTTACATCATCACTAAGAAAAAAAATTTCAGCTTCACTTCACTTTGTTAATTCGGGGCTTTACTGTCCATTGAGAATAATATTTTCTGATACTCTTATTATTTTCTCTTCTGTGTCTGTAGTTCTGTGTCTTTCTGTTTTTTATTTAACACAATTAACACAATTGTCAAATTGGGAACATGCGGTGTAAATTTTCGACAGTTCACTTTATTTCCTCTGTCGGAATACACAGTATGGTAATAATTAATTAAACTTTATGATGCTACCGAACTTCAGAGCTAAAAATTGATCAAAAATATGGCTTTTTAATTCATCTAATGGCGTATTTTCTATTGCTCTGCAAATATTACTCTTAAGAAAATGTGGATTTATTTTTACAGCATAGTAAAAAATGACTAGCATGTAATATTGTGGAGATGCAGTCTTCATCAAAATGGCTTTTCTTCAAATAAGGCAGGCTCGTTTCTAAATAAGTTTAATAATTTTATTATAAATTAACTCAAAAGTATTTCTTTTAAAGAAGAAATAAGAATGTCCTAGGAAAGTATTTTCTACATGGAGAAAACTACTATTAATATTTGTAAATGGTTTAATAAAAATACTATGTGCCCTTAAATATTTATGTGCCTTTAAATGACAAAGTGTGTACCGAACTCTTACGGTGTGAGTTATATTTCTAATTAACATGTTTCTATTTGCATATGAAAACTGCTTTAGGCTTTCACAAATATTGAATAAAAAATTACATATTTTATTTTTCGTACATAGAGTTTTGTTTATCGTAATGATACCAAGATCGCTTTAATTGTCCAAATTTATACTTTATTAAAATGTTGTAATATGTGATTCTTTAAGATTATTGTTTTCAGAATTAGTTCTGATTAAGTTTAAAAAAAATCATGATGTAAGTAATGAAAATAGTGGAATGCATAAAGTAAAATGTTATAATAAAAAAGTAAAATTAGTGAGAATAATAAAGGACACGCGTCATTCATTTTTAATTTACTTTAACAGAGTATACGTTGAATAAGTTTTTTTCAAATCTAATAATTAAATAGATAACTTGCGAGGTTTCTTGTTTGGTTTTTTTTAAGGTTCAGGATATCAATAGTTATTATGCGTTGTAGTATAAAATGAATTATATAAATAAACATTCAAAAAGACATAAGAGAAACTCAAGAAGGGCCGGCATAAATCCGAAGAGAGCCCTGCTTAAAATAATCGATTTGATACTGGTACATTTAGCACACTCAGTTACGTCAATATAATAAATGCATGCAAAAGGATATTGAAAGGCAAAACAAACAACAAAAAAAAAAAAATATCATACATAAATCATTTTACTACCGAACTGTGTGTCAGTAATAAGACAGATGAATTAAAATAAATATTAGATATTGTTAGTAATTCCATTAATACTGAAAATAAACATCAATACTATTATCAATATCTTTTAATATCTCCACGAAAGTGTCGTCATATTTAAACTACATACAATTTTACTTTTAATAAAAAGAATATGTAAAATTAAATATAAACATACAAAAGTTTGTTATTTAAATATAATAATACAAAATGTGAAATTGAAAAAGTATAGTAAAAATATTAATGATTATAATGGGACTAAATATAATGGTAATTATGAAATATTGAATTATCATCTAATGCTTCGTTCACTGCATAATAAGCTTTTTCTCAGAACATGTTCTTCACTCTTCTCTGGAAATGAACGCCTTACAAAACTTTAAATGTTTTATGCAATTCGTTATAAAATGTAGTACTATTGGATATAAAACTTTTTGAAACCATGGACAATCTATTCTTAATACTTCTCATGTTATGGCTGAACCTAATATTATATTCAAGTTCTTCTTCATTTAAAAAAAAATGTTTATATTTTTGGCATACATAATATTTTCATATACACGAGCACCGGTTCTTAGTTGTGATAAAAATATCGAATCATGCGTTTCTGAAGAATAAATATTCTATTTGAACTTTTCACAATACCCCAAAAAAGCAACCCATAAAGCATTATGTTGTAAAAATAAGCAAAATTAACTGCTTTTGTGGTTCCATCCACCCCACTCAATTCCATCGCCTTATTCATGGAAAATGTGGCGGCACTTGATTTTTCCCAGTAATAATGTTTGGAACTCAAAGGTATGTTGAAATGATAACTTTCACCTTAACTTAAAATTTAAACCAAATTACTTTAACAGCCTCAACTTTTTAGAACAATTTGTTAAGTCCATTAAAAGCTCAGGACCATTTTTGTCAGAAATGTTCGTGTCCTCATCGCGACGTGTCCTTATTGAATTTTATCGAACTTCGTGAGTAATAATCTTCGTCAATTTCCTCCTAGTAATAAATTTAAAACTGCGATTGCATTCTCGCATGCTTTGTTATCGCAACATTCACGCATTATTGAAAATAATGCCATTCAAGGAAACGATGAATTTCAAAATTTCAACATAATTTTGCTTCATTTCATTTGGGATATGAAAAATAATACATATATCTAAGAGTTGCTGTGGTGATGAGACGAGCAAATGTGAGATCCAAACAATTTCTACCGAGTGTGTTTGAAAGCGTGTATAAGATACAAAATCCATTTTATTACCATTTTTTTGGCCATCATGTATTTTCTCCGTTATTTTAACCTTTCTTCTCTTTTCTTTCTTTTGCATACTGTGAACTCTCGTTACTGCTTTGAGTTTGATGACGATATAATAGCATAGGTGAATTTACTTGCCGATTAGTTACTGCTAATTTTATCATACTAAAAGTTTTCATTGAACGCTTGGTCTCGTCTAGTTCTCTTGTTTACTTTCTTATATTTTTGTATTTATCAGCGAGTTATTAACGAATAGAAATATATAAATGCTTATATAAAATTGAGTCTACATTTTGGAAGTTTACTTATATTTATTCACCAAGTTCATTTAGATTCGCCAATATTCCCTCAAAGACCATGTATTTCTGAAAAAATATTAGTAACATATTTTAAATTGGTGAACACTTTCAATCATTACAGAGGCTCGGAAATTAACCACGAATTAAAGTATCACACGGCTAACGCGTCTACTGCCGGCTGAAGTTACAACCCTCTGTGAAATAACATTGATCAATCAAAAACAATTAAGTGTAACGCCATCTAGTTTGACCCCCAAATACTATGGGTGTTATGCCAGATATATGTATATATATATATATATATATATATATATATATACACACATATATAAATATATATATATATATATATATATATATATATATAAATATATATATATATATATATATATATATTAGTTTTGACGCAATGAAATTTTTGATATCTTCCACTACATAATGACAAAGATATTGAATATATAACTTACGAATTTCATCAAGTGCGGTATCATAGGAAAGATCTTTTAAAATATTAACGCATTTAATGGAATAAGGTGTCTTGATAAATGCCAAAAAACTGAAGCCATATAATTTCAACATGTCTCTCAGTGTTAATTACTCATCCTAATTTTAAAGATTTGGCTATAAAATAGTTATAAATTTGCGTTATTTCATTATTTAGTAAATCCATGTTTTTCATTTACTGAATTTCTTTTTACAATTATTGCATATTTATATACCTATTTACTACTCAATTAGTAAAACTTGTTCATTTTATTTGAATGAGGAAATTGGGCATTTCTTGTCACTCCCTTTTTAAATTTTCTGCAGTAACATTTTCGAGTGTATTTTTTAAAAAAAGTAGGAGCATTTCGAAAAGTCTTTAAGGTATTTGGTTAGTATTTATATTATTGAAAGGATTTTTATTTGTATAGGAAAATTTTTTGGTTAGTTGATAGTGATATTGGAAAACTTTTCAGATCATTTACATTTTGATGATTGCGCCAAATGAAAGTTTTAATCTTCTCCGGATCCGTTTTCTGTACCTTTATTAAACTTAAACATCAAAAGTTGTTTCTCGTGTTTTATCTTGGGCAAAGTATATTAATGATTTGCCCAAGATAAAACACAAGAAACGTATACGAGAGTACTTCACCATTTCTGGCTCAAATATTATCTGATTTCTACTGCTACAACAAAGATCACCTTGAAGAAAAGCCAAACTTGTAAATACGACTATACATTCTTATGGAATCACTACCGAGAATATCAGGCAGCTACAATCAGAAATGAAAAAAATATCTGCATCCATTTTGAAGTTCAAAAAGAAACAGTTCTAGATAAGTAATTAATAAATATCTGTTTAAAATATGCAGAAAAAATACATAAAAATCCAGGTGACAAAATTTGTTTCGAATTTGTTTTTTAACGTTCTATATTATCGTAGTTGTTTTTCTGGTAAAACCATCGTAGGTTTTTTTCTGTGAAGGAGCATGAGTTTTTTAACGCTAGGTGAGATAAAACATCAGTCATTCGTACATTGTTTTATTGCGAGAGCTATTCTCCTAGAAAATAAATTAATTAATTTGATTCACAATCATTACTTCAGTAATATTTAAAACCATATTGGTCGTTCATCATTGCAACGCACTTTTTCCAAATGCAAGGAGATGATATGATATAGAAAAAAGATACTTTTTTCGAGGAAATTCATGGAGTAGGAAAATTTCAATGTACACTCAATACCCATTTTTTCCAGTCGTGTCGGTTGTTTTACTATTAACGTTAGTTCAAATTACCACAGTGCACGACGTATAACAAAAAAGGGGTATTGATTATTATCTTAGAAAATATGATATCTTTAAAATTGGAAGTAACTATAATATAATAATATTTGTGAACAGAAAGCAGCCTTGATATTTCAGATATTTAAAAACTCGAACAAAGTGCCCATCGGGACGTGCAAAATTTAGGGTTGAATTTTTGTCGGCATGTCATAAAATTGTTGATTTGAATTAAATTAAACATTTCATTCGAAAATTCTAATCAAGCGTTAGTGTGTATAATTTATTCATACTCTTTATCCTTATGGTTTTAAAATTAGGACATATCGTAGATCACTTTAACGCTAAAAATTTTGGAAGTAGAAATTGAAAATGAAAAGCGGGAAATAGAAACTCAACATCATTTTAAAAAACCTATCTAATAATACTGATTCGGTGCATTGTGCGGAAAACATTGGTTTCCACCGTACGTGTGTCAAACATTTTTTTCTAAGACTTTACTGGATATTAATTAAGATCTTAATATAAAGTATCTTCTTGCAAAATATTATGAAGATAGATCTAAAGCTGAAAAAAGTGGAAGGATATGACCGGTACAAGGACGGGCATGGCGTAACAATATGGATTCAGTTCGTTATGCGACTACAGATTAATAAAAAAATTACTGAGTGCTTATCCCGTGTGCAGCATTAAAGTAAATGAAAGAGAAGGAGTTATTTTACAAACTTATAATGCGATAACGTTAAAAACTTATAGCGTAAACGAAATTTATAGCATTTCCTAGCGTGCTCAAAACTATTTTCTGGTCAAGCCATATTGTTGAGATATACGCTCCAAATACTTTTGTAAATGTTGTGGAATATCACGATTCAATCAGATATGGCTAGCAATAGTTTCTGATAGAGCTTCTCGTTGGCGAGATGCGAGTTTCCAAAGCAATTTGCAGTACGTGTCCGCTCTCCTCTCCGTTGTAATTTTTTAATTTCGTGCATGAAAAATCGGGAAAATGGTATTCAGTCAGTACTTCTACTCAAAATTATTTAAATGACTTGCATTAACAACTGGAACGATACAAAACCACTTTTCATACGTCTATGAAATATATATTTGGCAATATGTTGTTTATATGGAAAAAAGTAACAGCAATATTTATAATTTAATAGAAATATAATGTACCCTTAAACTTTTACCCTTTTACTCGTGGTACATGTTCTATTCTATAAGTATAAGCAGGTTTTTCATATAAATTGTTTATATTTTTTTTATTGCGCAGAGAAAAATATTAGAAATAAAATTTTAGTTTTCTATCGTACGCAAGTATTGGTTAAAAGAATTTATTTCTTATATATATAGATTAGAAAGAATAAAGAGCTTTTAACAGGCAGATATACTTAAGAAAAAATATGAAAGTAGACATGGCTACAGCGGTTTGGTGGTCAACCTGCTCCAAGCGAGACGAGTCGAACTATCATGTCTATCCCGCAGAATACAAACAGTTTCAAAAATGTGTACAGGACTATAATTAATATAAAGTATACTTGGGGTATTATACGAAGTTTGTATAATTACGTTTCAAAAAGAATTTTACAAATAAAATTATCATGTGAAAATAATTTCAAAAGCTATCTACGAAGAGGTATGCGTCTATTTAGTAAGTTATTTCTGTACATATTTGAGTAGTTTATATGATTTATTCACAATTATGTGCGGAATAAAACAGAATTTATTTACTTTGTTAATAAAAAGACATATATACATATATATATCTTATATGTATAAGAAAACCGTAACGAAGTCGTGTTTGTACATCAAATATTTTTTTTTTAATTGGGTACACTCATCTAACGAGGCCTACTTTTTAAATTATGTTAGTAAAATCGAGAAATTGCGTAATTAATATAAAGAACCATCAATGTGGAAGATATTGCCTACTTTTGGTTTTAATAATGAAAAAATCACCACATTTTGATGCGTTTTCATATTGAATAGGCAAATTTTATAAAATCCTCAATTATTGGCATTATTATGACCTCAGTTCTTAGTAAGGTTTATCACAAAACTATGTATATTGAGTAAAATAAAATTTTATAAAATCTTAGATCTATTACGCGGAAAATTTCAATGAAATAAAAAACTCTCAGGAAATGAAAATCAAACTTATTTCCTCTGTTATGGCTATATCATTGCTAATAAATAAAGAAACTAACCGGAATCAGTCATTCATTTATTATCACAATTTTTCGTCGGTCTCATTTAAAATTGGGGAAAAACACTTAAACAAACTTTATTAAAAAAGAAACTAAGTAGGCTCTTTTGCCTTAAGACAAAAATCAATTTCTGCTAAAAATAATTAAAATATACAATGGGCAATTAAATGAAACTACGTGATGTAGTATTATTTCTGCTTTCTTTAAGTTCTTTACCTAGATCGTGGTAAAGAACTTAAAGAAAGTAGAAATAATACTACATCACGTAGTTTCATTTAATTGTAAATAATGAATTTCTACAAAATTAACGCCAAATATATTCAATATACTATGGGACACTTATCTTTCATCATAAAAATCAACGAATTATTTTCCACCTAAATTCTTACTCGTAGTTAGGATCTTCTCTCTTTACACCATTCTTTATAATTTCAAGCTTGGCACTCTATGTGTTCTATCTAATAACATTGGCAGTGCAACACCTCAATCTTTGTGATCTGGTTTATATTCTTGCTGATTGCAACTTTTTAGCCTTTTTCGTCTTACTATCAGGCTTTTAGCTGTTTTTTAACTTTTTCGTCTTACCATCAGAATTTCAAACTTTCCCTTTTTTATTACCTTAGTCATTTCTACCGATTGTCGTCCCGTATACCTTGTTTATTGACTCATTTGGATATAATTTCATCATCAATTTAAAAGAAAATGTATATTTTTCCTGGAACAAAATTGAATTGGAAGAGCGTTTCGAATGCAATTAGTTTTTTATGGTTTAGCTATAGAAATGTTTTTCATAATTTATGTATTTTATTAGGTAAATTGAAAAAAGTATCCTTTTATTCTGAAGACTTAAGTGCAGGAAAGACTTATTAAGTTTCATAAAATATAACCTTAAATTTTAGCGAGAAAACATGAAATCTTTACACAGAAAACTAATGTTCACTGAAAAAGGAGAGAATTTTTTATTGTTGAATTGCTCTCGAAAATTATGTTCTACCATATATTTTTTCCTTACATTTACAGCTATTAGTTTTAATATAATTTGGTTCACTCAAGATGGTATATGAAAAGCGCTTGGCACATATCTGCAAATCATGGGTAAAAAATCACATTATCACATTGAGTATTTCATATACTCAAACCATTAATCGAAGCATCCATCTGTGATTTTAAAAAAACAATCAACATTTTTTTTTTTTTAACTTTTTCTTATCTCAAATGATACTATTTGAAATAAACTTTGATAATGTACCGTGATCAGAAAAACTCTATGTATCATTAAATCAGTCTCTTATAAAAAGAAAAATAAACGGAACGTCAAAAAGAAAACTCAGTTATATTTTACCGCTATGAGTGATATTTTGGGAAAGAAACAAGATAATAATAAGAAATATTTAAATAATTTCCCAAAATTATATTGAAACTAAAAGAATCAAACAAAATTTAGTAATCAATTGGCTAATGTAATATAAAGCTTTAAGTTTTTATTTAGAATAAACAATGGTATAAATCAAAGTCCGAATTATATTGTTGGGTTAAAAATCTGGTTGGGTTAAAATAAAAAAAAAATCAAAGTCCGAATTATATTGTGGTGCTAAAAGTTGGGTTTTGCAGTTAACGTTCCAGAATTTTCATCTAATTCTATTTTAAATATGTACGAGTATTCATAGGTGTTTTTGTCATTTTATGGAAACGGACAACATTTGGGCTTAAATTTGAAATATTATCCTTAGATAGAGGCTAATATCGTTCTTAGATAGAGACTAATATATCACCGTCGTAATCACGATGGTGTATCGGATTTATTACAGGGTTACGGCTTTGATGGAGCGGTACACTGCGTAGCTCCGGGTTCGATCTCCGGCTGTTTGTCGAGTGGGTCTGGATTGATATTGCTGTAAGAGGTTTTTCTCGTGGCAATACGTACTACATTGATCAGCTGCATTTAAATAAAAAATAAATAAATAATTACATATATATTATCCCAATCATTAATAAATGCTTCACCTTGAAGGTGTGATAATGGTACATCGATTAAACTCAAAGTTCCTTACTGTCATAGGGGCTTCGATCAAGGTGTTGTATTTTTTCTCAAAATTAAAATCTTGAATCGAAACTTTGGCTCCAACTCGGAATTTCTAGTCATAATATTGACTAAAATCCAAGTATTATTACCTTAATGAGATCATCGAATTTGCATATTAAAGAATTCTGCAGCAAATAAAAAATATATGTATATATATACATACATATATATAAATATATACCATGTACAATAAAAGTGACCGAATAAAACTTAAGGATAAATTTCAGAAAATTAAGTTATTTGCGAATGCATCTCAAATAAAATCCATCATTTTGGATTGAAATGTACCTTTACGGTATATTGCAATAATATCTGGCCTATAAACAAATTTAGTGAGTTTTGCGATGTCTTCATGCTGCGCGCTGCGATATAACTTCCCGTTTCAAAGGTCCACGGGCGAATGACGGTGAGAGTCTCACCAAATAACGAGCCAGTATTGACGGTGATATTTGAAAGCAAAAATATGGAAAATATGTTTTTCCTAATATTTCAATAACTAAGGCATATTTTGAAAACCTTTATCCATTTGCTGCATCCTATTATAGTCTATATTACAGCGTAGATTTCAATGACAAAGTTATGAAAATGGCATCAAAATTACAAACTATATTTTGAAAACAGAGGTTATTTCAGCAAACAATTCTATCAAGTAAAGTTTTATATATCGTGTTCCTGATTTATGAATCCTATTAGGTATATAGTCTACGTTCATACTATTTCTGCAGAAAAAAGAAATC
This sequence comes from Druceiella hillmani, assembly GCA_039881145.1. Classification (NCBI taxonomy): domain Eukaryota; kingdom Metazoa; phylum Arthropoda; class Insecta; order Lepidoptera; family Hepialidae; genus Druceiella; species Druceiella hillmani. Next base: position 431,852 of record JAYKKI010000140.1, on the reverse strand, counting down.
GAATTACTATGAAAAATTTTAAATAAAAAATGCTCAATTTTTGTATAATGCGTCTTAATTACTAATCAAATTTGCACGAGTGTTCCGCGATATGGAATAAAAATTGAACTCGATTAATCTGACCGCTTCTAAATTTTTCTTATTTTATAATAATATTTTTTTACTCTAAGATTCAAATAATAAAAATGGCAGCTATTTAATGTTAAAAGTTTTAGTGAAAAATGTTTCCACGTATTATTTTGAAATTTTGCTGCCTTTACCTAACTTTCAGTTATTATGCCACAGGAAACAGTTGGAAACACAAAAAAGGACCAATAACTTAAATATTAAGCTGTTAAAATTAACCGTAAAATTACATATTGAATATGTTTGGCGTTAATTTTGTAGAAATTCATTATTCACAATTAAATGAAACTACATGATGTAGTATTATTCCTACTATCTCTAATTTCTTTACCACGACCTAGGTTTCGTTGTATTACAACATCTTCAGGTGGGCTGTTAGCAAAGATTATCTTTGCTAATATCCCACCTGAAGATGTTGTAATACAACGAAACCTAGGTCGTGGTAAAGAAATTAGAGATAGTAGAAATAATACTACATCACGTAGTTTCATTTGATTGTGCGTAAGATTACAAATTAAGATCGTTTTACTATAAGTCTTCTTTGGTCCATTACTATGGAGTATAACTGTGTAAAAATATGACTCTCTGTGTCGCAAATCTTGAGGAAAGAGACTTTTAAAACAATACAAGTCTGCCATTTGATATTACTTTTTTTGAGATCATAATTTTGAACATAATAATGTAAATTAGAATACATAAACAAAATATAAACACTCAATGTGAATACTTTTAATCCACCATTAGTGTCAAAGAAAAATGAGATGTTATAGTAATATTCCAAGTACCTCAAAATATCAACAAATATTTAGTTATAAACCGACAAGAACAATGAATTGTTACCAAAATACATTTCATATTAAATCCTTAATTATTAAGGTGTAAGTCTACTTACAATGATAAATGACTTTCTCCAGTTTAATCAGTAATTAATGGATTCGGTTGATGGCACCATCAGCACCTAATGCAAAAAAGGCTATCAAAGCCGATGTATTGGTGATAATTGCAATGGTTACATCTTATTTCGTTTAACATGTTTATGATAATTTTTATTTCTTATTTAAACAAACTATTTTAAGTTTACAGCGAGTTCAGTACTTGAAAATATGTTATGGTTTTTTTTTACCATGACTTTGTCATCAGTCACTTCATCTTTGTGAAAGACAATGAGTAATTAGATAAATGTTTTTAATTTTTTATCGAAACAGTATTAATAGCACACATATAAGTGTGCCTGTAAAGACCAAATAGTAATCAAGATTAGCTAATGTAAGTAACCAAGGTTAATAATGTTTCTGGCTATTATATAGTCTCGAAAACATTTTACTTTGCTGATACCAGAATTATTAAAAACATATTCCGATTTGCGGATTACATGCCCGTAATTTCTATGCTCTCTGTAACTATGCATCTCTGTATCTCGTGGCTGAAAAAAGCTTTGTACTCGAATAGAAGTTGGTTTGTATTTTAGATAAGGTAATAACCTCTTAGTTAGTGAGTAAAGTAGCTAGAGTTTGTTATTAATAAGTCAAGTGTTTATGGGAGATTAATGATAATATTTCCTACAACATCGTAAATATTTTTAATAGAGTAAGCATGTTGCTGGATATTTTACTGTTATTATAAGTTGCACCAGAATTTATTAAAATCTAGTGCAATAGAACTACCCTATTCATTTGCAATTTAATTATAATAGTTCAAACAAACTTAATGTGTACTCAACACATTAATTAGCAACGACAGCCATCTTATTTATTTTAAGAATACATTTTTAGGATGCAACTAGAAAATGGCTTATATGATTAATACAAAATATATAATATTTTTGTAGATTGACAAAACATTTTTTTATGAAAGTAAAAAGGAAGAAAAAAAGGTACATTAATTCCATAGGTATATCGAAGCAAGGATAGAATCTAAATACGTTAAAACTAATTTAATTCAATACACTTCATTAACAGAAATAAAAAAAAATGAAAAATTCTTATTATGGTAATGCTTAATAACCAGACCTTTTATATATTTGATACTGTATACCTAGTATCACAGGTATAAAAAAATTAGAAATATGAGCTGCAACTAAGCACGCATAGTCAAAAAATCCAAGAATTGTTTTTATAATTCTTTGTCATGTGCTTATATTTATACCATACATGTTACCAATTTTCCTATGCATCTATTGCCAATGTACCCAGGTTTAAATTCAGATATCAGGTATACCAGATATACATCAGAATAAATTTAGCTACAACATATATAATTTTAATAATTATTAGCTAATTCCTACTTTATAACTTACAGGTTGAAAAGTAAACATAATACACCTTTTAGTACTCTCCAACTGGTCAGTACATTTCTCAACCGAATTCCAATTAAATTTAAAATATCATGACAACTACAGTTTTAGGTTTATCATGAAATTAATCAGCAAATCTAAAAAGTAATGTTTTGCTAGCAACACATTTAACAAATTCTTTTATATTTGAGACCCACGCTATTTGGAACTTCCTGGCAAAATTTAAAAAAAATTATGAAATGATGATCAGTTCAATAAGTTTGCAAAAATCTCTACTTTTAGAAAGCGCTTATTAATTTAAATCTATTTAAATGCAAAATGGTGATCAAAATATCATTACATTAAATTAAAATTTTAATTAAAAACGAGTACGTCTTCAAATGTACTCAGGATGTTATTACCTAAATTGGATCGAAGGCCAAATTATTAACTTTAATGTACTAAATTCTGTCTTCTGACGAAATTCTGTAATAAAAATCCATGGGTGTTCAAAATTTAAAAAATTTCTTCTAATTGGGTGTAATCTTTTTTTGTAATAATATTAAGCAACCATTCCTCCTCAATAAATATAATAAAAGTTCGTCTTTTTTCATTGTGGAAAAGAAAAATGTAAAAAGTTTTTAAAATTATTCAATTTAATGTCTTAAATATTAATATCAACACAACGATTTTTTATTATTTCATTAGTATTATGTTATATCGACGAACACTATTATTTAAATAATTCTTAACAAACGAAATAACAGCTAACAACAACGATCGTCCTAATCATTCGTATTATGACAAATACAGTGTAATAACAATGCCTGAATAAACTATAGATTTATGTTTCCGGAAAATTTACAAAATTCTTAGGGAGGGAAAGGGGTTCATTATGTTCTTTATGTCCATGGTGGAAATTCAAAAATAAGAGGGTTTTGCGGTAGTGTATAGACATTACCTGAATAATGAAAGACGACAGGCCAAAAGGAAAATGAGAATATTCCATCTTAATGCTGTTAGACTCTGTGGCTCTTAGTAGAGAATAATAATAAATGAATGTCTGCTGAAGTTATTTATTTGAGCTCCTTTTATCCGAGACTTTATTCATTTAATATTTTTCGTGTCCAACTACATTCTCTTAATTCAGTCTCTTAACTCACTACAGTCAGAACTACCACGGTATCAAGGATTTGCAAAATAATATGTTTACTGTATCTAACGCTACACAGTGTGTACTGTAATTGTGTAACAGTGTGTACTGTGATTACAGTGTGTACTGTATCTATCGCTTAACCTGGTTAACTACCCGGTCGATATTAAAAACTAGGTAAAATTTTTAAAACCGTTTTCACCTGAGCCATAAAATTTATTAAAAAACGAATCGAGTAAAAAAATTCTCTCTATGCAATTTTCATGTAAACGTTTTTGGGTGTTAATTATTGAAATACATGTACGGTAGTATACTTTTACACTACGCAACATGTCTAAACAAATTGTCACAGACACGAATATATGAATGATCTAATAAAAGTTCGTCTTTTTTCATTTGGGGTTCAAAACTATTTAAACATTTTGACGTTTTGCCCTGTAGAAACAATTTGGTTAGCCAAATACTGAAACGGCTCTATATTCTTTAATTTCAGATAAAACTCGAGTACATGTTTTTAAACAATCGTAACATGTTTTATAGCAAATTGAATTTTGATTCTTAAATGAATAGATCGTCAGATTATAATGTCTTCCAGGTCAAAATAAATGCCTACAAACTCGTCAAACGTACTTCTTAATTGGGGACATACATCACAAGCTTCCAGCTCCACGATCAGAATCTTACTGCTATCCATCTAATATATAAATGAGTTTAAATTCGATGTAAATTTTCTAAATGTGATTTTCCTGGGAACCCCCTCATTTCCGAAATCTTTTTTTCTGTGAAGTTTATCTGTGAGTTTATTTATTTTTTCGCGCATCGGGCGAAAACAGCTAAAGTAATTTCGATAAAGTTTTCACTGGTGAATCCTGTAGAACCTGGGCTAGCATATAGGTTCTATTTAATTGCAACCGCGCAACTAGAAAAAGAATATAGTAATTTCACAATTCAGTATGAAGCGCACTTAAAGAAAAATACTTTTATGTTTAGCAAAACAGACAATGTTGCGTGTAGCAATATGACGGGAAATTTACTAATATTTTCTATAATATAAAATATTTTATATCACGATGTGATAATTTATTTTGGAGATATAAGCTCTCAAGATATAACATACGTGTACCGAATTCCAAAAATATATCTAACATTAAAAAAAAATTGTTCACAACATTCATGGATTTTTTGAATAACATAACTTTTACAAAAATGGATTTTCTTCAAAAAGTATCGCATATAAAATTACATTAACTTTCGTAATACCTAGTATTGGTAACATTGTAGAGCTCTCCTCACGCGCAAGGATACTTTGATGCCGTATTAATAATATTGGAAGACGTGAAAAATAATTAGTTTTAAGCGTATCGTTTGTCTAAATAGAATAGAGAATTGCTATTGAATTTTTCGAAAGCGTTTTTTGTGGTAATTATATTAAGTTAGCTATTTAATTTATATTATTTAACTGAATTCGATACAAACCAAATCAAGGATCGCACGGAGAAATAAGTTAATTTATATAGTATTGCGTACACTTCCGTACGCAATATTCCGTGCTTCCTAATAACTTTTATTTTGTCTTAATTGTTCGCAAATTACCTATATTGAACTTATATAATGTTCGGTAATAACTTTACGCATGTAGTTTCAACCAGACTATTTTGACTTTTATATTTTAACGTTTGCTTTTCAATTCATGACCGTTTATGAAAGTTAAAATCATTCAGTTTTTCATTTATTTACGCACACACATACACGTATGCTATATATATTTATATGTATATTTATATTACACAATTACACCCGAAAATCATGCATAGGTTCTATTACCTTTGCTAGGTCTTGCTTCATGTCACTTTTGTGACGTAACCTGGTCGTGAAAATATATGTTTAATACCAAATTTTGTTGTTTATTTTCCTGCGAAACTTCTAAAGAATAATATTGAAAATCTTCTTTTGGATGAATAGTTAATTCTGTGTACACCCGTATTGAAAGTCAATTGACTCACGGTATACTCGTCGTATACGCCTCCAGGATGAACACTGGAAAGTTTGTTAGTGTTACCGTCTTCTTGCTATAATGGCCAGATTATAAAGGGCATTTCATATGTTATAAATCTGATCGCGAGATTACTTCAACGAAATGAATATTCAGTGTAACACAAGAATATTCACAACTAAATGAAACTACGTAATGTAGGTAGTATTTAATTTTCCACCAATTGGTGGAAAACTAAATACTACATTACGTAGTTTCATTATCATCATAAAATGTAGTATTTAGTTTTCGTCCAATTCATTTAGTTGTGAATAATAAATTTCTAAAAAATTTACGCCAAATATATGCGATATTTAAAAACAGCCGATTTGTTTACATTATTGTACCGTCGACTGCGAATTAAATTTCGAGAGCACAAAGCATTAAAGAAAGCGGAAATAATACTACATCGCGTAGTTTTGTTTAGTTTTGAGTAATGAATTTCTACAAAGTTAACACTAAATATATTCAATACAAGAATGTAAGCAAAGTGACAATTGAGGTAATAATTTTTTGGATAACATGTACTTGTAAATTTATAGCCCAATACAGATCATGTGTTTTCAAGTCCAGGATTGCATTAACTGCATGCAATATTGGGACGCAGGCCACAATATCACAGTTCAGAATTCTAGAACGTATTATTTTTATAATTGAATGAGAGTATTATAAAATATCAACAAATAGTTCTTTTTATGTACATAATTTTTATTTAATTTTAAAGTATTACGTAAATATTTTAAAACACACCACAGCATGTTGATAATATTGTAAATGCAAACAAATAATATTACATCAAACTCACTTCACATTAAACTTTTTGTACATACTAACAAAACTCACGCGAAATTGACAAACTGAATCACAACAATGGCGTATGTCACTGTTAAGCTCAAGAAGCTAAGTAGAAGAGACAACCGTATGTTGTACATGTGGAATACAGTAAATTGCCCTGTCTTATTGCAATCGAGGAGTTCCTGTATCAGTTCCAGCTGTTTGTTACTTTTAGGAGCTAAAAACAAGAAAAGTCTTTATACACTTTGTTGCTAAATAAAATGTAATTTATTTCCTTAGATATTAATGAAAAAGTCTTTACAAATATTTCCAAAAAATAATTTGAAACTAATAATTAATCAAATATATAATTAGCGATAAATTAATTTAATATATCATTAGTTAATATTCGCTCTAATATACAATGTCTGGTCAGCCATAGTGGATTCGCTTGTTTACCGGATATTTAATTACATCATAGTAGTAACTAGGCTGATATGTTCTCCTAGGTATAGAAATGTTATTTTTAGAACTCAGGTAAGATAATAACAAAAATTGAATTTACATCGACTTAGTTTTTTTACGTGGTCGAAATACAAAGAGACCGTTAACTAGATATTATTTTTTCCCTCCGCTTCGAGATGATACGTACCCCATTACTCCGACCTTAAACTTTGTAATACTGAAATCTTACCATATATATATATATATATATATATATATATATATATATATATATATTGCATAAGCATAAGGATTATGTAAACTAAATACGTACCGAGATTATCCTCCATTACAAGTTCTGCAAAATGTGATTTTATTTTTATTACTTCGGTGCAAAGTTTCTCACCGATGACGCATACTCCAGTCACCGACACCACAAAATGAAAAAACCAAATTAATGAATTAAATGTAAACAAAACTTCAAAGCCCTGGAATGAATGAGAATTTTCTTATTATTTTATGAAAATATATGCAAAATTAATTCGACAAGAAATAAATCCGGTTTATTTAAAATTAATTTTAAATTTTACAATTATCTGTGCTGCTACAATATCACGTTTTGCTATAAATAATGTATGTTCCTTACTTACATTTATTTTTACGTTTTCGAGAATAATTTGAAGGCTCAACAATATACTTAAAAATGTCAAAAATGAGGTTAGAAGCAGCTGAAATAAAATTTTATTATTGCCATTTCAATATCGTACATTAAATAAAATAAATATTTTAGGAAACAATTCAACGAATATTCCATACCTGAACCTCGAACATGCGATTCAAATATTGCAAAAGATCCATAATCTTGATGAAAAACTCTGACAAATAGGAAATGACTTTTTCTTTGAGGGGTAAACCAAAAATTTGAGAATTTGGGTCATCCTTTTGAGTATTAGTTTGTTTCGAATATCTTTTTAATGACGCGAATCCGGACTGAGGATTGGCAGCAATAAAATACGAATTAACCAATTGTATGCGTTTCTTGATACTATTGACAAGTTTAAAAAATAATAACATTTCTAAATCAAAATGTATATGAAAAGTGGCAACTTGAAGAATTCTTAAAATGTGTATTATTTCCAGGGAGCCGATATTAGAATAAAAATAAAGGGTAACTTCAGTCAAATGGTAGGCAACAATCACAAGAATTAAAATTATGTTTGATAATTTATCATGTTTGAACAAATTTTTAAGATGATGAGCCTCAAACATATCGTCCACTTCGCTAATGTGACGCAATAGATTTTTAAACATATTCCTCTTCCACAGCACATTTGAGCCCATCAAGTACAAACCGTAACCGTTCGCCACAACGTCGCATAACAAATGTAAGTGTGAGTATGTACCATACATTATATTATATAGTAATGTTATAAATAATGCAATACAAATCCTGATACAGCATAGTACTTTCAATACATTCGTCTTGTTACTCCTGGCACTCAGCAAATATTTGCAGAACAAAATAGGCCGGAGTGTATTTTCAAAATATAAATGCGTGGTTTTCACATTTATTTTAGTCGAAGGCATTGTTGATTACCGCAGTCGTATTCTCACGAGAAACAGACTAAAAATAGTGAAGCCTAGACAGCAACTAACAAATTTATGGGGAGTCGATGTAATTACATTAGTTACAAATAAATTAAATTGGTATGTTTATGACAGCCATTAATTAATCATTCGTAGTTCGTTTTTATTCAAAAAATTGATTAAAAATGTTTTTATTTAAAAGTTTAATTCGAAATGCAGAATAGTTTTAAAACATTTACAAAATTGTTATATTTTTCCATTCCTTTGGATTTCCCGTGTTTTATTCTCATTTCTATAACTAATGACATATGGCCGGACTCTTTAAAGCAGTCCAGAATTAAGAGCTGTGGGGAAGTAAATACAAATTTCTGAATCGATTAAATATTTCATGAATATTATTAATCAAATCCTTCGTGAACCTATTAAATCTGAAATAAGAATAGTTTAATTGAACCTTACACACATAGACTTGAATATCTATGAAATTATCGAAAATTTGGGGAAAATTAAGTTTACTGGTTGTTTATATAAAACAATTTAATTAAAAAATTATTTAAGCTATAGCAATTTAAAGATACCTTGCATAATAAGTTCTTGATACTAACAAGTTAAGTTCACTATCTTATTCTAGAAGATTTAGCACCTACTATACGTGACACGAAGGCGCACATTAATATTAAGACATTAAAAATAAAAATGAGTCTAAGAAAATTTGCTTTCTCATGCAGCGCATTTCTCACTATGCTTTATGTAGCTCAGGGAGATAATTATGCGTAATTTAGACCATATTTGGTTTTAAGTGATATTTGTTGTGTTCAAGTAAAGTTATCATGATACTATATATTTGATCATTTATTTTTATTATTTTTTATGGTGCTCGGCATCATCAACACAATGAGATGTGACGCGGTGGATACCTCGTCCGGTTTCAATCATTTCTGCGAGAAGAATAATTTATTTTCCAATGTTTTTCTTAAGTTTATTGCTCATTGAATTTCTATTAATAACGCTTAAATACAATTATGATGCAGAAACTAGTAAAATAAAAGTAATTTTCCAAAATATTATTATTATTTTTTTTAGGAACTAATGACCAAAGGACCAGGAATTTCAAAAAGAAACAGGAAAAAACTCTTGCTTTACTAAAATATGTATGTGTTGTGTGGACAACGCAATAATTCGTGCCATCCTCTGGTCTCCGATCAAATAACTACGTTATTTGCAAGCTGTTTTGAATTCATACTGACTCCCTTCTTGGCTATGCCCAGGCCAAAGAAAACTGTTATTGCATTATTGTTTTAATCCTTTTTGGTATAATTATTCTACAGAGTAAATTAATTAAGCAAAGGTATTATCAACTGTTTAATTATTGACTATTTGCATTTATCGAATACAGAACTATCTTGTTCAGCCTTTTAAAATGAAAACACTTATAACAATCTTTAAAAATTACTAGAAGAAATCGTTAACTACGGAGAAAATCAAATTTCGAGCTATTGCTAAGTTCTTGACAAAACAAAGGGAAAACGCCACAAGTTATACTGAATGGTATGTTGTCGGTTTATGGAACTTTGGTCTTAGTAAAACTGTAATTTACAAATAGTATAACGTATCAAACAATGTAGAGATTGAATTAAATAAGTTCCGCGCTTAGGACCACCGATCGAGACAACCTCGCATTGGAAATGTAGCATCGGAAGATGAAGACTGAAGAAGAAGCGATGAGGATATACTGCTCATTGACTTCAAGATAAGGATGATTCCATATATATTCCATAATAATATCATAATAAAGAGTACTTTGAATAATTCCATAATAAAGAGTACTTTGTTGATCTACAGAAGCTGTTTAAAAAAGCATTGAAGGAGAAAAAGCGCAGGGAATCAGCAAAAGTTGTGCTGCTTTTTACGACAATGCAGCTGTAAACCAGAGCCCTACATTATGAAGAATATTACGATGGCCGCTCTTAACAAGTGTGACTTTAAAATATTGTGATACCCACCTTACAGTCTACACTTGGTCACTGTTAAAATTGCTTCTTTCTAAAAATAAAAAACAAAATCAATGGGGTGGGGGATGAGGTGATCAAGTCAAGAGATCAATATGTATGTATATATATATACATATATATATATATATATATATATATATATATATATTTATATATATTTATACATACGTGTATATATACACGTATATACATTTAATATTATTTGAGACTAATTACTCGTGGCTACATTCACCACAGACGGGACTGCCCAATAAAAATATGGTAGGATAGTGGCACCAATCTAGAAGGATTTAATAGGAACTATGGAGGGCAATCGATAAGGTAATAGAAGAGGAGACGAGTAAGATGATTATCAGCTAGCGTTTCATTTCGCTTAGGGCTACTTTCATGGGGAGCACCTAAGAACGACTAGTGAGAACAACTAACATAGCGCTTGATATGGCGCTGTAAAGGTGCCATCCTAAAGAGTATATCCTCATTACCTTACTATCTAAAATGGCATATACTATCAACAGTCGTCCGCTAATGCATGTATCTGTAAATTCCAAAGATCCTGAACTAATCACTCATCAAATAATCATAAAGATCTCATCGGATGCACCCATTGGAATTCTTTCCAAGTCTTTGCTGCGCTTATTCTGGCCAACCTTCCTAAATAACAGCACCACTGGTAGCTCTACGGCCGCGGCCCAGCCTTTAAAATTAGCGACGTGGCTCTCATCGTCGACATCGTATTACCATAGAACACCTATTCAAAGTGCGTCGTGATAGCACTCTACCCAGGCGTAGACGGAATTGTTACATAGCCTGACACGCGAACCAAGGGATGTACTCTAGGTACTCCAGGTCTGTGGTCCTATTCAGCGATCAGGTCTTCCTCCACGGACAAAGAGATACAATGTCCTGACAGGGGACGCATGACGGGAGAGAGGTTTCGGAAAACCGCAGTAACCAACGCAACGCAGTAACCAACGCAACGCAACGCAACGCAACGCAACGCAACGCTTGCGTGGATTCATAACACCTGTCGTGACAACCAGCGGCCTCGCAAAGGGATTACATGGCCGCACATGTGAGACGATACGATAGTGCAAAAAATAGAGCAATTCAGTTCCGGTCCAGTCACTTGACTTCGACTTCAGTTCAGTTCCAGTTCAGTTCGCAGTTCAGTTCGTAATTTAGTCAGCTCATTTGTGTATACGGGTCTGGCAATTGGTAACTCAACAGAAATAGTTAAATTTGTAAATACCTCTTTTAAATAATAAAGTAATTATCTTATATTTGACCAAGAATATTCATTGGTGATCAACTCAGCGAGCTTTCTCCAGATATTTCAATCAGTACTGACAGATTTGATGAACAATCCAGGACCATTCAAGTGTGAAACTCTGAGTACTCTTAAGTAGTAGGCCTGTCGTTCAGCGAAGAAGGGGAAGGGGAAGGGGAAGGGAAGAGAAGGCGAACGCAAAGGTAAAAACGCAAAGGATATATAACGAATAATACCATGAAACAAATAATTTCACATTCCTTTGGGAAAGTCAAAATATACCGATCATCGCTCGGTCACCTGGTACTAGTTTTAAAAAGACGGGCCATAAAATGGATAAAATTGTTACACAAAGAATTTCATTATTATCGAAAACCTGAAAAGACGGAAAAAAAAACGAAAGATAGAAAAAAGGTCGAAAATAAATAATGCCATTAATACGTTTTCACTTTTTATTCATAACAGAAAGCTTTTTTTGTAATTACGCATCTAATAAATATAACATAAGTTCATTTGATTTTTGTTTCATTTATATCTGGTGATTTTTCCTTTACTCATCATAAGATTAACATGTCTATTTTATAATGAGAAGGTAGATGAAAATATCCACCTGTTAAATTTCTGTTCAAATCAATAATTTTGCAATGGCATTCAATCTTTGTTAGATTTAATTTTTAAAGTAACATTTGTATATATTATGAACTTATTGCTTGACGAGTAATATCTTTTAATTAACCACAATCAAACAATCTTTTGAAAAATGTATTTATGTAACGAAGTAAGTGTAAGTAATAAAGTGTAAGTAAAAATATATTAATGTATTTATGTAATGAATTGAAAAATGTATTTATTATAATCCATTTCAACAAGTCTTACGGTTTTCAGAAAATTACGGGATTGAAAATCCTTACGAAGAATGGATCAGCAACAGAAAGAGAATTTATGTGAAGTCGATATCGTTCACCATTTAAAATGCAGCGGCTTTTCTTGTAGAATATATAGTTAATTTTTAATATACTACATGTAGGACGGCACCCGTGTTATCGCGAAAATGTTTTGAAATTAAATAAAACATAACCAACCCGGGAGGTGTGTTGTGACATAACAATATAGCGATTCTGCAACATCAGTTTACGATATGTTTGGTTTCGAAGAGTTTTCTCTAAAAAATTTGTAAGGTAAGTTTAATGCTTTCAACACGTAACCAGGGCGATGATACGTTCAAATCTTACTCCAAAAACAAGTTTTTTGAATCGGAATATTTTAATACCTGTAAAGAGTATAAAGTGTCGTTCTTTTCATTTATATTTAATTTACTAATGCTTGCAATTATATCTGTAAATTTTGAAAAACAATAAAAAATTATAATAATTATTCAATATTCAATAAACATCTGTCTCGAAAAAGCTTTTTAATTTTCTTAAATTAATTTTTCAAAGTGTTCCAAAAGAAAGGAATTTCTTTCCTGTTTATACGCTGGCGATACGATGGATGACAATGTTGCTGATTGAAGGTTAATTTTATTATTTACATTTGAAAAATAAAATAACTTTGTGAACTAGGACGCTTTTAATCTAATAGAATATGTTCCTAAAAAAATATTTTATCGAGATCGCAAATGTATCTTAGAAAATTTCATAATTTTCTGTCATAATTTTCTTTACGAAATTATTGCTATCAGTATCAATACATGAAGCTGAATAATATTGTTAGATAAACTTATTAATTAAGTTCGACATAAACAAACTGTAACAAAATAACAATGGCATAAAACCGCAGTAAACTCCGATAACAAATGTCCACATTTGTTGTTGGAGTTTCGCACCGATTAAATTAATAATCACTTAGATATGAACGCTGCCTTTCGAAATTTGTTTCACTAATATAACTTTGTACATTGAAATAACAGTACAATAATATATATAGGTGTGTGTATGTATTTATTTCCTTATATAATTTACCTTTTCCTTAACTCACCATTGTTTTTTAACTCAATTAATAGGCTTTAATGACAGTTATTATTTTCTTATCATACCATATTTCCTAGATTATTATATAATCAACGTGATCCATATCACTGTATAACTCTTTAGAAATGAAACTGATATTAGTTATTTTAGAGCACATCGAAACATACACATTGTCGAGAATAACACCGTTTTCGGTGAGTTTTTTTAAAGAAAATTTCAATAACTCTCAGCTTACCTTACTAAAAGATAAAGGCTGGTTTACCTATGGAAGTTAAATACCGGTTCACTAAGTATTCAGATCCATAACATTATCATAAAACACATCAATTCAAAATACAGGTACCGATAGCTGATACATACCGATAAATTAACGTACACTACATTGCAATAGATCGTTAAACATCAAAATTGTGCTGATGTCTTCAATCGAGCACGAGAAAATATTAAGATATGGAATAGCTCTTCTCACCAAAATGAAAGACGCCATAATTTGAGGGACATAAATGCCTCCCAAGCTGAAAGTAAGATTCATAGATATAAAATTATACTAATTAGAACATCGGAGCGTTACCGTTATAATTATTAAGCAAGCTGAAGAAATTTACCGGCTAGTAAACAAAAATTTACATTATTAATATGAAAATATGAAAGTAAATTAAAAAATAAACAAGTATCACTCAATGTTAAGACACAAAAATATTATTTCTGGTTTATCTAAATTATAATCAATATTATAAAAATATGCATAAATTGTATTTAAACGAAATATCTGAGAATAATAGTACTAAACATCGTTATTACGCAGCCAAATTTCCTTTAGTCTTTAGAATGTTTTATACAAATAAAAAGAGAAATCTTGCACTACCTTTTAAAAATACCAATTATATAATCATAGAATTTTCATAATCATAGAATATCCAAAATTTTGATAATATAAAATTAAAGATAATGGCGAACTGGGTAATAAATAATTAGGTATACTGGGAGAATGTATGAAATATATGTATCACTTGAAATTTAAAATTATTTAACACACGTTGCTTTTAGTGATTTTAAATTTCAGTTAAATATTCAGACTTTATTCATTCAATCAATGTCACCAGAGCGACACTACGAAACTACGAAATATGCTACAACGACACTATGAAATATGCTACAATTGCTAATAATTGGAACATGTTGCTAATTTTCCATAAAAGTAAGGTAATCGACACACAAAATACCCTTTGTGGCACTGGTCGTTTAGAGTAAAGCTTTAGTTATTGAACTAGGTAGTAGTAATTCTAGACTGAATCTGAATTCCGGTCATTGGTATATTTAAAGTTCAAACTTGATTATGGTTTTTATATCGACTTGAAGAATAAAAAAGCAATAGTCACATTTCACTTGAAAGTAACATTATTTCTGTAAGATGAAGTCTCTGAGTCCTTATCCAAAATTAAAATTTTAGTTCTGCAACATATCAAAAGATGACGTAATGTATCTATATAAAGGATTTCTTGTTATTTACAGAAAATATTATTTTTAGGTAGACTATTATTGTGTCGTCAGTTAGAGACAAATCCATTCGTCTTCATTAAAAGTCCACACAAAGGTGCCTCTAGCCAAAAGCCACATAAATACGTGCTACCATGTTTTAAGCCATATCACTCTAGAACTACCTATAGATACCGAGTAACATCAAAATACATTTTGATTTCTTATTAAGTGAGTAAACAGGACTGATTTAATAATTACTACATCACTATACAGATATGCCAAGTATAATATAAGAATTCCAAAACTTTTATTAAAGAACAAATACACAAAGAGTATGTATGGTACAATAATTACTGTTTAAAGAAACTGATAAATTTTACATACTTTGCTTTGCTTCGCTACATGATAAAAAATGGAAACGTGAGTGTCAAATTGGCAACGTCCTCTTGATTTTAAACTGTAAAAAGCACTCTACGAAGAGAGGAAATATATTTTGTGTGATGCGGTGAAAAAGCGAGTTATTTAATAGGAAACAGAGCTCTTAAATTAAGTCAGACAGGGTTATAATATTACACGTGAATGAGTTACCGCGAAGGAACAGAAGCCGACCAGCAATATGAAGTTAATATGCTTAAACTCATTTAATAACTGCCGTCATATAAAGCCCAATCGAGCTTTCGACATAAATACGCAATTAATTTATAAACTAACATGTGTTATATGACCTGGCAAATAACTATTGTGATCAGTTTTAGTGTAATTAATCTTCATTTTACGCGAATACTAAATTTTCCTGACTGAGTCTTTTTAATGAGTAAATTCATTAATATAAATATTGATAATTCGACTTAGGTTTCTTCGTTATGATAGAAAGTTTTCACCAAAAAGCATTTATTCCATAACGCAATCTGACAAATGGCTTGTCTAGCACCCATTATTAGATTTAATTGTGTCATAAAAATGATAATTTTATTATATTTTGCAACAAATATCTGAGCATAGGTAAGTCACTATGAATCCTAAAAACTTGAAAATACACAGTTTATTCTTTTAATTAATAAAAAAAAATACGAAGATGAGTTTGCTTGGATCTGCGTTTGCGTGTTCAACCGTTATTCCTAAAATTTAGCATATATATATAAACAGTAATTCAGAATGAGTACGGATAACCTAGTTTATAGCTTAGGATCCTTTTAAAAAAATTATATATTTGATGTGTAATATCATCTTGCTATGGGCAGGTTAAGATGCAATTATATGAAATGTAAAATATAAAAATTGTTAAATCGTCATGATCTGAAGGTATTTGTTTTTCTTTAAATCAAATTACTCTTTATCATTTAATAACTTTAATTGCAAAAATACCAGATGGCAAAAAGACAATCTACAGTAAATTCGTTAATCGCACCATACATGAGCGTTCCTTTTATGTTGAATATAAAAGTAACGCTCGGATTACAAACGAGGGAACTGTAAAATATATTACTCAAAACATATTTGCGGGAAAAAACGACTCAGAAATAAAACGATCACTATCAATCATTTTTATTTACTCCAAAATAATCAGTCCCAGTAATGTGCCCATATATAAATAATGCCGATACAGCACATGTACGAATTGTGCAACATTATATCGTAAATATTATATTCAGAATAAACTGGGAAAAGAATCAAGATAGATTATTTATTTTAAGAGCTTATATGAAATTCCTCTGCATATTCGTTCGACTGGAACTGATACTGAAAATATTTTATAAAAGCAAGCTACCGGAATGCGAGCCTTTTCAAAAGATAAAAATAATGACAAAAAAGTTAGCTTTAATTTTTTTTTCAATGCGTAAGAATAAGTACGATTGGCTTGAATTATCAACAAATAAAAATTCAGTAACTGTTATTCCCCAAGTTTTTTCAGAGGGTAACAATTCGTCCAATTTCAGGATGTAAACTTTGAGTATCTTTCTGGAAAGTAAAATAATTTATTACTTACTTTTCTTTGCCTCTATTGATGAAATAAATTCAGTTTCATTTTTCAGTAGATTTTAAGAACTAATATTGCAAACATTTAATGGGATATAAAGTGTTATAACGACAAATATATCGAATATATTTGGCGATAATTTTGTAGAAATTCATTATTCACAATTAAATGAAACTACGTGATGTAGTATTATTTCTACTTTCTTTAATTTCTTTACCGCGACCTAGGTTTCGTTGTATTACAACATTTTCAGGTAGAATATTAGCAAATAATGTTCTATATATTCTATAGCAAAGAATTCTTTGCTAAAATCCCACCTGAAGATGTTGTAATACAACGTAACCTAGGTCGTTGTAAAGAAATTAAAGAAATTATAAATAATACTGCATCACGTAGTTTCATTTAATTGTGCACAAATATATCATAAATTGTTGCATTGAAATAAATTTTATGCTACACGGGATAGCTTCAAGGGTATGCTTTTATTATTCGTGTATGGGTTTTCCTTAATTTGATCACCCGTAATATTTTTAAATTTTGTTTCAATATTTCCCTCCATAGTTTCTCAAGGGAAATACATAAGAAAAGGGATTTCCAATTATCACAAACTCTACTTTACATGCGGTGGTACGTTACCAGTAACATTTTTTTTTATTTCAGAAGATAAAATCTAGATCAAAGCAGCGTAATTATTCCGTAGAATACAGTTAAACAAATACATATTATCATATTGAATATATTTGGCGTTAATTTTGTAGAAATTCATTATTCACAATTAAATGACACTACGTGATGTAGTATTATTTCTACTATCTTTAATTTCTTTACCACGACCTAGGTTTCGTTGTATTACAACATCTTCAGGTGGGATATTAGCAAAGATCTTTGCTAATATCCCACCTGAAAATGTTGTAATACAACGAAACCTAGGTCGTGGTAAAGAAATTAAAGATAGTAGAAATAATACTACATCACGTAGTTTCATTTAATTGTGACATATTATCATATTAATATCATACATAATTGATAAATTTTCTTTAAAATGTTTAAATTTTATTGCCAAAAATTATTAATTTATATATTAGTGTTTAACGCAGTATACGGCAAAGGGCTTAAAATATATTTTTTTAAATTTTGACAGAAAAAGCCTTTTTAAATAATATTAAAAACTAAATTAGCAAAAAAATTATTAACAAAGAAAAAGTTTCAATTTTATATAATGCTAGGAAAAAAGAAGAAAATGAGACATTAAGATAAACGGGATATGAACAGAAGGAAAATGGTGTAGGTTAAGAAAAGAGAGGAATGATTTTTTCAGTCGACTTTTGAAGGTACATAAGGTCATTAAATTTCTGTTTTAGAATCCAATGTAATCCAAAACTTAGTGGCAAAAAGTGTAGAGGAATGTTCAAAAAAACACGAACAATGCTTACAATTGAGAAGCATGCGCAAGCTTTCGTAACTTCGATCTTTTTGGAATGTTTGAAATATTATAAAATAATGGATGAATATGACATTAATTAATTTTTGTAATATTTATTTTATTACTAACAACCTCATCAAAAAACTTTGAAATGTATAATGCATTTCCTGATAAAATATAGCGTTTTCCTTTGTTATAAGGAGATTCCTTACAAGGAATATTAAATGATTTTATTTTTTCGGAATTGAATATATTTCCTCCCTATTTTGCAGCAGCTAAGTTTAATTCCTCTACATAATTTCACAGCTTTTTTAGGGATCGAATTTATGAATGTAGTACATATTTTTATGGTGCTTGCTAAGGGGCATATTAAACAAAAAAATGGTAACTTGAATAACGAAAAATGACAAATTTAATATATACAAAATATGTAAAAAATCCACTGAAATATAGCAAAAATGATACATTTATTACATAGGTAAACAACACGATTTATGCTTGATTATGCTCAAACCAAAACCCCAAATCTCAGAACTACTTTAGCATAATCTTGTCAAGTATAAGTCTTTTTTTACATAAATAAACAATAATTTAAATAAATAATAAAAATATATGATTATGGAAATATATTTTCTATGATTAAAAAAAAATTAAGAACACGCAAAAGAATGTATGTGTCGAAATATGGTATCATTAAGACAATGTTCGTAGGTGTGAAATATGTTAATATATATTATTCCAGTATATGCTAATATCCCACCTGAAGATGTAACACAACGAAACCTGGGTCGTGGTAAAGAAAGTAGAAATAATACTACATCACGTAGTTTCATTTAATTGTGAATAATGAATTTCTACAAAATTAACGCCAAATATATTCAATATTTAGGGATGTCGTTTGAAAAGGCTCTTTATAAGATTCTGAAAAAAATATTCAATATTTTAGGCAGTAAACCCGAAAAACACGC
The DNA here is from genome assembly GCA_039881145.1 of Druceiella hillmani. Classification (NCBI taxonomy): domain Eukaryota; kingdom Metazoa; phylum Arthropoda; class Insecta; order Lepidoptera; family Hepialidae; genus Druceiella; species Druceiella hillmani. The sequence continues at coordinate 412,367 of JAYKKI010000140.1, read as the reverse complement.
AACAAAAAATTGATCCTCCCCTTATTTTCGAACTACCGAAGCTATATATTAGGAAAGCCAAAATTCACGGTACATAGTACTCCTACTTTAATATATTAGGTTTATTATTTATTAATTGCTCTAAAAGCCTACATTAGTTACGTGTTATGTCGGATATAGTAATTTCACTTCTTATGAAGTACGAAACCTTAGATGCGATAATCGGACTCCCAGTTGACGTATTTTTCTTATTAGAATGATCCACTATATTGCTCTTAATAACTTTTAATGACTCATTATGGCATTTAACGAAGATCCATTTGCATTTGGATCTAAATATTGTCAAGTGTCAAGTCATACAAGTAAATTTATATAATACTGGCAAATAAGAAATCAGGTTTCACTATGGAACTAAAAAATATATCTAAATCAGACAACGTTCAGATTGGAAATACAAGGATTCAAATTGAAAAAAAAATGTTATAAATGTGATTTTCTCTAACAATTTGTTTCAAAACATTAACGACAATCATGTATATATTATACATATAAAATCTTATAAATAAAATATTAGATGGATTTGTGGGAAAAGCATATAAAAGGTCTGATATCAACCAGCGGCGAGGACCAGAGTCTAATGTATTTTCGGGAAATGTCCACACTTATTCTTTTGTAGAGTCCTTCCTACATTGCATTACAAAAAATCGTTGAATGTTCAGTTGACTACAAGATCGTTAACACGTTGTTTATTTTCTCCAAAATAGGATACGTGTTAACATACATTTTGATATTTATTGAACTTTTAAGAATTTTTTTTCCAACATCATTACTAACTTAAAAACAAGTTATTTTTTTAATTGAAAACATTATTTTTTAAAGAACTTAGTTGCAGAAAATTTGTGTTGAAAAGATTTTTTATTTTCATATAAACTGAAGCACTTTTTCGTAGAAAAAAATAGCTGAAAAACAATTGAAATTGAAACTAACTAATACGAAGACCCTCAGCGTAAATCGAATTAGAATTTAACGAGCCTAACTAAAATTATTTTTGACACTCGTAATTTCGTTTAGGTTCACAAGGCAAGCAACTCTGGTAATCAATTAAAAAAGAAGTCATTGTTACACGTGCTTAGTTTTACAGCGGACAAGATAAGAGAACCACACAGCGCACGCGCGCCTCGGCCGCTCGCTATTGATATAGTTCTAACCCAATAAATATATTTTAGATATTTATATACTTAACCTTAAACATACATAATGCCTCATGAAAAATCGAAAAACATTTTATATTTTCTTCATTCTTAACGATTTCAATATCATTGCTCAATATATTTACGTGGACAAAAGCAAAATAATCATGTACTGTAAGATTGTAAAAAAATTGAATGTTTAAACATTCAAGGTGCGGTAATGGAATGCGGTATGATTTCACTAGCGCCATTCTTGAAAAGTTTTGTGGCTTTGTATGATATCTTTGCTAATATCCCACCTGAAGTTGTTGTAATACAACGAAACCTAGGTCGTGGTAAAGAAATTAAAGAAAGTAGAAATAATACTAAAGCACGTAGTTTCGTTTAATTGTTATATGAGGAAGTTAAATCTATATGTTAGATGCTGATTTATGGCAAAATAGTAGTTTTTGTTCGGTAGGATTTTTTTTAAATCCTTTTAATTATTTTTTTTTACCTGAATTTTTCTAAACCAAAAAATTATTAATATTAATTTGGAAAAAACATGGCACAGCAATTTCTGAGATCTGCTTTTAAAGAGCGGTATCAACAACACTGAGGGGTGAAATTACACAAATGAAACTGATAATGCCAGTATTTCGGTCCGCTTATCCGGTCAACAAAAACATATTCTCTGTATTTGGAAGTCGTTCCATTTTAAAGAGTTAGTATTTATATTCAATACTTTATCTAAAGTGCTAGAAAAAAATCTTACCAAAATAAAGGAAGAAATTAATTACGAATCCTCTTTATCAAAATAAATGACCATAAAAGTATTAAGTTTATATTACGTTTACATATAATCATCCATCGACAAAACAGATTTACGCGAAGAAAAACATGTCGTTAAATGTACGTTTACGATGACAATCCCCGCCCTAAAGTACACAATGAGATTGTTTAGTCTGAGAAAGCTCTCTGTTAATACCATCAAATTGATCAAATTACTGTCAGTGGCAAATGAAAACAAATTGAGTCCCTAACGTAATACATTAATTGCGTACCAGGACTAGTTCTTATATCGTACAGTACAGTAAAATTATGCAATTACTTCTTCCATATCCTTGGAAGCAGTAATTGCATATTTTTTCCCTCGTGGACAAGGTTTCGATGTAAGCAATTTTCGATCCGAAATCCAGATTCACTGCAATAAAATAGAATAAATGGTATTTGCTTATGTACTATTAAGCCATATCACTATTAAGAATAAAATAATAATACATATTTTAATACCACAGAAATTTATTCCACCTTATACTGAGATACAAACCAAAAAAAACATTAACTTTTTCATTATTTCTGAAATATAGAACACAAAATTAATAATCAAATTTACCTCTTACATTAAATATCATTACTTATATATTCTGCATCTTTATACTCTTTTATCTTGTGTCAAAAATTAATAACTGCAATGGATTTCAAGAATTTCTACCACATGGTAATGCATATTTTAGATTAGGACAGAGAAAGTCGCTAGGGATAATCTGCGTTAATTACAATATTTATTACAAATAAAGAATAAGACTCCAATAGATATAATAACATTTTGTTTGACCGAGTATGAAGGTAGGTTGTTTTTTACATTTACTAAGAATCATATTATCGTAGGATGCCGGTAATGTGAACTCAAAGAGCACTGTTTATGACACAATTGCGGTCTTTGTACACTTAGTTTTATTCAGTGCTTAGATACTTTGGCCGTAAAGCATTTGTATTCGGACTTGTTTTTGTTATAAAAAATGGCTAAACATACACTAAAATTTAATTAAGTTCTACGTGCCCTTGATGAAAGTAACGGGGAAAACATTTTTGTATGTCATTTTGATAGCGACGATGACAATTTTTCTGTTGATAGATGTTCTGAATGTAAAAGTAACGGGACAGAACCGGCTTCTGAAAGTGAAGATGAGTGATTAGGGAGTGAGCGTGATGATGTGCCGCTACAAAAATATATCTCAATTGATAACTATGAGGACAGAAATGGAAAGACGTGTAAATCCGAACTTGAGAAACAAAGCTGAACTCCTCAACACATCTAATTCGCGGTAATATTCACAAGGTGGTGTTTCCCCTGGGGCAAGATATAATCAATTCAATAAACAGTTTCAACTTATTTCTAAACGAACACGTATTAAAAAGTACAGTAAGACATACTAATTGCACAAAAATAACGTTACAATATCAAAGGAAAGTAACCGACAAAATCTAAATGCAAGCATTTATAGATCTTTTATTGACTATAAATAAACAGGGAAATGTGCAATCGTAGTGTCGGCTCGAACACTATCAAAAAAATTATTTGTAATGTAAGCAAGTAATAAAATAGTTAGATATTACTGCACATAACTTTAATATAGATTATGTTTTTTTTATTTTAATCATCAAATTTACATTTTCTTCCTTTTCTTTCAAATGCCCTAGATTTCTATAATGTATCCGCTGGACACCACTCAGAATTAAAGTTTACAGTGAACCAACGCTGATGTTTTAACCTCAATAATGAAATGTGTGAAACATCACAACCTCGACGACATGAGTAAACGTATCGACAATTTATGCACAATATAAATAACTAATTGAATAATTTACAAATATAAATACTTACAAACGCTGCTAATTAAACCTGTGGCTTTTGAACGCATTAAATTGTTAAAATCAAATAAATGGCGTTTGTTTCACCGTGCTTTCTTTTTTTGCCAAATTGATTGGTTATTTAGTTTGTCCTTTGCTTTTTATATGACAAAATTATTGATGTAATGAACATTGATGGTTTGATTCGGTTACAATTGGTTCGAAGTGGCACAGATTAGTTTTCAATGCATGTCATTCTGAATTTTTACTCTTAAAAAAATTTATTCATTGACTGATTGTTGCGATTGTATTGAACTAATTTTTAATTTAATTTATCGCTAAAATTATAAATAAGTATATCATCACCTTAGACAAATTGAAAACTAAATGAGCTGTTTGAATAAAATATTTGATGATTTAATTTAAAAATAAAACGCTGTGAAGTAATTTTTCATATCACACTCCTTTTATGATTTTAATATCGCAACTTGCACATTATTACAGAAATTTAAATTAGTTTACACGAGGCAATCTCTATCGATAAATAAATAGCGCGGCGTTACAAACGGCGATATACTTTGAACTACACTTGGATATTGAATGGACAATTTTTCATTTTGTTATTGACGTTCGTTCAAGGCTGTTATTTGATAGTAACGCAGTTTTCTCTAACCTATTTTACATAAGTAAAAAGATGTTATATTTTAAAATAAAATAATATTACCCGTGTCAAACTCTTATTGGTTGGTCAACTAATGGGTTAATTTTAAAAAAATTCAAAACATTTTCTAGTTGAAAACTACTCTCGTATTGGATGAAATTAATGGGCAATAAAAATAAATGAAACTTTCAGTATTTTCTATTAAAAGAAGTCAATAATATAAAAAAGTGGCTGGTACAAAATAAAAACTGGTTATAATTATTTGGCATCTGTCTTCAAGAGAATAAATTTATGAATTTCTTTGTGTTAGAAAAAAAACGTTGGAAAATAAAAAATGGTTCTTTTCATTAAAATGTTTTCATTGAAATAAGCCATCTTGACATACAAAATCAATTTAAGATAAATATTTTATCTTATTCATCAGACTTCAAATACCTACAACAAAAATAACAGTTAAAATAAACGTCTTCCAATAAAGATTTATTCATTACAATGAGCATCCTTCTCATGTCAATTTTCGTGAAAATATTTTATGTCTACGTTCATTACAAAGCTACCAAATTGACATTTCATTTACTCGAATATATCATCGCTGTACATACGAATGATAAATCGTTAACAATTAGACGTTAGATAATTAGACGCTCGGTATTTAAGTTCTTCTCTATCGAGCTCTTACTTGTTTCCTATTCAAAGTTTTATTCTGTTTGTAATGTTTAAGAGTTGTTTTATAACTCATCGCAAAATGGCAATATGGTATTTTCTATGGAGTTTTTATAAAGCTTCATTATTATACCGATGTTTGACGATATTGCAGTCGTCGAATGAATTTTATATTAGACTACACGCTGTTATTTTATATTTAATTTAATTTCTTTTTTTTATGTAAAATAAATATTTATACGATTTCGTAAATTACTAGAAGCAACTATATCAAATTACGTTTTACAGGACAACCCTTAATAATGAACATTTAGACATGCACAACTTTTATTCTAGTTTAAAAATGCATAAATGTGTATATTGGATTAATTTTTACAATGCATGTTGCTAACTACGAAAACAGATGTTCTTATCTTCTCACGACAAATTGCAAGCATGATATTAGAATATTTGTGAATTAAATTTTTTTTTTACTTTGAAGATTTTAAAAATTCTCACGAGTTCCTCCATCTCTTCATATTTGCCATATCTATTTTTGAAAATGAGCACTTCGCGCAAAAACTTGGAAATTAATAGAGCAAATTTATTTGAGTTATATTTTAATAATGAAACTCAAAAATTTTTGGGTAAAAGTTTAATATGGTAAAACGCAGTAAACAAATTTTTATTTTAATTTCACACACCGCACGTGGTACCAACTGAAAAGGAAAGTAAATGAATTCCATAACTATTTTTTCAAATTTTTATGAAGGGTATTGCAAGAGATAGTTTTGAATATATTCACAAAAATATGCTCCTCCCCAATCTCCGAAATCATTACACTAACGATGATGAAAATAACAGAGATACCTTATATTTATCGAAAAACTACAGTAATTATTCTAAATTCAATAGATTTTCACAAACCCACGATATTTTTACGTCTGAGAAATATGCACTATGCTATGTATTTATACATTGAAATATAATACTAATATTTGTACATAATTTAACAATATACTAGGTACACTTAAATTTTTATATATGCCAAATGACTACTGAATCATCGTAGCTCATACTATCTTCAAATTGTATAGATACATTTTGAAACGAAGGTGGTGTAGCCGAACGAATAGGAGATGTTGTTGTTTATTGTAACTTATTTATTTGTTTTATTTGAATGTCGATTATTGTAATTCAAATATGACTTTTAATTACATCCTTGGGTACGTTCAAAACTTTATTTTCTATTAGCGTTTTACAATTTAGTAATGGAAATAACGTTATAATTTTTTTAAACAAAATACTTTCATAACATAAAGTTTTCCTTGATGTCCTCGAATTTTTTGCGCACTGCGATAATGGTTGTACGTGCTATTGCATTTGGGAGGTAATTTCTTTTCTGGCTTTTTACCGCTTTAATATATCTCGAGAAATAGATATTTAGGAAAATATATTTACGATTTGGAATATTGTAGGATTATGGTTGGTGAAGAGTTTAAATATATGTAAAATATATTTTCGCAATAATGTGTTCGGGGGATTATATTTTATACGTAAATAATGAGGAAGATAATTTTTATTGCATACTTGTGCCTTTACACGATCCGTTATTCAAATATGACTAAATGTTAAAAACAGAGTGTGCCCAAAATATTTTTCAATGTTTTTGCCATATCTTTCAGTTTACTATTCATTAAATTAGATAGGACCCAACATTATACCTATAACCTGTATTTTGAAGATATCAAAATAATCACAAAATTCATAAGGACCAAAACCAGACATATATTAAAATAATACACTCACTCAACATCTTGAAACAGAAGAATAACCACTCAGTACGCGCGAAAGTGATTTTAGAGCAATATGAAAACTTTTATATAATTATCCAAACAGAGTAGCTTTTAAAATTTTGCCAAAATAATCAGCTTTCTATGATACACCCGCGTAGCGAAACAGTTCATTACTTAGCTTCGTCTGCAGTAACCCTGATTTTCTTGCTTATTTATCGCTTAATATTTTATAATTACACTATCCATCGACATCCCTCAAAGCGTAATATCATTGAATATTTATAAAATTTATTTAATTATTGAGTATGTAAATATGGGGAAGGTTAAAATCACTTTCATGATCTATAAATGAGAAAAATTTATTTCGCGAGTTTTCTCATTGTGCGATAATGAATATATTTAAACATTGTTACTTATACAACTTACAGAAAAAACTTTAATTTCCTCTGCATTTTTTAAAGAACCCTTTTTACATTACTACTAGTAATATTTTATTACAAATGAGGGGAATTTTTTTTTATAAAAATATGTAATAAATATAGATTAATATCAAAATAAGGCAGATCAAGCGGGAATTGCGTTCGTACTAAGACAGTTTCGTGCGTACTTTTTATTTTATTTCTGTACCTACATAAAATCCCGTATACTTTTAAACACCAAATAGGAGAATCTATGCAAATATTAGCAAATAGAGGAAGGGAAACAAAATCTAAGCATACGAAACGTTCTCTTTCGGAAGTACGAAAGTTTTACAATTACCGGTAGATATGCATCACCATTCTGCAAGTAAGTCTGCTTTACTACCAAGTTGCTGCACGCCGAATTACTTTCCAAGTTCGACGGTCCGGTTATGACTCGTCTGTAGTCCTACATTGAGGGGTTGATACCCGACACTGCGATTGAACGATTCGTATCGGCGTTCTCACTGGCTGATGCTTCCGCACAAGTGCTATCTTCTTGTAGTGTATGTCGATCTTACCTGCTAAGTCAGTCGTGCAACGGGTGCCGCGAAAGTTTATAACAAAATTAAATTGCAGTATAATGTTATAAAAAGATGATAAATTTTAAGTGACTATGTATAAGCTATAGCTATGTGCGAATTCTAGGACTGCTGGTAAGTGACTGACTCTTCCATCTGCCTGGCTAAGGCTCATCGGTTCCGCTTGTACACTGATCAGCATTTCTGCAGGTGACTCCTAATCTGACTCGTTTCAGCCTTCTCGGGAATGGTCACATATCTCGATGGTTATTACTTATTATCCGTCTGAAAAATGTTCAGTGCTGTACATGCGTCTGGTGCTGGTAAGTGGCTTGGAGGGCTACTTAACTCTCAGCTGTCAAGATTTTTGGGCAGAGTTTTATATTAAGATTTTAAGCAAAATCTCCATTATCCTCTTATATTTTAGCAACCAAACCCGATATCAGGCTAAACTAATTAGTCCTAGGCCAAATCGGATGATCCTACACGTGTCAGGATAAACTAATTAACCTAGGACAAATCAAGGCCTAGACCGAAAAGATTTAGAATTATTATTCAACAAAAGACAATCAGTTAGATGAAGAATACTTACTCCAACATAATCTACGTAATTATAAAAAAAATATTTATTGCAGCATAACGCACATATTTGCACCAAACGCTAAAATGAAAATAAAATAATCAATACTACCCGATTTATATTTTTGTTAAGCTATTTTTACCACACTTTTAAAGGTATTTGTGAAAATTGAAATCAAATAACAAAAAGAAAATTTAAAAAATCACAATGAAATTAAAAATAAACTAATTAATGACACTATTCTCACAGTAATTTCCAAGAAAAAAAAACTGCTTAATTTGAAAATACTTTTCACGCATTTTTATAGGTATTAACGAAAATTTAAATAATAAATTAAAAATTATTTTTGGACTCAAACATGAATTAAAAATTAACTAATTTATACTTCTAAGATAGTGCAACGTAAAATAAATTAAAACTTTTTTGTCAATGTTAATCTTTTATTTGTATTTGCAAGGTGTATTCCGTGGAATTTCGAATTACACAAAGTATTTTTTTATACTTTAACCTAGCACAGTTTTTGATACATGTGTACCTCATAAAACCTTGTCCAGCCCCAAATAAATTTTCAGGAGCTGAAATTCTCAGTAATATTTGGACATTTTGATTGACCTGACACTCTAGGAAAAATTTTTGAATACTAATTCATTTCTATAACAAACAAATATTCTATTTTGACTAAATTATATAAAATGTAAAGGAAAATTGTCTCTTTTTTGTGAAACAAAACAGCTTTTAACACAAACATCAATATGTTCAAAGAATATTAATTATTGAAATAAGTTCAGAGTTTACGGTGAAATAAAGTCGGTCATTAAAAAAGAATCTCCAGTTCTTTGCAATTCCTTATGTGAGAAAAAATAAGTGTTAAGTCGCTTAAATAACTTGCAATAGATTGTCAGCAAACTTGATTCCAATTTTATATAAGTCATCGTCGTTTATTTCAAGAACAACGACAATAACGTTTCTTATGTCCCCTAATCCTAAAGTCACATGACCTCCTACTTCACCTAGCAGATAAAATTTATCAGAAGCAGATTTCTTTTTAGAGTTTGTGTCTGAAGGCTTTCAGCAGTTGTTTGTTTTGCCTTTTGGATTTTATTAATTATAGACATTTTGGCGTCATTACCATTACTATTATTTCCTTAGTGACTGCGATCATTTGTCTCGTAACCAACAATAGATATATTCATAATTGGTAGAGCGTGAGTGGTTACAAGATTCATTCCTTTACACTTTATTTTAAAGTGATGTAAGAAAGATTCGTGTTTAGTTAAGTTTTATATTTAGTCACCAATAAATTACAACCTTTTATGGATTAGAATAATTTTGCTTGAGCATAATCTATACTCATTATTTGCTATTTAACGTTATGGACTTAAAGAAATTAATTTGTTTTGCCACGTTTTTACGACACACATATTAAAACATAATAATTTATATTGGTTTAATAACAAAAAAAAACAAATATTTATTTTATAATTTATTACAATAATAGTTCTATAATTGAATAAATACTGAGTTGTAATGAAATCTTTTTAACAAAATAATGTTCTCAACCGTATGTACGCACATTATTTTATTTAATTGTAAATAAATACAAATTCCCTGTAACCCCTGTTCCTGGTAAGTGACATGGGTAAAATATAAGAATTCTTCTAGAAAAACTTACCCTGATAATAAACGATATCTGCCTCTTTAATAGGAAATGTATTGACAAAATATACTATAAAAAAATTAATTAAACGTGGTGTTGTCTAATGGTTGTCAATAGCTCTTAGCGTCATTATCGCTCGCAAAACTAGCTTCATTATTGCTTGCAAGCAGTGAAAGTGAAAGGGGCATAGTTCTCCATTTTCGCATCAGCATGATCATAAAGGTTCGAACCGCAATAAGTAATATTGTGGTCGACTGTAATGAAAAGTGAAAATATAACTTACTTGTTAAAATTAGATTTACGCGCTCACACCCACACACTTACATACGTACGCACGCAGGCACACACATACATAAACTCATAAACATAATCCTACAAATGAAATAATTTTGCGGAAAAACAAGATATTAAAGCTAAAGGAAATTTAGGTATTACCGAAACTTAGAATAGATATACATATTTTTAAATGCAAATGTAAAGATTTTCAAACCATAATTGTTTCAATGATATTAAACTTCTGCAGTCGTTTTATTTTATTCTTTATAATTTTCTTTAATTGAATTACGAATCGTAAAAAGAAAATGTATGAAAACAATAATAACAAGACCGACACTCACTTATTATCCATTTGGAAAAAAATACCTATTTGTTTAAGAAAAGTTCTTTCAATAAGATTTATTCTTAAAAATAAGAATGGAAAGCACCCACGTACTACCTAGGGTTAAAAACATTTTGTAATAAGTTCGCCCGTTTTAAAACTCTACCCTTCGCCATCCTTACAACTTCGAATTTTGCCTGTTTTCTAAAGGAATTTTTACACTCATATCAACTTCATGGAACCCACTTTAATGGTATTTTCCAATAATTCCTTTATATTAAATAAGCTTCAAATTCTATATCACGTTTATTTTAATGGGTAATAGGCATAAATTTCTTCAATTTGCAATTATTCTTTACCATTTCTCCGAGTGCGATGATTATTCTCTCAATTACAGGTAATTTATTTTTACTTTGAATGATACATTCAATGGAAGTATATTTGGACCATAAAGAAATTCGATTAAAAAAAACCAGATATACATAAACGAATAAAAAAACTGTCATTCACTACCGACATAAACCGTAAATAGTTACAGACCGAAGGGAAATTTTCTCTTTAAAAGGCACAAGTTAGTGTATCTATCTGCAACAAATATTTAAACTACAAATATAGAAATATGCTCGTACCGTAGATATAGCTACGGATTACATATGACTTAATCGTGTTCCCGAAATAGCAAGTCGGTGTGCAAATCTGACCTATAAATGTCACCATGAGCTAACGGCGCTGTAAAATTATCCACACGTGTCATCTTCTTTAAACAATGTGGCAGGTGATCAACCCTTTAAACTTAATGTAAAGCTTATTAGATATGATTAAGCTAGAGTTTAAATCTTGGTGAACACGGAAATTTATCCATGTCAACTATCTGTCATATATACTCCTGTTACCAAAATAAACAAAATATGTATTGCAGTTTCCGCACAATAAAACCGTACTGTTGAAAACTTAATTTAAGAGGAAAAATAGAAAACTAAAATTGATAAACAACGCGATAAAAAATGTTTATTCGCAAAAATTTTTTTCATTCCAATCATTTGTAATGATTGCACTAATATGTAAATATTATTACAGTCTTATCTTATCATCTCTTATGTGCTGAATGCGGCAACTTGATGCTGATGATCAAATCAGTCCAATGGTAACATAATATTTTATTTTTAGATATTTCATAAATTTTTCGTTTTGTGTCGGTGCGATGGTCAGAAGTGGGTTTTAAATTCCACTTAAATTTAAGAGATGAATGTCATGGTTACTATCATTTAATGCCTCACTTACATTGTTTAGATTGATGAGAGCCTCACAATTAAAATTATGAGCTCTTTATTTTTAAAAGGTGTGATTGAAAATATTTTTTTTAATTTTAATTGATACCGTTTGTATTTTAAACATCCATTTAGAATCTTCGCTGTTTGATCAATCACATTTACTAACATTCGGGTCACTAAACCGACGTTCATTTATTCTTTAAAAAAACGGCTCTTTAAACTCTACGGGGATCTTTTTTATCCAGATAAACACGAAATAATTGTTTCTAGGTTTTAAATTAGTAATTTTAATGGTTGTTAGACATAATCGTTGTAACATATTTAATTCAAGTTATAGGTAGCACTGGTATTGTGGAAAGTTTAAAAACACTACGGCTCCTCAATGAAAATAAAAACGACTAAATTTTGTTTTGTACGAAGTAGAAATTAGCCTTCAAAAAATTTTACAGTTCAAAAAGTTATGTAAGCTAACAGTCGATAAACTATATATTTGGAAAAATTTGCAGCTTGAAATTGTTTAAGTATCTTTTAAGCACCGTTTATTTTATTTTTAATTTATTCAATTTGCAAAGTATGTTCCATCTTGTGTTTAAATTATTTGTTGTGATTATAATTTGTATGAATAAGTTTAAAGGGATAAATCCAATATCTGATTAATTAACAGTAATTATAAACACTATCTTACGTTAAATTAAAACAGCCTTCAGGGTGCAGTTCTTAAAAAGAATTTATTAAATACATGCACGATGAAATAATCCTTCCTCAATTTGAAACAAACGGCAAGGCCGAGCGGCGCCAATGTGACTGCGTTGTTTATGCGGAATTTAAATTAAAATCAGCTTAAATGTTGAATACACGCCGTTGCGGCGTATCAGTGAAAAACTTTTTTAATTGATTATTTTAATTTTTTTTTTATATCGTCATGTTTTCGTGAATGTATTTGGATTGTCATCCTGAGCCCTTGCCGAATAATAGCGGGTGTGGAGTTGGGAGGAATTTATAATAACTATATGAACATACTTACCTTTATTCGCTACATCACATATATTTATAACAATGTACGCGTTGTTCATAACATCCATATGTTTTTTTCTTGACTACAAAGTGTTGTTAAAATAATAAGAAAGTGTTTTTCGTGTGTTTTATGAGCGATCCATTCCTATATCTGGTTTAAACAGAACACGTTTGAACACGTACCGATTTGAAGTAATTCGTAAAAGTGAGTTTGCTTTAATTATTTATTTATACAAGTCTTTAACCGTAATCATTACTGAAAAGAAAAAATCAAGTTCGTTGTTAAGGGACGTTAAACTATAGCAGACTGTTGATCCAAGTATAAGGTTCGTAAATGATATATCGAATCAAGTTTAAAACTAAAAAACAGTTTTTACATAATTAAATAATATAATGTGCTGTACAGACAAGACTTGCTTATAGGCAAAAATATGTATACGGCCATAAAATTAGGGTACATTATTTTTAATTTTTTACTTAAAAAGATTATTTTGATTGAAAAGACAATGAATTTTTTGTTCATTATCTTTCTAGAAGCCTATGGATATTAACTATATAAGTAATTTAAATAACGTCTTTACATATTAAATATTTGTAGTCTCTAGAAAGATAATGGACAACACATTAGCTATCTTGTCAAAATGATATGATTACGTGAAAATATATTTAGATGAAGTACATGGAAAGATGTAGCTATTAAAATTATCTACAAAAACATTAATATCCATGCGTTCTACTGCCTAAGAGTGTTTAACTCGGAATAAAAGGCTTTTGGTAAATATTTTATCTTACGTTCTGAAACAATTTCTGAGCAATTTTGTATAATTGTAGTATATTTTATAATATATTTACAAAATTTCGCAAGTCGTGTCATTTAATTATTTTTTTGGGCTATGTATACAAATTTTAATCGTGCAAATAACCGATCAAATTCATGACGTCACACGCACTATATAAGGTGCCATAATTTTCTACAACTTTTGAAATAGTTCATGGATATTAACGGGAATAATTTTATTTAGAAATTCTAATCATATATATGATGGTAAGTAGGACGGTGCCATTTCAAAAGATCCATCCAATGGCATTTCACTCGAATTGACATGCGAAAAAGAATTGCTTACCCCATTACATATATAGGGGCGTATATTAAAAAAGTTCTTTTACGATTTTAATCCACATTAATTGGAATCTTCAGACGAAAGACATCTTGCAATATTGCATACGCATGTAGGTATTTAACTGCAGAAACTGCGAGGGTATGCAAGCAGGGTACAATATACAGCGGACGAATATGACGAAACTGAAAAATCTCATTTTTGCCATTTGGTTAGAGAATCCTAATAATATTAACCAAATTGTCATACAATTTTCCAAATATATACGAACAAACCTCTAGGCAAAATTTATATCACACTTCCCTAGAAAATTATTATGACCGCGTTCTATTTTGTGATACAATGTTTTAAATTTAAAAATAGACGTAATTATTTTTTAGTTTTTAATCTTGAATCATAAAGATGTTATCATTACTGCTTGTATCATTTCAATGGCATGCACGTGATAAATTTTGGTCACATGTGCTTTAGTCTACAACCTCAATCTGAAGAACTTTTTATTGGTATTTTTCATTCGTCTTTCCCATTATTACATATTAGTTGGGCTTGAATGGGGATGGGAAAAATATTCCCTGACTTCTGTCATATTTTGACAGTAGCCAGTTTAAATTGAGGAGATGATTTTTAAAAAGGAAAAAGGAATTGAGAAAGAAATGAATAAGAACTGAATGGCAGTAGCGGAAATTTTAATGAGAAGTTTAAAAATAAGTTTAGAATATTCAGGTGAACTCAAATTATATCGCAGTTAAGAAAAGAATTGACAATCATAAATTTATCATTAATTGAATGTTAAGTTTTTTACGATTTCTTCGATTTGATTAGCTAACTTTATTAACTTCTCCTTTTGTAAACTTTTGAAAACTTTTGTAAATTTTCAAATTTTAAGGAAAAAATTGTTAGGACTATTTAAACAATTGTGGCTTCCAAATGAACATTTCTGAAATTCCACTATGGTATATGAAAACCATTTTCTCTTCGGTCTTGTATTTGCTATTAGACTTCTTCTTCCCAGTCAATACACTCTTAGTAGAGTGTTTGTGGTCATCATGCCATGTTTTTGCAAGTGAGTGATGCGCATCTCTTGACATACATATGGTTATCTCTTTATTCCTCTCTATCAGCTGTTCTCCGGATTCGCTCGTGTAGCGGAACATCCATGGCTATTTTGACACGAACCATCCGTCCCCTCGATGCTGTGCCACGTGGTCTGGTACCTTTATTTTGTAGCACCACGTGTTCAACATGAGCTTTTTATGCCGCAACACATGTCCGAAGAATGTTATTATACGAATTTGTAAAAAATTGGATAAACGCCGCATAATACAAAGTTTTGGAGTATAAATGCATAAATACGGAACTTAGTCCACAAAACTATAAAAATTCTATATCTATATTTTTCTTCTCCATTAAACTATTATCCTTAAAAATTTCAAAGAAGTATATTTACATTTCGTGGAATAATGACGTTTCGACAAAATTTAAAAGTACCCATTGCGAAATAGGAGAAGTTAGAATATGTAAATATGAAGACGGAAAAATGTAAATAGCCGCGAGGAAAACGAAAAGTAATGACAAGAAAGTAAATGAAAATAATCTTCCGGTTTGTTTTTATCGATTCTGATTTTTTCGACGCAATTGCTTGTAGTCCATATTTCTTACAGATATGCAATTAATTATTGTGAAAAAACTTAACTAAAAATATATCGGGTATTAATTTTTTTTTAAATATGTGGGTGAAAATAATATATAATTATTCCAAATTTTATGGTTCTGCTTCAATTCTTTGTCACAAAATCGGTAGCAATTGATAGTTGAGTGACCCTTTAAACGTATCGTTTTTCTTTCAGGTACGAAGCCCAAAAAAATTTAAAATTTCCTGTTTATAACGTTATATCATGTGGATTAAGAGCGATGGAAAATTATATATATATAGAAAAAAATTAAACTATGAAGTATTTTATCACAATATTTTTCTTCTTTCTTTGTTGTGGTGGAAAGAAAGCCGTTTGCTGTATAAAATCTCTTCAGCAATTTAACTGCGATTTTGAATTAGAATTTTGTGACCGATAGGTAAATAGATGACGCAGGTCTAATTTGCAACCTTTGTGTATTGCATTTCTTGAGGTATATTCTGGATTTACGGTTAATGAAATATTTTATTCCTATTTGCTTCGTTGCTATGAGAGAGTAGATGAAATGTTGTCATTATCATCCTCAGCCTTAAGACGCCTTCTGTTGAACATAAACTTGTCTCTAGAATTCCTGCAAAGGTTGATCTCATGTTGCTTGCATAAAAAGACTTCCCATGATCTTCACCATATCATCTGTCCCCCTAGTGGGGAAACTTCAAACATTTCTCTCCCAACAGCTGTCGGTTCTGCGCACTATATGGCTTAATTGCCACTTTAATTTTCTAGTCTTACGAGATATGATGGTCGCCTTAGTTCGCCTACAGATCTCCGCATTATAGATCATGTTTCGTAGACAACCCCAGAGCATAGTCCTTTCCAGAGCTGGCTAAGTAATTGGATTCGATTTTTAAAATTTAAATATTTTATCACCAAGTTGTTGCACCATGTCCATCCTTGGACAGATGCACATATATTCAATAAACAAAGGAATTATTTGATTATTGTGATATATACTCTTCAGTCAACGATGAAGGCCTTGAATATTCATATTCTTCGCACATATGAGAATCAAAAGTTTTAGATCGTCACCGACTATCCGCACAAAACAAATGCAAAATGGTTGATTCATATGAGGGCGTACTGTATAACTACAGTAACTTTCTGTCTGTGCCGACAAAAGGTAGTCATATATAGTATTATGATATATCGAGATGTACTGATTAAGGATTATGTAGGTAGAAACTGTTGTTTTATAAGTGAATGATGAATAGGTGAATTTATTATATACGATTTCTAGGATATCCATCGGACTGTTTGATATAGTACTCTCACATATTTAAGTTACGCATACTGTATTGATTTCTTTTTGTTCATAACAAATTAGACCTGACCAGAAAAAAGGGAATTCCTTTGTATTTATGACTAAAACTCTGAGGAATAATTACTTAGTCGATTTATTTGTATTAATAATATAGAGACACCATATTTTGCCCGCCAGGTTAGGAAAAGAAAAAGGACCTTACATGAACCATCTTAAAATTTCGACTCGCTTCTATGAAAATGGTTTGACTTGTAGACTTGTAATTATGTTTTTCTATTAAATTTATCCAGTTTCAATTCCATTTGTTTTTCTTTACTTTTTGTAAAAAGATAAATTTAAAGTCTTCTGTGGTATAATTCAACAGCGGAACGAATTTCCGAGCTTGAAAATGTATCCTCTTGTTTGTTCTGCTGAGCACTATCGCATAAAATTTCTAATCAATGAGATATTCCACTCAAAAATTATAACTTTTTTAAAGTGCATTTCATGAGTTTGTACCTGAATAAAATATTATACCCAAGTCAAACGAAATTTGTTCACACCGACAAACATTTTCTTTAAAAACACCCTTATTTCCACATTTTTACTGACCCTCTCGTGGATATTGAAGCAGTAATTCTATTATTTTGATAAAAACATAAGACATTGACGTAAATAAAATATTTTGGCGGGGTCTTCAATATTTTCCTTTATTTCAAATAATTTGGAGAAAAACATAAAAACAATATTCTATTGTAAAATAACTCTTCAACTTTTGTATACCAAAGCATTGCATTATTGTTTCCCCGCATTTTCAGACTATTGAAGCGAATTATATGTAATAAAATATATTAACATTAATATTTAAATATTTCATTAATTTATAAGAACAAATTTTGTTTCAGTGGAAAGTAATTTAATAACCCTATTCTAAAACCCGTTTTCTATCGATAATTCTGAATAATTACCAGAAAAGTAATGGCGAAGACCATTCAAATTAAGAAAACAAATAATACCTAAACTACCTATTTTATTTAATTTACCTTTATATGGCGATATATTAAACCACTTTTACTTAATTAAATATTTTTCAATTATGAGGAATTTAGTTTATCGCAGCCAGTTTTTTCAGAAAGCGTTCACTTCAGAAGAGATAATATTAAAAATATTTGGACAGAAATTATGAATAAAATAATTGAAGAAGTCGATTTTTTTACCAGTAAATATCACGTGGGATACCAATAAAAAGAGGGAATTCTAGTTAACAGTCTTCTTTTTAGAGTTTTATTTGAGAGTTTTCCAGTCTTCTTCTCTCGCCTTGCTTTTCTGAAACTGCTAAAATTATGAAAAAAATAAAGTGTTTGAAAGCTTACTTAAAGTTGAATGGAAATTTATTATGATTTTACGTCTGATAATTTTATGAGAAATTTACGACAGTTTAACCTCTGTGAGAAACATATTGATAATATATTTATGTGGTGCAAAATGGTTTCAAAATTTGTTAATAGATTTATAAAAATAATATCCACACTTAAATATTTCTATATGTTTAGGTGTGCACCAAACTTCCGTAGTATGATTTCTACTAGTACGTAAATTTATTAAAATACACTGTAATTGGGACACGCCTTAGTACATATTTGCAGGTAACGTTTTAACTTCGCGAAAGACGGGAAAATAAAAAAAAATCCAATTCATAAGAACAATGAACTATGGAAATGTAGGTAAACGTTCGCAATCTTCTTTTCAGCTCAAATTTATATTTGGCACGCGAAGTGTTTGGCCGGAAAACGAAGTTGGAAGCAATGAATTTTCTTACCTTCATGTGCGCGCCGTATTTCGAGTAAAACTTTAATTTGGCAGAATAAAATGAAAAATAGATTAAACTTGCGCTGAAAATCTATATTTTAAAAAGCGTTTTAATAATTATGTTGTTTTTAGTATTGCATTTTCTTCGTAGCAGACGACGTCTTATGTTATTGCTGACGGTAATTCAGAGTTTCTTTCAGTGCTTCGAATGTGAAATAAATTCCTCTACTTTTGTCCCATGCATATTTTTAAAGGTGTGCAGGAAGCTCAAAGATGGTTAATATTTTGACCGCCACTAAGTATGGATGCTGTTCTTTTAACATCAACACGTAGGACTTCACAGATTTTAATAAATATTGTTTTGTCGTATAAAATATTTGTCAATAATTATAACGATTGCTACTTTAATTTCATATTTTGTGATTTAAAGGAAGGCTTTTTACTAGAAACAATATATTTATATATATATATATATATATATATATATATATATATATATATATATATATATATAAGGAACGGCATACCGGACACATGATTTGTTAAACATAATTATAAATTGATACTTCACGACCAGTAATAAAAAGAAATTCTGTGGTA
This sequence comes from Druceiella hillmani, assembly GCA_039881145.1. NCBI lineage: Eukaryota > Metazoa > Arthropoda > Insecta > Lepidoptera > Hepialidae > Druceiella > Druceiella hillmani. The sequence goes on along the minus strand of JAYKKI010000140.1, from coordinate 392,929 downwards.
ATCATATTTGGATGCGAATTATTTGGAGAAAAACTGCTTAAATTATACAGAACTAAATGTATACAGAATACTGTAATATCTTATTCATTTATTTGTTTTTAAATACATAAACACATAAAGCACAAGTATTGCTACAGGAGCAATCTCTACTTTACGGGGGGAGGATCTAGCTCTTGCTCTTCCTTCAAATAATAGGAGTCATTGCTTCTTTTCTTTTAATTGTTTTTAATTTTAGTTGGCTTCCTTTCGGTACGACGGAGATCCAGGAGGACGTCTGCGCGAATAAACTAATCGCTCCCCAGCCTGCCTTCGATGAAAGCATTGCTTTTACTAAGATCTCCGTTTAAATTTTCTGCTCAAGAATAGTTTCCAGAGTACTACGTAATGAGTTAAAATGGGAGCACACAAAGAATATATACTTCACGTCTCCACTGACTACGGTACAGCACGGGCACTCTGGAGAATCTTCATGTTTAAAGCAATGAATATTTGCTCGAAAACACCTATGTTTTGAAAGCATCTCAGTCAGATAATAGTAGATCTCACCATGACTTCACCTAAGCCTAACACCACCTGTGGAATTCGTTCACCTGCCTGTATGCTCTTTTGCCGTTATTCTGCTCTGAGTTCATCGGAGCTCAACGTAATGGACCCCCTTCGCCGGTAAAGGGCTTGTCGTTCTTCGGCCAATACTTCGATAGGCATCACCCGGCGGTAAAGCACACCGCGTCCTCAGGCACCATAGGGAAAGCACTGGGAACTCTTAAGGCACTCATTCAGCCGATATACCGTTGCGATTTTCCTCTGTGACTCCTGGGTTCCGAGGATATCAGCCCATCCTGATATTCCATATGTTAATACTGACGTGACCAGTGACTGCGGTACCGCCTTTCTACTCCGCTTTGGGCTCCCCATATTTGGCATCAACCGTACTAAGGCTGCTCTCACTACTGACCGCTTAGGCACTTATATGCTCCACCTGCTACTTGAAGTTGAGTCGGGCATCAATCATTACTCCCAGGTACCAAATAGAAGACTGTGATGTGATTTAGTGTTTTCCTAGTCTCAGTAAAGAGTTTCCACCCGTTTTCGAACAGTATTAAGCACCATCTTTGTCTTACGCTTTTCCAGTTCCAAGTTGGTTGTCATCTACCGGCTGATTCTCTCGAAGGTGATGTCCAACGCGAGGTTTATTCCTTCGAGATGTTTCACTGCGACCACTGTGGCTACGTTGTCTGCATATGCCACGAGTTTAACATCCCTTGGCAATACTAGCTTCAGTAGACCGTTATATATGATATTCCACAAAAGAGGACTCAAAACCGAATCCGTCAGTGATTCTGTATTCCTTTGGACCGGTCTTTGTATCGTACTTCAGCAGCCTATCAATAATGTAGCTAGCTACCATCTTCTGAAGGTACGGTTGTACGTTCATCTCGTTGAAGGCCCACATAATAGAGTCCCAAATGGCGGAGTTGAAGACATTCATCCAAAGTAGCCACCAAGCAATACTTCTTCGTACCTGCCTTCTACGTGGTTCCTGCGATTGCGTCCTTGGCTGTGTTGACAACAAGGCTGGAAAGGGAGCTTTCCGCAAACCCAGCGTGCGTGCGTGGGTGCATGCGTACGTGCCTGTGTGCGTGAATGCGTGTGTGAGTGTGTGTGTAGATAGAGTCATAGTATCTGTCACTTTATATTGAAATATATTAATTCACCCCTGCGGGGGCATTGATATTTATATTCAGCCAGAGGTTTCTATAATCTTCAAAAGTTGTAAATAGAAATTAACACTAAATAAACATTATATAATTTAAAAAAATATTTGGTTCCAAAATATTTAAGTTACTGCAGACTATGATAGAATTTTTTTAGTACATTCCTTCATAATTAATGGTATGTTTTGGGAACTGTATGGAATTAAATGAACAATCGCCATAATAAAGTTGCTCTGTAGTGATGAATCACGGCGTGGTGTAGCGTCAGGCTTGTTGTGGATGCCACCACGACAGTGGAGCTTTCAGTAAGAACCGTGAAGTTAAATATTATATAAAATTTCTTATCGTTTCATTATCATAAAATTGTATTTTGTATTTTAATTTGGCTTTTGAAAATGGAAGAGATATTTTAACTTTTCGGTAGTGTGTAAAATAAACATTTACGATGAGAATTAAAATGTTATTTTCAAAGAAAGTTAATAAATAATTTTACCTGGAATTTATCATATTATATTAAAATGATTGTTACAATGCAATAATAGCATTCTACCGTATACTCTTCGTAAATTTAATCGCTACCTCAGCCGATGATTGAAATATACGAAATTTTATTAAAATATTATTTATTAATCATCAAGGATTCTCTAGTTCGTAAATTAAAAAATAACTTTTTTATTAAAATTTTTGGAAAAATTTTACACGACTGATGAAACAAAATAATTAACTGAAGATTTTAGGCTTAAAAGGATTGCACAATCGTATGTAATATGATGTACAGAAAGAAAAGTAAAATGTTCAATTGGTGAAATTGACAAAATGTGCGGCTTAAAACATTAATTTAGTTATTAATTTCATAACGTTAAATATTTATTACTTTGAAGTATGTATTAATTCGCTGAAAATATACTTGTAGGGGTCTAAAACCTCGACTTGCAATTCTTTAAGTTCTCCTATATTAAATAAATCTAATTGTTCCTATTATTTCGAACGGCGGAAAGGTTTCAATGGCTACAAAGTTCTGAGCCAAAAGCTTTTGCTGACTGTCTTAATTAATACTCGTTTGTATGGAGCAGAAACTAAGGTGATAACTTCAAAGCCTGACGTGGAATATTAGTTAAGGGTTTAGTTTTTAATTTTATTTTCCATTTCTTCTACTGAAATACATATTTTAAATTTGTTTTAAAACTTTTATCGTCGACGGTTGATCAGTGTTCAATGAAGGTACCAAAGTTAATGAAATTCGTTATGATTCACAAAATATGAAGACCAGATATTTTGGCGGATTATTTTATAATTAGGTTGTTGAAACATTAGATTTAAAAATTTAATTTCCAAGATATTATATATTTTATTGAACTACATATTGAAAAATAATAATAAATTTTCTTGTGGTTTTAAATATTATCGAGCATACCTTACACAGACCGACAATATCACGAATTTCTCAAAAATACTTTTTTTTTATTACTAACGATTTTTTAATTATCTTTTTACTACTGTTCAGTATTTCTTGAAATACAGATTTTGACTTAAATTCTACTAGAAATACAGCTTTCTATCTACTTTTTTAAATAGAAATTACCGAGTCGTTTCCGTTTAAAGAGGTTACTTGTCTATATACGAAAAAAAATTTTTTGTGCCTACGGGAGCCCTTAAAAATATAATTTTAAATAATTTGTGAATGTTGTTTCATGTTTTGTGCTAAAAAACTACGTTTTATATATAAAGTTTCTATTCAATTTCATTCAGAACTTAGAACATAAGGTTTACCCGTGATATACGCTATAGATTTTCGTATAGCTATGGCGCATTTGTTCCTATGAAACCATTTCTTAATACTGCTGATATTTGAAAATATAATTATGAATATAATTATGATGTGACAATTAGTGGCTTGATAGATTTTAAGTTTTACCCCTAATAAATAAATTAGAATATATTAATAAAAGAGAGGAAATAAAAATTCAATATATACTTAGTTGAAGGTCTCTTTAAAATTACAAAAAAAACCTGGATACAAAAAATATCTTGTTAAAAATGAGTACGGTTTTATTTGCCAATTTGCTATTACAAAACTTGGTTATAACTATAAAACGTATCTCCTTCAAGGTTTTTTTCCTGATCGAACATTTGCAATCATTATGGCTATTATAATCTTGGATATAGCTGTTCTAAAAAGTTTCCTTGATCATCCATACCCTTGATATACATGCATACCATTCTCATCATACAAGGCCAATGAAGTATCGGAAGAAGAGGGATATTATGGTACACAGCCATGATATCCTTCTTCTTTCAATACTTCATCTGCTTTGTATTTATCTTATATTACTAGCCTTAACATTATGTGCCTTGTATCCCCGTGTTACATTTCCAAAATAACCCCTTGTAGCTCATGTATCCCCGTGTTACATTTCCAAAATATTTCTATTTTCTAGATTTAAGCATATTTATAATTTTCGTCATATCTATAAGTTTATGATTCGTAAAAGTTAAAAATAGCTTTAATTATAGTACAAAAATATTCATAACTTGTAAATTTCATATTTTTGAACAAAAGAAGCCGGAGAGGAGTTTCATATCTCATAGAGAGACCTGAGTGAAAAAACCGGTAGTTCCGTTCAACGTAGAAGCTACCCGACGCGGCGCAACCTTACCTCATTTCCGGCAAGCAGCCGTATAAACAATTATTTAGGCTCTGTTCAAGGAGTAGTAACAGAAGAAAGATTAGAGGAAGAAAGAGTGCACCCTTAGTTCAGTAAATCGTAGACATTTTTGCAGGTGAATATTTTAATTACTTCCTTTTATTAAAAGGGTCATGATTTTTTTTTCTTTATAAACTTTAATGTACGTATACGTTTCAGACAAAAATTATTTTTCAATTTGAAAGATACCTCCTTTTATTAATAAGTATTCTGTGGTATCGCTAAAAAGGCTTCCTAAAATATATTTTCATTAAAAGCCGCATTTGCGGAATATTGCACCTCAAAATAAAGTGTAATATAACACCCTCGACTTTTCCAATCACCTTAGTTCTAATCAATTCAGCATTAAATTAGAACTTTCAAATGAAATTATTATGATTAAATCAGATTGAATCAGATTTTAAGAGATATGGACAACTATGATTTCTTATTTTACGGATTTGCCGACCTACACTTGTCCTGTTCTGTATTATTTTCGATACCGCAATAAAATGTATATTGTTTATTTTAATATTCAGATTTTGTTTTATTATGTTTTCTCAACTCTATTATATAACGTCTTTCGGGTTGAGCTTGAATATTGAATATTTTCGAATAATTTTCTCTTAGGACTGTGTCCGAAACCAAGTTGAAGTCAAAATAAATATTTTACAATTTTTTCTATTTGTCTATCCGTCTACCTCTCTATTAGAATATCATACAAAAACTACTGCACCACTTGGTGCTTTGGATGCTTGGAATTCAAATTTAAATCCAAACCGGCTACTCTTTCTACGATTTTCCTTCTATCCATTTGACTATTTGTCAGAGCATCAGGTAAAAATTATTGGAATAGCGCCTGTGCTTCCAAATTTGAAATAGGCTTATATCGAACATTTCTGAAGAGACTTGAAATTCATTCATCAATAAGCACACTGAAAATATACCTAAGACTGACAACAGTATAGAATAAAATTGTAACCATTCCATAACTTATTTTTATACTAGTCTAGGATATCTCGTAGGTAAAACTATTATAACTAAAGAAAAATTCAGCCGCATAATTCAAAATATGTCCAAATGAAACCACGGGCCAAAGTTTGAACGAGTATGAAAATGTGGAGACATTGCTATCGATTAATAAACATAAATTATCAAGAAAGTTGCAAATTACTTATCAAGTGATACACACGATTAGGTAGACTAAATATGAAAACGAGATATCAATGTAATTAATAGCAGATGAACTTGACATTTCAATTGATACATCTCTATAAATGTCATCGACTGAAAAAAAAATGTCGACGTCGGCAAAGCCTCTTTCAGAGATTTTCTCTAATATATAAATATATATTCAATCTTTCCTTTACCCGTCTGAACAGCGAATGAAGAAGGATTTATTGTCATAAAATATAAATATGTTTGAAAATCAGTGAGCCTCTACGATCATTCGTGCGGCCACAATTTATTTATTCGATATTCCATGAAAATATTTGTGGCTCTCCACTTCGTATAAATTTATAATGGATGCGAAGGGAGTGGACTTGCTTTAGTCGCAGTTTTAGAAAGTAGTTATTAGGGTCCTGTAGCCAAATTAGAAACCATTATACTTTTTCCACGTCCATCACAGCCGTTTTAATTAAATATTGTCAATAGTATAAAGCTGATGTTTGGCATGAGACCACAAAGTTTTGAAATAAATTATTTTCAAAAACGTTTTTATTTTATCTCCTATTACATATGAAATGGGGTTAAATTTTTTGTATACCCCATTAAGTGGGATGTAAGTGAATAGATCTTAAATATTGATGTGACTTCTTTTTTGATACAGGAATCCATTTAAGAAATATTAGTCTGTAAGTGGTTCTTTTGGTACAGTTGCAAGTACCCACCCCTACCAGCTTATCCGATATATTTGAATATCGGAAAGTATTCATAATAGTAATATCTTTAACAAAACTAAAGAAGAAAAATTAACACACCTAAGTAGACTTTTCTAGTTTATAAGTAATTGTCGACCAACTTGTAACAAGCAGTCGAGTCCAAAAAAAGGTCATAGAAACCCCATACAATTGATGTACTTATTATATGTGTGAAAATTATACTAGGTAATAAATTTATATGTTTACATTGCGAAAAATAATATTATTTAAATATGCAACATATTTTTATACCTCTGAAAATATAGTGGGCAATTTTTATATTTATAAATAGTTTAAGAGAAATACTATGCATAAATAAATATGTTTATAAATGGATAAGCGACCCACGTAATGCGAGTTCGGTTCTAACTTCATATGTTTTACTATTAATGGTCTCGTAAACGGCTGGACTTTAAATAAATTTTTTTCTTTACAAGTTTTAGGTAAAATATTATCATAATAGTATATTTTTTTCAAAATTTTAGCCCCTTAAATTTTTTTTTTTTAATTAATTCCCACCTCTGCTATATGCGGTTTAATTTGGTGGCAAAAAAAATGTCGATTATATTTATCCTAAATCTTTAAAATTTCCGAGATATTTAATAAATATCACTTTGAAATATCTTAACTGAAGCAAACTCTTCTCTTTTCGCCCCCGCCACTCTTGTCGAATTCGAATCCGCACTCAAGGGGATGAACAATCCATTTTCAATTCCCATATTATTCGGTTTCTTTTTATGAAATTATCAGCTGACTGCTGGATGTGGTTGTGAATCCAAATAGGAGGTTTTGTTTTACGAGTAACTGATTTTTTGTCCAGTTTCACCCGCGTAAACTTATTTTTATTATTATATTCTCGTCTTTGCCAAACCACCAAACGCTTCTGCTCTGTTCGGCAAACCACATAGGTCGTTAGGATCAGCGATATATCAGCAAACATTTTAGAAAAAATATATAAATTAGTCTCCTGGCACTACTGCAACCTTGCACCGTTTAAGTAGAATTCACCGATTTCTATGGATTTTTTTGTTGTCGTTGTTTTACCTATATTTAAAACATAAAATTATTAAAATCGGTCATTTGGTTCAAAAGATTCGTACGAACGAACAAACGAAAAAACAAATTTTCCCACTTCGTAATTTGAAACAAACATGACTTGTGAATACTAATAAACGTAAAAATGGTACATAACCGTTATATACAACTCTCGGGCAAAGAGTAAGTAATAGATTTAGAAAATTATTTTATCAAAGCTTAATCCAATTAACAAATTTTGAATCTGTACCAGTTTACAACATTATTAATATAAATAATTATTGGAAATATTATTGTTAATATATTATTGTTTTTTGTTGTTTACAATTTCCTTTAATGCATAAGATATCAGAGGTAAAACGGATGATAAAATATCTTCTTTTACCCGAATCTTCTAGATTGAAAACAGCCGTGAAGAGTTTTTTTTTTCATTTTCAATATATCTCATATTTTTTGTGTCGATAACAAGATATTTACAAATAGTTCATATTTCTGCGTTAATGTCAATTGGCAGTCCGTGTACTTGTATTAATTGTCTGTATTTTTAAGCCAGGTATCAATTTATGTGTCGCATAGTAAAAAAAAAAGTAAATACAAATATATTGACTTTTTTCCTGCTTAATGATTATCAAAAAAGATCAATTTATTAATTTTTATCGACGTTTTATGTTTTTTTTATGTACAACACATAAAAAATAAACGTATATGAGAATTTTATTATTCTATTGCCTGGCATTTAGGAAAAATCGAAAGCCCACAAATAAAAAAATAACTTTGCTGACGAACATCTAATTGGTTAAAACCAAAGTGTTATTTTGTGAACAGTGCTTGCAGTCTTTGTACGTTTCGTTCCACTCCCCTAAAATACTACCTTCGTTTTTTTTGTAATCAGTCTCCTAGTTTAACAAACACCGGGAAAGCTAAACAACTAATACACGCTGCCAAACTCTAAGCATAATGATATCCTTCCTTCATGCGTTTTTGGTCCCTAAACGTCTTTTCATTTTAATTTTTTTTTGGTCTCTATCTCAATACCAATAAGAAGAAAATCATAGTTGTTTTAACAACTTAAAAGTAACTAAATAGCGTAACTAGAAATTAAATTGCTTTCATACTCTAGTTTTTATTTATAATAAAATAAGCTTGGCTTCATAAATTACTTATTTCAATTTCCCGTATTTTTTTTAAGCATTTCCATGTTCAATTTATTTATCGAATTTTATCAAGACTCTTTGACGCAAAACAATTATAATAATACCAAAACTGCAAAATAATGGTTTTATAACCCTGACAGCACAAATCTTAATTGGGTAATATTATTACTTTTGTTAAATTGCAGTTATTCGTAATATTTTATATCCATTATAATATCACAGCTTTGTTAATTACCATATTTAACATATTTTTCGAGATATTAGTGAAACGGAATATAACGGAAAGAATAAAATAGCCACAATGTCATGGAAATTATAATACTGAACGGCATTATCAAATAATTTTCTAAATTCCCATCGATTGGAGCTTCGTTAGACGGCAGCCGTATTACTGAAATTGAAGCTAGGCGTCTACACCTCAACATTGCTTGCTTAGAATATAAACGTGAAAGAGATAAACCAAAAATGGATCGCTGCATGAAATGAATTAAATAAAATTTTCAATTCGAATTGAACCTCATTTTTAAATTAAGATCCTGTAACAAATTAGCGAACATGGAAAAACACGCGTCGTAATTAAATAAATCGGAATTTTAATGAAAATTGACTACGAAACGCTCGGAGTGGAATTTTTTGTTATATTTTCATTTAAATTTCTTTCAAGTAATTTCAAACAAATTCAAAAACAATGGAAAAGAAGGAGAGGAAAAACTTTAAACCAAGAAAGTGGCTCACATATTTAGAGAAAATAATATTTTTTACATGGTAAGATAAGTACAAAAAAGTAAAGTTTAAAAATAAAAATGCCCAACCTAATATAATTTCCCGCTTTAAAAATTGTAATCCCGTTTTAATTTTTTTTCATTTTATAATATTTAATTTAAAGTTTTATTATTACGTATATATATAACTTAGCATTATTTTCTTCTCGTTAAACAAACGGAAATAAAAATGAAACTACAAACCTACATACGTTTTTGCGTAATTCCTCCATTTATTAACGCGCTTTTCTAGTACGAGTTTCCTACTTTGCCTTTTTTAACAAAATCTATTTAGTTTCCCGCTTGTTATAGAATGGACCACTTACCAAGTCAGATTCTAACGATGAGTTCTGGAGGTAAACAATGGAACTTTTTAATGGATGTTAGTAAATCAACCGTGATTAAAAATATTTATTTCGAGTAATCGTTCAGGTCAGCTTTTGATGATGATTCTGGTGATGAAAAATGGAACTCCTCAAAGGATGGTTGTGAATTAAATGTGATTTAAGACATTGCTTGTAGAAAATGTTATGCCACAAAATACTACACCATCGATCATGTCAGAATATGATGATGCGTTCTGGCACTTTCTGGTATTCCTTTTTCATCTTTTCTTCAATTTCAAGGCTGGTTTCACATCACGAACTAAATTCTTAAATTGGTTTTGCTTTTGTTTACGCGGACTTTGGCATTACTTTCTTATAACCATGCTCTTTTATAACCGAATGCATGACGTTTTAAATCACTTTGCAACAATGGCATCACAATAATTATGCACACAATAAAGAACCAATAAAATCCAATACATTCACTGTCAGAACATTTACAAGGCGCAATTAAAGAAATAAACGAATTTTAAACTTAGGTGAGTCAAACGTAAATCATATATTGCAATGCCTTTTTATCGTAGTGTAAAGTGCAACTTCTTGATATTAATACAAATATTGTGAAGGTAACCTAATGATTTCTGACACTCATTTCACCGTTGACAAATTCAGAATATCGGTACCCACGTGCAACAATTTTGAAGTAATCGAGTGTTAATGTTAAGGAGTCTTGCGGCAATAAATTAAAAAGTCTAAATTTTATTCCACCTATTTAATAAGTAGTGGACAAAACATTCTTACAATAATGCGCCATTAGGGAAAAACTAATTTTTCCCTATGCATCCGGGCTCCACTTTCGTGATAAAAGTTCTGCTCGTACTAATCGGGTTTATCCGCATAAATTTTTATTGTGCCTGACAAAGAGAAAAAAAATTATGTCTTCTAATAGAATGAAAATAATTTTTTTTTATCGCACTCAGGTAAATATTTGGATAATTTATTTGGTATTTATCTAGGATAAAAAGAAAAAAGCTCTTATTTACTAATAAAATTCCAACAATGAGTGTTTCGCGGTAAGGAATTACAATCAAATGGGATTTCATTTTGATTTTTTGCAAGTATAAGTAGTAAAATACGACAGATTTTTTAATCTTTAAAAAGTTGTCGTAAAAACCTTTTGACACATTGCGTTTCTAAATTTAACTTTCCGTTAATTGCCATTTAATATTACTTAGTCTGAGAATTCTAATTGTGATGATTATGATATTAAATAGAATATATAAAAAAAAAAACAAACACTAACGTTAATGTTTTCATCGAATATTAGCCTTAAGCAAAAGAAAGATATAATAATAATACTTCAAGTACCGCACAATATCCATCAATCATTTAGTTAAAAATACACAAGGACAAGGACAACAAACTTATACTTAATAGCTCATATTTGAATACACTTCGTATTAGAGCGTAAGTCCATTAACAACAATAAATAACTTCCACTTCAATAATAGTAACTAATGGATCAATTGTTGGTTGATTTACTCTATCGATTTAACTAATTACATGTCGTCTTTTCTATGCATAAAAAGCTGTTAAAACTGACACCGGTTATGATTTCAATGGCTACATATTATTTTAATTAACATGTGTTTGATGAATTTTCCATTTTATTTAAACAAACTATTTTAAGTGTACAGCGAGTTTCACATCTGAAAAACTGTAATGGGTTTTTTTTACCGTGACTTCACCATCGTCCCCATGTTTGTGAAAAACCATGATTAATTAAATAAATGTTTTTTAGTATTTTTATAATAATTGTATTATCAGTATACTATTGGCAAAGTATTCAATGTACGTTAAGTACAATAAGTGACCGAGGTATATTATATTTCGTGATATTATTAAATATCTAAGGCATTTTAATTTTCTTATACCAGCATAATCGAAGAGGAATCTTAATTCGCGGAGTCTGAAAGTTCTAGGAGCTTCATCTTTTTACCTCATAACTAAAAATGTTTTGTAATCAAATAGAAGACAGTTTGAATTTACATATGAGGTATCAATCTCTTTTTCAGTTAAAGTTTCATACTGATGAGTTTATGAAACACTAATGATAATATTTACCATGTTATTATACTAAGTCCTCATTGCAGTAAAAATGTTACAGATATTCTTCTTCTATTATATGTTTCGCCAACATTTATCAAAACTTGGTATGAAAGTATTATTTTACTCATCTGCAAACTAACCATGATAGTTTGAATAGACCTATGAGTTTACATTAATTTGTAACAACAGGTATCGTACTAATTTTATGTAGCAATTTTTAGGGTTCGAAGATAAAGTAGCTTATATTAGTTCATTATTAGTATTACTCGCTGGAACTGAAAGATACAATACGAAAATCTTGATTTGCATTATTTATTGACCTATGTATTATCAAATAAAATTTTTTGGAAATATATTTTTAAATCAAGTTTTATCATTTCAATACGTTGAATTTGTCTTTTCTTTCTATTTTTTTCTATATTTTTTATGAATACTTATAGTGTTCTAAAAACTTCAAAATTAAATTTAAATAATTTTCATATAATATTTTCATGATAAACATATGCGCATAATGCAAGTATGCATAAAAAATATTTCATAAATGTGGATATTGATAGCAGCCTGATACCTTATTAAGTCATAAGTAATTATATATGAATATATACAAGTTTAGCTCGGGTCAATTTTTTTTTGGTACAATATTATTTCTATGAACAAAAAATTAAATTGAAATTATAAATCAACTCACAGTCTGGCCACATTTACTATCGCAGTGCGTTGTGGGGCACACTTTATATAAATTCTTTAACCTTGGGGATATTTTTATTATACCTTGAGAGTTCTGACTAAATTGAGTTTCAAGAAAGACGGTCCTAATGCAATGCAAAATAAATTTGAAATGAATTAAGAAAATGTATACGGACAATATTAAATGAATAAAATTGCCGAAACTTACGAAGCCGATCTAGCGTTATAGAACTACTTCCACAGATATAAAAAATGAGAAAATATAAGCTACGACTAATGGAACAGTTACTAATGGATCAATTCTATCGCAATGCGTTCTGGGGCACACTTTGTATACATTCTTTAAACTTGGGGATATTTTTATTATACACAAAAACAAAAAAATTTATTGAAATTTTTAAACACGAATAGACAAAAAATTTACGAAATTTTCTTTTATGGTCCTTTGCCATTTGCATATATTTAGGTCATGTACGTCGCCAAGTTTTCTAAGTAGATATTGCCCGTACACATGGGTATAACTTATGATGTCCCTATACCAGATATAATTTCAATCAGCATGAGATAATTATTAATCTTATAGATCGCAAAGCAAACATAATCCAACTTTTACTAATGTCCGAAGTCAACATTGAAAACACCGCTTTCACCTAAACTATGACATTCCTTAAAAAATAATGCTGTAACACTACACCATATTTCAAACACTTTCTGGGAAGAAATTAATCGATTTTTAATAGTAATTAATTCAAACTGAGTGACTAGAAAGAAGATACAGTAATATCAGAATTCAGTACGAAGCGCACTTAAAAAATGTACTTCTATATTTATTATGATAGTGTAGTGATATAACGTGTAGCAATATAAGAGGATTTTTTTTGGTATTTTATAAAAAATGAATGAAGTAGCGGATACAAATGGCACGAATTATTTTATATTGCTCTGCAATTGCTTTCTGCAACATTTTTTCAATTAACTCGTGGATTTTTCCGAAGAGCTTTAATATCTTAAAAATTAATTTCTTCGAAAATTACTTTAACTTTCGCAATACTTAGTATTAGTAACTTTGTAGAGCTGTTATAACGTGCTAAGTTATATGAGATACCGTAATAATGTTGCAAGATATGAGCGAGAATTTCTTCTGCGCACTTGACTGGAATAGCGCATATATTTCGCACGAGCTTTTTTTGCCAGAACGTAGACGTAAGCGTAAGCATATTTTATTTAAGTTGAGATGACTAAATCGACCGAAAAAAGGACGTTATAGTTAATATATATATATATATATATATATATATATATATATATATATATATATATATATATATATATGTATACATATATATGTAGTTTCATATAAAAATCACACATACGTCTACGTTGCCGTCTACTCTGTCAGCACATTTCCCATTTCATTTTAGCTGATTTGTTACTCACGGTACACTCATCGTTTATGGTTCCAGGATCGACGGTGAAAACTATGTTATTGTCATCATCTTCATGCCATGAAGGCCAGATTATAAAGGAAATTTCTTTTGTTATTACTCTCATCGTGGAGTTACTTTAATGAAACAAAAACTCATTATAACCCAATAACGTCAGCAATGCTGGCAAAGTAACAATTGAGGTAATAATTTTTGGGACAATATATGCTTGTGGACAATATATGGAAGATTTTCCGCATATGTTATTATCTCTAGTTAACTTTTGAAAATTTGCTATTCCCATTTCTTCTGGTATCTTTTCCCCCACCATCCTAATCTATAAATATAATAAATATGTTAAAGAGTGGGTTCTGTTCATGAAAAATGTTATAAAGAGTTATTGAGTTTGCGTACAAATGATGATAGAAGCTAGAAAAACTGTTTTTAGAATTACTGTTTTTATGTCTGTGTGTACGTTATTTTATTGGTCAACGTTGCAAAATCTACTGGGGGAATTTTGATTAAATTTAGTATATTTATAATTAATACCCTCGAGCAATATATAGAATAATTTTAGATAGAATAGTTTTTATATGGACATTAGGGATTAAAATAAATCCCCAACCTTGGTGATTATTACGATATTGATATTCCCAATGCCATCTATTTGCGTTTTTTTCCTAAACTTTATGTTCATAGCTACATTACTATATATAATACTCACACTTAAATGAAACTACGTGATGTAGTATTATTTCTACGTTCTTTAATTTCTTTACCGCGACCTAGGTTTTGTTGTATTATAACATCTTAAGGTGGGATATTAGCATCCATCTTTGCTAATATCCCACCTGAAGATGTTGTAATACAACAAAACCTAGGTCGTGGTAAAGAAATTAAAGAAAGTAGAAATAATACTACATCACGTAGTTTCGTTTAAGTGTGAATAATGAATTTCTGCAAAATGAACGCCAAATATTTTAAATACCAAATACATTGATATGTCAAGGTCTATTAACGTTTTTAGTATAATTGGTGCTAAAATATATTCCAAAAATAATCCAAATATTAGTTGTTGTATAGACCAATACAAATCGTGTGAGGATAACATTTCCAAATCCAGCATCATATTAACTGCATGCAATATTGGAATGTAGGTTCAAGTATCACAGTTCACAATTTTAAAATGTTTATTTATATGACTGAATGAAATTATTATAAAATATTAACAAATTCTTATAACATAAAGGATATTTAGTTATCAAGTTTTACCACAACATATGGATTATATTCTAAATGTAAGGAAATAACATTACATCAAACTCACTTGACGTTAATCTTTTTACATATACTAACAAAACTCACGCGAAATTGACAAACTGTATCACAACAATGCTATATGTCACAGTTAAGCTTAAAAAGCCAAGTAGGAGAGACATCCGTATGTTATACATGTGGAATACCGTCAATTGTCCTGTGTTGTTCCAATCGAGGAGTTCCTGTACTAGTCCCAACTGTTTATCACTTTTAGGAGCTACAAAAGAAAGGAAAGGTTTAGATACGTTGCTTTCAAAGGGAATGTCATTTATTTTCTTAAATATTAGTAATGCCCTTTTCATTATTTTTTCAATTAAACATTTTCAACAAGTAATTAATTAAATAGATAAGAAGCGGTAAATTTATTTATCATTAGCTAATATTCGCTATAATATTCAGTGCCTAGTTAGCCGTCGTGAACTTAACAGATATTTAACTACATCATAGTGGTTACCAGACTGACATATTCCCATTATTTATAACTTACTCATTATTTATTTACATATTTAATATATAGTATTTATTACCTTCATTTGTAGATCTAAGGCAAGATGATATTAAGAATGTAATTTGTAGAGAGATTCTTAGAGTTTTTGTAAAAAATGAACGGTCTGTTTGCAAAAAAATATTAACTAGATATTTTTCCTTTCAACGACATTTTAATGAGATAAAACGTACCCCATATTGAAACCTAACCAAAATTTGTGCATTCATTTTATCTTAATATGCAAATATAAAATAAACAGACTGACAACAAATTTGATGAAATTAATCTTCTGTATAAAAATTTAGCTTATTCATAATACATCTTCACCCATCATTATGGAAAAATTTTTGCTTTTCGTCCTGAAAGAAATTTTCGGAAAGAGAAGAAAGCCGCATTGTGTAAATTATATCAGTATAAGCATAATAATTATGTGAACTAAATACTTACCGACATTATTCCCAATTACAAATTCTGCAAAATGTGATTTTATTTTTATTACTTCTGCATAAAGTTTCTCACCAACTACACATATTCCAATCATCGATATCACAAAGTGAAAAAACCAAACTAATGAATTAAATAAGAGAATAGCTTCGAAGCCCTGAAATTAACATTTTCTTGTTATTTTATGAAAATATATGCAAAATTCATTTAACAAAAAGTTAAATAGTTAATTAAATTTTTTGGAATTAAAAGGTCCACAGGACTTATTTATATATTTTTTAAATATTTATGGTGCAATAATGTCGTATTTTATCAATAACAGTACATTGTTTTTTACTTACATTTACTTTTATATTCTCAAGAATATAACGAAGGGCAAAAAGTATATTTAAAACCGTCAAAAATGAGGTTAGAAGCAGCTGAAATTAAATTTTATTATTGTCATTTCCACATCGTAAATTAAAGAAAATTAATATTTTAGGAAACACGTCAATTAATGTTACACACCTGAACCTCAAACATGCGATTCAAAAACTGCAATAGATCCATAATCTTGATGAATAGATCTGACAAATGGAAAATGGTTTTTCTTTTAAGAGGTAAAACAAAAATTTGACAATTCGGGTTATCATTTTGAGCATTAGAATTTGTTGAATATATTGTTAATGACGCGAATCCGGACGGAGGATTAGCAACAATAAAATACGAATTAACCAACTGTACGCGTTTTTTGATACTATTAACAAGTGTACAAAATAATAACATTTCTAAATCGAAATGTATATTAAAAATGGCACATTGAAGAACAAATAAAATGTGTATTATTTCCAGGTACCCGGTTTGGGAATAAAAATAAACACAAATCCCAGTCAAATGGTAGGCAACAATCACAAGAATTAAAATTATGTTTAGTAACTTATCATGTTTGAACAAGTTTTTAAGATGACGAGATTCAAACATATTGTCCACTTTGCTAACGTGACGCGATAGATTTTCATACATATTCCTCTTCCATAGCACGTTTGAGCCCATTAAGTACGCACCGTAACCGGTCATTACAACATCGTCTAACGATTTTAAGTGTAAATATTTTTCATATATTATATTATAGATTGTTGCGATAGATAATGCAATACAAATCCTAATACAGCATAATATTTTCAATACAATCGTCTTGTTTCTCCCGACACCGAGCAAGTGTTTACAGAATAAAATAGGTCGAAGGGTATTTTCAAAATATAAATGCGTGGTTTTCACATCGACTTCTTTATTCGAAGGCATTGTTGATTACCGCAGTCGTATTCACATGAGAAATAAACTAAAAATGTTGAAGTCTAGACAGCAACACATATATATGTGCAATCGATGGTAATTACATTAGTTACCAATAAATTACATTTTCTGATGGTTATCAAAGCCATTAATCAATCATCCATAGTTAGTTTTTATTCAAAAAGGTGATTAACAAAATATTTTTAAATCTCATAATTTAGTTCGGAACGCAAAATGGTTGTAAAAATTATAATAATGCTTTTATTCCTCTGAATTTCCCCTCTTTTGTCCTAGTTTTATATAACTAGTCACACCTGGTTGGGTTCTCTAAAGCAGTCCAGAATTCAAAGTTGTGGAAAAATAAATATAACTTGAATTGAATCCTATCGATATTGCATTAATATTAATAATAAATTTCTACGTGAGCTTAATCAATTAAATTAATTAATAAATGTTTATTGAATCTTATCAATATGGACGTGTATGTCTGTCTGTGGAACTTTCGATAATTTAGGGAATATTAATTTGAATCGTTGTATATACAAAACAATTTAGTTCAAAAACGATCGAAGCTATAGAGTTTAAATTTATTGCACACGGTGTGTCCGTGTACAATAAATTTCGATGTCAACAAATTAGGTTCACTATCTTCCTCTGTATGGACTAGGACCTACTTATATATGACACGAAGGCGCATACGAACATTAAGACCATACAAATATAAATTAGTCAAAAAGCGTTTGCTTTCTCCTACCTCATAGTTCTCACAGTGCTTTTAATTATGGTTCAAGGAGGTCATCAGGCTTATTTGGTTTTAAGAAATATTTTGTGCGTTTAAATAAAATTATCATAATGCTGTTTATTTGATTACATAATCTTATAATTGTACACAGTGCTCCACATCATCAACACGACGGGATTCGACGCGGCCGACAGCTCGTTCGGTTTGAAATATTTCCATAAGAAGAAAAATTTATTACTCAATGTTTTTCTTAAGGCTTTTTTTAATAAAGCTTAAATATAAGTGTAATTCAGAAACTGCTGAGGATAAAATAAATTCTTTGTGCCATATAAATAACTTCTCTTGAATAAGGTACTAAATTCAAAAATGTTACAAGTTATTTCCGTCGTATAATTTTAAGAAAAAACAAGATAAAGTTGTTGCTATATATATATATATATATATATATATATATATATATATATATATATGTATATATATATATATATATATATAAGTAAAAACATGGTGTGTGCATGTATGTTACATATTCCGCTATATCAAACATATGAAGTTACGTTTTAACGGGACAAATCATATTTGTGTTAAGCACTGGAAGCAAATAGGTACAAATATCTTCTTTGTAACGTTCGTATGTTTCTCCTTCGAAAATGTAAAATTCTTCTATCTTGGGAATATATAGTAATGATTCAAATGATTTTTCATGGTGCGATATGAGCGATAATCGCTTTACTGATCGAATCCATCGACGGTCTACCTGTATTATTTGGCCTGGAAAATATATCATAAATTTTAGTCGAACTTCTTATTTGAACTTTTCATGAGAAAAATATAACAATGATACAAAATATAGACCCAGAATATATTGTCTTGTTCGTGAACATGTAGTAATGTTTACACTATTCGAAAAATGTTAAATAACACAATGATTTATGGAAAAATGTTTATAATAATTGGATTGTGGTGCTGTAATGTATTTAAATAAATTATTAGGAGTTCAGCAATGTTTCGTTGCAATGTGTCAAAGGAAATTAAGTGGAGGGGTATATATAATGGGCGTAAAGTACACATATGACTTTTGAAAGAGGGGGGGACGTATAATGGAGGATAAAACGACTCGACTTGTCTTCCAGAACTAGTCTGCAAATGGAAGGGGAAGAGGACCCTGGAGAGCTCCTTCGTTAGATGAAGTGGTCGACGACCTGATGACTTAGGTCGAGCGGGTTGGCGAACGCACTCGAAGGGCTGTGTCAGTGTATTATCCTTCATGGGCTGTAACGCAATGATAATAGTGATGTTTAATGATGATCAAGTCATTCCATACAAAAATATGGATATGAAATTTGGTAATTTGTGCCAGCGTTTTTTTAAAATTTAATTAAATAGTTTTAATTAACATGCATTTCAAGACAAATAAATAGCTACGAAACATATTTCATGCTTATTTCAATACCAACGGAAGAGGTTTTATTTCCGAATTCATTTTAAAAAACTTACTATTTAAATGAAAATTAGTTATAGAACTACAAAATTATTCTGAGCTTACAATGAAAAATTAAGCTTGACAACTTCTCACTAATTTAGACCTAAACATTCTGAAGTAATTTTATCGAATCTTTTTATTAAAAGTTAAGATTAAAAGTAGAGTTTTACTCTACTTCATTTAAAATTAACTCCAAAATAAATCGAAGGTTTTAAGTCCTGCATAGACCTTATTGAAATTTTCCTTTTAAGAAAGTCATTACAAACTTAAATATCCGAAGTCAAATTTTATATAATGAGAAGTTTTCTAACGATATTTCTATCGTTATACCGTCCGGTAAATAATATTATGGATGAATATTTTACCTAGTTAGTAGGAAGTGTTAGTGGTATGATCATTATAAAGCCTCTTGCAGACTGTGGTACAAATTATGATAGGGATTCTAATTTGGCTAACTTAATAAAGAAAGGAAAAATGTAACTCTTTTGCGCTTTGTAAAAAAAATATACTCCAATTTGTGACATTAGTCGCATCGGTATAAATTTACGTGCGATTAGTTTAAAGGCATTATTTACATGATATAAGGGTATTAAAGCCAATTAACTAATTTAATGAGGCTGAAATTGTTGTCTCTTATCTCTACGTGTTCTCATTCACGAGCTACTAGATAATTACGATTGATTTTACTGTCTTCTCCTTTATGAAATTTCAAACGCTGAGATATGAAATGTTATAAATTATAAGTGTTACATCAAAATCGTTTTCTTTTCTTTTTATAAACTGTTGTTAGGTAACGTAAATATTTTAACTTGTGCATTTCATTTAGTTTGTGCATTTCATTTGAAATATGTAGTTGGGGATTTTAGGTTGCCTTATACGATTAAACATTCCAGCTTCCTATAAAAAAAGGTATTCAATTACGTCTTAAAATAGGATGTTAAAAGCAATTCAGTGACGAATTAATTCTCAGTCTTCAAAGCTCGATACATAAATAATCAAATATGGTAGATATATTGCTGTAGTAGTCAACCAAATCGAATATAAAGCTATTAAATTGGTACAAAACATGCACTACGGGCATTCCCTAAATACCTAGGTACGGATAAGAGTTGAAATAAAAATAAATAATGGTACAAATAGAACGTAAGTAAGGGTAAATATTGTATACATTAAACTATTCAAATATGCCAGTATTATTTTTTTGGGTATTGGTGTGTTGTTTACTTTACGAAGGAGTGAAATATCATGAACTTTTAAAAATATATGAGACCAACGATATTATTTTCGCTGTATTTTTCTTGCAATTTTTGGTTACATTCCTTCCTGCTCCTCGAAAATCCTCTTTCGTCAAAATTTTTGCTATGAATGAACGGATGGAATATAATATCTTAAAGCCGCTTAAACTTAAGAAACAAAATTGTTGCTTTCGTCATATTTACTATATAATACTTTTTTTTTTACTAAATTTGCCATCTCAAAAATTACTTTTGATTGGTATTTTTCAGTCGCTTCTCGCATCATTATGTATAACCGACGCTCTTAGCTCTCCCCCACGTAGAATTATCTTAATTATAAGACTAATCAGATTTAACAGCAAAAATACAAGACGTAATCACTGTCTCTTCCCATTCCACTTACAGGAGCAATATTGCCCGACTTTTGTGATATTTTTGTCAATAATCTATACATTTTAATAACTGCTAAAGGACTAGCGCGACTTTCTATTAAAGCGACAATTTTTGTCAAAAGAACTCAAAAAATAACTGAATATCATTACCGTATGCTTTAGAGAGAAGTTTAAAAATAAGTAAAAGGTACAATCATATTATATCGCCTTTAAGTAAAGAACAAAAAATTATAAGCTCAATAATGAATTCAAATTAAAGTTTTTCTATTTCTTCTAATTAATTAGTTGATATTCTTAAGGTATTTTTGTATAACCAGTTTGCTCACATTTAAGAAGACAATTTTAAGAACAATTTTAATAACTCTTGTCAAACCCGTCTATGATATAAGAAAACTATTTTCGCTTATATCTACTTAGTCACCGTTAGACAAGTATGCTTTAAATGTGGAATGAAATATATTTTTATCTCGTAGAATCATATTATTTCAACGAAATTTAAAACAGGCGTTGCAAAATATGTTAAATTAAAATATCTAAATACGGAGATGGAAAAAATGAATGGCCCCGAGGGAAGCGAAAAGTAAAGAGAGGAAAGTAAATGAATATAAGCGCTAAGCTCATGTTTATTTTTGGTTTTATTACAAATCTTAATTAATTCATACTTTAAGATTTATTTATTTTTCGACAAATTAAATGAAAACTAAAAGTTATTTTCATGCGCATCAGGAATTTATTTGATGAAATTCTATTTAAGGGTGCAAAATATTTTTAATAAACCTTTCATAAATATTAATATTATTTTTCACCTTATTAATAATTTTTTTCTTATATCTTAGAGACGTAAAAATTTTATTTCTTAAAGTTTTAATAGCATTAATCATCCCGTTAGTTTTTATCCACGCTAGTTCTCGTGATGCATGTATATTTTGTCCCATACTTCTTGTGAGTATGCCACTTAAAATTGTCAAAAAATGAAACTAAATAAATATCGATTGCTTAAATTTCCCTTTCAAATATCTCCGTATAAATGTATTAAAGGTTAGCTACTTTGAAATATGCGAGTTAGTATGATATATAATATAAATGTTAGTGCGCCAAACTGTTTCTGAAAAAATCGGCAGTGATTGGAAAGGTAAGTGATCCAAATTCAAAATTTGCTATTTTTAACGTTATATAATATAGATTTCGATCCACAGTAAATTAAAAATTTAGAAAGAAAAAATGAAACAATGAAACCATGAAGTATTTTGTCGTGAAGAGGTACCCCTTGTCAATATGTTTCGTGTATATTTGAGTGTTATAGCAGGAAAAAAGTTCCTGCGCTTCAGCATCTCCAAAAAATTTGAATTATAGGAGTAAGTGAAACGTCAAATATACAGGGCGTATGCGTAATAACTAGCTTAATTAAAGTATGGAATAGCAGAAAAATCTTTAGACGTATCAAGTCGCATTTAGTACGAGCCTTGATTTTTACATCTTTCTATATGGCGCTTAGTTATGGGTGCTCAAAACGGCCCATAAAAAGAACAGACACGTTTGAAATATCCTATTACTCTATATGTTAAAGAACCAATGCAAAAACAAAAAATAAAAAGAAGTTGTCGAAAATCTCTGGAGATTCTTGAACACTTTGGTTACTTAGTGTCAAAATCTGCCGATAGTATTTAGAAGCACATTATTACTGGGACAAGGACGGAGACCGAGAAGGAATTGCCCTAGACGCTGGACGGACCAGATTCAAGAAAGGCTAAGTCTTCCGTTGTGTGATGCCCTACATATCGCCGGGAACTAATAACTATGGCAGAAAATCAAAAGAGGAAAAGGGGTTTCAAAAAAGTTCCGCATTCATCCAAAGTGAGAGACTGGCCGCAAAAAAAAAAATAATAAGCAAGAAAATGATTCTTTTGGTATTATGTCTAAATGATCCTTAATATTTAGCAAACTAATTCATTTGTAAGACAAGGGATCCTTTACATGATCTTGTTTATCCAGTGGCTAACTGGATACACCAAGTTTCCTTTGCTACACACTACGTGAACTAGATTTTCTGATATCGTAGGCTGTTGTTTCAATAAAATACTTCAACATGAATTAGCCAATAATTACAAATAAATGAGAAATCCATAACAAATCGGCACGAATCAAGTTGTTAGTCAACCCTTTTTGAACGCTTTCATATTATTAAAAACTGTAATTATTTCCATTTTAATTGCTTTATTTTTGTTGCTAATAAATTGAATCCAGCTTACAGTTTATTTACTATTCCTATCAAGACATTTCTAATTTTAAAATCACACTTTCCTTTCTTAAAAATTGCAAAATTACCTTCGATAACGCCTTTAAATTTAAAAATAGCTGTTATTCGCGACTACATTTGAATGACGTGGTTTGTCTAGTCAGTTGTTAGTAATAATTATTAAGAGTCAATGATAATTTGCAGATCGATGCTTTTCACGGTTTCGTATTTCAAAAGGGGGAATTTGATAAGATAATTCACGTGTGTCTTCTACATTCGTCTATCTTCCATATTATATAGTGACAGCTTCCCATAGTACTGTTTTACCTTTAAAGTATAAAAAAAAGAAATGAAATGGAAGTTTAATTGAAATTGTTGTAATTATGACTAAATATGATCATAGTACGCATCAAAATTTGTAGTCCACAATTAGTCGCGCGGAGTCGGTTGGAACTGAAGCACCTTCATGAAGTACGTGTGGAAATTGTCACGGTTAACGGAACACTAAGAAGAGAGGAGCGCATGAGTTAGGGAGCTTCTGGAACGGACAGTCGCCTAGGTCTAATATATGTCGAAATATGACATAAACAAAAGGGGTCCATTGGACCCCGCGCGACTAATTAACGGATGACTATCCGTATTAACTTTATTACGTGTTTCAATTTACTACATGATTTAATATACATAGAACACACAGAGAGTAAACTATATTCTTCTTCACCTGGTATTTATATTTAACTTAAACAAATAAATAATAAATAATATTCACTTTATGAACAAAAATTGAGTAAGAGAGCAGTGGAGGCAAATTGATTAAAATGCAAAATTTCGACCAAATGCGAACTAGGCTCCCTCATCCAGGGTCTCGTACCACCTTTGAAGTTATATTAGTTTAACATAAGTCGTCACTAATATGGACTTGCCAGCGCAATGAATATTTAATGTAATTTGAACATACATATCCATTGTCGTGAATACTTCAGAAACTATGAAATACCTCAGAAACTATGAAATATAGAAACATCGTTACAGTTAACTTAAGAAAATAGTATTCAATAACTTTAGTATTATAGTCAAATTTATGCCGGACAAAGGAATAAATTACTTAAAACGTAGTGATTATTTTTCGTTTCCAAAGATGTATTAATCGTAATTTTTTTTGGTCGCAGAAATAAGGACATATTGACTTAATATTTATTAAATTTTGCTTCTTTTTACATCGTCTCAAATACTTCCAACAGTCTTCAATACAAATATATTCAATTTTAATGAAACCAAAAAAAACCAAATCTGAAACCTCAAAGCCCAAATTGACAAAACGGGAAACAAAGGAGTGTAATGTATTAACGGGGTATATTAATGTGGTATTTAAAAAAATAATTAAAAAATCGTAACTTTTATTTAAATTGTACGTAAAAAGATGACGTCCTCATCGTAGTCCCATCATCGTAGAAGACAAAATTGGTATTGCCTGTTTTATTGTAATATTATTATCAATAGTTTTACTAACTGGGCCAATAATTATGTCAAAATATTGCTACCACAATAAAAAGAAGTCAAATTCAAGTTACTTGTCACAATTGAACATCCTTGAAATACAATATAAACAAAATTCTAAAATATAATTCATCATCCGGACACAAAGAACAGTTTTATCTCGTAAATCAGTAATCGGCAAATGTCGATATTTTATCGTACCGTATATTTCTCTAGGTTATATTGGTACAAACTGATATTTGCGGAAGTGATTGATTGACTGTATGTGTGCGTGCTTTCTTCTTTTTGCATGCGGGTAGTAGGGAGTTATGTCAGAATATATTCCTCATTCCCATATGTCGACAAAAAACGCGAACATTCTAGGTCTCTTTACTTATACCCAATTGGATATAAACGAAATTCCTCCGGAAAATGTTTTCAACTCCAAATTCAATGTATGGGTAAGTCCTATGAAAAGAAAAAAATTAAAATATTTTTTTTTAATTAAAATAATTTTTTTTATCATTTTTCTGCGTAATGGACCTGTTGGGAAGAAACCCCTTATAAAGCTCTTGTTGTCGCTCATATTAGACATTTTGAAATCCCGTTATACCTTTAAGAATAGGTAAAAATATCCGGTAATTCAAAATAATATTTTAAGCCGATTTTACATATTTAATAAAATCATAAATCCGCACCAAATCGATTTCAAGTATTGTACAAATTCTACTTGATAATTTTGCTTCGTTGCTGAATTAAAAATCTATGTCCGATAACTTAATAGACGACGCAGGTTTACTCTTTTTGTATTGCGTTTCATCAATTTTATATTGGATTTGCGGTTAAAGAAATAAGTTTTTCCCGTTTGCTTGGTTACAATAACGGAGTATATGAAACGATATCATCATAATATTTAGCCAGGAGATGTTCACTGACGAACATACGCCTTCACATTGACTCGTACAAAGATCGATCCAGTGACACTTGCGTGCAAAAGCTTTCTACGATCTTTACCAGGTAAATTGTTCAACTAGCGGGAAAACGCCAACTCTGAGTCTTTTGGTACATGGTCGCCAATTGGGAATGTTTCTCCTCAAACGGTCGTCAGCTCTGCGCGAAGCATGACCTGCTAATTGCCAATTTAGTCTCCTAACTCTTCGAGCTATGACGGTAACCTAAGTTCGCCTAGAGATCAACTCATTGTTGATCACATTTCTTAGAATGAACCCTGAGCATAGCACATTCTATAGCTCGCTGTAAGACTCTGAATTTTTTTAAAGAAAAGAACGTGTTTTTAAAATATTTTTTTTTAAATGGAATATCGTAGCATATTCAGCAGTACGATCTGCATCATTACAATCACTCCACTAACTGCTGAAGGTCGTTTATTAATTACATATAATTAAGAAAGGTTTATGGTTAATATTTCGTATTGACAATTATTTTGAAAAGCTTTTAATTAAACCAATAATAAAAATAACAAATGTGAAGAAAATGTTTAAATTAACAAAGCTTTATTTGTAAGGGAAATATATTGTGTTATACAAAGGTTTTTCAAAATTTAATATTTTATTCGTAATAAAAAGTAGCCAGCAAGTAAATTCCTCCTTGGATAGTTTAAAATGGCATTACGTTACGAGAGAACTAAATACGTTACTCCCATTTTTCAGAGCGAGCTGTACGTAATCCGAGTTTGTTTGACTTAAGAATTATCTGCACGCTATTTACGTAAGAGGGGTAGTACATAGACGTTTTGTTTTTAAGCTCTAGAAACATGATAAAGCTGTTTAATGTATAATGCTGTTTAATGTTTAATGTATGTTACCCATTTTAAAAAAGTTCTTAAACAATTGCTTTAATATTATCTATGTAAATTTATATCTTTAGTTACTTGGGGATATTTCAGCTTCTTCGCTGGAATACCCCAAGTAACATGCACTAATCAATTACAGAGATACAGGTGACCGGTTTTTAGAGTTCCACCTGTCCGTCTGTTTGTCTGTTCGTCTGTTCGCAAGTCATAGCCATTTGACTCAGAGACTATTGTCACTTATAAGTTTAATATTGCTTGGTGTTAAGGAACTTTCTTTGCCTGAGTCCGACTCGCACTTGCTCGGTTTTTATTTCTCTTAGGTCATTGAAAGCTTAAAAGAAATACTATGTATCTAAAAATACTTGGACTTTAATATATGGCTTTATTGTTATGTAAGTATGTAAGGAAACCTTGTAATATGGGTTTCACTCGTACTTAATAAGTTTATTTCAATTTCCCGTCACTATTTAAATAATTTCATTTAATATTCCGAAATTAACTTTAATTATATTCTACACTGATTAAAAAAAAATAGTAACTACTATAAATTGGTTTAATCTTTTATATTGGGTGAAAGCAAATCCTTCAAAATTGACTTAAACTCGAATCAGACCAATTTTAATCAAACATGTGAATATTGTAGAATCAAACATAAAATTATATTCTTATACTTATAGAAAATTGATTAATAAGTAATAATATATTTAATGCGTATATTTTGCTGGACGCTAATATAGTTAGTGAGATTATGTAAAACTTATTTAATAATTTGTTTCCCAAAATTTAGGGAGCGCGAGTAATGAATAGAAATCCCCCATCCAGTTACTCAGCTTTCACGTAAATATAAGTAAAGTAAGCCTAGTTTATTACAGTTTTCCTTATTCTTTCAGTCATAATAAAGCGCATATTTGTGTTTACGTATTAATTACTTGGAGATAATTAGCATACATTCGTTTGTAGTGTTAGACTCTTAAAAACATTTCAGAATAAGAGCTTTATTACGTGATTTGTTAATATTTCTCTATTTTCATTTACTCGCTTTCGTGTTCAAAAGGATACAAAATAAGTGAACAAAATGATTGAACAGATAAACGAAAGTAACATTCATTTACAAATATACAGTAAAAAGGATCATAATTAACACAATTTAATAAATTAATTTATTGATTCGCTTGGGGAAAACGAGTATTTTACCACAAAGCTATTACACTAGGATCATTCATCATTAGATGAAATTCTGGATCCCTAATGAACTAATAAAATAATTAATTATTGTGACAAATATACTCTCCAGCCAACGGCGAATGCCTTAAATGTTTGCGTTTTTGCGTGCATGTAGGAATCACGAATATATGTTGAGATCGTTACCGGCTATCCGCACAAAAAAAACATAAAGTCGTTGAGTTATATGTGGGCACGCGATGAGGTTTACATAACACGCGTGTAACTTCAGTAAAATCCAGTCTGTGTCGATATAACGTAGTTGTATATAATATTACGAAACATGGACATGTACTGATTAATGACTAGAGAGATGGAAACTCTTTTTTGTAAGTGGAAGATGAATTGGTTGATTTTTTTATATTGTATTTCAAGAATATCCGTTTTACTACGTTCGATACAATACTCTCGTGTGTTTTAGTCGAGCAGATTGTATTTCATTACTTTTTGTAATAAAAATTAGTCCTGAGCAGAAAAAAGGGAAATCTTTTGAATTAGTAGATGAAATACTGAAGGGTAATTTCTTAGTGGCACACATACATATATACCATCTTAACCCCATCTCTCGGTCGGTATATGGTGTGTCTGTATGGTTAATACCCAAATAAATACTTGGGTATTAACCATATAGATACACCATGTACTGCTTGTTAGGTTTGGAAAACAAAGGAGGGCGAACACTGACTCTGTACGAAAGTACACTTTGAGACGTTCTTAATCTTGAGCAACTTTCAGTTTGCCAATATATCAAAATCTCTTTGACCTTTAAGTCTGTAATTCTGTTGGTCTATTAAATTTGTCCGGTCCCAATTCAATTACTTTTAAGACAAATGTTTAATTTTTTCTGTGATTTACAGGCTAGGAAACGTTTACTTTTGTTCGTTCTGCTGAGAATTATCAAATAAAATTTTCCTTATCAGTCAGATAATCCATTGTTAAATTATAAGCTTTTTAATGTAAACATACTTACATACCTATGTTTGTACGTGCATAAAGTATATATCAACAGGCTCAGATATGATTCGTACTAATCCAGAAACATATTCTTTCACAACATTCTTATTTTCACATTTTCACTGACCCTCTCTTGGATACAAACTCAATGCTTTCATTGTTTTAATGAAAACACAAAATATTGAAGTAAATAAAAGACAGGTTAAAAGCGTATAATGTGTTAAATAAATACTAATATCATTCAATATTTGTATTAATGCTGGGAATTTTCTGTCAAAAATGGACTAAAATATCATCCGCCCATGACAGTTTTAAAATTATTCTTTTTTTTCCTTTTAGGATAATGTTACTTTGTTTTATATTTTTCATCAGTATAGTTATTACCACTTATCAAAATCATCTATATAATTTATTGCTTAAATACCTTACGTAAATTTAGCAGAAAAAACCTTTTGGCGATAAACCAAGCTTATTTGCATTTTCCTCTCATAGCTTATTGTTTTTCACCTCAATACTTTAGGGCCTCGAAAGAGTATTGTTACAATCGTCAAGTTTTTCTCGAATGGAAGTTTAAAACAAGCCTTTGCTTAGAAGTTTTTACACTATGCACCGTATGTTTTGCTGTCGCCTAATGACATACACTTTGGCATATATATATATATATATATATATATATATATATATATATATATACACACATATATATATATATATGTATGTTTTTATATATATATATATATATGTATGTTTATATATATATATATATATATATATGTATATATATATATATATATATATATATATATATATATATATAAATTTTTAGCTCTAACAATCATTAAGTATTTTCGCTTTTTAAGGTAAGCTAATACTTACTATCAACTAGTTCTGTTTTTGTTATTAGTTATTTAGCTTTTACTTGCGGTTTTTGTTGGCGAGAAATTAAATTTATTCAGGTCCAGTAAGGATCTAATATTAAACATGTTGCAAATTGTACTTTGCTTCAATGAGAATAAAATAATTAATTTATGCTTTAACGTATAGATTTATCTTTTAAATTATTTATTTCAATAGGTGTATAAATATGACGTACGAAATATTTTAATGATTGATTTTATTATATTTCACGAAGATAATTTTTTTTTAACGGTGTTAATGTTTTTCTATAACTTAAATTTTTATTGCAAGATGTACGTTAGTCAAACCTAAAAATTCAGATTTTTCAAACGGAACTTGTGAAAATATTGAATAACGATGTGGAGAAACGATCATCTAGCCGGCGTACACTTTAATTCTATTTATAAGTACATAGAAGACTTGCTGAAAAAAAAATATTAGTATTTCGAAGAGCAATGTGGTAAAGTATTACTTTTGCTTCTCAAAGTGAAAGTAACTTTGGTTTCTTCGTTAGAAATGGGTTCATCGCTTCATGGTACAATATCCGGTTAATCTGTTAAGTTATTAAGTAATGAACAAAAATAATTTTGAACTTATTGTATTGCACTAATAAATTCTAGTGCAAATTTGAAAAATCAACTCAAATAAAGTTAAAAAATGATGAATCAAAAAAATTCAATGAAATAAAGCGCCTTACAGACCATTTTCTTCAACTATTCCATATAATTTAGTATTTAACAAGCTCAAAACGCGTTCTAAAACAAGAAAGGACCACCAGTTTATCAACTCATATCTAAATGGTAAAATGTTTCCCCTTGCAGAGGTATTTCGCAAAGTGTATTGCTTAAATTGCTAGTAGAAGTTTAAGGACGTGAGAAATTATCTTCAAGTTAACCTCAAGTTTATAGCTCTTATACAATCATAATTCATTCATCACCATGCATGGCTAGCTTTTTTAAATATTCGGCTATTTAAACTTGGAATTCTGTGTCGTGCAGTATTTTCAGGCGTTTCTGAAACGTTTTTGGTTCTATATAATTGCAAAATTCGGAATATTACGAACTAATACACTAATAACACTAGCAATTCCTTTAATTGAAATATATTTATTATGCTATATGAGCCTATTCTATTTTTGCGTGTGTTTTACATACATTTTAATCACAATTAAATGAAACTACGTGATGTAGTATTATTTCTACTTTCTTTAATTTCTTTACCACGACCTAGGTTTCATTGTATTACAACATCTTCAGGTGGGATATTAGCAATGATTCTTTATATATTAATATTATTGGGATATTAGCAGAGTATCTTTGCTAATATCCCACCTGAAGATGTTGTAATACAACGAAACCTAGGTCGTGGTAAAGAAAGTAGAAATAATACTACATCACGTAGTTTCATTTAATTGTGAATAATGAATTTGTATAAAATTAACGCCAAATATATTCAGTACAATTTAATATAAATTAAAGAATATTTTTTTTCGTTATATCATGACGTTAGCCTAATATTTACTCCTGTCATTGTCGACTTAAACTGGAAATAGGACGATTCAGCATCCATTAATCTACAGTGATCAGTCCTTTCAAATGATAACAAAAATTTTACATGAACAAATATCGACTATAAATTTCACTAACGTTCTTAAAACTTGAAATACGTTACCATTTAAATACTTTGTGTATTTGTTCACTGGCATTCATATAATTATCCCATGTTACGCGAGCACTTTTTACGCAAAGTCAATAAGTGATATATGTCAATGTGTGTTATATATTAAATTTCGCGTCTGTATAGTCGATCAATCTGATCCCAAATCTCGTCCCCGACTTTTATTCAATTCTACATTAATTTCATTACCGTGAAATTACTCCCAATATGCAATTTATGTTAAAATATCATCTTAATAAAGTTTTCATTTTGTAGTGTTTCCCACTTTGTAGTCAAAATCTCGGTCAATCTAGTTCCAAATGGTCAATGCAATTCCAAATATTTCCCTAGTCAGACATCTTATCAAAAACATATGATTTTCATTCGCTTGAAAATACTTCTAATTTGAATTGGTATTGAACATTATTCCATATTCTAGGTTTTTCATTTGTTTAGTTAAAAAATTTTACTTATTTAAATTTTATTAGGAAATGAAATGGAAAAGAAGTTTTAAATTTGAGATACGCCACTGGCTGTTAATATATTTTAATGTTATCAAAAAAGTAAGAGAATTTTAAGGAGTTTTGGAAACTACACCTAATTTAATATTTTATAGATAAAATACTCATATTATACACTATTTAAAAACATTGAATTGTCATTTCTTTAATGAGAGTGAGAATTTTAAGTTTCTCCTAATCAATTTATCTTTATGTTTGTGTAATGATATAAAATATGAATCACATCGCTAAATAGTATTATAATAAGTATGTAAGTAGTAGTTATAATTTTTAAATGTAAATAAAAATTCATCCATAATGTTCCATTTTTATGCTCAGTGTGCTAAAGTTTATATTCTTATGTGCTTTCGGTCTTTTTCTCTTCTCACTTTTTTCATAATTGTGTTCAAGAACGAAATCTATTCAACTTAATTTTTTCACAACATTTTTGATAATTCTCTGAATGTTTTATGAAATAAATATAGAAATTCGTTAGTATTCCACTTATTAGCACAATAAACCACGTTGAAAGTTGCAAAACGCAAGGGTGGCCGTCACTAAGAATTGCATGGATACAGGACAGTTGTCGAAACAGAATATTTTAACTTATAAACATGGGGTTAATTATATATACACGAAACTAAATATATATATATATATATATATATATATATATATATATATATATATATATATATGAATCTACACTTTTAGACGAAATTTATTTATTACTAGTTACGATATCTATAAGTGATCAATATCATGAATATAACCCCAGGATTTCTCGGAATATTGACGACATGTTTGGTAATGTTCAGTCTCTAGCCATCTTAATATTACAAGGTTCTTGCAAAAAATCAACAAATTTTTGCCGAATTATTGCGAATTACTTTCACTACTGCATCCTATTTTTAATTAGGATACATATAAAATCACTAAACGTAGTAGAGTAGTGGTTCTTATTAGGATTATGGGAATTAGTGTCTGGTAGTATGCACGTCATAGCCCATAGGCAATATCATAAAATGTCTATATAGACAATACTTTAAGTGGGAAGGAGCGAGACATTCTATTAATTTTTTTGACGCATAAAGCAAAATTCATGATTCAGCTAATGACAATTGACTCAGCTTTGTTTTCGGAAGACCAATCCCCATTTTATTCTTTTGCAGAAAGGTAATTGTAATTTTTTTGTATGTTATTAATGGCTTAATATTTAAGGACATATATTTTATTAAACTACAAGTATTTACAAATATTATTATCACTTTCATCATGTAAGTAAATTGCAAAAAAGTATATAAGTGTTATGATTGAATTTCAAGTATGTATAAACTATTCGTTACCCACCTTTTCTAATCAACGTTAAATCTCGAAAAATAATTAATTTCTTTTCTGAAACATTCAATTTTCATTAATTATTTTGTAATCGAAATCTGACTCAAATGCTACCAATGCGAACTGGCAGATGTGAACGTAGTGGTCAACTACAGACACCTCAACCGGTATGATTACCTATTTATCATTAAAATAGCATCCACAATAACTATTGCACAGGCAATTTAGTTGTATGAAAATTCACTCCGATAGTCCAAGGATATACATTAAATGCTTAAAAATATAGCTAAATCTAGGTCGTACTTTTTATAGTCCCGTAATTATTGCTGTTTCATTCGATATCGTCATCGTGCCATAATTACATAGTTTATAACGATGAAGGTCCAATAATTACTTCTCCTACCGTCCAAGTATTCAAAGATACTTCACTTTTAATTATTTATTGATATAAACACAATAATAATTAAAAATAAACATAATGACTTCTTTTAAATTAATCAAAATTCCCTTTCATACATAGTCATTAGCATAAGTACGCCACCAAAAGTGGTGCTTTCTCCTGATCTTTATGTAATAATATACCGAAAGATTCATGAAAATATATATTATGTGCGATCTCTTTTGTAGATTAAATTTCAAATTAAGTATTAATCTTGTCTCAGTTTCCTTAATTATACTCATTAAGATATACATAATGAGGGTATTTGTGAGCATTAATATTTAGGTTGTGCTAATAAAATGAATCCGAGGACGATTTTCGTAACAGAATTTCATATGCGAGTCTCTTCATGAGTCTCTGGAGCATGAAAACCATTTTTTCTTGCTTGTATATGGTCATAATTAGGAAATTATCCTTAAAGCCTTTCTGAATTAAATTCGTATGGCATATAACTATTTTATTCCTATCTAATTTCAAAGATATGTCTCGTGATGTTTAAGCGAGAAATAATTCGGTGCTGGAAGAAAATAAACAGACGCGAGGCAGGTCGTGAAAATAATAACAATAAGATAATTGAATATGAGCGCCAAGTTTTATTTTAACCGAATGGTCAGTGGAAAGAATTTTTAATTTAATATGACTTTCTAGTTTTTTGATTATCTCGTTTTGCCCATTTAAGATAATTAATACGCAATCAGATTTATTTTATTTTACTTAATTTTACATTTAATTTTTTAAAATACCTATCTATATCTTTATTTTTTAATTGATGATTTTTTAGACAAATTTTTAGACTAAAGTAACAAATTTTTAGACAAATTGTGTATTTTTAGACAAATTGTGTAGACTAGCGTAACAAATTTTTAGACTAACGTAAACTAAATATTGTTATGGTTTAATTAAAAAAATTCACATTTAGCTTTAACACAGAATCCTCAAAGTTACAGTTAAAAATAGATTAAGTGCGTATCCAAAGAAATAAAACGTAAGTCAAAAATCAGTCATCGTTTACATCTCTTTAAATTGTCGGTGAAAGTTAAACGAAATAATTCCATTTTAAAGTTCCAATCGAATGCTAGTATCCATAAAGTTGTTTACAATCTTATTTCAAAAATTATCAAAGAAAGTTAATGGAAAAATTATAAATGAAATCTCAATTTCATTTTAGAACAATTATCTGCTGATACCCAACTCAATCATAAGTGCGAAATATTTTTTTTTTCACTGTCGCATTACGTGGGAAGTTGCATTATGAATATTTTTAAATATTTTAATAAATTTTTATTAAGATCACCACTTGAAACATCCACTCGCAAAATGTCCTCGTCAAACTGGTTTAAAACTGTAGAAACTGCAACAGCAACTGAAAATGCATAAACTGTCGTGAGGAACCGGGACGGTTTGACAAACGAAGAGACGGACATGATGAAATTATAAGTTTTGTTCCTATCGTTTGATATGAAGAAATGAAATATTATATCTTTTTTATTATAACTATGACATTAATCTGACTACTAAAATTCTTTTAACAAGAATGTAAATATTTTGAAAAATAATATTAAAAAAGCATTCAATCATACTCATGAAAAACATAAGTTTTCTATTAAGGAAATTTAAATTTCAATTCTATCAATATAGCTTTATAAAATTACATTAAATTAAAATACCAAATACCGATACCAAAGGAACGTCATGCGTCTAAGAATGACGATGTTAACACCATATAAATTAAGTAATTCGAAATAATTGTATATGTTTTTTTTCAAACTAACTTTGAATTCTTAATTTTAATATCGATTTAAGAATTACAAGAATATTAGAAATTATATAAACTAGAAGATATGTTCACTAACAAATAAGAATCTAAGAAACAATGAAGTAATACTTTTAAAAAGAAAAATTAAATGCTTTTCTGGTAGAAAAAAACCAAATAACAAATTAGGTTTTTGATATTTTTCGAGACTTACTGACTTTTTTTCGAAACTTGAAATTCAATCATTACACTTATATACTTTTTCGCAATTTACTTACATAATTAAATTAATAATAATATTTGTAAATACTCGTAGTTAAATAAATTATATGCTCTTAAATATTAAGCCATTAATAACATCCAAATAAAATTAAATTTACTTTTGTGCAAAAGAATAAAATGGGGATTGGTGTTCAGAAAACAAAGCTGAGTCAATTGTCATTAGTTGAATCATGAATTTTGCTTTATGCGTCAAAAAACTCATTCATTGGTTCGCTCATTCACACTTAAAGTATTGTGTGTATAGACATTTTAAGGTAGCGTAATTTGTATGCATATTACCAGAAACTACTTCCCATAATCCTAATAAGAACCACACTCTACTATATATCCTAATTAAAAATAGGATGCAGTCGTGAAAGTAATCCGCAATATTTCGGCAAAAATTTGCTGATTTTTTGCAAGAAACTTGTAATATTAAGATGGGTAGCGACTGAAGATTACCAAACATGTCGTCAATATCCCGAGAAATCCTGGGGTTATATTCATGATATTGATCACTTATAGATATCGTAACTGATAATAAATAAATACATGCAGATTTCAGTAAAAAAATATTTCAATACTGAATAAACTAAACCTGTTTAGGACTTCGATCGCAATTAAATTTAATGTTGATTTATTTATATAAATCAAGTTTTTAAACAATCTTTAAAGATTTATAAGTCTGAAACACGTATCTAAAAATTAGGCTAACTCAATTTAAACATATATTTCTATAATATGTTCGATTTTTTAAAAAATATTCAAAGATTGAAACAAATTTGTAGTCCGTAACGGATGTCATACTTCAACAAAGAAACCTTTCTTAAAACGTCGAAAGAAAAATGTTTAATTGCATACCCGCAAGATATTCTGACTGAGGTATGATGAGTTCAGACACCAAGAATAACGTTGAAAACTTTTTAACGAGTTAAGAATATTTTGAAAACTTTCGGAAATATGACAGCGGCTAGCTTATTTAGTTTCACAGACAGTTTCACTTTGCTAATTAAACATTGTCGTCGGAGTATTCGAATTATTGGCTATCGCCCTTTTTTCTTGAGAGAACTTTTTTCCTTAGCACATGGTGTTCTTGGAATATCATAACAGCAAGCGATTCAAAAATTTTAAAAAATATTATTAATATGGTAGAACCAAACTTTGTTTTAATTTTTTTGATGTTTCTTAAATCATGACGCGTCGGAAACTTTTGCAAATGACTAACTACAAAACATTAAATAATATGAAAAGAAAATTTAGTGTAATAGATTTATTAAAGAAAAAAAATTAATACTTTTATTCTATCGGATATATAAACAGGTAACATATCTCTTTCTCCCGAGATTAAAGTGTTAAACCTGTATTAATACTTGAAAAGTTAACCGGTGAAACATATAATGTGAAAGACGATAAAATATGTAAGCAGCGACTCTTTCTTCGAGCTTTTTTTTGGTATCATGTATAATAATAATTGCTTCAAATATACACACACGCGCGCGTGCGCACACACACAGACACACATCGTTACTATTCCAAATACTTCACACACACCCATTCTTATTATTCCAAATATTTCAGCCTCAAAAGAAATTTGGAATTCAGGATTCTGGTTGAAAATTTGGATAATTTAAAATGACATTTTATTTTTTTTTTATAAATATTGCATGAGAATAATTTATTTAGATATCAATTTAATTTGCTAAACTTAATTTCATCGCCACCTGTGTGAGGAATGACATTTGCGACTTGACGTTTTGTCAAATGAATTACAGTTCCAATGTTTTTTTTTCTTCTGTATGGCCTTCTAATGTTTAAGTGTCAACAACATTGTATTGAATTTTATTAAATATGGAATAATTTTTGTAAGGTATAGAATATTCTCGAACGAATTTCTGTTGCGTTTCTTTTTTAAATAATAAAATTGTCCTTTGTTTTTACGCGCTTTTTTAGCCAAATTTTCCATTCCGTCTTTTCGAAACTTTCTACAACTATACATCGTTAATCATTTGTTTTGTTGCTTTTGAGTTCTCAACGGGCATGGATAATAATTATATATCCTAGCCGCAAAGTTACTTTCAAATATTAAAGTGCGAGGATCTTTAATTCTATATCCAAGTAGCAAAGTCCTGTGATCAGTTACTTTTAAACTATTGAACTGCGAGGATTTTTAAATATATATCCTAGCAGTAAGTTTTGTGAGCAGTTACTTTAAACTTGTAAAATGCTAGGGTAATTATTGTACACCGTAGTTGCAAAATATCAGTTTCTTTGAACTCTTAGAGTGCGTGAACAATCTATAAATCTTATCTGCATGGCCTTGGCAAAACTTTAATTTTAAATCGGACTGTGCTAATTAATTAATTAATTCGAGAAAGTTCTATACCCTAATTTAAAGTATGAGAAATGAATGAAATTAATAAAGAATGAAACTGGTCCCGATTTTTTTTGTTTGGCAGCAAAAGACTTCGAGAACCATTTTGTTCCCTTAAGGTCAGTGAATGCCAATTTTTCATACAGATGGCGAATTTTCATTTATCGTAAAACAGTAAAGAATTGAGATTCATTATTTCGTTAAAACTTAATTTAATTATTATTGAATTTAGAAACTAATTATTATTTACAAAGAATAATTTGTTAAAATATTTTTGCTTCATAATTCATTTAATTTTATAATATAATTCACCATTCCATTAAGATATTCTGTCAGGTTTGAATTTTTTAGAATTTTTATTTTTCTTATGGCGTTCTGCTATTTACACACGATTCGCGATAACACATTCTGATATTACTAGAAAACTTGACTATTTCAATATATGGTTTTGTTTACTTTGCGAACCATATTAAATGACATTTTGAAGAAAATTTACTTTTATTGTAGTCGATGGAAAATTTAGCTATGAAGTTTAAAATCATCTATTCTCTTTAGCACAATATTTGCAATCAAAACTTTTGAAATGACT
Organism: Druceiella hillmani; assembly: GCA_039881145.1. Lineage (NCBI taxonomy): Eukaryota > Metazoa > Arthropoda > Insecta > Lepidoptera > Hepialidae > Druceiella > Druceiella hillmani. Next base: position 354,236 of record JAYKKI010000140.1, on the reverse strand, counting down.
AATTAAATCAAACTCGCATCCCTTTGCATCAAAAATATTTGGTTCTTAATTTGAATAACGCGAAATGAACAGCAAAGGCACTACATATGGATAAATAAAAAAGGCATTACATTTATACTTCAATTCGCACTACACATACGTTTTCAGTTTCTTGAGTTTACGAATTGGGTTAGCTAAATTACTGAAAAGGTTTAAATTCGAATCTCTAATAGAATCTCACACCACCATTAAATGAAAGAATGCACTGGAACAAAGACATGGATCTCATGCGAACGATTTAATTAATTACTGTTCCAAATATTACCTTAAGCCTACAACAACGACTTAATTTGACATGTTTGTCCCTACTGTACTGGAATGGGGAATGTGTTCCAATTGTCTTCTCGTTATCATCTGCGAATATATAAAAGACCTGGCATCTTCAAGTTTTGTGGCGATGTACTGCTAGGTTTCTACGGAACACCTTTAATTTCAACTGCTACCAACGTTTACTACACAATGTATCAGCTTGAACAGATAATGGTAAAACTTGTTTTATACCTCCAATAAGATACGAGGATATGGTTTTCCATGCAAATGTACACAAATTACATAAATTGTTATATTAATCGATTTGTCATCGATTAGGGCGCCAAAGTCAAATATTGACGAGAGAAGTAATTATAACTCTGTGATTTTTTTCAAGTGTTAGCATGTATATATATATATATATATATATATATATGTGTGTGTGTGTGTCTGTGTGTGTGTGTGTGTGTGTGTATGTGTGTGCGTGTGTGTGTGCGTTTCTTTGTACACAAAATGTATATTTATATGTGTGTGTAAAATCAACATTTCTTTTTAATTAACAAAAACACGCACTTTTGGCTCTAATACCGATTAAATTTTATACCATACAGAACATCTTTTGTTAAAATCGCAAAAAAATATTTAAATCCTGGCAATTATATTTTCTCATTATTTTTATGAAGTTGCAATTCTTAATTAATTTCTGATTATATAACAATTTTTCTGCATGGAAAAGCGTATGGAATTTGACTGACAAATATTTTAAATTTTACGTGAATCTTGAGACAATATTTGTTTACGTGTTTTTTACATCTTCCTAATAGTGTCTAAAATTTCGCATCACATACTCTTGAGTTTCCGAAATATTAAAATTACATATTATTCTCATTTACATGAATTACAAAAATAAGCCTGATTAAAGTAGGTCATGACGGGTAGTGGTTATTACTCACAAAAAAATCATTCTTGAAATACTTGCTTTATTATTTATTACAGTACTTAATTACTTGTAATTAAGAAATGGTATATTGAAATTGAGAACTATTGATTAAAAATTTTAAGCGTGTTCATAAAAGATAGCTTCGCTAAATAATTAAATATTTCTTAAATATTACAATAAAATTAGGTATAGTAATATTGTACAATAAAATTACCTATTAATTAAGTTTATACTAGAAAACACAGTGTTTTTTCGTGGAAATACTAAATTACCGTTCACAAAATATTTTTAACAAATAAGTGGGTTTAATTAAACGGAAAATATTTCTTCTACGTACCTTGTTAAAAAATATGAGCAAATTCATTTTTCTATTAACTTTCCGACTGTCGTATTTTTGGTTTCAGAAAGTATGATTAAGCTTTGAAAAGCAGGTCGCAGCTCAAATGGACGTGGATTCTTAATTGATGATCCTTGCATATATTTATGCTGTTCGACATCTTCCAATGCAGGCTACTTATTGGCCCATCGTCTCGTTTGCTTTCTGAACAACGTATCCATCTCCCTCCTCATTTAACTTTTTTCTTTGAGAAATATTTCTTTGTTCCCAGCTGAATCAATTAAAAATCGACGGGATGTTCTTACCAAGGATTTATCCCCATTCAGTATCTTCAAGTGTTCTGAAAAAAAATTCACATCATCTAACCCTTAATTCTAATATTGCATTACTCATGTATTCTTCTTACGTGATTATGTTTTCTGAATATAGTTCATTTTAACCTATCGTTTTTTTTTCTATTTGAGATATAAATAAATTTGTTTATGTTTCATTTGTTTTTTTTCATATTTTAACGTTATTATTACACAACCATTAATTATTAGTTTGTAAAGGTACAAAAACCAATATATTTTCCCTGTAATTTTGAAAATAATAATATAGGAAATACGCGATGAGTTCCATACCACATTGAGAAATAGTTTTTCTATAAGACCATCACTTGCTAAAACCCTTAGACCATTCCATTATATTGATAAGTTGGTAAAATATCAATACGAATTTGAAGTGAAAACTTCATGTAAGCGTGAATACAAACAATAAATGAAAATTATTCCCTCTAAAATTAGTTGCATAGAAAGCAGGCACTCTTTGAGAATGGATGATTTTTTCCAAAGTTGTATGTTTATTCATAAAGAATTAGCCGTCAATGCAGCAATCAAAAGTTTGTATCTTATAAGAGGACCTCCTTCTTTAGTTAAACTCTTGAGACGCTATCGTTATTTAATGCGTTTCAACAATTCAAACAATACTTTGAACGCTCTGCTCTTTATTAAGAAAAGCTGTTTTATTCCTATTTTAAACTATTTTGTACCCTATCGGCATGTAGAAAGTACTTTCCGACGGAACGCATCTTTATATTTATTGATTAATCTGGAGATTCTAAAATTCTGTCAAGAAAATATAACCACAAAGAACAGTATTCTGACACGAAGCAATCCATCTTAATATTCTCGACGTCGCTTTGCACACAAAGGATCACTACAGAAAAAAAAGCACTCCGACTATTGTTATAGCCGACAGCTTGTTCTTATTATTCTTTCGCGCTATTTTTATTTTTCCCTTTAACTAACTACAGTAGGTTTTTGGGCAAACTTTCTACATATCTTTCAGACTTTTTGAAGTCTAATAATTTTCATTGTTGAAGATAAGAAAAATTGTTTGTGAATATTTTACTGCGATTTTAAATATCTACTCAGCCCCGCTGGGCGTGCGGCCGGGAATCGAACCTGGGCCCCCGATGCGCAGCTCCGTTAAAAATCATACGCCTTGTTATATTATATAACACAGACCTAAACTAGTAGAACTTCCGAGTACGAAGTATAAATAATGAGAATATAGGATGGAACAACATAGTGTACGTTGCTATCCGTTTGCTATTAGACCATGAATATAGGATTTCAAAAGTCTCCCCATTTCCCCATTTCTTCGAATATTAAAGAAGTTTGGAGACGAATATCTTTATGAACATTCATATATTTTCATTTGAGCGGTGACGCACACGTAGATATCATACTTTGACACTTTTAGAAGAATCGAGCTCTATCCATTAATTAAATGACTAGTTTATTGACATAGTTCACATCAGATACTTATAACCCATGAACGATATATCTATCGTGTCCAATTTTTTAAATTCTATGTTTAAAATCTAATAACAATCGAATAGAAATGTACACTATGTTGTTTCATCCTATACTCTCACAATTTATACATATGTAGTATCTTATGTGTCACTGATTGTGTTATTAATATTATTATTTTCGATGTGATCAGTCCCTCTTTCCTTAAGATTTCAAAGAAACTGACATCATCTATTTGTCAATTTCATTTGATTTAATGATTCAGCGAACAACACGATCCATTATCACACACATAAATTTTTATCTAAGAAAAGTTTTTTTGAGCTTGCGAACACAAAATGCGAACTGATCTATTACAAGACACGTTCCACTTTACTGAAACCTAGATATAAAATTTTTATTAATACACATACACAGCTATTTACATGTTCATAATTTCACTGAAATTCTTAGTGCTTGTGTAATTTGTTTACAAAGAAATTTAACAAAAGTATTGAATAATTGTTTTGACATACAAACATATAGAACAGTCACTATTATATTTTGAATAAAAATTTACAATTATATTGTATAAAATACCATTTTTATCGTCCATTATATCAAAAGATGATTTTCTGCTGTTCTTATGTGAAACAATGCAGCACATTACTTGAAAGTAAATCTATTTTTTGTAAAGTGACGCTTTGTTTCAATCCTGATTCAAAATAAAAATTTTCCCAATTCAAAATAGAGAACAGCTACTACCTCAAAGTTAACAGTTTTATCACTACGCAGCAATACACAAATGTGTCTAAGGAGAAACGAGGCTTAAAATCAATATAAAATATATGCGAAAACCATTAAAGTAGAAGCAAATTAAATTTTGCAACACCAGCAACCAAAAATCAATGAAAAATATAGAAGCCTTCAGTACTTTCTTTAAAGGTGTTATGGTGGCAATTTTAAGTGGATATTGCAAATATAAAAGTGTATTTTTGGACCTTAATTTTTTTGCTATTAATTTACTCGCTAATTGATGAATCGTTTAAATTTCATCAACATTTTTTTATGAAATTTAAACGATTTTTTATTATTTGATTGTTTGCTTTAGTGTTGACAGCGCGCTAGTCTTGAGTTTTAACGACAGAAGTAATTATATCTCGGGTAATATTACAAATGATAAACTTTCAACATATTTATTATGATTGATGTATTTATTGTGATCCAAATTTATCTTTGAAAAACTACATGCTTCTCCGTCCATTGCTCGGTACATATGTATTTATCGGTATATACGTCGATATATACCTGTCCGATTTTGATGATATTTTTTTTTCTATCAATTGGTCATCTACCAGAATTGAAATGTTTTCCTTTCTACAGTGATTTGTCGAAATAGTTTAACTTTTATAAACCATTTTTTTATAAAAATGTATTTTTTTCAGTATTTAATAATATTGATTAATAAAAATAAAAACACGAGTTCTGAACTTTTCATTTTGCAAACGATTTTCGAAATGCATCATGTCTTATGGCATATTTTGTATTTGTTCTTTTTTAATTTTTCATTCCATGTGAACGAAGTTAAACGTACCTAACTGATACAAGACCTAACAAAAGAAAGATATAGTAATATTAAAGACAGTAATATTTCCAGTAGCGCTGATACTCGCATGTGTGTATGTATACATGCGCGTGTGCTTGAGCGTGTGCGAGTGCGTGTGCGTATGCATGTGTGTATGCTTGTGACTGTGTGTGTGCGTGTGACTGCGTTTGCGTATGACTGTGCGTTTTCGTGTGCGTAAGCTTGTGCGTGTGTGTAAACATGTACGTGCGAGCGCGCGTGGGTACGTGCGTACGTGCGAGCCTGCGTGCGTGCGTTCGTGCGTGCGTATGTACGTGCGTGCATACGTACGTGCGTGCTTGTGTGCATTCGTGCGGGCGCGTGTGTGTGTATGTGTGTGTGCATATATGTGTGTGAGATTGAGGTAATTGCATAGTCTATTGCTTTCTGTGAAAATAATATTCATCCTTTTAATAGTGTTTTAATGGGTTTTAAAGAATTATTCTCGTGGAGTGCGTCTGCCATTTCTGTCAATTGTATCAATACATTAAAATTTGTAATTAAAACTTAGTAGGAACCCAGTGAAACAATATTTTTCACGGTATTTGAAAAAAGACCTAATTGTAAATTGAAATTCACCACTACAATAAAATGTTTTATATCTATGTAGAATTATGGATCCTTGCAATAGGTTCTTATGGTTTATTAAATTACCCTTTAGTTTGATGCCAGGACCAGGATTATACGGAGCAAGTAGTAGACACGCCACTTTTTTTAGATTCCCAAATGATATTGAAACATTGAATATATTTGGCGTTAATTTTGTAGAAGTTCATGGTTCACAATTAAATGAAACTACGTGATGTAGTATTATTTCTACTCTCTTCAATTTCTTTACCAAAACCTAAGTTTCGTTGTATTACAACATTTTCAGGTGGGCTATTAGCAAAGATTAACTCTTAGGAACTAATAACAGCATTTATATATTTCACAAACAATAGCGAAAGCTGGATTTGTGCGGGTTTTCCCACTGCATTCGTTAGTGGCATCATTGTAGGGGAGCGGTTTAGTTTTACATTTCTTTAAATTTTTAATTTTTTTTTATATTTATTTAGATGTGTAGCCGGGCTGAAACGATTTGAAATATATTCCAGTCTCAATGTTGTCTAACTAAATTATGTCTAGAAGATATTAAGAATGGGTGACGATATTATATTTAGTTGTTCCTTTAATACATTAACGTTGGTGTCTCTTTTTTGTCTGTTTATTTCTAATGTTTTTAGGATAATAAGTTTATTGCCTTTTGTATTTATGTAAAATATATAGGGAGCATTGTCAGTATGAGCGGTGTCACCTAAATTTCCAGGTAGATCAAAATTAAGTCTTTACATGTTCTCAATCCTTAGAATAAATTTTTTTGTACTTCGCTTAGACTAAGCATTTGTATGTTACATCGTAGTATATCTGTTACATTCAATCCATACTTACAAAATAAATCCATTGTTACAAGATAAACATGTAATAAAGATATTTATTTAAATTCAGAACTATTGACACCATATACATTCACGAAGGCAAAATATATAACATAATTATGTGATAAATTATATGTCAATTTATATATTTTGTTCACTTTATATGATGATTATACCTTTTTGTATATATTATGAGTTTTGTCCGTCATGACAATGAAACTTATTCAGATATAAATGCACCTTCAGGAAAATGAATTGTTCACTCTTTTTCGCTTTTTATCAAATTTTCAATTGTTCGCTCTTTTTCAAATTGTCCTCGTGTTTGCAAATTCGTTCTTTTAAAACGAACCAAATATATGTTTGCTTGTAACTATCTCTAAAGTTTTTGAACACATTACATCGCCATTATGTAGTACTCATCGAAAGTTCTTAGTATAGTTAATTTAATGAATAAATTGCGGAAATAATTATTCTCAAATGGATCTGCGTTCAAAATACGCAATGTCAAAAGGTAAGTCGGAGGCAAAATTTTAAGCTGTAAAGCTTTTACACTCGCCAATTTTACTTCGACATTTGAGTCGTTGAAATCGTCAGTTAATATTTATGAAGGTCGGGAATTAACTGCAAAGGTTTGAGTTCATGAAACTTTCACCATTGTAATTAAAATACACCCGAGCAGACTTCGATTTCGTTTGTAACACTCAACGTCTCCAAGCCTTTGTTACGTACCTACGTAGATATGATTCAAGTAAATTAACTATTAATTTGATTTTTAAAATATACCTAATATGTCGATAAAAAATAAAACAATAATATTTTGTGCCAAAATACTCTAATACCACCTATTTATTTAAATATAAATCAGTAGGCTCCGTGGAGCAGATTTGTTTGGAGCAGGATATTTTAACAAATTTATATTCTTTTAAAACTTTTTTATATCTAAAATGTAACATTTACACCATTACAATTACTTCATAGACCATTATATGGCGCCATATTTCAGAGTACCAATGTTTTCTCCAGCGTAACGAGTTTTGTGCTTCCGTGAGGACATAATTAAAATCTAACGCATATTTCAAAGTTTGTGTTGTGCGTTGACAGCGATGGAAATAGTAATAAAGTTTAAATTATTACCAAATAGTAACATAGATGTCAATTTTCATTTTCTGCTCGATATTTAAAACTTCGGCTCTGCGTTAAATAAGTAGAAAATATTTTCTGAAATAAAATATTATAAATACAGTTAAGAAATCTTGAGAATCTTTATATTTTGCGTCATTGCATAATGACGACACGAATCTAAATTAGCGTTCCCACGAAAAACAATTCAAAATGTAATTGCATAGATTTCCATAAATATGTAAATATTGCAGCAATAGATTATAAAGTAAAAAAAAATGAAATGAAATAAATGTAAGTAAATCATTTCGCAATTACGTAGCATGATAATAACAAGAGAGTCGTAGAAATGACAATAACAAGAGAGCCATTTTCTATTAAATTCCTATATTTTCGTCAAAAGGTTTATAAAGCCTTACGCATAATTAATTAAATTTATTCGTGCGGTTTCTTATAAATTTTGATGCAAAGCAGCCATGACCTACAAGACTATTCGACGGTTCATTAAATGGAAACTTAGATAAAAATCTTAATAGATTTCGAGCTCTAATTACCGAATAATTTATATAAATTAATAAGAAATGATACCAAATATTACTCGCATATTACAATTTTTCAAAAATAGTTTAAAATGCAAAACCTCACGACAAGGTTATACTTGATTTTGAAAGGTTTACGGGTTCAAATGGTGTACTGGTTAAAATATATATTATTCATGAAATGATTCACTATTTCTTGCAACTTCACTCGCATGGAAAATGCCTTTGTCAAAAGAAATTCAGTTGAGATGTAATATAATATAAAATCCTTCATTTTTTAAACCCAAATATAAGCATTTAAATAGTGTGTATTGATGTATATTTTAATTCAATTAGTATAGATGAATATTATTGACTGACAAATTTAATGTAATACTTAGTGTACAAATTAATGGGTTTATTACAAGAACCGATCTATTAAAGTCTTTCATGGTTTAAGTTTTTTTTAGGAATGTGAATTTGGAAAATCCTCTTTTTAAATTACTTTCAATAACTATTTACCTGTTAGATTTTTAAAGCGTATTTTTTGAGTTGTTATGAATTTATCCGCCCTCCACCACCTGCCACATCCGGCAAGCGAATCGCGGTCGGCGCACTGATTAAATGGCCCTATCGACAATCTGTCATCCCGATATGCCCCCTGTCCGAGATCGACCTGACAAGAGACTTGTCTTTTTGTGTGAAATGTCGTTAACGGAATTGGGGCTTCAACCACAAAAAACGTCTGCATTGCAGTGATTTTTTAAATATATTTGTAATAGTAAAATATCTGAGAAGCAATTCCCACATGGATATAAATATGTTTAACTGCTGTGCACACACAAGCTAGTGTAGTTCATATCCCAAGCAACTAGTTAGTAGGCTTCACATTTTTCTTAACTTTACAGAAAGGATTCTATAACGTCGAAGAAATAAAAAATGGAATAATTTACGCTTGTCATTGTTTAGTTATTTTACGCCATAAAATACTTTAAATGCAATAATTAAATTAAGACAACTAAAGTATACAATAAAATTGCTACAAAGACTGAAAAAGTAATGTATGTATAGAAAACATAGTATGTGTAGAAATAATAATAGTATGTATAGAAAGTAGGGTAGTATTCTACTTCATTTTATTTCACAATAATTGTAATACAAAAAAAATATTAAGTTACAGGGCGTAACAGTACGAGAACAATTGTAAATAACTTCATATTTAATTCACGTGGAGTAACTCAAATAATAATACTAAAATATAATAACTTAATTTCTTTGTAAAACACAGAAAATAGTAAAGTGACAGAAAGTATCAAAATGCAGTTTATGAATAGATCACTTACGAGGAAACTAGTCTCCTCTCCTTAATTTTATCACGGAGTAATTGTGATATAAAAAATTGAATATTAGAGGCTGTAACGTTGCGGGGACAATTGTAAATATTTCCACATTGACACCACAAATTACATATAAACACGTGATAATGTAAAACATAAAACAACCTCAAAATACTTCCTAATACGAGTATTTAAAAATATACATATTTGGCACGAATATGATTTCGAAACAAGTAAAGCAAAGTGAAATAAATCAGAAGTTACATTTGAAAAAAAATTAAAATTGGAGGTAAAAAAGACCAAAAAAGGAAACGAAGAAGTTAGAAATAAATAATAATAAGTTTAATTGTGTGGAAAAATATGTATGTTGAAATAGTACAAGCAGTCGGAACACAGCCATATAATAAAACGGATATCTCTTTCTAAGTTCTGTCATGGGTTAGTGTCACACTGGATGAAAAATAAGAAAGAAAGAAAGTTTTATAACTAGTATTGCATCATATTTTCATGATAATACATCAAACCTACGAATATCGTTATAATAAAAAATACAGTCGAGTGCGAATAGACCTCGCACCTTGAGGGCTCTGGCCGTCATATCACTTAATCGTAAAGCTTAGCCAGTAAGTGTTTCACAAATATCCAAAAAAAATCCAAATTCCAGGTCATTGTGATTTTACAGAAGTTCCATTGTTTATGTTCAAGTACGGAACCCTTAAAATATAATACTTTCCTATTCGATGCTTTGTCATTGTAAGTAGCTTAATAATAAATTGTTTGTATTGTCATAATATGGGATTCATTTGGGAATAATGTTTTATAACAATATAAGACACCCTCTTCAGAAATTATCCGAAAATGTCTACTAAAACTTAAAACCAAAATTTAAGATCCTTAAAACTAAACCACGAGAACCTGAGAACTTAGTTTGCTCCTGCAGCAATTACACTATAAATTTTAATATTAACTACAGACATATATACTGGTTACTGCATTTTATCACTTTGGTCAATTTAAAGATTTTACTTGGAAAATTTTCTGAGAAAAATGGTTGTGACACAGTGTATACGTGAATAATTTTTATTTAATTTATTTTCTTTTAATTTAAGAGTCCATAGATTGTGTGGATACCAAAATAAACACAGAGATCATGATCGATTTTCCTAAATTTTTTTCTTTCTGGATGGCACATCTGTAGGCTATGTATATATATTTCTTTATTTCTATGTGCTTAAAATATGTATTAAATACTACATTACTATTAATAAATTTTAAAAATTTATTAATAGGAATCTATGCATAGTATTTTGAATTATAAATTCCACACGCTTAAAAAAACATTTCGTATACAGTTCAGATATCTTTCCATTTCAGATTACTTTTTTTCACTAGCTAAATAATTTGAACTCATTTTTTACTCTTTCGAACTAAACTATAATTAGGTAGTTGGCAATAAAAGTATAATAAATATTTGGATTTGAACTTAATATAAAATATCAATCGAACTGTTTATAAAGAAAGACGAATAAACTATGGTTATAACTATAAGTTACTGGTTTCCATTTGCTGGTAGCATTTTTATGATTTTTTTTTCTTTTATTTGTTAAATGTAGACAAAAGAAGTTTAGGTAAAATCACGTAAAAAATTTTCGAGGAAGTCAATATTTTCTAATAATTGTTATGTGTCAGAATACCCCATAGAAGTGACTAAGAAATTCGAAGTAACGTGGGGATCAGGTATTTCAAGTTTGACGAAAATCAATTTATTATTTAGGGATAATCAAGCAAGTATGCCGAACGACAGACCAATAAATGTTCTCATGGCTGATGTTATTCTAACTCCCTTTTTTCTCTTCGACTTTTCATTTTCCACTATACACATTCACTGTCTCTGTGCTTAATATTAAAAACGTTATTTTATAAAGAAATTATTTCGATTTATTTATAAAGACGTTATTTTCAAAAATAAAACTGTAAGTAATATTTACGGTACGATTACCTAGAATATCTGTCGTAAATCATAATCTTTTTTGAAGTTGTTTTTAATCCAATAGTTTTAATCCAAACGCTTCCGTTAGTAAAATTAACAGCTTCTCATTTGTTACATTTCGGTTACCTGAGTAATTATTCCTTCCTCTTGATGGATGCGTAAGCTCGTTACTTAATAAGTGACCCTTTTGAAGCAAAGCGATACATAGCGGTTTATTATCGTAATTACAAAAGTATTACAGCGAGCGAACAATTCTACTAATATTACACGTACACATTAGAGATTTTAGGCGCATTTTATAATGCGTCTACAGTCATTAATGCAGATACCGTTCATAGTAGGTTTGAAATCGTGACAAATATTGAGTGCAAATTTAGATGAATTTATGAAATTATATTATACTAAATATTAAATTATATTAAATACACATAAGAAGAACTCGGCACTACTTACGGTATAATAAAATTCATGTCTTCTAGACTATTAATTGCAACTTTACTGAAATGAATTTAAAAACTAAATTAACCATTGTCAAACGAATATTTCATTATTACGAAACTTTATATTCAAAGCTTTCTCGCTGCTGACCGCAATTCTTCGCATTGTCTCATGTGATGTCCATTAAGTTATGTCAACCTAATTTATTAAAGGAATTATAAATAAATTAGATACACGTTTCATTACATATAATAAATAAAACTTATTTTTTGAAAAAAAAAACTTTTTTAACAACAGTCTGATTGAGGGAAATCAAACGAGCCCACACTTGAAGGGTTGAAGGGGCTTTTAATTGTTGAAAAGTACCCATGGCCACCGCCATCATTTATCGTTAGACCTTATTGGTTACATTGGTGACAAAATATTTGTTCGATATTTTATTTCAAGTTGAATATAAAAAGACAGGTCTCTACGTTAGCCGCGCGCGCGTATAAACATATAGTCGACTGCAATATATTTAATTTTATTGATTTCGGCATGAGTTAACATCATCTTAACGAACAGATGGTAAACCGTTAACTGTGCGTAAGTCACTGTGCGTATGTTTATTACAAAAATAGTAGTGTCACGGTTAAATTAAACTAGGTGATATAGTATTATTTATATTTTATTAAATGTTTTTACCACAACCTAGGTTTCATTGTATTACAACATCTTCAGCAAAGATCTTTGTTAATTTCCCACCGGAAGATGTTGTAATGCAACGAAATCTAGGTCATAGCCAATAATTTGAATAAAGTATTAATAATACTGTATCACGTAGTTTCATTCAATTGTGAATAATGCATTTCTATAAAATTAACGCTAAATATATTCAGTCGTAGTGTCACGGTTAGAGACGACTTTGTATTATAGCTTGAGGTGTTTTGATTAAGTATATTTTACAGAACGATCAAATATTGACTGATACTTCGAATGTTTCACATTTGATTAGATCCTGCGGGTGAACTGCCTTTATAATAAGTAATTAGTGGGAGTGATCATACCTAGGATAACGAATTGGTGATTAAGTTATGCTCATTAGAATATCCTAGATCTTTAGTCCAAGAATTTTTATATCGAATTTTTACACAAGCGAGGGATACGCCAGAAAGTGAAAAAAGCAATTGTACCATTGCTTTTTTTTATGCAAATTATTATTAACAATTTTTTCGCGCACACTATTGCGTGGGTACGCAAAAAACCTTTCAATTCTTAAAAGAGTGGTTAAATACTGAATACATATGGCGTTAATTTTCTAGAAATTCATTATTTACAATTAAACGAAACTACGTGATGGCATGATTAGCATTTTGATCTTTGCTAATAGCCCACCTGAAGATGTTGAAATACAAGGAAACCTAGGCCGTAGTAAAGCACTTAAAGAAAGTAGAAATAATACTACATTAGGTAGTTTCATTTAATTGTGGATAAATGTATTATGATGATTGTTCCATTTGTCACCACTTAAAATTTAATCAGGCGAAGAAGGCGGGTTATGGTTTTCCATTGAAAATTTTCTAGTTCAATGAAAAAAGCTTCGCTATATGTGGTCTATTATTATTATTAAATATATGTGGATGGTGGCTTTCAACTAACATTAGCCCAAAAATAAGGTTTGCGTTTATACATATCCACTCTAACCAAGTGACGATTTGCAAACATTTCATAAAATGTAACACATACCTTTACTAAATTTATAATAATCACATGAGAATTTATAATACTAGTGGGCTAGTAGCGTGGATTAGGATATTTTGGTGCAACTTTATCGCCAGGAGTTCAATTTTAGTGGTATCAGAACATAATTAGCTTTCGTCACCAGTTGACCGATTAGTAATAAATTCTTGCTTGTGGATATAGTAAAAAATTTGACAAATATTCACTTCTAGAAACCGTTCGGCAACGATTACCTTGCGTGGAATTAACCTCGACATAAATTTCGTATAACGCAGCAAACGAAGCTAATGTTCAAAGATACTGCATGCAAAACGAGTCACTTTGCCACATTATATGCGTTCGGTTTCGGATACGCTTAGAATTCGCGTCCTAAATTATAAATTCATAGTTTATCTAACCAAAGGTTGGTTATCTAACCGATGGTTTATAATTTATATTAAGAATAATATTCAAGATTTCTGTCTTCGGAAGCAAATCTGTTAACCCTACTGACATTATTTTCCAGCGTATTAGAGTCTCGCCTTCTAGCCTAGCTGATACATTTTATTAGACGAATGATGCGAGTAAAACTTTTAACAATATATCTGTCAATGTTTACATTTATACTGAGAATCGTTTACGTTTCTACGGCTATTAACACATCGAAAATTTTGCGACTTGTAATAATAAACAAAGTCGAATAGAGTCATTTGTGAAAAGAAAAAAGTTCAAATGTATATGCTGGCATATACATATATATATATATATATATATATATATATATATATATATATATATATATATATATATATATATAATATGTATCAATTTTGTTGCCCGCCGTGAAAGTCGCGTTGGCCACTTTATTAGAGGGACTTTATTATGCTATTCATTCTTTATACTCAAATGTCATTGACCAACGTAATTTCTCTGTATACAAATAAATAAATTATTACTACACAATACGTAGAAGTGAAGTAGTAGCCGGGGCTTTAAAATTATAACCTTCTTGAGAAATCAAGAAAAACTGCAGAAAATTATGTGTTTTGCAATATTTTTCTTTCAACTTTGACCATTTTCTTTTTAAATATTTTTTATCACTATCTCATTTCACTTCGTCTTAACTTTATACTTCGCTCTTCTTATTCCTTTCAGCAATTGACTCAATTTTTAAATCTAAATTAGAATAAGACGTAAATTCATTAAAATCATATTGTCGTATAAAAACACTTCTTAGGATAATCGAAATCCAAAACACACCATGTATTTATTTGTCTTTCCTCGATATACTAAATACCGGATCCTGTGATTTACCGAATATCCATATTACCGCACTTATGTGATTTATACTCCTATTTATTTAGAGAGAACATTTAGAGAAACAAATTTTAATGGACTAAAATTTAAAAATCGATGTCTCTTGAAAAGAATTCACATGTAGCTCAAAAGTTCACATACAACTCATGAGTTCTAATATACGAATTCACACACAGCTTAAGACTTTCACGTATAGTTTACGAGTTCACAAACAGCTTACGAGTTCACATATAGATTACGAGTTCAAATATAGCTACGATTTCACATACAACTAAGGAGTTTACATACAGCTTACGAATTCACATACAGCTTACGAGTTCATATACAGTTTAGTGAGCAAGTCTTACTCGACAGGCCTTTTGAATTTGACATGAACTAAGTTTGAACCTCAAGTAGCAAAATACTCAAGGAGTCGCCAAGTAATGAAGTAGTTTATTATGCACGGAATATTATCTCACATACATCACTGTAAAATACTGACATGTATATTTCAATCATGCAATGAACTCATAATTATAAAGTCATATACCCATAATTATAAAGGAAATGGTCGGAAGAGTGACAATCGTTATTCGTCCAGATCAGAACTTCGTAATGCAATTTTGATTTATAGGTATGATAACAAAATTAAGCTATGCTTACTATACTTTACGAATTCAAAAATACAACCAAAGGTTATCCTGACATTAGCTTAATATATTAAAAATATATAATATTTGGGATATACAAATGATAAAATCATATTTTTGGAACCAAATGAATATTTTCAATATTCATAATATATCACCGAGACAGATACATTCGGAAAAGAGGTTAAGTATTCCAAGTCGATCGTTTAGTAAATATTACATCATTAAATGAATAAAATAATAGTGCTTGGGATATCGCAGCAATCAGCAGATTTAGCAAATTTGTGATCCACACGCAGGTCCCTACAATAATAGAAATTCAAAACAGCAGTAAATTGATCACAATTAGTGGAATGATATAATATATTCACATGATAAATGATATGATCATAATGATAATCAAAATTCTTTTTTTGAATGGGCCACAAGAAATAAAATGGCGGTAGTTCTTATTGGCCGTAAACTTTCTTGAACGTCGTAGCTTTGCATTAAAGATATAGACTGCTTGTTCGTATTTACTGAAGATTTTAACACTAAAAATTTAGAGAAAAATTTGCCATAAATGGCTGCTAAAATTTTCTACAAATAATTTGGAAAGGATAACCATAAGTTGAGAATTAGAAGGAATATTGATTCCCAACGTCGCAGCAAATTCAAAACAGGAGTATGAAAGTCTACTAAAACTGTGACCAAAAAGAGTGTCAGCATAATTATATATATATATATATATATATTTATATATATATGTATGTATGATATACGTATTATTAAAAGAAAAGTTAAAAATAAAGATTTTGAAAAATTGTTTTGGAACGCCATTTTTTTACATTTTCTCTCTTTTAATACCTCGATAATAAAAAAAATATTAATGGTTTAAAAAATGATATTTAAAATATACGTATATTTCTGATCCACTACTGGTGGGATATATAAATTTAATATATCTTCATTATTACTGAAGGCACACAAATTTTTCTGTCAATATTTATTTAAGAAATGACCAAAACATTTTATCCGTACAAAAAGCAACAATAAAATTCAAATAATCTATAATCATAATTATATTATTTATTTTTCGGAAAGTTATTATGATTCCAAAATTCTAAATGTTTACCTTACCGTTTTTCAGGCTATCGTAATTCTGTACCATCACAAACCTTACTTCTATCATTTAACTGAAAACAACATTAATATATAACTTATTTTTAATTTAAAAATGCCACTTTCAAGAATGTAATTTTTTCTTAATTACATGTCAATAGCACATTATTGACATTTGGATGGTCATTTCGTTCTAATAAGTTCTGAATACAAATATTGCCCTATAGATATCACTATCCTGATTTCCCTACTTCGTTTTAAGTGAAATGACTATTTCAGAAGCCATCACTTTTATGAGCATCCTAACGCGATGTATAGTTCTGTTTTTATCTTGATCGTAATTATCATTACATAAAATTTGTAGTACAGTTTCATACATTGTTGCTTTTCATCTATAAATCGTATTATGATGTTTTTATCTATAAATCGTATTATGATTTGTAGAGTTTAGCCCACCAGCATTTTTGCTGGATTTGTGTCATTTCAGTGTAATATTAGGAAACTGTCATGCAAATGAAATATAATATTTTCAAGAAAGGAAAAGCATAAAAAATATGGATTTTTATGGTTCCGCAGCTAAATTAGGAACCCTATAAGGCTGCCTTTAAGATCTGTCTGTTTTCTTATAAGATTTCGTCATGATCATCTGTCTGTCCGTCTGTATGTCACAAACGTTTTATTCGCAACAATATTAGTAAAGTAAAGCAGAAACTTTATAGGCTATCTAAATTTGTATGGTAAACAAATTTATATCGCCTACAAAGTTATAAAATATAGTATAGAAAACAAAGTAGGGTATCCCAAAGCAAAATTATTCCAAACTACATTTACTCTTTTATTGATTATGTGCAGAAGTGATTTATCCCTCAAATTCTTATTATCACTCGAATGCTGCTTATTTCATCGCACATAAACTTACAACAAAAATGTATACAGCTACGTAAACCTAAATCTGGCAACATAGTAAAGGGGCAAATCAAATCTATTTTCCTAAAGGTTTAAAAGAATTTTAAAAAATGTACAATTTTAATAGTGAAAATAATATTCATATAAGAAAAATAGATTTCCCGTGATTTATTAGAAAGTCGACTGATCAACTTTTGTTGTTTTACTATAATTATATATTACTATAATTATATATTTCAATTGTGTATTAAATATTTAATTAAATTAATTACATATAATTTACGAAGAGCTAGTTGAAGTAAATTAATATTTTTGCTTTCTAAACACAAATTGCGCTTTTAAAGATGATTACGCAATTTTTTAATATTATCGTTATAATAAAAAAATATTTGGGCTTATTTCAATGACACGCTTATTAAAAGAAGACAATAGAACAAATGTTGTTCATTTCATAACATAATGTGCGATTCATTAGCGCTTACCGCAGTGCAATATGGCGTCGATCTCGCTGCGTTTGTAGATAAGCGAAACAGTCTTGAGCGCGATACTGACATACATATCTGAAATAACATTTTTACTCTATATACATTACACCCACTACCTGCCCTTAACGTGACTCATGAGAGCTATTCCGTAAATACAGTGGATACCGTAACACCAAAGTAAACAAAACAAGACACATTCGATCCGTCGATCTCATGATTTATGCATGTATTTGGCGAAGGTGAGTCGACCAGCTCTTTATTTATTCAAAGAAATTAAATATTTACTCGATTATTTATTTTGTCCAGGTCGGCCAAGCCTCATGGGACATACACTGCTCGTAGTCCCGTTCTATTCGAGAAATGAAAGACATCGAAGTCGAAGCGCACGCGCGAATACTTAATGCGTTGTTTAGTTATTGCGCTGTTGTTTTGTTGGGTAAAGGATTTAAGTTTTGACCTCGGTGTCAATTTTAAAACGTGCACTTTATTATAAACTTAATGTGAACGATAAATGTAAATCAGATTTAGTGTATATTGGAAGTCGAATTAAACAAAAGTGTACTGGTATACAATTTTAACACATCAGATTCATCTTTCAGAAATTTTTAAAAGAATTTAGTATCTAATATCTTAAAACTGGTGTTTCTGGTGCTGAACATGTAAGTTAATTTGTTAGTTGTGTACCCAACATCGTAATTAACAAAAATTGCAATTTTCCTCGTCCTAAAGAAACTTTGCGAAATCCATTCTTATTTGTCATGTGTGACCATAAAGAGGGTCCCTTTTTCAGAGTTGTGGATCCAACGGTCTGTGCTGAGCTTTAATACAACAATATATTTTTATATAACGTATACAGAAATACATTTATGTAAATATATATGTATATATATGCGTTCGTCGGGAATAGTTTAATGGCAACACCCCTGAATTTTCAAACTTTAATGATTACCTAAATATGTACAGAACCTCCGTTATGCGAGTTCTATTTAATGGATTTTATTTTTATGTTTTTTAAACTTCTTTATATTGAATTAAAATATGGTAATATTAGTAGATCACGCATACGAAGTTGCCGAAAAATCGAATAATACTATATACATATATACTTTCCTCCATACTACAATGAATTATATTTACAATCATAATTTTACGTAATTATTCTAACTAAAGGTACAGCAGGTTAAAATTTAAAACTATGTAAGAATTTCACTTAACGATTATGCAAATTTCACAAGTTTGATAAATTAAGTTGAGATGATTCTAAGAAATTATTCGCGTGAGTTATATTTGTGTTATAATGAACGTCTTTAAATACGGTTACATTTAACAATTACGACAGAAGTTATAATTTATCTGATGTCGATCGTCGAATCTTTTACAATATTGAATAGACACAGAGTTTTAATGAGAGTCATTTTATTACGAAATAATATTCTAGAGCTGGAAATAAGTACACACATCGTTTTCTTCAGTTATAAATAAAGGTAATTTCCCTTTAACACCTCTTACAGGTAAGTGACAAGGGAAAATATAAGAATTCTATAAATAAAACTAACTCTAATAACGGATGATACCTATATATACTTACATTTTTTTATTAGGAAAAGATATAGATCTAAAAATATACAAAAAGCAACTAAATAAGGTGATTCCTAATGATTGCTGCAATTTCGCCTCATTATCGCTGGCATTCAGTGAAAATGTGAGCGACTTGTTTTCCAATTTCTTATTGACGAGTTAATTCTTCAAATATTCTTCCCATATGCTTTACTCTACCTACCTTCTTTGATACTTTTGATAGATCTAGGCTAGAAAGGTAATCAATAATATTGTTATAGACTGTAATACATTGTGCATTTAAAAAAAGTGAAGCTTTAACCAAATAAATCAAATTAGACGCATACCGACTGACATACACACACGCACGCGAACACATACACACACACGCACAAACAAATGCACTCACGCACAGATGCATACGCACGTACGAACGCTGACACGCAGGCACGCATGCACACGCCTGCACTCGCACGGCCATATACACAAGTATAAACCTACACTACAAGTATACATAAGTATAAACCTACAAATGAAATGATATGGAGGAAAGAACAATATGAGTAAGGTAAAAGGAAATTAGATATTATGGGAAATTAAGTGGGGTATAGACAGTGCGTTCCAAACTACAATTGTTGCGATAATATTGAAAGTGAGCATCCGTTTTATATATATCTTAGTATTCTTCATTGAATTACGGAAAAATAAATTTGTAGAAACATGTACCACAATACCGACACTCAAAATCTACACAAGTATATTATCTATTTGCATCTGACAAGTCATTTTAATAAGATTATTCTTTTCAAAATAAATATGGAATTCATTCGCGTATCCTACTATATATCGTTTTTGAAAAATTTAAAAAAACTTTTTTAAATAATTTCATCGATATTAAAAACCTTACCGCGGTCAATCTTACGACTTCAGATACTGTTAGTTTTCTAATCGAACTTTTTACACTTGAACCAACTTTATAAAACCTATTTTAATAACGTTTTTCAATAATCCCTCCACGTTAAACGATTATATTAACTCCAAATTCTACATCATATTTATTTTAATACGTAATAATATTACTCCAACTTGCTTTATTCTCTCAATTCCAAGTAATCTATTTTCATTACTTATTATATTTTCAAAGAAACGAGCCTTACTATATAAAGAAACTGAATTCACAAAATAGAATAAATGTTCATCTTTTTAATTTGTTCTCATCGACAATTGTATATATGAACAAACTATAGGTAATTATATTGTTATATCACTGAATTTTTGAATTTTATTTTGTACAGGAAAATTACATATTTATATTGCAGAATCTAAGAATGTCTCCATTATTCGTTTCCCTTAGATTATAGTTTTATAACACAATGGGTAAATCGAACATAAATGCTTTCAACTTCGAAGTTAGAATCTCTTCCATATTGGTAAATCTAAGAATATCACCATTATCTGTTTTCCTTATATTCTACTTGTTTAACGCAATGGGCATTGTCGGATATAAATCCTTTCAATTTGAACGAGTGTCTCTTCTATATTGCAAAATCTATGAATGTCACTATTATATGTTTTACATAGATTATACTTGTATTATACATTGCACATAGCCGGATATAAGTCTTTTCAACTTCAATGAGGGTCTCTTCTATATTACAAAATCTAAGAATGTCACTATTATATGTTTTACATAGATTATACTTGTATTATACATTGCACATAGCCGGATATAAGTCTTTTAAACTTCAATGAGGGTCTCTTCTATATTACAAAATCTAAGAATGTCACTACTATATGTTTTACTTAGATTATACTTGTATTATACATTGCGCATAGCCGGATATAAGTCCTTTCAACTTCAATGAGCGTCTCTTCTATATTGCAAAATCTAAGAATGTCACTATTATATGTTTTACTTAGATTATACTTGTATTATACATTGCGCATAGCCGGATATAAGCCCTTTCAACTTCAATGAGCGTCTCTTCTATATTGCAAAATCTAAGAATGTCACTATTATATGTTTTACTTAGATTATACTTGTATTATACATTGCGCATAGCCGGATATAAGTCCTTTCAATTTCAATGAGCGTCTCTTCTGTATTGCAAAATCTAAGAATGTCAACATTATCTGTTTTCCTTACATTATACTTGTACAATATAACGAACATAGTCGGATATAAGCTTTTTCAACTTCGGCGAGCGTCTCTTCTGAAGACGTATTATTTTTCAATTTGCAGCAAAATTAGATAATCAACCTGTTGAACTTTTTACATATGGAAACAAAATTCCACTTTATTTTATCTGCCTAATATGGTCATGTATATATTCATTTGTTTTTCATGCACTTTTGTTTTCCATGCACTTTGATTGAAAAATGAAATTTAAAATAAACCCAATAAATAAAAAAATAAGGTGTGTTAACCTCATCTGCATTATAATCGCGGCACATGCCTGGCTAATCATAAACAATAATATGTTACGAGTCGGTGGGATATTTAATAAAATATTTAATTTATTTAGACATTAGTATCTAAAGTCGATAGTTATTAGAACCCTCCGGAAATAAGTCCATTAGTTTTAGAAGGGAAATCATTCCTTTGTAGCTTGAATTAGCTTAATAATTTTCAATTGAGATTTAAACCACGAGATGGAGGATATGGATATATACTCGTACAAGTATCCTACTAAATGTATGTAGAGGTTAAGCATGGCCTGATTAGATTTCCGAAATAGCTCTATGGCGCGCATCTCTGACCTACAAATATCACGTTGAGCTAACGGTTCTGTTACATGATCTACACGTATCTCTTTCTTTGAACGATATGTCAGGTTCTTTTAACAATATGTCCCTTCAAACTTAAAGTAAAACTTAATCGTTAACGTTCCGGTTAACTGTATAGCTCATACCTCGGTGGACGAGGAATTTTTTACCCTTGTCACCTGTTTATGTTCTACATATACTTCTGCAACTAAAATAACCGATATGTATATCGAAGTACTCACATAATAAAACTCTAATGTCAAAAACATAACGCTAGAAGAAAAACGAAAAAAAATTAAATTTATAAACAACTCGAAAACTGGAAAGCATTGAATGACGACTAAAACTTTAATGGAAACCATATTTTTTTCAAAACGTGTATTAAAATTTCAATAATATAATAACCTTAGAACAGAATTAATAAAAAATATGTGCAATGCCAAATAAAGAATGACAAAAATATTTTATGATTTAAAGTGATCATGAAACTGACAGTTAAAAGAAGAAAAGCTTTTAAATTACACAAGAATCTGTTACCGATGGCTTCAATAACATTTTTGATCGGAATAAAACCGCTAAGGAAAATAAAGTTATTTTCTCTCTGTTAACGTTACGTTAAAATTCATATGTTTTTTTCTATAAGAATACAAACATTATATTCTACAATTACCTAATTAATATAAATAAAAATTTTAGTAAAAGTTCACATAATAGAAGTCACATTTACATAGATCGTGTAACGTGTTCTTTTAATAAACTTAATAATATTTTCTAAAATTCATTATTATAAATTAGACACAGTCTCATCGAACGGTTTATTTTCTTTATTCCAATTAAAGTTTCAAAGAACCTTCTATTTAACTGGAGAGGAAATAAAAACTATGACGTCCATTTTGCTTTACACTCAATCTTTCTACGTTAATCACCCGGAAGTCGGATTTTCAAGTTTTATGAAGCAAAGTTCTTTCGATTCATATTAATCTAAATTTGAAAGGAAAAAATTGCTTAACTGGAATCAAGAAAATATAAATAGAACGAGGAGAATGTTAGGTTAATATAATTTTGGAAACAATGTTTATTTATTTTCATTTCTATCAATATATTCATTTAAGTCTAAGGTTTGATTAATTTATTTTAGGGGAATCTAGAAAAGGAATACGACCTGAAATTTAAATAGAAGATTCTAACCCTATAAAAGAAATAATATAGTCAAAATTCTTCACTGATTTTGGCAATTTTTGAAACTAACAGAATACCCGTTGATTGTTGTTGAAGTTGGCAAATAGTTTAATTTTTATGAATGGTTTTTTATAAAAAATTTTTTTTTTCTTAATCTACGACTGTTTTTGGCCTACATTCTGTGCAGGTCTTTTCATCCCATCTCTATGCTCAAAGCCGTTTTTCAACTTTTTTCAAACTTTTTCTTAAAATCATTCATTTATTAAACAAAAAAAACGCAGAATATACACATATACTTTTACTAACTATTTGAAACTGTCATTAAATTTTACTCTCAAAAAATTGAAAACGAATCATCCAAATTTTTCATACTGATCTATTTCATCGAAGACCTACGTATCCTTGGTTAATATATTTTCATTTTATTTTTAATAACAACGTAAATATTTATCTTCAGAAGTATCGACACTCCGCCCTAAAAATATCCTTACGTACAGATTGATATAGACATGTATCTTGCAAATGAACGCATACTTTTCCCCACCTCCTAATTTTGAATAAATAACAACACAACAAGTTATAAAATGAAGAATTGTTTCGTGAAAGAAAATAAAAATATCATCTTTTCCCCTTTAAAAAAAAGTGATTGGTACAGATTGCAGTACTTCACGGACATTATCTGGAACTTGAACGTTCACAAAGTCAAAACACGTGTTTTCTTTTCTTTGGTTTTTGATCAAGGTTAAATGCGAGAAGCTTAGATAAATCGTAATAACGTAGACTTTCAAACCCTGTAGCTTTTTGATGAGGAGCTACGTATATTTCATAGAATTCTCATTTTACTTTCATACTTTTTAAAACATTTGCTTGAAAATTCTGTAAATAAGTTGCAATGTAATAAATGGAAAAGATTTCCTTCCTTTATTTTCGACTCGCTAATAAATTATATACATTTTATTTTAATTTATATTCCGCAGTGAAAAAAAAATCCTTATTGTAAAAAATAGGCATTTAATTCGATAATTTTCATCAAAGCCTATTTAATGGAATAACATTTTATCTGAGAAAGCTCTTGGTTGGCTCCTGAAAACAAATTTATTTCGTATTAAAACAAGGACGTTGAGTCCTTGATGCTTTCCTTCGGCTGATATCGTAAACATAATTCCTTGTCTGTATCATCGTCAAACTGATCTAAAAGGAAGTGAAAGCTTGTCTGTATCTTGTCAAAATGACCTAAAAGGAAGTTAAAGCTTGTTTGTATCATCGTCAAAATTATATAAAAGGAAATGAAAGCTATCCCTGACGAAGATGCTACATTTGTGTCCTTGGTTTGATATCCCTATCGCTGCTTTACGTCGCTCTTATGTTGACACGTGTGCGACTTTTATTTGTATAGTCGAGCTATGTAAGATAACTCCGTGATTATGTTAAAATATTTCAGATTTGTTTTTTCTTAAGACGTTAGTTTGCATAACATATTTGAGTAGATGGAAAGTAAAATCAGTTCTATTTCCCTTTAAACTTTAATAATTATTTTTACTCTATTGTATATATTTGACGTTAATTTTGTAGAAATTTACTATCACTTAATTTTTATTCACTATTCAATACAACTACGTGATGTAGTGTTATTTCTGCTTCGATAACCTAGGTTTGGTTGTACGACAACATCTTTAGGTGGGCAATTGGAATCATTACAAATTGCCCACTTGAATGCGGAACCTGAAGATTTGGGTCGTGGTTACGATTTTAAATATAGTAGAAATAATGGTACATTACGTAGATTTATTTAGTTTTCAATAACAATTAAAGTATATTTTACTATATATATTATTTTGTACAGTATATATCTACATAAATACCTCAATTTTTAAAACATTTTAATTAAATTTTTAATGACTGAGATTCTACACGACTCATTGATTTTATTAAGTCGATAAATTAATAAAATAAATCGCACAGCAAAGAAAGATAGAATGGAACATAAGTCTGCGAAGAAAAGATATAGAGCACATGAATGGAGGTAGAAATAATTAATAATTAAACCGCGATAAAGTTATCAGAAACACAAAGCGGGGCTAAGACATAAAGAGAATCACATGAACCAGTATGTGAATAAAAGCCCAACACAAGCTTTGATAATTCTCATACAAGTCTGCAAGAAATTAGAACTTTTCAAA
The DNA here is from genome assembly GCA_039881145.1 of Druceiella hillmani. Classification (NCBI taxonomy): domain Eukaryota; kingdom Metazoa; phylum Arthropoda; class Insecta; order Lepidoptera; family Hepialidae; genus Druceiella; species Druceiella hillmani. The sequence goes on along the minus strand of JAYKKI010000140.1, from coordinate 328,634 downwards.
CTGCGGTAATGGAGGAGACTATACAAGATTAAGTAGTCCAATGATGATTGCTGTAGCGTGTAAATGAAAAAAAATACGAAGGAACACACGAAGACATCACTACTTGTTCCAGATAATTATGGAGGGAATTTTTTTTAAATCGATCGGTCAACTGTTAGAATGAAACTTATTCTAAATGAATAAGTTTCATTGTATAAAGTATTGTTGAATAGTTTGTTTAATAAACAATTTTCTCGAAAAACTTTTGCTTCAATATCGGTTTCATTATAAATCCTTAATAGGCTTACTTTTTTGCTTGAATAGAGGTTTCATTATATGTCCTTAAATAGGCTTACTTACTTTCCTTGATTGATATATCAATGAAACAAAACATTTATGAGTTTTACTACATATCATGCTGAAAGAGCTAGACAGATTTCCATTATATTTAATATAATCATAGGCAATTACTTGTTTTAATATATTGTTTAACTATTAACTACAAAAATAGCACATCTGCAGAATAAGAATTAGTGTTGATTCAACAGATATTTGCAACTTATAGCTTACTAGCTTTGGAAACTAAATTCTATCACCCAAATTGAAAATCTACTCGCGTAAAACCGCAAGTAAAAGGAACTTTAGAAGTAAAGAAGTATGTGCAGCAAGAAAATAACATATCAAAAAGTGCTTTCCAATATTAGAGAATTTCATTTAATTTAGCCACGATTTATTTTCATTATTAAGTACATTTTTTCCTGGGCCAAAATAATACTGATTTCTCAAAAAGACTTTGTTTTAATTACTCAAAATTTTTTTATATTATAAATTTAACTTTGAATTTATAGTTTGAATAGGTGAAATGAGAAGTATTAGAACTGAATGAGAGCTTCCTATAATGGGGCATTTTCAAGATAGACCTGGTAACCACGCAAGTTTAAAATGTCGCCGAATTTTGATTGTGCATCAAATTGTAGGTTTTCAATAATAAAAATTCAAAATCATATTTCTGCTATACTTAAAAACTTTTTCTAGGATACCCCACATGCAAAAAAGAACCAAAAGCCCCATTTTAACCCAATTTTGCTGTGAGGGAGCCCTTAGAAATATGCATTCAAATAATTGACGAGTATATGGGATTATTTAACCAACTTCCATTTGTATATATTGTCCTTTGCATATTTCCGCATAAACCAATTTAGAAATAACTTTTACCGAACTCCCTGCTGAGAAAAACGACTCTAAAAGTTATTTTGTTTTATGTTTCTGTTTTCTCGTTCAAAAGTTGACATTAATTACGATAATGGTCTATTCCTTTGAAATGATAGCAAGTTATTGTTTTCACGTTTTTGTAATTTGAACACATTGCGAACGCTCAGTCTCAGCACAGTCAGTCAACTTTTATTGTGCGCACGTTTATAATATAGCCAAAACTAATTTTCTTCCTTGCATAACACAAAGTACTAAAAATATGTTTATATTTTAAATATGATGTAAGTGAGGCCCATAACCTGTAATGAAACAAGCAAGTTGACAATTAAAGCATACTAATTTATTTCAAAAATTACTATAAGCTTAGATATCTGACAGACATAATTTCTAACTATAGACTTTTTTAAACTTTTGCGATTCGAACACATATTTTATTTGATTTGAATCGGGTTTTTTCGCGGTAATTATATATTTAATGAGTAAACCTAGATATTATAAACTAAGTACTCACTATCGGGAAGACACAGTCTTCCCGTGACCACAGGCTGTGCAACCAGTCTGAAACGTCGGGACATAGTGAGTACTTAGTTTATAATATCTAGGTTTACTCATTAAATATATAATTACCGCGAAAAAACCCCATTCAAATCAAATAAAATATAATTTCTAACTGTTTTTTCTTTTTTTTCAAGAAATTTGATATGAGAAATTGTAATTAGTAGCAAAATTTTATAAAGTGCTAATAATTGTTTCTGGTTTTCTCAAATGTTCATTATTAACGGTATCATATATCCAATAAATGATACCTCCTAACTTTTTTTTCAGGTAACGGAATTGTTAGATTTTGGTCGTTGAGAATAACCCATGAATTTTTCATCAAGTTATTTATCATTAAAACCTTCCAAATACATTTTTTTACTTTTAACATTCGTTCGCTACTTAGAGAAGTTTATCGCAGATTTTTTTTTTGTAAAACATACCCAAGGTTACAAAAAAAAATTATTAGCCAATGGAAATAATTTTTAAATATAGACATTACACAAATATCGACAGTGATCTGAAATAAATTAGGTTAGATCTCTACTCAAAATGCAATATTATCTAAATTAGTATACTTTTGGGTGAGAAGAACTAATCTGGAAGTTATACAAGTTTTTTATAATTTATTTGATAGTTTACCAAGAGGAACGTTATAATGAAAACGATTTAGAAAAAATCATATTTTGCTTGTTTTTAAATTGTTTCTTTTCGTACCTGCATTTTCTTGCAATTTAAAAAAATTGATTTTGACAAGTTACCTAAGTAAAATAGTAAATATCGCAAAGTTTGCAACAGTACATAGTTATGGGGTTTCCTTCTTATGTTGTTTACTGTAAACCATTTATTATTTTTCAAGCTGAATAATCTTATTTCATATCCTTGAAAGCAAGGTGAACAAATAGTTACCAGTAATAAGTTTGTAGAGGTAATAAAAACATGGAAACAATCTGTTCTAATACATAAAGTCTCGAGTTTATACGCAGACGCCAAGATTAGAATTTCTTAGATCGAATGCAATTAAGTAATGTGAATACTCAGTCCATTTTTGTCACATTATATCGACTGTAAAATAAACATAAATTATTGACCTTTGTTTTTTAAATTAATTTGAATCTTAAAATTAAAAAAATATAGAAATAAAATTTTGACTGTGAATTGTTCTCACAGGTAAACTTACGATTTGTAAAACGGAGAAACGTGCAAATAATATGAGTGAGTAGAAAACAAAATTCTTAGAAGTATATATACTTTCCTAAATTGTTGCTTGAATTAATGTATACAGATAAGATATCGTTAAAGAAGGCAATTATCTCACAGATAAAACTTTGAGCGGTAGAAATTTTCTCCAGAATTTATCGGACGTCATTTCTCGGGCAAGTACCGCTTAAGATTTACAGTAGTCAAGAATTAACTCTAGGAAGAGTTCAAGTGTATTAGCCTCTGCGAATCTTAACTGGAGTAAATCTCGGCTTAATTTTTTATTCATAATCACATAATTTCAGGCCATGAATGATGTAAAAATTTTAATGATCCTGTTATATTGACTACAATGCTTTAGGATGTTCAAATTTAATAATTTATGCTTGATCATTCGTTGACAGTTCATAGGTTTTAAACATGAAAAATTACTTTCATGGTCTCATAATAAATTTTTAATGGAAGTTTAGAATTCTCCAGATAAATTTTAAAATAAAACCGGCCGAGTGCGCATCGGATATCGGGTATTTATATCAAAGCATGATATAAAATGTGGTACAATGTATTTTTTTTTCCTTTTTTTACACTGATCATTTAGAAACGCGTTGTGTCCTACCAATTATTCTAGTCTCCTTCACTGGTAAAATTATCGCTTAAAGATACAGAATAAACTGGGCATAACTGCTAATTGCTGATATGAAATAAAAGTAGATGTAGATAGCTTAGGTTTCGAATTTACACCCTTCCAAGTCTTAATGAAACGTGGTCATATTTCGTGGTTTTGAAAATAAATTAAACCCATCATTAGGGTGGTTTTGATCTGTCCACTATTAATTCAAATATATCTAGGTAGTAAAATCCGGGATAGGAGGATAAATTGGTTGGTTTTTAACCTCAGAAGCCAGTTTTGTCGTTCAATAAGTTATTTATTGTAAAAGGAAAAAGTGCTGTTGACCATTAATAACCTCACTTTTTATGTCATTCACATGTAAATTAATAATAGCACAGTCGTATATTCATTTCGGTTATGGATTTTACTAAAATATTAACGCGAGCAGAATTAAAAACTTTCGGCATAACAATTAACAAATTACTTTACTATAATCTAAGGGTCGGTGTAGATCGATTGCAATGAAATAACCTGAATTTTCAGTCTTTTTTTATCATATTTTTTGTACAGTAAAACAAAAACAACCCAAAGGCCTTCATTAGTTAACTGGACTCGTGTGACTTTAAATCTACGAAAATCAAATTTATATATTTAACCATTAAAGATAGTCCTCTGACAGGCAAATTTATAATTGAGAAAACGCAGAAAAAGTCAAATAATATACGAGCAGCGATCAATTAATATTTTGCAAATATGGATTGATAAAAATACCGAACGCCAATTTAATTTTAAAAACCTATTTATTTAGTTATACTTGATGACACTTACAAAAATATCTCTACTTTTCACATACGAATGACGACAAATACAACAAGGGTTTCTTTTACTACGGAACCCCAAAAAAATGGAGTGATAAATAGAATTTTCCTTTTCCTTATATTTTTCATATAGAAACGGGGCAGCGTTCCATCTTAACAAGTATCGCCGTCTCCCTCTATCGACAAAATCGTTGCTTAATAACATATTAATCTGCACACAATTGCTAATTACGCATATGCAATAAATTATGGACGACGTAGATTACTTAGATTTTGAATTTCCAACCTATCAAGTTATAATGAAACGGATCATACTACTTGGGGTTCAAAATAAAAGGACCCCTCTAAAGGTTGTAGATTTCTTTTAGTTTGTTGATTATTAATTTAAATATATTTAGGTATAATAACCCTGGAATGGCAGAAGTAGAAAAAAGTACATTCAATATGTTCAACATATAATATATACCTTTAACGAGTTTTGACTGAAAACAATTTCTTTTTGTGAACAAATGCTCCATGTTTTTGTTACAACATACTATTTTGTATGTTGTAACACAAATTGGGAATACAATAGCAAATAATAAATTTTAGATTAATTAAATAATATGTATTTATTACCTCTATAACGTTACATATACGCTAACTGCACACTATGGACGTATTGATAAAAGAGCAATCGCAACCAGGTAATAATAACCAAAGATTACAATCAATTCCAAGATGAACTAGCGAAAATTGTAATTACTATGTAATTAGCAACAAAACTTTTAAATAGATGTATAAAAATACATTTTTAGTATTAATACTTGAAATAGAAAATGTTTATATTTGATATATAGGATGTGAAGGGGCACAGGTGTAGGAAAAGGCGATGAGTGAAGTTAGTGGAAAAAATTAAATAAAATTAGGAAAGGTACGATTCTGGTAATGAGGTTCAATAAATTTCATAACTTAGCAGTGTAAACATAGAATAAATGTTCGTAACAGAAGGAACAGGGTTTGTTAATGGGAAGTTTGTGTAAATTTTCTGAACGTGCACACAGATAATGAGAAGGTCTGTATGGATTATCTGAAATGTTCTAAAGTAACCAGAAAATGTGACAATTACTAATATTAAATGAAGTTGTCTCCTAAATTTAAAAACACGTTAGAATTTTGAGGCTTAATTGGTTTTTTTCCAAATTATGAATGGTATCATAATGCAAGAATTTCAAAATGAAAAATATTTAAAAAAAGTAAATATAAAAGGCATAATTTATGAGAAGCAAAAGAATATGATATCCATGAAATAATAAATCAAAACGGTTTCTCTGATTTTTCTATTGATTTTCCTCGTCTGATTGTCATCGTCCAAAAACAAGAATTTTGATCGTTCTTGTCTCCTTTTACGCGTAGACACTTCACCTAAGCGCTTTTGACACGTAGCAACAGACGTTGTCAAAGTCCGCTCTATAATCTTTACATTGAGGGAATTCTTCCCGTACACCACTTAACCATTATGTATGGATATAAGCTTCATCGAATAAGTAATAACAATTTTATATTTTAAATAAAATGACAAAATTATTGAATCATCGAATTTATGAATATATCAATTATATAACAATGTTACCGATCGATGTAAAAGATATTGCCTCACATAATTTTTAAAGAACCTCAATGCAAAGGCATTATGATGCTGTGTTTCCTATTTTTAGTTTTATAGCATTTCTCCCTAATGATTTTATAAAAATTTCGCGAATTTACCTTCAACATCAAAAGAATGTCATACTCGAGTTTAGATTCTCTTGTTTTCAAATAAATCTGTTGATTAATTCAAATTCCTTTCTTAAAAATATATAATAACAAATCGTTTTAGAATTTAATATTTTTCAACATGTGTGAAAAATACCTATTGTTTTTGAATGAAAAAATTAAAATTCGCATTCAGTAAGGTAACACGATTTCATTCGTCTAGTATTTTGTATCATTTTCAAACCATTCTTATGTAAATCACGATTCGGATATAATTTTTAACATGTCTTAGGTATCCAGAATAAACATAGACCGTCATTGGCCTCAACTATAGGGCAACCCTTATTTACATCACCTCATGAAATAATTCTTTCAATCGTTATGATATATTACCACGGTGAAAATATTTTAATTTTCAAGATTAACTTCAAAAATTTAATCTTTTCTTCTCTTATTTTATCCTGTATTATCTTTCCTGTCCTATCTTTCTGTCGATATATTTCTACGATTTTATTAGTTCATTATGTCATCAATATTTCTTTAGTACTACATTCAAGTGACCCTAATAAACATTACAATGTGACCTTCTTATATCCTCGATTATGTTTCTCGAACATAATAACAATTAATTTAATTGAATCAGGCCTTGCCTAACGTTTCATTCGTATTTGTTTCAGAATGTAACAATCAAAAAATTATAAGAAAAATAAAGTTTAATAAGGAATAGAACGGTTTTGGTAATTTCATATTTCTATTTATGTATTAAGTATTTGTATATTATATCATTTCATTAGACACGTGAAAAATATATGATTTTGTAATTTTCACCCTAATGATGATATTAATCAAAACATTTTCCTTGAACGTATTGTTAATATTTCAATAAATATTTTCGTTATATAAATTTTCTAAAGCCAAGCCACATAGTTTACGTAAACTCATTTTCATGCTCTTAGAGGTGTAATTTTGAAAAAGGCTTTCGCAGGAATGTGAGACTTATACGTCTTCGTATCACGTGTCAGAACAGGAGCTAAGCCATCCAAACTAAGGCAATGAACATGCTTTTCTGACACTAAGAATATACTTCATAAGATGTGTTTTAATTGCCGTATCTTCGATACTTTTAATTAAATTATTATGTGAAAAAAATTTAAATATATTGTATGTTCCTAAAGTTCCGTGTAAGCAAATAAAAATTGTACTTGTTATAATTGAAATTTTTGAAATTTCAGAACTTTAATCTTACATTTCCATACATAAAAGGAACTCCATTCATTAATGTTATCGACTAAGTAACGTATAATTTTATTGATCATTATAATGCCATTAATTTTATATCAATTCAAAGAATTGTGTTTAATTTCTCACAGTTTTAAATTTTGAACTACATCAGAACGCTGGTCCAGGAATCACAGTCTTTTTGAGATCGGAAACATCTAGGATGAATCGAGATAAATACAAAGGAATGATAAAACTATTATAATTTTTACAAATGTTTGAAAACAATTTTGCATTCTGATATCAATTATGTGTTTTAAAAATAGCACGTAAACACCTAGCACAAAATAATTGTTTATGATTGATTAATGATGGTCATAACCATTACGAATATAATTTATTCTAACTAATTTAATTACCATTGATTGTATGTAAACTAGTTATTTGGTGTCTAGGCTCACATGCTTTGGAAAATTTCTCAAGTGAACACAACTGCGATAACCAGTAATGCCTTCAATTAAAGTAGTTGATGTGAATACCGCCAACTTATATTTTGAAAATACCCTATGGTATATTTTGTTCTCTAAATATTTACTCGGTGCCGGGAGAAATACAACGCTTCTATCCAAAATACTCTGCTGTATCAGGATTTGCATTGCGTTAATTATAGTAATGGTTTACAACATAACGTATTATAATTATAAGCACTTAGAATCTTTTTACGATTGTGTAAAAATCGGTTACAGTGTATTCTTGATGGGCTCAAACGTGCTGTGGAAGAGGAACACATATGAAAATCTGTTGCGTCAGATTAGCGAAGTGGACGTGTTATTTGAGACTCCTCATCTTGAAAATTTATTCCGACGTGATAAGTTACGAAATGCCGTTTTAGTTTTTGCGATACTTACCTATCATTCGACTATGATTTTTCTTTATTATCATTCTTATCCTGGCCACTTAGAAATAATACACGTTTTAAATTTTCTTTATGGTGCCGCTTTTAATATGCATTTTAATTTAGAAATGTTGTTACTTTTTGTACTTGTTGACAGCGTAAAGAAACGCATAAAGTTTATTAATTCATTTTTTATTAATGCTAATCCTCAGTCCAAATTCGCATCATTAAACAGATATTCGACAAATTCTAATTCTCCAAACATAGATCCGAATTGCCAACATTACGTTTTACCTCTTAAAGGAAAAACTATTTTCCATTTATCAGATTTATTCATAAAATTTACGGATCTATGCCAGTTGTTAAATTACACGTTTGAGGTTCAGGTATGGAATTTTTATACAAAGGTTTTCCCATATGATCATTTTGTTTAATTTGATTTTGACATGACAAAACAAAATTTTATTTCAGCTGCTTTTTAACACATTTTTGACATTTTTAAATATGTTATCTGCTCTTCAATATATCCTTGAGCAAATAAAAGTAAATGTAAGTACAATGAAACATAATTTTTTTTTCATGTACTTTGTATAAAAATCATATAGAAGTGTGATACCAACTCGTACGTATATAACATATAGTTAAGTTCGTAAATATTAGTAAAGTTTTGGTTCTAAAAATTTTTGGACTAGTAAGATTTTTGTGAAAAGATTTTTTTGCAAATATTTATTTAAAAAATTATAAATATTTTTTTATTCCAGGACTCAGATGCCTTAATTAAATTCGGTCCATTACTTTGGTCTTTCCACTTTGTGATGTCGGTGATTGGAGTATGTGTCATTGCTGAGAAACTTTACGCAGAAGTAAAAAAAATAATGTCCTACTTTGCAGGATTTATAATTGCGGATGACCCACGTACGTATTTAGTTTATATTATTTTTAAACATATGTGTCAATTTGTTGTATGTTAAATACATAACATTTATGTTAGACATATATGTATATATATATATATATATATATATATATATATATATATATATATATATATATATATATATTATATATATATATATATATATATATATATATATATATATATATTTACTAAATATGATTCCGCTCAATTTTGATAGAAGATTTTAAAATGATTACATTTAATTTGCTGTAGTGTTGCTATTGTGATTTCAGACATTTTCCGATTCCGGTCTATCTTAATGGAAATATGTTTTAAAAACCAACTACAGGATATTGCTTTCGAATTTCAAATATATAACACGTTGAGCTTTTAAGCACGCAGATAATAAAATGACCGTGGGTTTTATTCAATATCTTACCAGAATTATATATCACGTTAATCTAGCCTACTAATTATGTCATATTAAAATTGTGAATGTAAATTAAAATTCAAATGTGTATTTTTTCAAAAATATTATGGCTCTTTATATACTTACTTATTTATAAGGGTAAATGTGTAATCTGAAAAAATTATAATTGTATATAATTTTTTTAAATTTTTCTAAAAAATGATAATGGCATATAATTTTTTTTATATGCATGGTAAATACCATTACATTTCGGAGAACGGAAAATAAAACATAAAGAAGAAGTCCACGGTTTTTTAATATAAATAAAAATAGTTGTTCACCAATCTTATTGTTTTAACGACGTATCAAGTTAGAACGACGTGAGATTTTAATATTAAACAATTTAGGATAAAAGGAGTATTGGAGCATTATAATCTTGACACGGTGTCGATAACTAAAAAGTAACATAATTTTTTTTGGCTGTTGTACATATCATATAAAACTACTAAGTGAATGTAAATGAACGTTTTACTATTGTGTTGCCATGGATCCTGAAATATATTTAATTTATGATATGTTTATTAATTATAAATTTAATAATTAAAGCTGGAATTTAATTAAAATATATTAGGCCAGTAACTACCACAACATGGTTAACTGTCAGTATTTACTAACAATTGGGGTAGTTCCCATTACAATGTGCATTATTTAAAGATTAGTTTCATTAATAGCATGCATTTTATCTATTTATTAAAACAATTAAATAAAGCAGTCTCAGTGTAGGATCTAAGGAGTCAAGTCATTAGAAAATTCTTTTATGGCAAATATGTACAAAAGCTCTTCATTATTTTGCAGCTCCTAAAAGTAGAAGACAACTCGAATTCGTACAAGAACTACTCTATTGGAACAAGACAGGGAAATTGACCGTATTCCACATGTATAGCATACGGATGTCCCTCCTACTTAGTTTCTTGGGCTTAACACTGACATATGCTATTGTAATGATTCAGGTTGTCAATTTCGCGTGAAATTTGGTTATATGTTTAAAGAGTTTAATGTCAAGTGAGTTTAATATAATCTTATATACTTGTGCCATTATATCTGCCGTATAATTTGTATGTTGTAGTATATTTAATGATGATAAGTAAATATACATTTTCAATTTATATTTAAAAAAATTATCCCTTAATATTGTATAATACTCCTATTCAATCAAGTAAATAATTAATTTCCGAATGGGAACTGTAATGTTGTGGTCCTCAATTTAAATATCTACCGACGTATGCAACATTTGATGTATTATATGAATTGGAATTAGTATCCTGATACAACATATATTGTGTTATGTATTTACATATGAGTATATATTGGCGAAATGATCATTTCAAATGCTAGTTTTCTAACAGGCTGACGTTATGTTGACATTTTGATTTTTTTTTTCCTTAGAGTAGATTCGTGATAACGTTGTTAATAAATAAAATATCGCTTCTTATCTATTCATTACGGCAAGAAGATGGTGATAATGGCGATGCCTCCAATATCTATCTAAGTCTAATCAATCAGCAGAGTTCAAACTAACTTTTTTGGTTTTTATTATTGTTTTTTGTATATTTGGAAAATTTCTACTCCTTAAGTTTTATAAGGTTATAAATTCTCTGTTGCTTTTTCTGATTTGTTAAATGAATTATATCGCGTCTAATTTTTATTATGTTTTCATATTCCTACCTTGGTTTGATACTCTACTTAAACTATTATGTGACTTTTGTTTTACATAAATAATTTCAAATGTATTGCCTTTCTGGGAGTTATGATAAATGGGTACATTCTTTTTTGTATCATGTTTTGATAATATGTAAAGAAAAGGACCACACATTTTCAGCATATTAGTATAAAACACTTCGTAGTTATATACAAAAAAGTAATTTCATTCTCACCGAAAACTCAAACTTTCTTTTATCTAAATACAATCGTTTTTTTTCAGTTTTGTAATAATCGCAAAACTGCACCATAATGAAAATCTGCAGTCTTTCATAATCTGCGAATCGAGATACACTTTCAATTATGTTTCTATTAGATAATTAAAAAGATTTAGATAACAATTAATACCTAGAAACACAGTGCATCTCAATTACATGAACTACCAATTAAAAGAATACTGTTTTACTGCTTTGCCCATAGCGGTTCCTATTATGCAATTTTAGTAGGAATACCGAATAAGTTTATCGAACTAATTGTATTGAAAAGTGTGAACGAGAATATCAAAGTCATGGTGAAAGAAACGAACAAATAGATGACAGATTTTCAAATATAGAACTTTCTCTTGATTTAAAACGTTTCGATTTTTTAAATAAAAAAGCTTATTAAATGCACTCCAACTAAAATTAAACTTTTGAGCTTAAATTATAAATTAAAATAAAAGCTTTTACATCCTATTTTACATAGAGTTATGAAATCCAATTAGTTAAATCAAAAAGGTAATGTTGCCTAGAATCGATTTATTATATATTATGGTCACTTCAAGCCATCAATGTAGTTTATTTTTGTTAATGAACTTACACCCATAAACACTTCGTCATTAAGTACGAATTGTATTTCTCTATTAGTAAGTATCTGTGTGATAGATAAGGGAAGGTGCTGAAAATATCATTATTGTCTCACCTTTTTCAAGAGCTAATAATCGGTGAACAACCACGTCGTTTAGTTTTTATATTAGCGTATGTTTAATATTTAGTATTACAATCATCAAAGTAAGGATTTCTATATTTAAAATGGCGGACCTAGGTAGAATGTTTCTTATCGTCTTTTTGACAAAAATTGGGTAGAAGTCAAATTTTAACATCCGTATATTTAGCACTGGTTGACTCTAAACCTGATGAAAGTGAAAATCCATAAATGTATGCCCAATCTCAAAATTTCTTAGCTTTAACCATCAAACAATATTTTTTACTTTTCCCCCCTTTGTAAACTTGGAATTATATCATCGGTGTAAAGCAATGGTTAATAATTAATGTTTATTTTGTATTAAATCATAAGCATTATATTAGTATAAATCATGTCATGACTATGAAATAAAAAAAATCATATTTTATTTAAAATTATCTTGAGTTTCCTTCAGGTATAATTTGAGTTACCAAATTTAACACAAAAGAAAGTTCATGTAAAAAAACGTTAAGAAATGATTGTGAAAAATAACGTATTAATGTTTAAGAACAAATATGAGTTAACTCAATCTATTATCTTTTATTTTTACATCTGAATTAAAACAAATTAATACATTTATGAATTTTTTTCTTTCTTTTTGAAATTTGCAATAACGTAAAGAGGCTATTGATACTATATTCCTTATTCCTTAGTTAAAGAGAAAACAGTTAATTCTTTACTTTTTAAAATCATAACTGCGAAGTTAGTAATGTCATGTTGATTCTATAAATAAAATTTACCACAATTGTAATTTAATTTACCATTTAGTATATAAGTGGAAATGAGTTGGTTCGACCTTAATGCGATCTAATTTATGTTGTTTTATCACTAGGTATAGTTTGTAGTACTTACGAATGTAATAATGAATATTAAAAGTTATTTCATTAATGAAATAATGAATATTAAAAGTTATTTCATTAATGAAATAATGAATATTAAAAGTTATTTCATTAAAAAGAGACCGAGAGATCTTAGCCCTAAACTATTAAATTTCAAACCATAAATGAGATGAAACTTTTGTTAAGGATTGATATTTCATTTAGACAATTGCCTGATTAGAAAACCTAATTTTTCTTACCGACCTGAGTTCTGTCCTCCAAAACATTGATAATTCAGTACGAAGACTTACCGAAATATCGAAATACCAAAAGACGAGAATAAAATAAAAACCAAAAAAAAGATACGAGATAGTCCTAACCAATATTCAAACATAAATAAATAAATGAATAATATTATTTGCTAGCATATTCTGCATATAATAACAGATGCTTTCCTTTTAAAAGTTGACACCATTTATATATGCATGTCTATATCGTCAATATTTTTGATACCCTACAAGATTTGTCTAAACATGTCGAAAATTTTCCTTTTCGAACACCAAAACCACATCCGATCTCCAATTTAAAAATCAAGCTCTGCAGCTCCGTTGTGATTACCATTTCCTGTAATAAACTATCCGATGCACAAAAACATCGACTAGTTAATCAAGTTATTGCATGGATAAATATTCTTCAAAAAGAGACGCAGCCTAACCTGACAAAAAGAGAGGCAGAATAACCTCTTATTAGGAACTAAGATACAGTGAACGCCATTCTTTCGTAGATAGAACTTTCAAAAACGAGAAATAATGTGGGAATTCTGGGTTCCAATTTTGCCGATGCTGAACTCAAATAGAGAAAAATCGTTGAGCATGACATAATTAACTCCTTTTACCTGACCTGGTCTTTATATATTGCAGCATCATCTGAATACTTTCTAAATCCAGAGTTCCGTAGATTCTTTTAAATGTGACGGAAGAATTAGTTCTTTGGATGTTTAACTTATGTAAAAATGCAGAAAATGGATGCACATAATATTGAGACTCTTATTTGGTTCCATTTTTACGCTGTACATAAGATGATAAATATTCCGACCTCACTATCAGCTACAAAAGGTTTGTGAATTTTTCACTATGAAATAAATGCCGTTCAAAAACCTAAAAAAAACCAAATGCCTTAACCGTTTTTATAAATATCAGTGTTTTCTGAAAATATCTACAAATACATTGGTAAGGAACCATTAAACAAGTGTAAATATTTGCCTGATACGATGAAAGGTTTTCTTTACTCATTGGGCGGCAATATGGTATCTAAACAAGCGTGACCTATAAAAAGAGATTCCTAATTAAATAAAAAGTATTTATAATAAATAGTCTTCGTCTATTTAGTCTAGAAATTGTACATTGAATCTAATTCTATTGCATAGGTCAACATTTTAAAAGATTTATCCGAAGATGAAACACTCTATGCAATTTTCTAAAGAACTGCTTGTTCCCAATTAATATGTGTATGAAGCTGTTTTAATATATGAAGTATCTACTTACTCGTATATGTTTCATGCAAATCTAAATAATAAAAATTGTGAAAGTACTACAGAAGGACATAAGAACGTAAGGACGGGCGGACTTGACGAAATTATAATATTTCCTTCTTTCGATACGAAAGCCATTTTTCAGTGGTGTAGAAAATTTTTAAATTAATTTTTCATATAAATTAAACCTGGGTGAGCTTTATAATAGCTACATATTTATACACTTAGAACGCGCTTGTGCAAAAGTTGTTCTAACATATGTGGTTGCCCGCTCCTGATGTTAAAACATAGTATTTTCACTTTAGCACATTTAACCCACGGGGCATATAAATACACTCGGTCCGCATTAAAAATGTTAAAGGATGTATGTCACAAACAGTGTACTAGACCATTCTCTACAAAATTTTACATTTAAGTAAAGAAACCATTATACTTCACGGAGACCTCACGAAAAGAATACACGTAAAGACATTTTTTGTATTCTTTCGACATTATCACTTAATGAGAAAAGTGTTCGAAATTTCTTTGTCCATGTTAAAATATATTCTGAAACTGTTTTCTCTTTCAGTTTCCATAAATTATTCAGCTTTATGCTAAATGCAAGCAACATGACACACTGGTAATATATATATAAGGGGTAAAGAGCCGACGGACATAAAACAACAAGCGTATAGTGATACAGCCTACACCGGGTATAGTGATACTACCCGGTAAAGGGCAATAAACGTAAACAGATTTAATTAATTGTTAGAAAGCAAATATTCTGAGGTGAAGTCGTTGAGCTCGGAGTGTTCGTTGCGCGAAACCGTTTTACTATAAAATATCTTTTAAAAAATCGACTTTAAAAAAATAGGTACTAAAAAGTAAAAAATATTTAACTCAAAAGGGCGTACCTACTTATTTTCAATAAATAACCTAGTTATTTTTTGAAGTCGGTGCGAGGACTGTCGAAAAACTGGAATAAATTAACTTTATATTGCAAATTTAAAACCTTCATTCGTAACGTACACGCAATACGAAATAGATAAATAAAAGGGTGTAAAAGGGTTAAATATAAAATTTTACATTTGCTTAAGTTGATCGGCGGTACTGGCACCGACTTCAAAAATATTAGCTTGACTACTTATAAACACGCTACTACACTGAGTTTCTGGAATGCTAAAGAAGCTTTTAGAATATTTCTCGTAGGATATATGAGTGCGACATTCGACATTCGAACTTTTATTCAGTTTGCAATTGAGTAATCGGCGAGCCGAGTGAACTAAGAGTTTTCTTTATTCATGAATGTCGTTTAGGACGAAAAACCAGCGAAACATAACGCGATGTATACACAACGGTGAGTGAAGATGTGCCTTCTTACGGATATGGCAGAACACTGGTTGCAATAATTCAAAGAACGAAATTTTGACTGTCTGATAAACCTCATCCAAAGTGACCTCCGACAATATATTTAGAAAAAATTAAAAGCCTTACTGGATCAGATCCCTGATTAAATATCCATTGTATGGCAGAGAGACCCACTGAGTTCCCGTCGTACCAACGAAAGGTTAAAGTATCTGATTACTACAGACAAGTGGTGCAGTTATTTTGCGAAGTAACTATTACATCTAGCAAATATTTTTAATCATAATTGATTAACTGTCCTTCCTTAACGAATTCCGTCGTTCTTTTCGGGACCTCATAATCAAATAATCATCATATTTATACTGGACCACTCCTAAAGTACCTTCTTACAAATAAAAAAGAAGGGAAATTAGTCTACCCGGTAAAGAATTAGCACTGAACATATAATGCGGAATTAAATTGGGTGAGCCTGCATTTTGTATGAGTAGCAATTTCTTTTGGGATTTGTGGAGTGGAGGGATGAGTGTAAACCTGAGTTTTGAGGACTGGCGGCGTTGTTATTTGGTCAACGTTTTTCGAATAAGGGTGTTGTAAGCTTTATTATATTTTGTAAATAATTTGTTCATTTCCAACTTTTAATTTTTTTGTAATTTATGATTTAGTAATGTAGCTAAGAGACCTTTAATAAAACTTAATCTTTAAAAAAAATTCCTTAGTAAATGAACTGCATATAACAAGAGTGGGATGAAAATAAATTTATAGTAAGGTGATATATCCTAATAGTGACCTGAATAAATTTTGGGAAAACGTTCTTTGTTAATTTCCTGCTCATAAAATAAATTTGTATACTTAGACTGTATTTTCGCTATTAAAAACCTTAAACATTCAGTTCCTAGGTACATATGTCACAAATAAAAACAATAAAATATCGTTTAATGAATTGATTTCTAAAAAATAGGTACTAAAAAATAAAATATAATTAACTCAAAATAGGTATCTACTTATAATCAAATAACTACGTTATTTATTTTTTAATTCGGTGCGTGCACTGTCGACCGACTTAGACAAATATAAAATTTTATATTATCAATACAACCATTCTGAATCTATTTTTGTCTAAGTTTGGAAGTCAGTTTTTTTAAAGTTACTATTATTTTAATTTTTAGTGATTAATAAAATGAATCATCTTGCTATAACTAGCATTCACTTAATTATTAAAAGTCATAGCCCAAAGCCAGTATGTAGATAATTTCCTCTTTCTCTAAATTGGTTATCAACAACACACATAAACAAAGTGAAAGTAATAGTCGCCAGTGGTTAGCTGTTAGCTTTTGAGGAGTTCGCCTCTCCGTATCCGAAGTTGAACATAAAATTTTGCAAAATGACTATTGCCGTTTAAGGAGTTCTTTTCTCCAGATTTGAAATCCAATATCAGATTTTGTAAAGTGATAAATAAAGTAAAATGGAACCGGTAGCAAACATATTGAATCACGATTAATTTGCTACCACTCGTTAAGAAGTTGCATTATTCATCCTCAGAACTTATCGTTAGACCCTAATCTTGTCGATAGCGCAGTTATTTTACAATGTAAGAACTACTACAGCAAATATCTTGAATTACGTTTGGTCTATAATCGACCGATAGAGTTCTCCGGAACGCATCATCAGCCTCCGACATGGTCGAAGTTGTACTTATTTTGCAAAGTAAAATTTACTAATAGCATATATCTTGAACCATGTTTAATTTACTACATTCCGTTAAAGAGTCCCATTATTCATCTTCAGACACTGCCCTGGTCGACGATATAGTTATTTTGCAAAGTAATAACTACTTCTGACAAATATTTTATATCACGGTTGATTTACTAACATTCGTTGATGAGTTTCATTCTCATCCATGTCCATCTCCAGAACTTATCACCAAACCCTGGCCTGGTGAGTGGTGTAGTCATTTTGCGAAGTAATAACTACCCGTAGCCATAAATAGCCCATAATAAAATATTCTGACGAATTTAGAACCTCCTTTTTTTGAAGTCGGTTAAAAAAAACAACACAATGAATTCATCCCACTGGAGAAAAAAATAAAAAATACATAAGTATCAAGATAAGAATAGGGAAGTACTAAGTGGGAGAAAATATTACCCTACAGAACTAACCATACCATATCATGAAATACTTTGTTTGCTAAAAGCGATATTAGAGGTTTTAGAGGTTTATGTTTTCAATATAAAGAGCTTGAAAAGAAAGAAATAGAAAACATAAAGAAAAAAGTTAGGTCATATACTTATCCTGTTATTAGTACATTGTTTTTGTACAATATTTCTACGATAACCGATTTATGAAAACACTTTTCCGAAACATAAAATAATACATAAAAATATATTGAGCCCAAAAAATTATGAATACGTTTCGAATATCCTTTTAAGTCAATACTTTCATTTCTGGTAAGTCAATTTGAGGTTTCTAAAACTGAGTGTTTCGCTACTTGATAATCAATTTAGCATGCGCGAAATTCTTTAAAAACTTGTCAAAATGCTTCAAGCTCTGCGTATGCTTCAAAATAATGAAGATGCAGAAGTTGATGTAAATTCTATTAGCAAGCACATGAAAGAATGTACCTCGATCATTCTTATCGTGTATGGCAAGATAAGCTGCCGAGTAGCACTCTACGAGACCCGTCGCGCGTAACCAATCGATGTATTTAGTGATTTTAGGAATGACACGAAACTGGTCAATCAATTTATGAAATATTATTTTTTATCGGAAAGAACAACATCAGGTGAGAATCAGTAATATTTTTAAAAGTATTTGTTGTGTCCGGTCTCCGTTTTATCACCAACAACGTTTTAAAACACTCTGCGTTACACAATTCAATAAAAAGGCATCCATCAGAATAATTGGGATTAATGTTCCGAGAAATACTCAAAGTTACGCATTTGCAGCACTAACAGGCCAGATAAATCAACAGATTTACAAGAAGTGGGTGCCATTTTACCCTGTCCCACATCTCTAACGTATGTCTATCTCAAAACGCTGATGCGTAACTTTATAAGTTGGCTAAGCCCGTTATGTGGAATATTTTCTCCATAGTATATCTTATAATAGAAGTAAGTTCATTCTGGGAAACTTCGTAAAGTATACTCTGAACCTACAAAATAATATTTGCTTAATATACTTTTCGCTAATAAATTTTAAAAAAATTTGCAAAAAACTGTAATTTAAGCCAAGAAATAATAGTTTAAACTAAAATATGATTCAGCAAAAGATACTGTTGAGTACAAAGTATCGTTAGCAGTATACTTCAATTTATACTGCTGGTACGGCCGATTTCGTTAAATCTTTGATTTGATTTAACAATACGCACATGTTCTTATTACTACAAACTATACATACTCAAGAAATTTCATAAAATGTTGCTCATAAATAATATTAAAGCAGGCAACCTGATTATTTTACTTTTTATATAAATGCAATATCATCAAATTTACACTGTTTCATTTTCAGACTGACTTATTCTCACAACATATCGTAAGACTATAGCAACTGTCCCAATGTGAATTATTTTATTTATATATAAATGTAACTTTTGTGTATGTGTGATTTTTTTCTTCCCATCAAGTACTCAATCAAGATATAATAAAAAAATAAAGTTAATTTGGATTGACCAGATTACACACACCAACATGGGATCAGTTTGTTGGAAGCTGAGGGTCACATTTAAAATTACAGTTTATACGGTATTTTTCGTCAAAGCCTTCATTATACTTTACACAAATATAACTGACTACTCAGCTTTTCTCTTTGAAATGAAATCAATAAAGACCTATAAAGGTAGGATTATTTCTCCGTATTAGCTTTATATTTTTTTTTGTTAATAAGGTATAATAAAACATGATGCCGCTAAAATTATTCAACATAAATACCCAGTTTGTGTTTTGTTTATAGACTGATGGCATAAGATTTTTGATGTCGAAATTAGAACGGAAAATTGTTCCAAACAATTTTTATAAATTCGAAATAAATACACGTAAGCATGTAGACAGGAACGTGACTATTCAAATATTTTTTATATAATTAAACAAAAACTACAAAACAGTAATACAAATCATTTCAGTCAATACCACACAGCTAATACCTTCCATCATACGCAACTGACTGACTGATGACGAAAGTTTCACCCTTCGTATGTCAACGAAAATAACATCAATCGTTCGCTTTGTTAGGAATTTACTCGAACAAATTTTATTTTTACTAGCAAAAGTAAGTAACGCGGGGAAAAACGTATATAGATTGGAAATAACTTTGCAGGAATATGAACTCCTTCACATGTGGGGAAACTCATTAATTACGAATGCCTGAGTTTCCTAATTATTTTTATCGGAATTGTTTATAAAATAGAATTTAAACATATTTTAAACAAATCTTATTACTTCCTCAAACTAGCAACAAAATAGTTTTTAAGTTAATCTGTATAGCGCAATATAAGTTAGTATGGTGATGATATTTTGATAGAAATTAAATTGGTTTAGTAACAAGGAGTTACAAATATTGTCTTATATTAACACTTATCATCATGTGAAATGTGAATTGATTTTTCCGTGGCTTTCATGGTATATTTCCGTTATTAATCCTAAAATACACAGTAAAAAAAGTAAATTTCTCGGTATAAACAAATCTAAAAATTATAAAAAATTATATTATAGTCGTGAAGAAAAATTATTAAAATTGCATACATTGTTTATGACAAATGGGTCCGTATATGTAGAAGAAAACACGAATAAAAATCTCGAATGAATGAAATCGCTTAAAAACTTACGATCTAATCAACCGTAATAATTTAGATACAAACAAGAAATTTATTCTGCACGATTGATCAAAAATATATCTAAACTTACAATAGGTAATAATAAGACGCAAGAAACATCTTTATGCCAATTTCTAGAATACAAAATCAAGAATTATTGAGAGAAAACAAAGCTTGAAATGTAATGTAACGAAATATATTATCGTCACTGTCCTTACAATATTTTTAAAGAAATATAATATTATAATTCGGAGTTCTTTCTTAATACTTAAGTTACAGAATTTATAAAACGTAAACTAAAATGTTTAAAGTAGTTAGTTTCCAAAATTACCATGGCCAATCTAGTGTAAAAAAGCGAAATGGAACCGTTAGGATCCAATTTTTCACACGCGGTGCGGATAAGACGTGTGAAAAACATAAGATGTGTGATCGTTATTCCCATACGCTGACAGCACTTTGCTCTACTGATGCGGACAAGATCCGTTCGCCGATACGCAGAAGATTTATGTTCGCTCCATTACTTTGAATTGGTGAGCTGTAAATACGGCACCATTTGTCGTTTCTTTGTCAAATCTCTGTATAGTCCGGATAGGAAATTAAAAAAAAAAGCAATGATTTTATTGCAGATTGTTATGACAAATTTAGTGGATAATTATAAATATTACTTTGTGATTTGTTATTACTTGTAATTTTAAAAATACACGAATAAAAGAAGTTTTGTGAAATTAGAAGGAACCCGTGGTTGGAAAAAAATCTACCAATTTTTTTTTTATATGGAATACAGTTTAGGTGAGAGTACTCCATCTTTTCTACAATATACGAGTGTATATATATATATATATATATATATATATATATATGTGTGTGTGTGTGTATATGTATATATATACATGTATATATATATATATATATATATATATATATGTGTGTGTGTGTGTATATGTATATATATACATGTATATATATATATATATATATATATATAATAGTGAACGTTTTAAACACAGATTGCAGCAGCTCCCACCTTAACAATTTTTCGTTGGAAAAAGTAATAATTATCATATATCTGTAAATATTTTTTACTAAAGTTGCTCTATGCGGCTGAAAACATGGATAGAACGAATATTCGAATTAATCTTTCTGCTATATCGAGGAGTAAGACAAAATATGATTTTCTATGGGTATAATAAAAATGGCTGAGATTTAAGAAACATAGCAAAGATTAGGGTTAAATGAGGAAATTTAATATAATTGAAATTTAATTATCGCCAACTAAGATAAATTTAATTAAGTTTTAAACAAAAAGTTAAGAATAAGCCTAAACTTATTTTTTTATATTACATTCTCTTTAAAAAGTGGCTATAATTAAAAATGAAAGTTGATCTCGATATTCAAAGTTCATGAGATTATTTTCCATTTCGTAGCTATGAAAATTACCGCAGGAATCGAAGCTGGAACCAAAGTTTTATGTAAAATAAACACTTTATTTAAAATTTTTCAACATAAAGGTAATTTCTACTTTTAATAATAATGTAAACCAATTTGTAAATTTTAATTTTATTTTCTGTTTTAGACGATTAAAATAAAATACGTAATAATCGTCGTTCTAGCAAATTTAAATTCCAGCATCGTTTTCCTTCTTAAATTTGTCTTGCTTGTAAAATATCACTGAATTTTTATTTTCATATGCGTATTGTGGTGGTAGATAACCACTTCTCTAAACAACTAAAATAAAAATTGTGTATATTTTATTTTGCGGATTTTTTATATTTTGTGGATATTTTCAAAAATTGTATTAGTATTTTGATATAAATGTTACTGGCTGTTAACTACTGAGATATATGGGGATTAATATATTTAATCATTATGAAGAATTTACAGTTTTGATGTCTGTATCTAGAAAAAGAACGTAACATATATCAGCCTATCTCAGTTTTTTTCTTGACAGATGTGATTGATCTTTAAAGGATTTTGTTTTTATTTATTTATTATCTTTGCCAAATTAGAATTATTCTAAATAACCTTTTTCTTAAAAAATTACTATGAATATTTATATACTTAAATATCAGAAAAATAATAACGTATTTTTATTATTGTTATTATCAACATGCCCCTTACTGGACTCTTTTACGAGTCCTTTTTCCTCAAGCATTACTCCTTAATGGTGTTTAAACCTAGTTATTTTTATCACCAAATATACAGCATCTCTGAATATAGCTAGCTCTTCTTATCTACAACCAGTCTATTTTTTAATAAAAATCCGTATTTATTTTACTTTTTCTAGGATAACAATTTTTAACATTCCTGTAAACATAAGCGCAGTAACGTATTGCTGACGAAATGGTATTAATGATGTAACTTAGTTTTGATTGGTGTTATAATTGACAGATTTTCTTTAATATGTAATTGAGATTTTATGAATAATTAACTATTTTTAACCGATTTCGGAGCTTGCTTCATATATTCAGCATTTATTGGATTATTATTTTTTTCCATTTGGAAGGGTATACTCGCAATGTGTCCTCATGAAAATTTATCGAATCGAGGGAATCTGTCCATAGAAATCGAAGGTCCGTTCCTCTAAGCACAAGTGTCGTGAATTTAGACGATACAAGTATAATGGTAATACAATAAGACATGACATAGTACGACATACATTTTCACTTTACTAAAATCAGAGCACAATTATAAAGCCGGAAGGTGACAAAATGTCTTCAGTGATGACGAATAAAACTAATCGAGTTGGGGCTCATTATGTTTTTCTTGGCATAAACATAAAAGTAAGAAAGCAATCAATTAAAAGAGAAAATAGGTAGATAATATGTACAAGTGTATACAAAGGCATGAAGTCATGATTCTAAACCGTTTCAATTAGCTTCTTCGTCCCGCATATTTTTATGTAGGTTCTTACTAACTTATTACTCGATATTGGCGATGGAAATATTTCCGAGGAGGATGGGAAAATCAATATTCCAAGGAACCTTTGCGACCTTCTGAAAGATCTAAGCCAATTTAGTGACTGAATACACACGATTAATCATCAAGCTGGATTAGATTGCGCTTCACGTCCGAAGGAAAGAGCCATTCTCACTTACACAAATGACTTGGCCAATAACATCGAGAACTCAATGTTCGAAAAACTGACTTATGTCACAAAGTATGAATATACAGACCAAGCCCGTAGATTCGTATTTTGTGATAGATATTATGCACACAGATGTCACAGATGTCGTGCACACAGATGAACAGATATGAAGTTATTACCAGGAATTTCAGCTCATGTTATCTGCCGTAAGTCTGGCGCTCTTTCATGCGACCACATATCTAAACCTTCCGGAACTGTACAATGACACCCGGTTTTAGGTGAAAACTCTGTAGAAACACGTAATCGAAGCCAAGGTTATCACATGCATCAATCAAGAAGAATACATCTTCATCCACCGAATTTTTCTGATTTTTTCAGATTATTACCATGAGATGAAGCGTCCATAATTTACTGTAAATATTTGCTATGTTACGACTATAAATAAGGCACGGGAGTAATTTAATTTGGCTGGTGAAGATATGGGGAGTGACTATTAATAGAGCTTACTTCAGAGCTAAGTAACTCTCCACCCAAAATGAAAAACTAAGAAATGTGCATACAAGGAAGTTCTGAAAGATTAATAACCTGAAAAACGGGAAAGCACTAAAACCATATATATATATATATGTATATATATATATATATATATATATATATATATATATATATATATATATATGTATATATATATATATATACATATATGTATATATATATATATATATATATATATATATGTGTGTGTGTGTGTGTGTGTGCGTGTGTATGTGTGTGTGTGTGTGTTTGTGTATGTGGGTATTTACAGCAACAAAATTCTAAATTAAATATTTCTTTCAAAAATACTCCCTAAAAAATAAAAATGCCAATATAATCAATACACTCTCATCCGTATTTATTTCGGGGTGGGAAGGAAATAAGAAGAAGGTGGAGGTCTGGGTTTTGTTTGGTGAGGGTTTTGTTTTCGCTATGGCAGTAATCTTATTCCAAGACAGAAACCTGACTTAACCCAACCTGAACCAAACTGGTACTATATAATCCAATGTAATCGAAGCTAACTTCGCCTGGCTTAAAAATATTTAAATATAAATTTTATTTAAATACCCAGTTTTATGATATGATAAATGGAAAAGGTATATCTCTTAGTCATCCTCAGTTTATTACTCTCACGCACCTTAGGTTTCGAAAGTATTAGGCAGCACAAAATGGAAATTTTCAAAATTATATTTTTGGAAATTACGCATCTGTGCAAGAGAAAATAGTATGATTATGATGTAGCGATAACTTCTAATTTTCCTTCTCTACTCTTGAATTCAAGCAACACGTTTTTTAATCCAACACAAAAATAACCAAAATATTACTTTTAATAACATTTCACTCCCGAAAGCAGTATTTAGCTTGAACTTTAAACCGAATTGTTGTAATAGTCTCGACAAGTTCAATTCATCAATGTACAGGTGCCAATAGTGTTGCCTTAATTCAAAAGTGGAGAAGGAAAAGTAGAGGTTATCGCTACATCACAATCATACTATTTTCTCTTGCACAGATTCGCAAATTCTAAGAAAATTATTTTTGAAAATTTCCATATTGTGCAACCGAATACTTTCGAGACCTAAGATGAGTGAGAGTAATAAGCTGATGATGACTAAGAGATATACCTTTTCCATTTCTCATATCAGAAAACTGAACACGATGTAATTTATGTTAACGTCGAGGAGTGGAAAAGTCGAGGAGGCCGGGTAAAAGCAAATCCCATATATTGCAAGAAACTTTTACGGGTTTTTCGTTTAATATGGATCTCTCAATAGATTACCCACCTTAATTGAGGTTCGGGTGGAACTTATAACATTACGCTGAATAATAAGATATATTTATTCTAGCGGTTTTGCTTCATGGCTTATTATTTATTTCAAACTTATCCATTTAATATGTTTCAATTTCTGATTCATCTTAATAATCAGAAAACTTTACAATTATTTAGAAAGGCTTGCCAGCGTTTTTTTTATCGATGAAATGATGTATTTCGTTCTTTTCTAGTTACGAAATAAAGAAAAATACTATGAAAATTAGCGTCCCTGTCTAGTTCTTGTACGAGCTTTCACTTAATTCAGAAGTGAATAAGCTGTGATTATTACTAGTTTTATAGTAGATTCAACATTACGTCCACAAGGTTGCATACTATGAATAAGAGTAAAATTGAGAGAAAGCTGCACACAAGTTTTCCATTTCACGAGTGCCAACAAAGAAAACATAAAAATACTATCACACGAAATACCATATTCTTTCATTTTATGTATAATTTCAGCATTTAATATATATTTATTATTAAAATGAATATAAAACATATCAAGTATGAACAGAATTCGCACTAGTAGGGTTTGGTACATACTTAAGCACATACAAACATTTAAAAACTATGACAATTATTCTAAATCTCATATTTTTTTCAAAATTAATGTACCAGACAGTGTTTTTAAATAATGAATAATAAAATTAATATGTCGACAGTAAAACAGATAAGTAAACCCATGGATGTTCACATGTGCCTAAGTATCTACGTAATTTATATAGTTCGAGTCCTAGTCGTACTTAACACATTTGTATGTTTTCATAGTTTTGACATTAGCAATATTGCAGATGCAAGGTTTAGAGGGGCGGGGACGGGAAATTTACAGCAATGTTTCTAATGTTACCAGAAAAACTTCTTGTGTTTTATTTACTTCCTTTGAATTTTTTCTAAACGTATCATGCTTTAAGTTATTGAAAATTTTACCCTTTTTCATTTGTACATAATAACTACTCACAAGATTGTGCATCCGTATATTCAATATTAAGTTCAACAAGACAAAGAAAATGCCCTCTTTTTTCTTGAATACTACCTGAAAACCGCATTGTTGAAAAGAATATTGAATGATTTTTAAAATAAAGTTTGTGTGAGAGAAGAAATAAAAGCCTTTATCGTCATTTGATTTTTTTATGTTGAAAATCGTATTATAATAAAGAAGGATATGTACAGAAAGAGATAGATAACATCAGTATTTAGCTATGTTAACAAATAGAATTATATTTTCACTATCGACTGATAAGGTCAATATTGTTGCAAATGACATTATTTTAAGAAACTTTTTTGAAAATTAATAAAATTCCAATAATTCATATTTAATTACTGCAAGGAAATTGTTAAAACAGTTTTTTCGTTTTAACATCCAAGAAAGGAAGCAAGAATAATTTATCATCCGCAAAAAACTTAAAAAAATGTACGTAGCCTTACCATTAGTTCCTTGAAGACTACACTGGATATAAGCTTCATTTTAAAATTCATCTTTTTCTGTTTGCTCTCTCGCGATTCCAATGCTTGCCAGTCACCACCAGGATATCAGCTGTTTATCTGATCATTGAATTAGTAGCTCTTTATGTTCCGATACAGGGTCTCCATTCTGCTAGCAGTCAACGTAATCGATCTTCTTGGCACATCCTTAGATGCCCACTCTACTATAACTTCAGCTTACTACTTGCTTGATTCAGACATAATTAATGTCAGTTTGATATTATTTCCAATACGGTGGAGAACAGATACCCACATTATAGACCTCCCCTATTGTTGTTTGCGTGAATTTCAATATAAACGGTTTAAAATCATTTTTATGTTCTTAAGTGTTCATTTTTTGTTCATATGTAATTTTGCTGTAATAGATCTTTTTATTCATTAAAATTATATGGGATTTCCGAACTCGGAAATGTATTCGTCCATTTCATCGAGCATTTAAAAATAAAAAGTGGGTGGTTGATCGGTCCAACCCTTCTTTTATACGGAAAATAATATCCGAGATAATAACAACGTCGTAATTTTTATTAAATTTAGATTTCATCTCCAATGTGTGTAATTTTTGCAGTATTTTTTGTTCGAATCTTTCAAAAATACGGTACGGAGCAACGATTTTTAATAGTTCTTTTAGGAAAACTATTAAAAAAATAGCAGGAAAAGCAAATTATATATATCTCAATTTGAGCTTTAATTAGCTTTCATTTTAAAACTCATCCAATAATCTTGAAACCTACCTCTTTATTTTCACTTAACAACCCCCAACAAGAAAATTCAATGTTTTCCTTCATATCTTTAATTTGACGAACACTTCCTACATAACAAATAACTTCTGAGATAAATACCTGTGGCAGAAGGACGGACACCAAAGTGATGCCATAAGCGTTTCGTTTTGGCTAGTTTTTATACGAAACAATAATAATAGATTAGCAAGAATTTATATCCATAATTTACTCGTGAAATGTGAAATGATAAATTGTGAAATGCTCATTATAATTTTTATTCGGGGGCAATATATTACTATATACTTATATCGTGTTATGTGTTATCCTATGATTGATATAATTAAATTAAGTGCTTACCTCATGGTATGCATATATCCAGCAATGAATAATATCCAACTCTCCCGGGTACTTAATCTGATTGCCATGTTCATCAATGCTTAACACATCCGCCAGCCAGTACCATAACCCCGCTTCGTCCATTGAGCGCAGCGTAATTACACACTCCGCTAAGCGAAAACCATTTTCGCGGAGACTATTCTTCTGAACATTTCACATGAGAAAATATGCACATAATAAGAGAAATTTCGCAAATTAATGTAACGGAATGAATAAGCTTCCAGAATATTTGCTTTCACTTTCCTTATTCCTCTATTCTACTATCCGAATGTGTTATATGCTACTAATGTAATAATGAAGAAAAGAAAAGGTTCTACTAAACTTTCAATACGGCCCTAATTTTGATTTCCAATTGGACACAACGCAAAAAAGCAAGTTAGTTTCAAGCAAGTAACGTTTGGAAATATTTTAGCTTTATCCTTATTTCCAAGGGAGATTCCGGAAATTACTTAATTTATCTTATTGTATTTCAATTTAAGACCATGTTCTGAAGAAACGTCACTTCATAAATATACAAATATCAATTTTTAATTTTTTTAAATATAACTCAGGAAATATGAATTAACTAAAAATATAAATATAGCTATTTAAGAACAACACAAAATGCCTAAGGTAGGTATTAGAGTCAACCTTCGCGTTTAGCAATCCACAGTGGAGAAACGATCTTGGTACTAGACAGTTTCGTTGACTTTCTCCTTCGAAAGTCAAAAAGCATAATACTTATTTAAAAACTATTAAGTTTGTTGAATATTTATTTTTAATGTACTTCGTTTTTAAAGTATTTATTTATAAACATTTTCGTAAAATAAATATCGATACACCCATTGGAACCTTTTCCTCTAAAAAGAGGAAGAAATTATTGAGAGGAAATATTCCGAGAAGCTGATATGCAGACAAAAAAGATATAGCAAAATAGATAGCATCTTGAACTATATAGTCGATATAAAGAAAATGATGTTATTAAATACATTAAAATACAATGAAATAACTGTGAACCGTGAATAAAAATGGGCTGGATGAAATTTGAATGAATGAAAACACAAATACAGAAAAAGTATTTCTGGCCGCTCAGACATGCTCCAGACCTGGAGGAACATTTAAACTGGAGTGGATTGACTATTCTAAAAAGAACTTACACATTTTTTGAATCGACACTTTATCGAGGCTTTAATACTATGCAGCGGCTGGAAAAAGTTTTTCAAAATATATTATGTTAAAAAAGGTATTTATTGTATTTTCCATATAAGCGCCACAATCGGGTGATTTCTTGTCGAGAACGTTCCACGTCAATAACCTGCGCGCCTAGTGAAGGGGAAAATATGTCGCAGCACGCTCGCGTTGCTGCCATGAAAACGTCGTAAACAATATCTAAATTACTTTATCAGCGGAATATTAACGCAGTAAATTCGTAAAAGTATTGTTTAGTCCAAATTAATAGGTTGTAATACAGATGCGTTCACATTTAGGTTCATATATATATATATATATATATATATATATATATGATAAAAATACGTGTTAATTGTCTTGTAAGTTGTTTTCAACACAAGCTTTCTGTAATACGAAAGTGAGGAAAGTACAATATTTATGTATTAAATAAAAAAAATATTTCAATCATGAAGAATATCAATAAAACTCTTAGTCCAACATTCAAACTCACGGTGACCGATTTCATGAGTTTTAAAATTTCAAGGGGCGCCATTAAAGGCGGTATGAAAATTTTACGAAAGGCCATATGAAACAACAGAACTTGCGCATTTTTAAAGATAACGTAAGATCTTTTGACATTTGCGAATAAATCATTATGGTCTTCTCATGATGTGTGTACGTCACACGGGTCGAGAAAATAAAATCGACCTTTACGATATCTACTTTCTAAATCTTAACCTTGTCCGAATATTCCTTACGTAGTGAAAAATGAGTTTTGAGATAAATCAGCTTATTCAGACAACGTAAACGGTTACGGAAATATGTGACGGGTGGCTTTTATCTCAGCATCGTTTGGGACCAATTTTAGTATTTTTCGCCTTGGTTGTGAATATAAGTTAGAATATAATAAATATTTTATTGAGTTTTAAGAAAAATTGTTATCACAGATATAAATAAATTTTTGTTGCATTTGGAGTACCATAGACCTTAAATGTAAATAATGAAGGAGAGTAGCCGTTATAGCGTCGGAAATAAAGGGAACGTGGAAATGTTTCTGTGGACATTTTCAATAATACCTTTGCATAAAGTTCTCAAAAATTATATTTTTGTAATTTTTATCAATAAATCTTGAAACAATATCCCACACAATACAAGAAATTGAAGAAAGGATTTTTGAACACTCTATTTGATCGGAAAACTTTCTTAAAAGTATAAGTGTTAACTAGTGAGACATATTCGGGTTTAATTTATTTCATTACAAAAAAAATCATGTTTCTACCTCAAATGGTTTTTAATAAAAATTTTGTGGACGTTTTATTTTATTTAACGTAGTAAAATTCGAAAATTAATAGCTTTGGAATCCTTTACGATACATGAAATTAAAAAAAAATTCGGTTATTTCATATCTTTCCTACAAAATTTCCATTGAATATAACCCAATTTTTTTGAATATCTGTTGCAAAGAGCAACTATTTTCCTTTGACCAAGAAATAGTTCAACGTTCATATAATAAATGTAATTATGTTTCACCAGTGGCAAAATTATTCTTTCGTCACTTGAAACAAAAGCGGAACCTCACGAGATAATGAAAAGCTAAGTAAGAGTAATATAAAACAACCCCTTCTCCTTTGTCGTAGCCTCAAAGTTTTGACAATATATGGTAACATCCAATTTTGAATGATTTCATAATAAATAATATGGGTGTTTTGAGTGTATTGGTTTTTAAATACGAATATACTGAGTGAAATATTTGATATGTTTAAAAAAATAGGACGAATCAATTAATTTTCAAACATGTTAAAAGTATATAGGATCGAATCAAACCATCTTTAAAAGTACAAGTTGTCAATGAGTATTCTTCAATTAGGTGAGATAGGCAAATATAAAAAATGTCATTTATCTCCGACATTTCATATTCATCACAAGATATTAAGATTCTAGAGTTACCTTTTCATAGAGACTTCCTCAATTTAGCTCAGTCATGGTTTTCACGGTATTCGCCATTTTATTATTCGTTTAATTTTTAGACGAATAAAAAAACATTAAGCGACATTGCTTTTCATTTAATATTTTAAAGTGCATAAATTAATAATTTTATTACATTTCCAATTATACGTCAATCCATAATACAATACTGCTCCATGCTAATGCAGTGTTATGTTATGCCATAACTGTTGCATAGTCAAAATATTTCATAATTTTTATTCAAAACGTGAAAGAAGTGCTCGATTGAAAGAGATTAATTTTGTGCCAATGAGTTCGTATCAGTGGTGCATTTAACCATATTCTAATTAAATAAATAATTGTTATGGAGGTAACAGTAATCAAATTCAAGTTTGATACACTTTATAAACTGATAAGGTAAAGGTGATACCTGTGAACATAACTTTATTTATGTATAATTTTATTGTTAACAAAAATTCATTCGATCGACTCCTATCAAACTTTATTCGATTCATCAAGTACACCTCTTTATAAACCAGGTAATATATATAGAAATAAACAATTATGTTTTCATGAGATTTTTTGCAATTTTTGCAAGAAAATCGATTAACTATTTGCAATTTTCTATTCGAATAGAAGAGGCAATGTTAATTTTATTACAATAAAAGATTAGGTATATTTCTGCAATTTGATCTTATAAGGCAAAACAAAAATTACCGATTGACAAAAAGTGGTTACGTAATTTTAGCACCGATCATTTCATAATTTTCATTTTATTACTTCTTTTGCTGACGTTTCAGTAACTAATCAGTATAAAGTGTAATATAAAAATACAATCTAAGTATAAATATGACAAACGTCGAAGTCAGTTTTGCTTTTAAATTTAATTGATTTATTCACATCAAAACCTAAAACTATTTTTCCATTTAAATGTTTCATTAATTTCAGCTAACGTACAACCGGTTATCTTAAAATAGTCAAGATAATAAAGTATATATATAGCAAAAATTTTGAGATAATTAGTTATAACCTTTATGTGTCGTAAACAGGTTATAGCGATTTAGATACGCTTAAACCAAGGTGCGTTCTTTCAAAACTATTAACAATCATGAAATATTTTTCAGGAACCTACATGAAATTTACCGTCACTTTTATCCAATTAAAAATAATTTATTTTTTTGAGGCCAAATTTAAAAATAAATTAGATGTGCCTACATGAAATGTATGAATGCATGTATTTTACAGACTATAAGCGAATTCGCTTCCGGTTCAAATAAAATATATGAGCCTATACAAGGCCACTTTAATATCTGGTAGAAGTTATTGCAATAGAAAATATTAAGATGTAAGGGTTTCTTTTGTTTCAAATAATTTGTTTGATATGGGTGAAATTCATCGGAACTCTGAATTTATCTCTAGATGTACTTATTACATTTAAACTATATTGTGTAGACAGCAGTAATGGAAAATGTATTTAGACATTACGCTTACATCTAATTCATTTTTTATATTTGGCCTCAAAAATACTTTATTTTTTTAATAAGAAAAACGTGACGGAAAGTTTCAAGAAATTTCGATAAAAGTTTCTGAAAAATATTTTATGATTTTTAATAATTTTTGAAAGAATATTACTCAGTTTAAGTGTATCTAAATTCTATTCTTTGCGATATTCGCTGCCTATGCTACTCAAACGTTGTTTAAGTATTAATAATTTTTTTTAAATTGTTTAGTACTTTATTTGGACTACTCTAAGTTAACCGATTGCACGTTAGTTGAAATTTTAGGTTTCGATGGGTGTAAATTCATTAAATTTAAAAACAAAACTGAGTACGACGTCTGCATGTAGGGCCGATTCAATTCCATTTAACCATCCCCAATATTATCGAAAGGTATTTATGCTTAAATTTGCTTTCTAGTTATAATTTATACGATAATATTTCCTGAAACATCAATTGTTCGGCCTAGAAAACTAAAGTTTTATGGCCGTCAAATTAGTTTTCCTGACACGCACAGAATAAACCAATTTGGCTATTACTATTATATGATATACACTATTACATAGTATAAAATATGAGGAACATTACATCACACCAAGGGTACCTTCAAATATTTTCCTAGGTATAAAGTTGGTCCATAAGGCGACTTTTTGTACGTATTCTGCCACAATAAAAAAATACAATCGACCTAAAACCGACCTCAAAATTTGAAAAGGTAATTTATTTTGTAGCGGAAGCAAGAATGCGCAAGGAAATTAAATTTATCAGGATACAAGTAATAATTAATTCATTGCAAATAGATAATATTTAATTATTTAAGAACATTATTTTGGATTTAGCCAACGATAATGGCAAAGTCCATTAAAAGAAGAGCATAAGCACTGAAGTATTCACTGCAGAAAAAATGATATGAAAATGTCGAGAGACTCGTGAAGTATTATGTAATTAATTTCATTAAAACTCAGTCCGTATTATTATGTGCAACATTAAAGCAATTAATCTTGACTTGTTCAATTATACCGCTGTCAAACAATAAGGAAGGGCACAGTAAATAATATATTTCCTTTAAAAACTGACTGCTTTGATGTATAACTTTAATTAATTGGTGGTCTTTGAAGTATAACTTATTGCCTAAATCATTGGTGAAACAAGCAAGACATGAAATTGATTTAGTTAAAGAAGATAATATAAGGAACTGACTATATCCGTTTTCTAAACCAAGAAGAAAAGAATACTAGTTTGTTTATATTTAATAAGGTTTACGTATATACTTTAAAATTAAGAAAGACTAAAACAATTTTACAAATTCTAGACCCAGAATTTGTGTTAGTGTGTGTATTTATATTTATTTCGTTTTATGTTTTTATAAGACTTGCCTTATAAAAATATAAAGTTAAAAATATATTTTACTGATAAATACGTGGGAGTATTTTTTAGTTTAACGTTTTTCCCCCTCCTTCCTTCCCACTGTTTTTGAACTCGCTTGAAACTTTTTTCAAAGAACTTAAACAAACATTTAACAAAAAAATTCTCCTCGCTTTTCTTCGTAGTCAATTTTCATCAGAAACTCCGTTTTATTTAAATATGGTGTGCTACGCGTGTTTTTCTATGTTAATTAATTTGTTTTGGGATCTTCACTTAAAGGTGATGTCCAAATCGAAATTAAAATTTAATTTGATCCATTTGATTCAGCGGTTAGTATATCGTTCTTATACTTTACCCTTATACTCTTAGCTAGCAATGTCGATGAATACGTGAAGTTTCCATTTTAGTACGTGCAATAGGGCCGCAGTCCGAAGGTAATACAATAGATGAGAATTTCGAAAATGAATTTGATAATGGGGTTCCGTCATATAATTCCGCAATAATGCGGCTCATAAGAGAGCTCTCTTGACGCCATCGGCTCTCATATTCTTTTATAAAATATTGAAAATCGAAATTATATTTAGATGATCTTTGAGGTACGCTCTTGGAGTCATAACTTTAGCGACACGTTCAATTTAGTAAAAAATTACATTGCGAGGTAAAGCAATTCGCTCATATATTTTGCAAAATAACTTTTAATCCATTTGTTTAATAATATGATAATTACAAAAATCATTTCTTTTTAAAATTTGTGAACAAATATAATGAAAGTCGTCGTATTTTCAAAATAACAGCGTCATTTAACAACCACCTATATTAATTCTGTTAAAGTAACTGCGGAGATATTAGTAACATCATTAACTTTAGGTCGAGTGATAGGGATGCTTAATGGGAAAAGTATGAAGAATTTATTTATCCAAGTCACATTCCGCTAAACAATTTATGTTTACTTACCTTACATTAAAATACTTTGATTGACCATTTATATAATTATATGATAATTATAAAAATCATTTATTTCTAAATTTTGCGAACAAATATAACGAAAATCGTAGTATTTTCAAAATAACAGTGTCATTTAACAACCACCTATATTAATTCTGTTATAGTAACTGCAGAGATATTAGTAACATCATTTCATCAATGGAGAAAGTATAAAGAGCTAATTTATCCAAGTCATATTCCGTTAAAACATATATGTTTACTTGTAGGATCGATAAAAATACTTTGATTTTAAAAATGCGTTCATTTCTTTGCGGCTAAATAAATATTTCGTTACGATATTTGAGGATCTGAAAACTGTTACACAATCTCTTTTGCATTTATCGAGAGTTAAAATTGGATTATTTTAATACTTTCCTTGTTATGCTTTTACTTGATAAAATTTACATAAAAATCACTTATAATAAAAGATGCAATCGACTCACAGACTAGAATACATTTGTCATTAGGCAGTGCCTGTTCGATGTCAATTTTAGCTAATCTCAGTATTTTATGAAAGTGTTATCACATTGTTATAACAAACAAAATTGTTTTCATAATATAGTTATCCCCTTCACAAAACCTCATTAACTTCCGCCATACTTAATTCTTATTTGAAACAAATATTAATTCACATAACTATAAGTTTGTGCTGATGGCAATATATTTTGGAGCAAACAAAAGGGCAATTATTTAGAGAAATTTTAGAGTATTTGCTCTTATAATGTCCCAAAAAATATCTCAAATAATTTGTTAAACTTGATAATTAACAAAGCCACAATATTATAATGATAGCAAAGGAGTTCGAATAAATTTAATTTAGCAAAATAATAATATTATGAAATCGAGAGTTGTACTGGAAGAATAAAAAAACAATATTTTGTGTTTTTTGTATTATTATATATAAGTATTTATTTCGAGTTATAAAACCTTCATAAAATCTGGTGTGTAAATTTTTGAGCAGCTCCAAAAAAAACCATGGGAAATATAAATTGATAGTTTTTTAGGTTTAATTTATCTTGTCATAAATTAAAACTAAATAATCAGCACCAAAGTAAGTTAGGTGTTAGTTATGATATTTAATTATTCATAAACTGTTATAACAACAATGTTTTTTGTTATTGGGGTTGAGGTAAAATTTCAAAAAAGAGTGAAAATAAAAATACATTACGAAAAGAAACGAAAACACGAACGATCTTACATATTTTATGTTTGTAATTATTATGTATCAATGGTTTTAGTTCTCCAGGCGTTTACTAAACCAGGAAAGTGCTGGTTTATATATAATTAAAAAAAACGAAGGCGGTATTTTAGGAGAGTCGAATGAAACGTACATGTATTGCAAGTACTGTTCAGAGAATATTATTTTGAATATCAGCTCAAGTACACAAATACAGGATTTTAACCCATTAGATATTTGTCAGTAAAGTTATTTTTTTGTCGGCTTTCTATTTTTCCTAAATGCCAAGCAATACAACAATAAAAATCTCATCGACGTTTATTTCTTACGGAATGCGTCTACAAAATATAAATCTAAAATGTAAGTAAAAAGTATTGAAATGATCCGTTTCTTCTCAGTAATCTATTAAATGCATTGACTTTTTCCCTACTATTTTATTTGATGGGTACATAAACCAGTAACTGGTTTAAAAATACAGATATTATCCGTATACGATATATGTGTATATATATATATATATATATATATATATATATATATATATGTATATATTTATATATGTATGTATATATATATATATATATATATATATATATATATATATGTATATATTTATATATGTATGTATATATATATATATATATATATATATATATATATACATATATATATATATATGTATATATATATATATATATATATATATATATGAAGACAAAAAAATATTATTTAAATTTGCACCACATTTTTATACCTAGATAAATATGGTGGCTAGTATTTATATTTGTAAATAGTTTAATAGAAATACTATATGCATTAAAAGGTTTATAAATGCCTAAATCGATAAGGGACGTGTTAACCGAGTGCGTCTCGAACTTGACATGTTTTACTATTAAGCGTCTCGGACTTTCGATAAAAATATCTTTTTGTGGAGTATACAATTCTCTACAAGTTTCAGGTAAAATATTTTTTTTTCAAAATTACAGCCGCTTCAAATTTTAGTTCAAATTTAATTCCCAGCTTAGATGCAGCATATATCTTTGGCTACATGCTATGGAATTTTGTGCCCTAAAAAAAGGTTTACTTTTTTTAAGCCCCACAATTTTTGAGATATTAAATTAAAATCACTTTTTAAAAGATTTTATTTTTTAACTTTTTTTTATACCGTTGACAATCTGCGAACAAAGTGGCTGTGATAGACACAGCGATACTATAATGGTTCCTAATTTGGCTACATAACTGTAAAAACTACTTTCTCAAACCGAGACTGAAGCAAGCCTCCTCCCTTCGCATCAACTAAAATTTCTATGAAGTGGAGAGCCACAAATTTTTTTATGGAATATAGCAGTAATTTTTTAATATTTCTTTTAATAAATTTCCTAAAATAAACGAACGTAATTTTTACGACATGAACTTACTAGCTTTTACGGGATATACACACACACATACCCCTTTATATATATATATATATATATATATATATATATATATATATATGTTTATATATATATATATATATATATATTCATTTATCAATAGAATGAGATTTTGATTCTCACATCGACACCTCCCAATTACTGGTTTTATTCCTCTAGAATATGCCAGCTCCTGGTGCTAGCAAAATTTCAATCAGATCTTATTACCAATCCATGAAAATATCTTGTTTCTTAAATCTCCAATGTATGTGTTAAATACACTGTCCCAACACAAATGATCGTTGAGGGTTAAAAGGGATTTCCGAGCATCTCCATATTGGATGACAATAAATCCTTTTTCGTTCGCTCTTCACAAGGACGGATTAAACAAATGTTTACATATTAGATAAGATCTCTGAAAGAAACTTTGTGGAGAGGCCAACTTTTTTTACAGTCAATGACATTTATAGAGACGCGACTATAGAGTGTCAAGTTCATCGGCTATTAATCAAATTGTAAGTCTCATTTTTATTTTTAGTCTATCTTATCGTGTGTACCATGTAATAAGTCACTTCCAACTTTCTTAACAATTTCGATAGAAATGGCTCCAAATTTTTATACACCTTCAACTTTGGCCCGCGATTGGGTTTGCGTGTATATGTTTGCGTGTATAAGTTGTACTATTATTACTAATATATTTTACCTAAGAGTTACTCTTGACCAGGCTAAAAATAAATTTTGGCATATTTGAAACTTTATTTAGGATGGCTGTGAGAACCTTGACAATTTATGTTTGTACAATTTCAAATCCACGCACTTCATTTTCTTATAGTGTGCTTATTATTGAAAGAATTTTAATTTTCTTAAGAAATATTCAATAAAAACGTATTTCAAATTTGGAAGCATAGGCGCTATTCCAGTAATTTCTCCTGACAATTTAACAATCAGTCAAACGAATAAAAAGGAAAACAAACCAAAAATAGATTTTAATTTGATTTCCAAGCATCACATTGGTGAATGTAGATCGGTGCAGTAGTTTTTGTGGGATATGAATAGATAGAAAAAAAATTGTAAAATAGTAATTTAGACTTCAGCTCGTTTTCGGACACAATCCTTAGAGATATTATCAAAATCTACCTAAAAGCCTTTATGTAATAGTTTTGAGGGAAATAAATTGAATAAAACATGAATGTTAGAATTAACAGCACATATATTATTGTGCCTATCAAAAATAATACAGGACGGGCCAAGTGTAGGTTCGAACACTAATAAAATAAGGGTCATAGTTGTTCGTATCTATTAAAATGTTTTATTGTGATTTTCATTTAATACTGAGTTAGTTAGAACTAAAGTAATTGGGAAAGCCAAGGATGCTAATTGCATATCATTTTGATATTCAATATAACTCAAACGTAGCTTAAAAATATAAACAGAAATTAAATTTATTTTAAAAAGCATTTTTAATGATGCCCCATAAAACTACTTAATAAAAGGAGGTACCTTTTAAATCAGGAAAACACTTTTTGCCTGAAATGTATAAAGACATTAAGT
This sequence comes from Druceiella hillmani, assembly GCA_039881145.1. NCBI lineage: Eukaryota > Metazoa > Arthropoda > Insecta > Lepidoptera > Hepialidae > Druceiella > Druceiella hillmani. The sequence goes on along the minus strand of JAYKKI010000140.1, from coordinate 289,321 downwards.
AAGATGAATGTTTAATTGCTTCCTTTTAACAAAAGGAAGTAATTAGAACATTCACCATCAAAAATGTTTACGATTTATTCAACTACGAAAGCACCCTTAATTTAAATCTTTCTTTCATTACCATCTCTCAACAGTGCTTAAATAATGTTTATACGGCAACTTACTAGTAATGGGGTAAGTTCCCATCGCATCATGTTGCTTCCTTACCTTGAACAGAAACTCCCGGTTTTTCACTCAGCTCGTTTCCTGAGATATGAATTTTCTTACCGACTACTTTTAAATTAAAATATTGAGTTCACAAGTTATGAACATTTTGGCACCGTAATTAATGCCATTTTTACTTTCAGCAAAAGAAGAATTAAGAAAGACGTGAAAATCATAAATATTTTTTCTATTTCTTGTAAATGAAATCTAGCCTTATATAAATCCCTTCTATAATTGTTATATAAATATTTTTGAGTTGTTGACTTCTGCAATACGTGCCGTTTAATATTCTATATCACTATATTTGATTTAAAATTTCTACATCAATGTATATTTCAAGAAAAGGCATGTGATCTAAAGATAGGTAGACAGAAACGTGGATGATTTTACAAAGTTTCAATTTTTTCCGTTTTCATGTACGGATCACAAAAAATCTCTTCAAAGCCGGGTGGCTTTGAAATGATGAAATATAAATGTTTAGCAAATTCCCTTCTTCCCCAGATTCAATTTACTTTTTTTCTACGACTGCTTTCTATTTGAAATTTTTATTGATACTTTTATCTGAATATTGGTATGAGAAATAAATTTAAATCCGTCATACACAAATGTAATTAGAAATGTGAATTAAGGCAGCCAATTTCTTTTAGAGAATTTATCATCTACATCATTACATCATCTCACTGATATAACTTATTGTGCACGTTGTAATATTTTGCTTAGTAATATTTAATACGCCGGTCTTGATTTATTCGAATAAACTAGCATTTAGATAATCACTTAAGCTTCTATCTGAAATGAAGTTAAATCTAGTATCGCTAAAAGATGTTCAAAATCAGTTGCAATTACTGACAGGAGGATATATTTGGTAACATACGAAGGCACTTCAAAGAATTACAAGAATAACAGCTTATGCTAAGAGGACAACAGATTTAGTAAAAGCCGAAAACAGTGGAAGGATCGGACATTCGTCTGTATGAAAATAAAAGTTGATTATGGACGACAATTCGGCATATTGAATATGCGTAATCTAATACATTTTATGAAGTGTGGTCGTTTTTAAATCGCCAAATGACTAGCGTTATTCAAACTATTATAAATAATGTATGTACCTTTTCTTCGTACTAAATAATTATTGTATAAAAGGAGTTTAAACGTACTCGAACAGCTTGAAGAGTTTTTGAAAAAATCTCAAATCATTTAGATACAAATAAAAATACTAATTTTCTCCGATTGACGATTTATATCGACAATATACATTCCGAATGATAAAATATTATTAATACACTATTCTACTTATATAGTTTTCATAAAAGCTATAGATGGCGCTGAACAGTTAAGAAAAAATCGATGTTTTGTTTTTTGTAACATCAGAATTTAAACTGAGGGATATTATTATGTTGTTGTAGTCGGAAAAAAATATAAAATTAATTTGTTGAAATCCGAAAACAAAATTGAATTCACAGTTCGATACTTTCTCTCTACGCCAATGACTCATTTGGAAAAGTAACAAAATAAATATATTAACTCTGTACTTTTTCGATTTATTCAATTGTCCTATCCAATATTTTCGGGTCCAAAAGTTTCTCGATTCAACAAGGAGTATCCATATAATTTGACCGTATAATCACGCAAAATTTTCTTATAAATGTCCGATAAAAACTATAAAAGTAATTTTCCTTCTTCATTCCATTTTCCAAAAAAAAAAACATAAGGGAAATCAAAAAAAAAATGCAGGAAATATATAATTAAATCTAAGTTAAATGAAAATCATGAGCAGTATACATATCCAATTTATTTTATTTATGTCACGTTACACTACCGGCCGAGTTCAACTTTTATCCAAACCTTATATTTTTTTCATTCCTTTATTATTTACGTTCGATATTACGTGACATTGGGCTGGCCTTGATATTGGATTCCAGTTGGATTACATTTAATTGGGCTTTACTCTCAAATATTAGAATCCTAAATTCTTCCTCTATTAAATAGCTGAACAAGAATCCACTTTATGTCGTTTTTTGTAATCAACGATCATATTCCAACATTACCATGATTTCTGGAATATTTTGTTAAACGTTTAAGTCAACGCTGAAAAGCAAATAAATCTAACAGTGAATAAGTGGGTGGTTTGAAATTTACATTATAAAAATTATGTCAATAAAATACAATATGATTAATGTCATATTTACACTGCTTGAGTTTGAAGCTTTCTAGTGAAGGTTAGAGCGCTGGTACGATAACGTCACATAATTATAAGTACGGATTAAAATCTTTAAAACTCGGATAAACTTCGAACTATTATGGTTTTACTGTTACTTGCTATTGAAATAGTTGTTTTTTTGGTCGGAAGTATATTTCAAATAAGCTATATTTTTAATGAAATTAAACTTTCAATGGAAAAATAAAGCCAGTCTCAGGCGGATAGAGACTCACTATTAAATAAAACTATGTGAAATGGTATTATTTCTACTTTATTTAAATTCTTTACCTAAGTTTCGTTGTATTACATCTTTTGATGAGCAATTATTAAGAATCTTTGCCAATTGCTAACTTAAGATGTTGTAATACAACGAAACCTAGGTCGTGGTAAAGAATTTAAATAAAGTAGAAATAATACTATATCACGTAGTTTCATCTAATTCTGAACAATGGATTTCTGCAAAATTAAGGCCAAATGTATTCAATAAAAGTAATTACGTCAAAATTTTATTAAATATTTCGTTAAAGAAAACATACTAAAAACTATTTAAAGAATAATTAATTGACACTTTAATTTACCGAATATTAAAATATAGCACCATCTGTTAGGTTGGCTCCGAACAAAATCCTAATGATTTTTTAATTACATTTTATATACAAATAGTGGTTAATTATTTCTCATCTGATTTAAATAACATACGTGCCTGCGCCATGCAAGAAGAAGTTAATTTTAATTTGTTAATTAACGAGATTTTTCTTAATTTTTCAAAAACTTATTTATAAGAATGGCATAATATCGTATCACATACAAGTAGGTACATAGTTTAAGGCGTTTTATTTCATTAAGGAATAAAAAGTTAGTCAAAAGTAGGAATATTTTAAAATTGCATTTCAAAAATGTGGCATTAGTGTACATGTATCATTATGAGATAAATTTACACCGAATTTCCTTATTTTTATCACTTTTAGAGTGATTTATGTGATTTTCCAGGTTTAACCATAATAATATAAAAGGAAATCTCTCAGAACGATGTTATTAAATATGGGTAGGTTTTTTAAATCAACTTATGAAAGGGCACAAAATGTCATGTTATTAATAAATTTTCATCAAAAAATTGTCATGCATCCCTTTTGTGACATATTCTCTTTTTTCGTTGTTAATATTTCTGCATATATGAATACTGAATGTAAAAAAAATCGAAGCGAGCTTCGCTCACTCAAAGAATGTGGGAGTAAATTTTTATTACATTCATCGTAAGCCAACATATAGTGCAAGCACAATATACAAGTGGCTTTCACAAACACGCCGAGTTCACTGGATTTTTTTATAAGACATTATTGAATGCGTGACTTTTGTAAACGCGGTCAGATTTGGAAAACATATGGAGTATAAAGTAATTATCCTATATACTTCGAAACCTTTTTAACATATAACAGGTAAAATATGAAACCAAAGATCTCTATAGTGTACTGAGTTTATAATTAAAATAGAAAAAATTTAAAAATGGAAAGCCAAAATAAAATTCCATAGTGTAATCACATTTTCCAATATTTAAAAAAAGAGATTACAATATTTCATATCAGATCAATTAAATCACATCAGAACCAGTATCACTTCATAATTGTTTTTCTCGTGATTTCTTACAAATGGATAGCGGTCACACTGCTGGTAGCGCGATTGAATTATTTAAACCCATGTTACAAAAGAGACTATTAAAACGTAAAATGAAGAAATTATATAAATTATCGCTGGTGGAATGGTGATAAAAAAAAATAAAATGCCTAATTAAAAACCGGTAACATGGAAGAATTTACAAGATATATGTTAATAACATCTTTGATAAATATATTATTTACATATAGATGTAAATAATATATTTTTAAACTTATAATTAACAAACTTTCATTAGATTTTTCTTTGACGTTTACCCCGAACAAAAACATAAAAAATTCAAATGTCTCTACTTCATACATCTAATAAGGTCATTGATTTCTGTAATCACGCCATTTATGTGTTTTAGGTCACCTAATCTCATACAAAAATAGCGGACCCGATGCATTTAGTGATGTCGAGTTTAATGAAACTTATAGAACTAAGCGTTCACTTGAACTAAGCGTTTTGTCAATTTTGGTACGGTACACAGAAAACCTTACAGAAACCTTAGTGTTTTTATTTTAAAACTTTATAAGTTTTAAAGTTTTTCTTTAATTGTTATATTATTTTTGTAGTTCAAAAATATTATTGTGGTTCGAAAATATTGATAAGTTTACAATTTTTTGGGAACATTTGATTTGAAATTCATCGTTATAGGAATTGGAAAAAAATATATTGTTTATGTGTACAACAATGTGGCTGCTCTTGGGAGGCGTACCGTCTTTTCATTTAATTTAAACCTAACAGTGTACTTATTTTTAAGATATGTATATTTATACAAAGCTGCTGTAAATGAAACAACATATTTGCATAGCAAGTAAATTAACATATTTACATTAGTATATATATCCGAAATCGCCAAATTGATAATCCTGTGTATATGGCTCCTTAGTAACCGAGCAAAGAAAGGACCCAACTTTTACATTCCAAACCGGATGTAAAAGTTGGGTCCTCTCGATTGCAATTTTTATGTGTACACATATATATATATATATATATATATATATATATATATATATATATATCTGCATGTATCTATGTGCATCCAGAGATATGATAGCTTTTATATTGTGTAATAAGAATAATTACCATCAATAGTGAGCAGTAATACTACCTATACGGAGAAACGTAAACAAATCAAAGCAATGCAGTACACATTCAAGTAATCATATTTTATCCACTTTTACATGAATAAGGTCATAATCAATATTATATCTGAGTATTAATGCAAATAAATACACTGATTTAATTTTTAAAAAATTTCCAATAACCTACAGAACACACCACATAATAAATAAAAATATTTGTCTAAAGAGAAAATATACGTCTTCATTATAAACGTGAACTTTATATGTGAGTGTTGGCTGAGCGCGGAAGACAGAGACTTTTACTTAGATTCTGTTACTAAATAATACCATTATAAAAAATACAAAAAAGGAAATACACAAGTATTTCCTTTTTTGTATTTTTTATAATAGAGATTGACACTCAGACTTTCGTCGCGCTTTGTGCGTACTTTGCCCGAAGAATCACTGGCTTACGGTAAACGCCACTAACTCTTCGGGCAAAGTGATGAAATAAAAATATACTTACTAAATCTGCCTCTCTGGCCTCTACTCGACGGTTATACACGCCGGTTATACCCGAAAAGCGTCAAATGGTCTTGGCTAATATTTGGTCCAGCGCCGAGTATGTCCGAAGCTTGGTCGCACAAATTTTCCCATCAATAAATTTTGGGTGCAGTGAGTCAAAAGAAGTTTTCACTTGGAAAATATTTAAAAAATTCGCTATACCATACTACCTAGAGCTAATCTTTGAGCCATTGTATTACTTGAATTAAAACTTTTAGTTAACTTTCGACAATAAATCTAATCTAATCTAAACAAAAATTCCTAGAACAAATATTAGTAATTTATATTTTATTACGGCTTTAAAATATGAATAATATCGTTTGCATATTTGGTTTTACAACCTCGAAGACATCTTAAAGAGACAATTTTGGATACTTTGTAACATGTATGGACTTGAATTTTTATTTAAAATTTACGCGTTAACTTCATAATTCACCCCGGTGTATTTGTGAGTTAAACAAAATTTACGGTAATATTCGTAGACGGTAAGATTGATTACAGTTGACCACGTGTCGTTCGGATGCAATATATGAGATTATATATGTTTTATCTGTTAATAAATCTAAGTTGAAATTGATATCATATATCAACATATCGTGGTTAGTTATTTAGTGGAATACCCATAAAATTAAGAATATTTTTCTAGAACGCTATCGCATTTTTGTTTACATTACATACATCGCATTTTTATTTAAGGCTAGTAAATTTAAAATAACAAAACTTGATATCGCTATTTTGGCAGTCTGTATAACTTGGCCAAAATAATTTTTTGCTATATTGTCAAATGCATATATGTAATTAAATATACTCTTTTATATAAATGATTATAAAATGTATGTTTTATTGTCCGTGATAAAATGATTACGAAAAGTTTTCTTTAACCTACCCTCATAAATGAAAAAAAATAGAGAAGTCGACGATTGTTTTAGAAACAAACATCAAATCGCACACAATATTTTTTTCACGAGTCTTTTGTATTTCCTTGACTGTTATCATGCTCACCTTGGATTTCATATAGATGTTGCATATTTTGACTACCACAAAGCTTTCAATCGTGTAGACAACAATATCTTATTAAATTGCAGGGTTGGTGTGGTTCTCCGTTCCACTTTTATGATATTTCTCTTTATATCTTGGGGATAGAAACCAATGCATATCAGTTGGCAACTTTATATCCGAGGCTTATTTTACACTATCGGGAGTGAACAAGGGTTCGAATCTCTGACCTGATGTAAAATGTAGTCTCCTGACTGTGAAAAGAAGTTTCACTATTCTGGTAAACGGTATTGGTTGCGTGGTGAAAACTACACGTTATTTTTTATTCGCATAAAACACAAAATTGTCTACGCTCGATAAGTATGCAGCAGATGGTGAACGGTTTCAGCGTGACATCAGCGCATCGCCATCGTCGCAGCAAATGGCTTACGGTTTAACGAAAACAAATATTTAATAATGGGTTACAGCCGAGCACACGCTCTTCTTAAATACGAGTAGGCTGTCAGCGGAATCTCACTGTATTATCTGTACGAAGCAGTTTATTTGGGATACAGTTTTGACTAGCGATCGACGTTACGCAGGCATATGGCGGATGTAGCAAAAAATTATATTGGAAACTAAGATTCGTGTTAAATAATTCAAAAGAATTTCAATCTACCTCATAAATACGTCTATCGCACACTTTATTCGTACAGATTAGATCGTTCCAATATTTGGAGCCGGCATGAAGCTATTTATAGCTTAATGATTGCACGTATGCCAAAGACGTTCCTGTGATATCTATACAGGAGAGAGTATGGTAACTTTTCGTTTCTATTTCCTACCGATATAGTCTTGAGTATGCTGATTTTCTAATACTTGTAACTCAGAAGAGACGTTGCGCTTATGTAATTTATCCTCCAGCTATTAAGAGGAAAAATTCTGTGCCCTGTATTCTTGAGTGAACTTTCATTCTTCGAACCTGACTATTTCCTGCATTCACGCAATCATCATCAACTCTCTAGAACCAAACTCTAATAGAACAATTCAGTTTTCCGCGGTATTCAATTGCTCAACCACCTGAAAGCGGTTATACCAGAGTGTGACTTTTGAATAATAAATGAAAGTAATTTGTCGAAATGTGTCATCGTTTTGTTTCATATTTCTTGTGTATTTTGCATCCATGTTTAATATATACCCTCTTTGGTTTTAATTTATTCACCAATTAATTGCTTATCTTTACGAGTATGGTACCTGTAATGCATCGATAAAAATGTGTATATAAATAAATAAATTACACTTCTTTTCAATTTTACTCAGTCAAATAAAACTTTGCTCAAAATATTTCGCACACGCGAAAAAAGGGAAATTTATTCCATCCAAATCCAACCTCCAGCTGGTTGGCGAGGAGCACTGCGCGGGCCGAATATAAATTGAATTTAAGGGAAACGTTGTAAATAGTTTTTCTCTAGTTTACTGTTATCTTGATTATTTACTCGTGTTGAGGGAAGTTACAAGAAGACTAACTGTTTTCACGTCTACGTGCCGTTGTACATTCATTTCGAGAACCTACAGATCTAACTAGATTTTTATAGGAAAGACGTCTACAGATTTTCAATCACGTAACTATTGTACGTAGAAGCCTTGCAACTTTTAACAAATATATGATCTCTCTATTCAGAACGGGTTTCCTTATGTGAACTTACATGTTCTTCAAAATTGACTTTTCTACGAATACCATCCACGACGGTGAGCGTCTTATAATTACGTCCGCCAAAATAAAGTCCTATTATTAGATTTTCATAGTAATTTATTATATTGGTGACAGAAGTATTTTGCTTTTCCCCGACGCGTCGAATTTTACTTACATCATTTGCATTTGGTACATTTTCGAGCGGTACTATTCCTATATACTGAACTGTGACACATTGGAAAGCCGCACCAGCTTGAATAGAAATACCAAATCTGTCTAAAATTGTAAGTACCGCAGAAAGCTGAACTAATGTATCGCATTTGCTTTTACTCAGCGGTTTAGGAGCGGTATTACGTGATATTACTATCACGTAAATATCACGTAATACCAATTAAGAACAAGTGAATCATTCTTAAATGTTTAAAACTTAAAAACTGCTAAACTGTCAGCACAACCCGGACAGTCATTGTTTATTATATTTATAATATTGACGCTAACGTTGTCGTTGGTATGGACATCAATAGCGATATATGTGCATCAAATAATATTTCAGCAGAGGGAAATCGAACTTGTTGGGATTTGACAAGCTCCTGTGAATGACTTTAGGATCTCACTCCACTACGGTATTGCGTAGTTGTACTTTGAACCACAAACGAGAGTGAATATTACAAAGATTGTGTTAAACAGAAAATTGTGGATGTTTTAATTTGTCGTTTTTATGTGATGCCCTCCTTATTTCAGTTTCATTTTTTGTAATTCGGAGATAACGGTGCAAATTATAAATAATTTTTTTTCACATTTTAATTGTTGCGAATATACTTAACAATAAATGAAAAAAAATGTGCATTTAACGTCATACATATGATCTAACATGACCTAATAGATGTCTAATTATGATACGGATAGTGTGATATGGGTTATTTAACTATGCCGATAGATTTTTTACCGCCATCCTTTTACTCAGTAGGGCGTTGATAATTTCGATATCTTCAATGGGGCTGTTAAGTGCAAATTAGAAAAAAATTTTTTTTAATATTTTAATTGTTGCGAAAATGCTTAACAATAAATGAAAAAAAATGTGCATTTAACGTCACACATATGATCTAACATGACCTAATAGATGTCGAATTATAATACGGATAGTATATCACACTACTTTACTCAGTAGGGCGTTGATAATTTCGATATCTTCAATGGGGCTGTTAATAGCTGGTTTAGGTTTTTTTTTATCATTCTAAAAAATCCATAAAATAATTTTAAAATATACGACTCTAATCTATTGAAGCAGGACTATTGATCCAAAAATAACAAAATTATGAAATTGATCCATGAAAATGAAACATTACCATTTTTACTCCAAACCAGTAAGAAGTCCAATTATAGTTCCATGGGAAAATTTGTTCAGTGTGAAGAGAGTTTTTTGTAGTTCTTTTAATGCAGCGTTCCGTTTTACATTATATATGAAACACATACTGATTTATCACAACGTTTCTAGAAATATAACACTATTCCATCATCTTAACTGTACGTAAAAAACTTAACTGTCTGTGTCGTGTGTAAAAACACTACCCCTTCTCAAATCGTTAACGGTAATATGTTATATAAAAAAGAGACATTAAAAAAAATTTTATAGGGGCTATATCTGTCGTATATTGCGTGTTTGTTTACCCGAAACAAACACGCACACGCCCACGCGCCAGCGCTCACTCGCAGACGCGCATGCGCGTTCTCGCGCACACGCTCACACGCGCTCGCGCGCGCACCTTTGTGTGTGCATGTCTCTAAGTGTATATAACACGCACATTTACACATATTTGGTTTGATGTTTAGTATATATTTTCTTCGCTTTCAATTTGTTAACATATTAATTCTTTTCGTTAGGTATAAGTTACGTGTAATGTACCGAAAAATGTATGAAAATAAATAAATAAGTGTGTATATATATATATATATATATATATATATATATATATATATATATATATATCAACATATGTATCAACAAGGCTTTTTAATTTTTCGTAATAAATTTTTTAAATAATTCCGCGGGAAACGAATTTTATCTCTTTATACATGCTGGCGGTAAGTAATAAATAACAATGGTAAATGTATTATTGAAGATCAGTTTTATAAATTATATTTAATAAATAAAATAACTTTGCGAAATGGTGGATGTAAAGTAAGATGGTCTCCAACTAATACAATATATTCCTACATTATCTTACGGATGGCGCGAATGTATCTCGAAACATTTTTACAAAAACACTCAAATTGAAAATAAAAAACAACAGTCCTCCACCAACTGAATTTTCCTGATGTTTTCAATCGAGCGGAAGAAAATGTTCAACAAAAGGCGAAATTAAAACTCAGAAATATTAAATGAAGTCAGTTTTAACACTAATGAAATGATTATTAAGCGATCATAAAAAGTTTACCGACTAACAAACAAATATTTACAGCCTAAGATGAAATTAATGAAAAATTATTACGTAAAATAACAAGGTATGTTGAGATACAAAAGTCTGAAAAGTTAGACTTTTGCTTTAATTCATTTCAGGCATTTTGTTTTAATGTCTCTTTTTTACATAACATATTGTGTAAATTATAATTATCGTTATATTATATGGCTATATTATAATTATCGTTATTACATGAATTGTGTTCAATCGAGATATGTAAATGTTAATCCATTTTATGTATTATATACCCCATTTTGTTAATATTTTTAGAATGTAATAATAAACCCAAAAATCTTAGGAAAATTTTTAAAAATACTCGTAATATAATAATGGAATTACCCTTATTCAAAACTTTGGTCAGAAAATAATGAAGACATGTGTGTAATAATATGTCATAATAGTGGGTATGTTAATCTTAAAATTCACTTGATTAATTTACAGAAATCATACTTCTTTAATTTACAGAATCGATAATAATCTGGTCATCTGAGATATGCCGTAGTAGTGAATATCGCAAGTTTTCGAAAGAAATTAATATAATCGCCAAATAAAAAAAAGGTACTTTGCCCAGCACAAAACATTTGAATTTTAAACACTGGCATATCTAAAGTTCAAACCTGAGTAGATTTATTTTCGTATAACCTCGAAGAAGAGTAAAAACCTAAAAACGTTAAAATACTTTCAGAATCAGAAACATAAAGCTAAATATATTTAATAAATGTTTTGAGTTTTTATTATTCACCTAATTCTCGATAGGCTAGAGACTTAAACCTTGGCACGTATATTTGTTGCCTTATGTTATACATGATGATGATAATAAAGTCAAAATATGATGATTAAGATGCGATGTGAACTAAAAAGGACTTGTATTGATAATTTATTTGTATTTCTTACGATTCAGTACATTTAAAATAAAAACTGTTATTAGAAAGCAAGTTATAGTTTGTTCAATCGTATGAATTTAATAAAAGTTTTTCCAGAGATAAGTAGGTTAAATAAAAATTCATATATTTACTTCATGTCAATATTTTGCACTACCTACACGAAGTACGACAACAATGATAAGCTTTGTCTCTGCCTATGTTAATAGATACCAGTACATTTGTAAAATATGACTAAGATATTCTTACTAGATGTACTTTTCTTATATAATTTTAGATATTCTCTAGGGATCCTCTCAAACAAAACGTTCAATCGAGCGTTGTACGATGAGCCTTGTCAATATCAAAGGACTACTTGATCCATTAAGGAGTTTTACATATGTACATTTAGACAGGAGACATTAGAATATTCAGCCAAAAATATAATATTGAAATCAGACTAAGGATTGAAAATTTCACTTTTTTGTCTCTCTATTGTTTTGCTTATGATTGTCTGCAATATGTGTATTTTTGTAACATACCGCAGAGATACGTGTGAAACACTTGAGATACAGGAATCGTTTAACTTACAATAGAAGATAAAGTATAATTTTTTTACCAATTTTAGCGTTCCGATAATAAAAAAAGACATATATATAGATATATATATATATATATATATATATATATATACGGGTTGAAAATATAGTCAGTCATGAAATTTTATTCTATGAATGTTTATTGCAAGAAAAATATTATCGGTATAAATTCATTTTAACAAAAAAAAATCGCAACGTCAGGGGACGCCTAGCAGATGTGGCTCAAAATCAACAAGCGGCAGGTGAAACGTGTCAATCAATTCAATTATATGGGAAGTGTTGTTTAAATTACTGTGAAAACTGAAGAGGATATCGCTTAACGACTTATTAAGGTAAGGGCTATCTTCGCGGAACTCAACCTCATATGGCAACCGTAAAAACTAAGATTGAAATTCAAATTGTTTCAATCCAACGTCAAAGTCAAACTGCCTTTTTGGTGCGTGGCATGGAAGTCTACAAAATATATCGTAAGGCAACTCCACGTCTTCGTCAATCGCTGCCTCAGATATATTTGAATATTTTCCCTAGAGAAGATACCTATCAAAAACATGCTAAAATAATACAAAGAAGCTCAAATTAAGCACCAAACAAAACCCGGAAAGTGGATCTGGTTATATCCTATTTATACCAGCAGTACCTTGTTGCCTCAGTAACGGTTACGTTATCTCTAAAAAATCTAAAATATATCCTGAATGGGCACATTTAAAAAAATAAATATTGAGATAACATTTTATTGGTACGAAATTATTTGAACAAGTTACATTATATTCAATAAATATATTTTTCACAAGTGAGGAGCTGCTCAAATAAGTTTCTTAACGAGTTTTATCGATGATAGATGTAATTATTGAATAACCAAGATTGCATGAGACAAAAAGCAAAAATGGTGATCTTTGCTTTCCGGATGATTTTGTTAGAGTAAAACACATAAATCTATTTCCAATTTCATAATTTATTTCATCGCGTAGTTGGTACGTAATCTTTTGTAATTTATATAAAATATTATAGTAGTATTTAAGTATTTTTTACATTTCACAAATCTTTATTATCAGATTTATTGAATAGAGAAATATGAAACATTTGTGGTAAATATTTCCCTTGAAGAGCAACATGACCTGCTAATAAAAAAAGAACATTTAAAAAAGGAACAATCTGCAGTCTATATTATACGTGAAAAATGTAACGTAGTAACAAGAAATTTTCAAGTCATTACACATTTATCATCCAAATATAATCGCAAAATACAGTTTTGTAAGAGATAAAAAACAATTTTAAAATGCGTAATGTATTTTAAAATTGGATTTAATTTCTTTTCAACATTTTCTTATCGAGATCCAATTTTCTTCAATGAGAGCATCACTATCTAATAACAAATTACAATGTTACCCACAAAAATTGTTACTCGCATCGGAAGGAAATAAATCAACTGAGTAGTTTAAAACTTTCAAGGAATATTAGAAAAGTTTTAAGGCCATCGTCACGTCGTCGCGACTCGATTCCGGATCATGATTGATCTCTCCGGAGCGACTTCGTTATGACGATTTCTCCACTTTGCATAACTATCGAAAGAGCTTCTAATTTCAAAGGAAGAAACATTAAATTTTATAAGAATAAAAATTAAAATCTTAAACTACAAACTGCATTAAAATAATCACTTTATTCCTGAATATATTGCCATATAAAGAAATTGTTTTTTGCTACTTAACTATAATTGACATGGTTTAATGATTATACCTTCGAATAATGTAGAGAACAAGGCTTAAGGAAGATAAATATACGTAGTAATAATTCATATGTAGTAGTATTATTTGCGTTTTATGCAGATTACGAAAAAGAAAAAATATTGTAATATTAATATTGCTATTTAAATTAGATTTCGTCAAGAAAAACTGAAGCAATTAAAGGAAAATTATTATTTTTCGGAAATAATACAATAACTAAATTATTGATTAAACTAAGGAATAGTTTAGTTAACAGAGTGCTTCCTAAAAGCAGAGCCTGTTTTATTCAATCAAATTGGTGGTGGTTTCTTTGAGTATCAGTCGAGTTCCGAACGATGCAAGCGCAACTACTTTAAATAAAAAATAGTCATGAAAACAATATATTTAACAATTCGAAAGGAAGCTCAATTTTAACTTATTAAATAAACTTAACTTATTCAAAATGTTCTTCAATATTCATAAATTGCTGTGAAATATTGAATGTTGAACGCCTTTTCATTTCCTTGTTTTACATTATCTTGGATTTTTTACATGTCCAATTCTCTGTTTTTAGCAGTGACATTAGTGAAGATCTCCAGTAGTGACGTTAGTTTATAATTGTAAAAAATGCAAATGAAATAAAAAAAAAACTACTTGCTTTGACAATTTTAACCGGATTTTTTATGAATTTTGCTGTGACTTATCTTTTTAGTTTTCCACTCTATATGAGCTACTTTTATGAAAAACATATCATTAAGGAAAAACAAGTTCAGACACTCGTCTTCTTCATGTGCCTCGAAGATACATAATTTTGGATAATTCGCCCTCTGGAGAGTAAAAATATAGATGCTCTGACAGACAGTAAATAACTTGTTAACAAAAAGTCCTTCAATACTATGGCCATATAACATGCGAAGAGAATTTGATGGTTGGCAAGGTTAAGAGAAAGTGACCACGTGAGAGAGCGCCTGACATTTTTTTTTAAACAATGGCAAGATATACAGGGCTCTTAGTACCGAAAAGGGCGAAACAGGTCAAGGGCCTTCAGCAAAGAAGAGTGCAACCAAGAAGAAAAAGATTTCGTTACTACTCAAAATAAATTGTAATTAAAGCTATCTACTCTTATTTCTGAAACTCGGTTGGTGACAAACGTTTGCAGTAAATATGGCTGTATATTAATCCATTGCAAAGCAGTGGATAAATCAGACCATAAAAAGACTTCTTCAATTGTTTGACAAAGAGCAGGCGAGACATTGTTTCCGAGTTGTGAGAGAAATAATGCCGCACAAAATGTTTGTCTTAATATATTCAACGATTTGTATTCATAAAAGGAAAAGCTGAATTAAATTAAAAAATATCTAAGAACCACCGGAAGACGTGTTTATTAAATTACTTCGAGCGATTCTTTAATTAAATTTCCTCACTAATTGCTCTTTCGGTTTTTTACTTCCATGTAAATATCACGTTTTGTGAGAAAAATTTTACGGGCGAATATTGACATGTTTGGCATTAAATGAGAAAATAATTGTAACGTCTGTGTAATGCTAGTAGAATTTAATAAATTAACTTTTTAAATTTAATTAATATTTTACATGTTAAATTACTGAAATATTTTCTTCCTTCACAGTGAATACTAGAGGAAATCAATCAGAAGAACTTTAACAATTTTATTAAAATTGTACCATTCTCTAAATATAATTATCTATAAATTATTAGTAATGATCAAAGATAAATTTGGGACAGATTTGTAATTTATCGAGGGAGATATCTAGTAAATGGATTCAAGCAACGACATCTCAATAAACCTCCAACCATTGTTTCAATGTGTTTGGCCGTCGATTTATTCTTTGAAGTTTTCTCCTTACGTTGACATTATTTTATTAAATAAATTAGTATCAAATCTACAATGATAAATGTCGGTAATTACACTCGCCATTGTATAATATAAGCTCGACCTTATTCAAGGTTACTTTTATTTAATAAAAATTGTATTTTTAATTTATATCATCATAAGATATTAAATTGAAAAATATTTTACCAGCGAATTAGTTATGAAAGTTTTCAAATATTAAGTTTCTTCAAATTTATTTAAAATTATTCTAGATACCTGCTTCCTTATATTAAAATCAAAAAACGAAACTGATATATATTGTAATTGATTTCAATTAAAGATACATTTCGCCTATTATTTCAGTGGTTGAAATTAACGTTTACCTAAGTTCAGTCCTCTTTCAAATGTGTTTACCATCTAGTCGGAAATCGATATAGTGTCTTATTCTCTTGATATTTTTAATTGCCAAGAGATAGGACACTAAATCGTAATTACAATAAGTTACTTTTTGACATTCAAGGTGGACATATATCAATGGATCAATATTACGAATATTCTCATATATTCACAATGTGTTTTCGAACAAACGGATTGCAGGACAAAAGTCGATTCCATATAAACAATTTCAAAAAACCCTCTAGTAATGTAAATTATTTCACACTATTAAAGAAACTCTCTTTTAATTTTATCAAATGTAATTTGCTTCGTTGATCAATTTCTTATCTGAGCAATAGGCTACAATTAATACCAATTAACGGTCTTTGTAACTTCAGGAGTACACCAGATTCTATATTTGTCTCCTTTTTATAAATGACATTTGAAACTGCTTGAGATACAGCAAGTTCCTCTTATACGCTAGTGATCTTAAGATATTTTAAAAATAAAATACAAGTCTTATTACAGTCACTCACAGGAAGATCTTAACAGGTTCGATTTGCGCTGCATTGTCAACAAAATACTCTCAGTTACGGTAAATACAAATCGATTACTTTCTCCAAAAATAAGATGATCTATTTTTAATTCTTTAATTGGAGCCTTTTCATGATATATATGGTCTTAAGTTTATTGTTGATTCTTAATTACATTTTGACGCACACGACACACTTTTCAAGGAGATGAGAACGTATGGCATCCCTTACAAAACCCTTTTCCGACCTTAACTTGAAAAAATCCTTACTTTTAAAAATCCTTACTGCATTACCTATTTTGATATGTACGAGCGAGTACAAAGCCGTTAAATACATACCTTGCAATATCGCTTTAAGACGACAGATATGAATATATTGAGGACAGATATGAATATCTTAAAATATGACATAGTTATAAAAAATGTGACATAGTAATAAACCTATATTTCAATATTTATTTAAAAATTTTAGGGCGACTTAAGTAACTTTACTTTTTTAAATTTCATATGTTATGCAGGATATAAATTAAGAAGCTATTTACAAAAATCGAAAAATAACTTTTTTTTCAAAATGTTATGGAATATATTTGTGAATGTATTATTTTGTTATCGTTATTATTATTATTATTTATTTTATTCAACACATGTAAAGGTGATTAATGTTGATTTTTAATTTTTTCCCTGTATTTTCTATGTAAATCATTATTTATATTATTTAAAAATAAAATAAAAGAAGTATGGCAACTACTATTGCCATTTAATGTTATTCAATTACTGTGATTAAATTTTTAATCTTCTTTTATTTTATTTTTAAATGATCACTATTATTTTGTATGGCATTATTAATACCCGGTACAGCTAAGCTGATCTTTTACACAAAACACGAGCCTGTACACAAAACACGAGCTATAATTTCTTATACTACTACAAGGAAATTATACGGCTGTGTTGTTGAATTTAGACTGTATTATATTATTGCACTCACGAAGAACTAAAAATTGCAGCGTTGTACTCCCCGTCACATCCGGCTCTCGCTATACGGAAGCGCGTAATTTAATAAAATTTTGTGTATGAGATATAGTAATCATATTTGTTCCATTAAAATGATTTATATTATATGATTTAGCCTATAATTAAATACCGATATGCAAAGAAGTGATGATAAAGCTGTTACTTTCAAAACCAAGAAACATATCCTTTAAAAAGTTTTGCACGTACACAAACGCACACCTAAGCGCAACATCAAAACCGTCGTTCCACCCTTATGGTTAAAATTTATGATAAAATAATTTCTTTCACAATTGGAAGTGTAAATAAAAAAAACAACATCAAAAGGTGTACTCTGTTTTCGTGCCGTATATAGAAGTGAAAACCTCGGAATAAAATAATTACAAAGATTTAGTATTAATATGCAATTTAATAACCAATCACTCTGGAAACTGCATTCGCTTACACTTGGGTTTTGCCGCACCCAATAGATATGTTTGCAGTGCCTTTTCGGAGTCCAGTATATCAATCTTTATATTATCGTTGTCCTTTACTGAACGTCATCGTTTTGCATTGTTTTTTCATTTTCTTTCCGACGCTGTCATAGCAGTAAGACGGCACCTTTAATTTCTTTTTGTAATTTTCTATTTTATACCGATTTTTACCTCCATTTTGACGAATATTTCTAATACTACCTAGAAGTGCTCCTAAAGCTCTTCATAATGACACTATAACCAACATCTCAACGCGTTTTTACGCTACTGCAATTTATATCGTTACACAACGTTTATTCGATATATGTTGCGTACACTAGTACGATGACGTTACAATAAAACAAATACAAACAGACTTGATTTATCCGTTATTGGTTTAATCATTGTTAAAGAAATATTAGTCTTGTAATTTTTAACGATCGGAATCTGTATATATTTTGTGACACAAGAAAGTTCAACCGGCCATCACTTACTTAACTAGCGAATAGATGTTTTCACATAAAATGAGTCTGAAACATATTGTACAATTCTACTTAAATATTTCCATGTTTCGATAATCACGGAAACGATAGAAAATTTTAAACTATACAATTAAGCTCTGCTACAAGAGTCAAATAAAGGAACTCAATTGCATGGTATGAAAACTTTATTATTCTAGTCAAATACGTAGATCAACGGTTTCATAAATTCATTTCAATATACCTATAGATTAAACCAAAATCGTTACCATTTAAATTTTTAAAGAAATTATATATTACGTAGAATGTATCATGCCCGAGTGTTCTAAGAATATTATGTAAAATTGACAAGCATTATAGACTCTCCTAAAAATTTACATCGAGTTAATCAGGTCTGTCTCAGATAATATAACATTATTCAAAAAAAGTGTTACTTTCTTTCGTATGTTTATTTGAGGCAAATAAGTTTATGCATCCTAAAATTTGGTAACCAAAATATAACAAAGTTTAATTCTATTGGTATAACCGTTTGGGAACTTCAATGTAACTACGCTGGAATCAAAATTAGATCAATTTTAATTTTGTAATTATTAAAATATATTCCACTCGCATCAAAACGGCTTTATTATGTGGTACTTCAACACACCGGTGTATCAATATGAATTGAAAACCCGTGCACATCAAGTGTGAATAATTATTAAAATTTTAGCCCTAGATAGCCGTGGCGAAGCCATACGACAAAAGCAACCACTACACCGCAGTACATTCTACCTATCCGTCATTACAGCCCTGTGGCAACAGTGACTAAACACGTTTCAATACCCGGAGCTCCAGGTAACCGCAAAGGCATAAACGCTAAGTGGGTTAGTGTATTGCGTGAATATACTGAGTTTGGTTTTCATTTAATTGGTTATTTGTATATGTGTATTACATTTGTATTAAAATTAGTACATTTATTATTGATTAAGCTGACAGACCAATTATTAACGATAGGCATTTTCTGACATGCATCATCGCAAAATTCAACAATATGTACTTAGTAAATCGATTTGTAGAGGTTTTATTGTTTAAAGCCATTATTTACTCATTAATTTACATTTTTAGAATATGATTTCAAAATTCGAAATTTTACATGAAATTTCCAGCAATGTAGGCTTTTAGTCCTGTATCTAGATACTTGACATGTTGTGTAAAATCTCGGAGGTGAGTTTTAATTGAAATTCATACCTTGGCCTAAATCGGCGTTTTGGATTTAGCAGTTTCTATTATGCATACGTATGTCATATATAATTATCGTTAACCTTTTGACTTTGTCGACAAGAATTACATTCCTTAAAAAAACTTCGTTATTAGGTAACTATTGAAATAGATTAGTGCATATTTAAACACGAGCTGCCTGTTATTTGGTCAGTATTACAATACGCACAGAGTTTCACTCCATCCTTCGAGTGTTTTAAGTCCTGGAATCCTTAATCGCATATTAGATTTATTTAGATTCAACACTGGCTCTGTTTTATATTCTTCGCAACATGAAGGTCCCGATCGTTCGGCATGTTAGATATTTTTAATTAATCCACCTCATTTCGGAATATTTTATTCCAATCGCACAGCTTGCTTCGTACGTTTCGCGGTTTCCTTCTGTTTTTTGCGCGAATAAGTATATAAGTATATTTAGTTCTTTATATTAATTCATGTTATACAAATTTATGTGTAAAGAAACGTGACTTAAAGCATGGAAATCGGTACTGTTTATATGAAATGCACATCCATTTATACATGTTTACGTGAATATAAATTTGTTGTTACTTGAAATACTCTGTTAAGATTTTGAAAATTGCCTGTATTGTGTAGATATCTACCTATATCGTATTTATATAAATATCAATTTGTTTTTATTACACCTTCACTAATAGAATGATTGAACCGACTAAAATAAAAAGAAACAACCAAGTAAGTGGCAATAATTTAAATTTCTCAATCAAAATGTTGAAAACATCAGTCATAATTCCAAGATATTTAAAAGCATAACTGTGGTCACGGGCAGAAATTTATGGAGGCAGGGGATCTCGCGGTACCTATCTTTTGTATTTCAAAAGTTTCACAAGGGCAAGTCGACCGTTGATCCATTTCACAAGTTGTGCCAATGTTGGGAGTGAATACTTAAATCACCCTCACAATATATTATGCAAAATACAAATAAACTTTTATTTCAGCTTATTTCTTGGGTATCATATAATAATTTCCTCTTCTCTGATTCACTTAAGGTAAAATTATCCACAATGAGGTTTTTTATTTTAATTTAAGGTTTCAGAAACATGTGTTACGTTTAAACTAAATTATTCTTTCCTTTTATGTACAACAATAGCACTATTTGCATATGTACCCTCGCTTCATAGTTATTCTACATCAAGGTTAATTTTCGTGGCTAATTATTCGGTATATAAATAAAATAAATTAAGTGCGAGTCTTATTCTTAGTTTACAGACTCAATTTAAGAGGTAAAAAAATAAAATCGAGGTTGGAAGATGAGGATGAATAATGAGGTATACTGTGCGGTTTTTAGTCAAATTTACAGTTAAAAAAAGAGTAAATTAGTGTAGAAATTAGTCCTTTATGTATGCATATTATATTTCCTTACATTCTATTGCACAGTCTATCGCAGTCTTCTACAATATATGTTTTGGAGTTCTGGTTGACTACAAGAGATTGCTTAAATAGTAATAAGTTCGTTGAATATTTGAGTACGTTGAAGTTTAAATAAATAAAATAAATTAATCACATATCAACTAAAAAATTTTATTTTCATCCAAAAATTATTTTCGTTGCCAGTTTTTTGAAAAAAATTAGGAAAACATATCGTTACATCCAATGTTTTCTTGTTACTTCTAAATATTGCCTTTTACAATAATTAGAAGCAACAATAATCAGATAGCCGGCAGGTAAACAAGAAGATACCCAATTTTATAACGATTTCATTTGGTTTTTCAAAGTACAAGTCCGATTTATTTATCTTAATGATAAAGAAATCGGAGAAATTGGACATGGATGCCCGTCAAGAAAAATCGCTTTTTGTTTTGTGGCGTAATTGGTCATCATTTAATCGATCATCTTATTCAAGGTCTACTTTAATCGGTATTTTCATTTCTATTCATGATCTGTTACTTTTTCGAAGAAGTAAAAAAACAAGTCGTTAGTTATTAGAAAATGGTTGAAGAGAGAAATTCGTTAAATTCGGTAATCAACAACGGTCGGTAATTATGTTTTAATTAAATGTTTTGCATAGTAACTAGGACTGTTCCGTTTGTGTAAATTTAAAGTACAAAGGCATATTTAAGTTTCTTAAAAATTGTATAAATTATCTTACACAAACTCAAAAGCTAAATCCTCTTTGCAATTATTTTTGAAAATATATTTATAAGGTTTAATTTTGTCCTAAAACAACATAAAGTTCTACTACAATAAAAAATACCGTATAGGTTTTCATTCGTCGGTTGCAACCTTCAGTAGCTTTAATCTTCCTAGCTTCAACATTTTACGTTTACATGAAAGAAACATTAAAATGCTGATACAGTTAAAAAGCTGCCAATATTTTAGATACATACGTTGATTCTCAGATCGCATGAAAGTCATCAACAGATCCCTACCAGACAGTTACATAAGTTCGTCTCTTTAAATTTTATATGGAAAAGAACACCTTTTTGGTTTTTTCGGTCATTCAAATCATTTTTGAAATTAAAAACAATTTCGACTTCAAAATTAAATTAATTTTGAATTCAAAATTGTTTTTAAATTTGTTCCTGATATGAAAAACAAATCGTTACAGTTTGGCTAGCTATATCGTCTGATTTAGCGATATCACATATTTCACCATAAATTGTATTTCTGCCATTAATTAATAATTCAATTCAAAACACCACATAATACATAGTCAGATCTCTACCACAACAGTAAGTATTATTTGTTATTAACAAATTTTCAGAGGTAAATTTAACTTTACATGTAATTTTCATCCACACATAAAGCAACAAAACGTGCTTTACCGTAATTCAGAATTATCAATATCGACCATTGATTCACTGACCTTTTTACCTCTAAGGATAAAATATTTACGTGCTTATTTCATTTTCAGTATATCACGAAGATTTAATTAATGAGAGAATCTACAATATCTCTTTGAACAATACAATATCTCTCTGGAGACATTTTCCAATTGATTCCGAATATGTTCATTTAATTCTAGTGATGTGCTCAATTAATTCTACGAGATATGAAGCTTTTAAATTGGATATAAATATAAGAAAACACTTTTATCGATGCAATACAGAATAAATATTTTAAAAAATTAACAAATATGAAATTAACTTCATACAAATTAAGCCATAAAATTTCGACTTTTCAAAATCACAAATTATCTAGCACTGACTCACTGTTATCACTGTTTTGTCTTAATACCACTATGACAATTTTCATAATTTCGTAATCTTACCGTTCCTCTTCTGTCATAACCTTCCTCTTTCTTTTCTGTCATAATTGTCAAATTTAATTATAAGATTTGACGTACATGACGCTAAAATTAATTGGAAAAAATACTAATTGTGACGCGACGTATTAGAAATTTGCTCATAAGTTTAATGTTTGATATTAATATTAAATTCAAGAAGTTAGACAGTACACAGGGAAATCATTGTCATTTATTGCTATAAATATTATTAAGAAAACATTTAAAATTGATTCAGTGGTCATGAAAAATGTAACATAAACTACGATTAAAATTTCAGTAACGATAATAAGTAACTAAACTTTTTAACTAAGGTTAATATCCTGAATAAAATTTAACTTTTTACATTGCCGAAGGCCATAAACACATAGCCAGTTTATTCTTCGAGTTCTTTGATTTTGTATTTTCTATGTCGTAACGTAGTTTCTACCATGCGGGGGGTTTAATTTCGATTTACGTAAATCTGCAGTGACTTTTCATTCGCTGTATACATAAATTGATATAGAGTAAGTTTTGTAGGTAAGAATTTCTTGTACGTGGTTTCGTTAAATGTTCCATTTATCCCGCTTTTGCTATATACTCGTATGGAGGAATATTATTTTTCCTGCGTAATTCAATTAATGACATTAAACTACTTTAAGACATTCAGATTATGTTACTTGAAAATACTCTATTTTTGGATATTAACATTGAATAATAAAATAATCCTCATAATAAATCTTTTTGTTAAAATTTATATCTAATAAAAATATATGTGAAAAATTATGTTTAATTGCGTGTCACAGGTAACAAAGACTAATAAAAAGAAATCAGTTTTTATCGTAGCGAGTGTATACACATATACCTATGAAACCATCCATGAAGATGGTTTCATACAAATATGTGTATACACAGACAAAAAAAATTATAAAACGTGACGGTTCGAATAAATAAGTAGGTGGTCTTTGTTAAATAACAGATAAAATATTTAATTTAATAGATGCGTCAGATTGTCTAATTTAGGTAATGAGGAGGTTAATCATAAATATGTGTTCAAAACCTAACCAAGTGTGAGTGTAGCTTGTATACCGAGGGTTCAGTAAATCATTAAAAATGATCGTTGTAGGTTTTTTATAACATTTGCGCAGGCTTCTATAAACTATTGTTTTTTCCTAACTTTAGATTCGATAGTTTCGGGAATAAGGAGGAGAGGGACAATTTCTTGCAATTCCTTCAGTATGCCTATTGAAAATATACTAAAAATTATGCAAAGAAACACTTTGATTGGTATTTTGTTTTGAGATAAATTTCGCAGAATACTGTACATATAAGTAATGAAAAGTTTAGATCATTACCTTTCTGAATGGCATCTGGTTCACTTCGCCATTCCATCTAGGTTTTATTTTATTATAACTTAATATACTGAATAAATATAATAATTTATCCGTAAATAAATTAATAAATTTATTCTTAACTAACAAATTAATTTTATATAACTGACATATTTATTTCTTTGTAGGTTCTAATCGTACTTTAAATTTAAAAAGTACTTACTCATTAATATTTAGTCAAGAAGTAAACATAAATATAATTGATTTATTTATTTATTTAAATTTCATACTAGCTAATTTTATCTGGTCAAAGCCCGATAACTGAATAAAACATTAATTTTGTCATACTATTTAATACCACTTTCTATCGTAATCAAAAATATAGCCACAAAATGTTGCTAAGTAAATATAAAAGTTATCCTGGATCTAATCCAAGTTAACTTTATATTTTACTTGGCAACAAATTTGTGAGCAAAAAATGTTCATTAAAAAATTGTTCATGAACGTAATTATTCAATTTATTACAATTATTAATAATATTCCTATAATCGAATGAAACAATATTGGATTTCTTGTTTTTTAACCTTATACCATTGTAATTCAATCATTTGCAATAAGCTTTAATCTTTAGAGAACTTCATAAATTTCTTCTTTTTACAAGCACTAAATTTTTACGTAGCTGAATTTTCTTAGAGTTATGCGAATGACCGTGAAATAAATCTTAAAAGTTCCAGCTAACGCGGAGGTTACGTGGAATTCTAAAGTGTAAAATAAATCTTCGTGGTTTACAGTTCATCGTAAGTTGCGATGTAAATTGTCTAGTTCATCGTAAGCCGCGATGAAGATAGGTTTAATAGCTTGAAGTTTCTTGTGCGCAGAATAAAAAAAATTATATTTATTCTGATTTACCTAGCATCGCACTAATTAATTTCCTTTATTTTATATGTGTTCACGCTTATCATTTCACACATATGTGAAGTGTTTTTTCTTCAAATATCATAAATTCGGAAATATATCTGTAATTACAATAGTGTTCATTTTTAGAATTCCGAACGCCAAAAGGAAGAAAGTATCATTTTCGTGTCCATCCATCTGTTCGTATGTCACGATGATATTTTTAAATAAATAGTTTGATATAGAAATTTGATATTTGGCAAAGTTAATCCACATATATTTGAATTAGTTAATAACGTTATACGTCAAATAATTTAAATACAATTTAATAGGTGAAAACTTAAGGTTGTCATTCTATTTAATATATTTGTTGTTGCAGTATTTTCCTATAAATTTATGGGCAGGGCGTTTTTAAGAACTTGCTATAAGTGGCATTTTAATACATAATTATTTCTTAGTATTAAAAATGCCCATTGAATTGGGCAAGTAGAATAGTTGTGTATTCCATGTACCAGTCGAAGACTACAGTAGTACGTTCCAAAGAGAAACCAGTGCAGGTGTGATTAATGATTTAGAAATATAACTTCTTAGCGCATGTTATTACGGAAGGAGGAATTGTCATTCTTAAGTTTTAGATCTGGTAAGAATGGGAACAAAAACATAAGGCAGATGGAGAAAAAAGCGTCATTGCGTGATGCATTTAACAAAAGCACTGAGAAATATATCGTGGAACAAACTGTTCCTGAATAACAGGTAGGTAATTTATTTTCCTAAATATATAACCTAATAAATACTGAACTTATTTAAAGCTTATCCCAGTAAAAAATAAATGATGCATGATACCACAGGGTCAGAAACTTACATTTGTACCACGCAAACGTAAGTGTTTCCCACGTCACCGCCTATTATCTATATGGATGGGCCCGGCCTAAACATTTCATACAGGAAAAGTCGAAAATAAAAGCCTGCCCTGGCAAATAGAACACAAATACAGTACATTTATATCCCAATCGGTAGAACGATTTTTTTATGCCCCTGTACGCAACCCAGGTAGTTTGCTAATATTTATCTTGATATTATTTTTGTGAATTCTATAGCTAACAATTCAACCCAACGTTAGCTTTTTGGTCTATGCCTGGGCAGCTAAAAAATACGTTACCGAGAAGAACACAAAAATAAATATGTGAATATTCCTTTTTAATCAACTTCCAAAAACCTCTCTCAAATCTCAATTCGACAATATTTTATGTGAATTTTACCTCATATCTGCAGCATTTCCCAATAGATTTGGATGACTCATTTTTTATTTGGCATACTCATAGCATGGCGCTTTAGAGATTTCTTTAGAATCTGATTATGAAAACCGATGATATACCGTAGAATTCCTCAACATTGAACAGCACAAGTATCATCATCGAGTGTGAATGATATAAATTCATCCAATTTGAATGATTTTTTTTTATTTAAATGAAAATAAAAGTTGTATCATAGAAATTCTCCACACTCTGCAGCTTAGGTGCTACGATTGAGATAAGGCTTAAATTGTATTACAAATTCAAGAGCGTTATGTACTCTATTGACTAATCTTTAAAAAATAAAAAGAAAGTTGGGTACGTTCGGGGAAGGTACTGAATCCTTTGTACGCTATCTGGTGGCTTCTGTTATTCAGACCTATATAATTCATATTATAAGACCGTATAAACTATATAGAATAATTACAAAAGCATGACAATACCGGGCTAAAATCAGGACGGAGACATTTCTCATTGACTGAAAAGGTTGCAATCGTTGGACGGTCTGATGTTCATTGTCTTATCGCTAGTGTCTCCACAGCTAATTTCTATGGAAATCATTAATTAATCGTGTGTGTCGAATTCAGTAAACTATATTATATTAACACTTATATATCAGTGTAAATTTGACATATTGTAAGAATGATGGATTTATAAATTATACCATGTAACAAAAATTGATTCAAAAAGATTTTGACGATTGGAAAAAGAAGAGTAGATGTCAAGAGGTATAAACAGTTATGAGCTATAAATTATTGCTTTATGCTTTACTCTCCATCCTGAAAAGAAAATATAAAAAACCAACAATGCATGCAACAAAGAATTAAACTCGGACATGAAAGGTTGGTGCATATTTTTTCCTCCATTCCAATATATCCTTGGTTATATTATGAAAAAATTGTAAATCATTATTTTAGACTCTTCAAATGATATCTTTATTATATATCGTAATTATAAGTTATTTTTTAAGTAGGCCGTGTGTGCCTCATGAAAATTTCCCAGTAAATATGTTTAACTATAAGCTACCAAGATATGTACGGACTAATATGCTATTTTGCTATGCCAATTTCGTGTTTCCACGTCAAGCGATTTCGGCAGAAAACTGTTGCGACAGTCGGGAGATAAGAGTTCCGTTATTTCTTTTGAGGTACGAAAACCTAAAAATCAAGAACAGATGAAGTGGAGAATAAAAATACAAACTGATTGATACGATTCTTTCGTAATTTTCTATTTATACGTAGACAATATTATTTGCAGTATGCTAGTTTGCCGTCTACCTCTATGTTAGTTTTAAACATTGCAACATGCATAAGGATAAACAGCCTGTGGAGAAAGATAAGAACATAATTTTTTTAAATTTAGTTTCGTTACATATAACTTAGAAATTGGTGTGAATCTAAGGTACTATATGTATTATAATTGCATAAGTTTGTCAAGAGACACCAAATAATACGAGGTCATGGCGGAACTTCCAAATCAAATAGTTTTTCATCTACATTAGAAATATTCTGTTTCAAATACAGTTTTCGGTTACTATATACGTGTTAAATTAATCATTTATTATAACTTACAAATATGAAGATATAGTTACAAAAGAAATTAGGTTCACATTGTAAAGCATTTTCTGTAACGGAAAAAAATAGATTTTAAAATTATTCAAATAAAACATCAGTTTCAACACGTTATAAATTCAGCAACAACCTATTAAAAACAGATTTTCTCAGGCACTTTGAATAATTTGAAATCAAGAAAACTTCTACACGAGCTAAAGGAGATTGATCAAAGGTTTCTTAGAAAATTGGGCCACACCGGGAGTGAGGTGATATAGTAAAATAAATTTTAACTTTGCTAGTAAATACATTCCTCAGTTAGCTTTATAAACAACAAGATTTATGGCAGCTATATATTGTGTTTTATGCACGTTCATGTTGGTTATTTTGCTAAGCACATGTCTGATTATAAATTACTTTTAAGTTCTTTTCAAGAACAGATTTTCACAGTTTTATTCAGAAGAAAGTAACCAATGGATTGGAAAATTTGCATCAAGAAGAACTAGTGAATAAGTCGCATACTCGTAAAATGAACTTTCAAAGAAAATATTTATTTAATTTCAAAATTTGAAAAGTAATTCACAAAAAAACATTAAATAAACAATAAGTTTACATATGGTATAAAGGACACAAACCTTTATAATATTTATTCAAAAATAAATTTTCGAAGAAATTTTACGGATTTACATCAATGTTTTCTGGTAGATCGAATTTTGTTATAAAATTTAATTTTGAATCGGCTATCAAATGGAAAACCCTTTATTTGTTTCTTTTATTGCTTAGTAACTCATGTTTATTTCAGTGTAACTTCTATATTAACCTAGTACATGTAAGTTACTTTTGTGTTATTTAATTTTAGTCAGCGTTACTAAAAATTAAGAAAAATTAACAAAAAGAAGCACTTCTAGTTTACGTTAAACTTATGCCTAAATATTTGATACGTAAAAAAGATACAGGAATGAGTCCAATTAAAATTGTTTCCAGACACCCAATTCCTTCCTTTTCCTTTTAAATGTGTTTATATTTAATCTAACATTTGATTTTAATTTCTTTTTGTTTTTTTTTCATTCGCACTATTAATTAGCAGTTACCCTTTGCTTCACGTCACTTTAAGTTCTTAACATACTCAAAAGTATTGTAATTCTGTTAATATTAACAGTAAATATCTAGATCAACAAATATAAAGTGAGAAATTTATAAATCAGGTTCAATTTAATTTTTTTCATTAATTTGTTGTCTATCTTGAATTTTTTATCTGTCTTGATTACATATTTAATTATAATAAATTTAATATGAAAGAAGTTCAATATCATCGCAGTATAAAACTATATTTTCGTGTTTCTACTAACGTTACGTTTGAAATTTTCCTTATGATCAATAATGAAAATTTCAAACAAATCATGAAAATATAGAATGCAATTAAGGTTATTAATAAACCAACAGTCGCTTCGTTTGGATATTGTCATCCAACTAGCCGTAAGTCATGTTCGAGGCGTCGGTAATAATTGTTACTTTTTAATAAGCGTGTTTCAGCGTCGCCATAATGATGGAATGTTCTTTATGCTACTAGATTTGTCACTGATTTTAACACGGACTTAATAACTAAACCGTTAAGAATAAAGTTAACTTATTAAATATAAATAAATATTACATTGAAATCATAAACCAGCTCAGTACGAATCTGACTCAGACTCAGACTCAGACTTGCTTCCAAACATCGTTCAATCGATCAGATGATCTAACATGATCAAGCACGTAGCTCTCGAAGAGGTAATGATACAAAGCCAGCACGAGTGTAATAAAGTACATCTTCTAACTACAGTTTAGTTGATTGCGCGTAATTTTACATTTTAGTTAAGTGTAAAAAATAAAAAATATGGATGGAAGAATATCGACACTACATAGGCTCTTACACCGTAACTACGTTCATAGTTATGGTGTAAGAGCGTATGAAGTGTCCGCTAAACCTATACATCAGATTGGCAAAATACCGTATAACGTTGTAATAAAAATGACAATTCTATACAGAAGAAAAAACCGTACGTGTACTTATGTACGCACATTATAAATTATACTTCTTTGGCATAATACGAAACTATTTAGCACGCATTAGTTATTTACTTTATTTAGCACGCAAATAATTAATGGAAATAAAATAATAAAAGGTCTGGAGCGTGATTGGCTATGGATTGTAAAATCTAAATTCAATCAAGTAATTAAATTTTAAAAATTAAAATTTATTTTCTCGTACGGAGTAGTAAAAAATGTTTTATTTTTGTCTAGAATTACAATCATTATCACTTAATAAATAAAATCATCATGCTGAAAATTTATTGTAATTTATTTATTTCAAGTATTTTATAAATGGTGAAGTAATAGTTTATAATTTATAATGCGAGTAAATACATATCAAAACTTAACCTCAGATCGAGATATACATTAAGAATATATTTTAAAAAGCTTATACAGTCTATTTTTATCACAAATATACAAAATAAATAATTGTCTTATTTTTATATGCACCGCTATTCAATTTCAATTGCTAAAAATATTATTTAAAAGCATAGATATATCTTAGATTTGTGCGAATATAAACCACGTATCGTGTGTTTACGAATATCTCATAACTATCATGAATACAGTATCAGTTGCTACAAGAATCCAAATATATCGTTAGTGAGCAACTTCATTCTATCGAATTTGGTTGCATTGTGCCATGACCCATTATTAAACTCAACCGGAGCGTCACCATAATGAGGCTATTGCAAGCCAACTAAGCGCGCCATAACTTCGAAGGATTAGTTTTAAAATGATAGAACAATTTTTAAAGAACATTACATTATATACCATTGTTATAAAATTATCGTAATCCGTCATATTATTTAAATAACTATTTTAGTGTAAACCTAAAGCAAATTAATGCTTACTTAAAGTTAGTTCAACTCCATAAAAAACTTCTGTAGGATTTTGACGAGGATATATTTATGTAAATTAAACATTTTTAAACGTTACCAATATGTTTTGTTCTATAACATAGACAGATTACTCAAAATAATTTTATTTTCCAACTATTCAAATTATAGCATTTACAGATAAAATATGTTACCCGTTAGTTCGTAAAAAATAGAGAAAACAGTTTTTAAATTGTATTGTCACAATATATTGTCAATATTACAATCCTACCAGTCCATATCTAATTACTATTATCTGTAAAAAAAGTATAACTTATTTGACAGTGTATATAATTTTCTCCTCTCATTATTTGTTTTTCTACTTAAAATATCATTCTTACCCATTATATAATTGTTTAACTCTTTATATAACATGTTGTTTGTATGTGTCTTTATAACGTTAAACATAATATTACTAACAGAATGCTCGGACCAGTTACAATAAAAGTCAGAAAAGAAAAAATTATATATATTAATATTTTTGCAGATATTACGATTAGATTTAAAGCAAGATGCCTTTGATTGCCAGATTTTAAAAAATGTTGTTGGTATTGTTTAGAAATCAACTTTTTTACGATATTACAACTAAATACAATTACATTAATAATATCTGAATGAGGTAATAACAATTTTGTATATAAATTTTTTATCAATCCTTGTTTTATCTTCATGGTTTTCTTATTTCTTAAAACTAATCAATGCAAGTTTTACAAGTATTACTATTTAAGTCAGGTACAATATCCAGCATTTAAACTAAAACAAGTATTGGAGCTTGAACGTTTAAGTATGGTTTCAGATAAATTTTATCAATCACTTAAGTAACAATGTGATCTAATTGATTTTAAAAGCTGAACTTTTACTTAATACATCTAAGAAATTCGTAAACAGACTGTTCACCTTTTGGATCGACGTTATATTTTAACAAGTGTTTTGAAGAGTTTTAGGATGGAGAATATGTAAGAAAGTAGTACTGCGCAAATAACGACAAGCATTAGGTGAAATGGAATATAGTAGACTGAAATCAAATTAAAAACTGTGTAGAGCACCTAACTTTGACTTTCTTTTTTTTTCTTTTTGGTTAATAAAATTATCCGTTCACACAATAAATTTATTTGTTTACATTTGAAGTCATCATCCAAAATCTATAGAAACCCAATTTACCACATCAAAAATATCAGAACAAGTTTCAACAAAAGATTGTATGCTAGTTTTTTTTTATTTTTAATGATTTCTAGTACTGCGAAAATGTTTTTGATATTACAAATCATTTTAGGAAAGATTTCGCTGCAAAATTTCTTTAATTCGTTGTGATTTTAATAAAATTTTAATTCTAAGTTATGATAAAAAATTTCTGAAATTAATATTTCAGGGACTTTTGACAAAGAAATTATAACAAATATTACTACATCAATATTTTACAATTCAGTCCTTACCCACCTCGTTGTTAGATAAGCATGCTAGAAATTCACTAAAACAGATACATTTTCACATCTTTTTTGTGATTGAATAGCCTCACCAAGAACTAATCCGAATATTTCATTTCCAATACGAAGTTTCTGTTCCACACTTTCTCTTGAATGTTCCGATGCACTTAAATAACTAGAACACTGAAAGAACAGCACTCTCAAATAGTGTTTTTTGTAAATTTGCAACTAACTTTTTGCCGCCAAATATTTCTGCGGTACGGCGGATATTATTTCTATAAAATGTAGCTCATTCGCCTGGAATAAAATTAGAAGATATCACGTTTATGTTATATGCTGTTTAGCTTTACGTTATATGCTACTACCATAAAAATAGTTTAACATATTTATTCGTAAACGTTTATATACTTACAATTGAATGCTTGCTTTGGCAGATTGCCTGTGAATTACTTGAGCCCATTACTTCTTCGATCCTGAAAACTATATGCGGGCCGTAACCGACGCAATTTTATATAATTTGATAATTCGGTACAAAATACTTATTAACAATTTAAAACTTTAAAATAAACTTAAGTATTAAAAGTAGGAAAACAAAAAAGACGCTATCTTCATATTTGTTATCAGTTTTAAAATGAACCACTCGCGACATACTGTATGCATATATGTACACACATATATATATGCGAGTATTTGAATTAATACAGCCTACTAAAATGCACATAACTAACTATAATTTCTCCAAAATAAGAAGCTTTTCCAAAGGTGCACTTTTATATTACGATGTAAATACCAAAACGTTTAACTACATCAGATAAAATATCCAGATCCTCTGTAATCTTGTGTCAACGGATTTCATTTTAAATTTGTGTTTTTTTTTTGCATGTATTTTACTATATAAATTAGCAAACCAGTATCAAAAAAATTACTATATACTATATAAATTAGCAAACCAGTATTAAACAAAATTTTACTATAGGAGTACTTTTACGTATTATATAGCAGGTTGTATTGAAAATATAGATTATACGCGTATTGGAAAGTTCGTGCTATAAATATTCTCTCTACCGCCAATAAGAAGTCATTGAAGATTTATTAACATTGAAATTAACATTTGGTTACGGCGAAACTTTTCAAGGTGTGCAAAGCAATATTTCCTTTAATTCCAAACACACGCTTCCAATTATTACGTTTGGCGCTCAGTAACCTGCAAAAGTTATGTTCTTTCTCTTGTTTCGAATATTTGCTTCGAAACATATGACCCCGCAAACATTGAACTTGAAATAAAGTGAAAAGGCAAAATTTTGACTCGAAATAAATAAGGGAATATGGTCCTTATACTTCCATTACCAATGAAAATTATGGAAGTATTTTATTGCGTTTGTATCTAAAAAAAGATCAATAAAAGTAAAGGGGAAAACAATGTTTGGGTATATGTGTATGCACTTGCGTGCACGTAAATATGTATGTATATCACATATATCCTTTCCAAAATTATAAAACGTGAGGAAGGCATCGAAATGACTCTGATGTTATTCGATAGCACTCAGTGGAACGTACAAAACGATAAATTTTCTTGTTCGAAAATCCGATTCGTCCTCGAGTTGTACCACTAAAATACTTTAACTTAATTTCTACAAAAAACTAAGGAAAATCAGATAAATTTCGGGCTAACCATATTGGTGATGATTTTAATGAAAGTTTTGCTGGCTTCAGTTCGACCCTCTCATTTGAAAACAATAACGGATTTGTATTGATGTAGATTTCCATATAATGAGTAAGAAATTATTTCACAATATTTGAAATTTCTTTTCTAAAGTAAAGTGTTTGGTGTATCTGTTTCTGCATAAATTTAAAATGTCTTCATAATTAAATTTTTATAAATTAAGTGTTTCCCTGATTTTATATCAAGTCACCAAAACAATTAGGTCAAATACTATATATATATATATATATAAAGTAAATATACATATACGATCAATAGGCCAGGAATATCAGAAACAATTAATTTACATATACGTCTGGTTACTTCGTCACCATTGAATAATTAATGTTGATTATAAAATCACATCGATTGTGTAAAGGAGCATTGAGCGGGCTGTACTCTCGGATTTTTCATCGTGACATTATCTTCTTGCTACAAATAATTCATTAGTGATATATGGGGCAAATAATTCATTAGTTATAGTTGGGTCTGTTTTAATATTAATAAAATTTTAAATATTTATAAAATTTAATTAAATTTTATACATTAGGTTGAAATAAAAGTTTTTCTTGGAATATACCAATGTTATTGCAAGCAAGCAATATCTTGAGGGTCTGTATTTTCTTTCTTTGAAACGTTAGTTATTTATTTTTATTGCGCACTTAGTTTAGTAATATCGACTTTACCAGAAACGCACAATTATGTAAAAGTTTTCGTCCATATTTTACTATATATGACTCCTTACATATACTTTAATATCTTATTATACACATTAACATGCCAATTAAACTTAAGCGTTGAACCTATTAAAAGTGCGTCCTACCTGTTATGGCCTTCAAGCAGACACCTAGATAATTCCTACTAGTACATAAGTCTAATGCAAGTCACACAAAATAATAATGGATTGCTCTATGTTAAGGATTAATCTTTGTAATTGAATATGCCGTAAAGAAATTCGGTTTCGTAATAAACTATCCAGCGTTGTGCCCTTTATTATACAAAGAAATCGCGTACTTGAGCCCTTGAACTGATGACAGATGGGGTAGATGCATCGTGGAGTGAAGATTGTGGACCGAAGAGATTTCAAAATTGGCAGGAAAGAACTACCTATAAACAAGGTAGAACTGGCGAGCAATAAAAGAGATCTAGACTCTAAATTATATAAAAGAATGTATATATTTCTCAAAAGATTGCAGATCTCGTTTATTATATATTTGTTAAGAATCGGTATGAAGTAAACATTTATTGCTGCCTGTTAGACTTTCAATAGTATTTAATAAGGCCCTCGAGAAATGTAAGTTTCCTGTATTTATCTTAATTAATGCACACGTTTATAATACCACTACCAGTTTTACATTTTTATCATCAACTAGAAACAAGGTCAGCTAGACTGCAACTATAAATACTTCATTTCACTGGTATAACGTCAGCTAGAGGGCTACTGCCGCAGAAATTTAATAAAATATAGAGTAGTTGAAAGTAAAAAATATGAAACTTGTTTCTCTGGATGGAACAGAATGAAAAAAGTTCAATATTTTAATGTTTATAAATAATGAATAAAAAAACGATTTATTGCAAAATAAATCGTATTATACCACATTTTAATGCTAGTTTTAATACTATTTTATGTCCATATTGTGTTTAATTTTTCACCGATGTTGTTGACTGATAAATTTATTATTGTAAGAAAATATGTAATACGTATTTTCTTTTTATTATTTTTCGAAATAAAGATTTATTAAATTTCTAAAAATATGGCGTTTAAATATTTTCCAAAATTTATAAAATCTTTATTTCGAAAAATAATGGTGGCTATTCTAATCTTACCTTTTAGTGAAACTTTCGTCGTTCTTTGAATCAGAAACTTTTCAGTTTATAGACTGTTATAAATATAAATATGAGAACTTGGCGGACTATTTTGATGAATATTAGTAGAGTTTCTCTTAATGAGGTGAACACGTAAAGTTATACAGGCAACCAATAGGCTTCACATACATTCGAAGTAAGAAAAAACCTTGTTTGTTCTACTGAAGTAAGAGTGAAGGTAATATTAAATGACGAAATAGAAACCAAACTACACTGCGTCCGAAATACGTACTTTTCAGTCATATTAAGTACATGTATCTATCATCCTGAAACCATCGTATCTAGTCGCATTAATTAGGTCGGATCTATTAATGATATTCATTGGGAAGTATAAAAAAGGCCTCTTCCTACCCTCGTTTATGGGACTACAAAAATAACCTGGCTCTAAGGGAATAAACTGTGGAAGTTATTTTTAATCACCATATTTATGCACCATGACAACAACAGCAGCAAAATATCTTCTTTTCTTAACAATATAGTGGTAGAAGCAGCCTTTTCTCAATAAACAATCTTTCCCTCGATAATTTTTCTGCAAAACCAGGTCAAGATTTTCTATTTTTCTGTGGAAATTCATTGTCATTTTTTAGAGAAGATAAATTAGATTCAATCGGTATCATCTTAGTTTAGATTGAAAAAATATTTTTTAATTATAAATATTTTGATTTAAAAGCAATTTGTTTAAAAAAAATCGTATAATGTACTAGTATTTAATTTCCGCTTTATTATCTCTTATTTTTTCTTTTTGTGTTATAATGGGAAAGGAGCACCTATTAATTTTACTATTACGTATTCAGTATTTTGATATGAAACGTCTTCAAAATCGAAGCCTTGTATGAGAGGGAAATCGTGCCTATGTAAGTGAAAATTTCTATCGAAGTAATTTCAACAACTCACCTAAAAGTGGATATAGCACCGCCTTAATCTTGCTTCAAAGCGAAATAATAAAACAGATGAAGCTTGTGCCGACACTAAATATCTCTAGTAACTAGACACCAGCGAAAGGCTCGCGCAAAATGAACCCAAAACAAAATAATGGAAACTTTTATAAATTCCACTTTAGAAGAAGTGTAGAAACAATTTCAGAGCAATATGTGTTCTACTTCCCATACTATTATCCTTTATTCAATAAATGTAAATGGCTAATAAATTAAACTATTCAAAATAAAAAAAAATGTAATTTCAATATACTATAGATTGCTGATGCACGAAGACAGAGTCCGAGACGTGGTGTGCTAAAAAGTCTGTAACCGTAAGAATAATATTTTTAAAGACACACATTATAACATGTTTTGGATGTTACGAGCATGTCAATATAACTTACAATTAGGGTCCCAATTTAACTAGAATAAGGAACCGTACGTTTTTTAGCCGAATATACGATGTTACTAATTAAATATGTATATTTACGGCATAAAGGAAGTGTAAGTATGGTCAACTATGCGCCGTTTATTTATATTAAATTTGAAGAGATATGCTATGATATATATAAAAATGGTAGGTTTCAACAATTTTTTTTCTAAAAACGACATATCATCGGTACCTATAATAATGGTTAAATTTTAAACTTAAATTTTTTGACTTTTTGTATATTTTAACAAAGTTTTTCTGATGGTTTCAAAACCACAGATAAAAAAATTATTAACATGAACTTTTGGTTAATAATTTTTTTAACCGATTAGGTGATTATTGTCGATAAGTTGTAAACATGTTATTCATTAAAGAAGAAAATTGTTGTTGGTAGAAATTGGTTTTACACATTATATTTATTTTACTGGGTTAGAATAGGAAGCATCACACTTGACGTTCAAAAATAGTTCTATTTTATTGGAAAATTTTGCAGCGTATCAAATATAATCAGTCACGTCATGAAATATCCTAGATGTTTGGACGTTTTTATACAATCTTTACGAGAATTAATTTCGCTATTTTTTTTCAATTAAATCAATTTATTTCTTAACCTGTTCTAAAAATGTTTAATTCATCTATAAACGTAAACGTCGAAGGATTGCAACAAAGGTAAACATTTAGGAGTTGTAACTTTTACGGTACAAGTAGATATTTTGTCATCATCCTGGAAGATATACACGTGTACTTTAGAGATACATTCTGTAGGATTACGGAAATGTTTAGTAAAATAGTGGAAAGAATATACGAATGATGTACGTAAATGTTCAGTAAAATAATATAAAAATATAATTTCATATCAAAAATACAACAATAAAGTCACGGCAATGAGATTCGCTGAGAGAGATAACTTACCAACTTGCTTTATTTAACCTTTCATCACTCACCGAAGTGGAATTGCCGGCGTCTGAGTAATTTTGTCGAGTAGAATTGTACATACCTAATGCATCTAACCTGATGGCGAGCAGACAGAGTTTAGATCAGCGGGAGCATCAAAACAAGTTTTTTCAAATCCTAATCGGTCGATGAATGGGCGGGGTGACACAGATTTTTGCAACTTTAGTCCTGCATTTAGTTTTGCGTATGGCTTTGAATGAAAGTTTGGTAAATATGTTAATATGCATTAATGACAAAATATTTTTAATTGGAATAACAAGGAAAAAAGAACATATTTCTAAATAATTAATTATTATTACACATTATTAACTAAAATAAACCGCTAAAGTAGCTTCACTGCGGTCGTGAATTCTTGTGACTTAGATTAACGCCTTTTTCAATGATATTAAATTAATTAAAATAATTAATGAAAGTCAATATCAGTACATCGCTCAAATCACACCCCATGTACGCCGCCGTTACCGGCTAGTCCCGGTCATTACCGTGTTATTACCATTCCTAAAGCGTATTGACTCTATGAGAGTACAGGACATTTGTGCGGTATGCTATGGTCCTGCAATTGGAGTTAATTGTTCGCGTTGAGAATGACAGCTTTAGTAAACAGGACACCTTAATCGCGTCGTGCCGCTATTGCGCTCTCGCCTACAAGTGATTAATAGGTTACATATATTGAGACAATATTACATGTGGGAGTGGCATAATTGGTATGGTGGTATAATGCAATTTAAATTTAATTATACAATACACTTTGAGCTTTGAGAATATTCATGCTGTAAGATTCTCATCACGACTCAACTTATCTTGATTTAAGAACTTTCCCATTGTATTGTCGGTATACAGATTGTTTGATAAATCGGTATATTAATGCGGTTCATTCGCTTTTGAGTGCTAAATACTTGTTTCAAAATTAACGCATAGCTTAAGCATTGTACGCGCGCTGAATATCGCGAAAGTGTAAGGGGTAAATATCTTACTCAAATGTGTACCAAATAAACATTTATTTTACTGGTAATTTAGTGTGTTCCTCAAGCTTCCGTCCATGATAACGAAACATTACAATAAATATAGTTATGATTGGATTTTAAAAATAAAAATATTATTATTCAAAGTAAATTATTTCTTAGCTTGAAGAAAAAAATAATTTTTGGATACATGTATTTGTGTATACGAGAGTACAATTTTATTTTTAGGAGGTAAAAAAGGAAATTAATCATTTCTTTCAATTTGTTGAATAATAACTACGGATACGGATTCCAATGCTAACACCAAAGTACAAGTCTAAGAGATAAATAATGGGCTGTATGCTGGAAACATGGGACATAAAAAAATATTGTGTGTACATAAATAAACACAACTAATTTATGGATTTTTACATAAATAAATGAAAGTAATTTTATTATCTACATGAGAATCCTAGATTTAACATTATTAACGAATTATTGCGTAAGCTATTCAATTCACTATTCTTAATTTTCCTAAATATTATCAACTTCCCATCTTTATGATTCTCTAACAAGTTTATGAATAATTCATAAATTTGTGTTAAAGTTTTGTTTGTTGTGAAATAAGTTGAATTCCAAGTTTTCCAAACGAATGAAAATTTTACTTCAAATTTGACTTTCAGTTTCAAAGCACTTTTGCATTTTCCCTGAACCGTTAAAAGCACTCAGAAGCACAAATGTTTTTAATTCGACAACTAGGATTATGTTGATGTCCAACAATAATTTAACACTCTTAAGTCTAAGTATATAAATAATATTCAATTAAGTATAATTCAATATTAAATAATATTCCGATAAGACATTAAATGTGAGTTTTGTTTCAAAACCCGATCGTTTCATTTTTTATGAAGAAATTTTTCTATTTTTGTCTGCTTTTTGTAAATATAAATATATAAATGAAGTAACTTCAAATACATACGTAAAAACACTCAAAAGACACTACGAAATTAGTTATAGTCATTTAGAAACCTGTAATAATAATGAGAAAATTATTAAAATAATATAAATTTAACGATTATATAACGCACTAAAATTTTCCCACTGCCGTTTATCAAAAACCGCATGAGCTGATAAATTGTGGAAAAAATGTCTCAAACAAGGTTTACGAGATTATTGTAATATTTATTCTTAGTCTTGTATCTTTATTATATATTCAAGGAAAAGTGACCGAATTATTTGGCCAACGACTACGTTCGCATGGGATTCGGAGTAAGGAGAGCTATTAGGAGTTTTTGTATTTTTTTCTTTTTTTTCTCGGAATTCTATAAGCATACGTTTACTAAAAATGCTTATAGAAGGCGATGGCAGCCAGATCAGTTCTGTCAGTCCTAATTGTGAATCCTAATCTAATATTAGGATGAACAACGGACTTAAATTGAAGATTTATGTATCTTTTTTATTTATGAACCGACTGAAATGAAACCGAACATATAACCCAAGCCAATCTAAATATATCACATAAACGTTTCTGCACTTAGTTTTACTTAAAAACATTCAATGTAAAAAATTTACTTTTACGATTTCAATGTTTGTATATATATATATATATATATATATATATATATATATATATATATATATAAACGTACTTCATTTAACATACGTTTTGACAAGAAAGTCATAATAATATAAATTTATTTTTCATTGCTAATTAAAATGATGACATTTTGACTACATTGCAAAATGTTTTTAAAGCATTTGTGTTTAGGAAATATTGTATCGGATATTATGACAGTACCAACGAAATTTTGTGATTTCATTTGAGATTAATTAACAGAAAGTAAAAAGTTTCAGAAGCTTCGGCGCTTAATAAAAAGTAAACAACATATTTCACGAGTATTATAATTGAACAATTTAACGGTCTGTTTTTAAACTTATTTCATTGCTTAAAACCCACAATTTGTCATATCTGAGGTTGGAAAATAATTCATAAACCGATTTAGCGTATTACTTTATGTTTAAAATATTGTCTAATATTGGAAGCAATGGGAATGCATGATGAACTTTTACTTTTTATTAATAAGTATAATGTATTCCATATTTTATGCGTACAAGGTTGTTTTTTTTTCTGGAAAGCCAGAAGTGAAACTCTTGAAAAGTTTCACTAGATAATATAAAATATACCGCGTATATAGAGTTGTTGAATTTTTAAAACTAGAAACCCTAAGTATTTAGAATTTTCATTTATCGCATTCTGAGATTCAAATCAATAACTGTATTGCTGAGTCTAAATCTATAATTATTGTGTCATATTGCATGTGAACTCGTAAACTGTATATGAACTATTTTGAATCAATGATCAATGACAAAGTATCTAAAATATACTACAGCCAAAATATTTATATATGAAGAATGAAAGCATAAATGTGTACACCATGGAGCTACCAACTCCCCTCGAAGAGAGTAGCCACTTTCACGGTGGGCAACAAAAGTGATACGTATTATCACTTCGCTATACGAAATACAAATAATTCTAAATATAAAAAATAATCTCGTTCCCTGTGAGCCAATAAATTTACTGTGAGCCCGAGACACGGTAATAGCTTTATGTTATAAATATACGGATACCTGGTCATTAGAAATCGTCTCGAATGGCTTCTTTATATTTAAATGCCCATACTAATATATCAAATTACTTGAGCAAACAGGTTTAATTAGTTCAGACACTTTACAACTCGCCATTTCGTGTAGAAGTTCATATTACCACATATCATTGTCGAAACTCCGTTCGAGCGAATCGCGCCTGCAATGAATCACGTCGCCAAAGGAGACTGAACTTTTTGGGAACGAAAGATACGAGCCTTGAAGACGAGCTGTAGCCAACTTCATTTGATGCTTATCGGTGAGTTGTTTGAGAGAGTTTATGTAATAAGATGCCATCTCCACTCGACGGGATTTTGATTTATGACATCGCATGATTTAGCTAACATGCCGGGGGAGGCGCCTTCGATGTTATGTGATTTCAAGTTTTGGTCTTTGAGTGTAAGTGTGATATATACTTTACACTA
This sequence comes from Druceiella hillmani, assembly GCA_039881145.1. Classification (NCBI taxonomy): domain Eukaryota; kingdom Metazoa; phylum Arthropoda; class Insecta; order Lepidoptera; family Hepialidae; genus Druceiella; species Druceiella hillmani. The sequence continues at coordinate 246,873 of JAYKKI010000140.1, read as the reverse complement.
TCTTATTTTTTCATTTTACAATATTAATTTATTGAAAACGCTGTAAACGCTGTTTTCCAATATTTCACATGAGATGTTTATTTTTATACACATCATATTAATTTCTTCCTATTTTTCATTACATTTAAATTTATATTGAATTCCTGAAATGATCTGAAACTTCACACAGGTTTTTTTTCTAAGAAATAATTTGAGATGTTAACGATTTTTTTTCCAGTTTTATTTTTATTATTAAATTTAGCTGATCAGCTAACTTGATTACCTTCTACAATTTTTCTATGAGAATATTTAAAAATATTTGCTTCCGAAGCGTAAATTTTTAACTGAATCCACATATTAATATAGAAATTTATTTACTTTCTATAATATAATCACGAAAAGATTAAAACTTTAATAACAGATTATTCTTTCTGTTTCTTTGAAAAATTAAATTACAACGTAAACGTATTGCCTCAATGGTTATCTTTTAGAGTTAAGAAAAATAATGGTAACTAAAATTAATATTTAGTTGGTATATTATTAACTACAAGCGTAACAAATATATGCATGTTAATTTTAGCATGCGTGTGTATACTTGTACATACATATATGCCAAAACATATATTTGGACGTTTTTCTTTTGTAAATGACTCTACGACTCCGTTCTTGTTAAAATTTTCTAGCAAAGTGTCCTACAAATTTCCAATTATAAATGGGTGTGGAAACCTCGTTCCTAGTTCCCGCGACCGGCCCAAAGCCTCCATAGCGCTCCGTGCCAGCTCGTCGTCTTGGACGTTCCCCACAAATATCAACTTATTTTCTTTAATTGTTTATCTATAAGCTAATGTTTCATACAATATAAACTTTTTATGCTGAAAAACACATGAAAATTGCATAAAAATTCATTCAGTAGGACTCAAGTAATAAGCGAAGAGACAGACAGACCGACTAACCATGCGATATACAATTTATAGGCATGTAGATGACCACACTTAAACAAAAACTAACGGGTCGTAATTTTCCGTTGCTAAAGAAAATCCAGTATTGTGAAAATGGGTTAAAATGAAATAAAGAGAAAAAAATGATTTTGCTTTATCTCTATGCTATAATTTAAGTAGTTTCTTTCATATAACAGTTTTGAGACAGAGAGAAAGAGAAAGGGAGAGAGTTGCAATACGGGAGCAGATTGATGAAAGAGAAAACATAATGTCTCTAAAACAATATAAAAGTATAGTAAGGCGGCAGAATTGACTGCAACAAATGTAGCATAAACTCGTAGGTTAAATGTTGACGTCATTACAGTGACGAAGATCATTTTATCTTGACTCATATAATATAAGCCTAGTATGTTTTTCACAGACATAATAAATATACATTTTTAAATACAAAATTTTGTTTTGCTTCTGATTAACTTGTTTGAGTTTCTGTGAACTTTTTATGAACTCATATGTCATAACTTGTTCGATTGTTATTCGTAACCTATTTAGCTGTGATAATTGTCCTCTTAATTTTGTTACATTTACTACTATTTTGAATACTGTTCAGTTATTTAAATAAAGCGGTTTAACTGGTTAAGGACAATTAATTCTAATAATTAACATTTTTAAGCCTAATATTTCACAAACGGAAGCTGGTATCGAAAAAGTGTTTATGATATATCCCTAATATTTTTTCTACATATATTTAGCGACATCCTACAAAATGGGGTATGCGAAAAAAGTCACCCCACTACATGTATGGAAGTTACTCGGAAAACATACTAAAATTAAAGCTCTCTAAAATAAATATATTTTACATGAAAAATTCAAGTTAAATGACAACGAAGCTTTCCAACAGACCTTTCTCATATTTTGCAGTAAACATCGATAAACCATATTTTTATTGAAGACTTACGAATAAATAGGCAGCTGCCCGCCCGTGAAGCTAAGATGAGGTCGTGTTAAAATCCATAGAACTAAATATACGGTAGTCGATATCATGATCTTTATGCATGCTCATATTCTCATAATCATCCTTTTCTCCTAACTTTATTATTTATTTTAAGTTTTTATAATTCACAACCAATCGCGACGTATTCGTGTTTCGTTTCATTATCTATTTTATATCCTTTTTATGGTATATTATTATATCTCCAATATCTTTTCATTGTATATTATTATATTTTTTTTTATATTATTATAATTACATATTCAATTTCAAAAATACTTTTGCTTTAGAGAGCTCTTACTTTGAGGAAGATTTTAAGTTACAATTATCACTCTATATTTACGGGAGCAGATTGATGACAAAAAATACAAAAATCCATAGAGAATACTGTATAAACAGTACAATATAAAGGAAGACCCTATACTCCGATGATCGAGACCATTGTGAACGAAAAGGAAGCTTTTAGCGGTTGCTGGGTGCGAAGTGGAACAATATTATTAGAATGTTCTTAGGCGGATAAAGTTGCGGGAACAGCTTTTATAAAATAAAATTGTAAAAGATACAAAACTTTCAAATAATTGCTATTATAATAGTAATAGCTTGCACAGAATAAGATCAAACAAATGGCTGAATAACCTTACCGATAAACCTTAATGAAGGTAAAATTGAAAGGATATTTAACCGATAAACCTTAATGAAGGTAAAAATTTTTGCCAAAATTTAAATAGTATTTCAAAAATTATTGAGCGAAGTTAAAGCTTCTTTATTTATATAAAAACTTTATATTAATAATATTCATTAATCAAATGCTTTCAAAGATTTTTCCAATTCAGAAACAAAATTTTGTAGTTGTGTGCTATTGTTTTTCAACCACGTATATCATGTAGTATAAGACAAAAGTTGAATGCTCAAGTTCTTAAGGTATTTCCGTATATTTTTTATGTTATCTAACTTAACCAAGCAACGGCTGAACTCGGTATGATATTTTATGCAAAGTTCCTAAATCGCTTACTTGTAATAACAAGAATTGTAATAAAGTTTCATTAAGTTTCACAGAAGTTTTTTTCTTAAAAATATGTTCTGGTAAATTCTATTCGAAAAGTATTTGAAATATTAAATATATTTGATACTTTATCATTAAATATGTCTTTCATATACAATTATAAAAAACTCCCCAATTTAAATGAACATTTTAAGAAAAGTATAGAATTACGATTGGAATTTATGTAAAATGTAAGCTTTGAAATTAAGTTTTATTACAAAAAAATTGTATACCCTTTTTAACTAGTTAAACACAATTTTGGAAAGTTTTTAATTTCAATAGAATTGTTGAATATCTGGAACTGTCAACTAAGTGTTTGTATAACTACTCATAATAATGTTCTTTGCACAAAACTAAAAGTTCTAAACAAATCTATAACTTCCGATACTTCAATGGGGCTTAACCGTTTCTTTTCTAAGATATCTGAAATAATATTTAGGCAATTTTTTGGTGGTCTACTAGAAAATAAGTTTACTAAGTCAAGTGATACTAATATTAAAATCGAATGTTAGATGTATATTTTGGATTTAATTACAGAGATCATTGGAGTTTTTAATGGTATATTTAGGCGCAAATCTGGTTTTATTTCGAAAGATCTTTTTAAGTTAAATGGCAAATTTTTATAATTTATGGGTATATTTTGCTTATGAATTTTAGGTTCTCCATAGAGTATCGGGGGTCTAGGGTTCATGTCTGTAACTTTGCGTTTAGCGAATTCGTTAGGAAATATGATATTACAAGTTTTGATTATTTGTTTCACGTTATCTGCAAATGTTGTGGTGGGGTCCTTTTGTAGGTTTATGAAGTTTTGTGGTTTAAGGAAATCGTACATTTTATTTTTATATTCACTTTGGTCTAGGATAACTATAATGTTGCCTTTATCTACTTTAGCTAGAATGAATTTATCTTTATTAATTATTTTTATTAAAAATTTAATAAATACGCGTTTATGGAGATTGATTTTTGTCTTGCATTTTAGTTGAAAATTGTATTTTATTTTTTGCCCTTTTCTGATAATCAATCGTTTAGTTTTTACCATCTTATGTTCTAAAAAATATCAGATTTTTAAAATTGGTATTTTATTTCCCTAAGGCCATGTCCATTTTCGTCGGTCTCCTTTATAACGTGTGTATCAATGAATAGCTTTTGGTCAAAAGAATAAACAAAACATATAAGCATTCGAAATTTTTTATTTTATATAATAAATTTTCCTATTAATTAGGTTACACATAATGAGCTTATAAACACTGAAAATAGCAGCATTTATATGCCACAAGTTTGCTAGTTTATCTTATTTCATCAATATTTAATGACTTTATTAAGTGAAGAGAATTTTAAGATTTGACAACTATTTCCTCCACGTACAATTAATCCATGAAAATATTTTGATATGTTGAATTTTCTATGAGGTCAAATTTTAGGTAACTGATTACGGAATTAAATTTCACAGATTGTTAATTTCTTACGTCTATAGAAAATATCTATTTGTGTCTCTAAGTTTTGAAGTTCACCTCGCGTCATAATAGAAATGATTACCTACTATATAGAAGGATGTGGGGGTAAATCAAATGACTATAAAAACATGGGTTTTCATAGAGGTATTGTAAGACATATTTAAGATCTTTATTTCTGGTTTTACTTCATATTAGAAAATGATCGTCTTCATGGAAATTGTATACATCATTTTCAATTCTTCAACCAACATCGTAATTTTTCACAATGGCCACCACGCTATTGAACGGAGATGTATTCCATAAAGCTATCACAATATATTGTATGTCATCTATTTCCAGATAAAAATGATTACAGCGGATTGGTTCTGCAAATCAGTTGCTTGTTGAGGCGATAGAGAAAGAAAACAGAAGACTCTCTTACATTTAAGTTTATGCCACCTTTCTTCTTGTAACTGCACACCTGTAAAATTAATTTATGTAAATTATTAATTTCGCTTAATCGGACGAAATTAAATTTCTTTTAAAATTATAACTAAAAAGAAAAATGCGTTATTGTTTCATTTTATACCTAAATAATTTCATTTTAATTATTCGTTATATATTTTTGTAGAATAAAAGAAAATCGCTAATACACTGTCTTAACTACAGACCCACAGTTGAATGTCAAATAAACAAAAATTATTTTTATTATCATACATTATTTTGAATAATTTTACTATGTAGGTATATTTTATATTTTATTAATTACTGATAAGTATTATTATTTTTTGCATCCAGTATTCAGTTAAATTTTGTACATTTTTTTGTATCCCATACTTCGGAGTAAAGAAACTTTATTTTAAATACCCAGACTTTGCTACAAACAATTATTGAAAAAGTGATTAAAATAAATAAATGTTAATATTGTATTGTGATAAATGTTAACGTCGTTGTTTACGTTCATTTACACAAACGTTCCAAGCGTGCGTTATAATGAGTATATTCCAATTTTTTTAACACATGTTCGCAGCATACGTGATCACAAGTATTTTTTAAAGAGATCACATGAAGAACAAATTAAAACCCAATATTATTAATATCTCTTTATCCAAGTCCGACTAATACAAAATATACCCCATTATAAAATAAAGACATAGAAAACAATTTTAAAAATGTTGTTCTTAAATACCATATATCCTTAGGTATTGAGTAAATAAAATAAACTGCACGCATGTTTCAACTTGCGGGTTCATGTAAGATGGTATTCTAATACAAAAATTATATTGAATATATTTGGCGTTAATTTTGTAGAAATTCATTATTCACAATTAAATGAAACTACGTGATGTAGTATTATTTCTACTTTCTTTAAGTTCTTTACGACGACCTAAGTTTCGTTGTATTATAACATCTTCAGGTGGGCTATGAGCAAAGATTGCTAATAGTCTTTGCTAATAGCCCACATGAAGATGTTGTGATACAACGAAACCTAGGTCGTGGTAAAGAACTTAAAGAAAGTAGAAATAATACTACATCACGTAGTTTAATTTAATTATGGACAAAAATTATATAAAATATTAAGTCTTGGATATTACTGAGAAAAGCTAAATATAAAAATAATGAAAACATAATTAAGTATATTTCAAAATGTCTTTATGACAAAGCAACAAATACGATATGAGGTCATAAAAATATAAGCTATAATATTAATAGATGAAAATCAATTGAAATTAAGTTTTGCCACTTATATTAAATAAGTAATATAAATTAGAACTTCTGAAATCATTTCACGCCACCTCAAACAAATCTTCTGCTAAGTACTTGACGATTGACAACTGATATACGCGACAACCGAATATTTGCTTTCCTGTATTAAATATTTGTGGCACATTAGTAAGCTTCATTCAACATTATCCACTTCTCTAAAAACGATTCTTGTATATTCAATAATCAGAGCATGTCAATAACCCATTATGTGGTATTCACTTTACGGCTATTACGAAACTATTACGACATTACGAAATGACTTTTGTTACACGCGTAATATGTAGTATACTTTTTATGTGACTTTCAATCGTGCCTGATGGGAAAGTTTGTAATAACTTCCCGATGATGAAATATTTTGCGTTACTTTACACAGTATATAAGCTCCGATGGCGGCAAATGTTCTAGGCGATATTAATTATTGGCACACGCATGTAGACCGTGTGTTTCTCATTATATTATGTTACATAAATATTTTATGACGCTTGCCCGCCCTTTTATTTCCGTGAGACTTAAAAAGAACTGTTGATTACCCCTGAAGATAGTCAATTCCGTCGTAACTTTTACCGAAGTAAACTCTGATGAATAACGTTTCTCAAATTCAAACATTGAAGGATATAATTCATTATGCGATGTGAATGTGATGTTCAAACAAAATTGATTCCATGTCATAACACGATACCTAACTCATGCTACCTTATTAAAACATATTTTGCCACCCAAAACTATGTTTAAAAGGAATGACAAAATTCGTGTCAATACTGCAATTCATCAAAATATTCATGGTAATATGTATAAAGAACAGCAACTAAATCTGTGCTGAAAAACAATTCTTTTGATTTATTGTGCTTGATGGAAGCATAGAAAAAAACATGACCATGTTTTATATGAAAATGAAAAATATGAAAAAATCATGTTTTATAATAATTGGATGGGTTGTAATAATGTCAGTAATAACCATCGCATTGTATTTAAAAGGGGGGGGGCACCTATTTTGGCTAAACGTGACTTAAAGTCTAGAAACAGATCTGATATTGTGAATATTGCGACAGAGAAAACTTTAAAGCAAGTTGCGGCGAATTTGGGGCTTTAACTTTTGGAATTTATATGTTTGTACATCACTTTTATGCCATCACTCTTATACCATAACAAGTATGTCAAAATTTAGCTCTTATTGTTAATTATATTACATGATCTCTGAGAAAATAGGCTGTTACCAATGGGCAAACGAAGACCAGATACCGAGTTGTCTCTATAAAGGTTTTATTTTTTCTATTTTTAAGTGAAATGACCAAATAGGAGAAGAAAAATAAACGCCACTGAAACTTAATTAATCGGCTATTTCTTGCAAAAATTTAAAATTACCGCTTAAGCGCTGCGCGCTTAAAGAAACTATCTTTAATTCTTAATTTTTCTTCTTTTTTATTTTTTTTTATTTTTTAATCTGTACATATATCTTATTATCATGTTTTTAAACATAAACCAAGGACCTACTTACGGTATCTATAAAAGATATAATGTTTATTTTTGTTTAATGAGCCGACATCATTGTTGGCGTATTATGTTGTATGAACTCTAGAAAAAACATCACGTACATATACATCATAGCCAGATGACAATTTCCGCTCTTCACTTTTATGTCTTTTTCATGAATGTCTTCTAGCAATGCTGCCGCCAAAATATAAGCAGTATAATTTGTTGAAATATATACCGAATGAAGAACTGATTTTATTTGTAAACACAGGATTATTTATGAGTAAAAAAATTATAACTCTTAGACTAAATAATTCAGTGAAAACTCTATAATGTAAGTTCGTAATACATGAGTGACTCAGATAATTTTTTTTTCTGAAAATATTGTTCAGGGATACGCTTCAATGATTCGCCAGATTTGTATGCTCGTTCGCACTCACGCACGCACGCACGCACGTACGCTGCTCGCACTCACGCACGCACGCAAGCACGTACGCATGCACGTCGCACGCACGTACGCACGCACACATACATACATACAAATACATACATATATGTACATACTTTTTTAATAATTGTTATGCGTGATACCAAAGAAAAGTTGGGAGGAAAAGCCCATTATACACTTTTTTTCTCCAACATTTTGTAATTAGCGGTTACATTTTTAGGCGTTAATACAGGTTTTCACTTCAATCTCAAAGCAAAGGGTAATTTAGATTACCTCTTAACGTAGGTAAACGAAGTGTTTAATTGTCTTTTCTTTAAATATTCTTTTACACTAAACTGTCTTTTAAAATACTACTTCAGTTTGTGTAGGTACTCAAAAGGAAACATGTTCGACGCGACATAATTTAAGAATTATCAAAAAAATGAATGCATGGTTTGATTGCACCACGTAACTCTTTTAAATTGCTTGTTGTTACGATATTTCAAGAAAAAGGTGTGCTGAGGGAATAAAAAACGTTATCTTATTAAAATAAAGGGCGACAACAAATAATTCCATTACGCCGATGGCGGTATTTAATTAGCAAAGTGAAGCTGAGTAAATAAGCTTGCCGCTGTCATATTGCCGAAAGTCTCCAAAGTATTCTTAACTCGTTAAATTCTCGAAAAACTCAACAACAACATTTCTCTTCTAAATATAATAGTTAAAAGAAATAAAGGGCAAATGTTAATTTCTTAAGATTTTTATGACTCAAAATGAAAAACCTTTATACGAACACACAAGTGTTGTCTGTCATATCAGAAATTACTGAACGTATAAACTTCAAATTTCAACTTTCAAAGTTTTAGATAATTAGTTTATATTTTTACAGTTGTCCTGAAAAATAGGAAAAACATAAATAATCCCTGCACACTTACTTCCAAAAATGGCTGAATCTAAAATTTTGAAGAAAAAAAAGTGTTTTTAGAAGCCCAAGCAAATATTGTAGGAAAACTATAACGATGATTCGAAAAGTTAATGTTTTGGAGATATTCACCGTAATATGTATTTCCCTTTACATTGTGCTTAATTACATTAGGTATTCTTAAGTTGTTACAGCACCAGGAAGTCCACATGGGGAAAGATTCATATTAAATAAAGTACTTTTACTTCAAACGAAGTAAGTAAATCTCACTGCGTCAACCAGGCTAGCATTTGATGGGTTTTCAACTAATGCTGAGTATGAAGAGCTGATAAATATCACGGTTATTAAAGAAATTATAATTAATTGTTTGCAAATAGTGTTTAATGTGAGTATTTTTATTTACAAATGTTAAATTGAAATTGTTGCAAAAACTCTTTAAAGTTTTCTTACTTTGTAATATTCCTATGTTTTGGTAACGTTAAAAAATATTCAAGATCATTTTAATTTCGTATTATAGTAAAATTTAAATACATATAAATTTTGAACCAAATGAATGGAAAAAAACTAAATTATCAAAAAACACGTTAATTTCTTATCGACGAAAAGAACAATATTTAAGTGCCAATTCAATATTGATAGCATTCCCAAACGAATGAAAATTATGTATTTTTGATGAGATATCTGGCGAGGGAGGTATTTACTATTGAAATAACTGTTTGGTATTAGATTAATCAAAAATTTTAGCTGAAATGTAGGAAATATTAGAATATCAAACAGTTTTAATTATATGATACTTTAATACCAATTGAATTTTTAAGTGTCATTACAAGTAATGAAGATTATGTAGTATTAAAAAAAAGGGGTCGCCATTTGGGAGTGAATTAACTAACTATACAGCCGCAAACTTAAATATATAACACATACTAATCTACACTTAAATATATAACACATACTTTAACCTTAATTTACACGTGCTCGTGAAACGTAAATGTGAACAGAACTCTTTTTAATGGGCACTGGCGATGACTGCAGATTAAAATGACAAGAAAAATAAATATTAGGCTTCCGGTCATGAGGTAATGAATAGATATATCAATCTCAAGTTATAAAGCAGACATAAAATTTAATTCTAAAAAGAGTAGTAGAAATTTACTTAACGAGGCGTGATTAAAGTTGAATTAAAATAAATATATTGCAATTAAACAGATTGTAAGTGTCATTGCAAGTTTGATAAGTTGCTAGTTCGCAATACTCCTAATCTTCCAATTACACAAAACCAAAAACATTTCAGAAACGCCGGAAAATACTGTACAACACAAAGTGTCAGGGTTAAACAATGGAACATGAAAAAAATCAAGTCATATTTAGCTGTGAATAAATTACGATCGTACAAGATTTAAGCTACTTGATTTTTTTTGACCGTTAAAAGACGGCAAAGACTTCAAATTGAATCAGGTGAAAAAAGCAATTCCCATTACAGCTTTTCCAGCTTAATAAAAAAAGCTTCGCTACGTATGATCTACTACTGCCACAAAATGTGGGGTAGGTGGGTGGTGGGTTCATACTGGCACCAGCCCAGGAATAAAGTTTGCATTTATGTATGTCTGATTATGTCTCGGAATATTTTAGTGCATTTCCATCACCAGAAGTTCAATTTTAGTGTTATAACAATAATAAAGTCAGATGTCGTCACTAGTTGAATAATTGCTGATAAATTGCGTCAATTAGCAAACTATCCCGCCTGTAGATGTAGCAAAAAAAATTGACAAATGCTAACTTGGCAATGATTATCTCGTGTAGAATTAATCTTGACACAAATTTTGTGTAACCAAGCAAACAAAGCTAATGTTCAAAGATACTGCTGGCGAAACGAGTCGGCCTACTATTTTATGTGCGTTCAATTTCGGGTATGTTTAGAAATTGTGGCTTAAATTATCAATACATAGTTTATTTTACCGTCCCGACCAAAAATGATATTCAAGATTTCTGTCTTGGAAAGCAAACCTACGAATCCAAATAATGTTCGATTGCAGCGTGTTAGAATCAGCAATATATTTATGAAACATTCAAACAATACATTTATGAAGCGTATGTGTGTGTAAAATATGTCCATATTGTATATGTGTTGGCATATATGTACGTACAACAATTCAGCCAAAAACCTTTGTCGAAATTCCAACTTCTTTCAGGAATACAATACAAATTTAATTGAAGCGAAAAAAGAAAGAAATGCTTACTCTATGTATAAACATAAATATCTTATGCGGAATTTTGGAAAACTCTGAGCGTGAAAATTACTTTTAATGGAACATTGCAACTCTACATACTTAAACAATCCTATGCACTTCAACTGCCTTTGCTAATGCGATATAAGCGGTAAATTAATATTTTGATATAAATAGTAACATAGTATAAAGTATATGTCAATCTTACACGCAAAGATGGAAATTTGAAATCACATAACATCAAAGGCGTCTCATCCGAATATCAGGAAATAACCAAATTACGCAGCGTCATAAATTAAAATCCAGTCGACGGGAAATATCAACTCGCTTTATAATCTCCCTCGAAAAATTCGAGAATAAGCAGCACGTGAAATTGGATATAGCTCGTGTCTTCAATGCTCGCATCATTCCTTCCCAGAAAGTTCAGACTCGTTTGGCGACGTGATTCATTGCAGGCACAAGTCGCTCGAACGGAGTTTCGACAGAGATATTTGGTAGTATGAACTGTTGCACGACATATCGAGTTGTAATGTCTGAACTTATTAAACTTGTTTACACAAAGTAATTTAATATATTAATATGGGCATAGAAATAAATGAGGCGTTCATGATGATTAGTATTAACCAAGTATCTGTACATTTAAAACATAAAGGTATTATCTGGAGAGAGATATTATCATCTCTGCTGCTCACGGTGGGCTTACTGGACCTTAATAATAATTAATATATATACCACTTAGGAAACTCAGAGGGGAGGAATTAGTGAGAGCGAAGAAGATAATCGTCCGTATTGCTGTCGATCGTCCCATTTGTATTGTTAAAAACCGACATAAGAATTTTGTACATTTCGAATTATTTGCATTCGTAGAGCAAAGTGATAAAATGTATCCCTTTTTTTGCCCGTTGTGAAAGTCGCTTTGAGTTCGTTGACCCATGGTTTACACATTCATTCTTTACACTTAAGAGTTTTGACAGTAGTTTATTTTAGACACTTCGTCATTGACCAAAGAAACTTCTTTGTATATAAATAAACAAATTGCGACAATAAAATTCATAGAATTGAAATAGTGTCCGAGGCTCGAAAATTAAAACCTTTTAAAGGATTCTAGAAAAGATTGCACTGAGTGACGTATTTTGCAATATTTTTCTTTCATCTTCGTCAATTTTTTTATTACTAACTTATTTCACATCGCCTTAACTTTATTAGCGTTTCTTATTCTTTTCAGCACATGACTCCATTTTTTTATTTACCTTACGATAAATTTTATTTTACGTAAATACGTTAAAATAATATTGTAATAGTAAAAATAAAAAAATTGTGCGTGTCAGCGCCGACGCGCGACTGGATATTACTCCTTAAGTACGATTGTCTTGGAATGTATAAATTAGGTAACACTGTATGCAACTATAAATATCGATACTTTAATAAAAAAATGCTGACAATATAAATATTTTTAAGTAAAACCCAAATGATTAAGATCAAATTTATGCAACAAAATTTAAAAGTAATGTCAGACTAAGATGTTAAAATTAAGAGACTTGTAATTTTATTGTATAGAATAAACCAAATATTCACACTTAAAACATTTAATGATTACAATTCAATAATTATATTAGTTAAATTCAATGTGACTAGCGACATGATTCCCTTTACCTCTATGAAATGGCATTCTGTAGTTATCTATATGTCTCGAAATAGTTGGTACATGTTAACAGAGATGATTCCAACTGAAAGCTCTAATGACGCTAGCATTTAAAACATTCCAGATTTTACGAAAACGCGGTTGAAATTTTGGAGAGGATAATTTTTTGTGATTGAAAATAGGGGTTGACCCAAATATTGAACCTCAGTTTCGCTTTAAATGCCTGCTTATTCAGCGATCCTTGATGGTACATGCGACAAAAAAGTTTTATCTCTACTTTTGACGTGAATACGTCTTTATATTTGCTACCATACGGGGGCAATCCAAAAAGCCTTATGATAACAAAATCTAAATAAAAACAAAATCTGAATAAATGGGAATAGAATTAAAAATGGCTGCATAAAAACTAACGAATTATTTTACTATCAATTAACAATTCATCGGCAGATACTTGGAATCACTCATTGGTATTTTTGTATACTAGTCACTTATACAATTAATATATTCAACGTATAATTTACACTTTTAACCAGTTTTTTTCAGCAAGAAATTGTTTCAAGTAAACTAATAATCCATGTATTTAAGTACTTTTAAATGTTTTATTGCAAATAGAGAATAAAATAGAAGATATAAAAAAATATTATTTATAGAGTAAATACTATTGTTATTACGCCTTTAAATATACACGTACAAACTAATACACACTACCAACAACTAATAACCAAGGTGGTCTGTCGAAATTATAGGTATCTACTTAGTCGGCAAACAAACTCTTAAATAAATATATAAAATATATTTGTTAGTATTAATATTTCAAATACAAAACTTCTGAATTTTACATACAGGGTGGGGTCCATCTACCTTAAATGGAGAGGAAAAAACCCAGTAGGAATTCAACAGAAAAAAATTAGAAGAGGCGCGATTGTTTCAGATAAGTGTTTATAAATTGAGTGCATTTTAAAACGAGGTAAAATAAATTCCATAACTTGGAAAAGTTTTGTGAACGGAGAATGAATATTCAAAACAAGACGACTAGTGTTTATAAATGAGGAGTGGATATAAGGTATTTGAAAATGTACACAGACTATGTATAAGTAAGAAACTCAGTATAAAATATATCAGATGTTATAAGGCAGCGAAAGGATATGATAATTACAAATTAATTTCCAAATAAGCTGCGACTTAAATTTAGAAATATGATTATATTTTGAGATCAGATATGTTTCAGGCCACTTTTTTTATCTATATTATAAATCTAATTACAGTGATAGAATTTTAAAAAGATAAATGTTTAGGAGCAGCAAATGCAATAGTTTATGAGAAACCAAGTTATCAAATAGCCATATTATGAAACTAAGTTGTGTTATAAATAATGAATCTAAATGATTTGGAATTACATCCATCTATACCTCTCCCGCCCGATTCTTCTATTGTGTTACTTCGTCTTCTTGGTCGTCGTTTTACCCTCTTATTTACGTAGGATAAAACGTGGATCACTTTTAAACATCATCATTATCATTGACGCTACGCTTTCGGAACTCTCACTCTAATCCGCACAACTTCTTGCACGCCCGAGCACGCTACCCATGATCGGCGTCATCAGACCGACAACAACCTCCAGCGATGGAGATTTCGTTCATTATTGTCTCCTTTTGCCTACATATCGCTCCTGCGGGATCTGTCGAATAATTTTATCTTTCATTGTGCATTCCACATATCGCAGTGGACATGGTTACCTTGAGATTGTCAAATGTACCACTCCACTTAATTACCTTTGTCACGTAGCAAAAGCATTGTCCAAATTCCATTACCTAATTGTTTTATTAACAGAATTCTCCTCGCACAGCACCCCTAATCATTTATTGAAATTCAATGCCCATAAGCACCTAAATGTTATGTATATTTATGATAATTTTACGAATAACTAATGAAAATATTATGTTTGAAACAAAGCGGCAGGTAATTAATGAATCAACGAATTTATGAACATATTAGTTATGGAACAATTTTAAAGATAAACGTAAAGTCTATTGAGAGGAAAGAGATATGCTCTGAGAATAAGACGAGTGCTCTTGCGAATAAAATATAAAAATATGGGATGTGCTTGTCATATCATTTGAATTTTTTCCGCTCGTGATATTTTGAGATGATTATCGTTATGTTTATATGTGTGTACATATATATATATATATATATATATATATATATATATATATATATATACATATATATATATATATATATACATATATATATATATATATATATACATGTATATATTAACACATATTCATTTTTGTATGTAACGTAAGACAACACTCGTTTTAAACCTTCACCAAATATATTTATATATTTATAATCAGTACTCGACTCATTTCACTTTTAAAAAACTTATTAGCACCGAATTATCACGCGGTTTTTCCAGTCATTCTTTATTTATTATTTCTCCCTTAAAAATTCCATAATACTTCTACGAGTTTACCTTTCCGCTTAAAATCAATGGTATGCATAAGTTTAACTTGCACTGTTTTCGGAAAAATCTTTTGGTTAATTTTAACCCAGTGGTTATAAATGTTTAATAACAAATCGTTAGGAAATTGGGGATAGTCACATAATTTTTATCATTCTTCAATTGTTCTTAAGTAAATGTAGTTGGAACATAATTTCTAATATGTTTTGGATATCTAGCAATACAGGTAGACCGTCTATGTTCTCAACAGTACATTCAAACAACATGAACGATTTTTGAATCATTAAGAATATTACCAATATCGGAAATATTTGGCGTTAATTTTGCAGAAATTCATTATCACTTTATTTTTATTCACAACTAAATGAAACTCCGTGATGTAGAATTATTTCTACTTTATTTAAATTCTTAACTACGACCTAGGTATCATTGTATGACAACATCTTTACAAATTGTCCACCTGAAGATGTTATTGTACAACGAAACCTAGATCGTGGTTAATAATCTAAATAATGTAGATATAATATTATACTATATCACGTGGTTTCATTTAGATTTATTTTTTACCCAAGTAGAAGAGTCTTACGTTTCCAAAAAAATTTAGAAAATCATATCTCATTTAATGTCACTACCTTAACTTTACCTCTCCGATCTGGCCCTATCTTACTTTTTTAGATTTTGATTTATGTTTAGGATTTTTGTTTCTACTTTATGCCTCCCACTTTTAAATGGTTCTAATATGCATTACAATGTGACTTTCGTACATACTACTCTTTTCTAAAATACTAAAAATGTATTAACCTAAATTAGTTTCGGCCTACTTCTGATTTAATAGCAGTAATATTCTGGAGGTAGGTAAATAAGTAAAAAATTTACTTTAATGTGGAACAAAATACATTTTAAAAGTTTAATATTTGTCCGTATGTATTAACCATTTATAGTTTAGATAAAATTATAGGCATATGAAAATGGTATGATTTTGCGATTTTCAAAACAATACAATACTGAAAATATTTTAATCAAAATCTTCGTTGTGTCAATTTGATAAACTGGGAAACTGTGTATGTTTATATTTCAGGGTTTGGCACTGACAAAATTTATCATGTTAAAATGTAACCTCACATATTTCATTCATCGTCTTGCAGCCTTTATTATACATTTTGGTAGCGCAAATTTTTTTTTCTGTTTTCTCTTAAAAATAGACTACGAAAATAAACTGTAAATCTGTGGATTTAATCCCTTATTACGTAGAGAAATAATTTATTGTCCCCTATTTTCTGAATCATAATTACATTTAAGGGTCATAATCAGAAACTCAATGAACATAAACCTTAATAAAAACATTGACAAACTTTACTAAAGTTTTCTTGTGAAAATATTCGAAGCTGAACGAGCTGTCTGCCGTGTAACCTAAATAATAATCCTATTGTGTTAATGATACTGCGCACCGTACGTAACAGAAAAGGTAGCGTATCGAGAACAAGATACTGTATGGAAACGAAATATTCGATATATTTTTATTCTGTACTCGGAAATCATGGAAATTTTTTTGCTACACCAATTTAGCAACAATCTTATATTATCATTTATAGGTATATATGTATATATATATATATATATATATATATATATATATATATATATATATATATAATAATAACAAAACAGTATTATGATAATTTTACTTGATCACACAATATATCGTCCGAAACTAAAAAACTAAATACGCAGTATAACCTCCGTGTCCTACGGTTGAAAGCATTGTGAGGGCGATGCCGCATAAGAAACCAAACGTTCTTATTACCGGCTAACTTCTGTTCGTGAAGTTTTAATATTCATGCATCATCGTATCACGTACCATGAGAGGGATTAAGTTACCCATAGAGAGGCAGTGAACATACTTTGTTGCTACCAGGAATGTATTTTATAAAGAATTTTTTAATTGTTGTAGCTTCGATAGTTTTTGAGTGAATTTGTTTTGTATTAACAAGATTATACTGACTATATCTCAAACTTTTGAAAGTTCCCCAGTCATCTACATCTCTATTGATTATGATCATTAAAACTTTCATTATTAACTTAATCGAATAAGCTCGCATTAAATTTTATTAATAATATTGAGGCAAAATTTAATCGATTCAAAAAGATGGGTCTACCTTGCCATAGCTTCGAATTCCACAAATTCTGAACTGCGATAGAATATCCGGCCTGGTGTCACTAATCATTTAAAACAAGGGGACTCAAAAAGAAAACGAAAATTATTAAAATGTGGGAAGTGAATTATGAAATCTATAAATATTTCTTAAATCGCCTTTTTCAGTAAAAACGAACTGTGGCTGATTGATTAATGGCTGTCATAATCATTACGAATTTAATTTATTTGTATCTAATTTAATTACTATCGATTTTTCATAAAGTAGTTAGATACTGACTAGGCTTCAGTATTGTTCGGACTGTTTCTCGCGTGAATACTACTACGATAATCAGCAATGCCTTCGACTAAAGTGGGTGATGTGAAAACCACTAATTTTAATTTTGAAAATACACTGCGGCCTATTTTGTTCTCCAAATATTTGCTCGGTGCCGGGAGACACGAGCCGAATGTACTGAGAATACTGTGCTGTGTCAGGATATGTATTGCATTATTTATCGCATCAATCTATAATTTTAAGTATTATAAATATTTGAACTTACAATCTTTATACGAATTCGTAAAGATCGGCTACGCTCTGTACTTGATGGGCTCAAACGTGCTATGGAAGAGGAATATGTTCGTAAATCTATTTCGTCAAATTGGCGAAGTGGACGAAATGTTCGAGGCTCATCATCTTAAAAATTTGTTCAAATATTATAAATTACGAAATTTTATTGTAATTTTTGTGATTTCTATCTTCCATTTGACGGTGATTTTTCTTTATTTTTATACCTTCAATCTAAACATAATACAAATTTTGTATGTTCTTCACAATGTGATTTTTAAAATATATTTTGACTTAGAAATGTTATTATTTTTTACACTCGTCAATAGCATAAAGAATCGCATACAATTAATCAATTCGTATATTAGTACTGAAAATCGTCAGTCAGAATTTGCATCATTAAACAGATATTCGACAAATTCTAATTCTCAAAACGAAAATTCGAATTGCCAGTATTATGTTCTACCTTTTATAGGAAAAGACATTTTCCCTTTGTCAGATTTCCTCATGAAATTGACGGATCTATGTCAATTATTAAATAGCATGTTTGAGGTTCAGGTATGAAATATGAATGGAACTGTTTTCGCATACCTTTGTTTTGTTTAATTTACGATATTGGAATGACAAAAATAAAATTTAATTTCAGCTGTTTTTAAACAAATTTTTGACATTTCTGAATATATTATTGGCCCTTCAACATATTATAGAAGATTTAAATGTTAATGTGAGTAAAAACCGTATGTTATTGTTGGTAAAATACGACGTTATTGCACCTCAGATATATATAAAATATCTAGTTACATCCTGTGGATCATTTAATTCCAAAACATTCAATATACTTACTAATTTGTTATATTTTTGTATATTTGCATATATTTTTATAAAATAATATGATGATAATTCTTCCAGGGCTTTGAAACTTTTTCTGTATTTGTTCAATTGGTTTGGTTTGTCCACTTTTTGCTGTCGATGATCGGAATATGTATCGCGGGTGAGAAACTTTACGCAGAAGTGAAAAAAATCAAATCAAATTTTGCAGAATTGTTAAATGAGGACCATTTTCGTACGTATTTAATTTACATCATAATTGTACTTTTATTTATATAATTATTAGTTGTTAAATTTCTAGAATTTCAATGTGTGGCGTTTCTTTGTTCAGCAAGCGAGTTTGAGTTTGGCGAGAAAAGAACAAAACATGATCATTTTACGAAATGAACTTAAAATGTCGTTCATAACGAAGAGCGAGCGAAGCCACATGAATATTTGAACAAGGATAGATTAAAATGTATATGGGAGAGTACCCTAAGAGAAACACGGTCAAGTTTTCATCCCAAAGATTAAAAATAGGAATTCTTTTATAAAGGTAAAGAAATTCCGATAAATTGTAGATTTCATCTAGGGTGATCTACAGGGTTAAACTTATCGGATGATGGCCGATTTATTGGCTGCCATTCTAATATATATAATATATATATATATATATATATATATATATATATATATATATATATATATATATATACATATATATATACATATATATACATATATATATATATATATATATATATATATATATATATATATATATACTAGTAATAGTATCACATAAAAGTACTAATTGGCTGTAAATTAAACTTAAACTATCATCGTGCCAAAGGTTTACAAATAAAACTAAGGAATACTATACTTTTTATATGTAAATAAAACGTTCGTAAGTTAGAAGATAATTCAAAAATATTAGCCTAGTAACTATTCCCAATTGGATGGATTGGGGTTGTCTCAGGGCCAATCCTGGGAACAATAACGACCCACCTCATACAAAAGAGGGGACCTTCAAAAGTCTCCTAATAATGTACCGTATATACAATCTCAGCGAATTCCACTACGATGTGGATGTCTACGAAACTAACAAGTTCGGAAGGGATGGCTAGCCATTTTATCTTAACTAGTGATAAATTAATTTACTGCCAATCATCTGTTTAATATATAGTTGAGCGTTACTATTTAAAAAAAATTAAGGAAAACTGTGTCATTAACATTTAAGAAAATACATGACATATTCTTTAACAACAACATATACAAAGGCTTTTTATTCTTTAGAGCTGCTAAAAATCACAGACAGTTGGAACTTACACAGGAACTCCTCGATTGGAATAAGACAGGACAATTAACTGTGTTCCATATGTATAATATACGGATGTCTCTCCTACTAAGCTTCCTGAGCTTAACAGTGACATATGCCATTGTTATTATTCAGTTTTTCAATCTCACATAAATTTTAGTAATGTATACAAAATATTTAATTATCTAGTGAATTTGATGTAATAATATGTGCAAACATCTATTGAATAATAAATATGTTTTTGTGTGTTTTTGATTGCTTATGTAATACTTAAGAGTTAAATACACTATCTTTGAAAAATAAACTATTCCTTAATATTTTGTAACACCCTCCTTCAGTCACATAAATAATACTTTTGAATGTAATATTAAAATCCACATTCCAATATTGGTATATTATTGAATTTGCATTTGGTTAAATATGATATGACTTTTATATTAATATGAATATGCAAATATCAGTTGTATAAAATAATCACCTAAAATGGTAGTTTAATAAAATTACTGACGTTATTGCGTTTCTTTGAATTTTTATTCCCCGTAACTAGCCGTAATGACCACAAAACGATGAAACTAAACAATTTCTCCAGCTTTGATACTGAAGGCATAGACTCCGAGTGTTCCGTGAAAAGCAAATTAGTTTCCGGTACGGGTTATCATTGAAATTAATATTTGTTTAAGGGAAAATCTCCAATGTAGTTCTTGTGATTTGTCTCTCGAAAATATAGATTAAGATTGTTTGTAATATATTTTGTTTTCAAAACCAATCTAAGTCACAGAACTAGCTGGACCTAAGCAGTAAAATATGCTATGATTATAAACAGTACCTCTAACATACTATTGGAAAATAAAATATAAATGGAAATTAATTTCTTTGGGGGCATTAGATGGCAAGAAATGTAAATGAAACCTCTCATCTTATAATCTCACATCATAGATAAATGAGACATCAGATGATATCAGCTTAAATTTTAACAGACCGTCACGATTTGTATTATTAACGTAGGCATATTATGTACCATTAAATGTTTATAAATACCTCGAACGGAAGTCTCGTAGCGCCAGTTCCACTCGTGCTTGACAGGTTTATATTTTAACACGTTTTCACCATCGGCATTCACATTTGTCGATACGTTTAGTTATATAAACATTTTTACCGAATTCGTATAAATGATACATTTAAAGGCGAATGGTGACCCCATAGTATTCAACGCAAAGGTACATTAGGTTTCTGGGTGTTAATTAATCTCCAGGTTTTTTAATTTTCCCACATAATTTAAAATAAATCTCAATTAGTAGATTAAGAAAATCTGAATATTCTCTGCAGGAATATATATGACTGCAACAGATCTAATAAATCTTTATACTGATAAGATTTGTCAGTTTTATGAGATTATAAGAGGTAATTTGAATTATTTATGAGAATTATTGTCCAACATCGAGAGTTTACTTGTGACTAACGATAATATGAAGAAGGCTAAATTTTTACTGAAATAAAAATATTTAGAGAAATTTCTTTATTATTATATATTTTGACAGGATTTTCCGAAATATAATGTTTAAATGCAGTAGGCTTCCCTTTATCAGCTGAGGATAGGATATCATTAGTAACAGACAGAAGTGCTGTAGATGTACTGTGTTGACCACGGAAACCGATTGGGTACGGCTTAGCGCTTTGATGGAATCTAAAAATCTTTTAAGCTGACTACAAACAACTTTTTCTATGATTTTAGACATTGCCGGTAGAATTCTTATGTGGCTAAGATCGCTTAATGACTGAAAGCTACTCTTCTTGCCCATTGGGATAACAATTGTTTTTTCATATCTCTGGATAGGTAGAACGGTTTAGATAATTATTGAGTACAAATTACCAAATTCCGGCTCAAAAGACTGTAAAAAGCCATTGCACTAAAGTCCAGTATTTAACATGAATTCATGTAAGAAACTAAGCTTTACTTATAATGATAATAACAATAAGAAAACAAACCAAATGAGTTCATCAAATGATATAATTTTTTATCAATTATTGGTCGCAAATAAGGAAAGAGGAGATAATAATACTACAAATGCTTCTCATTATCCATCAAATATCTACTTGCTACTAGACAAGGACAATGACTACGTACTTGATGAAATAATGTATTAAAGCATTAATATTAAGGGCGCAAGCCCGTCAGAAACACTAAAGGACCACGAAGTATATCGATCGTCATCTGCGCCACGATGTTGATTTATCTAATTGCATTTCATCGCTTCGAAAGTATCACACAACAGGCTGTCTAAATGATTTATTCCCGATGATTGAGGTTTTAATTTAAATAATCATGTATATAATTATATTCTTTCTTCTGTTTAAACGAAATGTTTTTGAGCAGTGCATTATTTATTAAAAAAAACAATCCAGTTTTATTTTAACAATTCACGATTAAATGAAACTACGTGATGTAGCATTATTTCGACTTTTTTTAAGTTTTTTTGCCATAACCAGGTTTCGTTGTATTACAATATCTTCAGGTGGGCATTAGTAAAGATTAGCAAAGATGCATTTTTACATTATAATATGAAAATATATGATAAACTTATAAGTGAATGGGCGACCGTTGATAAGATATAATTCTGGTTATTAAATAATTCTTCCGTCATTTTGAATTATATAAATGTATTTCAACTCGAAAATTATGCGTCTTCAAAAAATGTTATTTTTATCGATACCTCAAAAGTAGTAAAGGGAAGCTGAATAAAAAAAAATTTTGAATTTCGAGTTACATAACCGGTTCATCGTTGGTAAATAAAGTAGGTGTAGTTTTATATAGAGCAGGACGAGAAACTGAAGTGGTGGAAGGGTGTATTTGCTTAACTGTTCTAATATTATATTTATTTATTAATCTACTTTAATATATTTAATTGATACATATGGCGGACTTATTACTACGGAAGCAATCTCTAACATACAATAAGAGAAACATGCGAGGAAAAGAGCTGTTTCAAAATGCTCTTTAATATTTACGAATGAATGTCCTGTCACATTATAAAAATTGCATTTTTTCAAAACAAAACAGTGTGCTACTAAATTCTTATCTAGTTTAAAAAGAATGTTTACCGATATTTTTTACTACACCTCAGGTTCATCTGATTCAAGTCGCTAGCAGGAATAATTATTCCAGATGAAATTATTACGTTCACTAACATTAAAACTTGATATGAAGATACAAGTCTTTTAAATTCAAATTAATAACGTATTTTTCATATCATATTCATACAATACATTAAACAACGTTTGAATCTTTTTAATTACGAGATATTCTAAATAATAACATCAAGATATAGAGATTTATAAATAAGTAACCTGATGAACCTCTTCAGCGTAGCTCTCTTTTTCAAAAGCGCTCCGAAATTCTACTTAATACTTATCTTTTCCTCGATAATTGATAAATAAATCTGTATTCGGAATATAAATACACTTATATATGAAATTCAAAAATTAATTTAGAATTCTGTGTAATTCCTAATTACTATATTACTATTTAACATTCCTAGTCTGATAAGGAGTTATGAGGTGTTACGAACACCTCAATAAAGAGAAAATATTTATTTTAGAAACGATTTTAGAAAATACTTATACAGCACAATACGTCTCTTGGCCAGAAAAATGTAATATTAGTTTTAAAAGATCGGAAAATTCAATGTAAATTTTTCACCCCCTTGCGTTTTCTTTAACTCAAAAATGTTAAATGATTTATAAGTAATTACCCCTAATTCTTCAAAAGATGTTGAAATAAAGTTTAAAGAAGTAAACAATTTTAGCTGCCAATATGATGAGGACAATACATTTCTATTTGAACAACCACACACAAGGCACACCACGGAGCTGCGTTACGTGAAGTAGCTCTGGTCACTGTTCTATTTATTTTTTACTGAAGTAGCTCGGGTTTATTTTGGCAAATTAATTAATTTCACCTGAGAGCAACATATTGCGAAACGTCCTTGATTAGCATGTCGCGGAGCTGACAGCGAGCGGGTTCCGGTCGTGTCGAGTTATCGACTGAATAATAGAAAAGGAGAGGGCGTGGGGAAGGAAAATGAAAACGTTCCACGTTGATGTATGGAGAATTAACAGAATTAGCAAAACCTTTGAGAGCGAAATCCTTAAAAGATAGTTCTAATTTCTGCTAGAATTTATTTCGTTCTTATTTTTTTTATAATTTAAATCGACTCCAACATCATTTCAATGTGTAAAAATGAGTTCTGTTTGTTCTTTAACATTATAAAATTTGTGACAGTTTTTGCTACTATTATAAAATACATCACAGAAAATTAATTATAATCACTGGATGTATTATGGATTTGAATTTATTTACATATAAGCAATATTAAGAAGTAATTTAACATACTAATCGTCCTATTGTAGATTGTTATTTTAAATGTGGCGTTACCAAGAAAGATGAAAACTAAAGCTTTCAAACCTATAATCTGAATTTAAATCTATGTAATAAACTTCAACATAAATGCTTTCAGAAAACTAAATTTTTATTTAATATCTTTTTTGAGTGTTATGAAAGCGAAAAATCATAAAAAGTTTCATGTATTTCTTGAGTACATAAATACAGATTTTTTTTAACTTTAATACGAAATAAACAGAGAAATAGCTCAGTGATACGATACGCCCTTAGTTCAGTTTTACAAGTATTGTATTTCTGTTTTTATTGTAAATTCCAAACATATATTTGCTTTTTAGCAGTTCAAACTTTTTAATAACGACGATAAGACAGCAGTGGTATAGTGGCATTTTGTGTAAACCCAAATTCCTCCCTTTCTAAAACATCGTTACGGAATAAATATATTTCTGTCTGCATTATCTCATAATCTCTTATTAAAATGGAGTAGGTAGCGATATTGAACCTCAACATGACCTCAAAAAATAGTAAAGTAATGACAGCGTACAACATTTATATTTACATATTTAAACTATTATAGATGTCTCTAACGCAGTCAGATATAGACCAAAATATGACCAATTTACGAATCTTATCGATAGAACACAAACTCAGATGCTGCTGTTGAGAAACGATGTCCTCGTTTGGTATCAACATTAAGCATTGAGACAAATATATGTTGTACGATACCCTGTCATCCCTGACCACTTATTGTCGGTATCTTCTATTTTTAGGATTACATCCAAATTGTTTATTTTTGGACACGACCTGAAGGAATGGAAGTCAGAAGATGAGCGCCAAACCATTTTTTTGCAAAATGACTAAGACTACTTCATTGCAAAGTTACAGCAAAGAGCTTACAATATCTTAAGTTAATGAAATGCGAAAATCACACACTATTAATGGTAATAGTTTAATATATTTAAGAATTGGCCGAAATAAATATATATATATATATATATATATATATATATATATATATATATATATATATATATAGAATTGGCTTGATATACAACTGTACTCTTTTCGTAAATGAACAAAGGTAATAACCACTTTCCTAAAACAAATTTACGAATATGATCGTCTTGCATCTTTCTTTGCATTAAGACATGTCAGTGTATCCTAAGCAAATCACATCTGGTCACATAATGCGTATCAAGAAAAATTCGATTTATATAATGACACTAGATTATGCCATCCTCTTTATTCGCATGGACAAGTGTAATGTAATCCGTGCGTTTATCTCGGCTACAATTTATTTTATTTATTCCAATTTTTCCCAAAATTTCTTCACGTACATTTCTAACATCATAATCGAGCCATAAGAAGAAAATATTTTATGTTTACCCATGGGGACCACGCTCTGCTTTAGACATTGGAAATACACGCTATGAATTAAAATATGCTAAAATTAAACATACAGAATTTTTCTAACAAACAACATTACGTTATCAAGCAGGAACCTAATGAATATCATAAAAGTTGAATCATATCTCTCGAGTATTTCTTCCGATTTTTGTGTAAAAATAGGCTGTACTTTAAATCTACCCATTGTTTATTCGTATGCCGAATTTCCCGTAGATTCGTTTAGAATTTACATAGTTATAGAGTGACAAACTTTTATGTGTACATCCATTTATCCAAACTACCACATTTATAATATCAGTTACAATTATATACCCAGAGCCCTCGATAAATAAGATTTGACGTGGACAGAACATGGTAATATCGAAAATCACATGAAAACCGCAGAGCTTGTTCATAAAATATGCAATACATACTGCGAATATTGTATTGCAGAACATATTAAATAAAATATGCAATGCAATCCGAATATTTCTAGAAGTCCTTCCTTTATTTACCTATTGAAGGGAAACTAATATTTTTTATGGTAAGGATAGGGTTTTTCTCATATTCTCGATCATTTTTATATTTTCTTTATAATCTATATTCTGTTAGAAATTTTTAAAAATGTCCTAATTTTAACTTTTGAGTTCAGAAAATTCGTTTGAAATGCAAAAATTTTTCTTATTATTGGGGTTTAAATCTGCTACATCTTACTTAGTTTTTAGGGTTTTATACTAAATTTAAGCCCGTCCTTGACACAGTCTTAGTTTCTATAGTTTTAAATCTATGCAGATGTATATAGTTTTGTAAGGAGATACTTTATATATTTTGATGCTTTGTGTGATCTCTATTAATGTGGCAAAATACAAAGAAAGTTTTGTATGTGACTCACTATGTTTATGCCCCATACACGTAGTGGGTCGAAGTTTTTTTTTCACTTATTTTATTGGAGGAGTACCAATGACATTTTTAAACATTTTGAACATTTTTGTTTGTGAAACATTAGGCTTTAAAGTGAATGTAATATTATCTCCCCTTTGCTTATAATTTCACTAGAGACTTGTCTTTTTTGGAGTGAAAAGCTTTTAATGGAAATTGTTTCTCGTTGTGTTTGTTAATTGTTTGTTACGTAACTTTTCTACAGACAAATTTATATGTTTTTTGATTTGCAGAGCAAATATAAATATACTGCCTTGTTAACATTTCGTGGACATCCCCACTAATGTAATGAAATTGAAATCTTGTTGGTTTATTCGTTTATTTGTCTTTCTTAACTAGCTAATTGATTTCTATAAAGTACTTTGCACAGATAATACATATCATATTTTAAAACATTGACTACGTATAATTACGTTATCATTTACAGATGCAGCCCTGAACATAAACTCATAAAAAACTATGTCCGCGTTAGACTATATACGCTACAACAAATTTCATTTTTCAAAATAATAGAACGTATTCTATTTCATGCCAAATGCATGGATTAATTTCTGCACTGCATTTTTGTCAAAATTTATAATTCGCGCGACTCGTTGCACTGCACCACAACAAATGTTATAAGCCAGGTCTGGCAAACTGTGTTCAGAATAATATTTACCTCATAACTACGTGAAATCTGTCTACATAATGAAACATGACTACTTTATGATGATAATGATGAAACATGACTAATTTATTAGACTTTATGATGATGATGAAACATGACTAATTTATTAGACTTCTGTTGTGTGCAAAATCGTGACAAAATCTAATAACTAGAATTTGGTTGTTTATCAGTATTTGACCGAAATAATTTTGCAGTAATTTTGAAGTAGTTATTGAATATAATTATAATGATTTCTTTCCGATTTTTGAAGTAAAACTTCATTAGACGCGACTTGAGAGTAACTCAGGTTTTTTTGCACAGAAATAACGTTTTAATTGAAAATGAAAAAAGTAATTATTTTTAACAAAAAGAAGTTTATTAAAAGTAATTACTTTGTTTGAAAATATATACCAGCGAGGAGGTACTTGGCCCGAAATAATTAAATAACATTGATCTGTGTTCCTTTTGTTCAAGTTTGTGTTTCTGTAATACCACACAAAAATCAGTCTTAAACTGAAACATTTGGGACAAACGTATAGGGATTCAATTCACCTCATTCA
This sequence comes from Druceiella hillmani, assembly GCA_039881145.1. NCBI lineage: Eukaryota > Metazoa > Arthropoda > Insecta > Lepidoptera > Hepialidae > Druceiella > Druceiella hillmani. Next base: position 218,819 of record JAYKKI010000140.1, on the reverse strand, counting down.
GCTACGTAATCCAGAAGAGAGACAATCGATTTAAATTTCACATATCACATACATAAGTGTTAATTTTTCTTTGGATAAAAATATTTTTATGTAAATGTCAATATATTCTTACATCACGAGCTGTGTAGAACACGAATTTTGAAGCATCATAATTTTAAGACGGCCTGTTAGATAAACATTTGACCGACAGTTAACACCCGCCAAATTTGAGTCTCGTACGTCAAGAGTCTTTTGCCTCTCGTACAAGAAAAAAGAAAATTCGAAATCAGCCTCTATTAAACTAATTCTTAGGGATAAACACTTAAAATAGTAGAATGTTTTTATTTTAACCATATAGAGCCAAGGTACCAAAAAACGATTAATTAACGGTAATTAATAATATAATAAAATGTTTAATGTGACCGAAACTTGGCTATGTGTAAACAAAGGGTTAAAAGAGAAAAAATGAAGGTTATAAGGAATGTAACAGTCGAAATGTGACTTTGAAAAAAAACTACTTAACATTTCTGGGAATGAACAATGTAAAATGTATCTGCTTCTAAGAAATAAAAGTTATATTCAAACTTGAGGTCGACGGAAGTCGTCCCCTTTATCATAACTGCGGTCAAAGCTTTTGCTCTGAATGTAAGCTTGTGCTATTTTAGGTTCTAATTGTGACTTTTTTCTGCGGAGAATAATTAAATACGTAGTCTTGAGATTTATCAGCGTTAGAAAGGGCCTAAGGGGGAAAAAGGTATCCTTTTCATTTGGTCATGATCGTCTCTTTGAACCCTGTCCGTTTAAAAACCATACGGACCTTGTAAGTCTTTCAGTTTGAGACCAACTATGATAAAGTTTTACAAGAGGATTTTCTGTTGGATTAAGTGAACTAGAGTAAAAAAGATTTTAACTAAATATTGAAACCGGCGACGGTATTTTTTTCTCACGTGATTCATCATGAGAGAACACAATGGAAAATATTTAGCAATATTTACTATTGAATATGAGTCTACTTCGCCAGGTTTGAGTATCCAAGATGTGGTACCGTCTAACTTCCTCCCACTAATATTTTAATGAGTACAAAAAACTGCATATAACATATTTTTGTAAGGATTTCATTACAGAATTATTTGGAACAATTTAATTTAGCATTAATAAGTTGAAAATATGCATGTAAATAAAATTCTTTGTTTTAAGTCTGTGAAAGGTTAACTGCAAAAATCATTTACACTCGCATCGCGAGAAAAATTGCATCTATATCTGATTTTAGTTTTATAGTTTATTAATCTATCGGTTTATAAATTCCACTTACAAATAAAATAGCCATTATTTCTTCAACTCACATCTTCAATTACTTGAAATATATAAGATGGTTTAACAATTATAAAAACGTAATTACTTTAATAGCACGTGAAGTGCACAGAACATTTTCTAAATATCAAAAAAGTGAAAATGAACAGTTTTCTGCGTTGATAGTGACTAGCGCTATTCTTGTTATAAGAAAATAAATTTATTGCTTTCAGCCTCATGCCACGAGTCGAGTCGGTGACAAAGTCATTACGAAACTTTATATTTATTTTCTTAATTTCCAAAATAAATTTTCATTACATACATATATGCAACGATTCATATCATTTTCTAATCAAAGTGTGGATGGTTCTCGTCATTTGATTACCATTATAATCTATAATACAATATCTAGAATATGTTATTAGTAATACTTATCAATAAATTCTATATCGCATACACATACGCACCAAAATTTGTATTTGTATGCTTTAAAACCAAAACATACACATAAATTTCCGACAAATGAGGATAAAATAACGTATAAAAAGGTTTGGCGTCTAATTGACCATTTCAGATTAATCAGCTTATGGATAAAATTTTGACGTTATCGAACAACACGTATTTATTTATGGCCTGGTATACATCGGAGTGGTATCGTATACTGAAATGTATTAGAGACATCACATAGCGAAGTCACGCTCGGCGGGGAGGTAGCGTGACGATGAACTATGAGTGAATGATCGATGACTACTTTTTTATATTAGGAATAATCTACATAATCTTGTTTTTATCAATCCTGTCGTTATTTTTCAATTTGTTTTTTAACATGCATGTAAATTAGTTTTTGTAATTTCATTTTGTTTTTTTAATTCCCTCATTCTTTTTCAAATATTATTTTTTTGCTAACTACTCTAACGGAAAAAACCGCAATATGACATTTTCTCTTTCGCAGTAACCAATGTGAGTATTTATTAAAAATATTAGCTTGGCCAGTAGAAAAAAAAAATTGTAGATATCACACAATAGTAAGATATGTGTCTTATTTTCCAACGATTTCTGTAATTGAATATATTTGGCGTTAATTTTGTAGAAATTCTGAATTAATTAAACTATGTGATGTAGCATTATTTCTACTTTCTTGAAGTTCTTTACCATGACCTAGCTTTCGTTGTATCTTTGCTAATGGCCCACTTGAAGATGTTATAATACAGATGTTGGGGAAGTTTATCAAAAATATCTAGTAGAGTATATAAAGAGCGTGGCGTTCAATGTTCTGTTCAATTAACAACTGAATTTTTGGGAGCAACGAACAAACAAAAGATGGGAATTCCATGGAGCGGACTGGAAGGCTCTTCTTTCATAAATAATATTTAGGGCAAAACGTTACTAAAGCAACTCGCTATATACTCGTGTATATATAATGATGGATGGTCACTATTGTGCGGTATCTACAAATACATTTAGAATTTAAACTTAGTTATCTAACGGACTGTGTTATATATGTTCTCTTTATTAACGAGCAAGCAAATATGAAAATAAAGTTTACAGAAGCAACCTCTTTATTTGAATATCAAAGAAACATGTACAGTTGTCAGCAGATGGCTACATAGGATAAAATAACCACGCGACTTAAATAACTTTTAAATGTTAGGTATTTCTAAAAGTATAGTTTCATAAGGAAGTCACACTTGCATTCGTTCGGAAAAAGAAAAGCTTTATTAGATAGATATAAGTTTTAGTTATTTCTGTGTTTTCATTCCGTTTCATAAATTGTATATATATTCAGATCGATTGAGGTAAGTTTATAGTTTTTACGTAACGTCTGCTGATTTATCTTAAGAACAACATTATATGGCTAATCGTATAGTCAAGAAAATAATTTAAATATATAAGCATTGAAATTTTACTACTGAAATCGACTATGGCAATTTTTTGAATAAATAATCGATTGGTAGCAGTCAGTATCTGCCTAATTAATCAACCAAATAAGAGATGCGATACGTAACATTTTGTGTATGGTAGCTTAATACATCTCGGTTGTCAAATTGAATTAATATTATATCGTATTATCCATCTGTGGAATTGTTTTCAAAATGCTTGCTTAAATGCTAATATAATAATCTTTAATACACAAAATATTGTTAACCACTATTGAAGTGTTTTTTTTTAATTTACTTTTTTTTAATTCTTTAAATCTCATTATCGGTTTAAAGCTGCCCCTGTCAGCTTTTGCAAACAATTTTTGAAATCAAGAAATTGCGTCAAATAATTTAAGGTAAATAGTAGGCTTTAATTGTTTAATACGTCAAAGTTAGGTGTCGGATCTTTCTATTGTCGTTTAGAGCAATAATTTAAGTTTTTTCGTGACGCTATAACTGGTTCCGTCTGTTTTTTATTTCCTTTAAAAGTAAAGAGAGTGTAACAAAAAGTTTACTTATTAATTTATACATATTTGTAGACTAGTTGTAATATTCCATGTTTTTTTTTAGAATATCATTTGGCTTTTTACTTTCACAAGTTTTTATAAAATCAAAAGAGTCGAAATGAAATAGATCAACCTTTAAAATATCATTACTATTTTTTCACAACATTTTAGAAAGAAATGGAAAGGAGCTTTACAATATTCTCCTTAAATTACCGCATCGCAATGCTACAAATAATTTATGACAATGATTTCAATTAAAAGTTCATGAAAAACAATATTACCCAAAAATTTATATGGTTTTAATTATTTCAGAGATGGTCAAAACCGGAAATTCTTTTAACTATACTTGTCTCTAAAAAAATAGCAGAAATTTAGAAAATAGAGGAAAATAAAGTGTTCAGGAATACTTATGGAAAATAAACTTATATTTAATATAAAAAAAATGTTTTTGAACCCTGAAAATAGGGTTTAAAAACATTTTTTCATGCTGCGTCAAACAATATTTTTAATTAAATCTACAATAGTGCAATCGTCAAAAATTTACTTCCTACAAAATAGTCCCGCTGTATTAGAAACGCATTAAAAGGTAATGTGTTAAAAAACACTTGATACAAATGATGTCCTAAAGTTATAATTATCGTAAAAAGACTTCAAAACAAGATTTTTGAAGATTATACAGCAGTATTTTCCCAATATTATATTCATTTTGTTATTTTATTTAGAATGACGTATATTTTGTATACAAATATTTAATTTACATAAGTAATTTTCCTCATACCAAGCTTTCATATAATTATGCCTAGGTCAAAATATTGAGTTGTACTCGGTCTCGATAGAAAATTAATGTGTGATAAATTTAAACTACGAATGAGAATATTTGCAACATTGCCTATATTATTTGGTTATTAATACATATATATATATATATATATATATATATATATATATATATATATAAATATATATATATATATATATATAAATAATTAATATATATATATATTTGTATATATATATATATATATTTGTATATATATATATATATATATATATATATATATATATATATACACATATATATCAGACAAGGACCGCAATACCGAATTGTGATCTTATTTTTCGTAATGCACATCGAATACTTATCATTAACTTTAAAATTCTCAATTTAGGTAATTTATTAAAAAGAACAAATTTAGATAGGTAGCTGCTCTAATTGAATAATTTGTTAATCTTTTATATTCCTTAAAGCTTTTGATTTATAATTGATCTGATTTTGAGACAAATCGTGAGTTTGCTATTTTCCCTATAAACAACTAAACTACAGAAAATTTCATCTATTTGTGATGATAAAAGTGAAATTTTAATAAATCGACAAATATATAAGTACTTATTTACGCTATATGTGAAAATGGTGAAAGTAGCAGTAACATACATAATACTTCTTTTTTTAGGTACATGCTTTGCTTTTTACACAAACGTTTTTTATCTTAAGTGACGTCAAACAATGGGGAAATTTTAAAATCATGGTGATAAAAATTCTTTCTTTTTGCATTCATTGCAGGGAATTAATTACATTCTCGTTTGTTTTTTCGTCCATTCTAATTCATATCAATTGTTTATAACTTTTTGTCTTTTTAAGTGTACTATTATCATTTTACGTTATAGCGTATGTTACAGTCAACCAACCATTTTTCCTAAACTTAGCATTATGGATGCCCGGAAGAAATTGTTCCTGTATAGATAAATCCGCCATATTTATTTAACATTAAAGTTATAAAATGAATACGTAATATAATGCACATATTCAATAAAACGATATTATATGCAAACGTTTTGATGAGCGCATCGAGTTATAATAGAGTAATCTCGGTTATTCGTCGCGCAGTACGAGGCAATACAAAACTTCCCGTGGAACTAAACGTATACTTCTCCTTCGTTTCAAATAACTGACTTTCCGCCCTTTTTCGAAAGCAGTTCAAAGATTGATTAAGTAAAGTCAGTTTATTCTGTTTTCGGATCACCTAGATTTTATACATTTCTTTCCTTACAAGTGAAATAATATCTGCGCAGTGCAGTTGCCCGAAAATTGTGGTTTTGCAATCTCATAGCCGTGAAGATTGATTCACTGACGACACTTGCGAGTATATTTATGTTTTGTTTTCAATATTTATTTTACTCAATATTCGACTATGTCTCAGAGCAAGTTTTATTAAATGTTAACGAGTTAATTTTATATATCTTAATATATATAAATTACGTGTCACAGTGTTTGTTCGCGATGTACTCCTAAACTACTTAACCGATTTTAACCAAATTTTGCACACCGTGTGCAGATTGATCCAACTTGAAAGATAGGATAGCTTACATCTCAATTTATAGTCACAATATTATTATTTTATTGCAAATTATTTGTTTACTATCCGATGGCCACGATTATTTATTAGCTCCAAACGATTCCAACAGATGTCGATATCTATTGTCTGGATTGAGTATGTATTCAATAGATGGCGCTGTGTTAAAAGTACAGACGTTTGCTACATATTAGCTACAATTTAATAACATAACCGCCACGTGTTGCTGAGGTTAAAGTATACGACAAATTTATATTGTAGTAAACGTAATACAGTGAAATTTAATATTTTTACTTTTTTAACTTTTATAAGATAGGATAGCTTACATCTCAATTTATAGTCGCAATATTATTTTATTGCAAATTATTTGTTTACTATCCGATAGCTACGATTATTTATTAGCTCCAAACGATTCCAACAGATGGCGATACCTATTGTCTGGATTGAGTATGTATTCAATAGATGGCGCTGTGTTAAAAGAACAGACGTTTGCTACATATTAGCTACAATTTAATAACATAATCGCCACATGTTACTGACGTTAAAGTATACGACAAATTTATATTGTAGTAAACGTAATAAAGTGAAATTTAATATTTTTACTTTTTTAACTTTTATAAGATAGTATAGCTTACATCTCAATTTATAGTCGCAATATTATTTTATTGCAATTTATTTGTTTACTATCCGATAGCTACGATTATTTATTAGCTCCAAACGATTCCAACAGATGTCGATACCTATTGTCTGGATTGAGTATGTATTCAATAGATGGCGCTGTGTTAAAAGAACAGACGTTTGCTACATATTAGCTACAATTTAATAACATAACAGCCACATGTTACTGACGTTAAAGTATACGACAAATTTATATTGTAGTAAACGTAATACAGTGAAATTTAATATTTTTACTTTTTTAACTTTTGGTGTTTGCATACCTGACCATGTTTTACTCATACTGAAGTGTAAATTAATTCATATTATCCTGAGGACAATACAGTGAAATAATTTTTGCTTTTCAATTATTAGTGCTTCATTGTTCTAAATTCGTTAATTGAAACATAAACATGTAAGTATTATTACATAGTTATTTTATTAAAATTGCTATGCATCAAATTACGAAGGCTCCAGGATCTAAATAAATCTGGTTATCTCTAACAGCATGTTTTCGATTTTTTTCAATATTTCAATGTTTGAATTATTATTTTCAGTCAAATGCCACCGAAAAAATCTAACCTCAACAACGCACGGAGCAGAGAGGCACGACGCATACGTGTTGAAAGAGCTCTTCAGTCGGCAGAACAAATCGCAACAAGAAATGCAGACCAAAGCATCAGAACAGCAGAGGGCCGAGCACATGAATCTCAAGAACAGCGTGACGAACGTCAGCGGCTGAATATTATGAGAACAAGAGTGGCACGACAACAAAACGTAGCTGCAGTGCGAGTACGAGAACGACAAAGGCAGCGAACCAGCCGCTCATTAACACGTGCATCATTTGTTCGTCTTGCTTTTGAATATGCACCAGATATTGACTACTCTACGCATTCAAAAATTGCTATCGGTGCAATGGATAAAGTATGTCAATATTGCCAGGCATTGAAATTTCAGAATGAAACACCCGGCATATGCTGCGCATCAGGTAAAGTTGTCCTGTCACCTCTACCTACTCCGCCAGAACCTTTATTATCCCTTCTTGCTGGCGATTCAGATGATTCAAAATTATTTTTGCGTAAGATACGCAAATTTAATTCTTGCTTCCAAATGACGTCATTTGGGGCAACTAAAATTTGCAATCTCGCATCCGATGGACGTAATTTTGAAACTACATTCAAAATACAAGGTCAAGTGTACCATAAAATTGGTTCATTGATGCCAATGCCTGATCAGGATCCGAAATTTCTTCAAATTTATTTTATGGGCAATTATGAAGAGCGCGTAACAACTCGGTGCCAGTATAATTTTATTGAACAAGCAGATGAAAGAGCAATTGTGACATTGCTGGAAAATTTTTTAGAAAATCAGAATCAACTGATTCAATTGATTAAAAGAGTTTCACCACGATTGCAAAATGACAACTATCAAATCGTCATAAAAGCCGACAAAGTTCCATTAGGTGAACTTGCTTGCAAAATTCAACGCTCCAACTCTTGATGAGGTTGCTGTTATTATGGTTGGTGATCCTGTTGACAAAAGAGCTATAAAAATTACACGGCGAGACAACACTGTTAGTACGATTTCGGATCTTCACCGTTCATATGACGCACTTCAATATCCATTAATATTTTGGCAGGGGCAAGATGAATATCACCTTAACATCAAACAGTACGATCCAAATACCGGTAAATTTCACTATTAACGATTTACTTTCCTTACTGAATGTACGTTTTTTAATTTCTTTTTTTTTTTTTTTCAGGTGCTCAAAAAGATAAGAAAGTTAGTGCAATGAACTATTATGCACACCGATTGATGATTAGACATAATCAAGTCAACTACATCCATCGATATCGTCAGCTATTCCACCAATACATTGTTGATATGTATGCTAAGATTGAAAGCGAACGCTTACGATTCATTCGATACAACCAGCCTAAATTACGCTCGGAAGAATATTTCATTTACGAGATGCTGTTGTTGGGAACATCGATGGAAATTTAAACCCCAATGAAATCGGTAATGCATTCATTTTACCTTCAAGCTACATCGGCAGTCCACGGAACATGCAGGAATACATATTAGATGCGATGACTTACGTACGTCATTACGGCCGACCAGATTTTTTTATAACATTCACATGTAATCCGAATTGGAAAGAGATACAAACTTTACTATTACCAGGGCAAAAAGCAATTCATCGTCATGACATAACTGCACGAGTGTTCAAGCAAAAATTGAAATCTTTAATTGATTTTATTGTTAAATATTCTGTTTTTGGTATCACACGTTGTTGGCTGTATTCGATTGAGTGGCAAAAACGAGGTTTGCCTCATGCCCACATTTTAATTTGGCTTCAAGATAAAATCCGTCCAGAAGAAATTGATCAAATAATTTCAGCTGAAATTCCAGACCAATCAACTGACCCAGTATTATTTGATATTGTTACCAAACACATGATCCACGGGCCGTGCGGTGCTTTCAACATGACATCACCATGCATGGAAAATGGAAAATGTAAGAAAAATTTCCCAAAGCCGCATACGAATGATACTATCACGGATATTGACGGTTATCCAATGTATCGGCGCAGAAACGCTGAGAATGGTGGCCATACATTTACGATGCGACTGCCGAATTCTATAAATCAAGTAGAATTTGATAATCGGTGGGTCGTACCATACTCACCATTACTTTCAAAAACTTATGAGGCTCATATTAATGTCGAGCTTTGCAGTTCTGTAAAATCAATTAAGTACATTTGTAAATATGTAAACAAAGGCAGTGATTTGGCCATATTTGGGGTACAAAATGTAAATGAAAAGGACGAAATTACACGATACCAAATGGGAAGATACATCAGCAGCAACGAAGCTATTTGGCATATTCTTAGCTTTTCCATACACGAAAGAGACCCTGCTGTCCAGCATTTAGCAATACATCTTGAAAACGGTCAACGTGTATACTTCACTGAAGAAAATGTTCTCCAAAGAGCGCTTGAGGCTCCAAAAACAACACTGACTGAGTTTTTTACATTGTGTCAAAGATCTGATATTTTTGGCCAATTCGCAAAGACATTGATATATACTGATGTTCCACGCTATTTCACATGGAACAAATCTGGTAAAAAATGGGAGCCACGAAAACAAGGAAACCCACATCCTTCCGTTACAGGAATATTCAAAGCTAAGACATTGGGGCGACTTTACACGGTGCATCCAAAGCAACGTGAGTGCTTCTATTTACGTTTGTTACTGGTGAATGTTCCTGGACCTACGTCTTTTGAATTTCTGCGAACAGTCAACGGCCGAGTATTCAATACATATCAAGATGCATGTCGTGAACTGCAATTGCTAGAAGACGATAACCATTGGGACTTAACGCTCGCTGATGCTGCGTTGACATCAACGGCCAATAACATTCGTCAGCTATTTGCCATTATTTTGACGACATGTTATCCATCACAAGCACACACTTTGTGGGAAAAATATAAAAATTGTATGACAGAAGACATATTGCATCGAATTACACGAACAGATCAATGCCAAAATACAGATTATACGCCAGAAATGTATAATGAAGCGTTATTGTTGATCGAAGATTTATGTGTTTTGATTTCCAATTTTCCACTATCTCATTATGGTATGCCATCACCTGATCGCCCAGCCACCGACTTAGTCAATACCGATTTACAACGTGAAAAACAATATGATCATCGTAATTTAGCAACAATTATCGTGAACAGTGAGCCATTACTGACAGCAGAACAAAAAATTATTTATGATCGGATTATGGTGACTGTTGCTTCTGAACAAGGTGGTTTTTTTTTCTTGGACGCACCAGGTGGAACCGGTAAGACTTTTCTAATATCGTTGATTCTTGCTAAAATACGATTACAACATAAAATCGCATTGGCAGTCGCATCGTCTGGCATTGCGGCTACTTTGCTAGATGGTGGGCGAACGGCTCATTCAACATTTAAGCTGCCATTGGACATTCGTAATAAGCCAAACGCATTATGTAATATAAAAAAGAATAGTGGAATAGCTACAGTGTTGCGAAAGAGTTCAATCATAGTTTGGGATGAGTGCACAATGGCACACAAATATTCACTCGAAGCATTGCATAGAACTATGCAAGATTTAAAAGGCAACGATAAACTTTTCGGTGGTGCTATCTTGCTATTGTCTGGTGATTTCCGACAGACCTTACCGGTTATACCTCGCTCTACGTTCGCGGATGAGATCAATGCATGTTTGAAGCAATCATTCTTATGGCAAAGTGTTGAAACGCTTCGATTGACCATAAATATGCGCGTACAATTGCAAAACGATCCATCAGCACAAATATTTTCCGAACAATTACTAGATATTGGGAACGGTAAAATAGAACTGCAACCAAATACACAATGCATTAAACTGCCTGACAATTTCTGCACTGTTCTTCAAGGAAAAAATGAATTGATTCAGAGTATTTTCCCAGATATACAGAGTAATTATTTAAATCATAACTGGCTCAGTGATCGGGCTATTTTGGCAGCCAAAAATGTTGATGTTGACGAAATTAACTTCAAGATACAACAGTTGTTACCAGGCGATCTTATGTCTTTTAAATCAATCGATACCGTTGTTGATGAAAATGACAGTGTAAATTTTCCAAGTGAATTTTTGAATTCACTGGATATACCTGGAATGCCACCACATAATCTTCGATTAAAGATTGGTTCACCTATCATTCTCCTGCGTAATCTGAATCCACCTCGATTATGCAACGGTACGCGTTTGGTTATCAAAAATATCACCGGAAATATTCTTGAAGCAACCATTTTAACTGGAAAGTTTAAAGGAGAAGTGGTCCTGTTGCCACGTATTCCAATGATACCCTCAGATTCTACGATACCCTTCAGAAGGCTACAGTTTCCAGTTCGTTTAGCTTTTGCCATTACCATAAATAAGTCTCAAGGCCAAACAATGTCCATTTGTGGTTTAGATTTGGAAAATCCATGTTTTTCTCATGGGCAACTATATGTTGCATGTTCACGTGTAGGAAAACCGTCGAATCTATTTGTGTTAGCAAAAGACAGGTTAACCAAAAATATTGTCCATCGATTAGTGCTAAATTGAATTAAAATTAAAAGTACTTATAATTCGAAATAATATATTTTATTGTCGAAATTTGAAACTATCTGCTATACCTACCTCATTTATAAGTTCAAGTGTCAGATTTTATTTACGAACAACTTTGTAATATACTCATTGGTTAAAAAATTTATTATCAAAAAAAAAAATAAAATTTAGAATTAATTCTTTTGTATTGATTTCTACTTAATATTAACTGTACGAACATTTTGATCAATCGTGTTCAAAGTCCTTCCCCTTCAAATCCCAATTCAGTCGATTTTCATATAAGCTTTAAGGTTTCTGTCTTCGTTCGTAATCAATAATTTCATTATATTAAGGAGTAACGGTAGTAGAAAACCAGACATCGAGATTGCCATGTTTTATTACAAATGGCATCTATGTAAAAAGCTTGATGGTGTCCATATGACTAATGTTCTTCCAACTTTCTCCGTTAATAGTTTACTACCATGTAATATAACAAAAACTTCAACCACAGCAACGCGTGGTCGGGTCTGCTAGTAATTTTATATATAAAAGTTCCAAAATATACGTGGGATGATTTTAAAATTTCCCCATTGTTTGACGTCACTTAAGATAAAAAACGTTTGTGTAAAAAGCAAAGCATGTACCTAAAAAAAGAAGTATTATGTATGTTACTGCTACTTTCACCATTTTCACATATAGCGTAAATAAGTACTTATATATTTGTCGATTTATTAAAATTTCACTTTTATCATCACAAATAGATGAAATTTTCTGTAGTTTAGTTGTTTATAGGGAAAATAGCAAACTCACGATTTGTCTCAAAATCAGATCAATTATAAATCAAAAGCTTTAAGGAATATAAAAGATTAACAAATTATTCAATTAGAGCAGCTACCTATCTAAATTTGTTCTTTTTAATAAATTACCTAAATTGAGAATTTTAAAGTTAATGATAAGTATTCGATGTGCATTACGAAAAATAAGATCACAATTCGGTATTGCGGTCCTTGTCTGATATATATGTGTATATATATATATATATATATATATATATATATATATATATATATACAAATATATATATATATATATATATATATACAAATATATATATATATATATATATATATATATATATATATATATATATTTATATATTGTCTTATTGTGGCTTAAATTTATTTCACCGTAAAGCAAAATAAACAAGACGATAAAAGTAACCGAAAAATTTATCGTAAGCTTTGAAATACAAATATGTCGTAATATGAGTTTTACATGGAGTGGAAGAGTTAGAAAAATATCTGTGTGCCTCTTAGAAATATTTGCGAATTATGCAGTCGCTTCGTGTAAGAAATATCACAGCAACATACATGAATCAGTTGTATAAATTGTCAAGTTTGCCATTATACAGGTTGTCCAGTGCCATTATACAGGATCAACATTAAATAGGCCCAGGCCAGGACCTGGACAGGACAGGAGGCCACGGATGAAAATGTCGAGCGTGTTATTGTTTCTGTCGTTGAAAATCCCCGTTTATCACTGCGTACTCGTTCATCGATATTCGGAATCCCGAAATCAACTTTACAGGTAATAATGCGAATAAAGCTCAAGTTTCATCCATATGAAATTCAAATTGTTCAAGATTTACACGGTTCTAACTTTTAATTAAGGAAAACTTAGCAGGAGGTGATGTTGTTGAGATTTCGTACTGCGACCCGGATGGGCAATATATTCTCTAGTGACGAAGCTCACTTTTACATTGGAGGATATGTGAATAAGCAGAACTTTCGTTACTGGGATGTTCACAACCCAAGACAAATGCATCAAGAGCCTTTACATAAGCCTAAAGTAACAGTCTTGTGTGCCATGTCTGCATCTGCAATCATAGGGCGTTATTTCTTTCAAAATCAACGTGGCCAAACTGTAACTGTGAATTCGGACAGATATGCCCAGATGTTAAATGACTTTTTTAGAGTAGAACTACAGAATAGTCCATTCTTCAACTAAAACACATGGTTCCAGCAGGACGGGGCCACAGCTCATACTGCTAATGTGTCCATGAATGCAGTGCGGCAGTTATTTCCAGAAAAAAACATATCCCGAAACGGTACCGTGCCGTGGTCACCTAGGTCACCCGATTTAAGCCTATGTGACTTTTTCTTATGGGGATACTTAAAATCCGTTGTTTACAAACCAAATCCGAGCACTGTGACACAACTTAAAGAAAATATTCGAGCTGAAGTCAGTAGGATACCCCAGTCGCTCTGCAAACGCGTTTTTGAAAACATGCGTGCTAGACTCGAAGAGTGTGTCAGACTCAATGGCCGCCATTTGGAAAAGGTGGTTTTTAAAAAATGAAATCCGCATTTGTTGTTATAAAGTTAAAATAAACCTACTTCGTATTAGAGGTGTATTTTTTTTTTAATTTTTCATGCATTGAAATCTGCCACTGGATATTGAAGGTTTTATAAGTCAAACGGAAAAAGGGAACATTACATAATGTAAACCTTTATAAGATCACACAAGTGCCCATCTGTCACAGCCGTTTTTCTCAGAAACTGCTTAACGCAAGAACTTCAAATTTGGAACTTTCAATTTTTAACCCGCACATATCTCATTAGTTAATATGTAAAAGGTTAATATGGAAATTTGGGGGTAGCACAGATTTAATACGCGATTTTCTTTTTTAATTATGTGAATAATCGAATTCGAAAGGTATAGAAATATGGATTTCAGAATATTTTTTTTCTAACTCTAGGTTTAGGGAAATACGGAAAAAATAGTTTCCCCATATTTATGAACCTACTTAATATAAAATTATGAAAACAGCCGAATTTTTAAAAGGTTGCAAAAATGTTCAACTTGATATAAATGGAAATGCCTCCGTAATCTAGAGTGCATATATATATATATATATATATATATATATATACATATACATATACATACATATATATATATATATATATATATATATACATATACATATACATACATATATATATATATATATATATATATATATATATATATATATATATACACATATATACATATGTATACTACAACATCAATGCATGTAAAAATTATTGCTAAACCTAGTTTATGTAAGATGATCAAAAAATATACTTTTTTAGAGAAATCAGTATTCCGCTAGTCATTTTGGTTAGGCAATGCAATTAAAGAGAAAACTAGAACTGAAGTCATGATTTATGATGGTGATTGCAGTTTATTTTTCTTATTAGAGCAAATTCCTGAAAAAAAACTACCATATGCCCATTCCCATTTTGGTATGTTTAAAAAAAATCTTAAAAAAATATATCCGTTCACTTTACTAAAGTGGAACGAGAAACATGTTAACTGCGGCATTTAACAAAATATTTGCCAACTCCTCTTGTGCAAAGGTGAGTACCTCTTCTTACATAAAGTACATCATGATTTAAGCACAAAGCACGTGGACAAAAATAACTAGTTTACAAATTAGTTTAAAAGATACAGTTTTTAAAAATACATACGTAACCATAATTTCAGAAAGAATTTATAATTAAATTATGATTATATCTTTTTCCGGTCTTTCAGTCCTTCTAGCCAATGCAAAGGAAAAAATGGATATATGTAAGTATATACGTATTTAAGCAATTTTTGGCTTTTTCGGAAAATTTTCCAACTAAATATTGCAGCTCTATCTAAGATATATATATGTTTTTACTTTTACCGACTTTCTTATGCAAAAACATAATAATCCTTCGAAAAAAAAATTATTTGGTTAATTAGTTTCGACGAATTTCGAGACTAAATATCCTATTTGTCATAAAATATTCTATTCTTTAGTTAAACAAATGGCTTATTTAGAAACTTTCCGATTTCATGAAAAAATGTTCACCAATTTTAGACCACATTCAAGGCATGATTTATGAAGGGTTAACTAGTTATACATTCATTCTTAACTCATGAAAGCTTCGTAGGAACATTTTGATAGAACGAGCTTTCTAATAAAATGAATAATTTTTTCTAAGTGATTCTCAATTTCTCCCAATTTAATCAAATAACCGTAACGAACGGTTAGAAATAAACTTTCAAATTATTACGATATAGTAGATTTCTGTTTTGTTTAAGTTTAGATTTATCTTCATCAAACATCAAATAATTTTGCTAGCAAATTCGAGTAAATTAAAATATACAATGTTTCCATTAATGTATACTTATCACATGGCTTTTGTGTTCATGTAATTTCATATAATTTCGCCTAGAATGACGTGTTAACTGTATTTTAATAAATATACCCGTGATGCTTATGGTATTTTCATACAACGTCACGTAACTATGATAACTATTTCCTTTAGAAATAATCAGAATCATATTACTTAAATTAATATTTATTTTCTCTCGTTTGGAATAGAATGCCATTTTAATTGAATATTTGGAAAATGTGAATAAAGAAAACAGAATCAACCGTCATTTAGTTATTAATACAAAGAATATTAGAAGGTAGAGCATAGCGTTTATCTAATAAATTCAAATTTAAACTCTACTAAAAAAATTATTAATTTTTTTTGAAGACAAAAAAATAAACAAAAAAGACCTATTTACATGGAATTTTTCGCAAATCAACTTTTCATTGTAAAATTTAACTTTTGGATAATTTATCATAAATGCAGTTAAACAATAACAACGTCAGTAAATCATTAATGTCATATTAATCATCATCAATAATGTATGAATCAAAATTCTACGAACTTGACCTTTCAGACTTGTACTTGCCATTGGGGATATTTTCAAATATTATGATATTGCTTATTTTAAATGTCTTCATATTTTTCAATTTTACGACTCCTTTACATAAAAAACAAATGGAACCTAGAATGAGAACACATCTTTCAAATGGAGAATTCAACGACCTTTTTATAAAAATTATTTTCATTTGTGAAATTAGTTTTAAAAATATAAATTATTCCCTACATTTTAATAACGATACGATTCAAGTAAATATTATTTAATTGTACGATCAAATATGGCAAAATAAAATTGAAACCTTGAAAAAATTAATGCTGAAAATTTACAAAAACCTCTGTTTTTACGTTCTGAAGATGTGTTAAAAAGTCTTATAAGACTTTTCAGTCATATTATAGTCTTATGTATTACGTTGGCTCGTAAGTTTTTAGCCACAATTTCGTAACGTTTCTACAAAGATTCTCGAAACTTCTAGAAGATTTTATTATAGGGTATAAATAGATCAAAGTGCTCTCAGTTAATAACAGTCAGCGCCGAAGCTATAAGCGAATTCCATAAAAAAATTAATTTAAATCTTATATCAAATACGGATTCTATTATTTTACGAATTTCGTCTTGGTCACGATGCATAGACTGCCACAAATCAACGTTGAAACTTGCTGTTACTTTTTTCTCATTGAAAAAAAGTAAAGCGTTTTTTGACGCCATATATAAAAATGAATTATATTTATATGTAATGTCTGAATTCATTTTCCATTGTTGCTATCTACAATGCTTAGTTTAAAATTAATTGTAATAAATATACCGAGAGATAAATTCAGAGGTCCAAATAATTTCACCTATATCAAACGAAATAAACGTTCACATGTCAACATTTTCTATTACAATAACTTCTACCAGAATACTAAAAAAACATCATGTATTTGGTTTTGTTTTGTTCCCTTATATTTTATAAAATATCCAATTAATCTTTAGTTTATCAATAACGATACTATCCCTTGCTTCAAAATAATATTGCTGGAATTTATAATGGATTTTAACTATTTCATAGATCAACGAATCGTTAGAGATGTTCAAAATAAAAAAAAAATATTTAGTATCACAACGTTGATTTTATTCAAAGATATTTTAGTTAAAATTTATGAAATTATTACAAAGAAAAAATAGGTATATTAGGTGTAGAGTCATATTAAAACAGTTTTATAATCTAAAAACTCTAATTCTACACATAACTTAATTTAACCCGTAGGGTGTCATTAAATTTTTTTTAAACTTCATAAAGAAACGAAGGCTAGTTCTTGTACTATACCTAATATTTTTAACATTTAAACTAGGCTGTAAAGACAGAAGCAATGGAAAATGCATTCAAACGTTACACATACATCTTATTCATTTTTATATTTAGCTTCAAAGAACATTGAATGAAACTGAAAAGTGAATGAAATTTCAAATAGTTTCCTGTAAACTATTTTATGATTGTCAATCATTTATGAAAGAATAATATTTAATTTACGTGTTTTTCATTTCTCCTGTTTCGGATCCCCTGCTAATGCAATTAAAAATTAATTTTAAGATAACAGATTGCACGTTAGCTGGAATTAATGAAACATTGAAAGTCCCAAAAAGTTTTAGGTCTCGATGTGTGTAAATTTAATAAATTCAAAAACCAAAATTTATTTCGACGTCTGCATGTGCAGTTCCGATTCAATTCCGTTTAATGATTCTCGGTATTATCGAACCATGTTCATGCTTAGTTTATATTTCCTTGTTATACATTACACGACAATAGCTCCTGAAATATCATCGGTTCGGCCTAGGCAAAACTAGTTTGTCCTAGGACAACTTAGTTTATCCTGACATGCGTGGTATAAATAGATTTGGCTACTGCTATTATATTAATTACAATATTTTCTGTTAGACAATGTCGCACCAAGGGTACTTCTAAATATTATCTCATTTATAAAATTGGTCCATAAGGCATTTTCTTATACTTTATCATAATAAAAAAACACTCCCAGTAAAATTAATTTTAAAAATCTGAAAAAAGTTATATTTCATTGTTTATTTGTAGCGAAAGCGAAAATGCGCAAGTAAATAAATTAATTAAGATGCAAGTCATATTAAAATGATTGAGAGTAGATAATATATCTCTTCATTTTGACAAGAATGACAGGTTTACTAAAGAAAGAGGAAAGGCACTGAAGTAGTCACTGCAGGAGAAATGACATGAAAATATATGGAGACTCGTGAGGTGTAATAATTTTCATGGCAACTCGGTCCATATTATTACATGCATTAAAGAAATTAATCTTGACTTGTTCAATTATCAAATCAAATACCGTTGCCAAACAATAAGGAACGGCACGGCGAATAATATATTTGTCTTATGGACTTGCTGGTTTGATATTTGTGCTACGTTTTGGCAATATTCAAGTACGAGGACGTACTTTGAAGTGTAACTATAATTAATTAATTGCCTAAATAATTGGTGAAACAAATAAGAAATTAATTTGATTTAGCTGAAGAAGCTAATTCAAGGAACTGTCTATCTCCGTTTTACTAACCGAGAAAAAAAAATAAGTTGTTTATATGTAATAATATTCAAATATATATTTTAAAAACAAGGAAGATTAAAACAATATAAATTATCTTAGAGTTTATATTTATATTTTCTTAACTTTGTTTATATAAGATTTATCTTATCACGTAAAATAGGTTATACTCTATAAATATGTGAGCCTCTTTTTTGGTTAACATTTTAGACCCTCCTTCTTACCAAATGTTTTTGAGCTAACTTGAAAATTTTCAAAAAATTTAAAGGAAAATTTAATAAAAATTTTACCTGAACCTTTTGTACTCAATTTTCATTGAAAACTCGTTTCATCCAAATATAATACACAACGCGCGTTTTACTACGTTAATTATTTTGTTTTGGAATCTTTACTTAAGAATGACATCCAAATCGGGTTGAAAATTTTATTGATCCATTTGGTTCAGCGGTTCGTATGTCGTTTTTCCATTTTACCCTTATATTCTTAGCTAGGTATATGTATACGTGAAGTTTTCATTTTAGTACATTCAATACGACCTCAGTGCGAAGTTTATACAATAGATGAGAATTTAGAAAATGAATTTTTGATAATGCCGTTCCTTAATAAAATTTCCACAACAGTGCGGCTAACTGGTCGCTATGAGCGGTCACATTCTCCCATAAAATAGTGAAAACAGAAATTATCTTTAGATAATCTTTGAGATAATAATGTTTTCATAACTTTAGCAACACGTTTAATTTATTAAAAAATTATAATGTAAGTTAAAGCAATTCATTTTATGTTTTTAAGAAATAATTTTCATTCCTTTTTTTCAATAATGTGATAATTACAAAAATCATTTCTTTTTAAATTCATGTTAAAATGAAACGAAAGTCACAGGATTTTCAAAATAACCGCATCATTTCCCAGCCACCTGTATCGATCCTGTTATAGTAACTGTAGAGATATTAATAAAATTATAAACTTAAGTTACAGGTTTGTTTAGTGGGGAAAGTATGAAGAGCTAATTTATCTAAGTCGTATTGCGCTAAACCATATATGTTTACTCGTAGGATGCATATAAATTCTATGATTTTAAAAATATGTTCACTTCTTTGCGGCTATGTAAATATTCCATCATGATATTTCAAGGTCTGAAAACTTTTACACAGTCGATTTGCTTTTATCGAGAAGTAAAAGTTGGATTATTTTAGTATTTTCTTTTTTATGCCTTTACTGGATAAAATTGACATTAACATTATTTATAGTAAAAGATACCATTAACTCACGGACAAGAATAAATTTGTTATTAGGCAATACCAGATAGATTTTAGTCTTAGCTTATCTCAATATTATGTTACAGTGTTATCTCATTATTATAACAAACAAAATTGTTATGACAATATAGTTACTCCTATCACAAAATTAAGTTCCACCATATTTTATTTCTTTCTTAAAACGAATATTTATTCAAAGACAATAAATTGCTTGCATTGACGGCAATATATTTTTAAGCAAACATCAGGGCAATTACTTGGAGTAAGATTAGATTATTTGCTGCAAAAAAATATGTCGAAAAATATGTTAAATTTGGTAATTACCAAACCTGCAATATTCTAATTATAAGAAAGTAGTTAGAATAAATATATTTTAGCAAAATGAAAAATATCACGTAACTGAGAATTCTGCTGTGGGAATTACAAAACAATTATTGTGTACTTATAACAATTTTGCGTTATGAAATTTTTATAATATCCGGTGTGTATATTTCATTTTGAACACCTAAAAATAACCAGGCGAAATTTAAATTGATAATTTATAAAATTTCATTTATTCTGTCCTAAATGAAAGCTAAGTAGTCGGCACTAAAGCAACTTAAGTTCCAGTTATGATAATTAGTTTTTTATAAGCTGTTATTGTAGTGATGTTTTTTATTATTGGGATTGAGATAAAGTAATAAAAAAGGGTGAAAATAAAAACACATTAAGGAACAACAAATACATGGATGAATGATCTTACATATTTTACGTTTATTATTGTATATTGGTTATTTTAGTTCTCCAGGCGTTTGCTAAACCATGAAATTGTATACAAAAAAAACGGACCACAAACATAGTCCGACTATGTTCGTGGTCCGTTTTTTTTAACAATCATAAGCAAAAACCATAAATAGAAGCATTTCGTCATTCTTCGGATGAACTGTGTAAATGCGACCAAGAGCATCAGTAGAACACACATCCGGATGATCAGGAACCGCATCGACTTGCTTTCGATGTTGAAATTTCTTTGATGAAGCGTAACAATTCCAATAACGTGACATGTTAGAGGAGAGCAACGTTAGTACAAACAGATCGCTTTGAAAAACCGAAGATAAATTGGTTAATGTTGTCGCTGGAGGTATTTCAATACGTTGAGCAACATACGATGCGGCGAAACAAACTCGTTGATCATTCTTCAGATGCACCGCCAAACGTACAACAGTGGGATGACGTTCGTGAATGGAGAATGAGAATATACGCCAAATTGTCTCTTTGCAGCTCGCATAAAGACCAACTTGAGAGTGTGCAATTTCATCGTTGGTATTAGGAGCTTAAATGCCAAAAACTGCCATATATCTGCATTTCGTGATATATTTGCAGATGTGTTTGATGAACTTCACTGAATCGCAATACTCCACGTTGAAATGTGCCTTGAAACTTTCTAAAAGAAGCGGCGAATACGTAACTAGGTCGTAGGCCGGTGAGTAGGCCATAGGCTAGTGTCGTAGGCCACGAAATCGTTTCCTTTCACTTTCGTTGTGATAGTTCTACTGTAATCATCGAGCGATCGATGCCGATACAGTGGATAACCATCCTTGAGAGTGATAGTCCCTACCGTCAAATTTCGTGTATAAAGTTTGGTAGATTTTCCGTCGACCACACACGTGATTGAGAGATGATGGCGCCACACGGTCCGTGAAACATATTCATAATTACGAAATCATACAGGTCTGAATTGGTTTCAGGATCAGGAATCTCGGCATATATGATGTCATCTATTTGATCTGGTGGAAATATTTCGACTAACCAAATAAGAATATGTGCATGCGACAAACGTTGTTTTTGACATTCAATCGAATCATCCAGCATGGAGTATCCCCAAAAACTCGATGCTTAACAAATGTAGTCCATGAGCGACCGATTTGTTTGTTTAGAGATACGTCTGGTGATGTCGTACTGATGACTTGGTCCGGGGAGCAGTATTTGGACAATTTCTATCCATTTTGGATTGCACGTTAAGGTGATGAATAGATCTGGATGACCGTAATGTCGAATATATGTCTTTGCATCTTGCCCATATTCATGCATAGGATGCGGGCTGTCAATGTACGTCGCCAGTAGAATAGTCAATTGACTAATATTGGCTGCATCCCATTTGGTACTGAATACATAGCGTAAATGGATATGCTCCTTTGAACGCAATATTTTGACTAACCAAACGCAATGATTAGCTTGGTTCAAACAAATTAAAGTGAGGCACACCGTTTTGATTTCAACAATGTACGTTGAAATCAAATAATTGTCAGCATTTTGACGAACCATCAAACGATATGCGTAATAATCCATCGAGCTAACCTTCTTGGTAATTTCCACACCTGAAATGGAATCAATTAAATTAGTGAAATTAGTGTTACGTTGAAATGAAAAGTGTTTTGTCGGTACTCACCGCTCAATGGATTTATCCCTTTGATATTAAGTGATTTCCATTGTTTCGTTTGTATTGCAATACATCGTATACAGGATGCGTTTCTTATATTCGTGGCAGTTATCTAGTGTCGCGACGTCTAAGCAATCACAACGTTTCACAATGTGCACTAAATAATTTTTTTTCGTGAACTTTTCGTCACTTACTAACAAAAATTTTAAGGAGCTCCAATTTCGAAAAAATAATATACTAAAGAGATTTGTTTTACCTAAAACTTGCAGAACATTTTACACTCAACAAAAAAGATGCTTCTATCGCAAGTCCAGCCATTTACGAGACACTTAATGCATGCAAGAGCATGTCAAGTTCGAACCGAACTCGCGTTACGTGGATCCCTCATCCATTTCGTCATTTATAAACATTTTAATGTATGGAGTATTTCTATTTAATTATTTGCAATTATAAATATTGCCCACTATGTTTTTAGAGGTATAAAATTATGGGACATATTTAAATCATATTACTTCTCGCCATGTAAATATATAAATATATTAGCTAATATAATTTTCGCACACATAATAAGTACATGTTATAAAATGCAGTTATTTTTGCACTTGATCCAAGTCACTTGTATGGAGTTCCTATGAACTTTTTTGGACTCAATAACATGTCACAAGTTAATCCACTATTATTCGTAAACTAGAACAGTCTACTTACCTCTGTCAATTTTTATTGTTTAGTTTTGTTATATCAATTACTATTGTGAATACTTTCGGATATTCAAATATAGCAGATAAGCTCTTAGTGGCTGGGGACATGTAACAGTACCAAATACAACCATATAGACTAATATTTCCGAAATAATATTCTGTGTCAAAAAAGGTTATATCAATATTTATGACTTATTCAGTTACATCCTATCTAATGGGCTATAAAAAACAAAAATTTACCCACATTTTATATACAATGGGAGATGTAGGCCCTTGCTAAACATCAGCTTTGTACCATTGATAATCTGCGAATAAAACGACTGTGATAGACATGGCGATACTACAAGGGTTCCTAATTTGGGTACAGAACCCAAAAATGTCTTTCCAAGACCGTGAATGAAGCAAGCTTCCTTCCATCGCATAAACTTAAACTTATACAAAGTGGAGTCACAAATTTCTTCATGGAATATAGTAGTAATTTTTTGAAATTGTTTGTAACAATTTTGGTAAAATAAACGAATTCAACTTTTCAGATAGGGAATTACTAGTTTTTACGGGATAAGGAAATAAAATAGTAATAAACTTCCTATCAAAATTTGTTAATAGGAGATGGAGAGTAAACATGAAAAATTTTAAGGAATTCTATTGGAAATTGCAGCGGTCTTTAAAAAATATACAAATGTAAATATGTACGTATGTGTATATTTATATATGGATATGTATATATTTATATATATATATATGTGTGTGTGTGTGTGTGTGTGTGTGTGTGTGTGTGCGTGTGTGTGTGTAAATAATTTGAAATTTTGATTCAAAACCTCCCACTCATTGGTTTTTTTTCTCTAGAGTACCACCATTATTTGGTGTTAGCGAACCTTCGAACAAAGGTCTCATTACCAATTCATGAAAATGTCTTCTTTCTTAAATCTCCAATATACGTGTAAAATATACCGTCACTGCACAAACGATCGTAGGTGAGGGTAGCGAATTTCCAAAGATCTCTATATTTGATGAGAATAAATCCTTCTTCATTCATAGGGGTAAACGAAAGATAGAACAAATATTTACATATTAGACAAGATCTCTGAAAGAGACTTTGTGGAGAGGCCAACTTTTTTTACGGTCAATGATATTTATAGAGACGCAACTATAGAATGTCTGGAATGGTGGAGAGGCCAATTTTTTTTACGGTCAATGATATTTATAGAGACGTAACTATAAAATTGTTTATCTCATTTTTATGTTTTGTCTATCTAATCGTCTGTATCACATAATAAGTCACTTCCAACTTTCTTAACGATTTATGTTTATTGGTCGTTAGCAAATATCTACAATTTTTCATACATGTTAAAATTTGGCCCGCCGTTCCGTTTGCTTATATATTAATTTGTGTAGCTGAATTTTTTTTAGCAATACTGTTATAACTAATATTAAAAATTATACTATTATAACTATATTTTACCTACGAGACATTCTTGACTAGGCTGAAAATTAATTGTGGTATATTTGAAAGTTTATGTTGTATTACTGTGACAGCCTTGACAATTTATGTTTATACATTTTTAAATTCACGCACTTAATTTCCTTACAGTATCCTTATTAATAAATGAATTTAAATTCTCTTAAGATATACACAGTAGTTTTTATCTGATGCTTTAAAGAAAATAAATAGAAGGGAAAACATAACAAAAATAGACGACTTAGATTTGAATCTGAATTCCAAGCATCACATTCGTGAACGTGAAAAAGAGTAAAATAATTATTTAGACTTCGGGCACATTCCTGACAGAAAATTATTCAAAAATATTCAATATCCAAATTCAACCGGAAAGATTTTATGTATTGGGTTTGAGAAACAAAATTAAAAGAAACATGAATGTTAAATTAACCGTATATATCTTATTATGCTCATCAAAAATAATAGAGAATGGGCCTAGTGTAGGTTGGAAAACCATTAAAATAAAGGTTCATAGTTGTTCACATCTCTTAAAAATTGTTTGTTGCGAGTTAACCAAAATAATTACATTTGAAAGTTCTAATTTAACGTTAGGTTAATTAGAAGTAAAGTGGATGGAAAAGCCGAGAGTTCGTGTTGCATGTTATTTTGATATTCAATATTCATCAAAAGTAGCTTAAAAGTATAAATAGCACCTAAACTTTATTTTGAAAAGCCTTTCTAACGATGCCCCTAAAACCATTAACAAAGTGAGGTTAGTATTAATATTACGAGGTCTTTTAAATAAGGAAAATAATTTTTATCTGCAACTTATACGGACTTAAATAAGGAAAATGTTTTAATTGCTTTGTTTTATCAAAAGAAAGCAATTAAAACATTCACCACCAAAATTGTTTACGGATTATTCATCTACGGAAACACCTTTGGTTTAAATATTCCTTCCATCACTACCTCTCAAACAGAGCTTAAATAATTGTTTATACGGCTTCTTGCCGGAAATGAGGTAAGTTCCCATTGCGTCAGGTTACTTCCACCTTGAACAGAAACTATCATATATAATATTTTCACTCAGCTCGCTTCCTGAGGAACCTTCTTATCAGCTACTATTATTCTCGAATTTTAAGTTTATAAGTTATAAATATTTTTGCATTGTAATTATTGTCATTCTTAACTTTTAGCAGAAGAAGAAGTAGCAAAGACATGAAATTCATAGATAAAATTAAATTCAGAAAATAGCAATATCTCGGATATACAAGGCAAGGATCACGGTACATCATATTAAGGGTAGTAAGGAAAGGTAAAATACAATACATATAAACTATTGGAAGTAGGAATATATCATGGTTGTGCACCTTGAGATATGGATATATTGAATATATTTGGCATTAATTTTGTAGAAATTCATTATTCACAATTAAATGAAACTACGTGATGTAGTATATTTCTACTTTCTTTAATTTCTTTACCACGACCTAGGTTTCGTTGTATTACAACATCTTCAGGTGTATCTTTGCTAATATCCCACCTGAAGATGTTGTAATACAACGAAACCTAGGTCGTGGTAAAGAAACTAAAGAAAGTGGAAATAATACTACATAATACTACTAAATGCATACGAAACCCTGCAACGCAAGTTTTATTCGTAATTAACAGATATTGTTTCCGATGATAAATTCACGATAAATTAAACTATCTTATAAAGTGATATAGTAATAGGATAGATCGACAAAATACATACTTTTCAAATAAAATTTTTCAACTTTTCGTTACTTTCAAGTAACGAACCTAATTGATTAGTTTTAAACCGTAAGTTAAAGTGATATTTAAAAATGTCAACGTAAATTCAAATAATTTTTTGTTCAATTTAAATAATAATTTTAAAACGAAATTAAATCAATACTAAAGGATCACTTTTTCCCTTAAACGTCAGAAAAGGTAGGCGATTAATCCACTTCACCGGCTACGGATGACGAAGTGAACTAGAGCTCCGTTAGTGTGTTGCTTCACTGCTTAGTTTGTGTTTGATTGCTTGTCACTTATTACGAAGACAACGATAAAGCGATTATTAACGTTCGTAACTATAAATACTTTATTAGTTTTATATAAGGATGTACATCCTTATGATATTTTCCTTTATTGAACCAAATTAAATTAATATGTTTACTGATTTTTGAACTGTTAACATTTTTTAATGAAACATCGCATACTACTCATGTTAACTTTTTGTAAAATATATCTATTTATTTATGCATTTACTTTAGAAAATCGACTTCATTTTTTTATATAATACTCAGTATCTTAATTGCTTACTAAATTATTGAGCAAAATATCTTTTATATCTAAAGCTTCCAGACTTACTACCGATTAAAACTAAACTACTACTTTATCAAACGCTCTCACTTGTTTTTCTATTTCAAGACGGAAAGTAGCGCTATGTGATACTCCATGAAGGTTACTTAAGCAAGTTATATTGTTTTAAATTTGTTTATATTTGCTGCATTTTCCATTTCGGAATTATATTATTTTTAAGTTTAGTATCTGTCGCAAATGGGTTTTCCACTATACAAAATGAAAATAATTTTCTCATATTTTCACTTCAGCTTGAAAAATTAAATAAATCAACCACTTCGTTTTAATTCCAGTTTGGTTATCAGCCTAATCTTTCTTAGTTAAGTTCAAAACCCTCCCTTAACCTCTTCATTGAAAACACGTTCATTCCTTGTTACCAATAAATTCTAGTATTCTTGTGGCCATAGTCTTCTGAAAATATCGCCATCTACCTTGCAACAAATTACATTAAATATTCTATATTTTGCGATGTCCACCTACTAAACCACATAATAAGAATTCTATTATTTCTTAGAGAATCTGAGAATAAACTCAAATACTTCAGTAAAATAATAGTAGACCAAGGAGAGAACGAGCAGGTCGCTGAATAATAAAAGTTAAAATCCAGTAAAATGGCTGATTGATTTAATTGTAATTCAAGTTTGCTTTGTTGATGAATGACATTATATATATATATATATATATATATATATATATATATATATATTAATTATTTAATAGAAAAAAAAATTGTTTCTAATATATTTAATTTACTGCTGACTGCAATTTAATGTTTCCAGTAACCTCCTTGAAAAGTAAAATCATATTTTACGAATAGTATGGAATTAAGTAAAATATGATTTTAATTTGGAAATAATGAAGTTTTCACCATAATGAAGTTGCTCCGTAGTGATTAATCAAGGCGCGGCGCCGAGCTGGGACGTCATCACGACAGCATCCAAAAATTAATAATAGTTATTATAGAGTCTTCCCTGCAATTCAATTCATTTATGGCTCTCAAAGGAGTATATACAGCTACCAAACTTTGTTATAGGTGCTACCCTAATAGTGGAGCTTTTAACTAGAACCATAAAGTTAAATATTGTATAAAATTGTTTGTCAATTCGTTATCATAACATGGTATTCTGTATCCCAATGAGGATTTTCAAAATCTAAGGGTAAAATAAATATTTATGTTGAATATAACAATGAAATACAATCAAAATAAATTTTGCACATTACACAAATATGTTGTTTTCAAGCAATATTAATAACTAACTTTACCTAGAATTTGTAACATTATGTTGAAACGATTATTATTTTACTCTACAATATAGTCTCCACAAATTTAATCCTCATTAGCTGATGATGAACATATACAAAATTTTAATTAAAATATTATTTATTAATCATCAAGGATTAGTTTACAGTTCATGAACTACAAAATACTATTTAGAAGATGAAATTTTTATATTCTTAATTAGAAATAAATACTTTTTTGACCTTTACAAACTGGACGTTTTGTTTTCGGACCCAAAAGTAATTGACACATAAATTCGAAAAACACCCCATCTTCTAATAATTTTACTAGAAGAATTATTAATCTTGCAGACTCGAATATTTTTTAAAAATAATATGGATATTTGGAAGCAATCTTTAAATATTTGGATATGTAATACTGGTTCAGGAAGTCTATCGGAGGATATCGATTAATCAAATAAATAAAACACTAAATTAACTTCCATAATGATAATAAACTTCCTATGAAGAAAAAACACTTGAAGAAGATAACTTTTATAGATATAACTATGTTCTGTAATAGGAAAATAACAAACAAATTAACTCATTTTTATCGAGATGTTTTCTGTATCCAAGTTTATTTTGTAATTTTAAAGAAAACTTCAACTCAGTATATGTTTTAGTTTTATTTTCTCTGTTTTATTAATATATTCGAATTTACCTACAAGTAAAAACTTGCAATCCATCAAATCATTACATTTTCTTTTAATTTAAAATATTAGTAGTATCAAGAGATTATTTCGGAAGAACAAATGCATCAAAGGTACACGTAACTCCTTATATTATACGTAACCATTATGTTCTATCTGAAATGAAATAGAACAGAGACTGCGTGTAATATGTAGTTTCTTAGCGCAAAACGGGATGAAAAATAATTTAACATTGTATTTTGAAGGGCTCCCATACCTGCAAATTGTTTTTTCTTTAATGGACATGTAAGCTTTTCAAATGTAAACAATTCAGTTGGCCATGACATTTGGAATATTTAGACCGGTTGTTCAAATTTCTGTCTCAAAAATTAGGTAGGAAGTTGTAATTTGGCTCAAATATAAGTTAAAGATTGTAAATAAGCAAATACTGAACAGAAATGAATAAAAAATGAAAAAGTTATAATTAATATAACTAAAGTATTTTTGAGAAATTCGTGATATTATCTGCCTGTTAAAGATAGGATCGGTAATATTTTATATCGTAAAAAGATTTATTATCATTTAGGAATACATATTTCAATCGAAATACTTTGTACCCTGGAAATTCAAGTTTTGAAATCTAGTGTTTCAATTTTGTAAATATAAAATAATATGTCAAAGTATCATAACAATTTCGGTTAACTTTAGTACTTTCAACATGAACAATTTTTGAGCAAATACACTAATCAACAATCGTCCATAAAAGTTACAAAACAACTTTAAAATATGCATCTCAATCGAAGAAATGGGAAAAAAATAAATAAAATCTTTGTATTATATATTGAAACGTAAACGATGAACTGTTAAATTACTTTAGCAGTTAAAAAGTTATATTACTTTAGCAGACATAATGCCCTAGTTTATTTATGATAAAATAAAATATTAGGGACCTAATAAGGAAAACAATATAAATAAATGTTACTATGATCTGACCGAAATTTAAACACGATTAATATTCCGCGTCAGGCTTTACGGTTTTGGTTTCTGCTCCTTACAAATAAGTATTAATTAATAAGGCAGGCAACAGAAGCTCTAGCTCAAAACTTCGTAGCCATTGAAACTTTTGTGCCGTTTGAAATAATAGGGAGCATTAGATTTATTTAACATGAGACGACTTATTTTTTAACAAAAAGTCAACATGACTTTTTTAACAAAAAATTAACATGAGTAGTATGCGATGTTTCATTAAAAAATGTTAACAGTTCAAAAATTAGTAAACATATTAATTTAATTTGGTTCAATAAAGGAAAATATCATAAGGATGTACATCCTTATATAAAACAAATAAAGTATTTATAGTTACGAACGTTGAGGGTCGAGATAAACCTTTCTTCTGCAAGCAAATTAATTTATACTTCAAAATAATAAGTATTTAATGTTATTAAAATTCAACTTTGAATTAATATTTTTAGTCACATATTTTTTTCAATTCGACCAATTACAAAATTTTCTTTTCTATCTGTACATCAAATTACATACGGTTGCGCAAGTCTTTTATGCCTAAAATATTGAGTATATTAAACGATTTGATAACTCATATATAAGTTTTTCCAATTCGTATGAAATTTTATAATATTACTAGATCACAAACAATTAAAACAACATTTTGAAGTTAATTTAGTGTTTTATTTATTTGATTAATCGATATCCTCCGATAGACTTCCTGAACCTGTATTACATATCCAAATATTTAAAGATTGCTTCCAAATATCCATAATATTTTTAAAAAATATTCGAGTCTGCAAGATTATTAATTCTTCCAGTAAAATTATTAGAAGATGGGGTGTTTTTCGAATTTATGTGTCAATTACTTTTGGGCCCGAAAACAATACGTCCAGTTTGTAAAGGTCAAAAAAGTATTTATTTCTAATTAAAAATATAAAAATTTCATCTCCTAAATAGTATTTTGTAGTTCATGAACTGTAAACTAATCCTTGATGATTAATAAATAATATTTTAATTAAAATTTTGTATATATTCATCATCGGCTAATGAGGATTAAATTTGCGGGGACTGTATTGTAAAGTAAAAATCGTTTCAACATAATGTTACAAATTCTATGTAAAGTCAGTTATTAATATTGCTTGAAAACAACATATTTGTGTGATTTGCAAAATTTATTTTGATTGTATTTCATTGTTATATTCAACATAAATATTTATTTTACCCTTAGATTTTGAAAAGCCTCATTGGAATACAGAATATAATGTTATGATAAAGAAATGACAAACAATTTTATACAATATTTAACTTCACGGTTCTAGTTAAAAGCTATAACAAGTTTGATCGCTGTATATACTCCTTTGAGAGTCCTATAATAACTATTATCAAGTTTTGGATGCTGTCGTGATGACGTCCCAGCTCGGCGACGCGCCTTGATTAATCACTATGGAGCAACTTCATTATGGCGAAAACTTCATTATTTCCAAATTAAAATCATATTTTACTTAATTCCATACAATTCGTAAAATATGGTTTTACTTTTGAAGGAGTTTACTGGAAACACTACATTGCAGTCAGCAGTAAATTAAATATATTAGAAGCAATTTTTTTTTAAATTAAATAATTTTTTAGTGTTTATTTCTGTTTATGACTAGGCACCTCGCGCTCAGTATAAATAATGACACCTCCGCAGGCTCGAATCGATCTATTTTAAGATAAAACAATAGACATTCTGACTATCTATCTTTCTATATATATATATATATATATATATATATATATATATATATATATATATATATCCCAGTGAAAACTTTATACATCAACAAAGCAAACTTGAATTATAATATTATTTAAACTTGTATTAACATTAAATCAATCAGCCATTCTACTGGATTTTAACTTTTATTATTCAGCGACCTGCTCGTTCTCTCCTTGGTCTACTATTGTTTTACTGAAGTATTTGAGTTTATTCTCAGATTCTCTATAAAATAAAAGAATTCTTATTATGTGGTTTAGTAGATGGACATTGCAAAAAATATAATATTTAATGTAATTTGTTGCAAGGTAGATGGCGATATTTTCAGAAGACTATAGCCACAAGAATGCTAAAATTTATTGGTAACAAGTAATGAACGTGTTTTCAATGAAGAGGTTAAGGGAGGGTTTTGAACTTAACTAAGGAAGATTAGGCTGTAACGCAAACTGGAAGGCAAACTGTGATCGATTTATTTAATTTTTCAAGCTGAAGTGGAAATATGAGAAAATTATTTTCATTTTGTATAGTGAAAAACCCATTTGCGACAGATACTAAACTTAAAAATAATATAATTCCGAAATGGAAGATGCAGAAAATATAAACAAATTTAAAACAATCTAACTTGCTTAAGTAACCTTCATGGAATATCACATAGGGCTACTTTCCATCTTCAAATAGAAAAACAAGTGAAAGCGTTTGATAAAGTAGTAGTTTAGTTTTAATCGGTAGAAAGTCTGGAAGCTGTAGATATAAAAGATATTTTCCTCAATAATTTAGTAAGCAATTAAGATACTGAGTATTATATAAAAAAATGAAGTCGATTTTTACCTGCTGCGTAGATCTCTAAAGTAAATGAATAAATAAATAGATTTATTTTACAAAAAGTTAACATGAGTAGTATGCGATGTTTCATTAAAAAATGTTAACAGTTCAAAAATCAATAAACATATTAATTTAATTTGGTTCAATAAAGGAAAATATCATAAGGATGTACATCCTTATATAAAACAAATAAAGTATTTATAGTTACGAACGTTAATAATCGCTTTATCGTTGTCTTCGTAATAAGTGACAAGCAATCAAACACAAACTAAGCAGTGAAACAACACTTACAGAACAATTTCGTTGAAGTTTACGATTTTCAATTACGTTTACACTAACGGTGCTCTAGTTCACTTCGTCATCCGTAGCCGGTGAAGTGGATTAGTCACCTACCTTTTTTGACGTTTAAGGGAAAAAGTGATACTTTAGTATTGATTTAATTTCGTTTTAAAATCATTATGTAAATTAAAAAAAAAAATTATTTGAATTTACGTTGATATTTTTAAATATCACTTTAACTTACGGTTTGAAACTAATCAATTAGGTTTGTTAGTTGAAAGTAACGTTTATTAGTTGAAAGTAAAAATATAATTTGAAAAGTATATATTTTGTCGATCTATCCTATTACTATATCACTTTATAAGAGAGTTTAATTTATCGTGAATTTATCATCGGAAACAATATTTGTTAATTACGAATAGAACTTGCGTTGCAGGGTTTCGTATTCATTTAAGTATATTTAAAAATTGAAGGGTTGATATTAACATCAATATTAATCAAATTTAGAAAAATGTTTGTAAATTTCTTCCTGACTTATTTACAGGCATATTATAATACATTAATTTATTTAAACTTATTATAGATTATAATATTTTGCATCACTTTTTCAAATAATTTTTAAAATTTCCTTTGCCATACCTTTAGGCATAGTTTACCCCGATACCACGTAATACCCAGATCCCGGAAAGGTTTTATCGTTATTTCAGTCCCGGTATTGACAACGGATAACAATATTACCAATAGTTAACAAAATTCTACTCCAAAAACCTTCACGCCACTTTTGTAACTTTGCAAGCAACCCAAGTCAGTTTTATAATAGCTGTATATTTATTCTACCATGCTTCTTAGACTACATCCTGGTGCTAGCTATGTCTTTCTTTATCACGTGGCACATGCACAGATGTGATTTATTCTCTTCTCGTTCGACTATGATATTAACTTACCATGTACTTCCTCTTATTATTCTTACACCACTAGTGAAAGTAAAATTTGAAAACTGTCAGTTGTGTTATCATGAAAATGAGTAAAATCTTTGCTTTGAGCTAATTTGTAAATATCGCGGCTTATTTTTTTACAGAGCACTCTTTATTTATAACATTCGAATGTACTAATAATACTTGGCAAAGTTTTGAAAAGTTAATTAATATCTTTTTTTATTATTTTAACAAAAAAGATTCAGAATCTAAATGCTCAGACTGATGTCGACGGAAAAGTGCAATTAAACTAAATAACATGCTGTAGTTAAAATATGACCATATAAAGGTGTTTGAATTTATAATAAAATTAATTTTAAATAAAATTAATTTAAATAAAATAGTACCCTCACACACATTAATAAAATAGTAAAAAAATTTTCTGTTCTTTACATATTCCACCATCCGCTTACCTCTTCGGGTTTCATTGTAACTTGCCTCGCCATTTAAATAAAGGTCTATTAAATGTGTACAAGCTTTCAATCTTCTTCTCTTAGGCTCCTTTTACAGTTTTATTTTCAAATAAGGGACGACTACAAATATCGCATTATTCATCAATTCCGCCTAATCTTAGGAATATTATTTTCTCAGTTTACTAAGCCTCTACGAATGTTTAAAATATTACATACTTTACACCATCATTCTATATATAAATAAAAATCTAATATAATAAAAAATATATACCACCTTGTATGTAATGAGTGTAGACTTCTAATGATTTTCATTGCATAATTATTTTATAAGTTCACAACCAAAACATGATTGCAAAAAACTGTTATTTAAAAGTATACTTTTGAATATATCATATCAATATGTCATATAGAAATTTCAAATATCATACGTTTGTTCATCCATAAACCTTTACTTTTTGTATATCATTGAAAGCAACAGTTTGATCAGTTGTTGCTAAATGTTTCGCACCTACAGACCGTCTCAAAGACTAACAGTCCTTGCGTTTTTTTAGTATTAACCATTAAATGTTTAATATAATAATTTATTAATTATTTCATTCGAAGAGAACAACGGAATGATTTCATTTCACTTTGTAGTAGTAAGTGTGTATCACTGTTTCAAAATGTTTTAAGTTGTACCATATTTTAACTCATCATTTGCTACTTATAGTTTTTATAATATTCCAACGCCAGTATTAGTCGTTGGAATAGACATATTAATTATATTATTTTTCAGTAGAATTTTTCTAGTGTAGTTAAATCAATTCAAAAACAAACTTTTGATGAAATATTTTAGTTCTTTATTCACATGTAGGCAAATATTAAAATTACAGAAGAGCACGCATCATAAAAATTATTTAAGTTATCGAATGTGAGTTTGAAAAAATATTACTTTCTTTTGAATGGAGTATTAAATAATTAATTACCCTTTGGTAATAAGGAGTTGAATTCAAAATCGATAGAAATAAATTTATCAAAGTTTTAATAAAATATTAACCCTTTCGCAGCTATGGCAATACATGAAATATATAGTTCACATAACATAATTTATGTGATGTATATATTCTACGGGTAATAATGTAACTTAAAATTTAATGTACGTATTACAACTTTTCTCAATGTAATTTCTTCAATATGTATATCAATGATTTACTAACATTAATTCGCATTAAAGCTCGAATTTATGGTTTCATCTGTGGCAAGTGCTATCGGTGAAAAGTGAACAGCAATAAAATGTTTACAACCATTTTTATGACCAACATTCAATTTACGAGCTTCCTTTTAACTTTAATTTTGTACGATACAGGCTTGAAACATTTTCTTGCGTACTGCATTTCCGATAACAAAATGTAACAAATAAAGATTACGTTAAGGCAGCGGGATCTATATGCAGATTTTGGGCTTTCAATATACTTAGGCGACAGATAAAACACAAACGTTACCATATCTATAACCATGTGCTTATTACAAGGTATTTAACTATCGATTAAAAACGCGGAATTTTTAAATCAGGAATATTGTTACTCGCCGGATGAAAAAATAATTTAGATATGAAATCAAATCATTACCTTAATGGGAAGGGGAGGGAAATTACAATAATCCTCCATAGCTATATGTAACTTCTTTACACGAACTGTGAATGAACAGATACTTAAGAAAGATCGCGCGCGCGCATGAACACATATACTTATAAGAACTATATTCGATTTGACACTAAACCCAAAAAATCTTTATCTATATATATATATATATATATATATATATATATATATATATATATATATATATAGTTGTACGTAACTAAGTAGGAAAATAATAAGTCGATTTCAAATTTTCGTATCAATTAGAAACATTGCAAACTTACGCAATTCCGTTGACAATACAATAATATGGCCAAACAGCCGTTTGAAAAATATGTGGAATACAGTAATATGGATGTATTAAGATGATATAATGAAGGAGGCTGGAGAAAAAAGTTATTTTGATGGAAAATTAATCTTATTTTCCATCAAAATAATTCACTAATTTCATCTCGTTTAAGTAAAACTTTATTTACAACGTCAATCAATTATTCAATTAATTTTATTACATCTGTTTTTCGTATGAATTAATTTATTTATGGTCATCCACGAGTTTCAAAATACATGTATAGTCGATAATATATATTTCGTTTGTTTTGACTTTTAATAAAATGTGTTCATCCGTAATTCTCCTCCCTGGAAGTTTATTTTTTTTGGGGTGCAGAATATTCGCCATCTGCCCCGCATTCATTAACAATTACAATACTAGGCAGCGGTCGCATATGGGCGTGGTTGTATTAAGTTCCAAGGTGGACAGTGCTAACATAGACTGGTTGACGCAAACTTGGATGATTTAGCTTTTAACCAGTGTTCAGCAACTAATATTTAATATTTTACAGGTAAAACTAAAATTACCACGTTTGTGTTAACATTTCAACATTGACCAAATCTTATTCAAATGTTATGAGATCAGAAGAGAATACGTCTATATTTTCAAAAAAATATTTGGATTGATCCTCTTAAGAGGAAGGAAAGTGTGGCCCTTTGAAATAAACCTGGTGGGCTCTGCTATTGAAAATGTATCTGCATGACCTTAAGCGATTCACGATGCATAGGGTTGATCAGCGTGGGAAAGCATTGTAGATGCAATTTATTATATTAAAGAGAAATGGAATATGATGATATACAATAATTAAATTTCTACATTTACTATAAAACCCTTCGCAATTTTATGTTGTTTCATATTTTATCCACTCATTACAACCTCTAAGTGTTCATTCGGTTTAATTTATAGCACAAATACTAGGGTCATTACAAAATAATTGTTATTTAAAATATATTTTTAAAAAGAAAAATTAAAATTTATCCTTTTTTGTCTTCTATCTCTAAAACTACCGACAAGAAGTCACACATAGTAAAAACAAAAAAAACATTTTGTTGTTACGAGACTATTTAAATAAGTTATATTTTATTTAATAAATACACTTTTTCACACGCAACTGCTGAGATCATTTTCTAATCGCGTTTCGCGAAAATTATGAACCAACCAAAGTCCTCATTCTTTAATTTCCGGGTGATTTTATACGAGCGAAAACATATAAATTCACCTTTCCCGTCTTATGTAACATTATTTTTCATACATTCATTAACAAATTTCAATTTTATTAAATAGAGAAATACGAGAAATATAAGATAAATATTAAATTTGAAGGACAATGAGACCCGCTACTAAATAATGAAATATGGTTTCATTATTCAGCTGCAGGAAAACTGTTATTTATAAAGAACGAATTAATATATAATGGAAATGGAACATTTTAACAACAAATTGCAATTTATATACGACATATTTTATGATGTACTAGCAACCAACTTGCATGTCATTCTACTTTTATCATTCAAATATTATCGCAAAATACAGTTTAGAAAAAATAAAAAACAATTTTAAAATGCACTGCACCAACTTTTTTTTAATGATAGCACCATTAGGTACTTAACACCATAAAAAATGTTGCGCTCACTGGAAGGACATAAATCAGTTGAGTGACTTAGAAATTCCAATGGAATATAAGCAAAGTTTTAAGACCATCGTCACGCTGTCGCCACCCAACGTCGAGTCTCGATTTTTCACTTCGGAGCCACTTCGTTATGGTGATTTCTTCACTTTGCATAACTATCGAAAGAGCTCCTAATTTGAAGTGAGGGTACTACCCTCCATCAAAAATTGTTATATTAATATATGAATATTTAAAAACTTTTGTTTAATGATTACAAATTTCAATTATTTAGGGAATAAACCTTAAGAAAGAAAAAACATAAGTAATAATGCTTTATATGTAGTAGTTACAGCTACATTTTACGCAGATTTCAAAAAAACAAATGAAATAATGGTTATGTTTATATTGATTTCTTAAACAAAGTCAGGACAGGAGAATATTTTTTAAGAAACACCACGCTATAGAGAATCTCTATTTTAATCTAATGATATTTGCTTCGTTGAGTATTATCATCAATGTGCTACACCTTAACCAAACTACTTAAAACCGAAAAATCCTGGTAAAATTACCTTATTGAAATTAATAAGAAAACTCGCTATTAAATTAATTTCGTTACTG
The DNA here is from genome assembly GCA_039881145.1 of Druceiella hillmani. Taxonomy (NCBI): domain Eukaryota; kingdom Metazoa; phylum Arthropoda; class Insecta; order Lepidoptera; family Hepialidae; genus Druceiella; species Druceiella hillmani. The sequence continues at coordinate 180,224 of JAYKKI010000140.1, read as the reverse complement.
ATAAACGACTGTAAAATTTAAAGTTAAAAAACGTCTTGACACACAAGTTTTTCACCGCTTCACATTTTCTTAGATTTCTGATGGGTTTATTGTTCTTCTTTTTAGTGATATTATTGAAGGTATTCAGCAAAATCGTTTATTTTTATTATTGTATTTAGTTTTTAATGGTAAATGCAAATTATATAAAATATTACTAATTTGTACTGAAAACTATTAACATGAATTTTGACGTGAAACAATTTTTACATTAAGTAAGGGGTCACTTACTAAAAGCAACAGAAACCTACAGCTATAAACCCTAAACAATTTTATTTTGTTTCATATTCTACTCTGCAACGAAAACCTATCGCCTAGGTTATGGGTCAAGCACTGTGATTGCATGCTAGAAGTGAACCATTTATATATCTTTAAAAACAGTAAAGTATCTGTAACTCACAACTTTCGATTCATGATACTAGAAGACTCCAGTGCCTACTACGCATTTTGGGTTAAACATTAACGCTTACAAGGTGTTCGTTTACTTGTAACTCGTCAGTACGTGTACGGATTAAGATGCGTTAGTTAGAAATTTAAATCATACCAAATTAATACAATAAACGTTGAATTTTATGAAAAATTTGAGACTACTTCGACTATGGCCTAGACATCAAAAACATTGATGAATCAAAGATTGCGGAAAGCTGCTGGAAAGAGAAGAGAGGAGACAGAGGATCCCTGGCCACCGCCAGCCACTTCAGTTGTACAAACCCGAAAACTACGAGAGCTCTTCAGAATGATACAAGTACAAGAGCCGCACCCGTCAATATCTTGTTTTCATTTCAATCGATTACAATGTGAGCAACTCGCTGGTATAATAAATATTTCACATTAAACTAATGGTGTTGTGTAATGACACAACCTCACCCAAACTTTTTTATTAATTAAATTGTCAGCTACTTTCTTACTATTACTATATATGAGCTATTTTTCGATAAGAATATCACAAAGAAAAATTGTTTCCAACATTCGACTTCTGTAAATGCCTCGATGGTACTGAATCTTGGATAATTCGTTCTCCGGTGGGAAATAAGATAGATGGTCTCGTAAGATTATTGAAAAAAAAATAGATCTCTGATAAACTTGTTACCAAAAAGTTTTAATGATATTTAATTTTTTTTTGCATTCTCTGATATAAGTATTGAAATTATAGTAAAATAATTATTGCAGTATTTTGAACTTACTGATATATAAAGCGAAACGTCTATTTATTTCTTCACAATAATCTCCGAATATAAGGTCAGATTTCAAAAATGTTTTCCGTGTTTGAAATTCGTTACGTTCAGACAAATTATATATGTAGTTATGCTTTTATTATCCTTCATTTTAATAAAAACCGAACGACAAATAATGATTTATCATTTGCATAACGATAATATATTTCTTTCATTGAAATGTCAGTTTGAAAGTATGGACGTCGAAATAAAACCTTTTTGCACTAATTGACTTCTGAAAGATGTTCATTATTACGGATGTATCGTTATTGGAAAAAGAATTGATGTTCGAGTCCATGTTTAAATTTAGCTGTGTCCAATGAAATTATTTGATAAAACTGTTTAATATTTTGAAGTTGGCATATTTTTTAAACTGAAAGAAAATTCTTGACATTATTTTGCTGTGCGTTAGGGGATGCCAAGCACATGCGGCTATTTGCAACTCAGATATAAGTTGACATCATCAAATAGCCTTGATCCAAATCGCTGGATGGTTAGAGATTTTAGGCATTATTTTAATTTTATATCAAGGGAATTTCGCATCTTTATCTTGTTTATTTATTAACTGGCCTGTTGTTGAAAATTAAATCATTGTGATATATTTTTTTTAACAATAAACCAAACAATTTTTTCCCAATATAGACAGAACGAGGGCATGAAAGAACATTATTCATGGATGAATTCCCTTACTATGTTGAACGTCTCCAGGGATAACGAGTATCAATACATGTACATGCCGTGTAGAGTAATTTAAAAGCAATTTCTAGAAACATATTTTCTTAAAATTTCCCTTTCCTTTTGCATATTTTTCCTATTCAAGATTCCCGACTTTGCGAATTACCTCTGCATCAAAACGACAGGGAAATGACCAATCAATGTTCGTAGTGGACGAAAGTAATTGTTCACAATTAAATGAAACTACGTGATGTAGTATTATTTCTACTATCTTTAAGTTCTTTACTACGAACTAGGTTTCGTTGTATTAGCTAATAGCCCACCTGAAGATGTTATAATACAACGAAACTAAGGTCATTAAAGTAAGTAGAAATAATACTACATCACGTAGTTTCTTTTGATTATGAATAATTTATTTACTTAATTAGTCTGAACATATGACCATTTTCTCTCCCTCATTATTTAAGATCGTGCCCGTCGCGTGGTACATTGTTTGGTGTCAAGTCTTGCCATCTTATTCTAGGTCCAACGAGGTGACATTCAGCCGCGAGTTTCTCGTGACATATATATATATATATATATATATATATATATATATATATATATATATATATATATATTTGTTTTTTTTTCGGAAAATTCTGGTGTCTAAAAATAAAATTAATTAATTAATTATCGATGGTCATGAAAAAAACTATCACTACATACGTATATTTTTATTTACATGAAAATCAATTAGTATTTTAAATAATGCTGACACTTTTCATGTGTAAATATAAATATATCGATTCGTTCATATATTCATCTTAGATTTACATACAATGAATATTATTTTCTCTATTTATCAATCTCTTTTACTTCCATTTTCATGTAACCTGTTTTAATAATTTTCGTACTCAAGATTAATATGTATGTCGAATCCCATAGTTATACAAAAAAATCTCTATTCTCCGAGTTATTAACGTTAAGCATTGATACATCCCAGTTTTTAATATCAGCTAATGGTTGTACATTTAAGATTGAAATAGTTATAACGAGTGTGGGGCTTTGGCATTTTTCTTTGTTATTATCTTATTTAATTATGTAAAAAAACACCTTTAAAACACTAAAATGACCTAAAATTTAAGTAAATAATCATTTTTTATTCAAGAAATGTATTACTTAATTCACTCCTGTACATCATATAATTAACATGCACACATGTATATTCAAAGAAAAAAAAATTAAAATAAAAAAAGTATTTGTAAGTTTATGGAGGGATTTAATTGTAAAAATTTATTTTATTTACAAATATTAAATAAAAGCTATGCCTGAGACTTAGTTCGCTTGTAATTATTTTGATTTTTTCTCTTCATTTCTTGCTTCTGGTTATAAAATATTAACAGACCGATTTTCATCAAAATCCGTCTTTCTGAAAAAACTGCTTTGGCTTCTATTATAATTCTATATGCAAAGTCACTTTTTTAAAATATGTGTAATATACTGAAATCACTCTGTTACAATTTTGTTAATAATACAGATTATGAAAAATTCTACAGAAATCCTTGCCAATGTTAATTAAAATTCGTGAAAAAACCTCCTCCGATCCCACTTTCAAGTTTTTTTCCTGAATGAACACATCGTTTTAAACATAATCTCTTTGCAATTAGACAATACAAACCATAGCGTAGTCAGGATTCCTTTTTTGCCAAACAGCTTAGGATAGAATGGTCCTTATTGGGATTCATTGTAATTTATTTGATGCTTGTACTCAAAGAGTTATTACATATATATCGTCGATCTAACAAGTCGTCTTTGTTTCAAAAGAAAGAGAAATGTACTCGAAAATAGGGTTATTAAATATTATTAATTTCAAAGAAATTCAATAGGTATTTACTAAGAAGTTACAGCGACGAAACAAGGAAAAATCTTACCGGCAGAATCATTAAAATTATTTCCAATTTCCCCATCAGTATTTTCGCTGAGTATCATTTTGCATTAAATTTCATTGCTTTTAATCAATTTGCTTAACACGAGCTGTTAGCAGCAGAGAAATCTAGTGATGTTTAATAATCTAAAGCAGTCCTTAAATAGTTTTTAGATTGTTAATAAGGAAAATTCAACGAAATTCTGAACAATAATCCAAACCTCTTAAGCACGGAGAATTTTATTATTTTAAAAGAACGCTAGACTTTTATAAACACTTCTGTAATTTTAATGTAAATATTTATGAATGTTAACCATTAATACATGCCGGTTAATAGGCTATATCACTATGTACAACTTTATTTTTCGACAACAAACGGTTTCTGAAGAAAAGGCATGACACCCACTTTGTAAAATGTAAATCATTTTACAAAGTTTCCATTTATTTTCACTTTCTTATAAGGATTATAAAAAAAACCTTTTAGGGCCATTCTAAAGTGATAAAATGTGAATGGATAGCAAACGCTCTACTACTCTAGATTCAAGATTGAATATACCTTTTTTCTGTGATTGCTTTCTATTTGAGATTTGTATTTATACTTTTGTCTGAATATTGGCATAAGAAATTAATTTTATTCCATCAAATACAAATGTACTTAGAAACATAATTGAAAGCAGCATAAGCAGCATTCATTACTTTTTATGACAAATTTCCCAAAAAGGAACTTTGTCTATTAAGACTGAAAAATATTAATACAAACTCGGACGGCAATTTCAAATTGGTAATAAAATTTAGCTATTACGTATTTCAATGGCATCCTACCTAATTGAATTAGAAATACGTCGGATTGATCTTAAAGTTAAATATTCAAGGAAATATTCTCTCCACATTATAACGTCCCGTGTTACCGATATCACAGATTACCAACACGCAGTCGACACGGAACGAGCAATATTGACTAAAGCCTTGGCCACGCACAAGTACGAAATCTCAGTGGAGAAACACGTTTACGATCCCACTCTGAAGGGAATTCAGTTACGTCGTTCGCTCCACTGTCCCACTGATATAATTAGTTACACCTCGTAATATTTTGCTTAGTAATATTTAATACGCCGGTCTTGATTTATTCGATTAAACTAACATTTAGAAAAGCACTTAAATTTCTATCTGACATGAAATTAAAGCTAGTATCACCAAAAGATGATAACAGAGTCAATTGCGATTACTGACAGGAGGAGATATTAAGTAACATACAAATGCATTTAAAATAATTACACTAATGTTAACTAATGACACGAAGACAAGAGAATTAGGGAAATTCGAAGTGTTGAAGAGTCGTTAATTCGGGTGTGTGAAGATAAAAGTTTATCATTTACGATAAGTCCGCATATTGAAAATGCGTAATTGAATATATTTTACGAAGAGTGGCCTTTTTTTAAATTACTGAAGGATTGGCGTCACTGGAAATATTGAAAATACATGCCTTTTCTTAATAATAATTAATTTTTGTATATAAGTTTAAACGTACTAAAATAACTTGAAAGGTTTTAGAAAGCATACCTCGAATTGATTATATAAAAATAAAATATGTTTCATATTCTTGGCTAAACTAGAAGTACCTTGTATTTGATCCAAGATTTGCGCAAAACTTTTATATATATGTTCAACAAAGCTACAAAATTAGTTTTCCTCTTTTTCATCGCTATCTTTCCCAAAACAACAGGAAGGAAAAACTGGAAGAAATAGAGAAAATATATAAGTGAATTTACATTAAATTATAATCATGAGCAGTACATATATGCAAGTAAGTTTATTTATGTTATGTTACACTATTAGCCGACTTCAATTCTGATGTAACCCTTATCTTTTTCTTAATCCTTTATAGTATAACTTCGATATTACGTGACCTCGGGCTGGTCTTGACATTAGATTCTAATTGGGCTAAATTTAATAGGGCTTTACCGTCAAATGTTAAAATCTCAAATTCTTTGTCGACTAAATAGCTGAACAAGGATTCACTTTCAATCTTTTTTTTATTGTCATGCATCTGATTTCAAGATTACCATTATTTCTGGAATATTTCGGTAAACATTTAGGTCAAAGCTGAAAAGCAATACATTTCATAGCAAATAAGTGAGTGGTTCCAAATTTTATTATAAAGATTGTATCAATAATATACAATATGATTAATATCATGTTTACATAGGTTGAGTTCGAAGTTTTCTAGTGAAGGTTAGAGGGTTTTTAGGAAAACGTTATATTAATTATACCCCTATATATAATTAATTTAACGTTATCCTAAAATCTTCAAAACTCAGATAAATTAGAACTATTATAATTTTACTGTTGCTTGCGCAATAGGTATTTTTGCTCTGATATAGATTTGAAATAAACTATATTTTCAGAAAATTAAACTCTCGATGGAGAAAGAAAATGAAGTCGTCAGCCGGTCGTAAAAAGTAATTACGTCAACATTTGATTAAATATTTTGTTAAAGAAAAAATAAATGAAGACTACTAATAAATGAAGATACTTAACTGCTACTTTGATTATCCAAATATACTAGATACTTAACTGCTTCTTTGATTTACCAAATATTAAAATACAACATCGTCTATCAGGTTGAGTTCTAACTGAATCCTAATTGTTCCTTAAAAACATTTTAATTTGATTTAATTATATAAAAAATCTTCCTAAATAGGGGTTAATGGTTTATTTATATAGTTTAGATGATAAACCTGGCTACGCCATAAGATATTTTTGTCCATGCTAGCGGTAAAATATAGAATAAAATTTATCATTTCTCGAAAAAAAATTATCAAAATGTCATGATATTCTATGAATATTTTGTATCATATACATGGAGGTACATTGTTTAAGGTGTTTTATTTTATTAAAGAATAAAAAAATTAGTCAAAAATAGTAATATTCTTGTTTTCACCCACTCCCTTTTAGAATTATTTATGTGATTTTCCAAGTTTAAACATAATAATATAACGGGGAATCGCTCAGAGCGATGTTATTAAATATGGGTAGGTTTTTTAAATCGACATATCAAAGGGCACAAGATGTCTTATTATTAAGATATTTCATGGAAACATTTTCCAACATTCTCTTTTTCCATTGTTGATATTTCTGCATGACGAATGCAAAAAAATCGAAGCGGGCGTGGCTCACTCAAAGAATGTGGGAGTCAATTTTCATTATATTCATCGTAATTCAACATGCAGCGTAAGCACAATATAGCACTTACCAGCACGCCGGGTTTATTGGATCTTTCATAAGATATTATTGAATGCGCGACTTTCGTAAACGCGGTCAAATTTGGAAAACATATGGAATATAAAGTAATTATCCTATACGTAATCTTCGAAAGCTTTTTAACATATAACAGGTAAAATATGAAATCAAAAGACGTCTATAGTATAATAAGTTTATAATTAAAATAATATAAATTAAAAAATGTATACAAAAAAAAATTCCTTATTAAAACACAATTTCAAATGAAAAAAGATACTACAATATTTTATAAGAGATCACTTAAATAACAACAGAACCAGTATTGCTTCATAATTCTTTTTCCCGTGATTTCATGCAAATGGATGGCGGACAAACTGCTGGTAATGCGATCAAATTATTTAATCCCGTATTACAAAAGGGATCATTAAAACGTAAAACGATTAAATTATACAAATGATCGCTGGTGGAATGGTAATAAAAAAAATCCGGTAACATGGAAGCCATATTTGCGCAATTATTTTTCCGTCCAATTAATTGTTTTGAATGCAGATTTTAAGGTGTATCATGTAAAATTCTATTACCTATTGGAAGGAAAGGTTTTTTAGAAAACTAATAATTTTAGCTCTTGGACCCAACACTATTATATGTTCATCAGTTCTAACCATGAGTGTCAAAAATATAGAGGTAGAGATAGCATACAGGCATAAACAATTATATTTTCGTATTTTTATTTAATAAATTGTTAAATTGCTAACATCTATTCCATTATTTTGTCAGACGAGATGCATTTAAAAAATTTTCTTCGAGGCATCGATTTCTAATACTTTTACAAGACAGATTCTCAAAAACATTAATAATTTTTTTTAGTAAATTTTTGATTTGAAACCCATGAAGACAGGTATTGTTTGGCTACTATGTGGTCCACCACGGAGTATATCCGAAGCGTGATTGCACATATTTTCCCATCAATAAATTTTGGACAAAGTGAGCCAAAAAAGTATTCACTTGACAAAACCTTTGAAAATTCCCTATGTGATACTACCTAGAGCTAATTTTTAAGCCATTGTATTGCTTGAATTAAAACTTTTTGTTAGCTTTCGACAATAAATCTTGACAAATTTGAGAAAAAACTGTTCATTGGAAAATGAAAATTAAATGGAATTTGAGAGACCTTTTGCAAAAATATATTTGTATGTTTTGCGTAAAAATATCCTATAAAAGCTAAAATTTAAATAAAATCATTTATCTAAAGAAATCATGAAGGATACCAAAGAAATATTTTTAAAAACACATTTAAAAATATATATGCTAACCACCCAGAATAAAATTATAGAATCATCGCAAGTGATGAAATTTGTTTTGGATCTGCTTTCTAATTATCTGTGTTGTCATTATTTATATTTCTATTTTTGTCGAGTCCTTGATAACAAAGGTGTGATACTTGTATCCGTTGTTTTAATGGGTTGACGTTGCTTCATGCGATGGCGTGATTGATGGCGGGCCAGCAGTGACTGAAGCTTTCGTTATACATTTTCGGTCAGTGTACGATTCGAACATTCTTCAACTAAACTTTGTGGCTTCTTGCTACCATGCCAGAACCGATGTTGATGGGATACCTGTCCCAGATAGTGATCTTAAACTTACTTTCTCCAAACTGGAGAAATCTATCGGAACCGATGGTATATTCGGGTACATATTTAATGCTTGTGCTAACATTTTTTTTAAACTCTTGAAACATATATTTAAAATTTCGCTAACAACTGACACCTGTCCCTTGTGTTGGAAAGTTACCCCAGTATCACCTATACCTAAGGGTGGTACGGCATCCAACGTAACTAATTTCATACCGAAAACTATCTTCTCTCGATCGGCTAAATTATTTGACTTTCTTTTAAATCAATATATATATTCGAGTTACAGAAGTCAAATCTGTGATGAACAGCATGGATTTCGATTCGGACGTTAAGTAGTCACGAATCTTGTATATTTTCTTGTGTTTCTTATCACGCTCACCTCAGATTTTAAATAGATGTTGCATATTTTGATAACCAAAAAGCTTTCGATCGTACAGATAACTATATATCATTAAATTTCAGGGTTGATATGGTTCTCCGTTCTACTTTTACGATATTCCTCTTCGTATCTTTTGGACAAAAAGCAATACATACGAGTAGACCACTTTATATCCGAGACTTATTTCACACGAACGGGAGTGAACAAGAGTTCGAATATCTGACCTCTACTTTTCACTATTCTGGTAAACGACATTGGCTGCGTGGGGAAAACTGCGCGTTGTTTGCTATTTGCAGACAACATAAAATTGCGTTAATAATTCATTAAATTTGCGTTAATAAATAAAAAAAAATGTTCATGTCATAAATTCGTATGTCGCACACTTTATTCGTGCAGAGCATATTAGAATCAGATTCCATTATTTGAAGCCGTCACGAAGATAAGTACAGCTTTATGATTGAAAGTACGCAAAAGACGTTCCTTTGATATCTATACATGAGACAATACGGTTACTTTTCCTTTCTATTTCCTACCGATTTCGTCTTGAGTATGCTAAATTTCCAATACTTGCAACTCAGAATAGACGTTGTGCTTTTGAAATATACATTCCAGCTATCAAAAGAAGAAATTCTATATCATATATTAATGAATAAACTTTCATTATTCGTACCTAACAATTTTCTGCGTTCAGATAATCATCGCCTCTTTGCTGTACCACCCTCTAGAACCAAACTATGATAGAACTCTCCAGTTTGCCGTGGTATTCAACTGTTAAATCACCTGACCGCGGTTGCACCACAGTGTAACTTTTGTTCAATGAATGAAAGTAATTTGTCAAAATGTGTTGTTAAGTTTTATAGTTCCTGTGTATTTCATATTCAAGTTTAAAATATACCTCCTTACTTTTTAATTTATTAACTCATCAATTGTTTATCATTACGAATAGGTTACCTGTAATGTATCGATAAATACATGTAAATAAATAAATAAATTACACTTGTCTTTAATTTTACTCAGTTAAATAAAACTTTACTCAAAATGCTGCGCGCATTCGAGGAAAAGGATATTCACCTCATCCAAGTCCAACATCCATCTGATTGGCGAGGAGCACTGATCGGGCTGAATATAAATTAATTGAGAGGGAAACGTCGGAAATAGTTTCCCGTTTTTCTCTTGTTTACTGTTATCTTGATTATTTACTCGTGTCGAGGAAAGTCATAAGAAGACTAACTTTTCTCACGTCTACGTGCTATTGTACGTTCGTTCTGAGAACTAAGTAGATTTTGATAAACTACGTGCCGTTGTAAGTTCGTTTGAGAACTAAATAGATTTTGATAAATAAGACATCCACAGATTTTCGATCATATAACTATTAAATAAGAAGTCAAATGAGGAACTATTATTGAACCAATTGAAAGCAATTAAATCGTTCTTTAATGCTAAAAACTGAAAAATTGTAAAACTGTCAGCACAACCCGGATGAATGCTCAGTAGTTTGTTAATATCTCACAAGCAATTCTGTCGGCGACAATCATTGCTTATTATATTTATAATATTGGCACTGACTTCATCGTTGGTATCGGGAGTGTCTTTTGTGTTTATGCCGATATATGTACATCAAATAATATTTTAGCAGGACGAGAACGGACTTGTAGGGACTTGACAAAATCGTGTGAATGAATTTAGAATACAAAATAATTTTTTTAAATATTTTAGTTGTTGCGAATATGCTTAAAAATAAATGTAAAAAAAGTATATTTAACGTCACAAATATGCCCTAACATAAACAAGTAGATGTCGAAATATAATACGGACCGTGTGATATGGGCTATTTAACTATGGCGACAGATTTTACACCGGTGACCCTCTACTCAATAGGGCGTTGATAATTTTTGTATCTTCAATGGGGTTGTGAATAGTTGGTTTAGGGTTTTTTATTATTGCTCTAAAATAGCCATAAAATAATTTGACAAACTATGACTCAAATCTATTGAAGCAAAAAATTACGAGATTGGTTCATGAAAATGAATCATTACTATTTTTAATCCAAACCAGTAAGAAGTTCAACTATGGTTCCATGGGAAAAAATATTCAGCGTGAAGAGGGCTATTTGTATTTGTTTTAAAGCATCGTTCCAATTTACATTATATGTGAAACGCATACCGACTGATCACGACTAGTCCAGAATTGTAAAGCCTACAAACTTCATATTTTTCTCTAAGAAATAAAGAAAAACGCTATTTTAACGCCTTTGCAAAAAAAAACGCTAGCTCTTCTCAAATCGCTAATATTATCATTACTTATATAATAAAGAGACATTAAAGTAAAATGCCGTTATAGGGACTATATTTGACCGGGCAAACGCACCCATAAACACACACACACACTCACGTACACATACACATTCTCACACACACGCACATACACACGCACACGCACGTACACACGCACACACACGTACACACGCACGCACACACACAATACGCGCACGCGCACTCACACACGTTCGCGCACGCGGACGCGCCCGCACGCCCTCTTACCATAACGCGCATGGGCGCGCTCACATGCACCCTCGTTTTTTTTATTCATTCATCATTTTATTTTATTTAATTCAAAGTAGCGTTCGTCAGATTCCTGTTAAGACTTTTAACATTAGAAACGGGTAAAAATAACCGACTTGAAGAGAAAAGGGTTAAAAAAATAAACGTTATTTGTTTGAAGTTAAAGTGGTAGTAAATGGTGTTCGCGTTACGGATATTTGCATATTTACCGTATTCCATAAACAACAAAGATAAAATATGAAAATGTCCAACATCTCGGTGGAAAATGTGCATCAATAAGGCTTTTTAATTTTTTGAAATAATTCTGCGGGAAACGAATTTCATTTCTTTGTACATGCGGTAAGTAATAATTGAAAATCGTATAATTGAAGATCAATTTCAAAAATTACATTTAAAAAATAAAATAACTTTGTGAAATGAGATGGTCTTCAACTAATACAATATATTCCAACATTATCTTATGGATGGCCCGAATGTATCTCCAAAATATTCTTCACATTAATGTTGACATGAAGTTGAATTAGTTTCTTAGGTAAAATTACTAATATAACTTTGCTTGTTTACATAGTACAAGTAAAGTTTTAACAAAATAACACTGATATATAACCACGGAGATGCATATTTTTGTAGGAGTTTCTCGCTAATGAATTTGATAAATATTTATAAATAAATGCTGTTTTTCTAAATTTATTTCGCTAATTTAAATGAATTACCACAAATTTACTTATATATTCTTTCATTAAAACGAAATAGCGCCTCATGTACAGAACAAACATTATTTTGTTCAAGTTTGGAAAAAAAAACCATAGTCCGATTATCAGAAATTAATATTTTTTTTATGTCATCTTATACCCGGTGATAAATATGACCAGTATATCTGTAAGTCCTCTAAGAAGTTATCTTTTAATAATACAATATTAAGGATATCAAATTTACCTTCATAATCATTAGTTCAACTGTAGCTGAATTGCGTAGTCAAATCTTTTTTAAATAAACGTCTTTCAAAATATTGATTCTCTTACTTTTTAACATCCTGTCTGCCGATTTTATTTAGTGATTTATCTTTTACACTTTAATTTTTCTTCTTTATTTTTCTTAAGACTCTTCTCTGTACTTCTTACGATTCAGTAAATTTAAAATAAATACTATTTTTAAAAAAAAAGTTTCATAGTTTGTTCAATCGTATGGATTTTATAAAACGAAAATACTTTTCCAGAGATAAAGAGGTTAAAAAAGTACGGTAACAATGACAAGCATCGTCTCTGCCTTTGTTTATAGATGTACTATTGACATTCATATATGACTAACATATTGTTACTAGATTTTCTTTTCTCAGATAATTTGAGATGTTCTCTAAAGACACACTCATGTATAACTTTCAAGTCGAGCGCTGTACGTTGAGCACTGTCAATATCAAATGACTACTTGGACTAAGGAGTTCTACATATGTACATTTAGGCAGAAGACATTAGAATGTTGTGCAGAAACATATTTATTTTATTAAATTAGATTAAGGTTTAGAACAAACCAAAATGGATTAGGAACAAACCAAGAATTTAAAATGTAGTCAGTTAATCGATATGAACTTCGTTTTAACAAAAAAATATCGGGCCGTCAGGGGACAACTAGCAGATGTGGCATACCTAAATTTAAATAAGTTTTGCCTAGACGCAGAGAATAAATATAAAATAACATATATTTAAATCATTCAATCAGTATTGTACCATTTATCGCAATATTATGTGCTCTATAAACCGTAGCTCCGTATTTAGTAATTTTTTTATTAATTTCATAAAATTTTAAATAAATATATATCTTGAATATTTTCAGCGTTAATTTTGTAGAAATTCATTTAAATTTATTTTTTTCACAACTTAATAAAACTATGTGACCTAGCATTATTTCTACTTTATTTAAATTTTCACCACAACCTAGGTTTCGTTGTGTAATATCTTCAGCTGGGCAATTTGTGAAGATCATCTTTTTTTTCAATCAATCTTTACAACAACGAAATAAATCCTATATGTTACTGTACGTGATATAGGATTTAACAAGCAAGTCAAACGGTCCTAATACTAGCCAGTGAAATATCCCTTGTCAATTATCTCACCAGGTAGGTGTATCACATTGTTGTAATATTTTTGAATTGCGTAAGTTTGTAAAATTTTAAATGGATTTAAAAATTAGAAGTGGATGAAAATCCACTTATTCATATTATATACATACATAGTTCTACATCAGTTATGACTATTACAATATTGAGTTGGAACGATTATTAAAATATTGAGTTCGAACTAATGATTTTGGCCACTGAAATTCTATAACCATTTTTCAAAATATTTGAAAGAACTAAGTATTTTGGTTATATTTTGTCCCGAGAAGATATCTACCAAAACTTGCTAAAATAATCCAAGAAGATAAAATTAAGTTCCAAACAAAACCTGGAAAGTGTATCTGTTTATATCCTATTTATACGATCAGATGAGAATCCTTCCATATTTTCAAACCGGATTTGTATTGGAAAGTATTGTACCCTGCCATTTGTTTCGGACCATCAGTTGATTCAAATACTTCTTGTACTATATTTTCCAAAAGCAATTTTTGTTGTACTGAATATGTTTTGAAGCTTGATAGTCGATTAAGCGCATAAATTGTCAAATTTGGATTGGGAATGGTTGTGAACATATCTCTATGAAAAAGTGTGCGGAAGTAAGGGCTTGAAGATCATTGGGGTCTTCAAAAAAGAGTAATGGGTCTCGAGTTACGGATTGCCTCGGTTTTGCCACTTATGTTTCTAACTCTTTGTTGCTGAGTAGTTCATCGCCTATTGTTCGTAAAAATGAGCCTTGAATGATTTTACGGCAGTCTCCTACAGTCCAATGAAATGCGGTGATCTTCGAGGTATGAAGTGCCAATTTGTCCCTTTATTATTTAAAAAGTGTATTATGCTGTTTTTATGAAAGTCTGATTGTATTATGTTTTAAGCTGTCTATTTCATTTTTTGCACCAACAAAATTGATTGCATTATCAATATATAAATTCAAAGATTGTCCACGTCTAGTAAATAATTTGCTCAAACTAGCAATGAATGTGTCAGTGCTTAAGTCGGATACTAATTCAATATGAACCACCTTAGTTGAAAAACATACAAATATGCAGGCATAAATTTATATTTTACCACGGGTTTTATATCTTCTTTTTCTTTAACATGAAATGGCCCACAATAGTTTATTCCAGCTTTTAAAAATGGTCTAGTTTGTATGCCTCTACTGCTCGGAAGATCGCCCCTAAAGAATGGGTAGTTAGTCGGTTTTGCCTTAAAATAAGTTAAGAAGTTATACATTTTGTGATAATTGATTTTGTTACATTTTTGCAGCCAATGGGCTAGTATTTTATTTTTTTTATATTCATAGTTGCTTGTACTCTGCTATGTAAATTATTATAAGGTGTTTTTCGCGTATAAGTAAGTCAGTAACTTGATGTGTCTTAGGTAAGATAATTATAAATTTATGAGAGTATGAAAATGTTGAATTCTTTAATATGCCACCCACAAGAATAATTCCGTCTTTGTCTAAAAATTGATTTTAATGACTATTTGAGCTGAGCAGCCCTGTATAGATAATTGCTTAATTTCGGTCTGAAAATTTTCTTGTTACGTCATTTTTACCATCAAATTTAGCGCCGAGTCTGATTCTTTCTTTGTGAAGTGTCGAAAAGATTTTTGCTGGTGTTTCATGGTATTATTTTCAAATCGCAATATATAACCTTCAAAGCGTTTGAGTTTACCAACTGATTAGTGTTTAATCAAAAATAAATCTGAGTATGTAATGGTAGTCATAATCATCGTTTTTAACTCTGTTAATAGTACCTCTTCTACGATGTTTAGCCATTCACCCTGATCTTGTCGTAGCCATTCTGGACCTGTTTTCGAGCGTTTATTATTTCAAAATTCTAATGGTGGTTGTCCACGTAAAAAAAGTCTTCCATATTCTCATGAGGTGTCATATATCTTCAATGCATCGTACTGTCTCTACTTTCTGAAACTCGGTTGACAACAAACGTTTGGAGTAAATATGACTATATATTAATCCACTGCAAAGCAGTGGATGAATCAGACCACAGAAAGACTTCTTCAAATATTTGACAAAGAGCAGGCTAGACAATTTTTACGCGTTGTGAGAGAAATATTGCCGCACAAAATGCTCGTCTTAATATATTCAACGTTTTGTATTCATAAAAGGAAAATCTGGAATTAAATTAAAAAAATATATAAGCACTGCCGGAAGACGGTTTATTAAATTACTTCGAGCGATTCTCTAATTAAATTTCCTCAATAATTGCTCTTTCGGTGTTTTCTTTCATGAAATATCACGTTTTTTAAGGAAAATGTTACGGTCGGATATTGGCAACTTTGGTATTAAATAAAAAAAAATTGTGAAGTTTGTGTAATGCTAGTAATATTTAATAATTTAAATTTAAAGTTTTAGTAATTATTTACATGATAAATTACTGAAATATTTTCTTCCCTCACCGTGAATATAAACTGCAGGAAATCAGTTAGAAGAACTTTACCAATTGTATTAAAATTATAGCGTTATTCAAATACTTATTACCTGTAAATTATTATTAACGATCAAAGAGAAATTTGGGACAGATTTGACGATACTAGAGTTTATCGAGGGAGATTTCTAGTAAATAGCTTCAGGTGACGACGTTTCATTAAATCATTTAACTTTCAATGTGTTTGGCCGTCGATTTATTCTTTGAAGTTTTCTCATTATGTTGACATTATTTTGTTAAATAAATTAGTATCAAAACTACAATGATAAATGTCGGTAATTACACTCGCCATTGTATAAAATAAGCTTGACCTTACTCAAGGTTGCTTTGATTCAATGAGAAATGTATTTTTAATTTATACGGTCATAAGATATTAAATTTTAAACAATTTTATCATACGAATTAGTTCTGAAAGTTTTCAATTATTAAGTTTCTTCAAATTTATGTGGTTGTTCAAAAAATATTGACATCTCTAATCATCCACAATTAAATGAAACTACGTGATGTAGCAATCTTTGCTAATATCCCACCTGAAAATGTTGTAATACAACGAAACCTAGGTCGTGGTAAATAAATTAAAGATAGTAGAAATAATACTACATCACGTAGTTTCATTTAATTGTGAATAATGAATTTCTACAAAATTAACGCCAAATATATTCAATATCTCTAATCATGTTTCCTATGATTTAGAATTATTCTAGATAGCTGCTTTGGTATATTAAAATCAAAAAACGAAATTGATATAAATTGTAATTAGTTTAAATTAAAGATCAATTTTCGCCTATTATTTCAGCTGTTGAAATTATCGTTTATCTAAGTTCAGTCCTCTTTCAAATGGATTTACACCTAGTCGGAAATCGATTTAGTGTCTTACGCTCTTGGTACTTTCCATTGCCAAGAGATAGGACACTAAATCGTAATTACAATGAGTTATTTTTGACATTCAAACTAGAAGTAGCTCAATGTATCAACATTAACCAATCTTCTCGTATATTCACAATATATTTTCGAATCAACAGATTGCAGGTCACAGGTCGATTTCGTATAAACAATTTCAAAAAACCCTCTTGTAAGAAAAATTAATTTACACTATTAAAGAAACTTTCTTTTAATTTTATCAAGGGTAATTTGTTTCGTTGATTAATTTCTTATAGGCTAGGATTAATACCAATGAACGGTCTTTGTAACTTCATTTTTATACATGATATTAGTAACTGCTCCAGATACAACAAGTTGCTCTTATATTCTAGTGATCTTAAGATATACTTAAAAATAAAATACAAGTCTTATTACAGTCACACACATGAAGATCTTAACAGGTTCGATTTATGCTGCAGTGTCAACAAAATATTCTAAGTTACGGTAAATGCAAATTGATTACTTTCTCCAAAAATAAGATGTTCTATTTCTGTTCATGTAAGTATTTCATTGGAGCCTTTTCATGATATATGTGATCTTAGGGTTATTCTTAATTCTAAATTAAACTTTAACGCCCACGTGGAGCAAATCTATTGCTGTCTTTTGTGTTGAAAAGTGTCAAACTTTTCAAGGAGATGGGAATGTATCGCATCATTTACACAGTCCTTTTTCGATCTCAACTTGAGTATGATGTTGCAATGTGGAATCCTTACTACTTTACCTATTTCG
The DNA here is from genome assembly GCA_039881145.1 of Druceiella hillmani. Classification (NCBI taxonomy): domain Eukaryota; kingdom Metazoa; phylum Arthropoda; class Insecta; order Lepidoptera; family Hepialidae; genus Druceiella; species Druceiella hillmani. The sequence goes on along the minus strand of JAYKKI010000140.1, from coordinate 162,369 downwards.
ATATGTATGAGCAAGTACAAAACCGGTAAATATATACCTTGCAATATCGCTTTAAGAGAACAGACATGAATACGTTGAGGTAGACCCTTAAAATGTGACATAGTTGAAAAATAAAGTAACAACCGTATATTTAAATATTTATGTAAAAATTTTAGAGGGATATAAAGTAACCGAATTTTTAAAAATTGTATATGTTGTGCACGATATATATTGACTGTAAAATGATTCGTTACCATTTAAAATTTTAAATAAATTATTTATTATGTAGAATGTATCATGCCAGAGTATTCTAAGAATATTATATAAAATTTACAAGCCTTTTAGACTCTTCTCAAAATTTACATCGATTTAATCGGGTCTGTCACAAATAATATGACATTATTCGAGAGAAGTATTATTTTCTTTCGTATGTTTAATTGAGGCAAATAAGTGTATGCACCCTAAGATTTGGTAACCAAAATATAACGAAGTTTAATTCTGTTGGTATAACCGTTTCGAAGCTTCAATGTAACTAGGCTTGAATCAAAATTAGATCAGTTTTAATATTATAATTATTGCAATATATTCCACTCGCATCAAAACGTCTTTATTATGTGGTACTTCAACAACACCGATATATCAATATGGGTTGAAAACCGTGCACATCATGTGTGAATAATTATTAATAATTTCAGCCCTAGATAGCCGTGGTGAAGCCATACGACAAAAGCAACCGCCACACCGCAGTACCAAAGCACCTATCCTTACCCTTTGCGAACCTATCCTTGATTACAGCCCCGTGGCAACAGTGACTAAACACGTTTCAATAGCCGGACCTCCAGGTAACCACAAAGGCATAAACGCTAAGTGGGTTAGTGCATTGCGTGGATGTATTGAGCTGAGTTTTCATTTAATTGGTTGTGTATTTGTATATTTACATTATATTTGTATTAAAATTAGTACATTTATGATTGATTAAGCTGACTGACAAATTATTACCGATAGGCATTTTCTGACAGGCATTATCGCAAAATTCAACAATATATACTTATAAGTAGATTTGTAGAGGTTTTATTGTTTAAAGCTATTATTTACACATTAATTTATATTTCTAGAACATGATGGCCAATATTCAAAATTTAACATGAAATTTCCAGCAATGTAGACTCTTAGTCTTTTATCTAGATACAGGTTGTGTAAAATCTTTCGGAGGGTGATTTTTAATTGAGATTCATACCTTGGCCTAAATCGGCGTTTTGGATTTAGCAGTTTCTATTATGTATGCGTACGTCACATATAATTGTCGTTGACCTTTTGACCTTGTCGACAACAATTACATTCCTTAAAAAAACTTCATTATTAGGTAACTATTGAAATAGATTAGTGCATATTTAAACACGAGCCGCCTGTTATTTGATCAGTATTATAACACGCACAGAGTTGCACTCCATCCTTCGGTCTATTGCACTGATTGAAATAACTTGGCCCCATACATTACGAGTGTTTTAAGCCTTGGAATCCTTAATCGCATATTAAATTTATTTAGATTCAACACTAGCTCTATTTTCTCCACAACGTGAAAGTCTCGGTCGTCAGGCATGTTAGATATTTGTAATTAATCCACGTCATTCCGGAATATTTAACCCAATCGCACAGCCTGCTTTGTATGTTTCGCGGTTTCCTTCCGTTTTTTGCGCGAATAAGCATCTTATTTAATTCTTTATATTCTATTCATATTATACAAATTTATATGTATAGAAACGTGTAAACCATGGAAGTATTCCCGAGACTGATTACCGAGACTATTACATGCCTCGATAATCGAATCTCTGATTCGATTATCGAGGCATGTATTGTTTGTATGAATTTAACAATAATATTTAGTTAATTTTTTTTAAATTAATAAAAACTAACAAAATTATGGAAATTAAGAACATTATCTATTGAATAAAGCTATTTGTATACGGCAAACTTTACATTTTAGCAACTATACACTATAAGCCAAAGCTTGCAACTTATATGAAATTCTTTAGATATAAAATAAAATGATGATAACTCGTATTTTTCATGTCGTGTTTTAAGTTCGGTACTGTTTGTATGAAATGTACATCCGTTTGTACATGTTTACGTGAATATAAATTTGTTATTGCTACTTGAAATACTCTGTTAAGATTTTCAAAATTGCCTTTATTGTGTAGAGATCTACCTACATTGTATTTAAATAAATGTCAATTATATTGATACGTCTCACAAGCTAAGATAATGTTGGGAGTGAATACTTAAATAAACCACACAATATATTACGCAATACACAAAGAAACTTATTTCACCTTATTTCTTGGGCATAATATAATAATTTCCTCTCCTCTGATTCACTTGAAGTACAACTATCCACAATGAGATTTTTTATTTGAATTTATGGTTTCAGAAACATTCGTTACGTTTAAACTAATTTTTCTTTCCTTTTGTGTACAACATTAGTACTATTTGTATATTTACCCCCATTTTATAGTTATTCTATGTCAAAGTATTTTTGTGGCTAGTTATTCGGAATAAATAAAATCAATTAAGTGCGAGTCTTATTCAATATCGGATAGTTACCTAGTTTACAGACTCAATTTAAGAGGTAAAAAAATAAAATCGAGGTTAGAAGATGAGGATGAATAATGAGGTATACTGTGCGGTTTTTAGTCAAATTTACAGATATAAAAAGAGTAAAATAGTGTAGAAATTAGTACTTTATGTATACATTTTATATTTTTTTACAGTCTATTGCACAGTATATTACTAGTAGTATATCGCAGTCTTGTACAAAATATGTTCTAAAACTTTGGTGTTCTGGTTGACTGCAAGAGATTGCTCATATCACATATTTCACCCCAAAAATTATTTTCGTTGCTAGTTTTTTGAAAAAAATTAGGGAAACATATCGTTACATAAATTTTTTCTTGTTACTCTAAATATTGCCTTTTACAATAATTAGAAACAGCAATAATCAGATAGAAGGTAGGCGAATAAGGAAATACCCATTTTTATAATGATTTCATTTGGTTTTTTAACGTACAAGTCCGATTTATTTATCTCAATGAAAAAATAAATTGGAGAAATCGGACATGCATCCCCGAGAAGAAAAATCGTTTTTACATATATTTTTTTTAAATTATTCAAAATGTTTAACTTATCATTCGTATTTATCATAATATTTGCATCTATAATATTAGTATTGAAAATTTATTTTATTTGGTATAATAAAGAAAATAATTTAATTATAGTAAATTGTTAACAAAGGCACTTAAAAACAAAGAGCTTATACGTGTGTTTGTTAATAATTTACTATAATTAAATTATTTTCTTTATTATACCAAATAAAATAAATTTCCAATCCAGATATAATTATGATAAATACGAATGATAAGTTAAGCATTTTGCCTCCACAGAGTATTTGAAACTATTTAGATATTTCATATGTTATGAACCAATATTTTTGTGTGAACATTGTTTTTAGATTGAACTAATATTTTTATGTCTCTGAATTATAAAAGTTTCATTTTGTCCTAAAACAATATAAAGTTCTACTATAATAAAAAAAACGTACAGGTTTTCATTCGTCGGTCGCAACCTCCAGTAGCTTCAACCTTCCTAGCTTCAACAGTTTCATCTACATGAACGAAATATTAAAATGCTGATACAGTTAAAAAACTGCCAATATTTTAGATACATACGTTGATTCTCAGATCACTTGAAAGTCATCAATAGATCCCGACCAGACAGTCACATAAGTTCGTCTATTTAAATTTTATATGGAAGAGAACACTTTTTTGTTTTTTTCGACCATTCAAATCATTATTAAAATTAAATTCGTAACTACTATTGAACTCGAAATTGTTTTTAAAATTCGTTTCTGATGTGAGAAACGAATCATTACAATTGGTCATACTATTTAAAACCTATTTCTGTAATAATCAAACATTTTGCCACAAAATTCCACAATATCCTGGAGCTAATCCAACTTGACTTTATATTTTACTTAGCACCAAATTTATAAGCTAAAAATGTTCATTAAAAAATTGTTCATGAACGTAATTATTTAATTTATTACAATTAATAATAATATTCCCAAAGGCCTTATGATCGAATCAAACAATATTAGATTTCACTTTTTAATCATTTTCCATAAGCTTTAATCTTTACAGCCCCTCATAATTTCTTATTGTTTCTAGCACTAAATTTTTACGTAGCTGAATTTTCTTAGAGTTTTGAGAATTACCGTGATACAAATTTTAAAAGTTCCAGCTAACGCAAAAGTTACGTGGAATTCTAAAATAAATCTTCGCGATTTCCAGTTCATCGTAAGTTGCTATGTAAATTGTCCAGTTAATCGTAAGTCGCAATGAAAATAGATTTAACAGCTTGAACTTTCACAATTAAATGAAACTACGTGATGTAGTATTATTTCTACTTTCTTTAATTTCTTTACCACGACCTAGGTTTCGTTGTATTACAACATCTTCAGGTGGGATATTAGCATATCCCATAATAATATCCCACCTGAAGATGTTGTAATACAACGAAACCTAGGTCGTGGTAAAGAAATTAAAGAAAGTAGAAATAATACTACGTCACGTAATTTCATTTAATTGTGAATAATGAATTTCTACAAAATTAACGCCAAATATATTCAAGTTTGAACTTTCTTGTGCGCGGAATAAAAAACTTTATTCTCATTTACTTAGCATTGCACTAATGAACTTCTTTTATTTTATAAGTGTTTGCGCTTAACATCACAATGCACACATATGTCAAAGTATTTTTTTTGAAGTATCAAAAAAAAAAAGAAAAAAGTATCTAAAATATATCTGTAATTACGATAGTGTTAATTTTTAGAATTCCGAATGTCAAAAGGTAGGAAGTATCATTTGCGTGTCCATCCATCTGTTTGTATGTCATAACCGTTTTTTAAATAAATAGTTTGATATATAAATCTATTTGGCAAAGTAATAAAGAATATTAATCCGCATATATTTCAATCAGATAATAACTTTACGCGTCAAAGCATTTATATACAATTTAATAGGTGAAAACTTAAAGTTATCATTGTAATTCCACGTACAAATACAAAACCTTTCTTCACGCAATTCTAGTTCAATGGGATGTATTCTGAAAGTTTTTATAAGTGAAATAATGAGTAGGTACCAAATCGCGTTATATTTAATTGATCTCGTCTTTTAATTGCATTAAATTTTTCTACAACACCGTAGAGCCATAGACCATAGTAACCGATTATTTCAATACATTACAAATACTGACAGTATGACGGAGAATTAAGTATTGTCAGAAGGTTGTAAATGTGTAATGGTTTAAGTAGTTTTACTGTTCTGTTTCCAAATAGTATTATATTATTGTTATTATATTTGTTGTGGCAGTAATTTCCTATAAATTTGTGGGAAGGGAATTTATTAAGTACTTGCTACAAGTGGTATTTTAGTACATAATTATTTCTTAATATTAAAAGTGCCCATTGAATTGGGCAAGTAGAATTGTCGTATATTCCATGTACCAATCGAAGATAGGAAACAGTAGTACCGAAGAGAAACCAGTGCAGGTGTGATTAATTATTTAGAAATATAACTTCTTTAAGTATGTTATTACGGAAGGAGAAATTGTAATTCTTAAGTTTTAGATCTGATAAGAATAGAAACAAAAATAGACGGCAGATAGAGAAAAAAGCGTTATTGCGTGATACATTTAACAAAAGTACTGAGAACTACATCGCAGAGCAAAGTATTTCCGGATTACAGGTAGGTAATTTATTTTCCTAAATATATACCCTAATAAACACTGTACTTATTTAAAGCTTATCCCGGTAAAAAAACAAATGATACATGACACTAAATGGTCAGAAACTTACATTTGTACCACGCAAACGTGAGTGTTTCTCGCGTCACCGTCCATTATCCTTATAGATGGGCCCGGCTTAAACATTTCAAACAGGAAATGTCGGAAATAAAAGCCTGCTCTGTCAAGTAGAACACAAATACATTACATGTTTACCCCCCAATCGGTAGAACGAATTTTTTATGTCCCCGTGCGCAAACCAAGTAGTTTGCAGATTTTTATCTTAACATTATTTTTGCAAATTCTGTAGCTAAAATTTAACCCAATAATAGCTTTTTGATCTAAGTCGATGTCTTGGCAACTAAAAAATACATTACCGAGAAGAACACAAAGATAATGGGGTGAATATATCTCACTTCAAAAAACCTCTCTCAAATCTTCTCAATTCGACAATATTTTATGTGAATGTTATCTCATATCAGCAGCATTCCCCAACCGATTTGGATGATTAATTTTTTATTTGTAAGGGTATAACGCCGTAAATATTTCTTTAGAATCTGACTATGAAAACCGAAGATATACTGTAGAATTCCTTAATTATGAACAGCACAAGTATCATCATCGAGTGTGGATGATATAAATTCATCCAATTTTAATGATTCTTTTTTATTTAAATGACAACAAATGATGTATCATTGAAATGCACAACACTCTGCAGCTTAGGTGCCACGATCGAGTTTAAATAATTTGGTGTAATGATAATCTAATAAGGCACGACTAAGGGTGATAAAGTAGTTCTTTATCAAAATCAGTGTGCAATGAGGGAGCCAGAAGATGGTCACAGGAACTCTTCAGTGATGAGGAACTTATCAATAAAATAATAGGGTAAGTAGGTAGCTAAGTAAATTTAACGATATACATATATATATATATATATATATATATATATATATATATACATATATATATATATATATATATATACATATATATATATATATATATATATATATATATATATATATATATATATATATGTAAGAACACATATATACCGCTGTGTATTATACACATATATATTTAAAATTACCTCAATTTTGAGGTCGTCCTCACGTTTTGAGTTATAAGTTTTATAATGAATTTATTGAAGACTGATTAAGGTTTAAATTGTATTAAAATTTAAAGAGCGTTTTATACTATATTGAATTAATCTGTAAAAAACGAAAAGAAAGTTTTGTATGTTCGCGCAAGGTAATGAATAATGTGTACGTTATGCTATTATCTGGCGGTTTCTGTTATTCAGACCTATATAATTAATATTATAAGACCGTATAGACTATACAGAAGATTTACAAAAGCATGACAATACCGGACTGCAATCAGGGTGGAGACATTTCTCATTGAGTGAAGATTTTGCAATCGTTGGGAGGTCTGAAGTTCATTGTCTTATCGCTAGTGTCTCCACAGCTAATTTCTATGGAAATTATTAATTAATCGCTTGTGTCGAATTCAATAAACGATTTTGTATTAACACTCATATATCAGTGTAAATTTGACGTATCGTAACAATGGTGGATTTATAAATTATACCACGTAACAAAAATTGTTTCAAAAAGATTTTGACGGTTGGAAAAAGAAGAGTAGATGTCAAGAGGTATAAGCAGTTATTAGCTATAAATTATTGCTTTGTGCTTTACTTGCCATCGTGAAAAGAAAATATCAAAAACCAGCAATGCACGCAACAGAGAATTAAACTCAGACATGAAAGGGGAATGCGTATTTTTTCCAGTATATCCTTATTTTAATAAAAAAAATATAAATCAATATTTTTATACTCTTCAAATTATATTTTATACCACATATCGAATGTTAAAAGTTATTTTTTGAGTAGGCCATGTATGCTTCATATAAATTATAAGCTACCAAGATATGTACGAATTAATATGCTAAGTTGCTATGCCAATTTCGTGTTTCTACGTCAAGTGGTTTCTGAAGAAACTGTCGCGACAGACGGGGTATGAGGGTTCCGTTATTTCTATTGAGGTACGAAATTCAAAAAATTATAACGAGATGAAGTGGGGAATGAAAATACAAACTGATGGATACGATTCTTTAGTATTTGCCTCCTTATACTTGAACACTATTATTTACATTATGTTAGTTTGTCGCCTACCCCTATGTCAGTTTGAAGCATTGTAAGTTGTATAAGAATAAATAGCCCGTAGGGAAAGACAAAAACAGGAATTTTTAAAAATTGTAGTTTAGCCTGTGGAGGAAGATAAGGACATGATTTTTTTAATTTTTTTAAAATTTAGTCATTACATATAACTAAAAAATTGGTGAGAATGTAAGCTATATGTATTATAATTTCGTAAGTTTGTCAAAAGGCATCAAAAGTGCATAAAATCAATGGTCATGGCGGAATTTCCAAATCAAAAACTTTTTCATCTACTTAGAAATATTCTGTTTCAAATACTATTCAAATAATATTCGTTTAATAAACACGTGTTAAATTAATAATTTATTATAACTTATAAATATGAAGATACGGTTACAAAAAAAATTAGGTCCATAAAGTGGAACATTTTCCGTAACGGAAAACAATAGTTTTTAAAATTGTTTAAATAAAACATCAGTTTTGATACGTTATAAATTCAGCAAAAACGCATTAAGAACATATTTTCTTAAACGCTTTGAATAATTTGAAATCAGGGAAAACCTTCTAATCAAACCAAAGGAGACTAATTAAAGATTTTCTTAGGAAATGTGAGAGTGAAGTGACGTAATGAAATAAATTTTAACTTTGTTAGTAAATACATTCCCGAGTTAGCTTTGCTGTCTACGTTTATAAATAGCGAGATTGACGGCAGCTGTATATTTTGTTTTGCGCACGTACATGTTGTTTATTTTGTTTTGCGCACGTACATGTTTTTTATTTTGTTTTGCGCATGTACACGTTGTTTATTTTCTAAAAATTACTTTTAACGTGCACGTGTCAGACAACCATTTTTTTTAAGTTCTTTTCAAGTATATACTTTTACTGTTTTATTCAGAAGGATGTAACAAATAAAATGGAGAATTTGTATTAAGAAGAACTAGTGAATAAGTCATATACTCGTAAACTGAACTTAATTTGTACAAAAAATAAATTATGCCTTTTTTGTGGCCGTAAAAAAGCGAACTTGAAAAAAAAAATTATTTAATTTTAAAATTAATTCACAAAAAAACCTTAAATAAACAATAACTTTACATATGGTGTAAAGGACATAAACCTTTGTAGTATTAATTCAAAAATAGATAATCGGAAAATTTTACGGATTTATATCAATGTTTTCTGTTATAATTTTGTAATAAAATTAAATTTGAATTGGCCAGTTATAATTTTGTAATAAAATTAAATTTGAATTGGCCATCAAATGAGAAACTCTCCTTTTGTTACTTTTATTGCTTGGTAATAACCTATAAGGAATATTTTTAATAACTGTCATGTTTATTTCAGTGTAAACCCTAAGTTAACCTAGTACATGTAAGTTACTTTTGTATAATTTAATTTTAGTCAGCATTAGTAAAAATTGTAAAAAAATTAATAAAAAGAAGTACTCCTAATTTAAGTTTAATTTATATGTAAATATTTGACACATGAAAAAGATAGAGGGATGAGTCCAATTAAAACTGTTCCCAGGCACCCTATTCCTTTTCTTTTAAATGTATTTATATTTTATCTAAAATTTGATTTTTTTCTGTTTTTTTTTCGTTCGCTCTCTTAATTATCAGTTACCCGTTGTCTCAGACACCACCTTAAGTACTTAACGTACGCAAAAGTATTTTAATGATGTTAATGTTAACAGTAAATAACTAGATCAACAAATATAGAATCAGAGATTCTAAAATCAGTTTCAATTTAATTTTTTTCATTAATTTATTATCTATCTTGAATTTTCTATCCGTCTTGACTGCACATTTAATTATAAGTTAATTTAATGTGAATAAAGTTCAATATCTTCGGAGTATTAAACTATATTTTCATATTCCTTCTACCTTTAAGTTTGCAATTTTTATTCTGAACAAAAATTACATACAGAATGTAATTAGGGTTATTAACAAACCAACAGTCGCTTCGTTCGGACATTGCCAACCAACTAGCCGTAAGTCATGTTCGAGTCGTCAGTAACAATTCTTACTTTTTAATAAGTGTGTTTGAGAGTCACCATAATGAAATGTTTTTATGTTACTAGATTTGTCATTGACTCTAACACGGTGTTAATAACTAAACCGGTAAGAATATAGTTAGCTTATAGAATATAAACAAATATTACATTAAAATAATAAACTGATTCGGTACGAATCTGCCTGGCGCATCAAGAGTCAGGCATTCGGATTAAAAGGAAATAATCCTATACGGTATGAGTAACTGTTAATATGGACCAACTACAATAAATACAGATGATAAATAATGGGTTACTGGAAGAACTAATGTAAATGAGCTACGGGAAGCAAATTTACAATTGTAAATGTTTCAAAAAGCATATCATCTCATATCATCGTTTATGAAATCAATACTTTTTCGACAATAATAAATAGTATTTTCAAACGATTCCCAAGTATAGTGAATCACTTGAATATAACAAGAGACATTTTTGAGTACATAATTCACCTCCAATATATAAAAATTTCTACATAAATATATTCTAATGTCATTTATTGAGATATGCGTGAGTTGATGTGCTTATTACAACGCCAATTCTAAGTTTATAATGCAAGGGGTTTTTTGAAAAAAACGACTGTGACAGACATACCGACAGGTAGTTGAGTGATCTTATAAGCATTCTGTTTTTGATTTATAAATTATTGCTTTGTGCTTTACTTGCCATCGTGAAAAGAAAATATCAAAAACCAGCAATGCACGCAACAGAGAATTAAACTCAGACATGAAAGGGGAATGAATTTAAATGCATATTAAAAACAACCTTAAAAACTTTAAAAAAAAATGTAGCTTTGTTACTGTTTTTGCATGGGCTGAGACAGGTAAGTAAAGTGGATTAAAATGGAAGATGTGCATAAATCTGTCATCTTACAACATCAGAATTACTTGCACGTGGAGTTTTCTTGTCGATCACGTAAAAGTACGAATATTGTAATTCCACTTATCATACATTACGACACTTAAAAATACACGACATGTTGCAAAAATCTTTTTGATAATCATCCTCGGGAAATTGAAGGTCTGTGTATAAAAGCGAAAAGAAAGTAACAATTTTCAACAAAACTTTTCGATATTCCTTTATTGTTTCTTCGCGATGAATTCTCCCAAATAGTTTTACTATTTGAAAAATAACTGAAAAATGGAAATAGTAAACCAAAAGATGTGCGGCGAATTTATACAATTTCTTGAACTACAGAATATTTTTCAAATTAAAAAGCAAATTAATTTGTGACAGAATGGAAAGGACTGATTTTATCACGTTCATATATTAAGTTATATTTCTGATAACAAATTTCCATCATCAGTTATATTCTTCGGATTAGCCACCCCAAACCCTATCCTTCTATCTTATTAAATTAGTTCTTAAGTAGTATTTATCATCATGTTTTTGGTGCTTAAGTCATTAGGATATCTGGTAACCCTTTCATCATGGACTTTTTATACTGAATTTGCATCATCTAAGGATTTATGGAATGGTGTTACTGGTTAGACTATTGTTTTGTGATGTCATTTATTTTTAATCTAACCTAGTTAAATATAACCCAGTTAGACTTTCAAATGAATAATGTGCTAGGAAAATTTCAACAAGTTTATTAGGAGCATATAAGTTTAACAAAAGCTACAACGTGAATTAAACATATTATTTTGTAGGTATTTATAAAGCATACCAGAGAATACTAAAATCAGGTAGCTTGTATAGTATATTTGTGCTATAAACGCATTGAAGTTTTCTTGATCTTTACGTGCAAGTGTATATTACTTTATTTACTGTATATCTTACAACATTAATGTAAACATATATGGTTCACTTATTGTTAGATGAACAGTCCCTTCTTGTCAATTATAATAATAGATTTTGAAAATTTTATTGTTTGATAGACTCTAAGGTTTTTTTCATTAAAAATAAAAGGACTTTAAAAAGATCATAATAAATGACAATAAAAGAAGTTAAAACATACAAAGACCAAAATAGAAAATATATTGATGTAAGTTAGCACTGAAGAAGAAAAGGGCGAGAGCTTAGAAGGATTAGGGTTTAGGACATTTTAATTTATCCCTAATGGACGAGTAGGGTCTATATTTTCCGTTCCAGTTGAATTCAAAGTTTATTAAGCTAGATCTATAGAGCACAAACAATACAGATAAATTTAATTTATAAAAATAGAAATATATCTCAATATAAAGAAAAAGACAGTATTTAAAAGCTTCCAATTAACTGAAAATATAAAGAAAATTGAAAATAATAAATTTTACATTCATAAAATTTAAGTTATTTATGATCGATTAATTGTATTAACCCTCAAGTTTTCTTTAGAATTTTGACATGGAGCTTTGATCTTCCCGTCATTAGACGAGGGCCACTTCCATAATATATACATATATATATATATATATATATATATATATATATATATATATATATATATGTATGTATATATATATATATATATATATATATATATGTATGTATGTATATATATATATATATATATATATATATATATATATATATTTATAAGTAGAAATGAAATCGATTTTACCGCATTAAATTCTACAAAATAATATGAATGAAAACCGTCAATCACATGATCTCTAAATAAGATCCACGAAGTAAATATCGATGTTTATTTACCGGACGCGCCAAGAGAGTTACTCATTCATTGGTTATTGCCTCATAACTTCAATCGATCAGACGACCTAACCTGATCAAGCACGTAGCTCTCAAAGAAACGATGATACGAAGCCAGCACAAGTGTGAGAAATGACGTCTTCTAACTACAGCTTAATTCATTATGCGTAATTTTATGGTTTAGTTAAGTGTAATCAGTGAATGTATTTATGGTGTAAGAGCCTATGAAGTGTCCGCTAAACCTATAAATCAGATTAGCAAAATGCCATATAATGTTGGTTTCAGGTGTTAAAACAAAAAAATGATACTTCTATACTGAAAAAAAACGAGCGTGTACTTATGTACGGGCATTAGAAGTTATACTTCTTTGGCATAATACAAAAATATTTAGCTCGCAATAATTATTTACTTTATTTAGTAGGCAAATAATTAATGGAAACGAAATGATAAATGGACTCGAGCGTGATTATAACTCTGGATGGTTAAATCTAAATTCAGTCAAGTAATTAAATTTTAAAAATTGAAATTTATTTTCTCATACAGAGAAGAAAATAATTTGAAATTTTTATCTAGAACTACCATCATTGTCATTTAATGATTAACAAAATCATCATGCTGAAAGTTTAATGTAATTTATTTGTTTTAGTATTTCATTAATGATAAAGTAAGAGTTTATAAGTTATAATGCAAATAAATACATACCAAAACTTAACCTCACATCGAGATATACATTAAAAATATATTTAAAAAGCTTATAAGGTCTATTTTCATAACAAATAAACAAAATAAATAAATGTCTTTTTTTATATGGACCACTATTCAATTTTAATTACGAAAAATATTATTTAAAAACACGTATATCTTAGATTTATATGGATATAAACCACGTGTCGTGTGGGTACTAATATCTCATAACTATCTTAAATATAGTGTCAGTTGCTACAAGCACGCTAATATATGTTTAGTAAGCAAATTCATTCGGTCAAATTTGGTTGCATGGTGTCAAGACCTACTATTAAACTCAGCTGCAGCATCACCGTAATGAGGCAATTGCAAACTTCGAACGATTAGTTTTAAAATGATATGATTTTTAAAGAACATTATATAACATAACATTGTTATAAACATTTTTTAATCCGCTTTATTATTTAAATAACTTTTTTAGTGTAAACTAGAACAAATTAATACTTACTTAAAGTTAGTTCAGCTCCATAAAAAACCTCTTCAGAGTTTTGGCGAGGATATATTTATTGTAAATTAACAATTTATAAACATTACTGCAATATTTCATTCTATGACATAAACAGATAAAATATATTACCACAAAGTTCATAAAAAATGAAGAAAATTTGTTTAAATTATATTATTACAATATATCGTCAACATTACAATCTATTTAAAAATGTACAATGAAAAAAATAATTTATTATGGTCTAAAAAAAAATTTTAACTTATTTAACAGTGTAATTTTCTCTTTTTGTTATTTGTTTTTCTATTATAAATATCATTTGTACCCTTTGTATAATTGTTTAACCCTGTATATAACATGTTCTTTTTATGTTTTTGTAACGTGAAATATAATATTACTAACAGAATGCTCGGGTCAGTTATAATAAAAGTCACAAATGGGAAATTATATTTATTAGTACTTTTGCAGACATTACGATTTTACTTAAAGCAATATGCCTTTGATTTCCATATTTTAAAAATTGTTGTTCTTGTTTTTTAGAAATCGACTTTTTAACAATAGTACAACTAAATACAATAACATTAATAATATATGAATGAGATAATAACAATCCTCCTGTATCCAAACTTTTTATTAATTCAATTTTATCTCATTTCTTAAAACTAAATAGTCAATGCACGTTTTACAAGTTTATTATTTAAATCAGGTGCAATATTCAGCATTTTAAACTAAAACAGGTATCTGTGTCTCTAGAGCTTGAACGTTTAAGTATGGCTTCAGATAAATTTCATCAATCACTAAAGTAACAATGTTATCTAATTGATTTAAAAAGCCGAACTTTTGCTTAATATATCTATGGAAATGGTAAACAGATTGTTCACCTTTTGGGTCAAAGTTATGTTTTAACAAATGTTTTGAAGATTTCTAGGATGAAGCATATATAAGAAAGCAGTACATTTGACGTCATCATCCAAAATCTATAGAAGCGCAATTTAACACATCAACAATATCAGAACAAGTATCAACAAAGGATCGTTTGCTATTTTTTTTATATTTTTAATAATTTCTAGTACTGTGAAAATGTTTTTGATATTACAAATAATTTTTGGAAAGATTTCACTTCATAATTTCTTTAATTCGTTGTGATAGTAATAAAATTTTAATTCTAAGTTATGATGACAAATTGCTAAAATTGATATTTCAGGGATTTTTGACAAAGAAATTATAACAAATATTGGTACCACTCGCGTCGATATATTATATGAATACATATATATATATATATTTATATATATATATATATATATATATATATATATATATATACATATATATATATCTAACTACAATTTCTCCAAAACTACTTTTTTCGGTATTAGCTCATGGCTTTAACTTAATACTATAAATTCGCAAACCAGCATCAAACAATTTCTACTTCAGGAGTTAACTTTTATGTAGTAATATAGCAGGTTAAATTTAAAATATAAATTATACATGTATCAGAAAGTTCGTGCCATAAACCTTCTCTTTACAGCGAATAAGAAGCTATTGAAGATTTATTAACTTCGAAATTAACATTTGGTTTAGCCAAAACTTTTCAAGGCGTGTAAAGCAATATTTCCTTTAACTCCGAGCACACGCCCCCAATTCTTACGTTTGGCGCTAAGTAACGCGCAAAATTTATGTTCTTTGTCTTGTTTCACATATTTGCTTTGAAACATGTCAAATGTCCGCAACCATTTGACTCAAAATAAAGTGAAAACGCAAAGTTTTGATGAGAAAGAAATAAGGGAATATGGGCCTTATACTTCCATTCCTGATGAAAATTATGGAAATATTGCCTATGTATCCAAGAAAAGATCAATAAGTAAGGGGAGAACAATGTTTCGATATATGTATATATATATACTCTCGAAAGCGCATAAATATGTGTATATATTTGTCGTCCCAAGAATTATAAAACACGAAGAAAGCATCGAATTAACAATAGACTTTTTTGTTTGACAGTGCTCAGTGGAACGGACAAAACGATTAATTTTCTTGCTCGAAAATGATAAATTTCGGGCTATTCATATTGGTCCATAGATGGAATTTATTGTTTTTATTTATGAATGGTAAAGTTTTTTCTGCCGCATATACAACAAATTTAATTATATTTCATGCACTAGAAAATTATTTACAGAACGCCTTATCTACGTACAATCAAAAAATATTGCTATCACGTTAATGGCATCGCAATCGTTATATTTTTTCACTCAGATTCTAGAGCTTATTCTTTTATGTTATAACCCTGATAAGTCTGCAAATCTAAATATTAAAATATTCAAACCGTGTTTAGGAAATAATACGTGTCGGGTTGATTTATTATTAAATTATGGGTGTTTCATACATCCAGTAGTTAAATTCAAGTGTTATATGATTTTGATGAAAGTTTTGCTGGTTTTACTTTGAACCACTCATTTGAAAACTGTGTTGTACATAATGTGTTGTACATATATTAATGTAGATTTCCATATAAAGAGTAAGAAATTATTTCACAATATTTTAAATCTCTTTTCTAATGGAAATAGTGTTTGGTGTACCTGTTTCTGTATAAATATAATTTTGTTTCTTAGATAAATTTGAAAACTTATGTGTTTCGCTGATTTTATATTTATCTTTTAATTGCTAAGTCAACAAAACACTTAGGCCAAATAATTAACATACAATACTATACATACGATCAACAGCTTCAATGTATATATTTTCCTTTCTTTATTTTTCGTAATAAAGGATTGATAAATTTTTAAAAATTTGAAATTTAAATATTTTCACAAATTTATGGACTTTTTATTTCGAAAAATAATGCAGGCTATTCTAATTTTAACTTTTAGTGCATCTTTCGTCGTGCATTTTCTTTAAATTAGAAAGTTTTCAGTTTACAAATTTTGTAAATTTAAATATGAGAACTTGACGGAATATTTTGCTGAATATTAGTAGAGTTTCCCTTAATAAGGCGAACACGTGAAGTTATACAGGCGACAAATAGGCTTAACGTGCATTCGAATTAATTAAAAGGACATTGTTTGTTATACTAATGCAAGAGTTAAGGTAACATTAAATGGCGTATTAGAAACCAATCTACACTGTGTCCAAAATACGTACTATCACAGTCGTGTTAAGTACATGTCTCTATTATTATGAAACTTTCATATCTAGTCGCAATAGTTCGATCGGATCTATTAAAGATATCCATTGGGAAACATAAAAAAATTGTAGACTGATTTTAGGCCTCTTTCTAGCCTCGTTTAAGGGACTACAAATATAACAAAAAATATGAGCAAATATCCTGGCTCTAAGGGTCAATAAATTGTGGAAGTTGTTTTTCATCACTATATTTATACATCATGACAACAACAGCAGCAAAATATCTACTTTTCCTAACAATATAACGATAGAAGAAGCAGCCTTTTCTCAATAAATATTTTTTTCTGTTTTAATTTTGCAGCGTATCAAACATAATCAAATGAAATATCCTAGATGACAGTATATAACGAATGATTTAACGTTTTTTATACAATCTTTACGAGAATTAATTTCACTGTTCCATTGAAATCGACACATTTCTTAAACTGCTTTAAAGAAGTTTAATTCGTCTATAAAAGTAAACGTTGAAAGGTTGCAACAAGATGCATATTTAGGAGTTGTAACTTTTAGTGTACAAGTGGATATTTTGTCATCATCCTGGAAGATATACACGTGTACTTAAGAGAGATACTAGTAGAATTACGTAAATTTTTAGTAAAATAATGAAAAAAATATAACAGTGTTCTGTTTATTAGATTACGTGAAATGAAAAATATTTTTTATTTCATAACGAAAAGAAAACAAAAAAACACGGCAGTGAGATTCATGAGATCACTATTGGTGAATTACCATACTGCCAACTAGCTACTCTGCTGAATTTACGCTTTTTAGATAATAGTACAAGGTGACCGAGCGATGCTCGGTGTATTTCGAGTTTCCCATAGAAACGTTAAACTGTTTCATGGTATTAAATTTACTTTAGATTTTCTTCCCCTTCCCCGTCCCTTTCTCTTTCCCCTTTGCCTTTGCTTTCGCCTTCGACCTTCGGTATCGCCTTCGCCCTCACCTTCCCGTTTGCCTTTGCGTTCGCGTTCGCTTTCACCTTCGCGTTTTCGCCTTTACGTTCGCCTTTGCGTTTGCCTTTGCATTTGCCTTTGCATTCGCCTTCGCGTTCGTCCTCGCGTTCACCTTCACGTTCGCCTTTCACTTCCCCTTTGCCTACTACACCTTCCCATTCCCCTTCCTCTCCCCATTCTTCACCTCCCTTCATTCCTCCCCATTCGTCTTCACATACAACTTCCCCACCCTTCCCTTCCCCCTTCCCCTCACTTTCCCCTCCCCCTTCCTCTACACCTTCCACTTTCACCTGTCCCCTTCCCCTCCCCTTCACACCCTCACCATACCCTTCCCCTTCTCCCCTTCCCCACCCTTCACAACCTTACCATACCCTTCCCTTTCTCTCTCTCCTTCTCTTCCTCTTCCCCTTACCCTTCCCCGACCCCTCTTTCTCCCCCTTCCCATTTCTTTCCCATTTCCTTCCAGTCCCTCTTCCTCTTCCCTACTCATCCCAATCTTCTTACCTTCCCCTTCCCCTTTTCGCCTCACTCCCCCTCAATCCCCTCTCCTTCTCTATCCTCTTCCTCTTCACCATTCCTTTCTCCTTCCCTTTCTCTTAACATGGCGCTTATGAAAAAAATTTCCAGCATTCATACCTTTCAAAATTATTTAGTACTCTCGTGCAATCAACGCCTTTTTTCCTACACAACTCTCTAGAATTTTATTATACTTGAAGTTTCCAAGTTCCCAGTTGTATTCTAATGCCCAACCACATAATCACGATCGAACTGTAGTATAATTAATTTATGATGATAGAAAGTAGTTTGAAGAAATGAGTTGTCGTTAGTCTTTTACATTACTTATATTAGCTTTTAATTAAAGTTTGGTAAATATGGTATTATGCGTTAATGATAAAGTAGTTTTAATCAGAACAACAGGGAAAAAAGAACATAGTTCTACATAATTAACGATTATTACACATTATAAACTTAAATGAACCGTTAAAGTAGTTTCATTGCGGTCGTAAATTATGATGATTTAGACTAACGCCTTTTTCAAAGATATTAAATTGAAAACTAATCTAGTACAATGTGCATATACTACCTAGCATAATTATTGAAAGTCAATATCAGTACATCGTTCAAATGAAGTCCCGTGTGTGCCGCCGTTAGGGGCTGGTTCCAGTCATTAAAGTGTCATTACCATTTCTAAAGCGTACTGACTGTACGAGAGCATAAGAAGATTACATATGTGCAGTTTGATATCGTCCCGCAATCAGAGTGAGATTGTTCGCATTGAGAATGCGGCTTTAGTGAACAGGTCACCTTAATTTTGTCGTGCAGCTATTGCGCTCTCGCGTAGTAGTAATTAATAGGCTACATGTATTGAGACAATGTTACGTGTGCGAGTGGCATAATTGATTTCGTGGTATAATTGAATTTGAAATTTAATTATACAATATATTCTGAGCTTTGAGAATACGCACGCTGTAAGATTCTGATCACAACTCAACTTATC
This sequence comes from Druceiella hillmani, assembly GCA_039881145.1. Classification (NCBI taxonomy): domain Eukaryota; kingdom Metazoa; phylum Arthropoda; class Insecta; order Lepidoptera; family Hepialidae; genus Druceiella; species Druceiella hillmani. Next base: position 142,893 of record JAYKKI010000140.1, on the reverse strand, counting down.
TTGATTTAAGAGATTTCCCATTGTGCTGCCAGTATACAGATTGTTTGATAAACTGGTATATAAATATGGTTCATTCGCTTTTGGATGCAAAATACGGAAGTCCGCTTACTGTGTTTCAAAATTAACGCATTGCTTAAACATTGTACGCGCGCTGAATATCGCGAAAGTGAAAGCGGTGAATATCTTAATCAAATGTGGACCATATAAACATTTATTTTACTGGTAATTTAGTGTGTTCCTCAAGTATCCGTCCATAGTAATGAAATATTTAAATGAATATAGTTATGATTGAATTTTAAAAACAAAAATATTATTCAAAATAATTATTTCTTAGCTAAGTTAAAAAAAAAATATTTTTTCATATATGTATTTGTGTATAAATATATCTATGCGAGAACATAATTTTATTTTTAAAAAGTATGAAATGAAATTAAATAATTTCTTTCAATTTGTTGAATAACAACTACGGATACGGATCCAATGGATACGGATTCCAAAGCAAACTCCCAAGAACACGCACACGGGCTAATTAATTGGCTGTATACTAGAAACAAAGTTAAAAATTATTCTGCGTACATCCTCAATATACAAAGCTAATTTATGGGTTTTTATATAAGTAAATAAAAGTAATTTTATCCTCCAGATACGAATGCTATACTTATCGGTAGTAACAAATTATTGGTAGTAATAATTATTTATTTGACTAATTATCGGTAGTAACAAGTTATTTAAATCGGATAAGACTTTTCCTCAATATTCTTAATTTCCCATCTTTATGATTTTCTAACAAGTTTACGAATAATTCATAAAATTGTGTTACAGTTTTGTTTCTTGCGAAATAAATTGAAACTTAAGCTTTCCAAACAAATGAAAATTTTACTTCAAATTTGACTTTTAGTTTCAAAGCACTTTTGCTTTTCCTCTGAAACGGTGAAAGCACTTGGAAGCACAAATATTTTTAGTTCAATAAATGGAATTATTTTGAATATATTTGGCGTTAATTTTGTAGAAATTCATTATTCACAATTAAATGAAGCTACGTGATGTAGTATTAATTCTACTTTTCTTAATTTCTATACCACGACCTAAGTTTCATTGTATTACAATATCTTCATGTGGGCTATTAGCAACGGTGTGGTATTGCTAATAGGCCAACTGAAGCTTTTGTAATACAATGAAACTTAAGTCGTGGTAAAGAAATTAAAGAAAGTAGAAATAATATTACATCACGTAGTTTCATTTAATTGTGAACAATGAATTTTTAAAAAATTAACGCCAAATACATTCAAGAGCTATAGATATTTTTTTAAGTCCACAATATGACAAAATCAGCGTAATAGTGAACATTTTTGATTTATAAATTTCTTCCATACATAATCAATAAAATAGGAAATATAACTCAGGAAAGAACTACTGTTAGGTCAATGACGGTATTAGACTGCTAATAAAACTAGTCAAATATAATAAGTTTGAAGAAACACTGATCGCCCCTTTACAGTTACCGTAACAAAAAATAAACCACTTGGTGTTAAAAAAAGGTATAATAATATGAAATAATTATAAATGTAATATTCATAATTATTTCATATTATTATTAGTAAGGAACCGCTGACATAAATTTTTGTTTGTTACATTAAAATGATATCCTTCGATATTTAGAAATTTAAGAAGTGTTTGAAATAAGCAAAGACAATATTTTGGCTTGAATAATATTTAATTTTTGAATGTCTATGTGAAGAAAGTACTTGAAACTTACATAGACGTAATTGTGTTGTTCACAATTTATGTACATCAGCAGAAGCTGATAATTACAATTAATAATACATACCACTATAATCAAACAAGTAATGCCTTATTTTCTTTTTAATTTCACAAGTTTCTACACTTGTTGAATTACCATATTCAGTATATAATTTTCTTGTTTACAAATTAAATTTGACAGGGCTGAATCTCAGACTCTGACATATTTATAAATTCAATTAACTCACTGAGTTTCTGTTCATCAAAATTCCTTGCTTACCTTACTAACTATGTTTATGTTGGTAATAAAAGTGAATATAAATTATGAAAAACATTTCAGATAAATAAAATATATTAGCAAACTAAACAGCACAAAACAAATTGACTGTTTATTAATATTCTGTTTAGAATTATGAAAGTTTAGCATTTAATTTAAACTTTTTTGTGCTGGGTTTCTACAAACTTTTTACAGATCCAACTACAAGTCATAAGTTGCCGGAATATTATTTTTAAACTAATAGGGTGAACTTATCTCTGATAATTTTGCATTTGATTTCATTACATGAACTAATATTGTGAACAGTGCCCAGATATTTAAAACAGTTGACGTTTGTCTGGTGGAGGATGGAGACATGAAACTTGAAGGTTAATATTTTGGGGGTGAATCTCTATATAGAATAAGTTCTCTCCACTTATCTTCAATATTTTTGAAAAGTATATTCAACGCTACTATACAAAATGGTTTATTCCAATGAAAAAATTATACCCTAATTTTTTAATATTTCATTTTATATTATTGTTCGTGTTATAAATTTATATAACCATATCAAATTTCAGCTTTATATTACTAGTAGTATTGCGATTAAAACGTTTATAACGTAAAGACGGACAAACAGATGGACATGACGAAATTTTATTGGAACCTTTATAAGATTCCTAGTTTGGCTTCGGAACCCTAAAAATCGATACGTTTAAGGTTTTTCCTTTATTTAAAATATTTTATTTCTTTGTTTCAAATTTTTCTTATGTTACATGGAAATGAAACCAACCGAAACCGAACAAATTCTAGGAGACTGAACTTTACAAATCAAATGAGATTTATGGATAAATAAAGAAAAGTTACGTAACAATATTATAAAATTTATGTAATTAAAATCACGGTTACCTATTTTATCAGGGTCTCGTAAGTCAAAAGTATTTATCGCGTTGTGATGACGATATAAGTGATGGATTCTGAAATAAAGTCATTTCATTTAAAACGATGTATGGAACTCACGATGCGGTGACAGACTCGCACTTGGCTATTTTTATTTGTGTCAGACCACATAAAATGACAATGTTAAAATAATTAATTTTTTACCCTAATCCGGAATTTAAAAAATCTGTTGGACATTTATTGAGTTTAGAATATATTTCAACGACCTTCAAACTGTCGATAAAGCATTATCGATATTTAATTAAAGTAGAATTACTTTCGTGAAGAGTGGCGTTTTTAAATCATAAATATATTGTATATTAATACTGTTTCAAACGAAGGAAAGGAAAATGAAGGCTATTTCCTTCATTTTCCTTTCCTGATGGTACAGAATAAGGTTTGTGATGGTACAGAATAATAGTAGCGTGAAAAACGGCAAGATAAAAATTTTGAATATTTAAATCGAGTATCTAAAAAATAATATTGCTCCCTACTGGTATGGATGAAATCTGTTGGGAGTTGCTTAAATAAATATTCATAGAAATTATTTCAAAATGTTTAAATTTACGAAAAACCTTTTGCGCATGCAGTAATGAAGAAGACGTGTTAAATTTAACATTAGAATTATCAGAAATATAAGTAAATTTTAAAAACATTTATTTTCTAATATCGATGTAATGAAAGTGAGAAAATAATAAAACAATTAATAGATTTTCATAAATGTTGTTTCATATCTCTATATGTCACTTTACTTTTCATAATACACATTTCCACATAAATCGGTATAATTTTACACATTTTGAAATTATATAATAATTGTTTCGGTACCCTAATTTTCTTCCTGGCCATAGCTTTGGCAGTCTTTTATACTCCGGTCTCAAGTTCGCTACGATGATTGGAATCAGTATTCCCTTTTAACTATCAACTTATGGTTATTTATTACAAAATCATTTCTAACATATTTTCTCAAGCCATTTATGACAAATATGCTTTAACTTTTCAGTATTCTGAAAATCTTCAATAAATACGAAAAGTAGTCAAAATCTTTAATACAAATCTACCGCATTCAAGAAGTTTTATAGGCCGTTAGAACTACCGCCATTATTTCTTCGGATCTACTCAGAAAAATGAATTTGGATTATTGTGTATTGTATTGTATCCTTCAACTACTTGTAGTAAATATGCTGTTGATTTGAATTTCCATATGATTTAAACTCTGTGATGTGTGTACGAAAATATACTGCTGGAGCGACTTGCATGTGCATCTCTAATTTGTTAAATCCGATTAATATTATCTTCTTTATTTAGTGATATAATATTCACTAATCGCTTGACTAATGTATCTTCTTTTTTATTAGAAATATTCTGAATATTGAAAATACCATTTTGGTTTCAAAAATATGATTAAATCTTTTTAACGTCCTAAATATTACATATATCCAATAGAGTAAACTGACCTAAGGACTAGTCATTGATTTTATTTTCTAACTCGTAAAATAAAAGCAAAAGTTGATTTTTTATTATACAAGTGATTCATAATTAAATTACAAACTTTTTTTCTGAACCGAATAATGATTGCCATTCTTGCGACTATTTTCCTTATATTTACGGGTTGTGCATATCCACTGCATGACTAAAATTCACATGTGAATATGTGACATTGATGTATGACAGACAACGTCTACTCTGTGTACGACAAACGTAATTTGGCGACTCGTTGAGGATTTAGTTCTATAAGACTCTAACTTAGTTCACGTCAACCTGGCAAAGCCAGTCGAGCAAGATTTGCTCCCTAAGCTGTATGTGAACTGGTAAACTGTATGTGAACTATTTTGAAGAGATATTGAATTTTGTAAATTTTAGTTAATTAAAATTTATTTCTTTTAGTGACCTAATTTATATTTCAAACCACGCACGTGCAACAAAATGAATGTTCGGTAAATTTGCAGAAATTTTTATTACAGCGAGCAGACAAAAAAATGTGTTGCATATTTTGGATTTTGAGCTTCCTAAAAATAAATAGAATGATGATTAATAGAATGATGAAACAGAATGAAATGGCAATGGAAAAAAAAATTGTAGCTATAAAAAACTACATCCAAAATATTTAGAAATAAAGAATAAAAGCATAAATGTGTACACCGTGAATCTGCCAACTCCTCTCTAATAGAGAAGCCAAAGCCACTTTGTGTGTTGTTACAGTGGGCAACAAAAACGATACATTTTATCACTTCGCTACGCGAAATAAAAACAATTCTAAATATAAAAAATTATTATGTCTCGCTCGCCGTGAGTCAATAAGTTCACCGTGAGCCCGAAACACGGTAAAAGCTTTATGTTATAAATATACAGATATTTGCTTATTAGAAACAGTCTCAAACGGCCTCTTTTTATTTCCATGACCATACTAATATATATCAAATTAATTTGCGCAAACAAGTTTAATAAGTTCAAACACAATAACTCGACACTTCGTGTACAAGTTTATATTACCACATATCGTAGTCGAAACTCCGCGCAAATTGCGCCTGCAATCGAGTCACGTCACCAAATGAGGTTCTCAACTTTCTGGGAACAAAAGATGTGAGCCTTGAAGACTCGAGTTCTAGCCAACTTCATGTGATGCTCAGATTTCTCAAACAACTTCTCAAACAATAGAGTTTATGAACTGATTTGACATCTCCCCTCGACGGGATTTTGATTTATTACACCATGTAATTTAGTTAACTTTCGGGCCGAGGTACATTCAATGTAATGTGATTTCAAGATTCGATCTTTGCGTGCAAGTGTGACGTATACTTTACACTAACTTATTTTTTATTTTACAGAAATAATTTATTGCAAACGCCACATTAATCAAACGTAGTTGGAGTGCATGGGATCATTTAAGGCTGTAGAGCTGTAGTGTTCGATTAAAGCTAATTTTCTCCCTTAAAGTTTTCCAATATTTTACATGAGATGTTTATTTTTATACATATCATAAGAATTTCTATTTTTCATTTCTTTTAAATTTGTGTTAAAATTCTGAAATGATCTAAAACTTCATCACAGGTTTTTTCCGAATTGTAATAGTTAAAATAATTCGAGGGGTTAACGATTTTTCCCAGCTTTATTTTTATATTTGAATTTAAAATTGTGGTCCAAAAATAATAGCTCATCAACCAATTTGATTAGCTTCTATAATTTTTTATGAGAATATTTAAAAATATTTGCATTCGAAGCGTTGAAAATATTGAACTGAATCAATATATGAAAGTAAGTTTTAAGAATATAAATATAAAAATTTATTTACTTTTATTATAAAAATTTAAAAAGATTAAATTTTAATAACAGTTTATTCTTTTCGTTTCTTTGACAAAAAAAAATATAACGTAAACGTCCTACCTCAAAAACTATCTCTTAGAGTGAAGAAAAATAATGCTAACTAAAATTTATGTTGATATATTATTAGCTACAAGCGTAAAAATACATGCCTGTAAATTTTAGCATGCGCATATATACTTATACATACATATACCCCAACAATATATTTGGACTTTTTTTTTTCGTAAATGACTCTACGACTTTGTTCTTGTTACAAGTTTCCATCGAAGTGCCCTACAAATTTTAGTGTATAAATAGGTGTAGAAACCCCATTCGTATTTCCCGTGACTGACCTAAATCCTCCATAGCGCTCCATGCCAGTCTTGGATGTTCCTCAAAAATATCAAATTATTTTATTATGTATAAGTTAATGTTTTATAAATTAAAATATTTTTTTATGCTTAAAACATCGTATGCGATCGTTAAGATTGTATCAAAGTTCATTTAGTAGAATACAAGTTATAAGCGAATAGACAGATATACAGACTAACCATACGATTTATAGTTTAAAAGCTTGTATACCACATGTAAACAAAAACTAACGCTTAATATTTTCCGTTCTTGAAAAAAAATCAGTTTTGTAAAAATGAGTTAAAATTAAATAAAGAGAAAAATATTATTTTGCTTTATCTCTGTTTTACTGGGTATGAAGGAGAGCAGCATGATTAGAATATTCGTAGGAGGATAAAGCTGCAGGAACAGCTTTTATAAAATAAAAATAAAAGATCCAAAAACTTTCAAATAATAACTATGATAATGGTAATACCTTGCGCGGAACAAGATTTATGAACTGATTTGACATCTCCCCTCGACGGGATTTTGATTTATGACACCGTGTATCGAACAAATGGCTGAATAACCAAGATACATAAGCGATAAACCTGAATGAAGGTATAAACTTTTTTTTTAATTTAAAAAGTAATTGAAAGATATTCTGCATGCTGTTAAAGCTTCTTAATTTTTATCAAAACGTTACAAAAATAAAATTCATTAACCAAATGCTTTTCAAGATTTTTTTAAATTAACAAATTAAATTTTGTAAAAGGCTATTGTTTTTCAACCACATATGTTGTGTAATATAAGATAAAAGTTTAAAGCTCAAATTCGTAGGATATTTCCAGAAAGTAAGCTTAAGTTTCGTATATTTTTTAAGTTACCTAACTTAACCAAACAACGGCTGAACTCGTATGATAATTTATGCAAAGGTTAAGTGTCACGTACCGTTGGCACTACAACATGTTACAAAAGCGACCCCGTACACCGTTTGATTGTGATTACAAGGATTGTAATATATTTTCATTAAGTTTCACAGAAGCTTTATTAGTAAAATATGTTCTGGTGAAGTTCCATTCGAAAATTATTTGAAATATTCGGTATATTTGATACTTTATCGTTGAATATGTCTTTTATGTCCAATTATGAAAAACTGCCATTTAAATGAAAATTTCATGAAAAATATAAAATTACGTTTGGACGTTAAGTAAAATGTAAATATTGAAATTAAGTTTTATAATAGTAATACACTTTTTAACTATTTAAATACAATATTGATGAGGTTCTAATTGCAATAGAATTCTGGAATGTCTGGAACTGTCAGTTGCGTCTTTTTACAACTACTCATAATTATTTTTGCTCTTTTTTTGTTTTGCTCTTTGCGCAAAAACTAAAGGTTCTATTATAAATTTTGTTAATCCACATTAAACTGTCTGTGTGTAGTTGAGAGTCGATTGTCTTATTGTATAATAAATTGATTTTAATGTTGTCCGTTCTATAATTTTTCGGTAATTTTTAAAAGCGTAGGTTAATTCTCGTAATTTTATCCTTTTTTCAATACGTATCTGTCAATATATTTTTTGAGGTTAATTTTCCTATTAGAGAAGATGATAATAATACCATCAGTTTTTTAAATAAATAAATTTTTAAACTGACCGTTATAGGCATTCTCAGTATAAATTATTCTTGCTAATTTGTTTATAACTCTTATCTTTGATTTGATATAGTATTACAAGCATTCATCATTTTGAAAATTGGTATTTATGTAAATTTTTTACTGTTTGGTAGCCTGGGAAATATGAAATTTTTTGATAAATGCGCGAAAAATAAATAAGCAAACAAATCTACATATATACTTATTTATTAAAAACTTCATGCCCAAGACATAGAAATATACAAATCGTCGGGTATCTGGAAGAACATGAGAAGGTAACAAAATGTAAAAACACTAACAAATAAGATAGAAAAGTGGCATATAGCCATTTAAATAGATGTCATTCTAGGGAGCAATGAGTCGTCAATCGGTAAGTAATTCAATAAGCATATGTCTGAAACGGTCAATGGGGTAGCAAAACATTTCAAGACTGAAGCCTTTCTTATATCACATTAAACAATGTGAGTGTCATTTAACAGACAGAATCATAAAGCACCATAAATAAAAAATCAGTGGGTTTTGGATATAGTGATTTAAGATTTATTAATTTGAAAAAAATGCATATATATGAAATATATTCGAACATGCTCATTACAAAATGTGAAGAGAATAAAGAATACATGTTATATTATTTACCATACATGCTATAATATAAAAACAGGCTGAACTTTTATAATATTTTTTCGGCACGAGGAAAAAAGTAACTTCATGCGGAGATCAGAGAACTGCATTTGTTTTAAAATTAGAATTGACCACAAAAATTAATAAAGACGAGACATATTCGATATTATGAAAAGAGTGGGTAAGTTGCATGACAAATCCAAGTACCTTGTAGACTTTCTGAAAAATTTCAATGATATGATCGTGAAATATAAGATGATGAATGAGATCATGCACAAATAATACCCTTTTGAGTATACTTTTGTCCACTTCATAACTGTGCACAAAGAAAGACGCATAAGCGGGCATATTTCACCATTGCACATTTCCTTATTATCTAAACTCAATTAAAATACTAAGTCGATAATACATTGGCACATCCCACTCTCAGATTGCCTATTGATGCCTAAGAAAACTTGTTAATCATCACCAAACAGAAGACAGTAAACAGTGCCGACGACTGAGGATAAGGCATTTATCATAAAGAAAATCGAAAGCGAGAGTAAATTTCTACTTAGGCTGATTCCATATTGTGTAACTTAAGATCGAGGTTCAAACCACGAAACTTGAGGTATTGCTTACGAACCCGAAAGCAATTGGTGAAAAATTTTATTAAAGCGGATGGCCATCCAGTTTCCCATAAATTTGCGTCTACTAGACTCGGGCAAGTATCTTAAAATAAAAATAGACTGCATCTATTTGACGAACTCGATCTATTTCTCTAACCACATAACCCTCAAAATCAGTAAAATGAGTGACAGTGGAACGCTTCGCACGGAAACCGTGTTTGCAGTCTGTCAGCTCGAATTGGATTTGAGAATAGATACGATGATGCAAACATTATGGAATATTTTGGCAAAAATATACTGCAGTTATAGATCTATAACTATTTTTACATCAGACCTAGAATCAGAAGACCTAGTATCGAAATTCTACAAAGATCTTTGTACATTATTTCGTATTCAATGAAATTAATTTATTTATTATTACCCAACTTTCATTGACTTCACTTTTTTTCACTATATCTCTAAAGAATTGAAGCAAGTCGATTTCCACCCACTTCAATTGTTGCATGATTTGAAACTCTGCGAACTTAAACACTTCTCTTGACTTTAGGATAAAATGGTACTATCTAGCAAATATGATGATGTAGGAGGGAAGATAGAAATGGGAATTTCTAAATCGCTAACAGTAAATACATCGAGTTTGGGTTTGTTTCAGTTGCCCCAACAAACCCTTTGGCCACATATTGTAACACGAAAGTTTGAACGTTTAAAGGAATTTCTTATAAATATTTCTACTAAACTATTTAAAAATATTATCATAATTTTTTAACATTTAAATGTTATATTTCTTAAAGTTGTTCAGAGACGAAAAAAAACATAAATTCTCAAAAACCCTACGATCTAAAATCATCATTTTAGTTACCTATATACTTTCTAAAAAATATATTATTTTTATTATTTTAGGTTCAGTAGCGTTCGGGAAAAAATTCGCAAGCAGGAGGGGCAAGAGGAGGGAGGAATAGTAGGAGTTATGATAATATTTTTAAATAGTTTAGTAGAAATATTTATAAGAAATACCTTTAAACGTCCAAACTTTCGTGTGCATTTAAGTGTGTAAGGAGCCGTTGTAGTGCGAGTTCTATTCGTATTCAAAAACTGTTTTAGGAAATGATACGTGTATAATTTTTACTTGCAACATATAAAGGTTGTAGAAACTTTCGACAAGACCGTTATATACTAATTGAAATATGCTAATTTTTTCAGAGTACTTAATGGTTTTATTAACAACTCAGATACTGTTCTGAGAAGATATGAATTCCAGACCAATATTTATTGCAAATTTCTTCAGAAAGTATAATATACATATAAAAATAACTGGGCACAATATATGGTCTTACAAAAAAACCCACGTCTTCCTAACCAGTCATTTCAGCTTGAAGTAAATACATTTTTAATAAAAATTAACCATTTGTTAAATGAATATTTCATAAAACTTTACATTCAAAGATAATATAATGTCAACTTCGATGCGGATCGAAGTTCCCCGCATTGCATGTGAAGCCATTTAGGCCAATGCAACCTTATTTATTGAAGTAATTATAGGTAAACTATACAAAACTTTAATAAATAAAAATTTTAGTTTCAAAAAAGTAATCCTCTCGAAGCTGAAACCCGATGAGTTTACTGTTAACCATTGAACAATTTTCATGGCTACCTCTCTTCCATCTTTATACCCTCTTAGTTACAATATGTAGCCAAAGGGTTTGTTGGGGCAACTGAAACAAACCCAAACGCGATGTATTTACTGTTAGCGATTTAGAAATTCCCATTTCTATCTTCCCTCCTACATCATCATATTTGCTAGATAGTACCATATTATCCTAAAGTAAAGAGAAGTGTTTAAGTTCCCAGAGTTTCAAATCATGCAATAATTGAAGGGGGTGGAAAATTGACTCGCTTCAATTCTTTAGAGATATAGTGAAAAAAAGTGAAGCCAATGAAAGTGGATTAATAATAAATTAATTAATTTCATTGAATGCGAAATAATGTACAAAGGTCTTTGCAGAATTTCGATACTGCAAAGAAAACTATTTTTGAAAGGTTTTCGAAAGTTTTACCTGTATTAAATACTTTCTGAAAATACTTTACAATTTTCAAGAAGTCGTTTTTTTGTTCTTTACTCAGTGGAAAAAAAACTATTTCTAATAATATAAAATACGTGAAAATATTTTTTTGTTTATTTCTTTAACTTAGTTTTGCAAACCAATGTATGAAATATTCCTTATCAATTGTCGCGTATTAAAAACTATTAGATGGATATAGTTCTTTGACGTATTACAGTCAAAATAAACTTCGCCAGTACTCATATCTACGTCACAAATCTGGTGAATAAAACGAACCGTATTTGCCAAAACATCAATCGTAAATTCTAGAAGCATGTATGTATTTTATTTCAGAGTAAATAAATATACAGCTCTTGCTACGTCAGCTGCGTGTTCATATAAATCATAAGATTGGCTGCAATACATTGGAAATTTCACAGCAAGAGACGACGTTGTATTATTTTTCAGATAAAAATAAATTTAGGCAAGAGAATTATTTCCTTACTTGCTTGGGTAAATTCTGAAGTCAATAGCTAAAAATTTCGAATTTCTTAATGGAAATATTAGAAGAAAATTTCCGTAGCTTTCCCTAAATTGTTCTCAAAATCCTTTTATCATTTGTATAATATTTGTTTCCGGACTCAATTTTTACCCTTTATAATAAGCACATGAGGGGGTAACAGACCGTGTAAATACAAATCAAACAAAACAATACTCGAGTGATATTGCTGTGAACGCCTTTGTCAGTATATTCATTTAGTTTTTATTTATAATAAACCGATACTCGACTTTGCAATGGCGGCAGGTTTGCTGTTAATACCGGCTCATCTCTGTTGTATATCGGTAAAGAGGATTGTGCTGAAGTCGGACTCGTATTGTAACAATTCCAATCAAAACATTACCTCCAGTCCTAATAACTAATCTCCGTATGCAATTGAAGCCTGTTGAAATATATTTTTTAATCCACATACATTTTAATAAAACTTTTTCCAATTTCTAAAAATTATCCATCTATTCTGAATATTTTCTTAGTGACCCCTGTTTTCAAATTTGATTCTAGGACTGATGTAAAAATAATTATAGATCTATAACTGTATTATCTTTTTCCCAAAATATTCAATAATGTTTGCATCATCGTATCTGTTCTCAAATCCAATTTCAGCTATCAGACTGTAAACACGGATTCCGTGCGAAGCGTTCCACTGTCACTCATTTTACTGATTTTGAGGGTTATGTGGTTAGAGAAATAGATGAAGTTCGTCAAGTATATGCAGTCTATTTTTATTTTAAGATGTTTGCCCGAGTCTAGTAGACGCAAAATTATGAGAAACTGGATGGGCTTCCGCTTTAATAAAATTTTTCACCAATTGCTTTCGGGTTCATAAACAATACGTCCAGTTTTGGTGGTTTGAACCTCAATCTCAAGTTACACAATCTGGAGTCAGCCTAAGTAGCAATTTACTCCCGCTTTCGATTTTCTTTATGATAAATGCCTTTTCCTCAGTCGTCGGCACTGCTTACTGTCTTCTCTTTGGTGATGATTAACAAGTTTTCTCAGGCATCAATAGGCAATCTGAGAGTGGGATGTGCCAATGTAATATCGACTTAGTATTTTAATTGAGTTTGGGTTATAAGGAAATGCTATAGCAAAAGCTAAGCAAAAAGTTAGAATAATATAATCAAAAGTTAGGATAATGTATACAATTATCGTTTTTTAGTTCTAATAAAAGTTCCGTTGTAAGTCCGGTACCCCATTCAGAAATTATAAACTTTTGAAAGTACATAATACACATACGTACCTTTGTACATGCATAAAATATATATTCTCAAATTCTGATGTCATTCGTGCTTATCAACAAATATATCCTCTCAAAACACTCTTATTTCCATATTTTCACTGACCCTTTGTTGGATATTAACGCAATGTGTTAATTTTTTTGATGGAAACACAAAACATTGAGGTAAATAAAAGACAGGTTAATGCCATTTAATGTAATTAAATTTTTCCTAAATGTGGAAAAATTAAATCATGATGAATTTCTACAAAATTAACACCAAATATATTCAATAAACGTTTAATGTTTTAATTAAGTAATAATATCGTTCAATACTTTTATTCAGGAATTACTTATAAATATACCAGGAATTCGCGGTCATAAATGGACTGAAATATCGTTCAAGAAAATGTCACCGTCTCAATTAAATTGTTTCTGTTATTTTAGTTTTACGTATCAACATTTTCCACTCAAGAAAGTTGTCTTTTCTTTGATTTTAGGATAATATTCCTTAAGTTAACTTCCAAATTTCATAATCATCTATATAATTTATTATTTAAATACCTTAGTTTATCACAGGGATATCTTCGCGATAAATCGAACTAATTTGCATGTTTTATTTGCTGTTTCCTGTTTTCCACGTCAATACTTCGAGGCCTCCTAAGGATACTCCTTACAGTCGCCAAGACCTTCTCATATGAAAGTTTAAAACAAGCTTCCGCCTAGAACCTTTTATACTCTCCATCGTACACATGTAGTAAATTGTGCTTCGCTTGAATGAGAAAATGAAATTTAGTTTATGATTTTATATGTAGATTCAAATTAGCTATACAATTTTTATCTCAAAAACATATTAATATGATATATTAAATACTCTTAATTATTAATATTATTATATTTAACAATGAAATGGTGAAATTGTTTAAACGTTGTAATACTTTTATTTAACTTAAATTTTTATTGCAAGATGTGGGTGAATCTAATCTATAAATTGAGATTTTTCAAATATTAGTTATTATAATTCATGCTGTAAAACTGCTGGATAACAATATTGACAAACAACCATCTAGCCGGAACGAAAAAAAAGAACTTTTGCGTTTATGATATTATGACAGTACATTTTCTGCTAGAAAACTCAAACAAAATTAGACAGATTTCGATTTAAAGCATGATACCAGCAAAAAAATTAAAAAAAACACAGATCGCTTAAGAGATGGTTTTCTTTTAATCTTTCTAATTTATAATACAATACGCTCAAAATACGGCTCTTCTAAGACCAGAAAAGACAAGCAGTTTATCGACTTGTCTATAAGTGGTAAGATGTTTCGCCCCGCTAAGTTATCTCGCAAAGTTTATCGCGTAAATTGCTAGTTGAGGTTTATGGATGTAAGAAATTAGCCTCGGGTTAGCTTCAAGTTTACATCTCTTGTACGATCGTAATTTATTCACCAAGTATGGCTGGCGGTGAACAAATTACGATCATACTTGGAGCTGAAAACTTCCTTATTTAACCGTGAAACTAAGTATCGTGCAGTATTTTTAGGCGTTTCTAAAATATTTTTAGTTTTGTATAATTATAATACGTGAAATATTGCGGAATAGTAGCCTCATTTATTTATTTTTCGAAAACATTTTCATACATGGTGAATATATTTTTAAACGATCTTTCAAAGCCTTACCATTTTATTTTGACGAGTTTTAAAAAAAAAGTACCAGTAAAATAAAGGTTACAGTGCCAGAATATTTGATTTTTTGTGTGTTAAAATAATACGCCATTATGACAATATATTAACTAGTTTAGGAGTTAGAACTGCTTACAGCCCACATACAAACACAAATCCAAATATAAAACTAAATTTATATTTTCTTTTGGTTTCGCCATAATAGAGTAAGAAAATATCGAAACATAAGGGCGTAGATATTGATAAATTATGTAATTCTAAATAAGTTTAAACAATAGAAAAGCTGGAAACACTTAAGAAAAAATTATAAAAGTAAACTAGCGCCTACTTTAAATAAAACTAATACTCTTTAGATACGGGCACTTGTAAATTTGATTTCGAATTTGAAAGAATTTTTTTTTACAAATTAAATGAATCGGGTGTAATATGAATTAGATATCCGCATTAAAAATTCTGGCAGTCTCGCATTAATTATAAATATAATAATATTTTTAATGAAAAGTACTAAAATTCATGTAAAAATTTAGTTTTTAAAATGTTTTCATTAAATTAGAAAAAACTCTTTTCGAAAATTACAATAACACATGCATATTTTTGATAATGATTTTTTTAAATTCTAAAGTTAAATAAATCAAAGAATATTGTTTTATTTCATGTTAATATCTATAATATTGTAAGGTGCATGCTTTTTCAAGGGTAAATCTCGAATCAGTAACAAAAACTTAAATTATTATTCACACTATCAGCAAAAATATATTAAATGTTTTAATATATTTTTCTTGAAACCTGTTACACTCATTTCATAGACTCTTGTTTGATAGCTAAAGAGAATAAAAATTTAGAGATCTCCATTAAAGTTTGCAATGTTACGGGATCGTGATTCAATTTGTGTAATTCTGAAATTTGTACGAAGATACCGAATGCAAAATAATCTTTAAAAAAATCATATATGCTTGTTAATTTTATTTTACGTAATTTGCGTCGTACTGACACCATCATCACTAAACGAATGACATTCATCCATTATTGTGCATTTTTTTATTCGTTTAATGTAATCTTATGAAGCTGAATTTTTAATTACATTTAATGGTAAAGTTCCTCTCAAAAGATGGGAGTGCCTTCCACTAGTGCGCCTTTATGCTCCTATTAATACCTAAATATACCTAAATGAAATCACATTACTTTTCAAAATATCGACGTTTTCTGTACCAGAATTTCAATATTAAAATTAACTGCATAATTACACAAAAGGTCCAACATTTAATTTTTTTTATTTTGCGTAGTCAAATGGCCAGAAGGAAACTCATAATTTTATCACGTCCGCCTGTTCGTCTATCTAAAAGTCCCTGTCCGTCACACCATTGCAGTTTCTATAGCACTAAACAGTTTTTGCAAATATTAAAAAAAATGTTTCTAATGAGACTTTTCACACTAAAGCAGCAGTGAAAAACAAATTAACCTATACCAATGAGATATTTATCAATAAAAGGTAGATATTTTAAAAGCAAATTAATGTTTCTTTTATCATTTTTCCCTTACAATTTTTCTATACTTTTCGAACTAGGATTCTAAAAAGTTGTAAAAATTCTATACCGAAATTTTCAAATGGAATTATTTAGTTAAAGTTAGTTGGTAAATTTTTGATTGTAATTCTCTGGCTTCTGTTTACAGTTAAATGTCTATATTTTTTATTGAACCGTAAAAATATTTCCCTTGCATCAGCCTTCAGGTATCAGTATTCCTAGTTTTGAATGTAATCGTGTATAAGAATTGCAGAACTTGCTTTACCCATTAGCGATTTTTTTAGTGCCACAATTAATTTTCGTCTTAATTTTAAGCATTTTTATGTTACTTCTAGCACAATAAACAATTTTACGAAAATCGTCGATTTGCTAAGATTATTTACATAAGACAAGTATTTCTAGTCATCATTTAAAGATGAAAATAAAAACATAAAAAAAAGTTAAATGAAGTATTTAATACAAGGGAGTACTCTAATTTAATATTACGTATCTTAACTCACTAAAGACACATAATTAAACGGTCAACCAAAATTAAAATTCTCAACAGTGATGTCGTTTCTGGCTAAAATAAAATCTAACGCTCATTTCCATTTACCTTTTCGTTATTATTTTCTCGACCTCCCACCCATTTATTTAATTACCCAAATTAACTTTTGCTAATTAAACACCATGGGACATATCTTTGAAATAAACCACTTATAATGAAGTTATCTACCATACGATTTTACTTTTGCGAACCTTTTAAGGATAATTACCTAATTACAACCAATATAAGCGAAAGAAAACGGTTTTCATTACTACAGAAATTCATAAGGGGGATACCACAATTGTCCTCAGAGTCGTTATATTAGCTCAGCCTAAACCATAATGCTTACAAGTACCCTAATTAAATATCTTAGTAAACCTGACTAAAGAAATCGAGGCATCAACTTAAAATTTAATCTCGGAAAGAAAGCGCATTTTGTTGTTGAAATGTAACATGTTTTTGTAAATTATTCTATTTAATACTAGACATAGATCAAAAGAAAACACCCGTCGGTTATGGCGTAATTGTGCTAATTATTGTGCACGAATATAAGTCTTGGTTCATTCAAAAGAAGTAGGTAACTATATTTTTGTTGTTATTATAATGCGAAGGGTAATGAAGAATCAAGGGTAGCATTAAATAGATGGACGGTGGAAGTAGTACATTTAGGAGATTTGTTGCTGTAAACTATGCAATTATAGCGTGATGAGAATATCGAATGATGTTGCAATAATTAGGGGATAATCAAAACTGTGATTAGGATTTACTATATATTTAAACATTTAACATATGTGCTTGGATTTTCAGAATGAATTTTCTAGCAACTAAATGGCCTGTGCTCTGGCTATTGTGGATGCTATATTCATGATAAATAGATACTCATACTGGTTTAAGAGTCTACACTTGGTCACTGCGTGCAGGTCTGCTACTGTCTTTGTAAAATTTGGCTAAGATTTCGACTACAAAAAAAAATTAAAGTAAAATGAATTCTTCAAAAACGAACTCGGTACGGAATGTATCCCAGTATGCATCGTTATTGTGATGATAAAGTAAAAAAAATCCAAAGACGAGAAAAAGACTTACAAAGGTACAACAAGGGCACATAAAAAGTATGGCAGGTTAAACTAGCGTGTAGACTGTCACTCAAGCGACGCGCGTAACTGGGTATGCTGCATTTCTATCAACAGTGTTAGCTTAAAGTTTTAATAACGCAATAAATAACGGAAATACGAGAAATATACGATTACAATACGTTTTATTTATTTCAATAGGAAATAATTAAGGAATAATTATCGATATCAATATTATTTGCAATTTAGATTTGAATAATTAAATTGTTTAAGCAAGAAAATATTCCAAATCATGTTAAATTCATTATTTTTGGACAACCAAATTTCTGTGGCAGTTTATTTTGATTTCATATTAAAAAAACAATCTCTGTTTCAAATTATCAAGATGTGGCGCTTTATACTGTATAATTATTCTTCGGTTAGCGAGTTACTTAAACGAAGTACGTCTTACTTAGTTACTTAAACGAAATACGTACGGAAGTGTACGAAGAAAAAAGGTCAGAAATACATTGCTAAAACAAATTGTGCCATATCTAAAACGATGTACGCTAAGAATTATAAAAGAGGTCTCTTTCTATTAAACGTTAGAAAGGAGATATTAAAATGGTTACGTTTAAATTGAATTAATGTAACCTACAGTCTACAATGTAACCCATAGTCCTAATTTATTATATTATAGAATAGGAAGGCAGATTTAAAAGTTTACCTTAAAATAAAAATAACTAATACAAGTTAACTTTATTTTCTAAAATAATGATAAAATCATCAATACAAGTCACATTCGCGGATAAATTTCATAAATAATAATGTTGCCCGTAAACTTTTAGTTACTTTAGAAATTAACTAAATATAATAACATTAACTTGACAGATGAATAAAACTCTGCGTGGAAAGGCAAGTAGTCAATTCTAACTGCTGATAACTAATGAAATTGATAGTTCTAGAGTTTATGTTCTAGATTTTACTGATATACGTATAAATATTGTTACGTCAGCGGCAATAATAACAGATAAATTATTGTAAAACTGTCATTTGCTGTGCACCGCTATTTCGTTGCAGTGCTACTTCTTTCAGATGATTTCATTGGACATTTCTCAAGAGCATCTCGAAACAAACAGATCCCACTCGAAATAACTAAATTTGTTTATACTTGAGGATCTATATATATTTACTTTTGTACATGCCACCAACCTAAAAGAAAAAATAGAACTGTATACTTATTTTTATTCCTTTCTCATGATAGACTGTTTTTATAAATATCTAAGTGAAATTCTTAATGGCAGCCGCCTTAACATTTTTCAAATTTCAAACTAGTTGAAATTTGAAATGTGTTAGCCTTTACATTTTTCAAATTTCAATGTGGTTGATTCCATTTGTAAGTGGAAAACTTGCCTCTTTTTATAACTATTTCTTAAAATATTGAGACAAATATTAGATAAGTTGCGAGCAAAGAAAGTGACAAAAATAAAATTGAACATTTTGTCCGTTAATATAATCATGAAATGTGAAAAAAAGAGTAACTGTTGAAAAGAGAGTATATAGTATATGAGTCGACTTTAATACGGTTCCATAAAAATGGAATATTATGAAAGAATTTCCATATTTAAAACATATAACTTGAAATTATATATTGTGATACGATTCACACATATGCAATTATATACACATAAACGTAATTTGAACGGGAGTAACAACACATATTCAATTTGAAAATTAAAAAATTGTTCATGTCTTAATTACAAAAAACAGAAAAACAGATAAAAGTTGTCACGCTCCTCTTCTGAATCCAATTGACACCTATGTGACTTTCAAGTTACATCATTTCTTTAGAACTGATGTAAACCATTTTGACTTAAAAAATGTGTCGTAATTCTTAATTTTAAGCCTTTTCGTGAACTACGTTCGTAACCAAGAGTATAAGTAAATGAAGTACGGTTTAATGAACTGTAATTTATAAACCCCCGTACAAAAGGTGTATTTGTTATCACAATGCTTTTTTAAATAGAATTGTTGAAGGAAATAAAGAACAAACGTTAATTTTTAGGAATCCGTATCTCAAAATAAAAACTTTTATAATACTCCTGTCCCTCTGTCCATCAGAAATAGCTTGATATTTAACTTTAAATTTGGCATATTAATAAAGGGTATCAACTCGTCCCGACCAACAGCTAATACAAAAATAATATTTAGTTGGAATTTTTAGGTTTACAAACTTTATCAAAAATTTTTAGACTTACGCAGATTGTAGGAAAGCTATAACGATGGTTTTAAACTTCATAGTTTTTTTTAGATATTTACGATAATATGTATTCCATTTACCCTCAACTCTCTTAATCGTATTTTTAAATATTTATTGTATTAATTAGAAAGTTCACGTGAGGAACGACTTATACTTATTAAAGTACTTTATTTACAAACGAGGTACCAAAACCACGATACACGAACAAGGCTCACATTTGGCGAGTTTAAATTCCAAATTTAAAATTTCTTTTTTTCATTTTGTATCCTCATAAAATTTAAAATATTAAAAATTTTGGACTAATTAGATGCAAAAAACAAGAATAGAGAAACATTTTGTGAGCTTATACCAACGACTGACAATTCAACATTGAGAGCGTTTTCAAATGAATGAGAATCGTACAGCTTTGATAAGATATCTGACGAGGGAAATATTTGAAATTGAATTGACCGTTTGAAATTGGATTAACCGACATTTTGAAGTGTAAAATGGGAAATAATAGAATATGAAGAAAACTTTATTAAGATGATATTTCAAAGTAAATTGAATATTAAGAATATTTTTAACGGAATGAAAGTTTTGTAGTATCGGAGAAAAGGGGTCACGAAATATATGATTGAATCGACCAACTTTACAGCCGCGAACTTAATTACATAACATGTATTAACTCAAATCACTTATTAATTATCTTTGCATAAAAAATGCTCGTGTAATGTGTAATAAATATACGAATGCCAGTAAACAAATACACGCATTAATTAGATAGTGACGCATTTCAAATCTCAGGCACGTTAATGTGATTTATGGTCGGTATTTTGTTCATGTCAAACTTTTACCATCGTTAAAAGGGTCTCTTTTTAATGGCTACGGCCGATGACTGTGAGTTGCTGGATGCTGAAGCGTCATTTTTTTAAGTTAAGAGGACAATGACAGGAAAAGTAAACATTAGGCTGCCGTCATGACATAATGGAGACAATATTATTTTTAAATTTATATTAAAATGTGTGTAAAAATAAAACAGGAAAATAACAGAGGCCTAAAATCTAATTCTAAAGAGGAAGTAGGTACAACTCGCTTCAAAAGTACACAACTAAAGTGAAATTTTAATAAATATATTTCAATCAAACGGATTGCTAATGTTATGGGAAATTTAGTAAGTTGCTATTTCGCAATATTCCACGTGTTATAATTATACAAAACTAAAAATATTTTAGGAACACCTGAAAATACTGCACGATACTAAGTTTCACGGTTAAATAAAGAAGATTGCAGCTCCCGTACGATCGTAATTTGTTCACCGCCAGCCATACTTGGTGAATAAATTACGATCGTACGAGAGCTGTAAACTTGAAACTAACCCGAGGCTAATTTCTCACATCCATAAACCTCAACTAGCAATTTACGCGATACGCGTTGCGACATAACTTGACGGGGGGAAACATTTTACCACGTAAAGACAAGTCGATAAGCTGCTTGTCTTTTCTGGTCTTAGAAGAGCCGTATTTTGAGCGTATTGTATTGCAAATTAGAAAGATTAAAAGAGAACTATCTCTAAAGCGGTCTGTGTTTATTTTCAATTTTTTTTTGCTGGTATAATGCTTTAAATCGAAATCTGTCTAACTTTGTTTGAGTTTTCCAGCAGAAAATGTACTGTCATAATATCATAAACGCAAAAGTTCTTTTTTTTCGATACCTAATAACTTAACAAATTAAGCTTATACCAAATTTAGTTCGCGTATGTACCTTGTTAAGGACCAATAAAAATGTAACATTTCACAGAGAATAATGGAAAATACTTTTATTCTATTTTCGTGTATAGGAATGCACGTCTAAGATTCAATTATTGTTTTATCCCGTTTTTCCTATACCCACGAAGCGACGAATCTACTTCTAATGGAGAAATCAAAGCTACTTTCACGGTGGGCAGCGACAGTAATACTTTTATCACTTCGATATGCTAAATGTAAATAACACGAAATACAAATTATTTTTCAGTTTTTCTCTTATTATAAACATATATTACGTTGTGTTCCGGCTAGATGGTTGTTTGTCAATATTGTTATCCAGCAGTTTTACAGCATGAATTATAATAAGTAATATTTGAAAAATCTCAATTTATAGATTAGATTCACCCACATCTTGCAATAAAAATTTAAGTTAAATAAAAGTATCACATCGTTTAAACAATTTCACCATTTCATTGTTAAATATAATAATGTCAATAATTAAGAGTATTTAATACATCATATTAATATATTTTTGAGATAAAAATTGTATAGCTAATTTGAATCTATATATAAAACCATAAACTAAATTTCCTTTTTTCATTCAAGCGAAGCACTATGTACAACATGTTGAATGTTAGATACTCGGCTATAATTTAATTTTTCCACAGTTGGGAAAAATTTAGTTACATTAAATGGCGTTAACCTGTCTTTTATTTACTTCAATTTCTTGTGATTCCATCAAAAAAATTAACACATTGCGTTAATATCCAACAAAGAGTCGGTGAAAATATGGAAATAAGAGTGTTTTTAGAGGATATATTTGTTGATAAACACAAATGACATCTGAATTTGAGTATATATATTTTATACATATACAAACGTATATATGTGTATCATGTACTTTCAAAAGCTTGTAATTTCTGAATGGGGTACCGGACTTACAACGGAACTTTTATTAGAACTAAAAAAGGATAATTATATATATATATATTATCCAAACTTTTGATTATATTATCCTAACTTTTTATTATATTATTCTAACTTTTTCCTTAGCTTTTACAAGAATAATTTAATATTCTTGTAAAAGCTCAGGAAAACGTAACTGAATAGGGATGGGACAAATTTAAAGGACAAACTACAAACCCAGAGGTCGAAGAAATTTTTATATATGTTTAGGTAAACATTACCCAAGATGGTTCGTATACGATTATTCTTCGCCCTCTTTTGTTTCCAAACCTGACAGAAACCATATTGTGTGCCTATATGGTTAATATCCTAATAAATTAACCTAGAGATGGCATTAAGATAGTATATGTAGCAGACTAAGAAATTACCCCTCGTAATTTTATCCATCAATACACAAGGAGTTCCATTTTTCAGCTTAGGTCTAAATTTTATGGCGACAGAGACAAAAAGAGTGAAATACAATCTGCGTAACTTAAATACACGGATGCAATATATCAAAAGTATTGCAATGGATATACTTGAAATACAATGTTAAAAAGTAACAAATTCATCTTCCACTTATAAGAGAACAGTTTCTATCACTTTAATCCTTAATCAGTAGATGTCGATATTTCATAACTGCGACTACGTTTTATCGGTACGGATTGAAATTTCCTGAAGTTACAAGCGCATTATATAAACCTATCCGTACACCCACATATAACTCAACACATTTTCGCTTTTATTTGTGCGCATAGCCGGTAACCATCTCAACACATGTCCTCATTCCTCCGTACATGGAAAAACTTGAACATTCAAGACCTTCGTCCTTAGCTGGAGGGTATATCTGCCACAAAAATTAAATATTTTTTTGTTCATTAGGAATCAACGCTTTTGTTCAAGGATGGACGATCGTGGTATGGTAAAATACTTTACACAGGCGGGTCATTAAAGGAAATTTAAAAGTAAAATATTTTGTTACTTTGATTTTTTCCACTGTCTACATGCGAATGAATGTAACTTTCATTTATCTTGTCAAGTTCACTTAATTCGTGTTTTTTGGAGTGCGATATTAGGTAAACAAAAATATATTTAATGGTACTATTGTATATATTATAATTTTAAACGCGGAAACATTAAAGAAATCATGTAAGAAAAAGGATATTTCAATAACTATAAAATATATATTATTATGTGTATATAATCGTGTGACACTATCAAACAAATGAATGCTAATTATCTCAAAGTAGTTAATGAGGTATATGGTTCATTATGACGGAAACAATAAAGGAAACTGAAACAAGCCGGACTTACTTAAATGATAATTTGTTATTTACTGAAGAGATGAGTAATATAGGGGAATATCTAACCATCACTCGCCCTCTCTTAATACATTTTTTTTATAAAACCTCAATGACTATATAAACTTCCTGTAATGTACAGGCATTAAGTACATTATTAATCAAAAAACAATATCTGATGAGTATAAGAATGTAATTTTATATTTTATTCTACAATATTTATATGCCTGTTCAAAAATTGGTCTTATTTTAATTTGACCCAGCTTCACGCATGATAAAAGTTTAAACCATTTTCGTTGCCATTATTTTTTTTTATTTAGATGGGATATAATTGACTTTTATTATGAAATATTATGTAAAATTATTTAAAAAATTACGGCAAAATTAAATAAACTTTTTAAATACGAGTGAATTTAAGAATTGATTTGAGAGTAACAATTAATTAAGGAAAAAAAATTAAATTCACGCAACAAAAATTTACACCACTCTTAATTCGAAAAGTCAGAATAATTTTCTATGGAATGGGCGAATGTCAATGACAATTTATTTTCTATAGAAAATTATAGAGGCATTAATGTACATGTGTAGTCCATAACGATAGGCTAGTGTTGCGATAAAGTGATAATTAAATATACAGTGCTGATTATTTTTAGTTAATATGGGACTAGTTACCAATATTTACGATATTTTTCAGTTTTTCCTGACCGTTGAATATATTTTTTCAATTTAAAACAACAAAAGTAATCATTAATTTGTTTATTTTGGTTCATTTTTTGTTTTTTTTTGCTTTGTTGTTCCGACACGCTACACAAATTTTCAACCGTTTCCTGTTCTTTTGACATCCTGAAAAATCAACATTTCATGAAGCTTTTATTTTCGGAAACATTTTTAAGTCTTTAATTAAAATTCGTCATCACTGCTTATGAAGGAAATAATGACGAAAGTTCTCGCAGATTCCCAATCTCAATACTTCTTAATTTTTTTCTTTCAAAAACAGAAATGAATATGTTTAACTTTTTCTGTCGTTGTCCATGTCTCAGCAGAGTATATAAGAATGGGTCTAATTAAGGTTTTGTAAATCAGAATCTTTATTCTTCTACTGCTGAAGCTGGACTTCAAGTACTTTTTAAGACCGAAAAAACATTGGTTAGCTGCTGTGACCTTATAAAAAAATGATATTATTGAGAGTATTAACTTCTGATCCCAAGTATTTAAAGTTGATAACGGTTTCAAATTTGTAATCCGCAATTTCAAAATAAAGACTGCTATAATTGATACAGGTAATATACTTAGTTTTATTTTGGATGATTGCAAAATACGTTTTGCAGATGATGTAAAAGCTCCTCTAAATGCCACAGGAGTTTTTGCAACAACGTCAATGTCGTCAGCAAATGCAAAAATCGGAACAGATTTGTTAACGTTTTTACCACGGGTATTTATGTTCAAGTCTTTCACAGTCTTTTGGAGGAAAATGTTAAAGAGTAAGCAGGCCAGTGCATTCCATTTGAAAGAACAATGGGTTCTGAGAGATTATTCAAAACTTTGACCCTAAATTTTGTTTCTATTAGGGTAATAGTTTTTCAGGTATTACAAACTCTCGCATAGCTTCAATGGGTAGTTTCCTGTTTACTGGATCGTATGCAGTCTTGAAATCAACAAAGAGATAGTGTGTTGTTATGCCGAATACATTAGTTTTTTTCCTAGATTTGCCTAATGTTAAAGATCTGTTCTGTTTTGAATTTTTCTCTGCAAAACCGCACTGGTAATAGCCTACAATGTTGTATGTATATGTTACTAGTCTGTTAAAAAGGAGGCTGTTTGCCCTGTACTTGGCACGTTCCAAAACGTTTTCTTTATTTGAATAGGGCAAATGATGCTCAGTTTTCAACCTTCAGGCAAAACTTCTTAGTTCCAAACTGATTCAATGAGGTGATGAATTTCCTAAATAATTTGACGTGCTGCACTTTTGATGAGTTCTGAGGAATCGAGTTTGGTCCTGGGGTTTTGTGATTCTTGAGTTTTTTAATTCCTTCTCTAACTTCTGCCAAAGACGGTGGTGGGATATTCTCAGTATTTTCAGTAGTATTAGGGTTGGTTAAAGATCCATCCTGTGGGTAACCACTACGTAAATCACCAAAATAGATGCTTCATGGATGGAATGAGCATCCATGAAGCACCTCTTTTCTGCCATTTAGGTTGGCGTTGTTTTTATTTCTGCAAACGATAGTTCTAGGCTTAAAGACTTTGCAGCCAAGACCGATTTTGCGGTAGAAAGCACGGCTCTCGTTGGACCCTCTCAAATGTTCAATATCTTTGAATATGTGGTTGTGAAAGAGTCTTTTTTTAAGCCGATGGACCTACTTTTCCTTTTTTCTAGTTCTATTATATTCCTCGTTAGAGCTTCTTGAGCCGCTTTTGGATCATATTTTTATAGACAGCTCTTTTTGTACGTGTTGCAAGAAGGCATTCATTATTAAACCAGTCTTTTGGTTTTGGTTTTTCCATACTTCCCAATGAATTGTCAGCTGAGTGAATGATCGACTCTTTGAGTGAAGTCCACTTATTTTCCCCACAATCCATTTCGGATATGTTGTAAATCTTAGTTCTCCCTCAAGTGTGGACCGTGTCTGTTTGTTTCATTTCTCAATTTTTTACAATTAAACGGCTTCTCATACTCTCCCCGTATCTTTTGGGCATTTGAAATTTTAGTGTTTAGTTTAGCGATAAATAAAAAGTGGTCGGAATCACAGGTTGCATCGCGATAAGTTCTAATATCCTGGATATCCAATGCAATCCTAGAATCGATGAGTATATGATCAATTTGATTTGGGATCTCTCCATCGGGTGAGTGCATGTCACCTTGTGTATTTATTGTGGTTGAATACAGTGCTTGATATTATTATGCCGTCTTCAGCAACAAGAAATACTAGTCGTTGTCCATTGACATTAGTACTATCATACAGGCCTTCATTTGTTAGTCTAAATTCAACCTATTTACAAAACAATTTAATGTCGTGCTTGGGACAGGATCTCTAGATCATAGAAAGATCTTAATAAAAAATTGCCTTTTGTTCTTCTTCCTTGTCTTCTGTAGGTGCATGAGTATTGACAACGATATAGTTAAGAAACTTTCCCCTTAGATGAATTTTGCAAAGTTTGGATGACTTGGGAACAAAGTCAATCACTAGGTGTTTATACTTTTGCTCAACCGGAACCCAGTTCCAAAGACATGTTTCTTCTTATTACAGCTATAATAAACCCTGTAGTAATGCCAGTTCGTACCGACATTTTAAATATCGAAAAAATAAATAAATACTTCATACGTTAAAAAAATAATGTAAACCACTCATAGATGAAAGCAAAATATTTTCGTGCGATACGGTCTGAAACATTGAAGTAAATTTGGAAAATATGATCATAACATAGCAAACCTTTACATCAAATTGCTGATGCTTCATCTCAAGGTGGTTATCTAAAAAACTTAGAGAAATTTCAGGAATTAAAATGTTTCCCCTACATTTACATCTGAAAATGTTGGCTTCTGTAACTGGTTTCTATAGAGTTTTCACCTGAAAACTGGTCCCATTGTACAGTTTTGGAGGATTTAGATTACGTGACTATATGAATGGAGGTAGAGGACATGAGCTGATGAGATAAAAGTCTAATCACATTAGGTTCAATGGTAGTATAATTCAAATAAGTTCAAATCTTTAAAAAGATTCCTTAGGAAATAACCAAACATACATGTTATTCATTACTTTTATGCTTCTCAATAGCACAAACAAACGTATAACTTTAGTTTACCCTATTTTAATCACTGTGAATCCTCAGCCGGGATTTATGTCATTGATATTAAAATATGCCAAAATTATTAGAAAAGGTTTAAAACCATTTTGCATTTTAAAACTAATGACGTATTTAATTTTTTTTATTTAAAATATGTTTTATTACAAATTAATTACGAATGATCAATTAACGATACTTAGGTTTTGTGACTTTATTTTAAAATTCTATGACTTTAGCTTCTTTTAATTTATCTAATAACCATCGATTTTACCTACCATTTAGTTACCGCTTCGACTTGCTCGTCGCCAATTTGAGACTGACTTGAATACAAATCACTCGGAGAAAAAAATCTTACTCGAAAAAAATCAATACGACGAACCAAGCTAAGGACGACGCTGACAAACTATTTTAAATTCTGCTCAAGTTCAGGGAAATCTCAATGTAACGCCTGTTAATAATCTGTTTTGCTTATATCATAATCTATAACTAATTTTGAATCAAAAGTAAATCCATAATCAACTTAGCTTCTAAATCGATTCGAAATTTATAATCGATCGTTATTGATTTAACATGATATTCGACGCAATAAAACTACTTAAAAACTCCTAGTAGTTATGTTATAATATTAGCCTAATTTTTTTCAAATTAGCTATTTAACTTGAATCCTAAAATCAAAAACAATCCTGCAATGCATTGTGTTTAAATGATTTGGAAAATAGCATTTATCATAGGGAATTTATTGAAATATTACTGGTTAATATCTTATGAACGTAAGGAAATCTGTTATTACTATACTTGCACTTGTTTAAAAAATGTCTGCATAATCTTTTGAAAATACGGAATGAAAAATAAATAATTTACTTTATTTTCGAAATTGCTAGTCAATCGACATAATATTTTACTTTAGTCTTATTAAAGTTTATTTAAAGGTTTATATAAACTAAATATTTCATTAATATACATTTACTGCCATAACCATGTAAAATTTCATTTGAAATTATTCATTAGCAACAGTATAAAAACGTAAATGCTCTTATATTAGCAACGTAAACGGTTGCATATCTGGCTACAGTTTTATGGGATTAATTTGGTTATGATATGTAGTACTTTATTAGTTGTATTAGATGCAAAATTGGATATTTCCTAATATAAAGAATAAGAATACTTGCGATTTTTTAAAATGTAGCGTGTATTAATTTTCAAGTCTTCAGCTTCGTTCCCACATAGAATGAAACAATTGAGTAATTTGAAAATTAATTTATTAAATATGTTTCACTATGAATATTATATTAGCTCATACAACTGTATGTATGCAATAGCATACCGCGTCATTAAACCCGTGAAGCTAAGCAGTAATGACGCTCTGACGCTGACCAAATTGAAAGCAGATAGGTGGTCCATCTCGCTGGAGGTTAGAATTTTGAGGTTTTCATTTATGATTTTCCGTTGATCTTAAAAAAATAGACACTTTATTAAATCAGACAATAAATGTGGTTCGTATAGTTCTGGCAACTTATAACATATAGCCTTCAAAGTTATTTGTTTTTTTAAATCTGCAAAATGTGTAACGTAAAATTACCAACAATTCGAAAATACACTGCGATATAATTAAAATTGACAATAAAACCAACCGGTATCAACTGGCAAGACGATCAAAGTAATTTGAAATTTTCCATATTGGTTAAAAAAATTCTTAAAAAGAGATAGCAAAAATTTACTAACATATGTTTGTGATTTTTCTATTCATTCCGATTATCCCATTTTCGAAAACTAACACATATTTCTTAACGATTATTTAATATCGAAAAGTAAAATCAATCGACCCCTAATGCCATTACTTGCATTTCCTTGATCATATTTGAAATTTTCTAAGTAGATTGTTTAGTCTAACTGGTCAGTTAACGCAAAATAAATAAACGTATAAATAAAGACAATAAACAATAACAATAATTAAAACAATTACAGCTATTGCAAGACATAAGGACATAGGACATCTAAGCTATTCTTGCAAAACCCAAAAAACTTGATATCTTGAATTCATCAAGAATTCAATGGCAAAATAAGTCGAAATCACCTCCAATATCAAATATAATTTTAAATAAAGTCACCATCATTTTTACGCACATACGAAATATAAAACCGTGATTTTTTCTAGGTTAAATTTGGAAAAATTTAAGTACGAGTAGAAGTTACACTAAGGATTCCTTCACATCAAATACAGATGTAAACAGTTAAGGATAAGTAGTACTTTTGTCAAACTTTTTACGAATTTTTTTTTATATTATTTTTGTATATAAACATCAAGAATTTCCATAAAAAATTTATTACAAGTTAATAAAATATATAAAGTAAATAAAAATGAGGACTTTATTTGTCACCTCTAAAATTTCCCTAAATATTTCGATTTTGTTAATTATTTAGATATCTATGGGTTTATATATCGTATCACTAAGCAAAATTTAAAGTTTCTATTCCGTAATATTACTGAAAAAGAAAGGTTGTAACAGGCAGACATAGATACGAGCAAGATAGTGATCTTAAGAGGAATTTGTTTTTTTTCCTTTTAAAGTATGTAAAAATTAAAAATTACACCAATCTTAATATTAATTAAGAAGGTAACCATATATAATTTCGCTTAAATGGCGGTTCACGTGCAATTATCTTCTCGCTTGCTATTATGTCCGGCTATGTAAATAATAAAACGAAAATTTTAAATTATATCTCAACTTCTATTGAAGTCGACATTATTTGTTTTCACAAATTTTATTTGAACTTATAAAAAGGGTAACACCTAAAACTTCTTCACCTGTCGATTTGATGGAAATCAGTTATTCTGGTATGCGCTAATTGTTAAATATTTGTCTTCAAATGAAATTAAGTTCGGCGCAGAAGGGCAAATAATTTTCAAATATGATAACAAAAAAAAGATTAGGAAGTATTCTAACAATAATATGCACTAATCAGGTTGTTACGTGTTTGTCTACTTGACATGATGGAAGTGAAATCGATGTTTACATTACTTGTCGTCTTGTTTCGTTTTGGCAGAAAAAACACTTTAAACAGAATTTATTATATTTTGGAATACCATACTCTTTATAGCGACCCCTTCCGAGTCCCTGTAAATGCCCGGCATAGTAAAAAAACATTTAAATAATGGAACTTCAGATAAATTTATTAACAAAAATTAATAATAAAAACTTTTACGGAGAGAAACAGCAAGGGGATCAAGATAATCGTTCGATGAAATTTCCGAATGTAGAAAGTCTGTTACAAAACTCTTAGCTTGCAAATTTTCTTATACAGCTAATATAAGGAAGGCCCAGTTATTAAGCCAACGCTTCGAAATTCGTTAAACATATATTTATTTCAAATTCATAATTTTTATAATTTCAAAATCAAAATCAATAATTTTTTTTTAAATATGGAGGGCAAAAGGATATTGCAATGTCATGAGATACTCATTCAACAATAATAGAAGAAAAACTGTCAGGAATATATTCTGCAAATAATAAACGGGGACGTAAAATGCAATGAAACTGTTCTTTGTTAAAACCCGCATCGGTCGTTTACTATTTTATGTCATTTTTATTAGATACTGATAAAGGCGCAATTTAAAAAGAATAGCACTGAACTTTCAATGACAGGAAAACCAGATATTGACAATCATATTAATTCGTTACAAATTATTGTTAATTAATCTTAATTACTAATTTTGTTTTAAATCATCGAATTTTTTTTTCAGTGACTGGCAGAAAATTTACTTATTAACAGATACAAAATCATGTGAAACGTCATTTTTATGATATGACCTCGTGAGTTTTCAATTGAATAGGTATTCAAATTGAAAGTCCAGCGTTCTTAAGTGCAGTTTGAACTGTCAATATTTCACACAATTAAATGAAACTACGTGATGTAGTATTATTTCTACTTTCTTTAATTTCTTCACCACGACCTAGGTTTCGTTGTATTACAACATCTTCAGGTGGGATATTAGCAAAGATATATCTTTGTTAATATCCCACCTGAAGATGTTGTAATACAACGAAACCTAGGTCGTGGTAAAGAAATTAAAGAAAGTAGAAATAATACTATATCACGTAGTGTCATTTCATTGTGAATAATGAATTTCTACAAACGCCAAATATATTCAATATGTCAATATTTTATAGTCGGATTAGGTGTATCGAATGTCTTTTGAACACTTCATACAAATATCTTATTAAATCATGGCAAGCATATGACTAAGAAGCAAGATCGTAAATTTAAAAAAGATAAAATAGTTTATGAAATAGAGACAAAGGAAGTCCCCTTTTCGTCGTCTTTTTGTTTCACCTAACCGGATAATGGCCGGTCTCTAGCCATTTCTGAAAAAAAATTCTGAAGAAAATTTCATGGATTATGTTTAATAAGATCATAGGTACTAGGCTGGATAAGTTAGATCGGGCTAGGTCGGGTTAGGTTGGATTGCGTTTAATTAGATTAGGTAAGCTTATGTTACGCTCGAACAGGATGGGTTAGATTGACTTATTAGTTGGTTAAGTTCTTTGGGGTTAAGTTAGAATTAGGACTTAAGTTTTAATCGGGAATAACACAGTAAATAAAAAATTAATTGTGGATTGAGTTGTATGCTGGTAAATCAGTAAATAAACACAATTTTAATTTACTCAAAAATAATCCAGTATTTGTAGACATCGAATATACGTGAAGTATTTTTTGATTTTTAGGGTTTTTCAATACCAACCAGAAACTCATAATTTCATCATACTTGTTCATTTGTGTGACGTTTGCCGGTCAGTCTCACATTCCTGCACCTATTTAGACTTATAGATATAAGTGATGACGAAGTGATGAAATAAGATCAGAGGAAATGTTTTTGACTTAATCACCCATACCAGGATACAGATGAGAAAATGCCCCTTAAAGTGTCGGTGGACAAGTCTTTTAAAAATAAACAAAGTTTATTGCAGAATTAATAATTTTTATGATTTGGTACCGAAATAATTTATTTTTAAAATAGCACTCAAGGCATTTCCTCTCCTCTAAATATAAAATTGTCGTTTAAAAATCTGAAAAAATGCTGAAATGCACTTCTTGAAAAGTACTTCCAATTAAAGTTATCAACGAAGACCGTAGCATTTGTACCCCTTAATTTTTTTCGCCGGAAATATACTTCAGGCATATACAAGTTTTTTTAATTAAAAATAGCTCTTGTTATGTGTTAGATAAATAAGAATAGTTACGTTGCAAAACTAAATTTTTACTTATTATTTAGTAATGATCATTCTATATGGGCGCGATTTTACAAATATATTTATAATTTCTCAAACTTATAATTTGATGTCTACGGAAAAATGTCATGGGCGTATTCAACACGCTCTCCAGATTAAACAGTGTGTATGTGTCGAATATGTTTATTAATGTTGTGATATATATTAAAATTAAACTATACACCAAAATTATTTTTATTTAAAGTAACTTACCGTCATGAACCACAAACTTTATTTTGGCCAATAAACATTTAGCGCATTGAAATTCATTACTCGTTTGCTCGCTAAACGTACAAATTAACGTCAATGGAATTAAGTAATGAAGTGCCCACATTGCGGCGTGGAATTGGTGTAACTGCGTAAACGTCTGAAAGTTACATTTAAAACACATTTAATATACAATAGTACGGATTTAATAAAATCAAATTAGTAAAAACCATTTAGAAATAGAGGCGTTAAAAAACATTAAAAATAAGAGCGTTTACCGCCCATGGAAAAGGTATGGATTATAAAAAGCAAATGTGCAAAAAAGCTTTTTCTAATCGAAGTTTTGATACATATGAAAGACAAAATAATATATGACTTAAAACTGAATATATCTGCTTCTTCAGTCAATAGTGAGATTCTAAATACCCAGTCACACAAAGTTTCAATATCTAAACAAGTTGAAGGAAAAGAAAGTAAAAACATGGAAAAAAAAAGCGAAATCTGAAAAAAATAGATCTGAAAAAGTAACTTAGAACCATAAGAATTGTCGCCTGAAGTTAATTGCAATAAACCTATCCACAGCGAAGAAGAAACCATAAAGCGAGCCAAGAAACGTATATGTGTATGCGAAACAAACTATGAATGTGACATTATCATAATTATGATTATTTTTGACATTCAGTAAGACTATGGACAAATAATATTAATCTCAGTTTGACCATAGACTTCAACCATAAACAAAATAGTACATATATGTGTGTACATATGTGTGTGTGTCAAACGCATATATTTAAAATAAAAATCTATATATCTCTTTCTATGTAAAAATATCAGCTTTCAGCACTCTTCTCCATGTAAACTTTAACTGTGCCAAATTTCATACTCCTCCGGATGCGTAATTTTCGTAAAAAGGAGTATAAATGTTTTGCTTCGCATATTAATATTTTGGTTATTATTAACCCTTAAATTATGGTTATTATTAACCTTTAGAAAATTGAATAATATTTTATTAAATCGTAATAACTCTAATTTCAGATAAAAGGTCAAATGTTTTACTACTATATATGGGAAAATAACAAAGTTAAAACACAATAACTTAGAAACTGTCTGGCAGATAAACTACAATGGAAAGCCAGCCGTAAAATAAAATTATGGACAACTCATATGTCAATATGTGTGTATATACATGTGTGTGTGTGTCAAACGCATGGTAGTATGTGTAATGTTTTTTTTAATAATTTAATGTATTTCTAATGCATTATTATGTAAAAATTTTAGCTTTCCGTACTCCTCCATACAAACTTTAAATGTGCCAAATTTCATACTCCTCCGTTCGCGGAATTTTCGTAAAAGAGGTACAACGTTTTTGCTTCACGTATTAATATTATGATTATTATTAATAAGGTTACATTTAATGATAACAACTGTAATTCTAGGTAAAAGATCAAATTTTTTACTATTATATATGAGAAAATAAAAAAGTTGAAGCACAATAACTTGTGAACTGTCTGGCAAATAAACTACAATGGAAAGCCAGCGAAAAAATAAAACTATTGACTACTCATATGTCAATTGTATGTATATACATGTGTGTCAAATGCATGGTAGTATGTGTAATATTTTATTTATTGATTTAAAGTACTTTATAAGCATTATTATTGAAAAATATTAGAGTTCTGCACTTCTCCTACATATAAACTATAAGTATGCCAAATTTCATACTCCTCCGTCCGCGCAATTTTCGTAAAAAGGGATCGAAAGGTTTTGCTTCACGTATTAATATATAGATTAGAGTTTGAGTTTGGATCAACGCTGTCAAATAGTAGGGGGCTTCCTATGATGAACTATCGTATGCCCGATGCGCCTCTTAATCTTAAAATACATAAAGTAAGAAATGTAAATGTAATAATAATGCAAATATTTTATTGTTAATAGGAAATGCCACAAATGTTAGAAACATAGATATAATTGAAACTTGCGAGTCACTTTTTAATCTTGAAAGTAAAAACGTGACATTTTATGACTTTCCTTATTCAGCCATTTCTTTGTATGGACAAAAGAATAGAATTTATACACTTAACAATTTTATTTATAATTTGACCTTCCGTTTTAACGACGTTTTTAATTTCTATTTATTTTTTTTATTTAGACAAATTTATTAGACGATTTAAATTGACTTCGGATAGTTTTTATCTGCCTAAAAGCTGTAAAAATATGATATTTTCGATGATAGCCTATAATCTCAATTTTAATTCCATTATAAATAATATAACACAGCACAACGTTAACGATACCATATTTTTTTGTAATTACACGAATAGTATTGTGGTTAAAAATTTAAACTAATTAAATTGAAAATGAGAAAGCACACTAAGGTGTAATAATGTATTTGTATTATTGTTAAGACACCAAAATTTTTTTAGCGCATTAGTTTTAAAATTGGCTTTCTCGGCAAAGTACCTCAAGTGGAACTACGTCTTCAAAAATATAAGTTAGATATTTTATGTGATAGAACATTGGCTAAAAGATGATAAAATAATGTTTAGTTTAAAAAATTATCAAATGATTATTTATTTTAGGGAAAAAAATGTTATGAGAGGTGGTTACTTAATCTTACTTAAAAAGATTCACAAAGGATAGGAGCATAAAGATATAGTCAAACTAAGTATTGAACATACAACAGAGTTATCGTCAAATGAGTTGGACAAATACATTATTATTTTCGGTTATTCGACTACTTCATCAAATTATGCTCACTTCCAGACTATAATGGATGATGTACTGAAAATAATATCCAATAATAAAAAAAACATATTACTTTACGGTGATCTCAATTTCAATTTCAACATACTTATGAACTCATCTATTACTTTGCAATTTCTTAATTTATTTAAATGCTTTTATCTTGAAAATTACTTGAACCAATAAGAAATACAAATGCCACAGCGACACGTACTGATAATATTTTTTGTGATTTTGACGTTGGAAATAAGGAGATTATAAATTGTTTACAATCAGATCACACCGGTCAATGTATCGTATTTGACGAGGTTGTAATTAAGACATCAAATGACATTATATACAAACCAATAATGGCTATTACTTTTTTTTTAAAATTTAAATATTCCGAACTCGTAAAATTGTGACTAACACTAAAACCAAATTTTATGGCGGGGCTATGACTGATATATGCAAAACCAGGGATACTTTATGTGAGTTATATGATATCAGGACATTTACCCATAACATTTGGTTTATCAAGTTCTTTAAAAACTTCTTAAATATATTCAAAAACTATGTACAATGGCCAAATCTTACTATATTGCGTGAAAGAAAAAATATTTAGATAATAAAATAAAAACTGTCTGGAATATTATAAGTAGTGAAACAGGAAAGATTAAATCGCGTGATAATAATCTAATATTGGAAATCAAAAACAAAGTTATCAATTCACAATCGCAAGTGACATGTCTTTGAGAAATATTTCACTGATTACCATTAAAAATACCTTAAACTCAGAACGAGACGAAGCTGCCAAATTATTGAGAGAGAATATCAAGTCCAATAACTACGATCTGTATTTGAAATTTGCTCGTATTGATCCGAATAAAATTAAAAATATGTTTAAGTTATTTAATTGAAAGACAATCGAAGGCTTGTGGAGATTATCTGTCAGTCATTGGTTCTATTAATTATGCTATTGCTATATATTTAGCCACTATATGCGTGTGTTGATTTAGAGGTTTCTGCAGATGTTATGAAACACAGTAATTTTTAAATCCGGTAATAACCACGATCCTTTTAATTTTAAAACAATGTCTGTTTTGTCTACTGTCAGTAAAATTTTTAAAAAGATTATGCTCGAGCTAATGGAGCATAACACTCATGGTCTATTTCACAGCCAACAATTTGGGTTTTTGCATCTGTAGTGAATAGATTCACTACATACATTTGCATCTGTAGTGAATAGATTTACTACAGATCCAGCAATGGTATAAAATTGCTTTAGCGCTTGGGAAGAAAGGCAGGATACCATTGGCGTAATCCACGAACTGTCTAAGGCGTTTGATTGTTTTGATCATGGAATATTACTCTGCAAATTGAAACATTACATAGGTTAAACGATGAAGCACTTAACTTAGTTAATTCATATCTCGAGACAGATTACAATAAGTACAGATAGGGGAAGTTAAATAAACAGGACTTTTAATAAAGATGGGTATTTCTTTTTTTGGTGATACATCTCTCACATTTAAAATAAATAGATATGTTTGAACAAATAGACGACGCAAATAAAGCAATGCCACAAATACTTAATTGGTTTACGGTTAATGACTTTGATCACTGCAAAATAAACTAAATGCATTAAATATATTTTTCCAAATGTCAGACTATTTGACACTAAATTAGTAATTGATAATAATAAAATGGATTTTGATAGCACAACAGTCTTTCCCGGTATCATTATAGACAGTAATCTATAACGGGAAGCTCACATTTAACAATTGGCAGGGAAATTTAATTCCGCTGCATAAGACATCAAGAAAATCAACCATAATTTCATAGTATAATGTCGTATATTATATTGTTGTAGGGCGGGGCTGCTAATATTGAATCCATCATTATTTTGCAAAAAAGAGCTATTCGCTCAATGTACCTATTATTTTCTCGAGATTCGCTTAGAGACCTGTTTCAAGTTAATATACTCACTTTACCTCACAATATATTTTCGTAATTTTCACAATTACAACACTAGAAATATAAATAAACTGGGTATTGCTAAATTCACATTTACAAAGGTTGGTAGTTCATTTGTAGGACCGAGTATACGTTTTTATAATAAAATACCAAAAGATGTATTGAAATTGTAAGAGAAAACATTTTAAACTTGATGATTACATGACAAAAATGTCTGGAGTCATCATCCCAACTTATCAAACTAATGAACATAAATCAATTAATATAATTTCAATACGGTATGATAAATTTCATGAGTACATAGTTTTTTTTATTTTTTTGTTCTGTTTTGGTTTTTTACCGCTCAGTATGCTTTTGATGTTCAGAAGGGGAACACATTGCATGTATGTTAAATAATAATAAAATTTAATTGGATACACGTTTTAAAGTAAAAATTTATTTTGGTATTTAAATCACTTTTATGGATTTTCTTAATTTCGTTACTTATAATACCGTTATTAATCATTTTTAAATATTCCAAAATATCGATTTAGCTGGTTTATGTTAGAAAATAAATCGTATTAAAACTTAATATTGCCTAAACGGACTTCTGTTTCTGATACTTTATAAAACGGAATACATGATAAAACATTCAAGCCCAAATTATATGTGAAGTATGTACCCTATAATTTCATTGAACGCTTTTATTTCATAAATTTGTAGGCGTTTTTCAAATTACTTTACATACCAAACGAGACAAAAGCATGCCAAAGTATCTTGGTAGACTCTATAAAATGACTATGCTTATTTTAATAATTAAGTTTATTTTTGACATTCATACTAATTGTCTGCGAGTTAAATGCCTGTGACCTACAGACGGATAAAGAGATGACAGATATAGTAGAACTGTAATGGCATTTAAAGTTACTATGGAACCATTATAAAAAAATATACCATGCCAACCTTAAAAACTTGCGTATAAGTACGATTTACTCTTAAGGGGAAAAATATACCTAACCTACGTAAATGACTGAGCCGAAAGACAGTTTTTTTTGACAGACTTTAAAGGATTTATGCAAGATTGGCAAATGATTGTAAAGAAAAACGAAAATTACTTCACTTCATATTTTTGTCAAAAATATATTACTTCATTTTTTTTGGGAAGAAACGCTATAAGTTAGAAAAAATTTGAATGACATGGTTAGTTTACAATTTATTGAATAATTCTATGTAAAAAAATTTAAAATGTTCTGTACTTACTTTTTCTTTAATATCATTTAAAAAACCATCCATAAATACCAATACAGTGCAAATGCAAATTGATAAAAAGGAAAATACCTGTAAAATAAAAACACAAGGTTTAAAAAGAATTATTTCAATTTGATAGTACAAATATATCAGTTTAAGGGTTAGTTCGAATCAATTCTGATCACAAAAAATAACCATCTCTAACCACCTCACGCAGTTCCAACTCCAAAGCAATTCAAAATTTGATAAGTGTACATAATATAACTTTTGTCGTCGTTTAGTCTCCAAAGCCAAAAAGAGATAACAGTTAGAAAAAAAAGTTAAACAAAAATAAGTATTTTACAAAGAGTATTATAGTATTTGAGCATTGTGTGAGGCACATATTTATTACATAACGTAAACAAAAATATATATCTTAATAAAAATAGAAAACTTACCTGGATATTAAACGAATGTCCTACATAGAGGTATATTTTCGATAATTCCTCAAGAAACTCAAATAAATGAAAATTTCCCCTTATTACATCGGATGATATATCGGTTATCAACATTTTTGAGTGCAAATTTTTTATTATAAACTTCCCAGGTGTTTTATTATAATTTTGAAAGATTTGCTCTAAATGACGATTCGTTAATTCTAATCTCATTTGAATATTTAATAATAAAGTGGCTAAATAACACATTTCGAGAGCGATTAGAAAGAAAATAATGTAACCATAAAAATATCTTAAGACAAAATCTACGCCTATAAAGAAACAGTCTGTAATTAGGAAATAACTTTGTACTAAAATAATTATGGTAAGGAAACCATTAGAATAAATTTTTGATTTAAAGATCATAAGTTTTCTAACATTTGACTTAATTTGACGATCAATGTTAAGTAATTTGTTAAAAATTTGTAGGTGCAAATTTTTGTTCCAAAAAATGTCGATAAACACTAGATAAGATAAACTTAAAACCATTACTACATTATTAGTAACTTCCATAAAATTCTTCATTGGATTTGTAGCATCGTATTCGAATGTTGAGTTGAAAAGTAGTCCCATCGAAATAAAATATATTAAATAAGTAATACTGATTCCACGGCGGAGCCAAGACTTAGAAAATTTCTTCATAGTTTTAGTGTCAGCGCGGCAGACTCCAAAAGCGGTTTCCACTAAAATAAATCCTTTAAAAGCATCTTCAGCATTTAGTACATTGTCTTCTTTGTCCGTCATGAATACACCACAATAGTTCCTGAAATACTTTTGAAGTGTGTCCTGCTGTCTATAACATTGGAAAATAACTAGTTAATATCTTGATAGACTCTTCAAAACAATACCTTGACGCATGATATAAAAGGACGATATGTTGCCATTAATATTTTAATACAAGATATTCAATCAATATTACTTTAATCATATCAAGCCATTAATGCTCATATAATATTCTGGGTGTTTATGAAATACAGGCAGTGATCGCTACTACACACAAATGTTATATTTTTAAAAACTCAAGTTATCCAATTTAACCGAGTAAAATTCCAATTTTTTTCTGTGTCATTAGGTTAGGTCAAATTTAATTTGACAATATTGGTCAAAGTTAAATAATTTGTTAAACTCTTGAGTTATCCATCTCTTTTATCTCTTGCACCATTATTCCTGCCCTAAGTGTAATATCAATTGATCTATATCTTAATCATACAATTATTTCTTTGAAACCCGACATTTATAAAATTATTGGGTTTGATATTATTGGATTTGATAAAGTATGCAAGAAATAATTTATTCCGATAAAAAAGGACCGTCTCTTACGCTACAAAAATAAAGTTGCAATAATTACAGTTTTAAAAATATTAATCGAGAAATTAACATGCGAGATAACGAGATAATTAATGCTAAGATTTATGCATAGATAAAGTATTAGGCCTCATCTTTTGTGCAGCACCAACTTAGCAAAATACTCAGAATATGAACATTTACCTAGCATGCATTACGAACTATATTTTTAATCAATTTTTCTGAACGATTTCTTTGGCTTAAAATGTAATTTTGTTAACTGTTTATTATTTATCAGCTATTGCTTTCAAGGAGTGAATTAAAAATTTTGTAGTTTATATAATGGCAGTGAACTTATATGGCTTGAGAAAAGTTTCTTGAACTGAAATTTAAGAATGCTCTGGAGGTAGTTTCTATCCCTGGTTAAAAATTGAATTTTTGCTTTAACTATTGTGCAGATATCAAAGAGAGGAAACGTTTGTTACGAGTATGATAAAGATGGCTGGTGACGAAGATACGATCGTCCAAACTTAGGACGGTGTGTGGTAGCGGTAAGGTAATTGTAAAGAAAAAAAATACGAATTTAAATTTATGGACAAAAATACAGTAGACAAAGCATATTTTAGAAGCCCTGGTCAGAAGTTCTTGAAATCTTACAGGGAGAGAAACCATCGTTCTGTTTTCCAGGTTTAAGGAACTGCTAGCTTTTGGACTCATTTTATTCTAGAAAGGAAACTTTTTTGCAATTTTGACAAAGGATGTGGCCAATTTCTTTCTAGTCGTACCTAGAACACGAATGTGAAACAGACACGAAAAAACTTAAAATAAATTAATGAATTATGGTGATTTTTCTTCATCCCCAGTTTGGGAGTAATTTATTTTCAACAAGAATTACTCAATGTGAAATAAAATAGGGATTGCTTTGAGGATTTTTTTTGATCTTTTACGTCGCTTGTATGTTAAATTGATGTTCTATTCAAAGCAAGGAAAGTAAGCCGAATGAGCTATTATATATTTTATACTAAAATGACGTAATTTTTCGTTACTAAAAGTAATTATTATAGTGTAAAAGTTGTCTGGACCACGCCATAAAATATTAAATCGATATTATTAAAATCATAAGGCGTTGTGACAGAATTATTTTAACATTTAGTAACATCGACAAATAATATGGAGTTCACAGTGCGTTTGTTTTGAATTCTTACAGCGTGGTTTGTTAGTAATTTGCTTGCGTTCGTTGGCAATTTTTATTGAGAGTTTGTGTTTGACACAGAATTCACCCACGATTTTTTCCATGTAATTCCAAGATTCTTTACCTAATTCTGAAGTGCATCAACTGCAATATAGAATACGATAAGTACAGCAGCATATCGTGTCATCGCTATCAATTCTTTAACAAACAAGACTAGGACGATGGCAAAGATTCAGGTTTGTAAAATATAAAATATATCCACAGATATTCTATTTACGTGATTAGTTTTTTTGTTTTTGTTTAATTTTATTACTTCCATGACACATTATTTTCAACAAGAATTACTCAATGTGAAATTGCTGTCAAATATTAACTTATTGGTATTTGTTATTACAAAATGTGTTTGTCATGTTTTGAATTTTTGCTAATTCTTATATTAAGAAGATGTTATATTTTTTATTTAAATGAAATATAGTAATCATGTCATTAAATAACACATGGTGGAAAAAGTCATTAGAATAATATTAGTTATAATGACAGATGACCGTGTTATTTCAATTTCTTTGTTACATATTTATTGCTTATACTATGTTATTTTTATACGGTTTTCTCACATTTTTGTTATCCCTTGATGTACCTTTGAAGTTTAAAGATTTGTTAATTATTGGACGAAGTACATAATATTCTTCAAAGGAATCAATGTTTCTACTATATAGTAACGTACATGAATAGATATATGTTTCGTCACTTTTGACAAAACCCATGATTATAGATCTCAGAATTACAAAACAGTTGATGGCTGTTGAAATTAGCAACTAGGCAAGGGCCCATACCGAAATTGGCCGTGTAGTTTTATCCTGTTTTCTCATGGAATCGATTAGAAAATCCTATGTCGACAACTATAGTTATT
Organism: Druceiella hillmani; assembly: GCA_039881145.1. NCBI lineage: Eukaryota > Metazoa > Arthropoda > Insecta > Lepidoptera > Hepialidae > Druceiella > Druceiella hillmani. The sequence continues at coordinate 99,568 of JAYKKI010000140.1, read as the reverse complement.
AGGTCCGATTTATTTAGATTTAATGGAATATATTTGGTTATTGTTTTAACGCTAATAGTAAAACTAATGTTAGGACTGTGTTAGGATTATCCTAATGCTGCCTTAACAGTAATTTCAGATTATTTCAATATTTTCTTTATTGAATATGCTATTATTTTAAGATGCTGACGGAAATTATGAATCGGAAATTCGTAATGTTCTGTAATTCTTAAATATTGAATTACTTGGGAATAGGGAAGATAGTTAATTATTTAAGTATTTATTAAAAAAAATTTGTGGTTTATGTCGGTGCACCAATTATTCACGAGCTATTTTGCTTTTAAGTTTTTGAAAAGGTAACGAATTCAGTATAAATTATAAGGCCACATTGTTTATAAATTACAATATTGTCAAAAGAAAATTATATGATCACGCAATTCATTATAAATTTAGCCTTTATAGGTTTTTACTCTATTAATAACAAACATTTTAACGAAAATTTTATGTTAATTGTTTTGTCAAAAGTGGTTTGTTTTTGAATAATTCTTCCTGTGTTTTGGATAAATGAATTTCTCATACTTCTTACAACCAGTCGATTTATGTTTTTGTATTACTTTACGTATATTTCGTCACTAACAGTAATAATATATATCGACTGACTATATATCGAGAGTTCGTTAATAGATGGACAGACGATGTATGTGCGATACCGAACAGGTAGATGAGTTTGTAAAGTTAGCATGTCTATGGTTTAAAAAACTAGAGATTCAAATCCAAATGAACCAATGAACATTTTTTGGCTAGCAAGTCCGAAGAAGGAGCACCATAAAAAGAAGATTGTGCACAGCGATAATATTGGTAAGAGAGTAGTAGTATATAATGGCAATAATAATGTCTATATTTACGTACATATGTTAATAAATCGTGAATAATGCAAAAGAAGGACAAAAAAGTATTGTATGACCCTGAAATTAGATATTTGCCGAACGTACGCAGAAAATTTATATGAAGCGTATCAAGATATTAACGCCATACGCTTTCTGTCATAAATACTAGCACGAACTATAATTCATCCCATTCTAAAAAATAATGCAAAATGGCAAATCTGATATTGTAAATCTTTTTCTTGTAATCGTGTTAGTGATATAATATGGATTTATTTGAGACTTGTGATTAACGTATGTAATTTTTTATCGGTATACATATTTGCGCTTTACTAAGAATATTTATTATTATATATCTTTTGAAAAATATTGCTATACACCTTTAGGTTATATAACATAATGCCAAGCTTCGTATAAGTAATGCTGAACAATGATATTAACGGTTTTTTATTTGTAATATTTATTTAATAATTATATATGATATTGAAAATATTCATCGAAAATGTACAGTCAATTAAGAGGAAAACTGTAACTATTACTAAAAAAAACCGCTGTTTACTGTGTACAAAATGAAATCCGCATTGCATAATAATACTTGCTAGAAAATAAAACGTAATATTTTTTTCAATATGTTTACGCGAAATACCCCGTACACGTATAAATATATTTGTTATACAGCACCGATTTTCTGGCTGGTTAACATCTTTTTTATAGTTAAAGAGGATGTTATTTCAAAATTGGACATTATTTATTTGAATTATTGATTTCATTTCTAAAAAAAAATAACCTAAACCTACACTATATGCTAAATAGGAGCCATTGGCCAGAAACATGATATGTAAAACTTTCCTCGATATACTTTATTACTGAAATAAGCTATGTTTTCAAAATATATTCTGCTGATTTGATGCCATTTTTATGTGTATTATTTGAATCTATATTGAAATAAAGGCTGTGTTAATACACAGCGACTGGGCTAAAGGTTTCTCCGAATATGGGTTAGTTATCGATTTATTTTTTGTAAAAATATTTTTTGTTTTTTTCGTTCTTTATGGCCTAAATATTAGCCAACTGGCTCCTTATTCGGATCGCTATCTCCGTCATACGCTTGTGGCCCTTCGAAAGGGGAGGTGATGTGGCAGCCATTTTATACACACACACACACACACATACTTGTAATATATAAAAATACTAATAATACTTGAACCTTAACCAAATTTCAACCAAATATTCGAATCTAAGTTCAAATAATTGATTTTAACGGACACTACTCCGCCATAAATTTGATGATGACCAGAATAATGACAACTTGATCGAAGTGAATATTACAGCTGAAACCTTAGACTTTAGGCTTTAATGTTCAGTTTTATTTGGTATTTCTCATTCATGCAAACTCGATGGTCTGCCGGTGACCAGAATAATAATATCCAGATTCTAGTCAATATTACGACTAGAAAATTATTGGGCAGTTCTCATACCCACCAACTGATAGTGACTAGGATAATATCATCTGGTTCTGTGCATTATTACAGTTAGAAGCTCTGAATTTGGACTCTAATATTCAGTTTTGTTGGATAGTTCTTAAATGTGCAAACTCGGGGGTTTGATTTTGACCAGGTAATAATTCATATTAAAATTGGAACTTCGCCGGTTTTTCAGTCAAAGTCTAAAGATTTCTACAAGAATGGAACTTTAGCTATGCCTACATTAATCATGCGTAATTAACATTTTTATTTTATTGGCTATATATAAAAAATTGAAAACTTTGTACATAGAGATGGGATTAATTCAACTCAAAAGTTTTGAACATACATCAAACTTCAATTTCATTAAATATACCTTTCAGAGATATTTAGTTTTTGTTTTGTTATTATTATTGTATTTAGTAAAAGTATGTTAATATTAAGGAAATATATTTTGTAAAACCGGAAATGGAGAATAATTTTGTTGATGTCTTTTGTCATATTTAACGTATTTTTTCTTAAATTATTCTCTGTTATTGTCATCAAATATATTTGAAATATTTTTTCTTCTTCATTATTTAATAAAACTAAAAAAAAAGTATATTTTGCCTATTTACTTTTTGAATCAAAGTCAGTCCTTTTTTATGAAATACAGTAAAAAATAATCAAATATCTTTAAGAAAATTTGGGGAAACCATTTATTTGAAGCTTAGTCATAAGTAAACGGAATATTTAGAACTTTTTGTCCCGCTTTTTACGCTGTTACTCACAAGTGTATGCCTGAATTCTTCCTCAGGCATTTAAAAATACATGATGATCATTTTGTGAGCAGTCTTACTTTCAAAAGCTTATAATCGTTTTTCTCTATATTAGGAATGTTAGCCTAGGAATATTGTAGCGGTGTTCGCAACTTGAAACTTTTCTCTTCTTTTAAGATGGCAATAATTAGGTCTTTTCATTTTTTGGAATAATCAATGGTAGCCTTGATGCTTTTTTGAAAACGTTTTGGAGTTTTGAAAGAAAAATGGAACCCTCAAAATCTTGACGTGTAAACTTTAAATTTGGTGTAGTAATAAGACATATTAACCCGCACATATCTCAATAGATATATGGCACATAGTAAATACTCAAAAATTTTCTAGCATCTTTACGGTGAAACTTTGGATGCGGTGTAGTAATAGAACATATTAATCCACGTATATCTCAATAGATATAGAGCACATAGCTAATTCTCAAAAATATTCTCATGGAAATTCGGAACGAGATGAATTAGGTACTCGAAATTTCTCTCTCCGTATATATTGTGGCGTATTATTTGAAAGGGCAGTTCAATACTAGGGTGTCAATTTCTTTTTTTATATAATTGCAGGTATATGTGCAGAGAAGTATTAAAAGGTTTGCAACTAAATATGTCCTCCTGTGAATAGGTATTATAAGAATGAATAATTATTAGTATATTAATGTTTGCTAATGGGTAATGGATATACGTGTAACCTTAAATATTTACTTGAGCCTACATATATACAGAGTATGTTTCATAAATATTGATGTATGTCAGATTTGTGTACTTCACAATTATTCATATTAGGAGAATTGTTCTATAATAAGAGTATAGGAGGTGTTATATTGAGAAATTGTGGACTGTTATAATATTGTAACCGTCATTGTTTTATTTCATAGCGTTCAATGTAACCATTTTTTAAATTTTTTCTAAACTTTTAAACGAGTCCAAATAAATAAGAAAGAAAAGTGATAATTAATGTTTAATATTCTTTTTTCCCATTTCTTCTTACTTATGAATTATTTAATGGAACTAAATCATGTACATTGGAATCATTCTCAAACTGACTATTGTGTTCAAAACATGATCTACTTGAATGTGGCTAATTGGGAGTACTACTTCTTCAGCAGCTAGTTTGTATTTGTATGTATATCTTATTTTTGGGTTTAGTCCTAATACGCAATATATACTGCTTACATTTAACTAGAGTGACATTTAAATTTATTGCTATTTTTTAAACTGTCTATAACAGAAAATGTGGCTATTTCATTAAATTTGCACAATTTACAAAAAAAAATTTAATTTGTTATATTCATAGGTCTAACATTTGCAAATTTTAGTAAATTCTAACACGTCAACAATAAATTGTACAAAAATGATTGGTGAAAATAATTATATAGAATATTAATGACGTAATAGTTACACAAATATTTCTAATAAGAACATAAACTTGTGTATTGATTGCCCTTTGTGTTTATTTCCATATAAATGTTATAATAGCAATTATTAAAAATTATGACAAATGGACATGGGATTGCTTTTTTGACGTCTCAACCGACAAATTACATCACTTGTTAATTCCGTGAGTAATTTTACTCCTGTTTGTCTTACTCGTCTTTCTTTCTACTCTTTAATAAAATAAAAATAAAAATAAATAAAATTCCGCATTTAAATTCGACTCGCATTGAGTATTTTTAATATTTACCTTTCCATTTTGTGTATTTCCAATTGCAACTCGGAAAAATATTTATAGAATTTCACTGACGTAACCCTATCATCGCGTAGTGTATCGGTCAATTTGTATACTGTGATTGTCGTTGTGTTTTAAAGTACGGGCTAAAATAAAACACCTTTAATTTTTTGACGGTGCGAGTAAAGTTTGTATCACGAAATATTTACAAACGTTATTTTACACAGCATTTTAGACGCATAATTTATTCACAATAAACAAATTTCCCTTAAATATGATTTGCTTTTTATCATATCATTTATTTTTAACAGAATTCCACTTCATGCTTGAATTTTTTACATAACGAAAATGATTTTTCTACAATTCGGGGGACAAAGTTGCTCGCGTCCGTGATTTTCACACGTGTCCCCTGGGCAAGCTAACGAAGCTAGCAAGGTAACCCTAAATGAGCAACAGCGATTCGCCACTTTGCGCGCCGACCATGCGAAGAAAACAATTATCAAACGGCACTTCTAAGCGCCAGAACGCAGGCCTCAAAGTCATTTTTTGGAATGCCGGAGATCTAAGCAACAACAAGTTCTTAGAACTAAAACGAAACGTCTTGAAAACGGATGCGGATTTATATGTCATTGTTGAGGCAGGTGCCTTCACCGAGAGTTCCCAGTTCTACACAACTACAGGATACACGAACCACATTCTGAAAAGAAGCAGGCAAGTGGCCTCAGGCATAATTATGAGAATAAAGACAACTCTTATTTGCAAAACTGAAGTAATCCATAAAATGGAAGATCAAGACAAACTGGAGGCTTTTCAGGTTGAAGCCTGGAAGGAGTCTCAGCACTTCACACTTTTCTTTCTCTACAACCCACCTGAAAACATCCCGGGCTTAGAAATTCTGGAACGACGAATCCAGCCAAATTGTATCATAATCGGCGGCTACAACAGCCCGTCAACTAGATGGGATTATAATAGAATATCAGGCACGGGTAAACACCTTGAAGATGTTATCGACGACAACTTACTGGATGTACTGGACACACCACCGACATTCCTGTCCTTTTCGGGAAGTCTCACAAGGCCAGACCTCGTCATCTCCCACCCCCACATAAGGGAAAAAAATTGTGTCAGCCTACTTGATGACGCTGGATGCTGTGGTCACAGAGCTATGCTTATCAATTGCAAGTTGAAAGGGGAAGAAAGAATGCCAAACAGGGCGCCAAGGTGGAACTTTCGTAAGGCAAAGTGGGATGAATACTGGCGACGTACAGACGAGTTGCTTTCAGATGTGCCAATAACAGACCCAGAGAAAATCGCAAGAGACATCACAAATTGCATCTTCGAGTGTGCAAGAAAATGTATACCACGTGGATAAGTCAAGCGATATAAACCCTTTTGGAATGCAGCCCTTGAACATCTTAAAAATGCCCGAAATAGGGCCAGGCGTAAAGCAGAAAGATCTAAATCACATCGAGACTATGAGGAGCTTCGTGGAAGACAGGATGCTCTTACGCGGGCTATAAAAACAGGGAAAAGAGAAGTTTTTAGAACCTTTGTAGGTGGGCTAGATTTCAGAAAAGATGGTCCCAGAGCCCACAAATTCCTGTCCACTTTAAATAACCACGAAAATAAACAGCAGCAACATCCTATTCTACACAACAACAAAGGGCTCACTTCTCATGCTGAAATCGCAGAAGCACTCTGCAGACATTTTACAAGTGTCAGCAATGTAAAGATCAACAAAAAAGTAAAGCCATGCCTCCTTCGGACTCCTCCCCAGACATGCCTGGATCAGACACTGAGTGGAATCTGTACAGAGGACTTCCTTATGACTGACCTTGAAACAGCCTTTTTCCCAGTGTAAAAAGAAAAAAGCAGCTGGTCTAGACCAAATCTTTCCTGAGATGCTGATTCATCTTGGAAAAACAGCAAAGGAGGTGCTACTGAGACTCGTGAATCTCACCTGGAACAGTGGAGTACCCGGCAAATGGAGAAAAGGTGAAGTTATACCAATCTTGAAAAAGGGAAAAGATCCGGGAAGAATCGACAGCTATCGTCCCATCACTCTAACTAGTTCCCTGTACAAGGTGGCTGAGAGGATGGTCCTAAACAGGTTACAGCTCGCCACAAGCTATCTGGATCTCATCGACGATGCGCAGGCTGGCTTTCGTAAGCATAGGAACACCATGGGTCAAATTGTGGCTTTCTCTCAGTGCGTTAAAGACGGTTTTCACCGGAAGATGTCCACGGTAGCAGTTCTCGTGGACCTCAAAGCAGCTTACGACATCGTGTGGCGCGGCATGCTTTTGCACAAGATGGCCAAGGCCGGATTGTCGGGAAAGCTTTTCCACTGGACAAAGTCCTTTCTTGGTGAGCGCTACCAAAGAGTAAAATTCCAAAGCCAGTGCTCCAAATTCCGTATCCAAAGACAGGGGCTCCCTCAAGGAGCCGTTATCAGCTGTCAACCCTTCAACCTCATGATTAATGACGCGCTTGATGCTATCAAAACCAACCCGGGTGTGGAGGCACTACTGTATGCTGACGATCTGCTCATTTGGGCCAGCAGTAGCTCTCTTCTTTCCATCGAGTCAGCGCTGAATAAGACCCTCGAAGATCTCGAAAGATGGGCGGATGAAAATTGCCACACAGTCAGCACGGAAAAAACCGTATTCCAAGTCCTCAGCCTATCGACAAAACAGCCAGATATAAATCTGACTTACAAGGGTGTGAATCTTGAAAAACAAGATGTTAGTAAGTACCTAGGCGTGTACATCGACAACAAAATGACATGGAAAGCCCATATTAGCAGCTCTGCCGAAAAGGCCATCAAAAGATGTCGTCTGCTCAAACGCCTAACAGCTACGAAATGGGGTGCTACCCAAGACGTACTCCTAACGACGTACAAAACCTACATTCGTCCTGTCCTTGAGTATGGAGGCGAAGCTACCATAACAACAAGTGAAAGTACTGTCTCCCCCTGGAACTCGCACAAAATACAGCACTGAGAATCATAACCGGAGCCCCGAAATCAACACCTATCGCCGCTATGGAAACTCAAACTAACATTGAGCCTATACAGTGCCGACGAGACAGATCTGCACTTCTTTTCTGAGAAAGACAAAGACGAATACTTCCATGTAAATGGAAACAATACAAACAAGCTTTCTCCCGATTGAAAACACAGAAAACGCCTCTCACGATAACTGACTCTATCAGAGAAAAATATAACATACCACTACCAGAGCCAGCACCTTTTCCTCAGAGGTCAGATACTGTATCCTGCTTGCCCCTTGTGGAGCTTCGACTCATGAACCACAACTTGCCGAAACACCAATCAATTGATGTTGCCCTGAGAATGGCTCCCCTGGAGACTATCCACACCAGGTATCCCTCCCAGGACTGGTTGCATATTTACTGTGACGGCTCGTCGCTGCCAAACACAGGGAATACCGGAGTAGGCTTCACATCTACAGTATTTGAGGGCTCCGTTGCCGTCGGTTCTCGATGGAGAGATTGCAGCGATATACGAGGCCGCCGGGGAACTGGAGCGTCTTACAACATCGCAAAGCGTGGTTTTTCTCATCGACTGCCAGGCAGCTATTCTGGCACTCTCCACCAACCGCTACACAGATTGTCCCAAAACCCAACTCTGTCGTGCCAGACTGTCCAACCTGGTGAATGCTGGCTTTCGACTTACTCTGCAGTGGATTCCGAGCCACGTCGGGATAGAGGGGAACGAAAAAGCCGACGTACTGGCAAAACACGGAACGACTCTATAGCAGCCCATCTGCTCTCCGGCATTTTCATCCTCTAAGTCGACCGTCTGCAGAGCGATACATGCCTGGATCAAGTCTCGGCGCACACAGTCCGCCGTCGGAAAGAACTGGGCTTGTCTAATTGATTCGCCTATTCGACGCGACCTACCCAGAGCTGTCAGTGTCGCAGCTTTCCGGTGTGCCACGGGCCACGACTACCTGGCGTGCCACCTGAAACGTATTGGTGTCCTGGGGAGCGATGCCTGCCTACTCTGATGACGTCCAGGAATGTCTTTTGACCATCTTCACGTTTGCCCGAAGATGAAGCCCTACCTTGATGATTGGGAGAGGAGGGCGCCCCCTAATGATCACCCTGCCTACAAAACAGCTTTTCTCTACTGGTCGGCGCGCCACCTAATGGCAGACATGCCAAGGGTGGGCGTTGGCTAGTAGTAGTAGTAGTAGTAATTTTTCTACAATTAGAGTCTTTTACATAAGCATTTATTATTAATGTGTTTATATTAGTATAATCCTGAAGTCTGAGATATCAAGAAAATACATATACATAAAATGCGTATACATACAAAGTAACAGCAGTCCTAATAAATGTTGCCACTTCTGTTCATATACCTAACAGAAATTAAGATAAAAGAAATAGTCTAACCTTTCCTGTCAAAATTATTTGATTGAGAATTGAGGTATGAAAGCTGATTTATTATAAGAATTGCTTATGTATTACAAATGTAAACAAAAATTATTTTAATGAAAATAAATAGGAAATCGTAATCTTTTATATACTTTGCTACGTATTCAAGCAATATAAAAATATATGAAAGTCAATATATCTAATTTAGACCCTATCCGCATAAAACGGTCAATCGGAAAAAAAATTACTTGAACTGGAAAAAGTATATACTACAAAACAAAGATATGTCGAAAATTGCTGCCATAAAATAGACGACGAAATTCTCTTGCCTGTGAAGGGTTTTGCTTAATTTCATCCAATTGGTCCAATTCTTGAAGACAAAAGGAAAAAAAATGGAGTCTCATGAAAAGGAATCAAAGTTTCAGAATGGAGCGCGTATCTGAAAGTACCACGGATATTGTGGTATTCAATTGGGCAATGCCATCATGTTCTCAGATGACACAAATGAAAAAAAAGATACCTTAAATTTATTATTTATATGTTTTCTTATTGTATATATACAGCAGTTAAAACCAATACCATTTTAAAAGGCGAGGCTTTTTGTTGAGTAGATAAATTTACATTTAATGAAATTGTTTCGTAAGAAAACTTCATCTCTTCTCAACATAACCGTTAAAAACAGGAGTCAGGTTTTTTTTACTTTATTCAATTTTCTAATTTATTAATAAGAAAATGGATTACACTTGTAATAACAAATTTTATTAAACTATTTGGTCCGCAAGGTCAATTTTGGAAGAATGAAGTTAACGATAACAACACATTAAATTACTGATTGATACCATTATGAGAACATTCGATTCCAAAAAGCTCGATGTCTTAAAGATAGATGGGAAAATAATTTGCAAATCATTTTGTAAGGTCCCATATTCAAATTAAAAAACCATTCAAAAGTTATTCTTTAATATCATTAAATTATGATATCACCAATGAAAGGTTCGAAATAATTTTATATTTTTTTAATTTCGTTTTTAACAATATCAGGATTTTTAACGAGGATCCGTTACAAATATGTCAAATATGTCAAATATGTCGATCCCTTGGTTCGTCCGTCGCAGCCTCGCTACTTATTCAGATTTAGGTATGGAATGTGTGAAATTCTGCGCATAGATACTTCAGAAGAAGATTTAAATTAACATGCAGCGAAATATTGAAACAAAAATTATAAATTTATTTTCAAATACTTTTTTAAAATAATGTTTTGAGTGATTATATTAATTTTGCCTACGTGTATTCAGACTTTAATTCATCTCTGTTACTTTTTTTTTAATTCATTCACATTTATTAGTAAGACCGTGGCCGAGTTTTGGACACAAGAAAATGGAGAATATTTTCGCGCGAGAACCAATAAATAAACGTAAAAAATAAATTTACCGGCTTTTTATCCAGGTAACACCACGTGATCCAGCAGGAACCTAATGAACGTTGTAAAAACAATAATTCTGGAAGTTGAAATTTTGAAACAAAAGTTTACGTTAATTCAGGCTGCAATCTATTCGTATGAATTTCGTGTAGAAAATGTTTACGAATTATGGAGTTATAAAATAACAAACCTGCATTTATAACATGAGTTATGATAGATGCTGTCCTCTTTTTACATGAATTATTATAAACGATCCAAATTTCATCTTTCTTTAATATGGCTTAATAGAGCAAAATAAAACTACAAAGGTTTGTTGAAATTTAGTTAATATCTCCTGTTATTAGAGACTGTACACAAACATACAAATTTACTTCTTTATTTATCAGCACTTAATAATTAAAGGTATAATTTTAGAATTTTTGCATAACAGAAAATAAGTTGCTGTTACACGCAATTAAAATAGCGCCACCTTAACAATATTGGCAATATACGACATTTACAATTACGTCTATAATTTAAAACTGAGTTTAGTTTCATGTCACTAATGACCATTCCACGATACCGTCACAAAATACTCGCACAATCGGTTGAGAACTTGAATAAAATGATAAATTGAAAGGAAACAGTAACAAAGGACCATGGCAGAATGTCGCCACAGACGCCACAATTTCGTTGCCTTTACCGACTCGTTCCAAGATAGATATCATTCCAGTAAGCCATCTAACAAATTGTTATCGCATCTATTTGTCAAGCATTGTACTCGTTTTGCTTATTACGTCGTTCGTCGTTTCATTCCGAGTACAAATAGATGTCTTTTCTCAACCGCATCAATCAGGCATTCAGCATATTGCGACAGCCAAACAAATTATTTTGACGTTAATTTTACGTTCAAAATTGTGTAATACAACTTCCATTGCTTTAATTATAAGAAGTTAGAAGCAAAAGATTTCAATGTTTTTATTATTATTTATATCTGCATTTTATTGAATTAAACTTTATTTTACAAATATGTACTTATTAAATGTAAAAGCATATAAAATCATAGAAGTGTTATTACTTACACTCAATCTGGTCCTCCGTATTTTAAATGAGTTCAAACCTTCGTCATCAAAATACATTTATTTTAACAGTAAAATATAACACAACTGAATATAGATTATCGAGATCCTATCAAAGGATAGACCGTTCAAGTTGTATATTTTTTCAAATCATTATAAGCTAGAGGGGTATAAATAAGAAGGAAAATGTAATGTTTTTAAATTTGTCATTATAATATAGAATAAAAATATAGTACATTTAAATTTATGATTACTTCTTTTGGAGAAGTAGCAGAGCATTGAAATATAAGTAAAAATCCTCAATTGAAATATTTTTAATTCAGGTTATACTTACAGTATACCTCGGCAGACGTTATTAAGACAAAGTTACTCGTCCAACATTACTTAATTGTTGTAAAGAAAGTAAATTAATTTGTATTGATGTAAATATTAATTTAATTTTCACATATTATAGTTTACTTGGGGATAAAATTTATATTGTAAAATTATATTCAAATATAGATTTCGTACAGTTCATCTCAGGCTTTGCAATGCTGACCTTGTCTCCCATGAAAAGTTAGCCAATTTAATTATAAATTAGTAAAAATTTGCAATAACACAACAGTTGCTGATACCGCAGCCATGAGGTGGATTACATTATCTTTAGATTTTTCAAATAATGCGTCAAAATTAAAGTATAGCAACTAAAATATACTTGACGATTTCAGATCTTTAAATTATTGAAATTTATAAATAATAGGTTTCTGAAGAAGCCGATTAACAACTAGTTTGAAACGGTCATATTTTAAAGAATTTAAATCATGCGCCATTTTATTACCAAACAATGAAAATACCAGATGTATATTCCCACGCTTATTGTAATTAAACCTGATAAATTCCGTGTAATTTACTTACGAACAAAACATGCAAATTAGACAAGGAAATGATTATGCAAATCAATAGATGTATACAAGGAGAGATCTTAGAGAAGATGCCATTAGCAACTCAATTTCTGGACCAATTTATGAGTCGCAAATTGTTGAGTAAATATCATTCAAGGTGAGATAAAATGGCTTTGAATCGTAGAATATTGTTTAAATATAAACTAGTAATTTGATAAATGTTGAAAGGCGCCTTAATGTGAAAATAATTAAAATTTTAATAAGGTTTTTGTGCCAAGCTCGGAGTTTCGGGTAAATGGCATTTTCAGAACTGTTTTATCAGTGGTGCTAAGGGTACACATATTTAAGAAAAGTGATAACGTCTCGGCAAAACGGGGCCTTTTTTAATTTAATTAAAAATTTATTTTAACAATATGTCAGGTTGAACAAAATTAATCAACAGACATTATTGTAATATATTTGAATAAGTTTAATAAATATATTTGAACAAGTTTAATAATATAAAATAATAAGTTTAATAAATATAGATAGTGTCGTATTATACAGTGATTAATTATAATTAGTTATTAATAAACCGAAAATTTAAAATATTACCACAATTTTGTTAATGAATAGCATAATTTGTTTTTTCGAACTAAAAAAAGAAAATAAACGCAAGTTAAGAAGGAAAAATAAATACTGAAGATATCATGGATTTTAGTATTTTATGACTTAAGGATGTTGATTTAAATAAAAATAGGTTAAAATAACTGAGTTTCATTCAAAATTTGTAAAAAACCTTTCGTAAAATATAAGTCTCATTCATATCCGACTATGGCAAAGAAAAGAAAAGGTAATGATTTTAACAGTCTATGTATGTATCTCTGTATGAATGTTCGATCGTAACATAAAAACTGCTTAATCCAGTGTAGCAAGTGAGGTATCAATTTGTGCGTTTATAATTTAAGAGTATCATAGGCTAGATTTCTAGAAACAAAAGATTATTTTGGCGGACTTACAATAGTAAAACAGAATTGAAAAAAAGATTGCCTATCTTATCGAAAACCATGTCCTTTGCCAGGTCTTCAAAAATAATTACGAGGTTTCTACTATTTTTTTTCGTAAAAAGGAAAAAAAATTGTCTAGTACATAAAAATATTTTATACATTTTAATTCTTACTTATGGTGCAGAAGTGTGCACATTTTTTTCATTTATATTTCAAATCTACCTTGGTTTAATTATAAATCCCTTATTTCCATTATGAAATGGTCCGTTAAAAACGACTGATAAGTAGACTAGCAACAAATATATTGTATAAAATCTTCTAAAAAACTTGAATTTTAAATTAAAATTGTTAAAAATATTAAACTAAAACGTTCAAAAATGAGGTATTGTAAACACATTTTAGGCTTTTGAAAAATATAATTTTAATTAAATTCAAATATAGAGAGACGTATAAGATAATTCCCAATTTAAAGGTAGGCATTTGAGATCTGACTTTAGAATGACGGTCGGGGCGTTATCACTGCAACAGGTGGAGTCCTTATCCAGAGAGGAGTTTTCAAAACGTAGCGTTAACTCTCAAGTGTCTCAGTATTCAAAAAAATCATCCTACAGGTGACGAGATGAAATAGATACATAGCACTGAGCTTGCAAGAAAATAACACCAATATAAGGCGTCATCAGATTGACGGTCAGATAAAAGACATGCGTGAAAAGAATACTAGAGGTCCACTAATACGTTAAGTTTGCGGAATGTTGTCAATAAGAAATTGTGACTTATTAGATTTCAATATAGAGCCACCATTTCAATCTCAAGTTTTTTTTAAGTACATTCTTTTGAAACATTGTCCCCTCCTTTGATTCAATTATACAAAATCGATGTTAAATAATTAAAACTTATATAAAAATATTTAAAAGTACGTAGTGTTTCTGATTAGCTGTTATAAATATGGATTAATATTTTATTTTACCCTACGTATATTGTCTAGTTCTTGTTTCACAGACGAAAAAATGACATTAATTCCTCCAAAGCAACCAAATTGGAATGATCGCTGTAGTTTCATAATTTTGATTTCAGTAGTTTCGGAGACTCCGGGTGAGGAGGTTAATTTTCTGCACATATCTCTAGTACTCTCTTATATTAAATTATAAAAAATATGTTTGGAATCTTTAAAATTTAATTTTTTAATTCGTTTTTCACGTGAAACTCAAAATGACAACCAAAATTCAATTACTTTATTTGTCCGTCCGCCAATACGTCCACGAACACGGTAGGGCAATATTTTCTTTCCTCGAATGACATTTCGTCTATGGTTATTACTCTATGAACTCGTGGTTAAAGTCGTTTTAGCAACAATTTCCAAAACAGTTTAAATAACAGCGATATTAGTCCATACGATGTTATGTATACCGCTAATTTATCAGGTTTTTTTAATCTGTGTTGTTTGTGTTATTATCTGTGTTGTTTTGAACCATTTCGAAACATGGTTAAACCAACAACAACGATCATTTAAGCATATTAGCATAATAATGCCTTTGAGCGATAATCCCCTAAATAGACCACGAGGTATTTTACAAATACCAGGTACTTTTTTAGGGTTTAGATTTCTGTCAATTTCTTGTTCTACTTCTATGGGTGTTACTGGTTTGATCGCTATTACTTATTGATACACTGAAGTTAAATCAATATTGGTTTGAATATCTTGGATTTAGAATACATATACCAGCGGTTAAGCAAAGCGTTCAGCTTTTTCTTCATTTCCTCTTATTCATTAACGGTGTGCATTTTTGAATGGCGGCATTTCAAAAAAGTATCGTTTGCATCTATGAGTTGATTTCGACATTGCGAGTTGCTTTCCAGTAGTCCTTGTCTGGGTCAAGACCCAATTCGCTCCGATAGACTACGATCCAATTATATTTGTAATCTTTAATTAATATGTTAACCAGATTGCTCACGTGATTAACAATCTTTTTCTCAGCTGAGCTTCGGGATCCATTATACATACGTCTTGATTTTAGTTTTGATTAATATCGGCAGGATAATTTATTTCTTATTTTGATTTTCCTCTTGGATGTAAGTATAAAACGACTCTCGATGTCAATTGCTCCAGGTTACCAATAGTGCTGAAACTTGCTTTTAAATTAATCAGGTTTTAAAGGTAATTTAACGTGGTAAACGTAGAGAAAACTGTGTTGAGGTTTGCTCAAAAGAAAAACTTGTAAAATATTATTTTCCTGCTTACTATGGACAGATTTGTAACAAAAGGAATAAAGGATATATACAGTGTTACATGTTAAACAAGGAAAAAACTGTCTAGCATGAGTAGAACTGGTACTACGGCGGTTCCGAACACATTTAACCGTTTATAAATATTTAATTATATGAAGTATTCCTATTAAACTATTTACATAATTTTAATTTTTCTGAACATAATTTTATTGCCTATGACATCTTTCATAGGCACGTATATTACGCTAAAATGAGTGAAAAACGCATTATGAATAACGAAAACGCGTATATTACGCTTTAAAGGAGATGTTTTTTGTTGCGTGATCCAAAAACTTTAAATCCATACGGCAATGTAAGATTATAAACTTGAGTATAAGATATTAATTTGAACTTGATATTTCAAGCCGTTTCTTAGAAAAATAACTTTGATGAACGGATAAAAAACTGCATAATTTTTTTTTTATTTTATTGTTATTAATGAATATAAGTTTTTTATATTTTGGTGCGACCATTTATTTGAAATCTCATCACAGCAATATGAGGAAGGAAAGACCACTTTTTACTTACAAATATTTAAACTCTTTTTAAGTTAAATATGCTGCTTGATTCAGATTTTAAAATAAAAATGAAATGTTTCGTACTGCTCTTCTATAATTACGTCACTATTCACAGACAGTAATTGTGAAAAATGTCTACGGCACAGAAACGAACGGCCAGACACTCACGTGATTCCGTAATGTTCCGTTTTTCCCGTCTCAGTTTGACGCACTAAGAGAGACTTTTAAAGATATCAATATTACGTTTCAATATTTTGGTGCCTTTTAATAATTTTTCAAATTATTGAAAAGTGCCCACAGTAAATCAACAAATTGTGAACTTGAAATTCTGAACTGAACTCATGACAATCCAAAATTCTGAGAAATAAACCTCTTAAGCAAATATAAGAATAGCACTACGAGAATTCAATATATACATATTGGTATGTAAATATTTTGGCATATGTAACATGTTAAAAGGTAGCACTAATATTATTTTTTATAATGCAAAGATATTGGCTAGTACATACTAAAGTTTTCAGAGATGTAAACAAATTCCAAACTTTAACGTTTAAAATCATCAATACCTTTTTCCAATAAACTCCAGGTAGATTTTTAGTTACGCTTTTTTCCCTTATTTTGACTTCAGTTATTTCGGAAATAGGGATGGGGGACATATATTAAGTCGAGAATATTTTAACGACATCTTTGTAATTACTTTACATAACATTTTGAAAAAATAGTGTTTACAATTTTCTATACTTGCTTTTACAATTGATTCTATAGAAAATAAGATACCAAAAACAATGCATATACATATTTTATTTGCCTCTTTTAATGCTCTCGAAATAATATTTTTCATACTTTATTAAAAGTAAATTAAATTATGTTAGTAAATTTTTTTGAGGAAGATGACTGAAAATCGGGTAGACAGACGGATGAGCGGGCACGAGAGTGATTTCATTAGAGTTTTATTTCTTTCACGTTTAAGTTAAGACACCTCCTAAATATTATCCAAGTCACAATATTGTAAAGGTCGAGCTTTATAACCAGCTTTATCACCGTTTTCTCTTATATTAAGATCAAAACTATGCGATTATTATCCTCATTGCAAATTCAAGAAGATACTCAGTTAAAAAATATATGGTTAGAAGATCAAATATAAACTTCAGACGGGTTCTTTTGAATTTGAATAAAAATTATAGTTTACAAATATTTTACTTAAAAGTATAAATATGTTGTCTTATTTCTGTGTTAATATCAAGAAATACTCTTGTAGCATTAAATATTGTCTAGCATAATATGTTCACCGTTATAAATATTATGATCTTGCAAAAGGTGCAGTGGAATTGAGCTGATAGCGAGCGGAATCCCGCGTAGAAACGGATCATCCCTTGAGTAATGGAAAGTAAGACGAGGATATGATAAATATTAATTACCATAATTTTCCTTTTAAAGAAAATCAGATATCCACTTGAATCAATTTGAGTACTAAGTAGTTAAAAAAAAAAGTTTACAAACTAGTTTAGGTACGAGTTCATAGCTGCAATTTTTTAAATTTAATTGGTGTTATTTGTATTAATTTTTCAGTAAATCTTACAATTATTTATTGATAAAAAATTGTAATAAAAAGATTACATAAAAAAAATTATGCAAGTGATATAATTTCCTCGAATTATTTCAATATCAATGTATATTACCAGTAGGAACATGTTAAAATGAAAGAAGCTCCTCATTATTGGTCTCCTAAAAAATGTTCTAACTCACTTAGATCTATCTGCGAAATATAATCCGTAATGGTAAATTTAAATCACATAGTTCCTTGGTAATAGGCGGGTCACAAAACGCGCAGAGAGGAATAACATTTCTAGAATAGAAATGTTATTCCTCTCTGCTAGATATCTCTGATAGAAAGGGACCACGTATCGAAAGACGCAGAGTGAGGCAGTTCTATCTTAGGTGAATGGGTGATTTGGTAAAGTAGCGAGGAGTTGTTGGATGCAAACGGCGCAGCATTGATCATTGTGGGGATCTAAGAGGGAGTCCTATATTCAGCAGTAGACTTTTTTCGTTTGATCGATGCTTTTAATATTGGCTCAATGGCGCTTTTCGGTATATAAAATGCCTAACAATTTTATATTTAATATATTTCTGTTCGCGCAGTGAATCATGGTATAGTGGATTTAAAAGATACAGAAGATGGCAAAATAGTCTATATTTAATAAAAATTAGTTTCCCCACGTGCATTGTTAAGGCTACGTGGCCCTACAAGTATTGGTTGAATAAAGCTTAGTATGATCGTGGAAAATCCAAACGTAATTGTGACAGCGAATTCACAAAGCATATAAAGCCTGCACGGGTAAGAGTGCGAAACGTTGGAAAATGCAAACTTTAATTTATGCGGTTCACAGATATTAAAACTGATTTCTACAATTTACGTTTCGTTACAATCGTTGACTGCAAGTTATTAAGTTTTCAGTAATGGTTATGATGCAAATCAATTTATTTATAATATTTTTTCCTATTTAGACATCTCATATCAAGGCACGAAAAAATAGCAAATGTATTAACATATGACAATAATATTATTGAGGAGTAAGGGAAACATATAATAACGATAGCTAAAATTTAAAAAATAACTATAAAATTTGTTAATCGCCGTGTTTAAAAATCACTCGTAATATTTTGTTCACACTTTGCGCAAACAAATTTATGGATTTTAAACGCTTAAATATTTCATTTCATTTTCTTAAAAATGTTATTAAGATTCAGTGATGAAAGAAGGAATATTTATAATTTAATTTTATTTGTCTGTCTACCACAATTTTACCAGTTATATAGTTTTCGGTCATGGTTCATGAAATTTCACAAGCAGATTTTTCATACAGAGAACTCAAGTAACAGGAAAATTTAATTGATTACTGACTATATTTAATATTTAACAAAAAATTATAATGTGAGTCCTTGCCTATAAGATTACACTATAGTATACATAACATGTAAGTTTAATGGGGAATTCCAAAAAAAAAATCCAGACATACTAATATTAGGAAGACATAGTTTTTGGAATGTATCGTTGTAGAATGCTAGAAATTCAGATTAGGGTGGTACAATAGGAGTCGATTCATGCATAACAAGTTAATTTTGCACATGGTTTTTGATTTGCCTCTGATGGCTTCATTTTTTTACAGAGCAAAATTTTGTTGAATCTCTTACGAATGTTTTTAGGGTTAAATTTTAAAATACATGTATATTTTGGCTTCACCAAATATTAATATTATCGAATTCAAATATACCGTGCAAAATAACCTTTATAAAGATTTCGACAGAAAAATATGACAAATTATTAGATATGAATTATGATCAAATATATTTTTAAAATATTTCATTGATTATCTTTGTGATTACTTTTAATATACGACATAGTTCAAAAACGATTCTAATAATGCGGACTACTATATACAAAGACGAGATTAGTTTAATCGATAATTACGGGTCTGGTTAAATTTTTTTTTATTAATACTGTTTTAAAAATTTTCCAATCAAAAGTTAGTTTCAAGTAAAGTGGCCAACCAATACAAGTGTGTACCTTTATAGAAAATAGCTTTATAACTTAATGTTATTTAACCTTATTATTACGGAATAATATTTAGTAAGGAATCGTTGAATTTTTTTTTGTTATAACGGAATAATTTTGTGTGATTTTCTGCGCTATTCAAATATATTTATTCCATATAATTGCAAACTCCATTCAAAACCATTATCATTCATTTGCTCCTTATCTGTATATTCAAAATTGATATAGTGAAATTTATTTAAAACTTTTGTTACTAGCAATTTATTCAAATAAACTGGATATCTATAACGATGGTTCTAAATTTCATAGTTTTTAGATATACTGTATCTTTACACCAGTAAAAGACAGCAGTAATCTGTAAAATAATATAAAAAGCGAGCATTAAAGTAAAGTATGTCATTTTTAAATAAGTAAACACACAAAAATAAATTCTGACCAAAAATACACTCACGTTATTATTTACGCTCTACATACACATTTCTGTTTCCAAATTCTCAATTAATGAAAAACATAAGCTCGACAAACATTAGATAACATCACACACATAACACGTATCTCCTGCCTACCGTTCCCTCTCAGATAATGATTAGAGTGATTTCCCCGGCTCTTGCATCTTAGCTTGCGGCACATAGGGGTTGACGTTGCTTCCTGTTATCGAAGGACTCGTCTAATCAAATATTAACGGAAAGGCTTCTATCTAGGTATTAGCTTCCTCACTCACTATTCATATGGCGTATATATCCTAGGAAAGTGGAAGTCCCTCATTTAATTTATCGCTTAATATAAAGCCAACTGAATAATGGAGAAATATAGACGCTGATGAGGTATTAAATTTTTATGGAAAAAGAAGACGGGCAAAAATGGTTTGGGAAAAAAAAACAGTAGTTAAAAGACTGAAAATCAAAGAAAATAAAACAACAAAATACGTTTTTGACCATATATTTTATAATCTTAATATATTGAGAAGTGTTAATAGAAATACAAATTTCAATTAAATTAATAAAATTTCAAAAATCATTATAAGATAAAATCTTTTTTTTTGCAATAACCATTTCCGAAAATAATCAAATTAGACACATAACTCACATTGACTTTAGTTCTGTGTTGTCAAAAGCCTTTTTTGCTCTTATCGAGTTTTACGTGGCTTTTTAATGATAATCCCGTGAAAATCCTTACGAATTTAATAAATCGGTGTGTTATATCTACGCACGGATGACGCAAAAAAAATTAAGTTTCGTTTAATCATAGCTAGATAGAGTTTCTCAAAAATAGCATTAATAAATTTATTTATTAATTATTAGGAAGCGTGAGCGACTTTTGAAGTGTTGCTTTTGTGTCAAATATATACAAATAAAATGTTAAGGCATGAAGAAATAATCGCTATGTGTGACGTTAAAGTATTTTGGAAAAACGTTAGATATACATTTTCAGAAAAACGTTATATATTTTCACAATGTTCCAGATGTCTTCATATCTGATTCGTTTTCTTAAAATGTTATGAGCATTACTAAAAGCGATGTTACATTTCAGTATATTCATTATTGTGGTACGATATGCGGAATAGTTAGCACGGTTTCCGTCTACATTCCAACCTTTTGAATTTGTAAATTTATTTGTACTGATATAAAAACTAATTATTTTGGAAATATTGTTTATCTATTTCTATATGAATTAAGTCTTGGTATAAGTCTAAGATTTTATTAATTTATTTTCGGGAGTCAAGGGGAAAGAGATATGACCTAAATTTAAATAGAAGATTTGAAACTCGATTTAAGTTTTAAAAATCGAGTTTCAAATCTTCGATTTAAATTTAGGTCATATCCCTTTATATTTTTTATTATTTGATAATTTATTTCAAATAAATTATAATTAAAGCGAATTTACGTTATAGACATAAAAACAAATTCATACACGTTTCCACGCAGGTATTAAATCTCTCTTCCACCTTTATTCACATTGGCGCTAAGTGTTTGGCATTTTTTGATATTATGTTGAAACAAAAGTCTCACGAAACTGATTATTCATCGGCAAAAACTGAAATTTTTCCAAGTACCTATTGCACACCGCGTGGGTTTTGTTTTATTATCGACAAGCACGCCAGCCTCGAGTCTTGACGATAGAAGTAGTTATGATTCGGAAATTTTACAAATAATCAACTTTAAATACATCTTTACAAAAAGAAATCTATCTTTAAAAACTGTTAAAGTTTCTTAATTTTTTTAAATATTAATTGCGACCTAAATGTGCCTTTGAAAATTAACGTGAATCTGTTGTACTCGTATGTATATATAAACGAAACATGCTGCGGGTCACAATTTTTGACCGATCTTGGTGAGTTTTTGAGGGTTGGAAAACCTATTAATTTTTATAATAAGTTGGCAAAAAAATTTAAAAGTTATTTATAAAATTTTAAAAAAAACTTCTTTCTTTTATGCTTGGAGATTGCTCTCGATTTTGCTTTTGTGCGAGTCTTCTTGGCCCATCTCGCTGCTCAATGCCTTTTTTTTATTAATTTTTCTTAAAATTATTTATTTAATAGACCTTAAAAAATGTGGGATGTGTACATTTCGTTTTACCAACGGTTTGAAACTCTATTAAAATATTGTGCGAGAATTAAAAACGAATCAGGGAAGTGTTTAATACTCAACTATTTTATTGAAAACGTATATGTGGTTATTATATATTCATTTTATTTTCACTAATCACGTAAACTTATATCTCCATAAATATAAACATTCCCCCAAAAAAAAATTCTTACGTACGGGTCGATGTCAGTTCAACATGTGTTTTAGCATCTAAACGCATATTTTTAACCAATCGTAAGTTCGAATAAGCATCAACATACTTAAAATAAAAGAAATTATAAACTTAGGAAATTGTTGCGTAGAATAAAAAAATTCATATTTTTGTTCATTAAAAATATGTCCGGTATAGATTGGAGTATTTTATGAAAATTATCCGGACTTGAACGATCAGGAACTTAGGAGACGTGCTTTCTTTTCCTTCGTTTTCTACCAAAGTTAAAAGCGAGACGCTTGGCTAAATTGCAGCAAAACACTTTTGAACTTTATTGCTTTTTGAATAAAAGTATTGATTTATTATCTATTCATTTTATTGCTTTTATTGCATATTTTGTTATTAGAATTTAAACATTCCAATTCTTTAAGCATTTGCTTGAAAATTCTTTAAATAAATTCTTATGTAATAATTGGAAACTAATTTTTTCCTATATTTTGGTAAAATTAATTGACACGCAAACAAATCGTACACATTTTATTTTAATTCCTTTTTTGGGTTTTGTAGTGAAAAGAGAAACTGTTGTTATCAAAACAAATACTTAATTTGATAATTCCATCAAGAAATGCTTGGTGGAGGTACATTTTGTTTGAGGAACCTCTCGATTGGCTTTAGAAAATTAATAGTTTTCACATAAAAAAGTGGACTACGTTGCGTCTTTGATATCTCTATTCGTCTAATGTCGTAAACAAAGTCCTTGTCTCAATAACCTCGTCGTAAAACTTATATAAAAGAAAGTCAAACCTTTCCGCGATGAAGGTGCTAAATCCGTGCTCTTGTTTTGATAATCATTTTGCTGTTTTTTGTCGCCCTTTCGACACATATGCGACTTTTATTTATATACGAGTATTTTGACTATGTAACCTTAGTCAGAGATTAATGATAAATATTTTATATTGTTTTTGTAAAGAATCTATTAATACTTGTACATTTTGCGTATGTATATGAATACCTCAATTTTTAATACGTTATAATCTAAATCGACTATTGGATTGTATTCGACTTAAAGAATATATAAAAAGTAAATAGCTCTGCAGGGAAATATGGAATAAAAGTATTGATCTACGAAAAATAAATCATGGAAATAAATATGAACCAAACTGTAATAGAAACACAGTCCGAGAAATAGACGCAATTTTCAGAAAAATAAATATTCAAAAAAGTATCAAAAAACCAATATATGAATAATAGATTAAAAGAAGAAACTTAGATAATGTTCACACAAGTAAGCAAGAAACTAGAAGTTTTCGAACGGTATTGGAAAAAAACTATGAAGGCTTTGAAAAAGGCGCACATATGAAAACCTCATTGCCTCCTTAAAAAACTGTGGAGGGCAACATTTTTCTATCGATTGGTTAACTGTTAGAATAGTCTTTCAGTAAAAAATATTTTATATATAATAATTTAAGTTTCATAATAGAATTTCTACAAAATTGTTTTCCTTTTTATATTCAATATTCTCGACCTTCGTTTCACGTTGACCTTGTTGTAGCACTTTTTCTTGCTTTCGGCTGCTTTAAACTTTATTTTATTTATTATAAAACGCAGTTTAAGTTTTAGAACAGATAAATTGAATAATGGCGTTCAAAATGTTTCCTCATTTTGAACGTCATATTTATGTTAATAAATATTCTAGTGGCAAAAAACACTCTCAAGTTGCACATTACTTTAGAGGTTATAGGTTTTTTTATTTTTCTTAAGGCAAAGTAAAACGTAATCAATATTTCGTTTTCCAGTACTTAGCCGATCTCCATGAATTAGGAGTCTTGGGAGTAAATCCGCGGCTTATAGCTGGCATTGAATATTATTATATATGTTATAAATCGTACTTAGTGTTTCTTCTAATTTAATGCGGACAGTTGTGTCTACCGTAATACGTACATTAAAGAAAGATGTTTAACAATGATATATCAAAATTATAAAAGCTTAGTCAGCATAGAATGTGTGCACAAATCTATCTACTAATATAACTAAAAAAGTTTCCTTATTAATAACGTTGTAAACAAACAATAATACCTTGTTTGATTTCGTATGTACGTTTTATTACACAGCCACAATCATGCAAAATGGCTAGACAAATTCTATTACAGATAGTATAAATACAAACATACTTTTTAACCAAGGATATATCATATCTGTAGCATAAAACTTGATGTTAGCAGATGACTCGACATGTATGTGTAATCTATTGCTTATCTACCTCAGGAAATTAACATTTTTCTCTAAATTTCACCACTTTAATCGAATATCTACTCGTGGAAAGCCCTTACCCACTACTATACCAAAAGCTAGTATAGAAATAAAGAAATAGGTATGCCAAGAAGATGTCATCATAAAAAGATCTTTCCAACGCTATACATGTATTTTTATTTTAATTTAACCACGATTTATCTAAAGATATCTGTAATTTTCTTAAAGGCTGCTGAATAAGCTTTCCAGCTTTTCTAATTTTGTTGATCCTTACCAATTTATTATTTAGGTTTATGCCCACTCACCTTACAAATATGTTCAGTATATTATGATTAATCAGGATTTCTTCATAAAGTTATTATAAGCATTTCCAGACATTTTCCAGAAATAAGTTTTCTTCTAAAAATATTCGTTGAATTCTTCCTTTTGCAAGTATGTCCAGTGGAAAAGATTTTGAAAATATTATGTTCCCCATTTAAAAAAATTACGGGAGATCCATTTTTATATTTCTCTGGTAAATAAGTAATATGTAATGTCTTCATTATAATAATTTTTGATTTTTAAATTATCCATTTATTCATTTACACACATTTATCGATACATTACAGGAAACATATAGGTGAATAATGAGTATGTTAAAAAAAATTATTGAAAGAATACCTATATAAATATTTCATAATGAACTACTTTTAAATGTATGGAATGGAAATACTTTTGAAGCAAATCTTTTCTGCAATTATAAATTAGGAAAATTTTTATTTCGAAAACATTTCCACCCCACTCTAACTCGATTAGTCAATTTATATAAGTATTTACAACGATATTTTCAAAGAATGGACATCAACCTGCATGACAATATTTAGACTAAATCCCTACGTGTGAAAAGGAACAGCTTCAATGGCAGCGATGGTTCATGGCATTTGTTTAAGTTGACATGAGGAATTAAAATATGTATTTATTAAAATTATGGTTTGTTGTTATTACAGTATAATTATGTAAGTTAATAAACTCTACGAAACACCTATAAATAGGATACTGGCATTAAGTGCACCAAAAAATGTTGTCGTTGTGTGCGTAACTTGTTTTATTATATGTTATGCTCGTAACACGTTTAATAAAGCAAAAGATAACAATTGTAGAAGTTTTACTCCCACCGTGTGATCAACGCGACGTAAATAATTTGCATTCATCTAGTATGTAATCAAAATATTAAAATTATAAAATATTAAAACTTAAAAAAATTAATATAAAATATTAACACTTTTAATATTTTACAAGTGACTATTACATTACGTGATCAATCCGAACGACAGAACATTAAACGCGCAATACTCGGTTATTTCATTTACTGTAAACACTTTAAAATAACTTTACTCCAAAGATCCATCTAAATGTTGCTGTAAAGTAATTAGCTGTTTATTTTTCTGGAACCCATGCCGCATTATTTTACATGTTGTTCCAATAATTTTATTCCTTCCTATTTTAACGGTAATGTATTTTAAAAACTGAGAGGCAATCTACATAAAATCAATTATTGCCCAATAAATTAATTAAACTGTTTATGCATTAACTTGAATTTATTACACATACTTAATTCTTAAAATATATTTTTATACTACAAGAAAGTATAACATAATAAACGTTTAAGCCAAAACAAACGGTTAACCCCACAACTTCCATATGACGCATTAAAATTAATGTTAAATTTACATTAAACCATCCACGATGACCACATGCTGCTAGGAAGTGTAAGTAAAAAAGTTTAATTATATATTATTTTAATTTTTTCCTGTTTTTGTATCTTTACGTGAATATATCGCCCGCATTTGGTATGGAATTCGGACCTTCTGCGGACTAATTGCTGGTCTGGAGTTTTAGGGAGTTTATAATGTTTGTGTGTACCCAACGTAAGTCGCTCCTCTAAATATATTTAAAATGAAACCCATTATTTTTAAAGTATTATATTTCCTTCTTAATTACATTTTTCAAAAATAAATGTCGTTTTACATCCTCACTGAACTTTATGATATCTGATCTGTGAACTGTCCTTTTGTGATATTGTGTTACTTCAAACGTGCTCTAATATTTTTTTTAAATGCAATAACAATATATATATATATATATATATATAACGCGATATTAAAAACTAATAAATATAAAAAAAATTGTTTTTCCCATACTAAATCAACTGTGCCGAGAAATTAGTATATTATTTCAATAAAGACATAACTTTCATATTTAAAAATAATATTTTATTTATACCGATTATTTGTACCATATTATTTGTTCCATAGCTGTATTTTATGAAAAATAATAATGCGCTACTGTTCATAATTCTATTCACTGGCGGCGTCGTTCTATGAAAATGGGGTGAAAGCTGATTTCTTGATATCTTGAAAATCGTAATAATGAATGGAATTTCGTAGACAATTCCATATTGACTTTTACGATAAAACGTATTTGTTTTACAACATGTTTTTCCATGTTTTTGAAACCAAACTGGTATTTACTTTTCGAACAAGCCAGTATAGTTGGAAATCAAATATAATATAAATGTTCATCGCATATTGTTAATTAGAAAAACAACCACGTGGGAAATTTTCGTAATTTTCTGCGATAACTGAATTTTGAGTAGTTCTGTTCTGACATATAAACTACTCGTCGTTGACATTCATGCAATCATGTTTAAGCAATAACGCTTAAAATGTTTACAACAGTATGATGACGTTTTCTGTAACTACATAAGTCATAATATGTCTTAAACATTTATTAATCATTAAAAAAAAGTCTGAAAAAGAGGAAAATATATGAACAGAAAGGAGAAGAGAAATAATATAACGGTAAAAATACATGGGCGCCAAATTTTATTTCAGCCCGATGCTGCATTGGCGGTGAGAATTTTAATTTAAGTTGGCCCGGCTGTTTGTTATGTGCTCTCATTCATTTTATACTTTTAGGGCGTATTTGAATCTTTTTTTTGTTAAATTTATATTTGCTTTTCCTTCATGTTTACTTCTAGTACAATTAAGCTTGGATTTTATTGTACGTCTATATTAGTTGCGATTATTTACAGTTACCGTCAATAAAACATTGAAGTTAAATAACAAAGATATTGACTGAACGAAATTGCTGTTGATTTTAAATGTTCTTAGAGTGGCGAGTAAAAGTGTCGTGATCTCATGAGGTGAACTTGAGCTTGAACTTTGTTACATTTTACTCGATTTTGTACCGACCAACCCAAAATATGAAACTAAAAATTCTTTTGTTCAATCTATTGGTTTAGTATTAAAATAGAATTTGTTCATTTGCATAATGAGTTCAATTTTTATAAATAATTTTCCACAAAACTCCTTTTTTTCGTGCTCTGCGATCGTTTTTGGTCTTCGTTTTGAGCAGATCTGCTTGTCCTTCTGTCTGCTATAAAGATAAAAACTAATCGGTTTTATCTCTTTTATATCTATTTTTCATCCAACTTACTGATCACCAATAGCTTGAGTAGCTATGGAAATATATGGAAATATCGACAACTTTCATTTCTATTAAATTTACCGGACGCATCCTTTTTTATCATTAAGTTACTACCTTTTTCATTTATAGACATACTTATCTAAAATGAAATCATACCAAATTGGGTGAGGGGTGGGGGCAAAAAAGATATTTTCCTTATTATTAACAGAGAAGTTCCTAAGAAATATTCTTAGTAGCATAGACCCGTCGATCTTCAGTAGGGTTAGAAATGAAGCATTTTCTGCAAATTTTGCCAGCTTGTTGGTCAACACTCTCAACATACCTGTTCAATTAAAATATATAACTGGTTGCTGCATCATTATTTTGGTGTAATTTAATGAAACAAGTATTAACTCATAGCGATCGTAGCGTCGGAAGTAAACGACCACGTTTCGCTCACCGGCCAAAACTTAATCGATTCGGTTTATCCGGCTGCTTAATTATCAGTCTATCCACTATGTTTAAAACTGTATCGCAATTTAGGGCGACCATTCTTACAAACTGCGTCCACAAATAGCAAGTGTGCGGTGAATGCCTACTCGATTTTCAGAAATATTCTTTTTAATGAAATGTTTCCGTTTTATTCTTTCCTCATAATTAAAGTGACATATTGAAAATTAAAAGAAATAACATATTTTTGTAATTATTTTAATCTATGACTATATTTGTACCGTACCTATTTAATTATGAACGAATAAATGACAATTATTAGCTGAAATTTCGTAGTCAAATCATTTAGTATTTAAACATCCTAACGTATTGAAATATTTGGGGAGTTATGGAAAATTGTAACAAATACTGAATTAATTTTTATTCATAGGTTATTATAATACATAACTAATCTAACATAATTAGAATTGTAAATTCCATAATTAATATACCCCATTTTTATATCATTTTTAATATAACTTATGTTTGTATGATCAAAATTTATTTCCAAACGATTTAATAATGATACAGAGTTAAACTCATGGTTCTATCCAACGTACTGCAATAAGTAAATTAACTACAAAGAAACAAAATCTGTTACAATGACGGATACGTTTAAAACATTAAGAAATAGATAATTTATTTGAAAAATAATTGTCATCCAAAAGTTATCGATTTGATTATTAAATATATTTGGGATGCACGTGTTAAATAGTATCCCGATATTTCTTTTTTTTAATTAAAAAGCTTTTATATAAAATTTTGTTTATTAACAATGTCCTTTTCTTTAATATTTTCTTTGTGAACTCCGCAATTTGCTTTTGTTGAAAATAAAAATATCGTAAATATTTCAAACAAAGAGGGCGTCTTTCACATTTTAATTTGTGTATACTTTTTAAGATATCCCGATTTTCATCGAAATGTAAACTTATAAATAATTTGTGCGCGTGACAATTTTATTTTCAAATGATATTTAAAGTTACTGCTGAAATATAAACCATTCAAATCTAAATAATTATAACCGATATAATTTTATGTATTTGTATATAAAATAAATGTAATTTTATGTTTTTGTACATAGTTACAATGTTCCTGTTTATTCATATAAGAAATGAAGATTACAAATACTAAAAACATAAAGATAATTTTAGCTCGTGAGTATGGGTTCATACCGTATACGTGTCCGTATACGTATACGTGTCTGTAATAAGTTACGTGAGCTTAACCATATGCGCGAGTATAATGCACAGTCGCTGAACCTTTGTATACCCGACTATCCGGCAACAATCTTGCAACATGTGCGATAAACGCTAACATCGAAGGCTTTTACTACCTAGGAACACTTAACTTACATTGAAGGCTTTTACATACATTATAAAAGTTAATTAATTTTTCAAAGCTGTGTCTTTCTATGCAATTTGGTCGGTGAAATCGCTTCATGATAAAAAACTTACTTTAAACTACATAAACGAGCCACTTAATTAATTTACGAAATCGCAATATAAAATACAATGTACCTACATTATAGTTGATTTTCATTTATATGTGCTAATGAATTTTACTTTCAAACGTTTCCATACTTATTTCGTATTCATGTCGAAAAGGAAAATCAATTAATAAACTATATAAATGATATTTTTTATATATTTAATTTAAAAAGAAGCACAGAGTTAATTCTAATAATCCGGAAATAAATAAAATGTAAACTGGCGTCATATTTTTGGAACTTTCACAAATTGCTGGATAAATGCTATTCAAAGTGAACATCACTCAAACCTTCATATTGTAATGGTCTTCGTTTCACAGGACTTGGTATAAAAATAAATGTAATGTCTGAAATAAATATAATGTAATATAAATAGCTTTATTAATTCTTTACCTATACAATATACACAGATTCATAAAGCAACCTTTTTATTTTAAAAGTAACATTTACAATAAACCCAATAAACAAATATTCTACTAAAAATCTCATAAATATGGTTTCTTTTCCTTACATGTATTTGATCCGCTTTAATATAATCATTACACGAGCGTAATGATAAAATTTTATGGAAATTTTAACTTTCTCCTTTATTCTAAGTTAGAAAAGGAACTACCCCCTTTTCAATGTACGCCACATCTACAGCAATCAGTGGTTCAAAATTAACATCCTGTAATATTTATTGGATGACTGCTGACGAATTCACAATAAATATAGCAATATAGATTATTTTAACTTTACGGTAACATACTGTAAATCGTCAATTATCATTGAAATACATATTTTTGGGGACAAAATTAAATATAAGACATAACATCATAAAACTATGTACTTCGCAGGCAAAATTTAAAGCTGCGCCATTTCTCCGTACAATTTTTCTTACAACTAGTATCGTGTAAGTCCCTCGTTAAGATTTATATATATGTCCAGAATTAACCTCGAGAGAGAGAGAGGTGCGAGCTTATAGGTCTCGTAATAATTTATTCTATTGCGCAAGCCTTTGGTTCATTCATAGTCATAGTTGCGTAATTTTAGACATTTATTATTTAAAAGCTATAAAAAATATTTATATTTTCGTCGAAAATTTTCAAAACTGGGTATGTAGAATATAATTATACTTGGTTGTTAAGTTACGCAAATAAACATAAGACTACAAGCAACAGATTTTAATTATATTTTCAGCAATTTTTGCAGACAACTTTGAGTTTTATAAATAATATATTGGTAACAATTTAATGTCACGTGGGTTTTAAAAAAAACATTATTTTGAAAATGACCGAATAAATATTTTTTCTATGATTTTGCCTACATAGATATTTATTTTATTAAGTCATATCTATGTAGGTTTATTCCATGCCTACTTGTAAAATGCAAACACTATTATAATTATATATATATATATATATATATATATATATATATATATATATATATATATATATATATATGTATATATATTTACATATACATATATATATATATATATATATATATATAAATATATTAATCAACTTTAATATTAATTTTTGGAGTGAGGGGATTTCCTATAAAAAGTTATAAAATCTTTTGAAGTATTTATTTTGATCTACATGATCTGCATCTTCATCCGTTGGTTCGTGTCTATGTAATTATAAAGAGACGCTACAGGTCGCAATTCATGACCGATTTTGGTGGTTCTTTTTCCTATCGTTTGATTAACTACCAAAGTAAATAATTTTTGAATTTGAAAATAAAAATATTTGTCAAACAGTTCAATTGTTGTGAACCTTTTGTATGAAATTCCCTTTGTTTCATGCTCGGCGGGTGTCCACGGCAAGAAGGTCAGCACAAAACCTTGTGCAGATCTCCTCACCTTGGCTCTGTTTCCTGTTTTTAACTTTTTACATTTTTTTGTTCAATTTTCCTACTAGGTATATGTATGTATATTATCAAAGGCGTGGTGGCCATTATATTTTTCATTGAGTTGTTTAAATAATGAAAAAGTTGAAAAAAAAAGTGAGAAAAAAGTTTCAAAATTAAAATGATGTTTATTAAAAAAAACTATTTAACTCATTTCGAAGGATGACGTTTTCTCCAAATTATATTATTACTCTAGTTTTTCATTAAAATTCGAGGCGAGCTTTTGTATGTCCTTGGGACAAACCCGGCATAAACGACGGGTAAATGAGCGTATCTCTTTACCTTTCACTGTTCAAGCAGCATTCCCAAATTACGTGAAATTTTTATCACTGCTATATGCAAATCACCATTTTATGACATGTGGTCCATAACATTCTTTAAGATATGTACTTGAAATAAAATAATTTTTGAAGACCAGGTGTGGTCCTAGAGATTATATATATATATATATATATATATATATATATATATATATATATATATATATATATATATATATATATATATATATATATAGTATGCATATACATGTAACTAAAAAAAATTTAGTATTTTGCATATCATGCTTTTAGCTCCGCATCCAGTATATTCCATTTTTATCGAATAAACTTTTTGTATTTATGGTCATTTTAAACAGGTATTACATTTATGTAAATAAAGATCAAATCTAGCTCAATCACAACTAAAATGCCTACATAAATACTATTTGTCCTTAAAACCTGCAGTATCCAATATAGCGAACCTGCGAGCGAGTTTCCCGTAGGAAAATTATGCAGTAATATGTGAACTAAATCTATAATTTTAATGACTAAAATATCCAGTAAATATAAAAAATAATATATTATAAATGTAACATTTACCTCTTAAGGATAGTGTAATAACCCAATGTCCATTTTTTTTTAAATAATTGAGAAAATGTTTTTCTTCGTTTTTATTGATACTTCGTGTATACGAACATCCGGTTAGAGTTGTTGCTAACAATAATATTTATTAATACTTATATTAAATTGATTTTTGCTCATTTTCAAAACCTTACCAGGATCTGTTTCTCTTTACTCTGATCAATACAATAATTCTATTTGACAAATGAACGGTGGTAAGACATAATCGTTATAACATTTTATGCGTATCACAGCTGTTTTAGAGGGATTGGCCACGGTATGCTTCTTCCTGAGTACGGACTGAGTAAACTAAAATTTTACAATCTTACGAGTTTGATTAGATTAAAGTGTTGAATACATTTGGCGTTAATTTTGTAGAATTCCTCTCTTTTTCTTTCTAATAGCCCACCTTAATCTTTGCTAATAGCCCACCTTAAGATGTTGTAATACAACGAAACCTAGGTGGTGCTAAAGAACTTAGAGAAAGTAGAAATATAACGTAGTTTCATTTAATTGTGTATTAAAGTGCTTTAGTAAATATTATTGTTTTATACTAATCATTATACTAACTTTTTATAACATTATTATATCCATGGTTCAAGTAACCAACGTATAAAAATTAGTAAATCATCTTGCCACAAACGCAATAGTCTTAAGGTTATGTGGCGTAAAGAAAAACATCCCATATTTAAACAAAATCAATAATCTTAAGTGAAGTTGAAGAGTTCAGTGTGTAATACAAAGTATAAAGGAAATATTGGTAAATTGAATGAGAAAAATAAGGAGTTCATAAATAAAACCAAAAAAAGGGAATTCTTAATAAAACCATATTCAGATTTTAGGGAAATTTTTCAAAGCTAACTATTATAATTTAGTATTTTATAATAAATATAAGTAATTTGTCTTTACAGTAAAGATACTAATTTTATTAGGTTACATAACAGAAGTAATTGCGGAATTAGTTGATCGATCTGTAACGATAGAAGACTGTTTATGTAGTATATTTGGAATATTGATATTGTTGCTATTTATAAATTTAAACTGTGTAAATCTGCCTTTGCTCAGAAAATGCCATATTTTCGTATTTACAGGAAACAATAGAAACTAGGCTGCAAAATAGAAGCTAGTTTACAAAGTCATATGCATGGCTTAGAAAGTTATATAAATTATCATTCGATAAATATTATTTTCGTAAAGAATATACAGCTTAAGGTCATTTAAGAAACTTTTATTTCATTTCGTAGTTAAAGTGTTAGCTTAAAATAAAGTTTAAAACATTAAATCGAAAGCGATGCATTTGATTTCTGATTATCTTACAATTTTAATAAACTGCTCTCAGTTTAGCTTTGAATTATCATTACATATGTATTTCCGAAAAATGCGTAAAGCATGAACATTAAACAGGGATTACAACGAAATAAATCTTCCTTAAGTTGGAAAAAACGGCAAGTTCCGTGTTGCTGTGACGCGCAGGTGGAAAAGTTTTTTTAATATATTATTTTCCTTTATTTTTTGCTTTGGTTATGTTTCCATAAAAATATATAAGTTGCCATCCCGAGGCTTATTGGCTAATTGCATATATGGAGTTACGGGGAATTTATAATGATTGTACCCAAATAGCGACGTATGGTAGGCAGGTATATTACGTAGATATTTAACGTGTATTTATAATAAAGGACACCTTGTTCACAATGCCTGTATCTTTTTTGACAACACATAATATAATGTACAAGGTGTTCTTTATGTGTTTGATGAGGTATCTGTTTATATATCTTATTTTGATAGCCAAAATAAAACTAAAGTAATAGGCGAACATTGAGTTGGTATTAATTATTAATTTCTTCATGGCTTTTACCATCAATCTATGAATATATCTCTGAAGTAATCAATCAAGTGGGACATAAATCTATTAAGTAGGAATAGATCTCGCATTACGAAGATTTTCTTAAATACTTAGAAACAAAACTTATGAACTTTTAAAGCCAAATGTTTTTTCTGTTAAACCATTCACATGTGACAATATTACTTTACACCGTATTGGTATATTGTCGGTTCACCTTTTATAGTTTAAATATTTTTGTAATCTTAAAAGTAATCTTTTCGAATGATAATAAAACATGTCCATTGCCATATTTTCAAGTACTAGCTACTGTAAAATGGGTTACTATATGTTATATGGCAAACTTCAAGTTTTTATTTGAAACTGTTGTCGCTTCTACTGTTGAGATAAACTCTGCTATTACTCTGAAAATAGATATAACTGTATCAAATAAAACTATGAAAATATTAAAATTGAAGACCACATTCAAATATTCTACCGCCCGTGAATATTAATTTAGGAATAAATTACTCCTGGTAAATATGTTTGTAACACGTATTAAATAATTTTTAGACATCTCTTTATAATAAGGGTAAATTGTATGTTTGCTAAATTCAATAAAAATAATTTCTATATTTATACTGTAAAATTCTTTTTCAGTTTAAAGTGTAATAACGCAAAAAACAATACAAGTGTGTGTCGCCGCACGTATAATATAAAGTGCCGTCTAATTTTGGGTTTTCTCTTTTTAATCACCGAGGTATTCAAAAATTTAAAAATTTATCTATTTATACTAAAAATACTTTTTCGCACTATTTATACAGATTTCTAGTAACTGCAACTTTTAAAACCTATCAAGTGCGATTCTGGATCACGTATCGAGGAGAATCACCGTTTGAAGTGAAAATACTTTGTCTTAATATAACAAGGAATTTCTAGCGCAGTAAATATTTAATTATACGATTATATGTGATTACGTACGAGGAATAAATATGTGTGTGTATATATATATATATATATATATATATATATATACATTTATACATATGCGTTTGTGTGTGTGTACATATATTGTGAATACATCAAGAACTAAGACACCTTGAATCGTCGTTATAATTTACTTACAACTTGTGAGTTAAATTTCAAGAAACTTGCTTTTTCGAATTTTTCAGTTTTTTCAAACCCCAATAACTAGCCTTTCGAATGAAAACTCACGCCGCAAATGGAATTTAGGAATATTTTTTATTACCCTTTCCTCTCCCTAATAATTAAAAATAGGCGCGTTAATATGATTTATAACTGTAACTCATATCAAGCTTCAACGACAAATGATTTCTTAGAAAAACGATTGTTACAAACGGACATGTAAATGATTTTCTAGGATCCCTTTTCTCTTTGGAGGTAAAACGCTCTAGAAATATTTATATATATATATATATATATATGATATATGATTTTTCAAAGAATACGTTATTATAATATCATAAAGGCTTAAAATTAATAACATGATCAACAATACACATAAGATTAATATCTAATATCGGGGTCCATTGTAACATTGGTAGCGCGCATATCATATATGGGGAATGGCTCTCTTGGTACCATTTAATTACACTGAAGTGTGTTTTTGTAGAGCTACTTTGAATTTAAAAACGAAATGGTCGTTCGCTAGCTTAGTCTGTTCTCGCAAATGGCATTATTATGAGGAAAAAATTGTTAAATTCAGAGATAATATGGTGAAACTCTACATTTTTAAAGTAATTTCGTTGAATATGTTATAAATATGGTTTTTTGCCTTTCATATTTTTCAATTTTAGATTAAGTTAGGGATATAATGAACATGTTTTTATGTACGCTAGGGAAATTTTAAGTAAAGATTTAAATTAGTAACAAAATTTAAGAGAAAATGACAGTAACGATTTAATTAACTAGGACGACTACTCGTATTAACTTTATTGCGTCCTTTAATTTACCTTTACGCGGAACTTTACGCAGAACTTTATTGCGTGCTTTAATTTAGCTTTACGCGAATGTAAACTCTGTTCCTTTTGAGCTGGTTCATATATGTAATTAAAAAAAAACATATTGTTTATTTTATTAGTTAAAATTTAATAGAATAATAATAGAGGCAAAATGACGCACATACAAGAAGCTAGCAAAGTGCGAGTCGGCCTTGCGCATCCAGGATCTCGCAACTTGTTTGAAATAATATTACTTTTTTTTATCATAAGTCATCCCTAATATGGATTTGTAAGCGCAATGAATATTTCCTAACATCCAATATAATTAAGTAGGTAATTACAGAATCCTTTTTCCCGTTTTCTTAAAAAAATCTTATTTTGTTGTAATTTTGAGGTTCGATAACGTGGAAATTAAAGGCGGGAGATATATATTTTATGTATCCCTCAATATATTCGTGACATAAAAAAAATTTTTTTTGAGCCTCATACGACTAGCCGCTTCAAACTACACCCTTCACATATTTAAGGGGTTGTAAATGTTGTTTTTCTAACGCTTAATTAGTCCTCACTTAAAATTTCTGTACACGTATTTTTAAATGTTAGTTCTTGAATACTGACGGTTTAATTTTCTTTACGGTTTAATAACTCTGCAAAATTTCAACTTTCTACGTTAAGCAATATCTATGAACAACCAATGTGACCCACGAAGAGGTGGACATGTGAATGAACTGTTACAGGTTCCGTTTTCCCATTTGAAAGTATGGCGGTCTAAGAAAGAATGATATACACATAAACAAAATTGTTTTGAGATTATTTTTGTACAGAATATAAGCGAAATGAGAAAAACAAACTATCAAGTAAGAATATAGCTCCTACTATTTTCGAATACATATTTAAGGACTTATAAACTTTTAAAGATACATCGTATTTTTATTAAATTATTTGCAAATATTAATTTCTCACGTTATTGCCTACAACATCGTTCATATGCGCATGTTTCAGATATGGTGCATATAATATGGAAATATAAGAACTTTTCAAGTATTTAATTTTTTCCTCTTAAATTTCCATATAAATGCGTTTTAGTATTATTTACTGAAGTACACGGGTTAAAATGCGATATGCAATTATACTTAATTATAAGTTTCTGTATGAAGCGATCTCCGAAAAAAATTGCTGTGGATACCTGAAAAGAGCATAGTCTTAACGATACAAGATAAGATGGAATGTTGATCTACGTGGTATTTTGTCATCGCGGCCACCCACAAAATAACAGGACAAGCTGTTAATATATATATATATATATATATATATATATATATATATATATACATATTTACTATATGATCCACTTTATGCATTTTAATCAAACTGTACATTTAAAAGAAACACTTAAAAACTGGCAATAAATTCTATTGAATTAAATTTGGTAAATGAAGGCTTTAACATACCCACACTGATGAACAATTGTATATAGAGTTAAGAAATGATTACAAATATTATCTAGAAAAATTATCTTTCATATATACTTAATTTACCTTTCAGACCAGCCACAAATTATAGTTTGTAATAAACACGAGCGAATGTAATAATATTTGTTTTGCAGGGCAGATTAGATTTGGTTGTCTTTTAAATAATATTTTTTCGTTAGTGCCTCAAGTATTAAGTGTCTAGAAAAAAGAGTTTGAGAAATTTATAATACATTCACGAAGATTTTTATGACTAAATAGAAAATAAATTGAAAAATGGAATGTGCTTAATAAAATTATAAAATACAACTTATACATATTTATAATAAAATAGGTTTAAAGTTAAAAAGCATCAAGAGAAAATTTCCATGATTCATTTTTTTTAATCTGTTGGTTGCACATCTTTAGAAATGACCAAAGTATCGATAGTGTGAACCGATAAATCCATAAATGTCTTCTCTGTTAGCTGGAGAGTATGACTGTCACTTTAATTAATTAATTTGTTCGTCGGTTAGAGATCCACGCTCTAATTCAAGGATGGTCTATTGTGGTATAAGTGGCTTTGTGGCGGAATGCTTGCTTCACACACACGAGCTATTTCAGTAATTTATTGAATATAAAAGTCAAAAACATTTTCAATTATGATTCTCTTTTTAATGAATATTAATTTAATTTATCTTGTCAAGCATGTTCTTTGCTTATTGCATTTCCTCGGTGGTACGAAAGCGATAAAATAAACGTGACCTCCACATAGATATCATCAGTCTAAAGAGCATGAGAGAATATATTAAAGTAATTACATGATGAAAACATGTAAGCTTTATCAACTACAAATATATATTCTTACTTTCAAAAGGCCCATATAACGCGCTAATATTATCAAAAATATTTACGCTAATTATTTCAAATTAATTATTACATTTATATTAAAATGCATTTCACGACGACTGAAAAAATTAGGAAGCATTAAACAAGCATTATTTTTTATGTTGTGAATTGGATTGTCGCAACAAAACTATTTACTTCAAAAGCAAACAAATATAAATTATGTTTGCTGTAAATATATTGTTTATTTGATATGTTAAATAGAAATTGTATAGTTCCTAAACCAAATTAATATAGCTGTTATAAAACCTCGATACTTGTGGCTAAATAACCTACAAATAATGCCACAAAATCTTACATTCGAATTTATAATACGAGTTTATAATGTTTGTTTCATAAATTGATCTAATTCGAGTTTGACTGAGGTATACAAGTCTTATTTTCCATTAATTCAAAGCGTAAACAATTTTGTAAATGTAAACGTAAACGTAAGTGTAAACTATTTAATGTTTCGTTCGTATTATTTTTGGGTACCTAGGTACACATACAAATTTAGACGTTTATGGATGCACAGTACTCTTAAAGCAATATAAAATTAAAAAAATTAATTTATATTTTTTCTACCTGTCTCTGTAACGGGAAAAGCACTTCTAGAGTGTTGATGGTATGTGACTCATATCAGAAATTTTGAATGACCCTTATACTTTTAAAATAAGATAAAATATCCTTTAATTCAAAATATTTTAGACCGATTACCTTCGTTTCACATGACAATTATCTGCTCGTTGTTTACGTACCAGGGGTGTACGTACCATACGTTATGTTACCTTTAATACATACAATTTTAGGTTATTCCTTAAAATGTTTAAACTGGGTATATTCCAAGTAATCTGGGGATATTCCAACTGCTTCTCTTTTACGTATATATATATATATATATATATATATATATATATATATATATATATATATATATATATATATATATATCAGTAATGTGTAGCGGCCATTTTAATAATGTTAGTGTCAAAGTGTCAAATATATCAGAGACACAGAAATTAGTAATACTTGCAAAAGTATTTTCGTCAACTTGGACTAATCAATCACAGGGCCCAGTTTTTAGGGCTCCGTACCCAAAAAACAAAAACGGAAACCTTATAATTTCATCTATCCCAGTCAGTTTGTGTATCGATCTATTAGCAATATATAGCTGAAATTTGGATGGTAGGTGTTTTCTATGAACCGCTACAAAATGAAATGTTCGGGTTATGAAAAAAAAATATTAGGCGTGGTACTCCATACATGTAGAGGGATGAAAAAAATCCAGTGCACATAAGCATATGGGATATTGTTAAATACGTCTTAAAAATGATAAAGAGGTTCAAAAAACTTTTTGGTTTAAGTCAGTTCTTGGTAAGAGATGACCATTTAAAATCTTAAAAAGTCTGTTGCCCTTTCTAATTTTTCAATTAGCTTGTGTAAAACTTTGAAAAAAAGTAAGGTAATGGAACCTAAAATAAACTTTCAACGAAAATTTATTTGAATAATATATGTTGCGTAGTTGTGTTTTCAGGAGATATGGGATATTTTTGGTACCGACCGCCGCAATGACTGTTTTTCAGTGTCTTTGAAAAATACATACGTATAAGTTTAATATGTTCGGTGATACGGAACCCGTATCATCAAATAATATTATAATTATTAAAATTTCTGTGTTTTATTACACGGTTTCCTTAATATTTTCCCCTTAAAAATAATAATGTATATAATGGTTTATATTATCATATAAGTGTTTAATATTTTATTTACTTTCGAGTAATTTCGTTAAGTATTTTTATTTAGTTAATTAAGAAGTTTAGCATTTTTATTTCAAATTATATAAACACAAGTGAACAAAATTCTCGAAGAGATAAATGATATTAACATTCCTCTACATATATGCAAAAAAAACATAATTACGAAAGCATTTGGCTTTTAAAATTAAATTAATTTTTTAATGACGCGCCCGTGTAAAGTAAATATTTTACCACGAAGCTATTACACCATGATCATTCATCCTTGAACAAAAGCGTTTATTGGAGATATAAAGGAAAAAAATAATTAATTTTTGTGACAGATATACCCTGCAGCCAACGGCGAATGCATTGAATGTTCGTGGTTTTTGCGTGCACGTAGGAATCACGAACACATATTGAAATCGTTACCGGCTATCCGCACAAAAAAGTCGTTGAATTATATATACATATATATATATATATATATATATATATATATATATATATAGATATATACAGATATAATTCAACGACTCTATATATAGATTTAAAGTCGTTGAAATATACCTTCGCCTGTGGTTAGGCTTACGAAATGTACGTGGAACTTCAGTAAATTTCAATCAGTGCGGATATAACGTAGTCATATAGAGTATTATAGAATATCGAAATGTACTGATTAATGATTACAAAGATACAAACTGTTCTCTGGTAAGATGATGAATTGATTGATTATTGTAAATATTCATTGTAACGAATATTTGTTGTACTATGTTCGATGTAATAATCTCGTGTGTTGAAGTCACGCAAATTGCATTTCACTGCTTTGTCTAGGATGTCATAAAAAATTATATCTGAGCCGAAAAATTCGGTTTGTTTTAATTGATGAAATTTGTTTTAATGGATGAAATTTTGAGGGGAATTTCTTAGTCGCACACACACACACACACAGACATATATATATATATATATATATATATATATATATATATATATATATATATATACTATCTTGACGTCATCTGTCGGGTGCTTTACTTCAGTAGTCAATAATATGAACACACCACACTATGCCCGCCAGGTTTGGAACAGAAAAGAAAGAAAACACTGATCGCACACGAACAATTGAGGAACTTTCGATACATCTGTGTATAAAAATTTCATTGATCTGTACGATTATCTGTTAAATTTATCCTTTTCCAATACAATTAGTTTTTCCTCAGCTTTCATAAAACATAAGTTTATTTTACTATGTTATTTTCAAGCCAGAAAACATATCCTTTTTTTGTTCCTCGGAGCACTACCAAATAAAATTTCCGTTATCAGTCAGACATTTCATTCAGATTTCATACGCTTTTGGAAACGCATGTACGTACTTGCATGATTATGTACACTTGCATGATTATGTACACATGCATGAATATGTACACATGTGTGTTTGTGCATGCATTAAATATATATCCATAGGCTTAGATGTTGTTCGCGCTTATCCAGAAATATTGCTTTTCAAAACACTATTCGTTCCATATTTTTACTGATACTCTCCTGTATACAAACGAAATGCTTTCATTATTTTGATAAAAACTCCAAAATAATGAAGTAATAAACAAGAGGTTAATACCATTCAATGTTTTAAATAAATAATGTCGTCGTTCAAAATTTTCATTGATACCGGGAATTCACCGTCAAAATTCAATAGGAAAATGTCATCTTCCTCAATTTCATTTTCTTTCGTTATTTTTCTTTCGTTTGAGGAAACTGTGATTTTATCTTAATTCCTATTAGTATAGTTAATTCATTCCACAATTATCTACATGATTTATTGTTAAAATACCTTAACTAGGATTAACAAAGAGATATTGTAATAAATCACATTTATATGCATGTTCGATTTACGAGTTACTCTTTCCATCAATTCTTTAGGGCCTCGTTAGGGCCCTCGTTACTGGCGCCAAGATCTACCCGTGTGGAATTTTAAAGTGGGCCTTCGCTCAAATGTTTTTACTTTTTCCACCGTGCACTGTTGGTGTGTACCTAACGTGCCAGCAATGACATAGTGCAAGCAAACCTTTCAACTCTAGCCATTTTGAAGTCATTTCACTTTTTGTGTTACGTTGATTATTCATCAGCTTATTCTGACGTTTATTGCCATCGCATATTTTTATTTATTCAGTTAACTAGCTTTTACTTGTGATTTAACTAGCAAGAAAATACATTTATGTAGGTTCGTTATCTACTATTAAACATGTAGCGAATTGCGCTTTGTTTAAATGAAAAAAAGTGATTTAATTAATGGTCTAAAACATAGAGCATTAGGCAATTTTTTTCTCTTCATTCTGTGTTATTCATCTCGATAGAAATACAAACATGTTGTACTAAATACTTCTAATGATTTATTTTCTTGAGATCCACTTTTATTAAATGATACACATTTTTCATTACTTAAATTTTCATTGCGAGATTTAAGTGAATGTCAATATTAAAAACTCTCTAACTATTTAACGTAGAAAATGCGAATTTTGAAACGTTAATTATAGTAATACAACCTCCAAAATTACCGGATAGCGATACAAAGAAGTCTAGCTGGCACACTACGTAATTCTATTTACAAATACGTGAATTAGAGTAAAAACTCACATTTACATAAATACATTTTGTATTTGAAATTATTTGTATTTATCATAGCGAAATGAAAATAATTTTACTTTTGCTACCGACCACTAAAATATCTTTGGCCAATTAAAGGAGAATTCATCGCTTCACAGATATTGGAAAAGCAATAACTGAATGCTTTACTGTGAATTAATTTAAAACGAAAGAAAAAAAAACATTTCTCTTCATTTCCTGCAAAACTGTTCGATTATCGGGAAAATGTTACCTTGTTATTAGTCTTTAACAAGGTCCATACGTGAGCTAAATTTATTAAGATAAGATATTAAGCAATGAACAAAAATAACTTTTTGGTTTATAGTATTAAATTAATACATTATCTGCTAAAAAATCAACTCAAATAAAGTTGAACAAATTTCATTTTCAAACATGATACCAATTAAAAATTCAATAAAATAGATCGCTAATTCATTTTATTTATGACCTAACAAGATTGAAATATGGCTGTTCTAAAACCAAAAAAGACAAGCAGCTTGTTAACTTCTCTTTAAATGATGAAATATTTCCCCTCGCCAAGTTATCTCGCAACGCGTATCGTCTAAATTGTAAGTTGAGTTTTATGGATGTGAAAAACTAGCCTCGGGTTAGCTTCAAGTTTATAG
The DNA here is from genome assembly GCA_039881145.1 of Druceiella hillmani. NCBI lineage: Eukaryota > Metazoa > Arthropoda > Insecta > Lepidoptera > Hepialidae > Druceiella > Druceiella hillmani. The sequence goes on along the minus strand of JAYKKI010000140.1, from coordinate 55,386 downwards.
TTCTTGTACGATCGTAAATAATTCACCGCCAAACATGAGTGGATTTTTTCCATGTTCCATTATTTATCCTTGGAACTTTGTGTTGTACAGTATTTTCAGGCGTTAATGAAATGTTTTTGTAATTGTAAGATCAAGTTGTTCTGAGTAATTGTAAGATCAACAGTATTGCGAACTAGCAAGTTACTAAATTTTCAATGAATTACAATCCCTTTATTTTAATTCCACTTTAGTTCCGCACTCGTCAAGTACATTTTTGCTACTTCTTCTTTTAGAATTAAACTTTATATCTGTATTATAACTTAAGATTGATATTTCTGTTCATTACCTCAGGACGGCAGTATATTTGCGTGGGCTTCTAAAACATTTTTTTTCTTCAAAATTTTAGCAATTTTGAAAATAAGTGGGCAGGTTTTGATTTATTCTTTCCCTGTTTTTTAGTATAACTCTGAAAATATATCGTCTAACACTTTAAAATGAATATTTTTGGGATATGGAATTTTAAAAATAGGATATAATCTAGTCCAACCCCCAAAATTTATATTCAAATATTTTTTGGTATGAGTTATTGATATAATGGCGTATCAATATCCATTATTTATATGTGAAATTTGAAGTTCATACGTCAACTAATTTCTGAAAGACGGACAGACAGATCTTATAAAGGTTTTTCATTTTGAGTCACGGAATCTTAAAAAAATATCATTTGTCCTTTATTTCCCTAAAAAGTTACATTTAATAGTCTTTACTATTATTAATATGATTTTGGTAGCAGGGTTTATAAATTTAAGTTCATTAAAGAATCATTCATTTACTTAAAATCTCTTGTTTATGAAAGTGGTTCCCAAAAAGCTTAAATGTAAATATTGGCACAAATTATCTTTATCTAAAGTCAAAATAGTTTGCTCGAATCCTATAGAAAGGAAGTAACTTAAAATTCGAATAGGTGTTAAGTAAATTTAAAAGCGGAGCATGAGAATTTATGTCAGTTTTTTTTATTTTTTGAAGTGAAAATCAAAAAATGTTTAGTTACAATTCGAATATTAATAGTTTCTACGAGTAAAATTGTCATTATGTGTGTATAATGGCATAAAGAATTATTCATATTACAAAATAGTATTTCAAATTATATATTGTAAATATATGTAAAAATCCGTCCATAATGTTCTATGTTTTTATTACTTTAGTAAAGTCGACCATAGTCGTATATGCTTTCGGTCCCTTTCTCTTCTTATTTATTTCATATTTGTCTCTTGATTTTTCTTTAATTTCATTTTTCACAACCTCTAACATTTTTCTGTATTTTTCATAAAATAATTATGATACGCGGTTAGTGTTCCTCTTACTAATCGAATCAACCACGTTGAAATTTTAAAGTGTGATGGTGGCCGCCATTAAAATTTTCATTTATATGAGATGATTATTGAAAATCAACAGATTATAAAATGATGATGTTAAGTTTTTGGAATTCAAGTATAATATTCCTGACTACAGTCGAAAATTACAAATTAACAAAAATTAATTCGTTGCTCTATTTTATCTTAAAAGTGTAGGGTTAATTATTTACGGTGTCCTGTATAAGTTTCGTACAAAGAAAGACGTTATTACTTGAATGAAAAATAATTGATTGCCGTTAAAATAAAATTAGAAGATGACTTTTTTCAAAAAATGGAATATAATATTTATAATTTTTTGTCATCTTTTTATTACATATAATACTTATGCACATTATTCAGCATCGCTCGGGGAATAACCCGCGAACAGCTACGAAGACATCGCCACTGCAGGTAAACAACGCACGCACTCCGAGCAAGTATTGGATATATTAAAAATAGTTATGCGTAATTTTTTTTTGGCATTCAATTAGAGAAACGGCATGTTTTAGATTTTATTTTAACGACAATTTATTTCTTTGTAGCCAACGAATAGCGTCTTTCTTTGTCCAACATTATATATATACAGGAAATCAGATATATGCACACCCATATAAATATATAAAGTAATTCTTCTTGAAGATAAAAGTTTTGAAATAACATTTGTTCTTCAAGTTTTTTTTTTCTTCAAATTGTGGCTCTTTTGAGTAGGATCTGTTCGTTTCGAGTGACACTTGAGAATCGTCTGATAAAGTTGTCTGAAGAAAGTAGCACTACAACGAAGTAGCAGCGTACATATGCAGCGTGAAAATTACATATATATTTACCTGCCTATATAGCCGCTAGCATAACAATCTTTATACGTGTATACGTTTAACTACAGTCCGATCCTGAACAGACCAGTATCAGTCTCATTAGTTATCAGCAGTTAGAATTAATTCTCCGCCTTGGCACTATGACCTTTACCCATCTGTCACCTTTATATCGTCGTAATCTATAAACTTTTAAATTATTTAGGGTTTGCGATCACTATTATCATACATAGAATTTGTCTGTCAATGCGACTTGCATTTTTATTGGAAAATGTCTTAAATATAATTTTTCTAATAATATTATTGTAGAAAATTTTCCTGCAAATGTAGAAAATGAACGTAATGTGTATCGGTTAAGTATACTTTGATTCTGAAATCTGGCCTCGTATTATATATTATTAATATTTTAACATGTTATGACTTCAACCCTGTGATCAGATTATGTTACATTGATTAGTCTATTTTAAACGTAAAGGCCAGAAACTTTCAATATATCGTTATTATCGTTTAATAAAAACAGTTTTCTTTCAGGACTCTTGACGTATATCGGTTTAGATATTGCAGAGTTTGATCAAACCATATTTATTTCAACCTTTTATTTTTGTATATTTTCTTATGTCCAAAGATAAAAGATAAAAAAATTTTTTGAATTCATATTCTGTGTACGTAATGTTTAAAATGTAATGTTTTTGCATTAATCCGGGTATTAAAATTTTGGTATCAAAAATATGGGCATTTTGGCACCCATTCTTTTGACAGGAACTTCAGCATTTATTTTGGTTAAAAATTTAGCTTTATAAAAAACATTGAACTAATAAAAAGACGCATGATACGAAATACGTGCATTTAAGGACGATGGCGTTTACACCATGTACGTAAGTTAATATTAATAAATATATACGGTATTTTCACGTTTACTTTGCGATCAATTTCAGAATTACAAGAATGGAATCCAGATCCCGGAATATCGTAAAATTTAATCGGGATCCTGAAATTTTGATTACTAAACTTAGATAGCTTAGCTCTCTCAGTGTAAATGTGAAAAACTAATTGATAATATGTACACTATCAAACCAGAAAATATGAAACAATAGAGTACCAGTTTTGAAACAAGAAGTTTAACGCTTTTTCTGTAGAAAAAATCCTAGTAACATGTTATGTTTTGGTTACTTATTCGAGATTTAACGTTGAGTGAAATAAAGAGGCAACGAATTGTTATGCATAATTTAAACTTCGATCATTACAGAATACATATTTTTCACATGGTGAAAATAATAATAGTATTTATAAATATTTGTAGTTTAGTAAAAATATGGGTCCTTAAATGTTAAACAATCATTCATATACAGAACAAAACTAAATTTACCTGTATACAAAAGAATACAATTGGGGTTGATTTTCAGGAAACAAACCTGATTATCATTAAGTTAATCATGAATTTTGCTTTGTGCGTTGACAATTTTATTAGAATGACTCGCTCCTTTCTACTTAAAGCATCGTCTGCATAGATATTTTATTGTTTTGACGATGGGACATGTTAAACATACCATCCCAAACTATTTTCCATAGTCCTAGGAAGAATCACTACTTAACATGTTCAAGGATTTTATACGTATATTGAAATCGTGAAAATAATCTGCAATAATCCGCCATATATCGTGACTTATAATAAATAAAGCGAATTCATCAAAATGTGTAAACATATATAGGAAGATTTCAGTTTTTTTGCTGTTTGAAAAGAATATTTCTAGGTGAAACGAACGAAACGTTTTAATGACTAATGATTACAATAAAATATAACGTTACTTTATTTACGAAATTTGATATTTTAAACAAGTTTTAGAGATGCATGTATCAAAAACTCGTTCTTAAAAACTAAGCTTACTTAATTTAAACTCATATTTTTATTATATATGTGATACAGTGGTTAGAATTCTGCTAAACATAGTATTTCTTTAAAAATATATTAATGCTTGAAACACATTTCTAGTCCGTAGTAGAAGTTATATTTCGTTACAGAAACTTTTCATAAAACATTGAAGAGAAAAACTTTTAACTACACACTGCTAAAATCTTTTGACTATGGTATGGCGAGTCGAGACACCAAAAATAATTATAGTAATTGAATTATTCACTGCCACCAATTTTTCTATTGAGAGAACATTTATATTCCCTTGGCACTTCGTTTTCTAAAAATATCGAAACAACTAGCAATTTAAATATAAAAAAATATCAGTGTCGAGAGAAGTATTTTACATGTATTTTATTCATATGCAGATTAAAAATAATATGCGATCATGAAAATAATTCGCCAAAAATTCGCTGATTTTCTACATAAACCTAATAGTATTAATACGACTAACAATCAAACAATATTCATGATTTAATAACATGTATATACCGTAACTAATAATAAATAAAAGGAATTCGTCAAAAAGTGTACACATGTAAACATATTTTAGTTTTTTGCTATTTATAAATTAAAGAAAAATATTTTCAGATTCTACGAAGTAAACCTTTCAATAACGTCGATTACAATAAAATTTAATGTTGCTTTAGTTACGTTATTTGATATTTTAAACAAATTTTACAGAGTCTCATATAGAAAACTCGTTCCTGAAAATTAGGCTCACCCAATTAGATTTACCTATCAATATAACCTAATTAGATTTCCGGTACATCTAATTTTTTTTTTAAATATCTAAAGCTTCAAACACCGTTCTCATCCGTAACGAAAGTCAAAAAGAAACTTCTCATAAGACATTGAAGAGAAAACTTTTAATTGCACACCGGTAAAACCTTTTGCCTCCGGTATGATGAGTCGAGACACCAACAATAACAATATCGGAAAGTTTAACGAGTTAAGAATACTTTGGAGACTTCCGGCAATATGACCGCGGCAAGCTTATTTACTCAGTTTCACTTTGCTAATTAAATACCGCCATCGGAGTAATTTAATTATTTGTCGTCGCCCATTATTTTATTGAGGGAATATTTTTTATTCCCTTAGTACACCTTTTCCTTGAAATTTTTTAACTTTGCTTAAATTTTTTTTTGGTGATTCTTAAATTATGCCGCGTCGAAAACGTTTCCTTATGGTTAACAACACAAACTGAAGTAGTCTTTTAAAAGACAATTTAGTGTAAAAGATTATTTAACAAAAGACAATTAACATTTTGTCTTATTCTAGGCTAAGAGGTAATATAAATTACTCTTTGCTTTGAGATTGAAGTGAAAACCTGTATTAGCACCTAAAAATGTAACTGAAAAAGTGCGCCGTGCATGCGTACGTGTTTGCGTGCATGCGTGCGTGCGTGCGTGCTTGAAAATCTGGCGAATCACTGAAGCGTACTCCTGAATAATATTTTCAGAAAAAAATGATCTAAGTAAGCCATGCCTTACGAACTTACATTATAGGGTTTTCACTAGATTATTTAGTCTAACAGTTACATATTTTTTTAAATATAAACAGTCCGGTGTTTACAAAATCTGTATATAAATTCAGCTCTTCATTCGGGCTTGCAATGAATAAACAAATAATATTAACAAGATTTAGTTGAATAAATAATGCAAGACACCTGTTGCAGTACTTTGATATGCTAATAAAGTGATATTTGTCATGAATAACGACGATATGTTTCAACAAATTATATTGTTTGTATCACAAAAATTGCGCTTCGGACGTGAAAACTTGAAATTTCTTTTATAATTTGGTGGCAGCATTGCTAGAAGACATACACGAAAAAGACATACATGTAAAGAGCGGAAATGTTCATCATAGCAACATTTTTTTTAAATTCCAAACAACATAATACGCCAACACTGATGTCGGTTCATTAAACAAAAATAAACATGATGTCATTTATAAATACCATAAGTAGGTCTTTGATTATGTTTAAAAAACAAGATAATACTAATTGCAGATGCAGGCTGTTACCGAAGATATATGTACAGATTAAATAATCGTTCTTGTGTTTATTTTTTTCTTTTAACTAAACCAGATATTTCCAATCGAGTTTGTAAATATGGTTTTATTGTGATTATTTACCCTTAACTTTAGAATCAATATACAGATTTGCAAATAATATCTCCAGTTTTGGAAACAATATTGCCACAGCTAACTTATGTTAATATAATCAAAATATGTATGGTCTCATTTATTATTGGTATATTGTAAATTATATGTATTACCCATTTCAAAATAATTATTTAATATTCAGGAATCAAGTATGGTTCTGAGTTAAGGCGACAATCGGAATCTTTATTATATGTGATTATGCTGCTTTTTATGGATTTTAAAAAAGTGAAGTAAGAAACATGTAAATATTTTTAAATAAAATAAACGCTTATAATTTCACATTTTTAACTTAAATACGGGCGTAAGTGGAAACTAAGCTAACTATGGATATATTCTATAGAATTAATTCTAACTGAGCATGCAGCACTTAAGCGATAATTTTAAAATTTTGCAAGAAATAGCCGATTAATTCACTTACTACTTGTATAGTTTGATTAAATTTAAGTCGCATTTATTTTTCGTTGGAAACTCATATTTCCGTTCATAGCATAATTTTTTCTCATTTCGGATAAAAACAGAAGAAATTAACCCTTATAGACAACTCGGTATCTTGTCTTCGTTTGCCCATTGGTAATAGCCTATTTTCCCAGAAATCATCTAATATAATTAATAATAAGACCTAAATTTTGACATAGTTATAGACAGTCCTGACATGAAAGTGATGTACAAACATTTAAATTCCTAATTACAATGGTAAATTTGTTTTCCCAATCTATTGTGTAGAATGTTAAATTAAAACTGAATAAATAGGGAAGTATAAAAATATGACAACCTTTTAAATACGGTCAAATCTGTTAAACATCATATTAAAAGAACACCAAAAACGAATATTAAACCTTTTGGTCTCTTCAAGACACTTTGGTAACAAACAATTGAGAAAAATAAAAAATACCAGTAATGGCATCTACGTTAAACGAAGACTATCTGGAACATGAATCCAATCAATTCGAATTGTGTTACGGAACACTCGGTCTGTATTTATTCATTACGACCTAATCAATTTTTACGACCTAATCATTTCGACCTAATCACTTAATCAATTTTTGGTTCGAAAATAAATTGCAGAAAGTAGTAGTATTAGAAACAAATTGTTTTCATTTTAATTAGATAATATTGGTCATTCTATAACACAATGAGCAATGTGATGAAAAACTCACCACAAAACTTTCAACCACGCACGCCTCGCATACACGCAACTACTGGATAGTGCGCACACAGGCACGTAGGCACGCAAGCACGCCCGGAAATGCCTTCGCGCGCATTATAATTTAATGGATTCGTCTTGCGAATTTACTGATCACGCAGAATTATTATAATAATTTTATTACGAACAAAATTCATTAACATGTAAAAATGTTTCAAATGCTTGACAAATTTCTTTTTTTACTTTCGGCTTTCAATATTTTTCTATAAAATGTCTATAATAGCAATCTAGAACAAGTTACTAGCAATCTTCTAGTAGGTTAAAAAGTTTATTACTAGATAATCACTGGCGAAATATAATGAATAACATATTACAATAATTTAACTAATCTTAGTAAATAACGAAAAATGTATGCATTTTGAAAGAGTCAAAGGAGATATATCGGTTTCAAAAATTATAAAATTGTGTTTATTGTTTCATATTGTATTTGTATTCATCTCTTGAATTTTTTGTACATTTATATTCTAAATATACTTTATTTTAACTGCGTTCACTTTGCTCCCGTTATTTTTACGCAACGCCCACATATAATGACATTATTTTCAAAACCAATTTAAGCAAAATATTCCTCATCCGATTTATTACAAAGGTTTGGAATTTCCGGATTAATGAATTGAATGTATTGTAGTGGAGTGAAAAGAAAATGATGATTTTCACCAACGTTAAGGAGAAGTTCTTCTGTCTTCACATTTTATTTGTTTACAATATTTGAAATATTTTACACACAAGAACCTAGTAAAATGAGCCCAGAAAGCATTTCGTTAATAATTTATTTTTAGCACGTATGTGGAAGGTGGTGTAAATGGTAATTTTTATCCAACGAATTTTGAAACTTGAGGTAGCTTTCCAAAGTAAAGAATGTGATATGAAATATAGCTTGTCCATGCGTTCTTTTATAGATTTAATTGGAAGCAAATTAAGTATTTTCACATAAAAAATTCAGAAATAAAGTTGTATATAAATTACATTCAATCGCGTCAATTTTTGTTTAATAAATTTCAAAATATATTGAAAATAACTAATTTTCCAAGGTACGAGTCAGGAAAAAGCCAAAGTAATTAAAACAAAATGTACTACACATTTTTAACAACACAAATTATATAAAAATATTATACAACATAAGTATAAATTATCATGTATAGTAGCCACAAAAGTATCGTCAAGTGTTACTATATTGCCAATCAAACAAAACAAATAAAAATTATAATAGCAATTACAAATTAAATATGAAATGTCATCTAATACGAATATATAATCATAAAATAATAATAATATAGTTTTAGGTTCTTTGAAGGCTATACTGAATACCGACAGATTATAGATATGACAATAATTTTCGATTTCACTCTATGAGCCCTTCCTGACTAGTATTACCTTCGTCAATTTTGTGAAATTCAAAAACAAACCAGTTTGCACAAAATCATTGAAAAAAAAACGTTACTAATATTGTGGTCTCCTTTTGTTTAATTTACGGGATATACGCCATAGATCGAATGATTATTTCGGTTTTATATTTTTAAATACATAATTTGTTTTATCTATAGTCAAAATTTATAAACCTTTTCAAATTTGTGTTAGTACACAGAGTTAACCAAGACAGGGCTGCTTCTTTAGATGCAAGTAGGTGTTTTGTTAGTGTTTTGGTTGTAATTGAAAAATGTTTGCTTAAATGTTTGGCAATCTCAGTATTATCGTCTCTATTGTATGATTTTGTAATTTGAAATTTGATTTTTACATTAATATACAGGCTGTCCAGTGGCAGATTTCAAAGTTTGAACAAACATAGTTTCTGAACGCAACACTTAAGAGGGGCGCGGGGGGCGTCGTTAGAAACGCAAGCGGTGCGGATGTTTTAGTAGCCATGGAACAGTGGCGTGGAGAGCACCGCGCTTTTGCCGTCGAGGCGTACATTTCGAGTGGATTTTCGCTGTCTGTAGCACGCCGTCGATATAATAATCGTTACAGTATTCGTCGATTACGTGATGGATCATCGATCAACCTCATTTAGTCATGGGTAGCAAGGTTCAGAGCCACAGGATCAACATTAAATAGGTCCAGGCCAGGACTTACACCATTGGTAGCCACTGATGAAAATGTCGAGCGTGTTACGGTTTCTGTCGTTGAAATCCCCGTTTATCACTGGGTACATGTTCATTGATATTGGGAATTCCGAAATCAACTTTACAGGTAATAATGCGAAAAAAGCTCAAGTTCCATCTAATTCAATTTATTCAAGATTTACACGATTCTGACTTTGAATTAAGAAAAACTTACACGGAGGTGATGTTGTTGAGATTTCGTACTGCTATCCGGATGGGCAACATATTCTTTAGTGACGAAGCTCACTTTCACATTGGAGGATAGGTGAATAAGCAGAACTTTCGTTACTGGAATGTCCACAATCCAAAACAAATGCATCAAGAGCCTTTACATAAGCCTAAAGTAACAGTCTGGTGTGCCATGTCTGCATCTGCAATCATTATTTCTTTGAAAATCAACATGGCCAAACTGTAATTATGAATTCGGAGAGATATGCCCAGATGTTAAATGACTTTTTCAGTGTAGAACTACAGAATAGTCCATCCTTCAACCAAAACACATGGTTCCAGCAAGACGGGGCCACAGCTCACACTGCTAATGTGTCCAAGTGCGGCAGTTATTTCCTGAAAAAAACATATCCCGAAACGGTACCGTACCGTGGCCACCTAAGTCACTCGATTTAAGCCCATGTGACTTTTTCTTATGGGGATACTTAAAATCCGTTGTTTACAAAACAAATCCGACTACTGTGACACAGCTTAAAGAAAATATTCGAGCCGAAGTCAGTAAGTAGGATACACCAGCCGCTCTGCAAACGCGTTTTTGAAAACATGCGTGCTAGACTCGAAGAGTGTGTCAGACTCGATGGCCGCCATTTGTAAAACGTGGTTTTTGAAAAATGAAATCCGCATTTGTTGTTATAAAATTAAAATAAACCTACTTTGTATTAGAGGTGTAGTTTTTTTTTACAATTTTTCAAACATTGAAATCTGCCACTGGACACTGTATTTATCGCAAGATATACTAGTTTCTGCTTTTATTCTTTCCAACCAATGTTAATTCCATTAGGCAATTCAATAATTTTTCCATTTTTGATATTTGTGTTTAGCCTCCACTGATGTTATCTTAAATATTTTATTGTGTATTGACACGTAAGCCTTAAAGCACTATAATTGTTTATTTCGAATTAGTCATAAAGAAAGCATAAGTTATCCGAGATATTCTGATTGCAGTTGTTGTCTAGTTATTAAAATATTTTTTTACTTGATATATTTTTCACTTTTTACTTCCCAGTTTTATGCATAGCAATAAGATAATTTTCTGAAGTAAAGAAGTTATTTTATTGAAATAATTATGTTGGTACCAACACGTTAATTGTTTGCTATACTATATTATCTCTGTCATTAATTAAATTTTGTATTACACTTTTAATAGAAAATCGTTTTTCATTTTCCTTGAAATGTAAGTATGTGCTATATATGGATCTCGAATATATGAATTTGTCATTTATGTAACCCCCATACCTATTGTAGTTTTTACGTACAATCTTTATTTGCTAGAAATAAAACAAAGTAATCGAGAACAAATTGTGTAAAATGGAACAAACTGATTGCCGAATGCAATAATCAGCGTCAATATTCATTAGTCCTTAATACAATTTAATGTATCTGATAAGGTTTTTTCCGTTTTCAAAGTAACAATTTTATAGGTTGATTTATATTGTACGTTGTAAAGTAAATACAAAGCTATGTAGTATGGTATAGAATTGACGCCTACACGGGATTAGTTGAACATTACATATTAAGGGAACCATGGTGTATAAATGTACTTTATATAGTATATAAGCTCTGATGACGGTAAATGTTCTAGGCGATATTTATTATTGGCACTCGCATATCGACAGCGTGTTTCTTATCATGTTGGCACATAAATAATTCATGACGCTTGTCCTATGCATTTAATCGATCTGAGGGACCTTTTATTTCCGTGAAACTTAAAAATAACTGTTGATTACCTCTGAAGAGAGTCAGTTCGGTCGTAACTTTTACCGAAGTGAAATTGGTAGAATAACGTATCTCAAATTTAAACATATCCATTGTGTGCTAGCTTTTGTCAGCTGCTTCATGCAAAAACATTTTGATTTATTACGGCGGAATTTTCTTTAGTATTTATTGTGTATCCTTTCTCAATATGAAATTCTCAAAACTTCAATTATCTTAATTAAAAGACTAAAATTAGGATCTTTAATATAATTCCTCAAACCAATAATGAAAAGCCCACGCTGAAAAAAAATGTGTCTAGTCCGAATTAATTAATTACAATCACAAATATTCCCTTCAGCCTACAATGAAAGTCCGATTAGACGTGTTTCCCCCTGCGTGCTAGAATGAAGGATATGTGCTGATTTCGTCCTTGGTACCGATTACTCGTGTACAAAAAGCTCAGCGTCCCCGAGTTTTGTGGGATTTATGAAAGAGTTCGTATCCACCTATATCGTTTTTAATATATAAATTTGAACAAATTTTATAATAGAAGCTTAAAAATAAATGATATTATATTGCATATAATCCTGTACCTTGTTTTGTATTTATCTAATCTTACTTTTTGCACAATAACAAAAATAAGTACAAATATCTGATTTCCTTTATTTTTAGAAGTGCTGAAAATTCTGGTTTTTACAAAAACTAACCTATCTATATTTATGTAAATTATAATATTGTTTATAATTAGTATTATTGGATATATTTAAATGATTTGGCTTTTAGTGTTTGGGTCACATTATAGATGTTAATATTACCAAAGGACAGTTAAATTACTATTATAATATATTATCTTTATTATGCCGAGCCTCTTTTTTTAGTGTCGGATTAAAAAAAAATTAATAGTTCCATAAAGTATGCGATTTTATTTATTGTTACTATAATAATTATGTGTCATAACAAATAAAATTATTTGTATTGACTTCGTACTTTTTTATCTAATTAGGTGTTATATGTGAGTTCCAAGTCTATTTATGATTTCGTTGTTGCTGCTTAAGATAAAAATGGCATACATTTCTTGCGCAAAAGAGCCTGTACAAGTTACTCACAGCATCACCGTAAGAGCTAGTTTGTAGCTGGCAACTAATATACGTACACACACACACGTACATGTACACACATGTGTATCTACACACTAACACCAATATGGAAATAAATAAAAATAAGGCAACCCCTTCACATTCAGTGACGTTTATTATTTTCTGTAAAAGTCAAATACTTTATCTTAGGTTTTGTCCATAAAATACCGCCATGATTTGATAAATAAGTAAAAAAGTTCTTATTTCTCTCGTTTTTAAGTGACATCTGTGTTTCTTATACGACCTTAATGGATTTAATTCATAGAAAAACATTTTAATTGTCATGAGAATATAGTCGGTTTTCTTCTTTTTAAAAATTTTAATACTTCTATACAAATTTGCATGTAAATCCGTATAGTTATTTAGGAGTGACTGAATGACAAACGTCCAATCTTCTCCATTTATACTATTAGAGGCATCTATGACACGCTTCTAATTACATTCGACCTATTATTAAGTGAAATACTTTATTAAAAAAAAAACATCGATGAATATAATTTTTGATCAATACTTCGATAATGTTTTACAGAATTAGATTTGTAGATATGATAAACAATCGATAAACGGATGGGCTTTTTCATATAACAATACGATAACCACACGTCAACCTAGAACATTCTTAAACTTTTGCTATATTTTAAATAAATGAAAAAAATATATTCGCAAGTATAAATTTAACAGAAAGATGATACTCCACTTATAACTGAAAAATGTGGAAATAATTATCAGGGAGGAAACTTACATTTCAGGTCTTTACTGACTGTATTCACATTAAATTTAAACTTGATGCCAAAGAACATTTGTCGTCCTTGCGTAACTTTATTCTTCTTTTGTTTCCCTTTAATAGTTTTACTAGGTATAATGGTAGTATAAAATATAATTTAAACGCTATTCGTATTTAGTTTAGTATTTCAAAACATTAACTAATTGCTGGGAAAATAAAAAAACGTGCAGATAATTTTTATCTTAACGAAGGTCTTATTTATTTTCAACAACAAGTTTAGGAAAACGGGGCCAATGAATTTAATTCGCTAATAAGATGTAGCCTTGTTTAGCTTTATTGAAGCATTTTTTATTCACTTCATACTCTACTTCTAAATTTAAACTTTTAATAGTTCCATAAAAGTGTAAAGAAGAAAAAGTGTAAGAAAATTCTCACACATTGGCATTAAAATAACTTATGTAAGAGAAGTAGATAAAAGTTAATTGCAATTTTCTCAGTTATATTTTTCAATTGGCGATACATTTCTTATGATTAGTTTTGCCATGCTTGACTGTAGCCTATACCGGGCGTATGGTTTTCGTTTAAATTTGTGTTTTAAGAAACAGTAAATTTTAATGAATTGAGCCCAGAACAAGGCTGAAACCAGAAAATTACTGCCCTTGTTTTCGTATGTTAATAGATAAATATAGTAATTATATCTCGAAGAAAAAAGTGAACAAAATAATTGTAAACATCGCAAAATAGATAAATTATAAAGTGAAAAAATTTTTTTTAAATATTTTATTAACTTTTATGACTTAGATTATAATAATTATATAACATATGATCTTAAATATAAATAAGAACAAATATAAACAGAATATTTCCGTCAGTTTAACTTTTCTACCTATAAAGGTTTTTTGAGTTACAATCAATTTTGGTTTAAATATTTTCTTTCTTACATTTAACATATTTTGCAGTTTCTTATACCTTTTTAAACAATAATCTTAATACAAACCAATATATTGAATATGTTTGGCGTTGATTTTCGTTGCGTTGCGTTGAAATTCATTATTCACAATGAAATTAAACTAAGTGATATAGTATTATTTCTACCTTCATTAAGTTCTTTACCAAGACCTAGGTTTCGTTGTGTTACAAAATTTTATTACCATAGATTGTTTGAATCTTTGCTACAACACAATCACCAACAAGTTGAGTTTCGTGATAATTTATTCACGAGTAATTAAGTTTATTTGAGAAAAGGAATCTTTTCCAATAATTTGCTTATATAGTAAATACTGTGTGTACATATTTATTTCAGCTGATAATAAAATCCTTCAATGTCTGCATCCTTTGCTTAAATCTGAATGCAAAACATATCCTCATTGAGAGGTTGTTATAGAAAAGAAATAGAAAATGTTGATTGCAGCTTATTTTATGTAACAGGTATTTAATACCGGAACACAAATATTCGGTAGTCGCGTGTATCAGTTATTAATCGTCAAGTACTTAGTAAAATATTTGTTTGAGGTTGCGTGAAATGACTTCAGAATTTATAAGTTGTATTAAATATTATATACATATATACATATATATATATATATATATATATATATATATATATAAGTGGCAAAACTTTCAATATCAACTAATTTTCATCTCAAATATTTTATATTTCTATGACCTCATATCGTAATTTTGTCAAATACATTAATTTGCTATGTCATAAAGACATGTTAGACAAATATACTTAATCTATTTAAGTTTCACCATTTTTTATATATTACCTAGATTTAATCTCTTGTATAATTTTTGTATTGGAATACCATCTCACATGAACCTGCAAGGAATATGTGTGTAGGTTATATCATTTACATGGTACGTAAGAATACATGGTTAAAGACAACTATTTTTTTAAAATTGTTGTCTATTATTTATCTGATAATGTGGTAGATTTTTTATTGATAGGACATGGATAAAGAGAATTTAATAATCTTGGGTTCTAATTTATCTTCATGTGATTTAGTTAAAAAATTTGCAAAATACTTGTGATTACGAACATCCGAACATATGTTGAAAAAATTGGATTATAACGCACGCTTGGAACATTTGTGTCAGTGTAAATGAACGTAAATTTTGATGCTAGTAATATTAATAATACAATTTTTTAATTTTATTTATTTTTTCAACAATTTTTTTGTTGCAGTCTGGGTATTTCAAATCAAGATTCTTTATTCCCAAGAGTAGAAAAATGTACACAATTAAATTGAATACTAGATAAAAAAAATAATAATTATTATTAACAGAAATTAAGATCTTAAATATATTTCACAATGCCTCTATGAAAACCTCAAAATGTGCTATCGTCATTTGACTTACCCCCACGCCATTCTATATAGTATATAATAATTTAGACACACAAATAGATATTTTCTATAGACATAAGAAATTGACAAAATGTAATATTTAATTTTGTAATAACTTAATTAAAATTTGATCTTACAGAAAGTTGAATATATCAAAACGTTTTCATGGAATAATATTAAATTGGGTCACACATTACAATTTGAACTTTCGAACGTATTTGTGAAATATTACTTACATTTACAAAAAAGTAAAGGAATACCTAAAAATTTTTAATTATATTTTTAATTTAATTTAATTAATTAATTTTTAAGTAACACACTTAAATATATAATCTGTATCTCTACCTCCATAAAACATTTAAAGCGAAATAATTTATCCTCCATTGGTGTATAATAAAGAGTACAAGGGGAAAATATTTGTCGAATCATAAAATTCTCTTCACTTAAAAAAGTCATTAAATATTCATGAAATAAGGTAAATTAGCGAACCCGCGGCGTATAAATGTTCATATTTTAAGTATTTATAAGCTCATTATATGTAACTTAATTAAGAAAAATTAATTATTTAACAAAAACCATAGGTGCGTAAAAAAACAACAAAGTTCGAATGGTTACACGCTTAGTTCATTCATATAACTAAAACTTTTGATGCACGCGTTATAATGGAGACCGGAAAAAATGGACATGGCCTTATAGAAATAAAATGTAAATTTAAAAAATTTGGTATTTTTTAGAACATTAAATGGCAAAAAAACTAAAAGGTTGATCACCAGGAAAGAGCAAAAAATAAAATACAATTTTTAAATATAATACAAGATAAAAAGCTATCTCCATAAATGCGCATTAAGAAACACTTGTAGTTTAGCCATGTTCATCTGCCTGTCTGTTCATCTACCAGAGTCGTCTTAATCGCAGAGTAGTTCTGCTATAAAGCTGAAATTTGTATGTTTATACATATTTATAGGGCACACAAAGTAATGAAATAAAATATTTTTAAACAAGTAAAGTCTATACATGTGGTGTGTTACTATTCAATCCAAGATCTCCTAAATTGCATCAATTATAAAAACGTTGATGCATAAACTTACTAAAACTTAAAAATACTCACGTGTGCGTTTGATCGTCTGTCATAGCCGCTTTCCTCGGAGATCGCTATGCAGAAGATTTGATATTTGACATAACAATAAAGCATCTTAACCCGCATGAATAAGCAAAAGCATATTTTAAGGGGGGAGGAATGAGAGGAGAGGCAAGTGAAGTACTCGAAGGTAATTTAAATATTATTTAATATGTAGTAAATATTGTTTAGTATACAATAAATAATACTTATATTAATTAATCACATTAAATAATATTTAAAATAACATGTTACTTAAGATATATTAGTATCGTTTGAAAGCGCTAATTATAAGGGTTTCAAAAATATTTTTTCATATTTTTTGTTAATATATATATATATATATATATATATATATATATATATATATATATAACACGATTTGACTTCTAACTCAGTACGGAACCCTTGATGCCTGAAGCAGATTCAAATTTGAGTCATTTTTTACATTCTACCGAAGAAAAGTAAATATCGCTACAACATTATATATATATATATATATATATATATATATATATATATATATATATATATATACAAACGTGTGACGACGTCTTTTTAACGTTTGTCATAAAATTGAAATATTATTTATTAGATATATGATACTGTAGTAAGGCCATCAATCAAAATCTTCCCTTGAATTTACTCTCTCTGTTCATTTCTAACCAAACAAAAAAATGCAAATAACTTAGATTGACGGGCTTTAACTTTGTGAATGTCTTTACTAAAATTATTTAATGTGTATTTTTGAAATTCTAATACTGTCAAGACTGAAGTATCGCGTGGATTTTTTCAAAATTAGTCTAATACTTACTAACTAAACATCCGAGGATATTATGTCAAAAGTGTTTCACTTCTTTTATTCCAATTATTAAACCACTAACATATACCCATTTTCATTGGGAAATGTCATGAGGTAAAATGTATATTAACGTCTATCTGATTTTACCAAAATAAAATTTTTAATTTAATTTGAAATTTGATAAAATGTTTAACTATCACTACCTTATAATGGCACTTGGAACTTCAAGTATAGTTCTGAAACGAAATCAAAATATATTAAAAACATGGGAAAACATAGCAATCACAAGAAACAAAAAGAAGCTCGTCATAACACGGCAAAATACAAAGGACAATGACCACAATAGTGCACTAGCATCATTATAAGAAAGTTTTAAAGTGTTTATTCAGTTGGGACAAAGTAACAATAAAACAAATTAATGGCCGCAATGTAGAACAATTGTTTCATTTTTCACCAAGATAATACATCTACCCCTTAGAATAAAGAGTACTCCAGAAGGCGAGAACACGCGCAAAAGTGCGTAGTTTTAAAACGCGGCTGTCAGTGCAATTTAAGACACAGCTCTGAAAGGTTATGTGCTTTCTACACGACAATATAGCTTAAAATGCCAGCTTGTGCTATTCCCACCTGCAAAAATATGACTGGACTGAAAAAGAAACAATTGGGGATTACTTTTCATACGTAAATACTATTACTTAATTTAATTTTCAATTAACTATGCAATTTTAAAATATCGAAGTAGATTATTATTAACAGAAGCGCGCCATTTTTATTGGTGTTGTCACCTCTTAAAAATTGTTTACCCAAATTAAAACATCTTAATTGCTCGATACTGAAAAATGTAAAATTTTATTTGTAAAAAAATCGGGATTTGTTAAATGTCGTTGGAGAATTTGGTGTAACGTTTGAATTTCCGTTATAATATTCAATTTTAGAATATTTTACCTATTGCGTATATATTCACTATATGTAGAATTAGGGCTAGAAACACGTGTTACATTCATTCATTTCCACCGTCCTCTTTAATTTCTTGAAAAATACGAACCGATATTGTTTAAAATATAAAGAAATTTTATCATATGAAATGCTAATTAATATAAATAATTGTTTCGTCCTATTTTTAATTTCTTTAGCCTGAGATCGAATATTTTCAAACTTTTATTATGGGCTTTTTCACATCTCTTTTTGCTCTAAGACACTAAGCTAATGGTTTTCTTTTTGCATTAAAAGTGTTAAGTGATGAATAAATTGGTACAATGTGACAAAGTTTTTAAATAATTTTAATCTAAATACTTTGGCCATTGGTTGTGGTCAGAAGAAACCTTTTAGAAATTTAACATGGCGGCCTTGATAATACTTCATATAAGCCAAGCCATGACCATATAAATTGATGCAAATGTGAATCCTACTGCTGCAAGCAAATATATTTATATGCGTCGATTTCCTGAAGTTCGTGGGTAAATTTATTCTGCTGGTAACACCGTGTCCGTTGGGGGAAGGCGCTAGTAGACGGAGCGCGGTGCCCCTTCCACCGATTTTTGGCTTCACCGCGACCGCAAAGTGATCTGTGCGTATGCGCCTTCTGGATTACTCTATATTCTAAGGTCTACCCTCTATCTTCTGTAAAATACAGTGCTTTCTATAAAGCCATCTTTAACCGAAAAGCGCATTAATTCACGTGATTACTCTTCACGTTCGCTCGATGTAGTACCTTGCGGTTTTATGTTCCAAAATTTAAATCATCCCTTAAAGAACAAATTTTGAGCAAGTTGATGTGTTAAAATAACTGATATAAATTGTTTTCCTCCATGCCTTCGAACATTAGAAAACAAGGCTGAAGAAGTATTTAATCAGTTTCTTTATTTAAAAAAAACAAACCTTGTACGTGAACTTAAACTTTCTATCATATTTAGTTAAAAAGTTGGAAGTTTATGACAGATGGAGAGAGGAATATATAGATAGAGAGTCGGCGTTACAACAAAACAAGTGTCGATACGCTCCGCACAATACCATAAAAGAATTTATATTTAAGAAAAATATTAAAATATTTCATATTATTAATTTTAATTTTTTTTTAATGTAATAATTTTGCTTTCTTACTCCAGGTTTAATAAATCACCACTCATGAGTAGTATTGAGTAATATTGAACTGCACTTTTTATGTTAAAAACATAATTTTCCATTTCCTGCAAAACATATTTTTCTTGCTTACCTTATTTCAGTCTCGACCTCTATAGTAAAATAATCATATACACGCATATGTAGGTCGATGCAGGTAGCGTGCATGTTGCGGGGCGACCCAAATTCATAATCCTGGGGAGTTAAAAATGATTTATTGTCATTATTTACTTTCATACAATTCTTTTGTCCAAAAAATGTTTTGTTAAGTTTTTTTGCAAAAATAAGTCTAATCCTCGTATATTTTTCACATTAGCGGATTTTTGAAACCAATGCTTTACCGGGTGAACATTTTGGTAGCATGAATATGAAAAACTTTTGCTTATCAGAAAAAACTTCAGAATCTCTATTGATTTGTAAACCTGAGTTTAAATAAATACTAGGTGACAAAAAGACATAAAATGCTCATTATATACACGACACGATCATTTTTATGTTAAATTTATTGTAATTTCTCTTACATAGATCTATTGTTCAACAGATTCTATTAAAATTTAGTTATTTCAGTAGATTTTCATTCGATTTTACGAATACTCATAAATGTAGCTATATCGACTTTACATTATAATAGACGATTTAAATAAATTTAATTTATTGACAAAATAAAGGTTCATAAAATAATGTGTAATAAAATTATATTTTAATTTATACTCACTTTATTTATTTGTTTGTTTTTGTGTAAAAATCTATATTTAAATAAAAGATAGGCTATGTCCGCACGCTCTGAATTAGGGGGCATGGTAGCGATAAATAAATTTAAAAAGTAATAGTAGTTTGCACTACGAGGTTTTCGCACCCATTTCGGCACTAGTAAATATTTAAAGGCTCGCAATATTTCTATTAAACTATTTACAACTTTTTCACATAACGAATATATTGCTACAGTAACTTTCATAGGTTTAGAAATATTGCTTTATGATAATTGTTATATTTTCCTATAATTAATTAGGGGAAGGAAGAATTATCTGATAATCAGAGGAGAAATTCATATTATCCCATATTTTTTAGAACATGTTTTTGATTTTGCAGTTTAAAATTCGCTTGAAGCCCTTAAGTTCAATTTGTCGATAGAAGAAGTTTGTTCAATTCAAACATGATATATACACATATTTATATTGAGGTGAGTTGTAATCGATTTTGTATTGGCTAATTGATCATTAACAATTACATAATGACGGTTTTATTGCTATACGACTGTTTGCCAGACGACCGACAAGAATGTAATGACGGTTTTATTGCCATACGTGAAAAACGTACCGATTCGGATTTAACAATTACATTGGATAAATTCCAAATCGAAAGACTTCGATAGGTAACGTAAACAAGCTACTTTAGCAATTTTAATTCCTAGTTCGTTATTTCTCTTTTATCGTTGTATCTGTTTACTGTTCCTAATAAGCAATCTAGTCAGTTACAACTCTTGAAAAGATTCATAAAATTACAACATTGTCATGTTCGACATGCTTCAAATCATTAATAATTTTGCAGAAGCAAATTCAATAGTTCTAAGTTAATTTAACAAATTCTTAATTAGTTAATATCACATAAATATAGATACGCATAATAAAAGCATACCTAGGTATTTGACCCTATTCGGATTTTATATTACGAATACGACATTCACAAAAATTTAAGCCAAATAACTGGAATGATTACCTATGGTCTCATTCATCGGTTAAATGTCGTCCTTTATTATCAATATCATTTTAATTAATTACTTCAAAATTCATTCCAATAGAATTTTATTAAATCGTAACATAAGTAATATAATTAAGCACTGCAAATAATGAAGTTACTTATAACAACGAGACATTACTAAAATTTTTCTTCGAACTTGCTTTTTCCTGCCATATATAAATGTTGATTCATAAAATATATCAATGATAAACGTAGACTGGTAAATTTTCGCGTGAAAAATAGTATTATTTAATGTTCCATGTTAAATTTTGCGAAAATAATATTTTTTAAACCAAAGATGGCTTATTTAGTTCTAAACCCTAAGTTTTCAAAATATTTTCATAATTTTTAATTAAAATATTTCTATACTATCTATACCCAAAATTACGTTGTTTCGTTAATAATATGTAATTAAAATACAATTAAATTGAGAAAGAAACTATATATGTCCACTATATATATAATACTATACCGAGAATCACTCAAGTGTATTTTTGCCAATTTAACATTTGAAATTATATTTTTGAAATTTTTTATTGTATTCTTATCAGTCATGCAAGCACTGAATTGGTAATTGTTTTCTTAATTATACGTCATAATTTACTTAGGGTACACTGACAGGTAATCAAAACAACTACAATTTTGAAGCTTTTGGAAACCTAAACTAACCTAGAAGTTAATTCTGGCTTTGTATATCTGCTCAGATTATTTAAATAAAATATATCGGGTCATAAATGGAGTTTTGACTAATATTTGTTTATTTCATAAATTATAATTTCAATGTATAGACTAACGCAGCGTGAATGGATTTGTTGGTTGGAGCGAATTAATTCATTAACAGATCTTGAAAATTGCCCGAGCTGCATAGATTTAAACCTCGCATTTAGGGGTGGGTACGTCAACACTGAATTGGGATATGTTAGTAATACCTTCTGCAGCCTAAGCGAATGATATGGGGATATCCCTACTCTATCCGTATCATTAAATTAAGAACTCACAACCTTTGGTAAACTGTTATATTTATTTCCGCAGCAGTTTTCAAATAACTTATATTTTTATATTTTACAAAGAACAGAAAATTTAGTAGTAGTTAACTACTCAGTTAGTGTAGAGAAAAATCGTGTGTCAAATATATCTACGCCAATCCGTTTCTTTGAACTATCTGATAGGTTTTCTTACAAGTATTGACTAAGACATATTATTAACTATTTTAAATCATTGTTTAATAATAATGGAAAATTGGTAATGATAAATGAAAAATAATGAATATGAAAATACTAAAAATAAGCAAAAATATTTACTCAAATATATTTCAATAAAGCACAGTTTTTGATATTTATTTCACAGACTTAATTATAGATCTGTTTGGCGATCAGTATCTTATTACAATCAGCTCAACCATTGTATCTGAAAGTCTTTTACAAAAATACGATACGGGAAAGTGTATATTATTTATTATTAGAAATAATTCATTGAAAATGTCATTCAGAAAAATTTGTTTTCTTGTGAAACTCTGTTTAATTAATTCCTTTTGTCCGAAAATCAGATAAAAAATAGGAAATGTATTATGAGCATATATCTTTCTACAAGAATTTAGAAATTTAATTTAAAGAATTCTCAGTGCCTTCCTCCTTCCGGGACGAATGAAATTTTAATTAATTTGTACTTCGATTACGTGATTATTTTTTTATGTATAACTTGCGTAAATCTTTAAGATCTTTAAGATTCAAGAGAATATTAGAAGTGTTCGTGGGCGGATTCTTTGTTTAGGACAGTGATTAATTAAATTACTTTTCTATGGTTTTAAAATATTTCTTTTGAAATTTGTTTGAAAATAATAACGTCATTTTTATTAGTTAAATATAACGTTATAAAAGAGGCTTATTTTCAATGTGGGTAACTGTTATATTATTAGCAAATTTAATATAATTAAAAATCGGTATCTAATGTGTGTAGTCTAAAAATAAATATAAAAAGTGTACAATTTCCTAGGTCTACATTTAAATGATACATGGAAATATACAGTCATCGTCGGTATAATAGTGGAATATCCCAATATTTTCTGATTACATAAAACGATATCTAAAGGAAAAGTTTATTTTATTTTTTC
This sequence comes from Druceiella hillmani, assembly GCA_039881145.1. Taxonomy (NCBI): domain Eukaryota; kingdom Metazoa; phylum Arthropoda; class Insecta; order Lepidoptera; family Hepialidae; genus Druceiella; species Druceiella hillmani. Next base: position 31,808 of record JAYKKI010000140.1, on the reverse strand, counting down.
CCGCTACCGTTGTCAATTAATCCTATTTAATTGACCTAATTAATCTCTAAAAACAAGTTTACACATTTTTAAGAAAATGCCAGCAAACATTTTTCAAGGTTTTATGCCTCAAAAAATGGGATAGTTGTAAGAACACTCATGTGTCTAACCGTCTATTTTTTACAATCATTTTCCTCAGAAAAGGTTCATCATAAAAATGTTAAAAATACGATGATAATCCGTATCAACCTGTATACGTCTCATTAGATAGAAACATTCCGAATTATAACTTGATAGGAAAATTATTTAATATCACAAACGTTTGAAAAGATTTGTCATAAGATTCTCTAATATTATATTATTTTAAATAGAAAATCTGCAGAGTAAAGTGAAAAAAGTGTAAACTGAAGCGAAAAAAATATATACCCACATTTTACTAGTTATTTCCGAACATTACTGAACGTAAAATAATAAAAATAAAACAGCTTTTAGAAATTTACGTCAAATTCGTAGAAAATTAGAATAACTGACATAGAAAATTATAGAAATTTTCAAATTATTTACATCTCTGAAAGATATAATAAGTATTTACATTTTGAAAAATTATAATATTGTTTGTAAATAGATTAATAGGAATATTTATGAGAAATTCCTTCAAGTGTTTAAACTTTTGTATGCACCTGTGTGTGCCTTTAGAGCTCAAGTTCTACTCGCATTTATAGTTTTTTTAGTAAATGATACGTGATTAGTTTTCACCGGTTTCTGTATTGTGGGAAAGTTCCCAAGATAAGAATATTATTCACTATGAATCGATGTTTTCTCCGTAAACAATTATTTTATTCACAATCATCAACCCAAGCACTGCTCACAGACGACTTGCAATCCTCAAAAATATAAAGGGCAAGCTGCTTCAGAAAGATTTAAAAATTAATTTAAGGTTTTGTTATAACAATTTAATAACATCCCAATTCTCAAACAATATAAAGAGAACTCGGCATAATACATACTGTTGCAAAAAAAACTCATGTTTTCTATACTATTTATTGTTGCGAAACTAATTCTTTTTTAAATGAATATTTCGTTGGACGAATATTTATATTCAAAGGTAATGTAATGTCTAACTTGATGCTGATCAAAGTTTCTCGCCTTGACTTATTTGAAATCCATTTAAACTAAGACAATCCCATTTAATAAACTATTTACAGAATTTTTTTTTGAATAAAAAAAATTTATTTAGTTGTTTGAAAAAAATATTTTTTAAATTTAGGTAGTAGGGCTTTCACTAATGAAGCAAAACAAATTAAAACAAAATCAATGGGCTTACGGTTTACCATTGAGAAGTTCCAATGATCACCTTCCTCCTCTATCTTTAGACTCCATTGGTCAAAAGGTATAGCCAAGGGGCTCGTTGAGACAAGTCAAATAAGCTCAAACTCGATATCTTTACAATTAGCTTTTGAGGAGTTCCCATTACCATCTCCCGCTATCATCATTATATTGGTTTGATGTAACCTTATTATTCTATAGTCAAGAGAATTGTATAACTTTGCGGAGTTTCACATCGATATATCAATAGAAGTATGAGATGAGGCTAATTTCTTTACATACATAGCTATATAGAAGTAAAGTTAATAAAAGTTTGTTAATAGTGAATTCACTGCACAGTATTGATGGCAAAATATTGTACAAATTTTTTTTTGTAGAAATTGGACACTCTACAGAGAAAATTCGTTAAATGGTTTTCAAAATTACAAATTGAGCATTTAACTTTTACCTATGTTAAACAATTTCTACTTATAAAAATCTTTTATAATTGTCGACGGTTACTTTTTTGCTATCTGTTCTATGGAACAAGTGTATTTTCACTATGAATCGATCAGTGTAATTGTTTCATCAAAAGTGTAATTGTTTCTCCTAGTTTTACAAACTTACGAACGAAAAAGAATTATAGCTGTGTTTTAAAAATTGTTAAAAATTGGTGTGACTCTTCGTAAATTCAATTTTTGGGTAATTTATCTTACAACCTAAAAATATATTTTGGTTAATGATTGTAATGGCAATTATTATTAAATTATTAAATATAACCAGCGCTCTTATTTATATCACACGACTGAATCAATCAAACGCACTGCTCTTGTCAACAAATCCACCATTAATTCTAAAAGCAAGTCAATATTTTATTTCAAAGTAAATAAAAAAGCAGCTCTTACTACGTTAGCTGCGCCCGCATATAAATCATACGATCGGCTGCAATATATTTAGTTTTATGGACTTTATCCTGAGTTCACCTTACCTTAACGGACAGGTGGCAGAAGATAAATTGTGCGTTAGTTTCCAACATAAAAATTTTTTTCTTGAAGTTTACTGCGAAAAATGAAAATTGACTTGGTAAGTAGGCTGACTTTTCAGGTGAAAGAAAATTTGAGAGAGTAAATAATTTCTTTTCTAGTTTTAGTAGATTTTAAAATCTACTAAACTAAGAAACAAATAATTTCAAATTAGGATGTAGTTATGAAAATATTACAAGGAAATTATTTTGGTACTTTTCCTAAATTTTATCTTTACATCAATTTATTGTTTGTTTGTTATTTGTTAATCTTCAAGCTATATACTAAGCACATCAAAAGTTAGTAGTTGGTGTAAATGCTGATCCAAAATATAATAAATTTTAAGGCCTTTCTTAAATTACCAATTTTTTTTATTTTAAGAAGTATTTAACAAATTAAATAAAAATTTTGGGTATGAGTAAATGAAATAAGCGTCATAACTATATTTTATATGCAATTTTCTATATTTACTCGGAGTTCACAAAATTTTCATGGAAATATGTGTTTTATCAAAAATGATTTCATACAAATTTTAAAGAAGTTTGTTGCAGTGTAACTGCAAGTAATAATGGAATTGTTTTAATCTGCGTAAATCAACGTTCCGTTAAGAATTCTAAAAAATTTAATTGAAGAAATGTTTTCTAGAGATTTAATCAATTGAATAAATAAAACTTTAATAAAATTAGGTTTAAATTTGCGATTTTATATAAAAGGACTAAACCAATTTAGTTTATGAAACAATTTATTCAACACTAAAGGACGTATGAAACTAATTATATAAGGTAAATACTTAAATAATTTATAGTTTTATTATCAGAATATAACCTTAATAGTATTTGCATTACAGTAACAACTTTTGAAATTTAGGGATCTACTATTTCTTTTCCCTTCACAATCTGTTCCATGATCATTACGCATTTCACTCAGCTTTTTTCTTTTCTTCTTCGCTCACTTTCGCGCAAACAGTATTAGCATATTCACCCATAAATTATGCTTTATGCTTTTTCAATTTCTTTTCCATTCTCTGCTACGAGAATAGAATAGTTCGCACGTTTAGTAGTAGTTTTTCACATGTTCGCGCGCTTAGTAGTATTTTTCATATATATTTAACAACATTTACTTCAATTCTGGCTAGTTTCTTTTATGTCAATGTCGTTCCTCCTAAGAAATTCTGTAATAAAATCTACTATATTATATTTCTGCATTAAATAAAATCCATAATAAACGTTTTTGTGTAAAATTCAAATAAACTAAACTCAAATTACCTAAAATAATGGAATTTGAATTTTTACATTATGAAAAACTATCTTCGTTCTTAATAAATGTAATTGTATATTGAATGACGTTCCTCATCGTGCAAAGAACTAGTTTTTCCTTCTACATCATAATTTTATAAAGTATAGCTTAAATTTTTGGTGTCATTTACTGTACGCGCGGGCTTTCATACTTTGACAGGGGATAAATCAATGTATGAAAAATATATACTTACCGGTGCAAAATCGGTGCGGATTGTTCTTAATTTAAATTCAAATAAACTGAACTCCAAATACCTAGAATAAATAAATTTCAATTTTCAAAACACCTACATTTGAAAAACTATCTTCATTCTTAATAAATGTAATTGTATAGAATGTGACGTTCCTCTTCTTTGATTTGGCTTTCGGCATCGTAATTTTCTAAAGTATAATTTAAGTTTATGGTGTCGTTTACTTTACGAACGAGCTTTTACACTTTTATAGGGGATACATCAATGTGTGAAAAATCTATACCTACCGGTGCGAAATCGGTGCGGATAGGTCATAATTCTTAGAAAGAACTGCATAATTAAAAGTAGAAAAGTGTAATATTTTAAAAAATTAAACCAATAGTAATCACATACAGGGAGTATACATATGTATACTGAAAAATGCATTTGATATATAATATACCACAAAAATAATTGTAATCTAAATTGCGATCTGTATAAAAAATGCAGTAATATATTGAAATAACTTTTATTTTTAACAACAAATCTAAACCTACAATAAAACCAAAACATATTACAAAGAATTCCCATTAAATGTAATGGAGAAAAAATTAAAAAGGTCACGAACTGAAACTTTTCGTCGAAACTGTAATAAGAAATGCCGTTAGAGACCAAAGTCAAAGACTTCTGGCAGCAACTTTTTCTTAACGATGAATGAATTCAAACGCCAAATTATGAAATATGTATTAAATTGGCATTTATACCGGGAGCGGAACAAAGGTGTATGGTGTTAAAAGAAGCGGTTTTGACTTTGCAAATAAAGGTTTCTAAAAAACGCTGGCAAACCTAAAGCTTGTTGTTGTCTTATGGAGAAAGTTTCAAACCTTGTTATTCTATTTGTGAAATATTTACCACATACATTTTAAAGAATACTTTAGGAAAGAATTCGCGTTCAATACTTTGTAAATTATATCCGCCTTATCTGCCTGTTTCTTTATATATATATATATATATATATATAAATATATATATATATATTATATTTCTTAATATTTTATAGTAACAGTCAGTAATATTGTAGAAAATATACATGGCAATTCCATGTATGTCTGGTGCACTCAGCATATCGGCAGTAAACTGACAACGTTGCCGGAAATCTAAGATCCTCCGTGCGTCTTATCCTCTGTGGTGTCTACCAATGTGGGTTCATACCACGCGAAGTGCTGCCGAAGCATCTTGTGCAAGTGGAATTTTCCTAAAACTGATTTTTTTAAATTATTCACAAAACTAAAAGCATTATCATGGAACAAGGTTTTTAAATTTAGCAACCCTAATGAAGCTGTCGATTTTTTTATATTTTCTGTAAAAAATGTTTAGATTGACTGTGTTCGCAATATAAAGCAGATTAGTGTGCATCATCGGTATCGTGGTCCGACTTAGTTTAACACACGACTTGGTTTAATCTTAAACACGACATTCAAGCCAATTTTTTTTACCGTAAAGACGTGAATTAAAAAAAACTCTTCTAAGCTGTTAATAACCCACGGTTTAGTGAGCTGTTTCAATGTGATATTGACTCAATTTTCAATCGAGTTTTGGCAATAAGTTATATTTTAATGAAAACAGATGTCCAATGATAATATATACCCGTTTATGCGTTGTATGCAGTTATGGACTAGATGGACCTATACTCAGAAGAGTATCATTAATGCGGGATCACCGTATAATTATGGATAATCATCTCACGTTTTACTGTCATATCATTTAAACCTATCAGAAAGCCTAAAAAGTACTTGTGTATGTCATGCGTTATTCTTACTATTCTTACGATATCGAATATACATAGACATTTTTCAACTCTTCATTCCGTGGTATACTTAAAACTAATGCAGTTATATGGTTTCCTATGAAGATATACAAACACTCTCACCCTGGGGAAAATATTAAAAAGTTCAATCAGTTTTTATATTACTAAATGTGTGGTTAATTATATGGAAATATGGAATAAACTCTCTGCTCGCTTTAGGTTGTATCGTGAGCATGTACTTTCCTTTTGTATCGACGAAAATTGCTTTGATCACGAATTATTTTTAATTAATGAATAACTACATTGGTAACCCCTATATTTTAAATTTCATAGCCCTTTATTCTCCTGGCTGTCACCTGATAGGGTGATGTTATATTTTATTTCACCTGTCTAGAGAACGCATGAATATTCTGTACCTTTCACCTGTCTTTCCTGCAAGCATCTTGATTAACATTTATGAAATGCACCAAATCTTGACTTTTTTTCTGTTCCATTGACCACTTATGGAATGTGGTAATGGAATTGCTTAGCAGTACACGACTGATCGCCACTTAAAGTCACGCCTATTTTAGACACTGTGTGCTACTTTTGTACGTCTTTTGTGCACGCCTCTTGATAAACATGACATTATGAAATACACCAAATCTTGACCTTTTTCCTGCGCCATTAACCACTACTAGAACGTGGTAATGGAGTAACTTACCAGTACAAGACTGATTGTTACTTAAAATGACGCCTATTTTAGTCAATGTGTGCTACTTTTCTGTCTTATTCGTTATCGTTCGAATATTTTATTATCACTTATTTTTATGATTTTTGACACGTTCGACCCATTCGGAAAATCAGTAAGGCGGGCATGGGAAAATTTGTTTATTTTTTTTATTTTATTCGCCATAAACATATTATTATGCACATATTATTACGCGATTATTTCATATCATTCGGATTATCAAAAAACTAATAAATTTACAGACATCAATTTCAAAATTAAGAATTATATTTTAAAAGCAAAAAAGAGCAATAAAACAATTTAACATGCTGAATTCATATTGAAAAAGCCAAAAATATCTAGTTCTAAAAATTATTTCCTTAAAAAAATTATGGTATAATTATAAACATATTTTATGATTTTTTTTTTAATAGGAGAGGAATAAAATTTACATAACAGAAAATTATTCCTCAAAATATTCTGGTGCGTACATATTGAAAAAAAAACAGCGAAATAACAAAAATTGAGGGACATTTTTAAAAATATTCCAAAAGTTTTAGACCGGTCATTTAAATCAATTATGAACTAGAATAATCGATTATCAATTACGGATAGACTACTTAAAGTGAACTAATAAATCTGTAATGAAACCTTTAGTTATTGCGCAAAGAGCATACTGTGAGTAATTATAAAGTGACTAAATAGATATTTGATAGACTTACTCCTTGCGGAAGTGACAGTTCTGGACGATCGATATTAAAGTGAACTAATAAAATCTGTAATGAAACCTTTAGTTATTGCGCAAAGAGCATACTGTGAGTAATTATAAAGTGACTAAATAGATATTTGATAGACTTACTCCTTGCGGAAGTGACAGTTCTGGACGATCGATATTCCATGAAAATTAGAAATATATTTGCCATCTTTTTAGTTTAATGCTTTATTCCTTACTAAAGTTCAGTACTTCATATCGAAACAAAACGTATGCTACCGTATATCCACCGTTTGCCTTTCTCAGCTCTTTTTCTTAAAAGGCGTTTGATGACGAAACGGAAAAATTTCACAATGATAAAGCATAAATACCTAAAACATAAAAATATACTTACAGTAATTTTTCAAATATTTAATAAAAAACCGGAATGTTTTAAACATTTTCTTGTATCGTGTCATTATATTTGATTTATATAAATTCCGTAATTTTTTACTTTAAATTCATAAGTAAGATAATTCCAGAGATATTGCTTAAAAATTCACAAAAGTTTTATCAGAACGAGTTTCGGGCCAACAATTTTAATTTTTTGGGTTAATCAGTATATGTATTAACAAATTACTCAATTCTTTTTTTCAATAAAACTATCCTTTCCAAAATTTTGTTTTTGATATTTTAGAGATGTTTATGAAAATATCCACAAAATATACAATAAACTCCTCCCAATTTCTGATATTACTAAAATCAAAATTATGAAAAAAAAACAACGTTACTGTAAATTTATCGAAAATTTTAAATATTTACAGACATTAATCAAATAATTACTTGAATTAAATCGTGTCGGTCTCAGGTAGACCATGGCCAGACTTTGGACTTATCCTTTTTTCCTTCCCTTGAGGGTTCCAGAAGAGGATTTCTTACACTATCACTCTTCCACAGAGTTCCATAGAGTTATAAAGTCAATTTATAGAGTTTCGTTTCTCAATATGGGAGCGTTTTACTTAAAAAATCTTTTAACAAACCTTAGAAAGCACAGAAATTATTCTTAACAAGTTCTGTTAAAAAATATGCTTCATTGAATTTAATATACTTATTTTAAAGGAACGTTTCCTGATTGCCATAAAGTAATCATTTTGGATGACTCACAAAATTTCTTTGTTTTTGCAATAATATGGATGAAAGTATTAGTTAACAACCTGACACGAATATACAACGTTGTTAAAGTAAATCTAAATATGAAAATTACTAAATATACAATTAAGGATTATTTCTTTTTTTACAGCAAAAAGTTTAAAAATTGTAGCAATGGATAGCAAACAGCAATCATATAATAACTGGCTCCATTATTAATGGAATAATTTTAGTCACAATGAAGAAAAATTATGATATGTCAACAAATGATTGTGAAAAAATAATGAAGATTTAAAAAAGTAATAGAGCGAACAGAGATTCGCTCTATTATTTTCCTGTAAAAATGTCATAGTGACCTATTCAATATTTTTTAAGAAATAAGAAAGCCGGAACACTAGAAGTTATGACAATGGACGAACTAACATAAAATTCATGATCACCGATTTTTATAGCAATCGTATCAGTACGTACGGTCGTAAATCCTAAGTTTTGAACCCTACTAAGTAGTAGCTTAAAACACTCTAACACGTACCGTCCCAAATATCAAATGAACCCGAAACACTAAAAGCGTATAAACAATTTTGTAAAAAGAAATGGCCCTCGCTACGTCCGCTGCCTATGCATATAAATCACGAGATCGACTACTAAATATTTAGTTTTATCGACTTTAGCACGAATTCACCTTACCTTCGTGATTAGGTAGCGGTCTGTAAATTATTCCTAAGTCTTCACTAAAAATGTTGTTTATCGATGTTTTCCGCAAAATATGGCAAAAGGTCATACTGGATAGCTCATGCTTGGAAGTTGTGTTTTATTTTGAAGTTTTCATGTAAACATTGACAAGAGATGAACTTTATTTATTTAAGAGAGCTTTTACTAACTTAAAACAAATAATATAATTAGAGAAATATTGTATACGACACATATGCCTACTTTAAAGTAAGATAAATATTTTGAAAAAGGAGAGATCGTGTTGTTCATGCATATTATTGGACTTCGTTCTGAATGTATTCTCACCACACTATTTCTTCTTTCATAAAAATGTACACAAAATAAATCGCCTGCGCATTTAATTAAACATTGATACCATTTTGAATTGTTTGCTTTACTTTAATATTTATTAACTCTCGTTTAGAATAAATTAACACCTACAAACCAGTATAATTTTGTAACGTTTGTTAGTCCATAGGCGACATGCTTTTCTCTTAATCGCTTCTACTCATTTGCAACTAAATTCACGCAGACGTAAAGTGAAATTACAAAATATCATGGTTAAGTTGGGTGGTGCCTTACAAGTGTTAAATCATAAGCTAAAAAGTTTGGAAACGTCTTTATAAATTCAATGATTTGTGAATGGATGAAGACTTTTTACCGTTTTCACAAAAATGCTGTATGATCGACTTAACCGATGTCGCAAAATTATTTGTAATATTTAATACATAGTTAAAGGTCTTACTTATTATATCGCTGTAAATTTTTGTGCATCTCCTTGTACTGTTCAATTTACTCTTGTAAACCACCTTATCACCAGCATACAGAAATTCAACTTTAATTTATTCGACTTATGGCCTGTGATATTTTTCATTTTGATATTTTTAACTTTCACTACCTTGATTTATGGGATGGAGGGAAGTTAGAACAATAACTTTCGACTCCTTAGCAAATAGATCTGCTATATGGTTCTCCGAGTTCAGTGTTCTCTTATGGACAGTCTCTTTCTCTCAACGAATGCCCAATCTAACCTCAGTTCTATCATTAGCAAGATATATTTAGTGGTTTACAATATATTAGTTTATTGTAAATCAATAAAGATATATTAGAGACCACATTTTATATTTGTTTAAACCTGTGTAACTCACAGCGAATTAAAAGCAATAATAAAAAAGTGTCACAAACCGTAGCTGAAATCGTTATATTTTGCTGTACAATTTTTACATTATTCCTTCATATTTAATAATACATAAATAAAAACCATTAGAAGTGAAACAAAAATCATCTTCAGTAGACTTTCCCTATAATTAAAAAGTGATTTCATTGTCAAAATAAGTCTAATTTAGAAAAGAAAAGAAAAACATTTTATAGAATAAAAGATGTACTACCGGGAAAACGAGTAATAAACCGTAATTAATAAAAACATAAAAATCTGCTAAGACTAAGTTATACTTTGAATTAGAGTGTTCTTTATCTTCAGCTCCCTCATTTAAATATTAACAGAAATGTTCTACTATGTGTGCATGAACCTAAAAATAAGTGAAACATGTGGCTTTTTTTTTTAAATCATACCTTGTGTAGTACTTGAGAAAATTCATTTTTTGTATTTTTCCTGGAATGACCGTTAGTTCTACTATAAGTTATTTCAAAGATATCTATTATTTTTTTGTTGAACCCCAATAATAAGGCAAAAATTTAACTTAAAAGAAATGTTCAAATATTGCACATTTCTTCTATATTATAGAACTTTATGAGAACACATAGGAATTCATGAAATGAACGTACAAATAAGAATTTATGAAATAGATGTATATAGTATGATGTTTAGTAAAATTATTACAGAACACTAATTAATATGTGGTTTGATAGGCGTTTAGTAAGTTATTTGTAATATGTAGCAAAAATTAATAAGATTTATTAATCAATTTTACAAACAGGACAAGAAATAAGCAATAAATAAATGGATGAAGACTTTAAAATGTTTGGATTTTGATTCTATTTGATGAATTTTCCAAATATGTTATATAATCGAATTCTAGAGCACCAATCCAATTCTAGAGCAATAAATACAATTCTAGAGCGCCAATCATTAATTTTCTATAAAGTACTCGTAGAACAAGAAACTTATATCCAGTGATTTGTACGAATGTTATTTTTGCTTATGACAATAAGATATCAAAAATGAAGAAAATATCTGTCAGATTTGCAATCGATTAAACAGTTATAAATTGCTATAACTGAAAAAATTGGCACTTAGAACAGAAACACATTAAATCAAAGTTTTCTTAAAACTTTTAAGACTACCAAACCAATATATTCTAGTATAATTTATAATTCCTTTTGGACACTGGACCTTACTTACTATCCTTTAAGTCAATATTTTTGCCCACTCCTCAAATATTTTAATTTTAACTTACATCTAATGAAAATGTCATTAATATGTAAGAAAGTAATGAAAATAAAACACACACCGTGACTGGAATTATTTCTCGATAAATAAAATTTACTTACTTACTTTTCCCAATATTTATGTACTACTACGCGTTCTAAGACTAAATATCGAAGGTACAAATCTCAACTGACTTCACGGTCGTGGAGCTTAAGAAAGAAAGAGAGAAATAACTTTATCAGAGTAGAGATAAAACGATATTTTCCTGGTTGTAATGCTGTCGAAGATTGAGTTACGAGTTTCTGCTCTATTTGCTGCAGTCAATTCTGCCGCATTGGTAGTATTTAATATTTATATGTATACGTATAGAGCTCTCCTTGTCTCTCTTATATCTCTATGTTTTTTCACAAAAATAAAGCAAAATTTTATATATAAAGCGAACGGTTATAAAAGGTATATTTTTTTCAGGAAAGTAAATTCTAAATTGTCGAAATTCTTAAATCATAATACCAAAGTTTGATAGTTTAAACACTTAATAATTGTTCGTGAGAAATAAAAAATTGCAATTTGTTTGAGAATTAAGAGACCGTGGTTTTAAAATAAGTGTATGTCGGGCATCGATTATGAGCCATTATTTTGATTTTTTAAATAGACAAAAATACATTCGCGTGTATTTTTGAAATTAGAAATAAAAAATTTAATTGTTTAACAAATTAATGAAGAAGTTGTCGATAGATAATCAATTTAAAGAACCATTTTTACTCATGGCAAACACATGATATTACGATAAATTCATGTTACATTATAACACATATAAATTACTATAAAAATTATTAACTTTAATTTTATAAAAGTTACTAAACAATTTTAAAAAATTAGTATGGTGGTAAAAAGTGACTATATAAAAAATTCAATTAATTTGTCTGTACATTCGCTATTTTGATATCTTATAGTGGATATTAAAATGTATTCATGTAGACTAAAGAAACATATTTTAAAATTCGCTATTATGGTTTGAAAGTAGGAAATATTCAAATACATTCATTTAAATTAAAATAGAGTCATTGAAGGTGATGATAGTAGACGTTGAATTGAAATGTCAGGAAGCAAAAACATTAAATCAAAATTCAATGGCATTATCGCATAGCATTTTATTAAATATTGTTCACTTCCTCAGAAGTTTATTGCTTTCCGTGTATATTGTGGAAAAAGCGCGGGTGTATAAAAATGTTTTGGGAGCGTCGTTTACAGGTAATTTATTACTCTATGCTGTGATTCGTTTCCCACCCATTTACCGGCGGTTACCTACACATACTTTCTGAGACTTGTTACGACAAATGTTGAAGCAGGACAAGGTAGCAGCACCAGGAGCCCTAGAGAGATATTGTAAAAATAATTTGTGTTACGACACTAGTGGATAATGAGTATACGACTTACACATATCAGCTTATGAACTTCAGGCATCCTTGAAGGAATTAACCGACGGTACACCAGTTTGTATATTTTTCAAAATCATTTTATTCATGAAATATTCAAACGAGAATAATGAAATAAACTGCTCGTGTTATAAATCACAAACTAAATTGGCAATAGAATTTACCTGTTCAGCCAACCTAGTTGATAATAGAATTTACCAATTCTTGTCATACTACTGCATTATTTTTAATACGAGTAAAATAACCAATATTTAAGGCGAAGAGGAAATAATCACTTTCTTTAACGAACTGGCTGAAAAATCGATTCATCATTATTCAAAATAATTTGAGAACATCAGAAGTCCCATTTTAAGGATTAACAGATTTTACCCGAAAATAGTCATATTAAGGACGCGTGAAGATATTTTCAAAATATTCCTGAGATCGCTGGAATATTTATCTGTTAACAAGTAAATATATATTGAATGCATGTTAATAACCAATGGCAAATAAGAAATATTTCTTTCCGCCACACTTCGATTATAAAATTTTTAGCATTAAATATTTATAATTATTCCGTAAGTACAGCGTGTACCTCAAAAGTTTTTAATAAAATCAGAATAAAATATTGTTACAAATAAATAACATATCTCTTAAAGACACATATTTCATCCACAATTAAATGAAACTACGTGATGTATTATTTCTACTTTCTTTAATTTATTTACCACGACCTAGGTTTCGTTATATTACAACATCTTTAGGTGGGATATTAGCAAAGATCTTTGCTAATATCCCACCTATAAATATCTTTGCCTTCCAAGAATTTAATAGCTAATCTGAGACATGTATTAGTATATAGCCATTGTATATATACACGTACTTATTCAAATAAGCACATGTATATTTGTTACGCGTGTAGTTACTATCAAACATAAATCTCAGTTAGAATAATTTTTCTTGATTAAACATTCACATTATACTTTTATTACATAATTATTATTATTTCTTACTTAAAAATGTAGGATAAAAGTAAATTATTTATAAAGATATAATGTTAGTAAAGTTACTTTTGTGCAATAATATAGTTCGATACTTACTATTTGAATGCGAATATTTTTATTTATTTTTGTACAAAAATTGTTGAAAGTAACAAAACTATAATTTTAGGGTTAGTTATTAAATTCATATACTCCCAGTTTTAGGTAGTATCACCATAAACATGACACCATAAATATTTTAATATTAACAGCAAGGGAGTGTAAAATACGTGTAATATTTACATGCAAGGATCTAAACTTCAACTCACATAATATCAAAAGCAAATCCGTCCGAAAGTTAGGCAAATTAGACGGCGTCATAATTAAAAATTCAGTCGACGGGAAGTGTCAATTTTCTTATAAACTTTCGCAACAACTGTGGATAAGCATCTGATGAACATGGTAGGCGTTGGCGTCTTCAACGCTCGAACCATACAATATTCGTTAGTGGAGTGTTCAGAACCTCGTTTAGCGACATGATTCATCGCAGGCGCAATTCACTTGAACGAAGTTATGGCAATGATATATAGTATAAAGTTTTACCCGAAATATTTAGTTGTAAAGTGTCTGACTTTATTAAACTTGTCCACGCAAAGCATATTAATGAGAAGAAATGAGGGTAAATGAGATCATGGGAATAAATAAGCCATTTAACGTGATTTGCATGTGTTTGTCATAAAGTTACGACTGTTTCGCCGGTATATATTGGTACAGCAAACTTACTGATGACATCGAAAATAGTCAATATTATTGTTATATTTAAACATGTAAATAAGAGAAAAATCCACACAATAATTATTCATATTTCGGATTGTTTGTATTTCGCATAGCAAAGAAAATAAAAATTATCAAGTTTCCTACCGACCGTGACAGATTTATACTTTTCTTTACTTATATCTAAAATGTTTGGCAGTAATTTATTGCACGTGATTTGTAATTAACCAATCTCTGTGAAAAACAATGAGTAATCCCTATCTTGACCTATTTAGTTTTGAATATGTTTTAATAAAATCTGCATTTTTTACCGATTTCCAATTGTATTCTAATTTAACTTATCCACATTTTCCGTTCTGCATAGACCGTATTATAAAATTCCTTTATCCCATATATAATCTTTTGTTATCTCCTCGGTCTATAGTTATGCCATGGTCAAGCCGTCCAAACATCCTATTTTATAAATTTATTACTATTTACGACTACATTATTTATCACCTGTTTCTACTTTACTCCGTAGGCTAACAACTATTCAAATCATGATTAGAAGAAAAACAATATTAAAATTAGAGCTCTATAGATGAACAAGTTAACTTCTCTACTGAATTAAAAAAATCATACCGAACAATATTATAGATAGTTACAAAGAAGCTACAGAGACAAAGAAGCTACACACGGTTTATTTTAAATTCAAAAACTATTTAAGAAAAATGAACTGGATTTACTATTAGTTTTGATGGGTTTCAAATTAAAATCTCAGAAATATTTTTCATCATCAAATTATTTTGGTTGTAATGGTACCCAAAGGTCTCTTTGTGAAAAATCCAATAAACCCAAACTCAATGGATTTATTGCCAACCCTTTAGAAATTCCCATAATCGTGTTCCTCTTTCACCATCAAACTTCTAGTTTAATACGTACCTATAGAATTTACTGAAATAAGTCAAACAAGTCCAAATTCGATGGGTGTAGTTTAGCCATTGAGAAGTTCCTTTGACCTACTCTTTTTTCTATCATCGTATAAACTCGTTGATATCATGTCACTGTGTTGCTACCAGAATTTTACAAGGTTTCAAATTAATATAATTAAAATTGGGTCCAAATCGATTTGCTAAATTTGTTTACGTACATAGTAACATAGAAGTGAAAAATATGAAACATTATCCCATATAAGGTTTGAAAAATGTGTTCTATGCAAATAACTTTAAAAAGAATCATTTGCTTATTAATTAGCTTTTTGTTTTGTGGATAAATACTTCTGAATCAGTGCACAGTTTGGCCGCTTCATAGTCGAAATTAGTAACAAGTTGCGCGTAAAATAATTCCTTTAAAATGTAATAGAATGCGCACAGGGCTCGATCAATTACTAACCAGATATATGAAAATCGACGTGAATTGCATAGTCGCCTGCGTTTATCGCTAATTTTATGAGAATTCAATTGTCTAGAGGTATTTGTTCACCACCTTGAGTTTAAAAATTATAACCTTCTGTCGTATTCAAGATTCAATTATATATATACATTTTTGTTTCCACCATAACACTTTCAACGCAAGTACCGAATACGAAACTACTCCGACATTCGAGACTTTGTCGTCATCTTATCGTTGACGATTGATTGCACTTCATTTCTAACCGACGAAGAGATTCATAATTAATATGTTTATTCTCGTTATTTGCGTAATTTGCGTAATGCTATTGAAGGACATAAGTGCAGGACTTTAATGTTTCTGTGACTGTCTATAAGCAAGTAAATAAATTAAAGGTAACTATTTAAATTATTGTCCTATGCAAATGTTATTGCCGTCCATTAACCTCCAATAGAATCGTGATGTTATTATAAGATTGAATTGATGGTATGACAGATGCGAAAAAACCAAAGCTAACAAAAAAGAAATACCTCCAATCTTATTTTTTGTGTGTGAATGCAGCGAAAATGATGACGTTTATTTTGTTTACGCGGGTATATGATATCAGGTGAGGGATTCACATTTTAAGTTAACTTTAAATTTTTTTTTACACGTAAATAAGAGAAAAATCCACATAATAATTATTCGTATTTCGGATTGTTTGTATAACAAAGTGTTTAATACTGTCATTTGACAGTATTAAACACTTTGTTATAAAGTCTACACAAAGAACAAATAGCAGCAAAATTTAGGTTTGTTGTGGAGTAAGACTTGCGGTTCTGCCTCATTAAGCCAGTTTCTTATTTCTGTTATTCGAATAGAGACCCTTATGGGTGATGTAATAAAAAAAATCTCATTCATAGATTATTTGGGTAGTGTAACCAAAAAATATGTGAATGTGTAACCTAGCGCACTTTTCCATGTTCGCAGCACTATTGGTATTATTCGAAATGGATTAATATGGCGTTAATATGTCTATTCTTTTGGCACCTTAACAATGGACTTCTCACAGCAATGCATTATTATATTAAGGTTTAAAAATATTATTTTCTTGCGAAATATAAATTTACTTACATTTTCTTTAAAATATTTAATTTCATATAAAAAACTAATAAATCTATATAATTTTTAAAGTGAAGTCTTATTATGTATTAATTTTACAAATAACAAGGAGTAACATAAAATAAATTTTTTTAAAGAGCGATTATTATAAAAATGAAAATATATATACTACTAATTCAGAAGATTAGGTTTTTAAAATATTACATCAACTTTAATTAACTAGTTAAATGTATTAGAATTCCTCGTGGTACTTTTTTCATAATATTAGAATAATAATAATGGAAGCTTTCAGCTTCTTTATAACGATTTTTGCTGGTCTTTTCGCTGGTCGCATTTTCTTGCTTGAACAGTTAGCGATAGTTTGTAAGCTTATTAACACTCCACCTGCCCTGGCATTATTTTTTGTTAGCTTTATGGTTAGTAGAAAATCTATTATTAGACAAATCCTCAAAACAAAAAAGCATTTCACTTACGTAAGAAGCTTTCTTTTAACAATTTATTAAATTTTTTGACATATTTTTCTTATTGCTCTTAATTATTTAAATAATTCTACCATGTGTATCCTAAATTTCAATCATTGTGAACAGAAATCTTATCCAACACCCACGGATACTAAAACAAGATTAGCGCTATAATGTATCCATTTAAATACTCTAGAGTAGTTTAGGGTATAACAGATGCGAAAAAATAAAAGCTAACAAAAAATAAATACCTCCAATCTTCACGGTTAAATGAAACTACGTGATGTAGTATTATTTCTACTTTCTTTAAGTTCTTTACCACGATCTAGGTTTTGTTGTATTACAACATGGGCTATTAGCAAAGAATGTCATCTACGAAACCTAGGTCGTGGTAAAGAACTTAAAGAAAGTAGAAATAATACTACATCACGTAGTTTCATTTAATTGTGTTCAAAATTATATTAATCCCCAGACTTTTTTATAGAAGGTCACTTTGAATTAAAGCTTCCATTATTACCTGGCATCATACTTAATTTAATTTTTTCAATTGCCCGTAACTTTAAGCCTCATTTAAACTCCGAATAAAGCCCATAAAGTTGATGTTTAATTTTATATTTCCAGGGTATTTTTACAAAATTTTGGATTAATGAGGCCACCTAATATTTTTTTTCATACAAAAATTTTAACACACCCACATTTTACCACTTTAAGGGTAGAAATTTTAAAAATCCCTCCTTGATAGCAATATATAAAAATATTCGTGTCCAACTTAATAGAACTGCTCAATAATTTTACTTCATTATGAACTTTGAAATCACGTTTTACCCCAACGATATTTCAAAAATATTTACGGCCTGTTATCTTTACGGAATATATTTGTTGTTAGTTTGTTAAAGATTTGGGCTGCGTCTTGCAAGATCAATCAGTCAATAAAAAATAATGCTCCTTTCATATATACAGAGAAAAAAAACGGCAGGCACTGTTAAAATATGTTATTTGTTGCCTGCAGCAATGTTGTACATGCGTTAAGATGAGCTTCAACTTAAATTTTTATTCTTAATCTGACAATATTTTATTCGAAACTAGTTTGTAACTTGATACTATCTTCTTATTAAAAACAATAGTAAGTTAAACTATATACCAATCGTAAGTTAAACTCAGGAAAATCAACTTTAAAGTAATGTTGTAAAACCTATGTTCACTACGTGAAAATATCTTAACCAATGTGAAATTGATACTGAATCGAATTATATTACTTAATATTTTATTTTTCTGAAAATTCTTTGGATATTTAAAATTTCCAATAAAAGTACTGTGTATTTTGTAGCAATTAAATTTTGTTAAACTTATATGATAACTAACTTTTTTTGGTGTGAGATCGTTTCACCACAAGACTTTCCTGATACGAGACCGTCTATTCCACAAGACTAAATAATTTTTATTTCCCCTAAATTTGATGGCGGATCCAAGTGAATTCAAATTCACTTGAAATTTTAGCAAGAAGTTATTAATCAGATATTCTACGCAATTTTAATCAAATATATCTTAGCGCCGTTGTGTCTTCTTTGAGAATTTTAACATATCTGTGGGTTTATTTTCGGCAATACTGCTATAAATTTGAATTTAAAATATGACTATTTAAGAGCTTCCACCATTAAAGACATCATTCAACCACGCAGCCTATTTGACGAATATCACTTCAGACTGGTGAGCATATTCGGAAAATTGTTGTTGTTGCTTCATGTAGAAAATACCACGTTGAAAGCTTTAAGTAATGGATCACGTCATCCGGATTATTAAAATGTAAAGTTATTTTGTCATCCTATGTGCAATAAACATAAAGCTAGGGAATTATTGTCTAATTTCACACATGATAAATCATGCATCAGTTATAAAATGAAATTAGTTTCCGTACATATCATCGATGGAATTTATGGTTTACTCTTTATTACGTTCGGAAAAAAAATTAATTGAGAAAAAATCTTTTTCACCTTGTTTTACTTTAAATGGAATAAATGCAACAAATTTACGCATGCTCAAAATATCGTATTTCTTTCTATCAATTAATTTCAAATGACAACATTTTAATCGATAAGAATAAATTAAAGTTATTAAAATTTTGCCTCAATATATAGTAAATGAAACACAATGGCATTTATTTTATTGTATGTATAGAAAGAAGAAATAATATATTTATAGATAGAGAAAACGGAAATATACTATGACTCGTCTTGTTTCCCGGGAAAACATAATCACACATTTTAATTTAACATTCTACGTTTTTTATTTCCTTACATTAAAAGAAAATGAAAGAAATATGTGATAAAAGAACACTTTTACATTTACAAAATAGTTTAATTAGTATATATAGTTTTATTTCATTTACTTGTACGAAAAGCAGACCAAAAACAGAAAAAAAATTTCATAAGAAATGGAATGAACTGGTTTTGAAATGAAACATCTCATTTAATGGCTTAGCGAAACGTTATTTAATATTCCATTAAGTATTTAGACATAAGTGCATTAAATAATTTTTAGACGACTGGACTCAGTTGGCGAACAACAAAATATTTAGTGTTCACCAAATGGAATTATTTGTTGTCTTCTTCCGAGAATTTTCCATGTTTCACCGGAAATGAGAAAATACCTTGAAACTGGAAGTCAAATTTGAAGGTAAATTTTAATTTATTTGAAAAGGGATCAGATTTTGGATTCAATTTATTTTATAACAAAGAAAATCGTAATACAAATATGAATTATTCATAATCTTGATGATGGGTAGTTCAAAGAATTGATAGAATCTTATCTGCTTTTAATAGCTTACACAATAATTTATTAAGGTATTTTAAAAGGTCTTATGTTTCTAACGTCCAACCAATCAGCTAACCTTTAGACGTATTCTTATGTGTTTAATGTTGGAATCCGTATCTGTTTGTCATTTGCTTAAGAAATTAAAAGAAATTATTTAATTTCTAAAAGTTCTGAAAAACAAAGTTTATACTATCGCATAGAAATATTTATAACCAAGTATATATGTGTAAAAACAAATTTATATATACCTTACAAATAGATTTTTCACTGCACTTCCGTCTTTTTCGTTTTTATTCTTATTGGTTGTACTTGACTTAGGATGAGATATCTTATGACGCACCTGTTAGAAGTAACATATTCCCATAAGTAGTGAATCGGCCCTAAACTTACCCTCACGAAAGATCCAATTCGCGACCATAAATATATATTACAAAACAAATACCTCCTCTGCGTCTGTCTGTACATAGTGATTTTTCCAACTTACTACTGAACGGATTTTTGGCTCAAGTTACTACTAAATGGCGTAACAATAAATCGAAGTTTGGTTCTGATTTTAATAAATAGATATAACGATTCAAGATAAAAATTATCGATTAAAAATTATAACCTATCTTCGGCAATAAATGTCGATGAACTCAGAGAAAAGCTATGATTGAAAAGATTGAAGCAATATAAAGAAAAATTGTCCTTATGAAAAATTTCTTCAATAAAGTCTGAAACAGCGTACGTGAATATATTACGTAATATACATAACAAACATTTTTCGGTTTAAAAAGTAATTTTTAATTAATTTTAAAAGAGTAAAAGAAAAAAGTTTCACTTAAATGTGTCATCTCAATTTTTGGGAACTTATTGTGCAAATTTTTTTTAATTTGTATCAAAGTAAATTGAAAAGTAAACTTCCTTGACTTATAGATATGAATTTTTTCTTAGGTACAGTGTTTCTTAAAGAACAGTTTAAAAGTTGCGTTAGTCTATACAAGTTAGTAAAATTTCACGCGCAGGCTTTCACGCATTGACCGTTGTATCGGCATAAAAATAACACGAACGTGAAGCTAGAGCTTAATTTACTTTTTATGTGGTTTAGAAAGAAAGCAGTTTTGAAAAAAGTGCGGTGGCTAGCTAATACACTTTCATAAGTCAATTGTAGTGTTAGTTATCCTGAGTCTGCCTTAAGTTAATTTACTACGCACTTTTCGGTTTTATTAGAAGTATATAGTCGCTGTTGATGTTTCACTTTAGTTTTTATGGTAGTTACCTTCACTTATTCAGTTTTATATATTACATAAATTACTAGAAATATTGTCGAAACACAGAACCCATTTCTTTCCTAACAATCCAGGAAAAAATATTATAACTGACAAATATTTTCTGTACTAGAAATAACGAGTACTGAGAGCATAAAAATATGTTTTAATTATATTTATTATTAAATTGTAAGCAAATTCAATATTTCAATGCTCACCACACATAAACGCAATAATTTTTGTGCGTGTGTTTAAACATATTTAAAACGGATTATTATCGTCCTTAAAACTCATCACATTACATAAAAATCAATTCCAACTGTTATGCCGTCAGATATATACTAAAAGTATGAAAATATATATCCCTTCCCTATATTTCCTAAAGTACTCCGCACATCATACACTTGTGCCAATACTAAAATTATGGAATAAATAAGAGTTTAGAAACATATACAAAGGTAATAAGGAAACTTTGATAATGTTTCTAGATGAGATATGCATGTTAATATTTAAATGACCCTTTTACCAAATAATATAAAGTTTAATTAAACATTTAGAATTAAATATTTATTGAACTTTTTAAATTCTTGTTGGTGATGACTTATCATGAATAAAACAATTTAATTTCAAACAAGTTATGGAACCCTCGATGTGCTATCCAGACTCGCACTTGACCGTTTTCCATCCCATCTTTCTCTCTCTCATTAAAATCGTTCTTAATAAATTTTTAATAATTTATTAATCCCATATTCTTTCAGTACGGCTGATATATCTGTGTCAATAGAACATAATTTACGGAACTCGATTTACGCTATAAATGCATAATTTCCACACGAGTGAGCTGTGAAGACACTGGCGATAAAATAACCAATTACGATCTACCCATGATCTTCCCATTCCCGAAACCAAAGAGAATCACCTTTAGTCTGATTGCAACCCGGCATTATCATCATATTGTGAATTCTTATGTATTGTCAAAACGGTCTTACAATAGTAATTAGACACGCCTGAATGACTGAAGGATGTATTGGTAGCAAGTATGTATAAATTACTAGAATATGATGCTCACACCCCTATCAACCTCAGACTTCTTTCATGAATGTTCAAAAAACCAACTTCAAGACATCAAAATTTAGGTTATTTTATGTATAGGTGTGTTTTATATGTTAGTGTAGGCGTGGTCTTGTGTATGAATTTATATTGAATATGGTGATTATATATGTGAGGTCTGCAATTTTTATTTTTTTACTGCCGTTCGTTTTACCAACAAAATAAAAATAAAGTGTATCATAATGTCACCAGTGTCACTAACTAGAACTTCAACTTGACAATTGCAAAGATTCTCGCACTAAAGAAGAACGAAGACCACTTACAAGAAGAAAATATATTTGGCGACTTCATTTTCGTTTATTAAATTCGCCGTGGAAGTTTAATCTGCATTATTTGAGGTAAATTATAACAAATAAATACAAGACTTCGCACAATATTTTGGACCTTTTAAAAGAGATATAACCTATAAATAACCGAAAGAAACTTTAAGGGAAAAACATTTCAAAGTTAGGGTAGGGCGGGGCTAGTTGAGCATAGGGGTAAGTTGGGCAATCGAAATATCTCCGAAACTATACATAACACGTCAAATGAAGGAAAGGCGGGGGCGCGGGAGGGGAACACATCACGCGACCGCTAGTGGCGAATTGACGATCGAGTAAGGCACGCGTGCGCTTTGTTTATTTTGCGAAGGATAAGTAAAAAAATCGTGTCTGTCTATATTTCTTCTGCACAGGTTAAATGTTATTCATTTTCAATCAAGTAAGTGTTAAAGTTTCATTAATTTTATGTATTTTCTATATCTATTATGGATTTTGTTTAAACTAATACAGTTTTTTCATAACCTCATTTTAAATTCAAATACTCGGGTCGGGGTATGTTGAACAACTGTTGCTCAACTTACCCCGTGATTTAAAATGATAGTGACTTATAGTTTTCTCTCGTTTTAGAATGCGGACGTATATAAGGAAAACGTCAAGAGGCGTGTACTCAACTCAACAGTTAAATGATGCTGCTAATGCTGTCAAGGACGGAAAAAGTGTGAATGCCGCCGCCAAGGAATTTGGCATCAAGAGAATGACATTGACCTGATTTATTAAGAAATCGGAGTCGGAAAGAGTTGTTCCCTCAATGGGTTATGCAACACCAAGGCAGGTATTTTCTCCCGAGTTAGAAGATTCTTTAAAAAACTATTTGCTACAAATGGCGTCAATCTTTTATGGATACTCCCCTAAAGATGTTCGTCGCCTTGCCTACGAGTGTGCTGTGAAATTCGGAATAAAAATCCCAGCCTCCTGGACTGCTAATAAAATGGCGGGGAAAGAATGGCTTACCATGTTTTTGAAACGTCACTCCGAGTTGTCCATTCGTAAGCCAGAACCAATCAGCCTCGGTAGGGCGACAGCATTTAATGCTCATAACGTTAAAGTTTTTTTTGACAAGTTAGCGGAAGTTATGGACAAATATGGATTCACTGCTTCACAAATATGAAATGTGGATGAAACTGGAGTGTCCACAGTCCTAAAGCCGTCAAAAATTGTAGCTGCCAAGGGTAAACGTAACGTTGGCGCTATGATGTCAGGGGAAAGAGGTACAAATGTTACAGTCGTAACAGCTGTGTCTGCTTCTGGAAACACAGTTCCTCTTTTGTTCGTATTTCCCAGAAAAAACTTCAAGAGTCACTTCATTAATGGCTTCTTTCAGTTTATGCAACACTTTATCAAATATGTTAAACCGTCTATTGATCACCGCATTCTGCTTGTATTAGACAATCACTCATCTCATTTACACGTGGAGACATTGAATTTGGCTAAAGACAATGGCATCGTTATGTTATCTTTTCCCCCCGCACTGTAGCCATAAGCTTCAGCCTTTGGACGTCTCAGTATTCGGGCCGTTCAAAAAATATTGTGCCACTGCACAAGATTCATGGCTACGAAACAACCCAGGAAAGACTATAACCATTTACGATATCCCAAAAATAGTCGCTGATTCACTGCCTTTTGCTCAGACGAGTATGAATATTATGAATGGTTTTAAGAAGACTGGCATCTTCCCATATAACCCCAACATTTTTAGCGACGATGAGTTTTCACCATCGTTTGTGACCGACCGTCCAGATCCAGCATCTATTGTCCTAGAAAGAGATCGTCAAGAACAAGAAATGGCCACAACTCAACCTATTCAACCTGATCCCGTTCCGTCTACCTCTGCCAGTCAATGTGAACCTGAGCCCAGTACAAGCAATAAAGAAAATGAACAGTTTGATTCACCACGGGCATTCTCCCTAGAAAATGTTCGGCCATACCCAAAGGCAGCTCCAAGAAAGATAAGTACAAGTATTCGAAGAAAGAGAAAAGCTGCAATTCTCACAGATACACCCGAGAAGAACGCGTTGCAAGAGGAACAGAGTAAATCTAGTAAAAAAGTTAAGAAGCAAAAGAAGAAAATTGAAAACAAAAGAAAGAAGAGTATTAGTAAAAAAATACTTCAGTCTAGTGATGAAAGTGACAAAGATAAATGTATCTGCCTGGTTTGTAGCGAAGTCTGGTCTGACAGCAAACCAGGAGAGAAGTGGATCCAATGCAAAGATTGTAAAGAGTGGGCACATAAAAAATGTGTCCAAGTTACTGGCCTTCATTTCATTTGCATCAATTGCAATTCCGATGACGATGATGATTAGTTTTAGTCATTATGGATATTTTTTCTTAATTTAATCTTTATTGAAATTGAAAAAGTCTGATTATAAGTGGAAAGGCTGAATTTATTCCAAAAATTAAACTTTAAATATGTTGCGTTTTTGTTGATTCTATTTTTATGTTTAATATCTAGAAGAATATTATGTTTTGTTTTATTTTTTAACTTACAATTAATAAAGTAACAGTTGATTATCAAATACAATTTTTATTTCATGTCTAGAAACCTTAGTTAGACTAGAATCTCTAACTGCTCAATTTGCCCCATACCCTTGCTCAACTTACCTCACCTATGGGTTAAGTTGAGCATACTTGACTTTCTTCGTTTATACAGCTGTAACTTTTGAACTTGATCAGTCAGAAATAAATTACCATGGCCTTTTTTGTAGGAGAATAAATAAGGAATCCATCGGTATGCCACACAAGCTGTTGAGGCTTACTGTGCAGGAGCTATAATCACTTGAGTAAAAAACTAGCCCCGCCCTACCCTACTCGAAGTAAGTTAATAAAATGGAATTTTGAAAATGGACTGTACACGATAAACACTTTTTTTGTGAAAAAAACTTTTTTTCTTTAAAATTTTGGGGGAGAGAAATTATAAATTTGGTATAGTCATAAAACATATTGATCCGCATATATTTTGATTAAAAATATTAGTAACTTAAAACCTCAAAAATATTAATAAAAGGGTTTAGAGAGTGGAAGTAGAGAAATGGATCTTTCTCAATTTCATGCATCGTATGCAGTATTAATTGATAGAGAAATTTAATAGTATTCCAAAATTATTTTTCAGAATTTTACGTGAGATAATTCTAAATGTTCTGATTAGTTTTATATGACGCGACAGTTAAAATTGTTGTTTTCTAATTAATATTAGCAATACTGATCAAATCTTATAAATTTAATCAATTAAACCAAAAAAATGCACAGCTACGGAGAAGACTACGAAAAGATGAACGTTATCTTATTAGTAGTAAGAAAAAAGTAGTGTACTGAAATGTAAACAGCATAAATTTTTTTAATCTGAGATTATAAAAAGTGGACTTAATTTTTATGAGCAATATTCCCGAAAAGAAATAGTAAAACAGCAAGAATATAAATTTAGCTAATATAATTGGATTTCTGAATTGCATGGTGGCAATAAAACTATATTTATTAATTTATTCAAATATGTACGATGTTGAGAATAGCATTCTCTCACATTTAAGTTTAAAGTATGTCTAGTTTAAAAGGTTTGCACCTCATTTGAATAGGTCAACAGATCAATTGGTACATATTCCGCTTTAATTGGAAAAAGTGTAATCTCACTTTGTCTCCGATAAATCGGCGTAACATGAAACGAAATACATAAGTAAATATTTTAGCTTTATGGACGTAGAGGCCGTTAAATTAATGGTCGACGCCACCTACGTGATATTTGTAAATTATGGCGTAAAATATTTTATAGCCTTATCTATGGACAAAATCAAAAGAAAAGTTCAATTTTCCTATTTCCGAATTTGTTTCTGGAAAAATATTATAATATCAATTATTACGATGGAAAGTCGGTTATGAATTATATACGAATTTGGAATGGAATTATAGAAATTTTAAATTTTCAAAAATATCTGAGGTACTCCTCACTAAATTAAACAAAATAGGCACACAAATTGGAGTTAGTTTTTTTTCTCTTATAAAGAACAAATATTATCACAATTTGAAATTAAATTGTTATTATAAATTTAATATTAAAAATAATTCAGTTGATTAAAAAAATTCAAAATTTCCACAAAATTTTGAGCGATAGAGTTATTGGAATTCAGGGTCTATTAAACTCTTCTGTCATCTTCTTATTAACACATATACACTAAAATTTATATATTGTGATACTTAGAAAAATTTACAGAATTCTATCATAATATAAGTTGTATTTTTACTTTCTTTAGATGTTACAAATATTACATTTTTTCCTTTATTTTAAAATATTTTCCTGACAACTTAGGACCTGCAAATTTTTACAGTTAGACGGCTTATTCATTCTTACAGTATTATTTCTTTCCTTTTATTTATTAATTATTACATTTCAATAATAAATAAATATATGCGAACTTTTTAAATAAGTGAACAAATCCAAATCAACGTATCGAAACAGTACTACTTCGATCTTAGTTTTTGCAGATTCATTTTGTTCACATATATTTAGAAACAACTTTATATTTATTATTTCCTGGAACTACCCCTTTTCATATATCATCATTCACATTAAATATTTCGCCGTCGTATTTGCCTCAAGCCTTCTGAATTTTGAAACAGCGTTTATTAAGATTATATCACGTTTCATTTACTACAAAGAGGCAAACACAATCAAACGTACATAATACTTTCATCAATAAAAGAATGAAAGCTAAATTAAGAATAACTACATAATTAACTAACGCCCTTTGCGCCTTTGTAGAATCACCGTTATAAAACAATATTTACTCTTTGAAAAATACACTATAGTGAAGTATCTTAATATTATGTTTACTGCGGGCTACAATCGACGTGCCCGTGAATCGTCAAGAGCTGTAGTCGCAAGGGCGACCTTTGTGTTGTCGCTTCACCGCCACTTATTTATAGCGAAGTTATGTTATTTGCGTGTATCCAGTACGTTAACTCAACAATAACATTTTTATTGCAAGATGTTCATGTTGGTGTAATTTATATAATAGAATGTCCTTTCACAATAATAATCATGACATAAAAAACGAAAATTATACTGTGAATTGAGCGCAATAAGAATGAATTAAGAGTTATATTTAATGCAACGTTGTTAAGATAAACTCACATATACACGGAATGTACAATAACTCAACAAATATTTGGAAACTACAATTATTATTAATCATGATAAAATTTAGTAAGATTTAAATAAGTTGTGACTGTATATATAATATTTATTTGAACGATAATTCGAATGATCCCTCGACATGATCAAGTTCATATTAAAAAGTTGTACCCCGTTAAATGAAGTGAAAGGTTTATTATTGTAAAAGGTATTTACATCGATTTATTAAATAAAAAAACTTCACATAATGAGAAAACTCCAACGAACGAATTAGCGAACAAACTCATTTAACCAATTAGTTAGGAAATATAACGTGGAAGCGTTGCCTGGCCATTTACTCGATGTTTCCCCAGATACAGCAAGGATATCGTTAAGTCTATCCCAAAGTTTCCTTTGATCAAAATGAGGTGGCACTCCGTCGTGCTGCCGTCATATATCTCTGATTATACTTAAAGGCAAATTTGAAATAAAGTCGTTACGCAAAAAAATACAACAATTTTCTTATGTCATTCTGGTAGGTGGGAAAAACGGACTTACGAGCTCTTTACGCAAAATAACCGCCCATATATTTTAATTCCATCTCTGCTGGAAATTTCCCCGTCGTTTCTTATGTGGATGCGTAAGGCTCCAGTAGTGTTCGTTATGTACATTAAATATTCTATGAGGCATAAATGTGCTTTCATCTGACTATAAAATACGTCAAACAGATGTTGGCGAATCGTCATTCATGCGAGTGTACAACACAGTATGATAGTGGAACGAATGTTGTCAGTCTTCTCTCAGCGTATTTCCGACAAGTATTTTCGGTAAGGTAAGAGACATAGCTGCAGATAACATAGTTTTCAAGCTAAGAAACATTTTAGTGAAATCAAATAGTGGAGAAGTCAAAGACTAAATCACCGCAAAACCTTACATCGTAAAAAGTGAAGATTATGAACTACAAATATTTTAATTTATTTAATAAATTTGGGTGGTATAATGATTTATTAGGCAACATTTATCTTTTCAAAAATAAATAAACTCTAATCCAGCCACTTGAGAGAATTTATTAAATTGCCGGATATTAGTGCACATTAAAATATCTGCTCACAACAACTAAAATTCGCAGGGAATCCCGCCTCGCGTGGACAAAACATTGTATAATAGCGAGACACGTAAGAAAACGCAGGAGGTTAACTGTACTATGTTCATTGACGGTTATGAGCACTCGTAAAAAATTATTTGCGTCTTCCGGTCTCATCTGCGCTACTTGTACGAGTATTACAGTGCCTGTTCTTAAAATATGCAATATATTACTGCAATATTGCCAACAGCACTTTTTCCTTTGTTTACATAAATTTTTTTAAAAAATTTTATTTTATATTCTCGCTTCATTCCATTCTTTCTACATATTATCTTTTAAACGTATTAAATGTAACTATGTAAAAGAAATTCAATTTAAGTATAAAAGATTATGCTATATTTTACTCAGTTTCATGGGTTCCGTAGTGAAACAAAAACCTTTATAGTTTCATTATGTCCGTTCGTTACTCCGTCAGTCAACCTCGTAGTTTCTAAAAGACCTACGCTTTTGAAATTTTGTAAATAGATGAGCATAAAAATATCAGCTAATAAATAGCAAAATATTAAATAAAATGTTTGTTAATGCATTTCCCCATACGCCGTTAGATGACGCCGGTGCACATGAATGCATATAAGATAGAAATATGCAGCGTTTACCTCTGTAATAAGATAAAAAAATACATCACCTTTAAAATGTTGCTCTGAGCTTTGATTCAAACTCAAAATACCTATGAGACCGGGTTCATCTGAATATCATTGCAGCTAAGCTAAAGTCTACGTAGGGCATCTGGCAAAAACTGAAGAGCGATCTGAAAACAACTGGCAGCATATCGTGCCATTTCTTGAATTAACAGCTTCTCACAACCATCATTGGCACACAGCTAAACCACACCACGCACCTGATCACCGAGTATGTGAGACCCACTCTCAAGCACTGGCTGCGGGTCCTCAGTACTATCGCTCAGCAGAGAAATATGAAAGATCATTCAAAGATAGAACTACCCATTAAAGCAAGGCTGAAATCCCAGAACCCTAGTATAATCTAAATAAAGTTCGATTGAAAAAATCGTTATCCATACCGAGTCACCCGGCCTCTTTGAGTTAGATTCGAATGTCTTTCTCCTTACGTTTTAAAAGTCCTGCCGTATCTGGCTTATGTTCAAGCATTTAAGAATCGGAAAGGACCACTAATACGGTAAATACAGGGCTGGAGAAAATTCAAACATATTAATGTGTATTTCTGAAATAGGCAGTCGAAAGCATCATTCTGAAGTAAGTACCCTTTAACTGCAATAAGTATTTGTGGCAAATCTAAGATTTCAAACTCTAAGGAATAAAGCTGTGTGAGTATATCTAAAAAAACTTTAAATTTAAGTTGTAAACTGAACACAGTTTGCATTGCATACGATAAATATAGTGTTTGTTATGGAGATTGTATGATATTTATAACATTTAACAGTAGTTTAAGGAGACAGTGAGTTGAATTAAGTTACTTTATCTGAAAAGCATAACCTTAACCTATTTATAGTCACGCATTATATTACCAAGTAGACTATATGTTCATTTATTTTTATTACGCTAATTCTCATGATATTATCGTTTTTGACCAATACTGTTTGTTATGGAGAAATTGTACATGCATCCACACAACTTGTTAGTTCCAAGATTGGACAGAATCACCCATACCGTTTTATATTTCGTATAAAGTCCGTCAGTGATAGTAACTGAACTGAAGTTCTTAAAGGTAACTACAGCTCTAAAAAAGTTTCCTACCTTCAAATTAATAAATGTTATATGAGACATATACCATAAGCATATTAGTTCTATATCGACTTCACTTTTTTTTAAGACAAAAGAAAAAAAGTCTAGTTGTCGTAAGTTGAACGTGAAATTTGTTATTTATCATATTAAAAACGGTTGATGATTTTTTGATTGTTACATTAACATCTTTTAAAAATACCGGAAATATATTTTGTAAGATATGTCATTTTAAAATTTCATCAGTAATTTTGTTAGGAAGAAATTTAATTTTAAAACTGATTATTAAATTATTTTAGGATTAATTTATTTCTATATAAGTAGAATTATATAATTCCATATAAGAAGTTCGGTTTTTCTGAATTATTTTCAATTTTCTCAAAGCGTATTTCTAACCGACTTCAAAAAAGGAAAAGGTTCTCAATTCGACGGAATGTTTTTTTATGTAGGTTCAGCGATAATTCTTTACTGAGTGGACCGATATCAGTATTTCTTCGGTATTTATATCGGTATTTTTTTTAAAGAGAGTACTTTAGAGTCGGTCCAATATAAATATGATGACGATCTGATGATGAAGTCCAGAAATGAACTATAGAACTCCTTAACGAATAGCAGTATATCAACTACGACTCAAAATATTTGCTACGGGCAGTTATTTTGCAAAGTAACTACATCTCTTACCAGGTCGAATTTGGAAGTTTATATATATATATATATATAAATATATATATGTATATATATAAATATATATATGTATATAAATATTTATATATATATATATATATATATATATATATATATATATATATATATATTATATATATATATAATAAACAAGCCAATATACAGATGTCCCAAGACCGGAAAGGACAAGCAGCTTGTCAAGTTATCGTTATGTAGTGAAATGTTTCCCATCGCTAACTTATCTCGCAACGTGTGTCGCATGAATTGTTAGTTGAGGTCTATGGATGCGAGAAAGATATAAAATATCGAGGTGTATTTTTTTGCGTTTCCGAAATGTTTCTAACTCTCTACAATTGTAAGATTGGGAATAT